>OX451735.1:1012820126-1015220126 GCA_948472305.1 Vicia faba
GCTAGCTTTGAAGTTTTTGAATAATGGTTTTCCTTGTGTTCTTATTAGCAGTGTTAATCAAACTTTGTAAAAATATATATTTTTCAACATCGTTTGAAGACTACATTCTTCACAGTAGTTCGTCTCTACTCTTTAAATCATTTGTATTGTACTGGTTTGCTTCTTCAATCATTAATAATCTTTTGTTGAATATAAAAAAGAAGCGAAGAATACATGTGTGCCCTAGTTGCATGCATCGAGTACAAAATAAAAGGAGTTCGGTAGCTCCCACATAGACGCTATATCTCTTCACATGAGAACAAAATAAAAGGCTTTTCGTAACATGTCATTCAACAGATGAGCAACCATCAGAACTCCTTAACAGCACAGGCAATAACAGGTTTATGAGTATTCCAATTTAATCTAAAATGAGTCATCTGAAACGAGTCGGTTGTAGAATACCACAGCTGCAATTAAAAAATTAATATCGAGTTGTGACTGGCAAATCAAGCAATGACCGGCAATGGAGTAGTAGGAGTAATCTAGTTTTCAGCCGGAATTTCAACAAACTCATACAGTATATTGCGGAATTCATTTCCACTCAATGTCTCATATTTCAGAAGGACTTCAACAATCTTATCAATTTCGTGGTTGCTCCTGTTAGATGTATAAATCTTAATCTGTCGAAATGCTAGTATGGTGTATGTCGAATAGCTTTTGTATAAGTTGTAAGCTGTATTTGATAGAGTCGAATACAACAGATATTGCAGTCTGTCGAATTCATGTATTGGACTTTAACATTTTATTTAATTGGGCATGGACATTGTTTGCCTATATAAAGGGCTGCTGAGTTTGTAATAACATACATTGACAGTGAGAAATAATGCATACAACAAACTATAAATTATCTCTTATCTCTCTTCTTCTTCTTCTCTTCTCTTCCATAAAATCATTTTTCTTGAAAACCTTTTGTTTCAACAAATTGGTATAACAGAGCTCGGTTGCGATACAGAGAGAATCTAATGGCAAACTGAACAATAACATCAACACAGTTTCTAGGAAATCTATCGATTTTCAAAGGTGAAAACTATCAGCGATGAGTTGTGCAAATGAAGGTTATTTTCAGATTTCAAGTTGTTGTTGAAATCTTGAATGATAGAGTATCAGAACTAGAAGCAGATGCGACGGAAGCCCAGAAAACCGCACACAAAGATCAGAGGAAGAAAGATGGTATATCATTGTTCTTGATTCACCAGTGTGTGGATTTTGATGTATTGGAGATAATAATTGAAGAAGAAACAGGAAAAGGAGCTTGGAAAAAGTTGAAAAACTTGTACGGTGGAGATAAGAAATTGAAGAAGGTGAAGTTGCAGACACTAAAGAAGCAATATGAGATGCTTCAGATGAAAGAAGATGAATTAATCTCCACACATTTCTCAATAGTTGTGACGCTAACAAACCAGATGAAGGCATGTGGTAAATCGATTACGGATCTGCAAAATATAGAAAAGATATTGAGATCTTTTGTTGCAGATTTTGACTATATTATTGTGACAATTGAAGAGGCCAAGAATCTATATGAGATGAAGTTGGAAGAACTTCAAGCTTTATTGGAGGCTCATGAAATGAGGTTGAAGCAAAGAAACTCAGAAAGACAGAAGGTGGATGGACAGGCATTGCAATCAAGATTCAGCAAGAAAGCTGGAAAAGAGAAGTCGAAGCAGCGAAAGAATCTTGATAGTGATGAGAAGTCAAACAAGAATACTGATTCGATCAAGAAAGGTGTGGGAAACAAGTATTCTGGGAAGAAAGTTGACACGAAAGATGTGCAATGTTACAATTGTCAAGGTTTTGGTCACTATGCTAGAGACTGTCGAAGAAAGAAAGCTGCGAGGGTGAAAGATAGTGATGAAGCTCAATATGCACGAGCTGAAGATAGTGATTCAGATGATGTGTTATTGATGGTGAACACTCAGTCGATCACTGAGAAAAATAACATGTGGTATCTGGATTCAGGATGTAGCAACCACATGACTGACAATAAAAACTATTTTACCAAGTTAGATGAGTCAGTTGAAAAGGTGATAAATTTTGCAGATGGCAAGTATATCAAATCAGGTGGTAAAGGAGATATTTCGATTATCAAGAAGGATGGTCGAAAAGCTACTATCACTGAAGTATTATATGTACCTTTTATGACAAGTAACTTGATAAGTGTAGGTCAATTACTTGCAAAAGGCTTCAATATGAAGCTGGAGAAAAAACAGATGAAGGTATATAGGACTGATGGGATGCTAATAATGAAAGCACCATTGGCGGAGAACAAAACGTTCAAAGTTGAACTCAACACATCAGATCACAAATGTCTTGCTTCAACTACAGAAGAAGACAAGAACTGACTACGGCATCACAAATATGGACATCTAAACTACAAGAGTTTATACATGCTCAATCAAAAAAGGATGGTGTTTGAGTTTCCGTATGTAAAGGAACTAAAACAGGTATGCGGGGAATGCTGCAAAGCAAAACAGGCAAGGAAGGCGTTCAAATATGACTTTCCCGTAAAATCAAAGCAAAAATTGGAGCTGGTTCATTATGATGTGTGGACCCTTTGAAGTAAAGTTGAATGGAGGTAACATGTATTTCCTTACTTTCATTGATGAATTCACCAGACATATGTGGATTTACCTTATTGAAAGGAAGAGTGAGGTATTCACACAGTTCAAGAAGTTCAAATTGTTTACTGAGAAAAAAGTGGCTGCAAATTGAAGAAGTTCAGAACTGATGGTGGTGGTGAATATACTTCTGCTGAATTTGCTAGATTTTGCAATGAGGAAGGTATAGATCATGAGGTTATTGTACCCTATAAGCCTCAGCATAGTGGCATTTTTGAGAGAAAGAATAGAAGTATACTGAACATGATGAGAAGTATGTGGAAAGCTAAAGATGTGCCTAAGACATTTTGGGCTGAAGTAACTTTGACAACAATATATATTCTAAATAGATTCCCAATGAAGAAGATAGTCGAAAAGACACCACATGAGGCTTGGACAGGGTCGAAGCCAAATGTGAGTCATCTTAGAGTTTTTGGATCAATGTGTTTCAGGCATGTACCTGAACAATTGAGAAAGAAGCTGGATGATTGAAGTGAAATCATGGTGCTCATAGGTTATCATTCAACTGATGCATACAAGTTGTATTCGCCAAATTGCGATAAACTAGTGATCAGTCGAGATGTTCTTATAGACGAAGGCAAAGGGTGGGTCTAGAGTCAAAGCTCAGTTCGGAAAGAATCAGACACAATCACAACTGTGTTCGACGAAGATGAACAGAACGAAGCTTCGACAAGTCGAAATGAACAAGGTGATACTTCAACTAGTCTAAATGAAGAACCACCTGTGCAGAATGAAAGAACATCGACAAGAACAAGAACCAAGTCGACCATGCTAACTGGATATGAAAGGTTTCTAGATCAAGCAGTCAATGCAGATGGTGACTTAATCGAAGAAGCCATGATGATGGCTGAAGCAGAACCAATTAACTTGGGGGAAGCCTTGAACAATTTGAATTAGTGTGAGGCCATGAAAGAAGAACTTAGAGCTATTGAGAATAATAAGACCAGTGCGCTTGTCAAAAGAACTAAGAAGAAGCCAATTGATGTAAAGTGGATTTACAAGGTGAAACAAAGGCCAAATGGTGAGGTTTCTAAGTATAAAGCAAGAATGATGGCTAGAGGTTTTCTATAAAACCTTGTATTGACTTCGACAAATTATATGCGTCTGTTGCGAGGCTAGAAACAATCAGAATTATTCTTTTGGAAACAACATATAGAGGATGGAAAATGCATCAATTAGATGTAAAGTCAGCATTCTTGAATGATCCGTTGTAAGAAGAAGTCTACGTTACTTAAATTGAGAAACCTAGCCCATTGTCAGATCAGCATCAGAGAAACCTAGCCCATTATCAGTAGTCAAGTTGGCCTCACAGTCTTCAAATTGATCAGCGGATGTTTCTTGTGGCACGTGAGCAGTCTTGAGGAATTTCACTAAAGCCTTGGCATGGGCTTTAGAGCACAGTAATAGGGCCAGCATTGAGATCTTGGAAGGGGTCTGCCCCAGTTGTTCAACTATGTTGTAGTCACTCTTCTTTATTATCTTTAAGATTTCCTCCATCTCTTACTTAGAGTATTTTGGGATGACTTCTGGGTGCACCTTCGTCTGGACAGGCTCAACCAATATCTCTTTGCCTCGAGTCTCGGCCGACTCAGTAGCAGGGGTAACAGCAGGAGTAACAATGGGAATATTGATAGGAATAGCAGTAGGAACAATCACAGAGTAGTAATGGGAGTATTAATAGGAGCAGTAGCAGGGATTATCACGGGAGTAGCAACCGTTTTAGGAGGAGAGATATCGGGAGAGAAAACTCTCCCGTTTCTTATTATCTTACTGGTCCCGGCGATATTACTAATGTCATGATCAGAGTCTTCAACATCTTTATCCTTAAAAACCAGCAAATCTTGCTTGACGCCATGGTAATAAACGTTAGCTCCATAGTTCCAGGGAACAGCTTTATCCAGGAAATATAGTATAGGTCCAGGGAAAGTAATTATCAATGGAGCAACTTTTTGAACAGATGTAATCCTTACAGGTCTTTTAGAGGATACCTTGGGAGGATTGGTGGAAATGGTAATAATAGAAATATCTTCACATGAAACACTTGTAACTGGAGTCTTCTCAAACATGATTTATTTATCATCCATCAGGAACTGAACGCCTTTCTTCAACAGATGGTAACCATTAGGTAAGGACAAATACAAGTGGCAACCTTTGCCACAACTCGGAAATAAACCGGGGTGCAAGAGAATCTTCTCAATAGTCAGGAGTGGAGTAGCTAGTTTATCTACAAAAACAACAAACATGTTATCATCAATAGCATTGACACTACGGTCGTGCTTGGGCATATGGGCAGTAATAACATTAGGAGTCTCAGGAGCGTCAAATTCAATCTCCTTTGCTTCAATTAAATCCTGCACCTCGTTCTTCAAAGCCAAAAGTCGTTTGTATCATGGTCTAGACTCTCAGAATGGTAAGCACACCGAGCATTTGCATTGTACTGCAGAGATGTAGTGTTGGGATTCTTGGGAGCCTCTTTCAGGGTAACCAAATTTAATTTCAGCAGGTGTGGTAAAACCTGAGATAGGGTCATGTTGATCCGGGTAAATTTTCTCCTTGGCTTATCTGTTCTAGACTGATTATTTTGTTGCCGGTTTGATGCAGAATTGGAAATCATAACAGTCCCTACCGTCAGACGATGCTCAATTTTGTTAAGATTCTTTGGCCATAAGTAGCACTGACCTCCTTCTTCCCTGTGAATGGTTTATTTGCAGTGTCGGAGGACGTATCTCTCTGTATCTTACCACTTTTAATGCCAGTCTCTACTTTTTCACCTGTTAAGATCAATTCTGTAAACCCAACAGAAGAACTTCCAATCAGGTGGTTAAAGAATGGCCTAAATAATGTGCCCAAGAACATATCCACCAGCTCCCTACCAGACAATGGAGGCTGGACTCTTCCCGCAAGGTCTCTCCATTTTTAGGCATAGTCCTTAAAGCCCTCGACGGAACCCATAGACATGCTTTGCAACTGTGTACGAGTCGGGGCGAGGTCAGCATTATATTGGTACTGCTTGTAGAAAGAAGCAGCCAGATCTTCCCAATTACGCACATTGGTTCTTTCTAGTTGATAGAACTGCACCAGCTGAGATCCTGCCAAACTTTCCTGGAAGAAGTGTACCCACAAATCCCTATCAGTAGTGTGGGGTTGAATTTTCCTGACATACGTCCTTAAATGCAGCTTAGTGTAGGAGACTCCGTCATATTTAGCAAATGTAGAGACCTTGAACTTCTGCGGGATGACCACCCCTGAGACGAGTCCTAACTCTTCAAAATACAACCCGGGCACCTTTTGGATCTCCATAGCATTGAGTCGATCCTCCAGCTGTTTGTATTTGTCATCAACAGGAGGATACTGCTCCTCGGAATAGTCAGGCTCATCTTCTTCAAACTTCCTCGTACTGTGGTCTTCTTTTCTTAGCTCTCCGTCCTGATTTTTTCTCTCTCTCTCTCTCTCTCTCTCTATCTATCTCTCTTGACGGAGTTGCATGCTCTAAAACGTGCTTCAAGGGTCCTTTGAACCTTCTTCCTAAATTCAAAATACCCACTGGCCTCTTTTTCTTCTTCTTGTCCTTGAGAATCAGAGCTTTCAAGTCTTCTTGTCCCTTGGCCTGATTCAGGAACATTTCATGGAATTGGGCATTCTGTGTCTGAAACTCCTTAACTGTTTTTTCAAGAGCCATTGTTGAAATAAACAGCGAAGAGGATAAGAAACTTGTCTTGAAAACCTGTTCATGCAATAATATGTATGATATATGTATGCAATATTTTCAAGGGCTTTATAGAATTTAAACTCTTTTAACCAAGACAGAAACAAAGACTTTGTATTAGTAATCTCAAATGAAATCAAAGTTTACAAAGGAATAACAAATAAGAAACTCCTAAAACTTCTAAGTCTCCCAAGGACGCTTCCTTTTGGTGCTAAGGTAGGCGTTGAGATTCTGCTCTCCGTGAAGCCGCTTTGTCAGCTCCAACACCTTCTTCTCACTGGCATAGAATTTGGACTCAAAGGTATCCCGTTCTAAACCGGTAAAGGGTATCTGCTCCAATATAGGAAAACTGAGAATTTTGGAGAATTCTTCCAACGTAGGCACCAACTGATAGTCTGGAAATGTGAAGCATTGGTGCTTAGGGTCGAAGAACTGGAATAAGACACTCATTAAACCTTCGTCAAAACCGGTAGCAACCAAATTGAGCAAGTAGCCATATCTCTTGTTGAATGAGGAACTCTCGGGAACCTTTGAAACCAATTCTTTGAGTTTGGAAGGTATCTCTACAAAATTGATTCTGATGGTTTTTCTGCGAGCTGAATCCATGACCTACAAAACAGATAAGAGATAAATCCACTAGCCCTTGAAATGGTTAGTGTACATGACATGTTATGTTGTTTATGATGTTATGATTATGCTTTAAAATTACAAGTATATCAAACACAAACAAGTCACATAGAGACCTTAGGTTTAAAGGCTTGCATGAGTTTTAAAGGTAAGTACCCTCTTGAAGTTTCAGTTGGCTCAACCTGTCTTACCAATAGTAACTGGGTTCTAAGGAGTCTCATATCACTGACCTTTCTTTTAGGCATTGTTCTAGCTCAAGCACTAAAGTATTGCAGCCAGAATATCCCAAAAGTCTAGTCTCAATGAGTGTAGTATCGATTATCAACCAATCTTCGATCGAAACCAAATCCGGCCATTTCACTATTTTCTAATGGCTTAGGATGAGTCAATTAAAGGTTGTAAAGGTCAGTTAACGCTTAATGACACTAAGAAAGCCTAATGTTATCCTTGACTAACTCAAGGAACATTAGTACAAACCAAAGTATCACGCAAACGTAGCTATCACTTTGTCCATATTGGTCTACATTGTACAACTTCCATGATTTATTGATACTTACCTAATAAGGTGCCCCAGATCCGGGTGTAGAATCTATAGTAACAACCCAAACAAGCCCTCAAAAGTAAAGCATAAAAGCACACAATGAAAGAAATTTTTAAATGAACTAAGCTCTAAGGTAACCCCACTTTTTACTTATTCCCAGCAGAGTCGCCAGTTCTGTGATACGGTGGCAGAACCGACTATTTAATACTGGTTTTGCATTTTGTATTCGCAAATGTTGCGGTAAGCAAGAGTCGCCACCAACTTTTCTTTTATCCAAACTAAGGAAAGGGTGAAAAGAACAGAAAAAGACCTTTTCGAAATTTTCTGAGTAAGGGGGGTAGATTATGGAAAGGGAAGGTGTTAGTATCCTTTCCATCCGTAATTATCTACGGGCTCTTAGAGGTTTGCTCATTTTGAAATACCTTTGTGTTTTTCGTGTTTGAAAATGTTTTGAAAATGCCTTTGTATGACAAACTTTGTAATGTTTCTCGGGAATATGGAGAAAGTATACAAAGTGTCTTGAAAATGTTCTTGAAAAGTAGTATTTGTGTAAGTGCAAAATGATTTGAGAAAACTTCTAACATCTATCTACTTTTATACTCGAAAAGGGTCTTTCTTTTCCTCTTATCCTTTAGACAGCGCTATCCCACTATTAGTGAGTAGGTAGCCCTATCGTTGGATGTATTAGGAACATTCGAAAGGGACGTTACAGTCACGAAGGCAACTTATGGAGACGCTTTAGCAATTTTGTTTAGGGACTAGATAATTTACCGAGAAGGCAACTGTAGGGTCATCGATGGACTATGATCTTTTTTATTTATGGGTCTTTGCTAAAACGTTCATGCCTCATGACTGTTTTATTTCTAAAGGCAACCAAAGTTGGATACCCTAGAGGTGCATATATGAAATGTGTGTTGTGTTCAGTTATTTATGTATCGTGTTAAGTTTGCTAACATTTTGTTATTAGTCTTGTCATACATGCCTAGTTACTAATAGTTAGTATATATACATGAAAATGTAATGTGCGAAAAATAAACCATACGCTATTACATGGCTTTGGGGACATGGATATTTACAATGCATAAAACTTGGGAGAAGAAAAAATAAGAAAAGCGGTAAAAATCCTAATTTAATCTATTACATACTGTCAGCAGATACAATAATGTAAAAATGCGAAAAATAAATAACACTACGCCAAAAACTGCTTTTTGCAGCGCCTCTACTAAAGCGCTTATTGAAAAAGCGTTGCCATAGCCTTCACAAAAAACAAAATTAAAAAAAAGGGAAACCTACGAAGGCGCTTTTTTAAAAGCGCTGGCATAGGGTTCCCTACGAAAGCGCTTTTCAGAAAGCGCTTTCATAGGTATTTGAAATATCTAACCTACGAAAGCGCTTTTGAAAAGCGCTCTTATAGGGAACCCTATGCCAGCGCTTTTGAAAAGCGCTTTGAAAGGGGGACCTACGAAAGCGCTTTTTACCTCAGAAGCGCTCTTATAGGGAACCCTATGCCAACGCTTTTTAGAAGCGCTTTCGTAGGTTGTTTTTATAATAAAATTAAAAATCCCTAAATCTGTTCTTTAGTCTTCTTCATTTCTTCGTTCGTCTTAAGCTTCCTCATTTCTGCCGTCGCCGTCGTTCGTTCCTTCCTCTTCAGTCGTCGTCGCCGCCGTTCGTTCCTTCCTCTTCAGTCGTTGCCGCCGCCGGTCATTCCGTCTTCTCCACCTTGGTAAGCTTAACATTTTCCTTCTTCATTCCGTCATTCCGTTGGTGTAACTCAAATGCCCTATTTCTCTCTCAATGTCTAAATCAATCCTCAGTTTCTCCTTTTTGATTACCTAGTTTGGTGTATTTTTCCCCTTATTATGATTATTATTGTTAGCGTCCTTGCAATTCCTGTCAAGATTTAAATTTCGGAAGCGTTACCAAATATTCTTCTCAAGATGTTCAATTGTTAGAGGTATTTCTGGAAATGTATGGTAAAGTTGAAGGTAGTGTTAAAATTGTTATTGCTTTTGCTTATATTATTCTTAGTATTACTCATTTACAAAACATTTTTCATCTTTAACAGTTGTTACTATATTATATATTACTTCTATGATAATCTCGTTTCTTTTTTCTGTGTTTGAAATTGATTCTCTGTGATGTGTTCTTCTAATATTCATTGAGGTTAAATTAGTGAGCTACTGACATACTCATTGTACCTTGCATGTTAAACTAATGAGTAACTATTGCCATATTGTCTAACCAATAGTGTCCGAACCTTGGATGATTCAATATAGAGGACAAAACTCATTAATAATAAGCTGCAAGTTTTGGAGAATTTGTTTTTAATATTGATCTATAAGTCTTTCAAAGAATCAATCATGAATAAAATGTCTGAATTGAAATAGAGAATAAAACATTTTTAACAAATAATTTGTTCATATTTGGAACCAGAGAGAATCTAAGTTTCCTGAAGTATATCTGAAACGAACATGGTTTAAATTTACCAGTGTTTTTGATGCATGACAAGTTAGTGTAGGTACTACGAACCTTAAACCAAATTTCTTAAATCCTAATTCAAAGATTTGGTGCATGACAAGTTAGTGTAGGTAATAGGAACCTTAAACAAAATTTCTTAAATCCTAGTTTAAAGATTTGTCATCACTTCTCCTCTTTTGTACCCTCTCATTCCATTGCCTTGCCACACTAGATAACCAAAAACTGTTCTAGTCTTCAACTGGAGTATTCACTCAGTTTGAAAGCATAGGAGGTGCCTCTGTTCTTATTTAGATAATTTCATGATTCATTTGTGTAACAAAAGTGCACGCATTTAGCTGTTTGCTATGCTTGATGTTTAATATCTATGTTTTCCTTTCCTTTGCACTCTACTTTTGTATCTTTTCTGTTGTTCTGGTGTATATGTTGAAATATAATTTTTGTATTACTAATAGAAATATCAAGTAAAATATATGTGTAGTTCTGAAGTTTTAATTTTTACATAAGTGAAATTAAAAAGACCCGGGAATTTATTATGTATATAAAAATTGAAAGCTCCATTGTCACTCTCATTTATCCTGCATTTATGATTTGTTTTTCTTCTCTCTCTGAACCTTAGTATGAATTTTGATTGAATCACAGGGAGAAAGAATTAGCTGCTGTTAAGATAAATGCAGCAGATGTTGATATAATTGCAAACGAACTAGAGGTAACTTCTTCAACATGTACAGAAATCTATCTAGTAAGCTTACATTCCAATTAATTAACATACTTTTCTTATACAACAGTTGGACAAAAAGGTGGTTGAAAGAACCTTGCGTTGCTGCCATTCGTCATTTGCTTCACTAGTATGGTGGAAACAAATAAGGGAATGTGATCTATATTGTCAATGAAAATGTTTTGTTTTTAGTTACTCCTAAGTTTAACATGTTGTTTACATTCAAATCATGCAGCGGATAGTTCAACGATTTAATATCGATTGTGGTAGGAAAAAGCTGTGAAACTTTCTCCGATTGAAGAAATTCGAACTGTCCTTGATCGTAGTGTACGCGGGACGCTCTCAACATTTTCAAAGGTTTCTACCCTATTCTTGAACTGACTTGAATAACTGATTGTTTTTACTTTTATTTTCCGGCTCAGTGTGAATTTCTAATGATTATAGTTGAGTGGAATTCATGAGTTGCGGTTGTGTTTTTGTTTATATCCGACTTCACTAGTTAGTAATTAGTTATGAGTTGTTTAGCACATGCTTAAGGTGAGGCAAGAATAACTATGAATTTGATTACCTGATATGTTGAATTTCTTTACAGGTAATTAATTATTATTTTGCTATAGTTGCGTGACTAATTAGTTGCTATAGTCAAACCATGGATAAAAAATGGATGACTGCCAATCGATTGTCGAAAGAGTATGAGGATGGGGTATCAGAATTCGTTAAGTTTGCCGTTGCGCACGCCAGAGAACCCAATGGAATGATATGTCCTTGCTTGAGATGCTGTTATGGGAGACGGGTTGACGCGGTTCAGTTGGAATCGCATTTACTGATGCATGGAATTGATAGAAGTTATGCATGTTGGAATTTGCATGGTGAGAAAAGTAGCGGGAATGTTGAATCGAGTTATAATACGACGTATGCTTCAAATGAGGATTTCGCAGACGCATACGATTATGATCGAGTCGAAGAGATTGCAGAAGCGCTTGAAGAAGATCTTGAGGATTGTCCCAAAATGTTCGAGAGGTTGGTAAGCGATGCAGAGAAACCGTTGTATGATGGTTGTACAAAATTCACAAGATTGTCTGCGGTGTTAAAGTTGTACAACTTAAAGGCGGACAACGGATGGTCGGATAAAAGTTTCACACAGTTATTAGCCCTCGTGAAAGAAATGCTACCAGAGGATAATGTTCTTCCCAATCGAACGTATGAGGCCAAAAAGATGTTGTCCTCTATTGGCATGAGCTATGAAAAGATACATGCATGTCCAAAAGATTGCGTTTTATTTCGAAACGAGTACGCAGTGTTAAATGAGTGTCCTAAATGCGGTGCCCCTCGATATAAGGAAAAGTTGTCTCCGGAAAAGGTGTTATGGTATTTTCCTATAATTCCGAGATTTAGGCGCATGTATCGTAGTGAGACCGATTCAAGACACTTGACTTGGCATGCAGATGAAAGAATTATTGATGGGAAGTTGCGACATCCGGCAGACTCACCACAGTGGACGAAAGTTGATATTGATTATCCTGAATTTGGAAAAGAAGCAAGAAATCTTCGCTTGTCGTTGTCTACTGATGGAATGAACCCGCATGGTATTCAAAGTATCTCGCATAGCACCTGGCCTGTGATTCTTATGATATATAACCTACCTCCGTGGCTATGTATGAAGCGTAAGTACATGATGCTATCTATGTTAATTTCTGGGCCCAAACAACCAGGGAATGACATAGACGTGTACTTGGCACCCTTAGTCGAAGATTTGAAGTTTTTGTGGGAGACCGGTGTGGAGGTTTACGATGGGTATAGGAAAGAAAGTTTCAACTTGAGGGCGATGTTGTTTGGAACAATTAATGATTTTCCGGCGTACGGAAATCTATCAGGGTACAGCATTAAGGGTCAAAAAGCGTGTCCTGTTTGTGAAGATGAAACCGATACGATGCGATTGAACTTTTGTCAGAAGAATGTTTTTCTCGGTCATCGTAGATTCTTAAATTCTAATCATCACTATTGTGGGTGGAGAAAGGCATTCAATGGAGAGGCAGAACACGGTAGAGCTCCACATATGTTGACAGGTGATCAGATTTTTGAAAAGGTGAAAGATGTGAGTACTGAGTTTGGCAAGCCTTTTGCACATAGACTTGTCACGAGTGGGTGGAAGAAGAGGTCGATTTTTTTTGAACTTCCATATTGGAAGTCGTTGTACGTAAGACATTTCCTCGATGTTATGCATATTGAAAAAAATGTATTTGATAGTGTTATTGGTACGTTACTCAATATACAAGGAAAGTCTAAGGATGGCATTAACATAAGGAAGGACATGTTAAACATGGGAATTAGAACTGAATTGGCACCCGTGACGAAAGGAAGACGCACATATCTACCACCTGCTGTTTACACTCTATCTAGAAAGGAGAAGAAAATATTGTGTAAGTTCCTCAGTGAAGTTAAAGTTCCAGAAGGCTACTCATCAGATATTAGAAGACTTGTGTCAATGAAAGACCTAAAGTTAAAGAGTTTAAAGACTCATGATTGCCATGTTATAATGGAACATTTTCTACCAATAGGTATACGTTCTATTCTGCCAGAAAAAGTAAGGAGCGCAATAACTAAGTTGTGTTTTTTCTTCAAGTCAATTTGCAGCAAGGTGATCGATCCTGCGATCTTACCAACATTGCAAAAAGAGGTGGTTGTTACTTTATGTGAGCTTGAAATGTATTTTCCTCCCTCGTTTTTTGACATAATGGTTCATCTAGTCGTTCATCTTGTCAAAGAGACACAGTTGTGCGGACCAGCTTATATGAGATGGATGTACCCTGCTGAACGTTATATGAAAATTTTAAAAGGGTACGTGAAAAACCGAAGTCGACCGGAGGGTTGTATTGCGGAACGATACATTGTTGAAGAAGCCGTTGAGTTTTGCACTGAATATCTGTCAAATGTTCAATCAATTGGACTCCCCAAATCTCATATTGTCGAGAAAAAAGAAGGAAAAAGACTAATTGGAAATAAAGTTGTGACAGTGTCAATGGTCGAACGGGATCAGGTGCATTTGTATGTTCTGCACAATGAGATTGAGGTTGAGCCGTATGCTGAAATGCACAAGGGTGTTCTTCGAGGTTTAAATCTGAATAGAAATGAGAATTGGATAGTACGAGAGCACAATCGAAGTTTCATACAGTGGTTTAAGGAACAAATTTATTCAAAGTATCGTTCGGATCCTGCTTCAGTAACAGAAAGGTTGAGATGTTTAGCATATGGTCCAAGTATGATTGTGTTTTCTTATAGCGCATACGCAATTAATGGATACACACTTTATACCAAAGAACAGGATGATAAAAGTACTATGCAGAATAGTGGTGTTACCTTGGTAGCTGAAGCGATGCACATATCAAGTGCGAATGACTTAAACCCGAAATTTGCAAATCTGTCATATTTTGGGGTTATCGAGCGCATTTTGTTGTTTGATTACGGGAAGTTTCAGATTCCTGTATTTGATTGCAAGTGGGTTGAAAATAATAATGGCGTACGAATGGATAAGTCAGGATTTTTGCAAGTGGATCTCAATAGGGTGGGGTACAAAGATGAACCTTTTATTCTAGCCTCTCAGGCTAAACAAGTGTTCTATGTCAATGATCCGACAAGTACGAAATGGTCTATAGTGCTTTTGTCTAACAAAGTAATTGATGAAAACATTGGAGATCAAGGTGATATTGGCGTTGGCATTGAATCTTGTACAAGAAACGATCAAAATGAGAATGAACCTTGTACTAGAGATGATCATAATGAGGGTATTTGGATCAATCCAACCATCCGAGTTGTTAACAGAAGCGTAAAATATATTGCTACCAAGAAAAGAAAGAGACGTTAGTGAAAAAGGTATTATTATAATTATAGCCTAATATTGTAAGTAATATGTGAATAATGTTTTGAATTTTTGGCATATCTTTTGAACCGTTTTGAATTTTATAGCCTAATATTGTAAGTAATATGTGAATAATGTTTTGAAATATGTGAACATTGGTTTTTTAGCATTTTATTCAATTTTGAGTTCCTTTAGTGCTATTCATATCTTTTTCGACTATCCATTTTCATGTAGTGTACTAATGTGCTTGTTTGACTTTTGTTACAGGTCTAATGGCTAGCAATGAAGAAAACCCGCAAGGAAACCAACAAGAAAACCCACCAGGAAACCAACAAGATCATGAAAACTCACAAGAAACAAATCATGCAGCGGATGATACTTCAGCAAATGATGTTGCACGAGGCATCACCATAATGCGCGAAATCATTCGTGCTAGAGATAAGGGAGTGAAATATAATGTAGATTGGAATCATTCAAATCAAGTAGTTGGGGTTAATGCTTCAAAATTCACAAGCTACGTTGGTACACTTGTTCGTATGCATGTGCCAATCTCCATATCTAGATGGAATGCGAAATAATGTGAAGCATTGAAGCAAGGAAAAAGAAATGTTTTGGGAAGATGTTAAGGTATGTATGTTATATGGTTTATATGGTTATATGTTTATAAGTTTATAAGTTTATATGGTGTATATGGTTTTTAAACTACTTATATGTTTATATGGTTTATATGGTTTTTAAATTACTTATATGTTTATATGGTTTATACGCAACGGTCTTTTAACGTTCCAGATGAGCGTAAAGGCTTCGTACTTGGGTTGGCCGGGAAAAGATTTAGAGGGTGGAAAAATCTGTTGACGAACACCTATCTTAAGGATGACAAAGGAAAGTGGTTGGAAGAGTTCCCGGCCGGAAGGCCAGAAAAGTATAATCTTTTCATTAAACAAGAAGATTGGACTGAGTTTATTAGACAAAGAGATGACGAATTCCGGCAAAAGAGTGCCAAAAATAGTGAGAGAGCATCAAAGCCCGCGTATCCATACAAAAAAGGGCGTTTGGGATATGCGCGCTTAGAGGAAAAAATTGTAAGTAATAAATAGAAATGATATGTTCTTATTAATTGTCTAAATGTGTTGTATTTGACGATCTAACCGTTTGTTTCTATGCATAGTTAGAGGAGACGAAAAGTGATGAAACCTCACTTCCAGCACATTTGCTGTGGAAGGAAGCCCGTGTGGGCAAGAATCAAGCTGTTGATCCAAGTGTTCTAAGAATTTATGATGAATGCGTAAGTATAACATTGTGTCTTTAATTAAATCAAATTTTTATGACTATTTAATTGATTTTTTTATCTCCATTATTTTCAGGAGACATTGTCACAAACGGAGTCCACCGGTGACGACCAGGATACGAGGAGCGTACTTAGTAAAGCACTGAATGTTCCTGAGTATTCCGGTCGGGTTAGGGGTAAAGGTCACGGTGTGACTCCAACCTCTTTCTACCAGCATCATCGGAAAAGAAATCCTACCAATGCAGAAGTGATGAATGTACTTATGGAATTACAAGCAAAAGTCAATGCATTGGAAAGAGATAAAGAGGTATTAATGAGGGAAAAGGGCAATGCGGCAATGGCGAAAGAAACTAGTGACAACGCTAGTATCAACCGTCAGAATAAATTTCCTGAGGTAATTATAAATATATTGATAAATCTCTATTGTTCAAGTTTCTCATTTTTATTCCACCTCTTTCTATTATTGAATTAAAAGTAATATGTATGCATATTGGTTTAGGGCATTTCATCTTGCCAACTATACGTAATGGCATCAGATTATCACCTTGTTGGCAAGGGAAAAGTGTACAACACTTTGGGAGATTTAATTCATAATACACCGATCCCGGCTGGACACCTGAGAGTATCAGTAGATTATCCTTTTGATCCCGATGCGTTGGTACCGGTACCTGACGTGGCCTTGGATATAAGATCGGTGCGAGACGCAGTAGGGTCGTTTGTTGCATGGCCCTTGGACCTCATTTTCATTGATGATGAGGTATGTTTAAAACCGTTAATATGAATCATTTAGATTTCAAATGTCAATTTTGAACCGTTAAGTTAATTATTTTTTAATATTAGCCTCCTACAAAACCCGCTAATAAGGGTAAGGAGATTTTGCAGCAAGGCGGCGAGTCTATGGCATCAATTCCAGAGGTACACTTAAATTGTTTATTATATGATATGAATTTAAAACTGAACGATTTTATAATTTACCTAAGTTATATGATTGTTAGGTATCTGCGAAAGTGTCACAACAAGTGACCCAGCCTGTTCGTAGCAGACCACCCCCGAAAAAGTCAATGCATAAGGGGGGGAAGAGGCGGGGGAAGAGGCGTTTTTGTACCTCGATATCGGAATACACTTGGAGTACTTTTGGAAACCTCAGATTTGAAGTCAGGTGGTATTCGTACAATCCTTATGGATGCAGATATCTTTGGTCTTGACTGCCAAGAAACGATAGGAATGGACGAAATGACTGAGATTATGACGCATGGTGAATTAGGCATCGGCAATGTTCACGCATACATCCGGTATTCCGATAAATATATCATTTAATTAGTTGAACAATTTATTTACACATTTCAATGAAAATAGTCTAATGTTTATATGTTTTTATTTAAGGTTGTTGTACGATAAAAAAATGCGCGAGACTGTATTGGCAAGACGCTTCCATTTCTTGTATGCCCATATTGTCAGCGGAGCGACAATTGTCAGGGAACCGGGTTCAGTTAGGGAGTACTTAGTGAATCGATACACGGCCTACGTCGGCAACCCAGATAGCTTGTTTATTTTGCCGTATAACACTGTTCCAGTGGGGTGAGTTTTTCATTTATTCTAATATATCTTTGTTTATTTTGCGTAGAAACTTTTCTTCTAAACTGTTGCTTAAATTTTTAGAAAACACTGGTTGTTGTTGGCTATCGATCCGATTAAAGAAGTTGTGTACTTTCTGAATTTGGTAGACGGGGAATGGACTAACTATCCCGCTATGAAGGAAACTGTTGATCAGTAAGTG
This sequence comes from Vicia faba, assembly GCA_948472305.1. NCBI lineage: Eukaryota > Viridiplantae > Streptophyta > Magnoliopsida > Fabales > Fabaceae > Vicia > Vicia faba. Next base: position 1,012,837,772 of record OX451735.1, read on the forward strand.
AGATCGTTCTAACTATTCGTGTATATTTATATATTTAATTATTTCTGTGAGATTGATCTAAATATATGTTTTTATTTTCTTAGATCAATACAAATATTTCGTAGTCAAAGGGACGCACAGGTACCCCGGAGTAAATCATCAAATATTACTTGGATCAAAGTGCAGGTACAAAATTAGTTGCTTATAATAATAGTTATTTTACTTGATAAAATTACACGACAACTATAAAATATATTTTGTTTTTCTATGCAGTGTCCGTTACAGAATAACGATGTAGATTGCGGATACTTTTGCTTGAGGTTTATGAAAGAAATCCTTCATAAAAATCAAGTAGAGATTCCAAGCACGGTATGGATTTATAACTTAGAATAATTTTGTATGATTTCTACATTTAATAACATCATGCATATACTGAAGTAATAATTTCTTATGTAGTACTTTGATGACCTCTATACTATGTCGTACACGAAAGTTCAAGTGGAAGAAGTCAAAGAGGAAATATGTCAATTTTATGTTGAAAACAGATTATTCTGATGGGTATGAATAAAATATTATTGTACGTGTTAGTTTGATTGTGTTGGAGCCTTTAATATTGTTTGTTTAATTTACCGTGTTGTTCATATTCATACTTTGCAGGATGACGACCGTGTCGGTGGAGCATTATTTTCGATGTAATTATATATGATTTAGTTACATATGTATATATATATGGTTACAAATTAACACGATACTTTGTATGTGATTTAGTTATGGTTACAAATGTATATATGGTTACAAATTTAGTTATATATGATTTAGTTACATATATATAGATAAGGATTGAATATTATATGGTATACCGGTTTCTGTTAATATAATACCGATTTCTTAAAATATATGTATAGATAAGGATTGAATTACAGGTTAAATTATTGGACCAAAAAAAAATTACAGGCCGCACAGGGAACCTCAAATTATAGGTTTCACTTTAAAAAATTTGTATGAGCTACGAAAGCGCTTTTGGCTAAAAAGCGCTTTCGTAGGCAGGATAAATAAAAAAAAAATTAAATAGAAACCCCCTATCAAAGCGCTTTTTATGGAAAAAGCGCTGTGAAAGACCCCCCTATCAAAGCGCTTTTTCCATAAAGCGCTGTAAAAGCCATGATAAATAAATAAAAAAATTAAATAGAAACCCCCTATCAAAGCGCTTTTTATGGAAAAAGCGCTGGGAAAGACCCCCCTATCAAAGCGCTTTTTCCATAAAAAGCGCTGTAAAAGGCCTGATAAATAAAAAAAAAAATTTAAATAGCACACCTATCAAAGCGCTTTTCAAAAAGCGCTGGGAAAGACCCCCCTATCAAAGCGCTTTTTAAGGAAAAAGCGCTGGGATAGGTCCACCTACGACAGCGCTTTTGGCCAGAAAAAAGCGCTTTCGTAGCCTACGGCAGCGCTGGCTACGGCAGCGCTTTTAAGCGCTTTTAAAGGGCAAAAAAAAGCGCTGTGAAAGCCCATTTTCGTAGTAGTGTAACGCGCGAAAGATTGAAAGTTCTTCTAAAAAAACTAATAAGAAAAATCTTTTTTTTTTGTTTTTGATTTAAGAAAAATAGTCAATTATCATAAAGTCTATATAATAAAATTAAATTAAGAAAAATAAACTAATTTCTTTTTAGTTTTTTTTTATTATTACGAAAAGAAAATAATTAGTCCTAAATTCTAATTTATTTTTAATTAAGAAAAAGGTTAAAGTTGCAATTAATTAATTAACTAAAGAACTTAATTATTTAATTAAGAAACTTAAACCTAGTTTTTCTAGTGAGCTTTTTTTTTATATTTGGTTAATTAAACAAAAGAAAAAAATAATAAAAACAAATATAAGAAATAATACAAAAAGAAAAATGCCAAGTGGGCTTAGGCATGCAAAAGAGAAAAGGGGAAATGAGTCTTTCGATTCAAGGGGGAATGATGTGCTTTCGATTCACCCCTTCTTTGGACTCTTTCGATTGGGCTGGGAAGCTGGCGTGAACACCTTCGATTGGACTCTCCTGGCCTCCTTCGATTGTGCTGGGAAGCAGTATGAGGATCCTTCGTTTGGACTCTTTTCTTCCTATTTCGTTTGGACTGTGAAGGGACGTGGACATGCAAAACAACATGAAGGCACCTCTTTCATTCGGGGAAGTCAATAAGTGAGGGGCAAAGCCTAAGGTTTCGTTTCAAACTAGTCCCTTTCTTTTCGTTTAAGTCTGTATAAGGGTTAGTTCTAACATGTATATTTAGACAAGAATAACGTGCAATCGAAAATGACAGAAATAAAAGGTGAATAAATGTTATTGACATGCCATGCTGAAATAAAAGGTGTAGGGTCAAGGGAATTTACCTTGCTGGAAAATTGAACTTGTGTGGGGACTAGAGTTGCTGGATACTCTTGGATTATGCCTCCAGCCTCTGGGCAACGTCACCTCTCTGGCCCTTGTCTCTGTCTTTTTTCTCTCTTTCGATTGGGCTTCTGGATGTGGATCCCCTTTGTTTAAGGGTTGCTTTGATTTTGATCACTTATGAGATTTTTTGGCTTGTAAGCATGATGCTTATATAGAGTAGGAGGGATGGGACAAGAAGATAAAAGTTTAACTGCCATAAACAAACATTTTCAAGACCATGAATGATGTTTTGTAACTGTGGTCAAAGACATAGGTAGCCATTGCATTTGTGAGTCAGGCCAGCATGCAAAAACAATGGTACAATCAAGGGAGCACTGACAAGAAGCCTTTCCCCTTTGGATTGAAGGAGGTTGTTTTAAAGGGAAAACATGCCCAGTCGAAGCTGGTGTGCAGCAAACCAATAGAAGGCCAAGGCTTCAATCGAAGCTTGGAAATTTGAGGCAAGCTTGGAGGAGGTTAGGCGCTCGATCGAAGCCTGTCCAAATACCAAATCAAAAGGCCTTTTAACATGCCAATCGAAAGACTTAGCTAAGATGCCAATCAAAAGACTTAGCTAAGATGTCAATTGAAAGACCTAGCTGAGATGCCAATTGAAGACTCCTTGTTTGTCTTCAAAAAAATTTATTTCTTCCTTTAATCAAATGCTTGTGACCACCCATATAAGAAAAAAATCTTGGAAAACACGAGAGGGAAAAGTTTTGGATACAACAAAGAGGAATAGAGAGAAAGAAGATGAAGCAGCGCACATATGTAACACCCTTCTAAACCCAAATAAATTTTTACGAATAATTAACAAATATTCAAACACAAATCAACAATAAAGGCGTCACATCTTCATATAAAATATCATAACAATACATCCTGCCCCGTAACACGGATTTTCAACCATCATCAAATCATTTATCTTTTTGAATATATCATCAAGAACTTTAAACATCACAACGAAAATTATAGTCTTAAAACATCATTATTAAATATTTCAAATAAAATACCATCACGCTTCGTGACTTACAAGTCATGCTCAAAACATCTTAATAAACAAACCAAAATATCTCAATGCATCATGCCAACAAAGAAAATGGTTCAATTCAAATGAATCCCAAATACCCTGATATTACATATCAGAGCAAGACCCTTTTTATTTAATTGAATCACACAAAAGACTTCAAGCTATCCTCACGCTACTAGGAACTAATCTCGATCACCTATGCACATGTAGAGGCAACATTCAAACAGAAAGGGGTGAGTAAATCATAATCATTATAAAAAGCGTAAGTAATAGATATAGTAGTTATAGCATGGTTACAATATAATAACATGGCATACTGTACTACGTCTATAGCATAATTGTAATCACTAGCTCTTCTCATCAAAACACCACCATTCAATAATCATTTAAATACATCACTTAATCCAAATATTGTGCAATGCCACCAATAATGAAATGCAACTTTACTATACTCATGCATATGGTACTGAAACATCACCGGTGACTTAATCATCGTTATCTCCAAAGATCCCCACCAATAGGATCGATTCCCGCTTGAAACCAGAGCACATCATAAAATACACTTAATTCACACTATGGGATTAAGGCCATCACTGGACAGGAGCTTCCTACAAATTTCATTGGATTATTATCCTGCAAAACATCGTTGGACTATTCATCCTAACAAATGCTATGAATGCATGATGCGCAACAACACATAAAAATACGACCACGGCTAGTAAAAAACACATCATTGTCCAACATAATCATCATGTTCTCTTCAAAACATCATAACATATACATCATAGTCAAAACAATGTCATTTTATCATATGAATACCAAACAATTCACCTCAAAACATAATAACAAAAATTCATACAGTAAGGTATATATACCGTTGGTTTAGAATAAAATATTGTCACTTAGTCATGAAACAATCACTAGATAATCAAATTATATACTTCATATTATTTTACTAGAGTGTAGATCATTGCGTTAGCTTTCTAATGCTTCAAACGACACCTAAAATGGACTCCCATTTCAAAAGTTACGACCATTTTAATAAAACTTATTTTCTGCTAACTGTTGTGGCGAGCGCCACAACTCCATGGCCCCCGCCACACCCTCCACAAACCCTGTGGCGACCGACACACATGTCACGACGATCGCCACACCCCGTTGCCGTTTAATTTTTTTCATATTTGGAGGCCTTCCAGACCTCGGAATTCGATTCCATAAAAAGCCCCAGTCTTAGAATTTGAAATCCGATTGTATAGTATTTATAACAACCTATAACAATTATTTATTCATCAGGGTTATCAATCTATTGCAACTTCATACTGTCAATTCATCAATTCCTATAACAGTATCGCATTATCATGAACCAAAAACCCCAAATATAGTTCCTACAATTATCTAACACTTAGACAAATTATAAAAATCATGATAGAATCCCTTACCTTATATTATTGCTTTTTATTGAATTTTCTTTGTGTCCTTCCGGTCCTTTTCTATTCCCCTTAAGTCCTAGCTATTTGCCTTTTCTCTGTGCCTCTTTTCCAACACAAATGCACAAAATGAATTTGACAAAATTGTTTTCTCCTTGTGTAATCCTTGGACCTCTAATATAGTTTACTATTATTATCCTCACTAATTATTCGCTAATGACCAATATTCCCTTTCTGTCTCCAACTCTAATATTACTATATTTTCTCTAATTAAAATAATTCTAACTTAATTCTTATAATTATTCTAAATTGTTCCATAATTCTCAAAACACCTCTAAACGTCACATAAATCATAATTTCTCACCAAAATCATCAAAATAACATATCATCATCAAACTCCATAATTTAAATTAATTAAATAAATATTCTATTTAATCCGGAGCGTTACAACTCTCCCCCACTTAAAAGAATTTTCACCCTGGAAAATTACCTGACAGAAACAAAAATGGATAAGACTCTTTCATTTGATCCTCGCGTTCCCAAGTCAAAATTTCACCACCTGGTCCACCCCACAATATCTTCACTAAGGCAATATCCTTACCTCGCAATTGTTTCATTTCCCGGCCTTCTATTCGCACTGGTGATGCCTCAACAATCATGTTATCTCTCACCTGTACATCATCCATTTGAATCACATGCAAAGGATCCAGAATGTATTTCCTCAATTGAGACACATGAAACACATCATAAAGATTCGCAAGTGATAGTGGTAAAGTAATCTGATATGCCATCTCACCGATCTTGGTATGGACCAATAAAATGCAGTGTAAGCTTCGTTGACTTCAAAGCTCTACCAACACCGATTACTGCAATAACTCTAAAAAATACATGATCATCTTTTTCAAACTCGAGATCATTCCCCCTCTTATCATGGTAACTTTTCTGACGGCTCTGAGAAGCTTTCATCTTCTCTTGGATTATCTTTATCTTTTTAGTTGTCTCTTGCACAACCTCAGGCCCGAGCACAAAACACTCACCTGACTAATACCAACATAATAGAGTCCTACACCTCCTATCATACAATGATTTATACAGTACCATTCCAATACTAGAATGGAAACTATTATTGTATGTAAACTCAATTAACGACAAGTGGTTGTTCCAAGCATCTCCTTGTTCCAACACATAAGCCCTCAGCAAATCCTCCAAAGACTGAATGGTTTTTCTCTCCGACCATCCGTCTAAGGATGATATGCGGAACACAATCTCAACTTAGTTCCAAAAGCATTTTGAAAACCTTTCCAAAACTTCGATGTAAACCTCAGATCCATATCTGACACGATACTCGGAGGTATTCCATGTAATCTAACAATTTCCTTAATATACATCTCAGTTAACTTCTCCATCAAATGCTTGATCTTCATCGACAAGAAATGAGCCAACTTAGTCAACCTGACAACAATCACCCAAATTGAATCATTGCCTTTAGCAGTCTTTGGCAAACCCGACACAAAGTCCATGGAAACACTATCCCACTTCCAATCGGGAATATTCAATGGTTTCATAAGACCCATCGGCTTCTGATGCCCAATCTCTGACTTTTGACAAGTCAAATAAGCATAAACAAACTTAGCAATTTCCTTCTTCATACCAGGCCACCAAAACAATGTTTTCAAGTCCTGATACATCTTTGTAGCACGAGAATTAATACTTAGCCCACTTCTATGTCCTTCCTCAATAATACTCTTCTTAAGTTCTGGAACATATGGAACGCACACTTTATTACCAAATATCATCACACCATTCTCATCAATTATGAACTTACATCCATTCCCTTTGTTAATAAAAGTCAATTGGTCGACTAACCTCAAATCAGACTTCTGTCCTTCACGAATTTCCTCTATTATGCCACTAGTCAGCTTCAACATTCCTAACTTCATACTATTAGGAGTCTCTTCACACACTAAGCTCATATCTCTGAATTGTTCGATCATTTCTAACTCTCGAACCATAAGCATCGACATATGCAGCGACTTCCTACTCAATACACCGACAACCACATTTGCTATACCGGGATGGTTGTTCAAATCAAAGTCGTAGTCCTTCAACAATTCAAGCCAACTTCTCTGTCTCATATTCAATTCTTTCTATTTAAACAAATACTTCAAACTTTTGTGATCACTAAACACTTCGAATTTAGAACCAAAAAGATAATGTCTCCAAATCTTCAACACAAACACCACTGCTGCTAATTCTATGTCATGCGTATGATAATTACTTTCATGAACTCTGAGTTGTCTAGAAGCATAAGCAATAACCTGTCCATTCTGCATTAGCAGACCGCCAAGACCCATCTTAGATGCATCGCAATAGACCATAAAGTATTCACTCGGATTAGGAAAAATCAATACCGGAGCAGTCGTCAACCTCTTCTTTAATTCTACGAAACTTTCTTCACATAAACTTTCTTCAGATTACTACGAGTCAACTGAGTTAATGGTAACGCCAACTTTGAAAATCCTTATATGAACCTTCGATAGTAATCTGCTAAATCAAGAAAACTTCAAACCTCAGTTGCAGACTTTGGAGCCCCCCACTGCAATATTGCATCAACTTTAGAAGGATCCATATCAATCCCACCACTAGAAATTACATGACCAAGAAAACTAACTCCTTACCATCAACTTGCAACGACGCAAACATCGTAAACATCACTGCTTCATCTTCTAATAACTGATTCATTTGCTTAGCGGATAACAACATCAATTCTCCATTATCACCAAACTTAGGGAACCTTAAAGTCTTATTATAGCAATTGATATGAACATAGTTAAACTCCAACCAATTCATTCCAAGAATAACATCAATCTGGTGTAAGGGTAGACACACCAAATCCATCACAAAACTCCTAATGTGAATGGCCATAGGGCATTTCAAACAAACAAGAGCAGTAGTAACATAACCACTAGCATGAGTATCTATTACCATACTGCCATTCATATCAGACAACTTCAAACCCAACTCATTAGCATATTCACGTGAAATAAAAGAATGGGTAGCACCAATATAAATAATAGCAACCAATTCAACGTTGTAAATAAAAAAAGTACCTAGAATAAGGTTGTCCTTCTTGGAATCCTCTGAACCACTCAAAGCAAACACTCTACCATTGGCCTAGGAAGAAGCGCCCTTCTTTGACTTCTAACACTTGGTACTGATATGACCATGTTCTCCATAATTGTAACAAGTTGGACAATCGTTCTTGCACTCAAAAGCGCGATGACCTGTCTTACCACACTTGTAACATCTCAACACCTTATTCTCACATTCATTGGAACAGTGACCTTGCCCACTATACCTGTAACACACAATACAAATAGGAGCACCTCTCCCACTTGGCCTCTTACCATCAACCGCTTTTTTATTTTCCTTTGTTAGTCGGATAATTGTAGGCTTACCATGATATCGTTGTTGCTTGCCTCTTTTCTCAGTGACAATCTTGTAGTGAGCATTACTTCCCTTTTCATAGATTCTACAACTATTCACCAAATATGGAAACTTAGGAATCCGATGATACCCAATAGCCTTCTTGATTTCAAAATGCAAGCCATTCTCAAACTTAACGCACTTAGAAAATTTAGTAGTCTCCTCAGTGTAATGAGGACAGTAGTTCACCAATTCCATGAACTTGGCAGCATATTCAGTCACTGATAAGTCTCTCTGTTTCAGCGAACATCTTCTGGGTAATACTTCCTTAGGAACTCCCTGTGAAACACAACCCATGTAATAGCCTCATCTACGCCTTCTAACCTCGGGCGAGTAGCAACCCAACAGTCACCGACCTCTCTTGCCAGCATATGCGTACCAAAATGCACTTTCTGTGCATCAGAACAGTCCATAACCCAAAAGATCCTTACAAAGTCTTTGAGCCACTCCTGTGCTCCTTCAGGATCATGCTTCCCTTTGAACGTAGGTGGATGGTTCCTCTAGAATGTTTCCAAAGCACGAGCTCTATCATTCCATCCAGCATTAAGCTGATTCTGCATTGCCTGAGCCAAAGCCCGCAACGCATTAGCAAGTGTACCATTGCCTCTTCCAGCCATTACTCTATTTCACATCACAACATCAAATAACATCTAAATTATTCCACTGTCACACTACTCTAACGACTCAACAACTTGGCCGGACAGACCGACCTGCTCTGATACCACTAATGTAACACCCTTCTAAACCCGAGGAATATTTTGCAAATAATTAACAAATATTCAAGCACAAATCACCAACAAAGGCATCACATCTTCATATAAAATATCACAACAATACATCTTGCCCCGTAACACGGATTTTCAACCATCATCAAAACATTTATCTCTTTGAATATATCATCAAAAACTTAAACATCATAACGAAAATTATAGTCTTAAAACATATTTATTAAATACTTCAAATAAAATACCATCACGCTTCGTGACTTATAATTCATTCTCAAAACATCTTAATAAACAAACCAAAATATCTCAATGTATCATGCCAACAAAGAAAATGGTTCAATTCAAATGAATCCCAAATACACCGATGTTACATGTCAGAGCGAGACCCTTTTTATTCAATCGAATCACATAAAAGACTCCAAGCTATCCTCACGCTACTATAAATTATTCTCGATCACCTGCGCGTTATCCACGTAGAGGCAACGTTCAAATAGAAATGGATTAATAAATCATAATCATTATAAAAAGCATAAGTAATAGATATAGTAGTTATAGCATGGTTACAATACAATAACATGGCATCATGTACTACATCTATAGCATAACCGCAATCACTAGCTCTTTTCATCAAAACACCACCATTCAATAATCAATCAAATACACTACTTAATCAAATATTATGCAATGCCACCAATAATGAAATTCAACTTTACTAGACTCATGCATGTGGTACCAGAACATCACTGATGACTTAATCATTATTATCTCCAAAGATCCCCACCAATAGAATCGGTTCCCACTTGGAACAAGAGCACATCACAAAATGCACTTAATCCACACTATGGGATTAAGTCCATCACTGAACATGAGCGTCCTACAAACCTCATTGGATTATTATCCAGCAAAACATCACTGGACTATTCGTCCTAACAAATGCTATGAATGCCTGATGCACAACAACACATGAAAATACAACTACGGCTAGTAACAAATGCATCATTATCCATCATAATCATCATGTTCTCTTCACAACATCATAACACATACATCATAGTCAAAACAATTCACCTCAAGACATAATCATAAAAATTCATACAATAAGGTATACATACCGTTGGTTCAACATAAAATCTTGTCACTTAGTCAAGACACACTCACTAGTTAATCAAATTATATACTTCATATATTTTACTAGAGTGTAGATCATTGTGTTAGATTTCTAATACTTTAAACGACATCTAAAACGGACCCCCGCTCAAAAGTTACGACCATTTTAAGAAAAACTATTTTCTGCTAACTACTGTGGCGAGCGCCACGCCCTCCAAACACTCTATGGCAACCGAAACATATGCCACGATGACTGCCACACCCTATATATTCATTGTGACGCCCGTCACAAGGTCCTGGCGACCACCATTCACAGTAGAAACGATGCAGTTCAATTTTTTTCCACATTTGGAGGCCTTTCAGACCTCAAAATTCGATTCCGTAAAAAATCTCAGTCTTAGAATTCGAAATTCTACGATTGTATAGTATTTATAACAATCTATAACACTTATTTATTCATCAGAGTTATCAATCTATTGCAACATCATGATTTGACATTTTACTATTTTTTATAAAAGTTTTCTAGGACTATTGGGGCTCTAAAATCTTCTGACGTAATATCAATGTCTATATAGACAATTGTTAGAATATAATTTATTTTATCATCTGATAGTCTTCTTTCAATCATTTGCTTGAATAAGATGTTTTTTTAATATAGGTCTATTCTTATTCTCGAGATCTTAGAATTTTTTTGAATTTATAGTTGAAAATGAAATATATATATATATATATATATATATATATATATATATATATATATATATATATATATATATATATATATATATATATATATATATATATATATATATATATATATATATATATATATATATATATATATATATATATATATATATATATATATATATATATATATATATATATATATATATATATATATATATATATATATATATATATATATGCTTATTTTAATAATAGGTCTATGCTTATTTTACCTCAATGGTCTGTCATCAAAATGGTGAGTGACCTATTGGATTTACTGATTCGTTATTGGATAGTGTGTTATTGGAATATAATTTATTGGGTTGCATGCGTTTTAGGTTGGAATATAGACATAATTGAAATGTGAATATATCAATGTCCTTTTAAATTTATCAACGTTCAGTCAATTATTTTTTATAAGAAACTATAATTCATATATTAAAACTATTCCCATTTTTATTTAATAAATATTAACTTTAACTAATTTATTTGTGATAAGATACTTGACATATGAATAAGTTATCCATATCAATAGCTTTTTAGTTTACTTTTTTTTAGAAAATTATATTGAAAAAATATGATTAAATAATATTTAGTATAATATAATTATTTTCAGTTTTAAGTTGATAATATTTATAAAAAAACACTAATTATTTAATGATGAATACTTGTCATGCATGCCTTTTATCATAAATTATAACTGTTTTATTATAAATGTGTTATTTTTATTTTACATTTTTTGATTGTAGGCAAAGTCACAATAACCACCAAAATTTCATACAAGTATATGAAGTTCGGGTTTGAATTTGAGACATCTATTCATCAAATAAGATAGATATTTTGTCGTTGATCTAAGCCTCATAAATATTTTTTTATCATTTTTATGTTGAGGATATTTAAAAAAATATTAAATTCAACAAATTAATTTGTAGTAAATATTCATCTACGTAAAAACTGCAAGTTCCAACGATTTGTTAAACGACTCATTTTATGAAAAAACAACATGAAAAAGCTAAAATATAATAAATTAGTCTATGAATTATACTTTTTTTTTTGTTTTTCATTGCAAAATATTACAAAAATAAATATTTATTTTAATTAAGTTTTTAGTGATAAAATATTTTATTATATATATACTTCATAAAGTTATATTATAGTCAATATTCTATAATATAATTTCTATATTATAATTATTTTTATATTAATTTAGAATATATAAAAAAATAGAATTTAAAAATTAATTAATGACATAGCATTTATTCAGTGTATGAAAAGTAAATTTTTAGATTTTTTAATTGCCTTTAAAAAATAAAATTTAAAAATTATAATGAATGAAAATAATTATTTTCATTAATAATATAAAAAAAATTTAATTAATTATTTATTGACCATGGGGTTATAGTTGAAGTCGAATAGATGTATTTCTCTAGTTTGAAATACAAGAATCCTATATTGGCAACTACCATATTTTATGGTGTCATTGATGAGATTTGGAAGATTGATTATGTTATTTTTAAAGTGGTTTTATTTAAATGCAAGTGGATTCTCAATAATAGTAATGGTGTACACATTGATAATTTAGGATTCACCCGGGTCGACCTTGGCAAGAAATCTTTTGTGACCGAATCATTCATCATTGGCTTCTCAAGCAAAATAAGTTTTCTATGTTACAGACCCATTGGACATATCGAAAAAATTGTCAATCATTCTCCAAGAAAAACACATTTCTCTTAGTAAAGAAAGTTTTGATATTCCGTCCACACCTTCTTACACAACACAAGTTCCTACCTCATATGATGAAGTTGATGGAGATGATGTTCATGCTATTTGAATCGATCATGAAGAAGACATTTGGAAAAATTAACAAATACGTAATTTATTCTTTATTCATATTATATTCATGTATGTTATAGTTTCCAAGTATTTTTACTAACAAGTATAATTATGCACAAAGTTTAACAACTGTTATAGTCATAACCGTTATAATATCTCGCGTGCTATCCAGAAAAAATAAATATCAAAACAACGTATCTAGGAATCGAACTCAGGACCATTAAATTTATCACAACAGTCTTTTGGAAAACCGTTGTGATAAGCTTTCCAATTTATTACAACGGCTACTGAATCGTGATTGTAAGTATCATATATTCAACGACACTCTACATAACAACGTCTGGGCCCACGTTGTTATATATCTTTCCCAATCGTTGTTAATTGGGTTTTTCTGTAATAGTGTCCTCTCACTCTTAGCTCTCTTTGCATTCACAACTCTCTCCAGCCTCCAGGTATTAGGCAATCTGCTATTTTTTATTATAGTTTTGTCTAACCATTGAGTTTATCTCATTGTTTTGTAATGTAGATGGATATGATGATGACAATGAAGATGAAGAAGAGGGTCAAACATGTTCTAAGAGTGCATATAATATTATTGACCTTCATGATTAGGATTTTAGATTTTAGAAAATTTCACTCTTGTTTTGTTAGACAATGTTATTTAAATTGAATCACTAAACTTTGGTGTTGTACCTAATAATTATTATGGGTTTTTCCTTAAAAATATTTATTTAAGTAAAGTTTGTTAAAAAGATGCTTTATAAAAAATTGTTCTAAAAAATAAGTGACAAATTTATTGAAATGTAAAAAAAAATTATTAATTTATTTAAAAAATAAAAATAAATAAATAAATAAATAGACGGGCAAGTCCACCTCCCGCCAACCCGTCATCTTGGCGGAACGGACTAGATTTCTAAATCCAATTTTATTTGGTGGGTTTTTTCCGTCCTAACCCCTTTTTGGCGGGTTTAAGGCCGAGCGGGATAAACAATCTGTTTTGTCACCCCTAATTTATACCCAAACTAAAATGTCACACACATCCTTTTTTTAACAAAACTAAAACATATTCAAATGATAACCAATAGAGACAAAATCTAAAGTGCAAATTCTTGAACAAACGTATTAATGTCTTCATCTGTGAATGATATCCAATCATTAAACATCTATAATTATAACGAAATTTAAAAACAATTAGGATAACACAACAAGAACAACATTAAATCTTCAATCACAATATTAATATAAGTCATTCAATCTCAATAAATATATATTACTAAGTTATATAAAATACTTGTTAATTTTATCATATTCTTTCTTACTTAATGCAATTGTTCGAATTAGAATGTTGGAAGGGGTTGGTGAAAACTTTTTTCCTCAGCTGTCGTATCACCGAGGTAATAAATCAAAATAAAAATAAAAAACACTAAAGGTTGTTGAAGAGATTTAAAAGGGGTTTGATAAAAACTTTTTCTCTTGATAAACTCAACCAAAGGAATAAGATATTTTCCCATTGATCAAAATTTCAAAAATACCACGATTTTTTGTTTTTATCTCTTTAATATTCAACCAACGTAAAATCTCATTATAAACCTACAATTTATTATAGTGTCACTATTTTGAATAAGAAACACCTTTTTTATTGGACATCCAATATTATGAATTCCAATATCTTTTTAGAAGAACACAAGCATACTTTAGAAACTAATGAATACCTCACTACATCTCACACTCACAATGAGTTGAGATATTTCTTAATGAACAAGAACGAAAACTAAATGTTTGAGATTAAATGAATTTTATAAAAAAATCTCTTAAAAATAATGAAAGATGAATGTATTTATAGGTGATGGAGAAATGACACAAGAATAGTGTAAAATGACCCTATGTTCGAGTCAAAAGGATTAATAGATGATTCAAGTGATAAGATGATATAAATCAAGTTGATAGGGAATATCATTTTGAGGACATGATTCAAATCTTGACATTACATGATATATGTTATGAGATTCTAATCATAATGGGATAAGATCTGTGTTGGGTGATTCAAATCATAAATTTGTTTGATTCAAGTCATATTTCTATAATCAAAATGTTTGGAATAAAAAATGCTCAATATTTGAATCAAACCATTGCATGACATGAATCACATTTTTTTAGTTAAAAATGTTAACCAATATTTTTTTCATAATTCCAATCAAGGTATTGCATAAATCAAATCATGCATTCGAATAATTTCTTTATCTTAGTCAAGGTATCTCATGATTCTAATCATTTGCATTGACTTCATTTAGTTGTTCTATTCATGAAAATTTCAATTTCAAAGAGTGTTAAGGCAATGTGTTGTGAGAGATTCAGATACAACAAAAACAAAGCTTTAGTAATCATAAAATTACCCTAATTACAAAGGATTTTCATTGGATAAATTTTGATCTTACCGGATCAGACTTGGACCGTCACGACTGACTCCGAGCTGAAGTTGAACGAGATGGGGGGTACCTGCAAGACACTCCGATGCTAAAGTGAGTGGTAGTACGAGCAGGCAAAAAGTGTGTATATGGGTAAGAGAATGAATACCTGACCCTCTAGGAATAGAGGGTATTTATAGCCCCCAGCGCAGGGCCAAGGTCCCTTTATTGGGCCATCCAGGACTGGCCCAATAAAGGAACTGCCAGGTTCTACGTGTGTAGTGGGGACCCGCACGTGGTCCCCTCCCTGGTGATGCTCAGCGAGAAGTACGGATGGACGAGGACGCGGTCTTTCCGGAGTTCAGGTGATGGGATAACGGTCATAGTCTGCCATACGAGGAGGGTGCTCGAGCTGGACTCGAGCTGGATTGTGTGTGGTCGAGGACGTCGTGTTCGCGGGCAGCGGTGGGCACGACTGTAGCTTCTAGTCGACGCGCTCCTTGTAGGGCTGTTTGGATTGGGCCTTCATTCTTGCTCTTGGACCAACCCGGGCCCAGTCCAGAACAGGAGCCCCCCAAGTCGTGGCTCCTGGAGCAGGAGTTATGACTTGATCTCAGCTCGCCTTTGTCACGGGGTCTCATGCTCGGCCAGGATTTTTGGTTCCCCGTGGTCGCTCGAAAAGTTTCTCTTGTGTCGCGTTCGTGAGATAATTTCTTTCGAGGCGTGCTCGGGGACTCTCGGAGGGCTGCGTTCGTTGAGTATACGAGGCAACCCTTGGGAACCGTGACGCCACCCTATTGAAGATAGAGCCATCATTGCCTAGGGGAGCTACGCGTCGATGAGGGGAAGTTCGTGGTTCCCCGGGGTGACGTTTCGTATTTCACGTCATCACTATAAATAGGATCCTTGGGTCCCATATGTTTTCACGTCATCACTCT
Source organism: Vicia faba (assembly GCA_948472305.1). Taxonomy (NCBI): domain Eukaryota; kingdom Viridiplantae; phylum Streptophyta; class Magnoliopsida; order Fabales; family Fabaceae; genus Vicia; species Vicia faba. The sequence goes on from OX451735.1 coordinate 1,012,853,845, forward strand.
TTCCTGATTTTCAAGTAAGCATTTCATCCCTCATGTTTTTCTCTGTGGTAGGTGATTTTTTTCCATTATTTGTATGTTAGAAAATCCGCGTCTGGGATTAGCCCCGGTACATTCGTATTCTTGCCCGACATATTCATGTTTATGCCCGGTGAATGCATGTTTATGCCCGGTGAACGCACGGTTTAGGCATGTGACTCGCAACGCTGCCCGGGATCTTCATGATTCAGGGCGCCTAACTCATGATATTGTCCGGTAACCTCATAGTTCTAGGTTTAGGATTCATGATATTGCTCGTCATATCCAAAGCTTAGGTCGACGTATTCGTGACTGGCCGAAATTTTGGCCCATTTAGGCAGTATGTAGGACGACTCGTCGTGGCATCTTGGCGTCGGGGAGGTGACACCAGACTCTTGTTCGAATCCTCAAAGTTTTAATCGTGTGTGGAGTATGAATCGGCTTGTTGTGCCCTTCTTCCCGTCAGTTATGGCAAGCGTATAGATTTGCTCCCAAATTGACCGGTTTCCTGTGCTTTGCAGGTAAAATGGCTGATGAACCGTGTTCCTTGGGGCGCAACGAGGTGGAAGACTAAAGCGTCGAGGAAAACGTGACTCTGGTTGATACCATTGATGATCCTTTGCTAGAGTGGGTGGGCGCCGAGCCCAGAGGGATTGCTTCTGCTTATAGTCGCTGCAATCGGAGCGCGTACACTATCGTCGAGCAGGGCGGTAGTCAGCCGGGCTTCCAGAAAAATTTTGTTGTCACCAGGCTGTCTCTTAATGTGCGGATCTGCTCGGTGTTCTCCGAGTACGGGTTTCCCATGTACGAGATCGCGTTTAAGGACCTCGGCCTAAAGCTCCCCTTTAATGATTTTCAGGTCGGGGTCTTTAGTCATTTGGAGCTGGCCCCCTCGCAGCTTCACCCCAACTCGATTGCTTTTCTTCGGGCATTCGAGCTGACGTGTCGCTTCTTAAGGATTGGGGCGACCATACCTCTCTTCTTCAGAGTCTTTCATTTACATCGCCAGTCTCGGGGAGGTAGGCACAATTGGGTTTCCCTGAAACAGCCGAAGAGGCTGTTCAGGATGTATATGGATTATGTCCGGGAGTTCAAGGACAAATGGTATATTGTACGGCCGGTCACCCAGACTGCTCTAGATTCTGTATACGAGGAAGAAACTATGGTGACCGACAATCATGGGGAGCCTCTTATGGACGATGAGGGTCTCCCGGTGTTGGGGCGCGTAGCTAAGTTTCCCTTGCATTAGAGCGCGCGCCACTACGAGCATGGCACCGGGCATTACCATACGCCCGCGGGAGGGATGAGCACCGAAGATGAGGAGGCCTACGGTACCCTCTGCAGATATGTCGACAGTTTCTTCCCTTCCCGGTGGGTCACGAGGGAGGGAAAGGACATTCTCGACGAAGATGGTTACCCGACCTTTGAGGCCCGACCTATAGATACAAAGGCGCTCGTGGAATGTCAGTCCTACGGGCAGGCCGCGAACCTGCTAGGTTATTTTTTGTCTTATAGTCTTGTTCTAATTTCTTCGTTTGTTACTTGCTCGTAACTAACCCGAGTTTTATTCTCTTTTTTGCAGGTCATATGGCTGGACGAAAAGAGAGGCTTCTAAAGTTGACATAGGATAAGAAAGTCAACAAAAGGGTGGTGCGAGCTCCTCAGGTGACGAGGATGGGCCCGCCAACTAGCTCGGGTGATGCTTCTGGAGGGTCCCCGGATGCTCAGGATGTCGAGCAGCATATTGATCTGATACCGAGGAAGAGGAATCGGGTAGATAGCCAGCCGGAAGTCGGTGATGAGTCTGGCGCAATGAGGTCCTTTGGCTTGCCTCCCTGCTTTAAAGAGGAGGGCTTCTTTGAGGGGTTTCCCCTGACTGTAAGCGCCGATGAAGCTGATACTATTAGGCGGCTAAGCAAGGAAAGTCAGAGAAAGCATCTGGCCGCCAACATGGTCGGGATGGTTAAGATGGCCGAGATGGCCGTTGTCCTGGCCGAGGAGGGGGCAGACTCTGGTCGCGTCAAAGAGCTGGAACAGGAGAAAGCTTCCCTTACTGTGAACTCACGAAAGTTAAAGGCTGCCCTGGAGCACTCTGAGGAGATGTTCTGCGAGCAAGCCGAGCTGCTGGCCACGGAAAAGGAGAACTCGGGGAAGGTGGCCGAGGAGAGGGACTACTTTCGAATGGACCGGGAGCGCTTGGAAGCCGACAACGGGTGTCTCGCCAAAGAGGTTGAGGATCTGAAGGCCGCCATGCTTCTCGCCGAAGATGAGTCGGAGGAGATAGCCCCCTTGCGGAGTCGCTCAGAATTGGTCGCTCGGATTCAACTCCTCGAGACGGACTGTGTTGGCGCCTTGGCGGATGGCTTTGAGGCCGCGGTTAGCCAGCTCACTCTATTGAATCCTGGTCTGAATACCGAGGGGGCGGGCTTCATGTCCCAGATCATCGACGGCCAGGTCGTGCCTTCGCCCGAGTCTCCTGTCTTCGACGGTGGTAGCCCCGGGGAAGACTAGCCGTGAAATTCTGGTCGGGCCTACGCGCCTGTTTACTGATAGTTGTCTTTGGGGCCTGCGTGCCCGTGCATATTTTTGGGCCTGCGTGCCCGTTCTTGTAATTTCTGAACATCACTGGCCTTCTTGGTCGGTTTATTTCTATTTGTTTTTTGCTTACGAGCTTTTGAATGAATGTTTGCTTCGAGCTTGATTATTTACCCGTTGTCTATATTTTCACATATTGTGATAAAATTTGCCTAAGTTATGTCCCCGGGTCTCGTCTGTGCTCGACTGTCACTTTGTGGCAAATTTGCCTAGGTTTTTTCCTCGGGACATGCTTGTGCTCGGCCTGCTATTTTGTGGCAAATTTCTCCTAAGTTACAACCTCGAGGAGAGATTCTTTTCGACCCTTCGGATGGTCCGACATACTTCAAGATGCGTCGGGCGTGCGGAGTAAAGCCGCTTACTCGGGCATATGACCCGGATTGGGGTCGCTTGCCCGTGGCGTGAACTGCCCATCGCGAGCTGGGTGTTCTGCCATACGGGTACTTCGACGGTGGAGCTCGATTGAGGTGTCCACGTCGGGAACTGTCGTTGATGCTTGTTTGGCTGAGCGATGTTATGTCGTTTGGGCGTAGATTGGGCCTGTACCTTGGCCTTTCTACGTGGTCGAGACGTCTCTCCCCGTTGAGCGGACGTGGACGTCGACGACGAGAGTCCTTGGTGTTAAGGGTTTTTAACTATAGTACTGCTTTAGTTTAGCAGCATTCCAGGGTCGTGGTAGTGGTTCTCTGTCTAGTTTCTCGAGGTAATATGCCCCGGTACTTGTGGTGTCGTGGACGCGATAAGGCCCTTCCCAGTTCGCGGCCAATTTCCCTTCGCGGGAGTCTTTCTGGTTTCTTCGTAACATTAGGCTGCCGATTTCGAACTCGCGTTTAATGACCTTGTCGTTGTGTCGCAGGGCCACTCGTTGTTTTAGGGTGGCCTCGCGTAGGGCCGCCCCCGATCGGATTTCTTCGACTAAGTCGAGTTCGTCTCTGAGGGCCTCATTGTTCATTTCTTTGTCGAGGGGATTTTCTGTTCGCCTAGAGGGTTCTCAGATTTCTACTGGGATGACGGCCTCGGTGCCGTACGTTAGTAGAAAGGGGTTCTCGCCCGTGGTCGAATGGGGCGTGGTGCGGTATGCCCACAAGACACTGTGCATCTCCTCGACCCAACCTCTTTTTGCTTCGCCGAGCCGGCGTTTGAGTCCCCGGAGGATGACTCTGTTTGCAGCTTCGGCTTGCCCGTTGGTTTGAGGGTGCTCGACTGAGGTGAAGTGTTGTTTTGTTCCCAGTTTGGTGACGAAGTCTTGGAATCTATGGTCGGTGAATTGGGTGCCGTTCTCGGTCACCAGTGCTCTCGGGATCCCGAATCTGGCGAGGATGTTTCTTTTGTAGAAACGGAGGATGTTGTGCGAGGTGATCTTCGCGAGCGCCTCGGCCTCTATCCATTTCGTAAAGTAATCCACGGCCACAATGAGAAATTTGTTTTGGTAAGTTCCTTGCGCGAAAGGACCGAGGATATCCATCCCCCACCATGCGAACGACCATGGGGACGACAGTATGCTCAGCTCGTGAGGGGGATCGAGGTGCATGTCGCCGTGTCTCTGGCACTTGTCACACTTCTTAACGTGTTCCTTGGCGTCCTCTTGCATTGTCGGCCAGTAGTACCCCGCTCGTAGGGCTTTCCTCGCCAAGGACTTACCGCCCATGTGTTGGGCGTTAATCCCTTCGTGTATCTCTCGCAGCACCTCGGGGACTGCGGACTCGTCGATGCATTTCAAGAGGGGGATGGAGAATCCCTTGCGGTATAGTTTGTGCTCGAGCACCACGTAGGAGCATGCTCTTCGTTTTGTGATGGTTGCATCTGTCTGGTTCGCGGGGAGTTCGCCCTTCATTAGAAAATTGTACACCGGGGTCATCCAGGACGAGGTATCTCCTATAGCGTGAACCTCGACTAGTGTCGAGGACCTTTCGATGCTCGGGCGTGCCAGGGATTCTTGTATGACGGATTTGTTTCCGCACTTCTTTCTCGTGCTTACGAGTTTGGACAATATATCTTCCCTTGTGTTTTACTCGCGCGGGACATGTGGTATTTTTGCTCGCTCAAACTTTGTCATGTATTTTTTGACTAAGCTTAAGTATTCGACGAGGCTATCATTTTTGGCTTGGTAACTCCCTTGGACTTGGGAGGCAACGAGTTGTGAGTCTGTGAAGATTTGTATCTCGCGGGCTCCCAGGTCCTCGACTAGCCTCAATCCTGCGAGCAGGGCCTGATACTCTCCCTGATTATTCGACGTCGGGAAGGAGAGGGTTAACGAGTGTTCGATCACTACGCCATCCTCATTTTCTAGGAGGATCCCCGTGCCACTTCCGGACGAGCTGGAGGCTCCGTCGACGAAGATGGTCCATTTGTGTTCCTTCCCTACGGGCGGGTCGTGAGCGGTCATTTCCGCGACGAACTCGGCCAGGGCTTGTGCTTTCAGAGCTTTCCTGCTCTCGTATTGAATGTCGAATTCGGAGAGCTCTAAGGACCATTTCAGCATTTGGCCCGCCATGTCCGGTCGACCTAGGAGCTGTTTTACCCGTTGGTCGGTTCGCACGATGATCGTGTGGGCCAAAAAATAGTGTCTGAGTCTCCTCGCCGCGTTGACGAGGGCTAGATGTGATCGGTGGGAACGAGAACTGACTGTTTTGGAATGCTGGTTCGCGTTTTGCGTTTGTTTTTGCAAATTGTCGCGGTAAGCAAGAGTCACCACCGTCTTTTATTTTATCCAACAAGGAAAGGACAAAAGCACAGAAAAATTCCTTTTCGAGATGTTTCTCGGGTTCGGGAGGTAGATTATAGAAAGGGAAGGTGTTAGCACCCTTTCTATCCGTGGTTATCCACGGGCTCTTAGGTACTTGCTCACTATGTTTTCAAAAGTTTGCTTTTCTTTGTGTTTGTGGGTTTTGAAAAGAGTTTTGTTTTTGAAGAGAGTGTAAGTGCAAAAAAAATTTGTTTTGTTTTTAAGAAGAGCAAGTACTTAAGAACATCTACCTACTCAAAAAGGAACTAAACTGTGCAAATGTCATTTAGACAGTGCTATCCCACTATTGAGGAGTAGGTAGCACCGTCGTTGGAGTTTTCGGGTCAATTCGGTTTAAGGGGTGTGTGGTCACTAAAGCAATGTTAGGATGCTTTAGTGGTAACCCTAATGTCTTAGATCATTTTTTTGAGGCAACCATTTCGAGGCAACTTTGATCTTTGGACAGGAGGGCGACCTCTAAGACTTCCTATACTCAATGACCACGTTCGAGGCAACCAAGTGAGGTGTACCCTAAGAGTGGCATGTGCGAGTGTGTCAATTTTCATTTTATATTATCTTTGTACATGTTATGGTGAGCTACCGTTGATTTTAAGTTAAGAGTTAATCTTGTCATGCATAGCCTAGTTAGCATACATCTAAACAGTTAATATATGTACAGGAATTTAAAGTGCGGGAATTGTAAATCCTACGCTATTACAAGGCTTCGGGGAGGGGGATTATTTACATGTCCAAAAATTGGGGGAATAAAAAGCAGTAAAGTGTAAAAGGTCTTAGTTAAGCTATTACAAACCAGTAGGCAGTTACAATAAAATAAGCGCGCGCGAAAAAAATTGAATCGGAGTGTCCTTGGGTTTTGACCCTTTTTATATTAAATAAAGCATATTTTTTGTCATTTTTTATTTAAGAATTAAGCCCAACTAATGATTAATTAATTAAAAAAGAAAATATTTTTTGAGTTTTATTTTATTTTGAGAAAATAATCTAAATCTACTTAATTTTAGTTTTGAGAAAATGTTAAGATAATTAAAAGATTAATTAGCAAAGTTAATTTAATAGAAAAAAACTAGCATAATGTTTTTGTGGTTTTTTGATTTTAATGTTAATTAAAAAAGAAATAAAAATAGTCAAAATAAGGATAAAAAAACAAAGGAAACAGGCAGCAAATAAAAAAAAGGCATAACTCTGGAGGCCTGGGAAGCTTCGATCCAAACAGGATCATGGTTCTTTCGATTGGGCCAGGAAGTGGGCATGAACAACCTTTGATCCAGGGAAGGGGATTTCCCTTCGATCCTGGGAAAAATGCCTTCTTCGACCCAGGAGGACTATGGAAAGCTTCGATCCAGAGAAGGTGTCTCCTTCGATCTGGGATGCTATACCTGCAAAAGTATGTTAGCAAAATAAAACTCAGGGCCTGGTATCGAACCCCATGCCCTTCGATCCTGCGTGCGCTGAGTCTTTTCAGTCTAAATCTGCAGCAAACGAAGAACATGACCTGGGGCCAAAACCAGGCCCTTGAATTCTGTCTAGGATGGCAAATCGAATGGGATAGAAAATATGGAGGTGTTATGCAAAATGAAAAGTTTTGACAAGTTACCCTCTCTTACCAGCAGATTGAACCTTCGATTTTGGTACTGGCTGGATGGGAGCACTTTCAATCTGAGGGCTTCTGGGCGTGAGCACCTTGGATCTGAAGGACTGCTTTGGCTTGGAAAATTCTGACAACCTTTGATGGATTGTATGGGCAGCGTCTCTCAAATGTTTCCTGTTTTTTTGTGTGTTTTTCCGTGTTTTCTAGATATGTATGCTGGCCTCTGTATTTATAGGGGTGTGAGGGTGCAGTAACGGCAAAAGACATCCATTTAACCAGGCCTTTAATGCCATGAGACAAGAATCAGACACATTAAAAGTTTTCCTTTTTTGAAATATTCATGTCTCTTGAATGAACCTGGACGCTTTTGATTTGAGTGCCCTCTTGATGACCTCCTTCGAATGGCCCTTGTCCAAAGATCAATCGAAGGGTACTAATTAAAATTCCAATCGAAAGGCTTTGTTAACAGGCCAATCGAAAGGTGTTGTTTCATGCTAATCGAAGTGCTCCTTCAGAATACCAATCGAAGGGTCTTTTAGAATGCCAATCGAAGTGCTTGTCCATAATGCCAATCGAAAGGCTCCTTCAGAATACCAATCGAAGGGTCTTTCAGAATGCCAATCGAAGGGTCTTTCAGAATGCCAATCGAAGGCCTTGACACAATGCCAATCGAAGTGCTTGTCCATAATTCCAATCGAAAGGCTCCTTCAGAATACCAATCGAAGGGTCTTTCAGAATGCCAATCGAAGGCCTTGACATAATGCCAATTGAAGTGCTTGTCCATAATGCCAATCGAAAGGCTCCTTCAGAATACCAATCGAAGGGTCTTTCAGAATGCCAATCGAAGGCCTTGACATAATGCCAATCGAAAGGCTCATCCATAATGCAATCGAAAGGCTCCTTCAGAATACCAATCGAAGGGTCTTTCAGAATGCCAATCGAAAGGTACTTAAAGCACCACTCAAAAATTTTCTTTTTCCTTAGGCAAGAGTTTGTGGTCAACCATGCAGGGGGGAGACTTTGGAAAAAATGAGAGGGCAAATTATGGGGTACAACAGTTGCCCCTGTTCAATCTTCTTAAACCTGAGGATGTAGATTGGCTTGCGTGCCTTTCGTGATCCGAAGGTGGAAGATGATTGAACACTAGAGTGCCCAGAAATTTGCACTCGCATGGTGTAGTATCAGCATTGTGATGTCGGGAATGGGCTTACAGATGCCATTTGGAGATTGTTGGTAGGAGGATGGGATTATAGATGCCATCTGTAGGAGTGTCAATCGCATAAGAGATTCCTTAGTGAGAACTTGCATACCTTTTGTTGTAGAAGATTCCACTGGGGAAGTCTAACTTTGTTGAGATTTAGGAACCTGCATGTACTTCAATTGAGAGAATGCTTCAGCTGAGTTTTAAGAACCTGTCTATAATTCAATTGGGGGGAAACATCTTCATCAAGATCTAGTAACTGTCTCGTGCCCACCGGGAGTATACCGCTGAGGTTATAGAACTTATCCACACTATGACGGAGGAAAACATCAAGATCTAGGAACTGACTCGTGCTCAAAGGGAGTATACCGTTGAGGTTATAGTACTTGTCCACACTATGATGTAGGGAAACATCTTCATCAAGATCTAGGAACTGTCTTGTGCCCACCGGGAGTATACCGCTGAGGTTATAGAACTTGTCCACACTATGACGGAGGAGAACATCAAGATCTAGGAACTGACTCGTGCTCAAAAGGAGTATATCGTTGAGGTTATAGTACTCGTCCACACTATGACTTAGGGAAACATCTTCATCAAGATCTAGGAACTGTCTCGTGCCCACCGGGAGTATACCGCTGAGGTTATAGAACTTGTCCACACTATGACGGAGGAGAACATCAAGATCCAGGAACTGACTCGTGATCAAAGGGAGTATACCGTTGAGGTTATAGTACTCGTCCACACTATGACGTAGGGAAACATCTTCATCAAGATCTAGGAACTGCCTCGTGCCCACCGGGAGTATACCGCTGAGGTTATAGAACTTGTCCACACTATGACGGAGGAGAACATAAAGATCTAGGAACTGACTCGTGCTCAATGGAGTATACCGTTGAGGTTATAGTACTCGTCCACATTATGACGTAGGGAAACATTTTCATCAAGATCTAGGAACCGTCTCGTGCCCATCGGGAGTATACCGCTGAGGTTATAGAACTTGTCCACACTATGACAGAGGAGAACATCAAGATCTATGAACTGACTCGTGCTCAATGGAGTATACCGTTGAGGTTATAGTACTCGTCCATACTATGACGTAGGGAATCATCTTCATCAAGATCTAGGAACTGTCTCGTGCCCACCGGGAGTATACCACTGAGGTTATAGAACTTGTCCACACTATGACAGAGGAGAACATCAAGATCTAGGAACTGACTCGTGCCCATCGGGAGTATACCGCTGAGGTTATAGTACTCGTCCACACTATGACGTAGGGAAACATTTTCATCAAGATCTAGGAACCGTCTCGTTCCCACCGGGAGTATACCGCTGAGGTTATAGAACTTGTCCACACTATGACGGAGGAGAACATCAAGATCTAGGAACTGACTCGTGCTCAATGGGAGTATACCGTTGAGGTTATAGTACTCGTCCACACTATGACGTAGGGAAACATCTTCACCAAGATCTAGGAACTGTCTCGTGCCCACTGGGAGTATACCGTTGAGGTTATAGAACTTGTCCATACTATGACGGGGGAGAACATCAAGATCTAGGAACTGACTCGTGCTCAAAGGGAGTATACCGTTGAGGTTATAGTACTCGTCCATACTATGACATAGGGAAACATCTTCATCAAGATCTAGGAACTGTCTCGTGCCCACCGGGAGTATACCGCTGAGGTTATAGAACTTGTCCACACTATGACGGAGGAGAACATCAAGATCTAGGAACTGACTCGTGCTCAAAGGGAGTATACCGTTGAGGTTATAGTACTCGTCCACACTATGACATAGGGAAACATCTTCATCAAGATCTAGGAACTGTCTCGTGCCCACCGGGAGTATACCGCTGAGGTTATAGAACTTGTCCACACTATGACGGAGGAGACTGTCGAGATTGAGAACCTTATCTGAAATTCAACCGATGATAATTTAATTGAGATTTAAGAACTGGTCAGATCTTCGACTAAGATGAGAACTTAACTGCATTTTTCCTGAAAGGTAAAGGTCAGTCATATGCAATGCATGATATGGATCAGGCAATGATGTTCTCAAAATAAATGAGATTGTATTCGCATGATGCGTATATGCATGTATCATGATGTATGGGAATGTGATGTTTTAGTTGGGGAAAATAAATCCCGGAGCTGCTGGAGAATAGAGTTGAGTTCTTCGTTCCCGCTGGGGATGATGAACGAATATGATTGTGAGAATAAACCTGCAGGAGAAAAGAACTCCATTGGTGAATAAACTTGATGAAGAGATTACTCTGAGGGGAATTACTCTGTGGGGAAGAGATGTTCTGCTGAGGATTTTAATGATAAACTCCGCTGGGGATTCCATTGATAAGATATGTCGGGGATTTTGATGATAAACTCCGCTGGGGATGGATTACCGTTGCTGGTGATATTGAACCTGTTGAGGATAGAAGTCCTGCTGGGGGAAAGAAAGAACTTTGTTGGGGATAATCTTTCTGTTGCAACTTGCTGAGGATAACCCAGTTAGACTCTTGTGAGGATAACCTTCTGAATTTGGATGGGGAGATTTATTTTGTACTCTGCAGGGGATGAGCTTCCAGAATCTACTGGGTAAGATGACTTAATCCTGGCGGGGAAACCTTTTTTTGACTGCGCTGGGGAAATGGCTCCACTGGGGGTACCTTGCATTCTGCCGGGGAACATTCTTATATTCCGTTGAGGAATATTAAGATTGCCAGGGATACTCTTATGCTTGCTGGGGAATATCCTTATACTCTGCTGGGGAATATTAAGACCTTCTGGGGATACCCAACCTTTTTAGGGCTGATGGTAGACCAACTCTGCTTGGGGAGAGTATTGCTGATTCGTTCATAGTTGCAAGTCTCAGTGGGGGAGAGCTACCATTACTGTTTTACTCTGCGGGGAGTGATAATATCTTAGCCATATTCTTCAGCTGAATATATACCTTGGTACCTGGTGGACAGAGTAACTTGTACAGTTCAGACAATTCTTATTTGCCCCTGTTTTTTGTGGGAGAAGGTGCCTGCGAAGGCCCTGTGGATCGAGTATTATCCCCACCTATGAGGTGCTTGGTATCTTTCGGTCAAAATGACAAGTCTTCTTCTGGTAGGCCAGTGACGAGATGACGGGACATAGTCGTACGCTTTGATCACTAATTTTTGCCTGGACCGCCCTTTCGGGTTTTCAGTCCATCGGGATACCCTTTTTTGCCCAAGCCGCCTTTTCAGGTTTTCGACTTGCCGGGTGTATAAAATTTTCATTTTCATCCCTTATTTTTGCCCGAACCCTTTTGGTTCACCGGGAAGCCCTTATTTTTGCCTAGGCCAGTCAACCTAGCGGGTCTTTGATTATGCGTAGTACTCTTTTGACTATGTCCACGCTCTCAGAGTGTAGAGAGGTTGTGTTGCCATACTACCAGAAGATGTTCGTTTGATCATACAAGATTCGTTGCTGGAATTCATGTCCAATGCCCCAAGTGATTCAGATGGAGATCTGCCCCTGGTTATTTGGCGTTTTTGAGAGACTCCTTGAATCTTGACCTGACTGCCCCAGATGATAGACAATGCTCATGCCGTGCCCCTTGGTTGGAAGTGTCTTTCCACTTGAGTTGATCCTTTTTATTGAAAAGGTTTTTGTCCACTAGATATTCAGCGTGCGAATTTCTCTGCTGTTGAACAAATAGTCATATGCAAACAATGTTATTTTAAGAATGCAAAGCTTATGTCTGTCTTGAAGTTTCTTGAAAATGCATTTTTCAGTAAAAAGGCAAATTTTGTAAAATGTGATGTCAACTCAGGATTTACAGCAAGCCCTACAGGAGTCAGGATACCTTTTGTAACAGTATGCTTTCGGACTAACCCATGCTTCAACTAGGACTTTTTAAGGGTTATAACGTGGCCTGGTTCACGGTTTAAGAAACAAAGGATAAAGGCTCAAATTTTATTTGTACCCACCCGTTCTTCGTGATGTTCTTCGATCCTAAACTCAGCTAATCGTGCATTAGATCTTGTTTGAGTCTTTGCTCCGATATACCAGTGATGGTTCGGATACTGACAATTTATTTTGAATAGGCAGTCATTTTTGTTGAGAGTTTTTAGGACCTCTTTTCGATTTAATTATCCCTGTCTTTTGCCTGAACTGTTTCTTTTTGTATTCACAGTCAGCGGGATGCCCCAGTTTTGTAAGTCTCCTTCATAGGTTTTGACTTAATGGGCTTTTATTTCTGAGAGATAATGACTGCCTGTCCTTACGATTATACGGAACCATCACCGTCTCTTGTTTTGGAAGGACTCCTTTGATGCCATTCATTGTGCACATGGATCAACTGAGAAAACTATCCTGCCCCAGGTTATAGTTAAGGGTTTTAATTTGTGAAAAGAAAAACCCCAACTTCTTTGGCTCAGAGGGGTTGACTAGGGATTATCTTCCTTATAACTCCATTGTTTAGGATTTGAAACAATGCATGTACATCGTCAGCAAGGTCTGTCCAAAAGCATACTGTATGAGATTATGGTATTGTTTCGTCATCCTCCCTCTAAAGGCTTGTAACTTTTAGCAAGAGTTGAACGTCATAAAGTGAGTAAAAAGCATAGTTTAAATGTAATTAAAGGATGAATTCAAGACAAACATATGCAATGCATTTAATGAAACAAAGTTTGACATTAATAGATAATTGTTTGAATAACAAAGAGATTACAACCTGAAAATTCAAATGAACAAAAGCTTTCAACGATTCGGCATAGGAGCAGTGATTATGTTTGGAGTCTCCAGAGGGTCAAACTTGATCTCCTTGGCATCAATCATGTCTTGGACCTTGTTCTTCAGAGCCCAACAGTTGCTTGTGTCATGTCCCGGACTGTCAGAGTGGTATGCACACCTTTCATTGGGATGATAGGTAGGAGCGGAAGTATTTGGGTTCCGGGGAGGAGCCTTTAATGTAATCAGCTCTACCTTCAACATGTGTTGTAGCGCTTGAGTCAGTGACATGTTGATCTTGGTAAATTGCCTCCTGGGCATGTTTGGCTTACTCTGATTAACCTGTTGTTTTTGGTGAGGTTGTTGTTGGACCCTTGAGGTAGTAGCAACTTGGAGAGGTCCATTCTTTACCAAACCAAACCCTTGTCTTCTTGGAGGCTGATCAATGACTTGGTCCCCGACTTTGACTGTTTGCTTCATGTTGTATCTGTCTTGATGAAGCTGGTTGATCATGGTTCTCAACTCTTCTTGTTCCCGAGCTAAGCCTTGGATAAGAGCCATCTGCCCCAGCATCTGGGTTCTCATTGCATCTACCTCAGCTTACAGATGTTTCAGCCGTTCGTCCTTATTGTCTTCAGGACTTTTCTTGACCAAATTCCCCATGAGGAGTGTTCTCAACTCTTCCCGCCCCTTGGATAGGTTTAGGAAGATTTCCCTGAACTGAGTCTCTTGAGTATGAAGATCTTGGTTGTCTGGTTGGAAAGCCATCGCTGAAATAAGCAGCGAGAACATGAGAGACCTGTACTGGTACCTGTAATGCAATGATATGTATGATATATGTATGCAATGTTTTCAAGGATCTCGCGGGGTAAACAAGAAACTTGTTAGAATCTGAATCTGGTAGCTTGATTGAAGGAATTTCATGTTGCTGAGAGTCCTTCTTTAAGAGTCAAGCTCACCATATCGAGTGGGTCATAGCCCCTGACTCAAGTTAACGTGTTTTGATCTCTAGACGGCATTGGCTAGAGGAAAATAAATCCCCTTTCCCCTTGCTAGACATTTGATGTACCATAACCTGCATCACAGACCCTTGAGATCCTTGAAATGGTTAAGGAAATGTTAAGGCATGATGTTATGATGTGTATGCTATGCGTTTAAACAAAAGTGTGAGGTGATGTAAGTGAACCCTACAATAAATCCAAATTATTGGATAAGGACTGTAAACAAAACCTACAAGGAACTCATGTTGTCAGATAACAAGAATGTTCAAGTAGTTCAAGTTTCAAGGCACACAAGTCACACATATAGCCTTAAGTTTAGGCTGGCATGGAGTTTAGGCATTACCCTCTTTCAGTTTAGTTGGTTTAAACCTGTCCTAAAAATAGTAACCGGGTTCTAGAGGATCTCAATATCACTGACTACCCTCAATCGATCATAATTCCAGTTTAGCAACCTTTTCTTGTGGCCGGAATCATCGCGAGAGTTTAGTCTCAATGAGTGTAGCATACTGCTACTGTTCTATGGCCAAGTTGGTCAATTTAAGGTTCTAAGGTCAGTTGGTGCTTAATGACTCCTCAGAAGACCCATATTCTCCTCGTTTCAACATAAGGGATATCGGTACAGACCAATGTGCCACACCAACGTAGCTACTGCTTCATCCGTGTCGGTCTATGTCGGACAGATCCCTCACAGTTTATTGCTACTTACCTAAAGGGTATCCCCAGATCCGTGTTAGGATCTATAGAACTCCGATACAAGCCCACAAAATTAAAGCATACAAAGCATACAATTGAAAACAAGAGTGATCTAATCCTAAGGTACACCTCACTTATTAGATATTCCCCAGCAGAGTCGCCAGTTCTGTGATCGGTGGGAACGAGAACTGACTGTTTTGGAATGTTGGTTCGCGTTTTGCGTTTGTTTTCGCAAAGTGTCGCGGTAAGCAAGAGTCGCCACCATCTTTTATTTTATCCAACAAGGAAAGGACAAAAGCACAGAAAAATTCCTTTTCGAGATGTTTCTTGGGTTCGGGAGGTAGATTATAGAAAGGGAAGGTGTTAGTACCCTTTCTATCCGTGGTTATCCACAGGCTCTTAGGTACTTGCTCACTATGTTTTCAAAAGTTTGCTTTTCTTTGTGTTTGTGGGTTTTGAAAAGAGTTTTGTTTTTGAAGAGAGTGTAAGTGCGAAAAGTTTTGTTTTGTTTTTAAAAGGAGCAAGTACTTAAGAACATCTACCTACTCAAAAAGGAACTAAACTCTGTAAATGTCTTTTAGACAATTCTATCCCACTATTGAGGAGTATGTAGCACCATCGTTGGATTTTTCGGGTCAATTCGGTTTAAGGGACGTGTGGTCACTAAAGCAATGTTAGGATGCTTTAGCGGTAACCCTAATTTCTTAGATCATTTTTATCAAGGCAACCATTTCGAGGCAACTTTGATCTTTGGACAGGATGGCGACCTCTAAGACTTCCTATACTCAATGACCACGTTCGAGGTAACCAAGTGAGGTGTACCCTAAGAGTGGCATGTGCGAGTGTGTCAATTTTCAGTTTATATCATCTTTGTACATGTTATGGTGAGCTACCGTTGATTTTAAGTTAAGAGTTAATCTTGTCATGCATAGCCTAGTTAGCATACATCTAAACAGTTAATATATGTACAGGAATTTAAAGTGTGGGAATTGTAAATCCTACGCTATTACAAGGCTTCGGGGAGGGGGATTGTTTACATGTCCAAAAATTGGGGGAATAAAAAGCAGTAAAGTGTAAAAGGTCTTAGTTAAGCTATTACAAACCAGTAGGCAGTTACAATAAAATAAGCGCGCGCGAAAAAAATTGAATCGGAGTGTCCTTGGGTTTTGACCCTTTTTTTATTAAATAAAGCATATTTTTGTCATTTTTGATTTAAGAATTAAGCCCAACTAATGATTAATTAATTAAAAAAGAAAATATTTTTTGAGTTTTATTTTATTTTGAGAAAATGATCTAAATCTACTTAATTTTAGTTTTGAGAAAATGTTAAGATAATTAAAAGATTAATTAGCAAAGTTAATTTAATAGAAAAAAACTAGCCTAATGTTTTTGTGGTTTTTTGATTTTAATGTTAATTAAAAGAGAAATAAAAATAGTCAAAATAAGGATAAAAAAATGAAGGAAACATGCAGCAAATAAAAAAAAAGGCATAACTCTGGAGGCCTGGGAAGCTTCGATCCAAACAGGATCATGGTTCTTTCGATTGGGCCAGGAAGTGGGCATGAACAGCCTTTGATCCAGGGAAGGAGATTTCCCTTCGATCCTGGGAAAAATGCCTTCTTCGATCCAGGAGGACTATGGGAAGCTTCGATCCAGAGAAGGTGTCTCCTTCGATTTGGGATGCTATACCTGCAAAAGAATGTTAGCAAAATAAAACTCAGGGCCTGGTATCGAACCCCAGGCCCTTCGATCCTGCGTGCGCTGAGTCTTTTCAGGCTAAATCTGCAGCAAATGTTAGCAAACGAAGAACATGACTTGGGGCCAAACCCAGGCCCTTGAATTCTGTCTAGGATGGAAAATCGAATGGGATAGAAAATATGGAGGTGTTATGCAAAATGAAAAGTTTTGACAAGTTACCCTCTCTTACCAGCAGATTGAACCTTCGATTTGGGTACTGGCTGGATGGGATCACTTTCAATCTGAGGGCTTCTGGGCGTGGGCACCTTCGATCTGAAGGACTGCTTTGGCTTGGAAAATTATGACAACCTTTGATGGATTGTATGGGCAGCGCCTCTCCAATGTTTCCTGTTTTTTTTCTGTGTTTTTTTTCGTGTTTTTTGGATATGTATGCCGGCCTCTGTATTTATAGGGGTGTGAGAGTGCAGTAACGGCAAGAGACAGCCATTTAACCAGGCCTTTAATTCCATGAGACAAGAATCAGACACATTAAAAGTTTTCCTTTTTTGAAATATTCATGTCTCTTGAATGAACCTGGACGCTTTTGATTTGAGTGCCCTCTTGATGACCTCCTTCGAATGGCCCTTATCCAAAGATCAATCGAAGGGTACTAATTAAAATTCCAATCGAAAGGCTTTGTTAACAGGCCAATCGAAAGGTGTTGTTTCATGTTAATCGAAGTGCTCCTTCAGAATACCAATCGAAGGGTCTTTCAGAATGCCAATCGAAGTGCTTGTCCATAATGCCAATCGAAAGGCTCCTTCAGAATACCAATCGAAGGGTCTTTCAGAATGCCAATCGAAGGCCTTGACACAATGCCAATCGAAGTGCTTGTCCATAATGCCAATCGAAAGGCTCCTTCAGAATACCAATCGAAGGGTCTTTCAGAATGCCAATCGAAGGCCTTGACATAATTCCAATCGAAGTGCTTGTCCATAATGCCAATCGAAAGGCTCCTTCAGAATACCAATCGAAGGGTCTTTCAGAATGCCAATCGAAGGCCTTGACATAATGCCAATCGAAAGGCTCATCCATAATGCCAATCGAAAGGCTCCTTCAGAATACCAATCGAAGGGTATTTCAGAATTCCAATCGAAAGGTACTTAAAGCACCACTAAAAAATTTTCTTTTTCCTTAGGCAAGAGTTTATGGTCAACCATGCAGGGGGAAGACTTTGGAAAACATGAGAGGGCAAATTTTGGGGTACAACACTAGAGCTACATTTTCTATCTGTTGGTACCTGCTTTCGGGTCCTTGTAGGGCTTTGCTCGTGAAATAAACGGGTTTCTACCCGTCGGTGGTTTCGCGGATGAGAGCCGCACTGACGGCTTCGTTTGAGACGGCCAAGTATAGGAATAATGGCTCCCCGTCGGCTGGTCGAGATAGCATGGGTGGTTGAGATAGACTTTGAGTTAGGTGGCGCAGTGCCCGTTCACACTCCTCGGTTCATTCGAAGGCTGCTTCTTTGCGAAGGAGCCTGAAGAAGGGGAGGGCGTGCTGAGCGGACCTCGCGACGAAGCAGGACAATGACGTGAGCATGTCGTTCATGACTTGTATTGATTTCTTCGATGTCGGGGTCGGGAGGTCGGATAACGCTCGACATTTATCGGGGTTGGCTTCAATTCCTCGTTCTGTTAGGTAGAATCCGGGGAATTTCCCCGCCTTGACTCCGAACGTGCATTTTTCGGGGTTGAATCTCATCTTACATTGTCTTGCTTGGGCGAAGACTGCCTTGAGGTGTGCTGCATGATCGATGTCTGCTCGAGATTTGACGATCATGTCGTCCATGTAGACCTCGAGCATGTCTCCAATCTGCTTGTGGAAAACCCTGTTCATCATACGTTGGTAAGTTGCCCCGGCGTTTTTTAGTCCAAAGGGCATTACGTTGTAGTAATAATTGCCCGAGCTGGTCATGAAAGACGTGCAATGTTTGTCGCTCAGGGCCATTGGGATTTGGTTATAGCCCGAGTAGGCATCCATGAACGACAGCGTTTTGTAGTCGACCGAGTTGTCGACCAGCATGTCTATGTTCGGTAAAGGGAAAGCATATTTCGGGCAAGCCCGGTTGAGATTGGTATAGTCAACACACATCCTCCATTTTCCATTATTCTTTTTAACAAGTACAACGTTCGACAGCTAGGTTGAATACCGGGCTTCAGAAATAAAATTTGCCTCTAGGAGGTCTTTTACAGCTTTTTCAGCAGCCTCCATTTTCTCCGGAGACTGCCTACGCCTATGTTGTACTACGGCCTTAGCGGCAGGATCTACGGCGAGACGGTGACAGACGACCTCAGGGTCGAGTCCGGGCATCTCTACGATGCTCCAGGCGAACAGGTCGGCATTCTCGCGTAAGCAGGCTTTGATTTGCTTCCTTGCCATCGTGGAGGTCAATGCCAATCTTTACTCCTTTGCTCGGGTCTGCACCGAGGGGGACAAGCTCAAAGTCCCCGTCCGGTATTGGTCGGAGGGGAATTTGCTCGCCGTTGGGAGGTTCATCCTGATCTAAGCGAGCATCCAGAGCTATAGAGTCGACCTTTGGTGGAGCTTTCTAGGCTTCCTCCTTGGCGGGCTCTGGCTTGTCGGGCTCCTGTTGTGTCGTCGCCGGTCTTTTAGCGGGCCTTGTTCCGACATCGACTGTGTCGTGCCCCTTAGACGCGGCGTTGAAACACCTCTGAGCAGCGGCTAGGTCGCCCTGGATGGTAGCTACTCGTGCCCTTTTTGTGTAGAACTTCATCTTTAGGTGGACGGTGGAGGGCACCGCTGTCAGTTCTGCCAATGTCGGTCTCCCCAGGATGAAGTTATAGAGGGACGGGAAGTTGATGACGAGGAAGCGTACTTTAACCTGCCTTGTCGCTGTGCCTTCGCCGAAGGTGACCATAAGCTCAACGTATCCCCAAGGCTTGGAGGTCGAGCCGTTGAATCCTTGTAAGTCCGACCCTACATACGGCGAGAGATGTGAGTCGTCCAGCTGCAGAGTTCGGAACAATTGGTTGTACATTACATCGACGGAACTTCCTTCGTCAAAGAGGATGCGATGCACATCGAAGTTGGCCATTCTTGCCCTTATCAGCAAGGGGATGACTGCGTTGGGGGCTCCCCCGGGGAGTTCTTCTAGGTAGAAGGTGATGGGCTCCGACCTACCTTTTACCCTCTCAAATGTCATTGTTTACGGAGGTGCTGCGTCGACCAGTTCATCCAGCTTCCTTTTAGCCGAATTGATATTCAGGTTGTTGAGTCCTCCGCCGTTGATGACCATGGTAGAGGGGAAATATTCCCACCTACTGTGTGTTGTGAGCGGCTCCTGCAGGTGTTTGGGGACGTTGAAGTCCTCGGGTCTGGTGACGGAGAAGGCAGTCTGAACGGGGACCGACTCGTCAGATGGTCGGGCGTCTTCCTCCGACTCTCTTGTTTCCCGGGAGTCACGACGAGGAGCATCGTTTCTCCGGTATTGTGCGAGCCTTCCTCCCTTGATGAGGGTTTCGATGGCGTCCTTGAGGTGGACGCAATCTTCAGTCAGATGACCATGGCTCCTATGGTACTGACAATACTTGTTCTTGTCTGCTCCGGGCTTGGCGGGAGCAGGTCGGGGGCGTTTGACGCCACCGTCTTTGAAGTCCGTGCTGTCACACTCTGCCAAAATGCGCTCGCGAGAATCCTTGAGAGGAGTATACCCGGTAAAACGCCCCGAGGGTCCTCTTTGCTCTCGGACTTCTCGGGGTATGTCTTCTTTTCTTTTCTCCCCGGTTCGTCGAGGAGGAGGGGCTTCCTGGCGCGGGTTTGGACCCGCAAGTCCTGGGGTCTCGGGCTCTGTTGGCCGCCTCCCTCTCCTTGTAATCCATGTATGCCCGGGCCTTCTCGAGGAGGGAATCAAATGTTCTAGGTGGATCGATGCCCACGACCTTTCTGAATTCTATGCCGGGGAGGAGCCCCCTCTCCAACAAATATCTTTTCATGTGGTCCGCGCAGGGGACCTGTATGGCTTCGCGGTTGAAGCGATTGATAAACTCTCTCAAGGTTTCATCCTGTCTCTAGATGATGGCCTCGAGAGCCGCCTCGGTCTTTGGGTGTCGCCGAGACGCTGTGAACGAACTGATGAATTGGTTCTTCAGGTTTCGCCACGAGGTGATTGATCCCAGAGCGAGGCCTTTGTACCAGTCCATTTCTTCCTTTCTAAGGGTCGTGGGGAACAGCCGACATTTTATGGGTCCCTCGATGCTGTGGTAGTGCAGCATAGCCTCGAACCCGTCTATGTGGTCGACCGGGTCCGCGACTCCATCGTATTCCTTCAAATGTGGGGGCTTCTCCATGCCCGGGGGAATGGCCGCCTCCATGATGGCCTGTGACAGGGGACCGCGGGGGTCATCCTCGTCACTTCGCTCCGAGGACAGGGATGGGGACCTGTAATACTGTCGAGCCTGACGGTCCTGGTGCTGCTGGGCATCTCTCGAGCGTGGTGCTCGTTGGCCGATTCTTCCATGCCCGTCTCTGGAGTGTCTTCTTTCTTGTCGTGTGGGGGCGTGGCCGCGTCCCCCGGCTTCAATGATGGGTTGCCTCTCCAAAGGGGGTCGTATCCCCGAGGGTCAGGGTGACGGGCTTCGGGAGGTATCTCTGTAGTGTCTCCACAGGGAAGACGGGAGATGTACCTCCGTTACTCGAGGAGGTTGAGTATGGGGCCTCCGGTGCCTCCTTGGGGGTCTTCGATCGTCTTCTAATTCCCTCAATCTTTCCCCTTGGGCGAAGATGAGGTAATTCGTCTGATTGATCGCCGCGAACAGCGCGCGGGTTATGGCATCTGCCCCGACGGGGACACGGACTTCCTGAAACTGAGCAGCTCGATAGTTTGTGGGAGATGCATTGTCTTCTTCGAGCGGTGGAGGGACCGAGGAGGACGATGCAGTAACTCCGTCGCGGTGGACTGAAGGCCCGGGGGAAGTTCCCACAGGAAGGGTGTTATGACCGGGGTTACCGGCGTTATCGGGGTGTCCATTTTTGTCCGCGAGGCCGTTGTTGGTGTCGATGATGCGAATGTTTTATTCATCACGAACTTGGTCAGCCATGACGGTGATAGTTGAGTTGAGCTTTGGTCTTCGAGTTTTTGCAAGACGGGGAAGCTAGTTTCCCACAGACGGCGCCACTGATCTTACCGGATCAGACTTGGACCGTCACGACTGGCTCCGAGCTGAAGTTGAACGAGATGGGGGGGGGGGGGGGGGGGTACCTGCAAGGCACTCCGATTCTAAAGTGAGTGGTAGTACGAGCAGGCAAAAAGTGTGTATATGGGTAAGAGAATGAATACCTGACCCTCTAGGAATAAAACGTATTTATAGCCCCCAGCGCGGGGCCAAGGTCCCTTTATTGGGCCGTTCAGGACTGGCCCAATAAAGGAACTGCCAGGTTCTACGTGTGTAGTGGGGACCCGCACGTGGTCCCCTCCCTGGTGATGCTCAGCGAGAAGTACGGACAGACGAGGACGCAGTCTTTCCGGAGTTCAGGTGATGGGGTAACGGTCATAGTCTGCCCTACGAGGAGGGTGCTCGAGCTGGACTCGAGCTGGATTGTGTGTGGTCGAGGACGTCGTGTTCGCGGGCAGCGGCGGACACGACTGTAGCTTCTGGTCGACGCGCTCCTTGTAGGGCTGTTTGGATTGAGCCTTTATTCTTGCTCTTGGGCCAACCCGGGCCCAGTCTAGAACAAATTTCATCTGGCCAATAAATTATAGACTAAAAATTAATCTGGAAGATATCATCTAGGACATTAATCATTAACACTATTACAAATAATATTGTATGACAAGAGTTTTACTTCAGCCAAAGAACAACCTAGGTGTAAACTAAAGGTATGTTATATTTTATTTTATTTTAAAAAAAATACTATTTACTTTCTCAGTTAGGCTAGCAACCGATGAAAAAAGTGTTCGAGAGACATGTCTTCAAATCTCAACAACTGCGTTTTAGCACCTCTTATTTCTACATTTTTTTATATTTATAATCTGTTATCTCGATTGAGCTGACAACTAAGGAGAAAAGTATTGATCAACCCCCTTTTGAATTCCATCAACTGCATTTTAGCATAATTTTTATTTATTTATTTATGATATATTACCTCGGTTGAGCTAGCAATCAAGGAGGAAACTTTTATTCAATTTGACGAAAAAAACTAAGTAACGAATCTTCTCTTTCCATTTATATAATGATAAAGATATTGACAACTCATCAATTAACATGAAACATCAGTGATCCACGTGAAACCCTCACCAACCAATAAGAACACGAATGCCTTAACGATCCATGTTGGATGCAAAGTGTCGCAATACAAACTTAATATAACAAAAACAAATATAATTAAAGAAATATAATGAAGTACAACACTATTTTCTAGGATTGATTCCAAGAGTAGGAAAAAGTTTCAAGTTTGATATCTTAATATAATCTCTTCTCTTGTAATTTCTTGTTAAAAGTGTTTAATGTTAGTTAGAAAAACATAAATATAACTTAAGCATGGAAAGCATGGAATACACCCTCTTATTCTTATCCATTTACTTAAGACTCGTGGTGCACTATTCACATCGTATTCTTTGTTTTTTTATGATTTATTTGCAAAAGAAATTTTAGTTTTACATGAATAAAATAAAATGGTATAAAGATAGTGAAATTGACCAAAATTTGTGGATTATCAACATAATCGCAATATAACTTTTATAACACCAAAAGGGTATTAAAAAGTAATTAACCCTTAGATTCAAAATTTAACAAACTATCTAAAAGGATTAGTCAATATTAAATTCTTAAGGGATCGTGTTTAACTCATTTAGCAATCAATTAATCATGAATAAAATTCAACCAACATGCAACCATATTTTTCAATTACTCAATAACTAAATCATGGCCTAAAAAGAATCAAATCGCCAAAATATTATCATGATCAAAGTTTAATCAAGATCAACATATAACCAAGTGATTAAAAGATAAAGCCCTAAACCAAAACATTATCCAATTAAAAATTAATCAATTAATCATCAAAAAGGTATTGATTATTAAAAAAAGATATTAACACATTGGACCATAGGGTGCCAAATTATTCTCAAAAGAGCTATGAGGTGTATTTGTAAATAAAGATGGTGTAATAATCAAAATTATATTGTGTAAACGAACAAAATAGAATAAAGTGGAGCAGAATAAAATGGAATAGAGTGTAACCGAATGAAATCAAGATGTTATTCTATTATTTGGGTATTTTATAAAAAAATAGAGAGATTTTGTCATTTCATCCAAATCAAAGGGTATAAAAATGGTGGAAAGTGATAGAATGAAATATAATACATTCCATCTAATTCCATTTCATTCTATCTATTTTTAATCAATCCAAACAATAAAACACAATTTTATACCATTATATGCCATTCCATTCCACTCTCTTCCATCAATCCAAATATGCTCTAAATATCCAATTGGTCAAGAAGAAAATACAGGCATTCACTTCAATACCACACACACATATATATATATATATATATATATATATATATATATATATATATATATATATATATATATATATATATATATATATATATATATATATATATATATATATATATATATATATATATATATATATATATATATATATATATATATATATATATCATGTGAGAATGTTATCTTTATATGAGAATGAATCTGGACTAATAAATTAAAATATATTTTTTAAATTAATTATTAATTTTTCTTTCCTATTAAAAATCTTCGATTTTTTGTATTTTTAACAAATAATTTAGTATGTATATATATATATATATATATATATATATATATATATATATATATATATATATATATATATATATATATATATATATATATATATATATATATATATATATATATATATATATATATATATATATATATATATAAATAATAATATGTTATAATATTATTTTATAATATAAACAATTTATTAGTCTTTTATATTTTACCATGTATATATTAATAATGATACGAGAGCGTTTTTCTTAATCTATTATACACCTCATGTTTTAAATATACAACAACTATTGTAACAATATAATACAAGAATCAATTTTGGACAATTTTTATTAACGCTAAACAATAATCGAATTTGATAAACTAATATATCATCAAAATTGGAATTTCATGGAGAATTCAAATATATACTGCAAATTACAAAACTACCTTTGAAAAATACTGAGTCGGGGCAAAAAGTGGACAAAAATTCGATAAAAGAATATGTCTGTGTGTCTAAAATATGCATCGGAACAAAAAAAAAAATTATATATTTGTGATCAGTGTGAAAAATCAATTCAAATGGTATATGACACTACTATAGATAAGACATTTAACGACGGTTGTGAAAGATATATAATCAAGCGGGACCAGACGTTGTTATATAGCATGTGGTTGTATATTCGATGTTTATAATCACGATCCAGTGACCGTCATAGTAAATTGGAAAGCGCACGTCTTATAACAACGATTATTCTCATTAACAGTTGCGATATTGCATAAGAATAAATGTCAAATTTCATATCAGAATCAACACTAAATCAATTTTGAATTGATATCAAAACTTATATTACAAGTACACAATTCCATTAAATACATCAAAATTTGAACAGTTCAAGGTATGCAATCTTCCCAACATCCAAGAGAAAAGATAGAGTATAGAATTAAAGGAACAATGATGAGTTTGTTTTTTAAACTTCCAAGAGAAGAAGATGAAGAATCAGAAGGAACAATATAAAAGCATAAGAACCAAAACACAAAAACAACTTCATCCAAAGGAATCAACATGTGTTATTATGTTCAAGCTACCAACAATATTGAGAATTAAAATATTGTTGTAGATGGTGTTGTGGTGTAAAACCAACCTCAAAATCAAGATGTAGCTGTAGAGGGTGATGTGGTACAAAACCAACCTCACAATTAAGATGTAGCTATAGAGGATGTTTTGATGCAAAACCATCCTCAGATTCAAGATATTGTTGTAGAGGGTGTTGCGTTTAGACTAATGAGAGCTCTTAGGGCGAGGAGAAGAAGAAGAAGAAGAAGATTGAGAAGGAAAATGATGATTTTTTCAATTCTGATGATGATGATGAGGATGACTTTGATTAGTATAACTTTATCTCAGCGAGAAGATTTAGATTTGATTATAGTTTTTTATCATGTAATGAAAGTCTTATGTAATGAAGTTTTAATCCGCTTAACTCTCTTAAGGTTATCAACTTAAACATTCAACTTAACCTATCATCTTAAATTACAAAATATATAAAACACATTATTGTAACTGAAAATTATTGCGATGAACTTACTCATAAGAAACTGTCTGATAATTGCATATTCTTGTCAAGTTCACTGCATCTTCAAATATTATATTTCATAATAAAGTAAATATTAAACATAAAGGGTATAAGAAAACATAATATTTTTAAATTTCAAACCCTAATTCAACTATTACATTTTATAACAAAGTAAATATTAAATATAACGGAGATAAGAAAATATATCATCTTCAAATTTCTAGAAAATATTCCTGACTTCAGTTTGTTCTTCAAATTCTTGTTCTTATTTTTTGAATTTGTATACATAACCTTCAAATACCCAACAAATTCCAACTCTAACATCATACTACTCTCATCTTCCAATTTTTGTTCATCATCCCATATGAAAAAATTACATGTTTCACCACTCCACTAATTTTTACTTCTCCAAAAAAGCCTTCCTTTATTTTGACCCCTCTTGCATTGATACAAAACCACACGACTGTCACAACCACGAAAATTCTCAAATCGTGATTGTACACCTTTGGATGAGTTACTTTTCAAATGCGGCATTAAGATGAAACTAAACAACATTAATGAGTATGGTGTTAGGGTTGTTTTCTTCTAGGGTTGTTTTCTTTTTCCCGACGATATCGACGGTGTTGGTGTTATGGTTGTTTCTTTTATCAGTGGAAGAATGTGTACTTAGTGTTTAATATATATAAAGAACCGCCAGTGTGTAAAAACGGTTGTACAAAATAGTCGTAGTGATATCCCTATTAATTTTTAATTATATATAAATATAATTGAAAAGGTAAACATTAACGTAAATGGGATAAACTATTTGAGGGAGCCGGGGATCGAACTCAGGAAAGCTGGACTGTATCACCACGGTTGTGGAATTTACCGAAATTATAACCTTAAATTTTCAATTAAAAAATGTTAGCGCATTAATTTAGCAGTGTCACTACGGTTTTGGGGCGAACCGTGGTGACTTTGGCGTTGTTGTATGCACGTTTTGTAGTAGTGCGAGTTCATGCAAAACGGTTAAGGTATAATTTTTCCATTCTTTCGGTTTCGACATAATTACAAGTTCTAATTACATGTGATTCGGGGCTGATTTTGATGCAAATTTTTGTTTGAACACAATAATTGCAAGCATACAACACTTATGAAGTTGAGTTGGAAGAGAATTTATTGATGGAATTGAATAAAACTATAGATTTTTCTATGGAACGCAAGGTGCTCGATAGAATGTTTCAACTCATTCGGAAGCAGCAATGTAAAATAAATAAAAGAGAGGTGAAATATCTTACCGATGGATCAGATGTTTTCCCCGGTTAGTGTTGAGAATCACCGACGAATTTACTAACGAGAAATCTGAAAAATCCAATTAATTTCCAAACTCTTAATGAACATATGATTGTGGATGATGATTATTATTCTTGAATGAAAGTCTTGGTGAATTAATTTTGAATATTGATGATGCTTGAAACTTTATTGAATTGAACTTTAGATGATGAATATGTTGATAAATTTTTGGTTGATGATGAATATTGAATATGGATGATAAATGGTTTATTAGAAGTTGGTGATGAAAGTGACTAAGTTCCAACAAGATTAGAACTTCAATGTGAATTTTTAATTGGTGTTGGTATTGAACTTTGAAGTTCTTGTAACTCATATGTTATCTCTTGTAACAACTTTCTGAGTATAGTGAATTGGAGAACTGCTCTCTCCCTCTGAGTAGATAGTTTAATCCAAATGAGTAAGCAAACCTTCACTTTATTTCCTTATTTTGTTATATTATCTATGCACGAATTATTATTACTTTAGACCATACAAAGATTCTCTCACCAAAGATTCTGGGTCACTATTCCACCCAGAATCTTCCTACGTGGCGTCCCATGTGGCTTTTAAAAAAAAGTTATTTATTTAATTAGTGACATGACTTTTTTTATTTATATTTCATATGAAAACATAGAAAATATCTCAAAAAATTGGTTCCAGTGAGATTTGAACCCAGAAACCATTGCATATGAACACACACCATAATCATTCGGCTAGTTGCTTCTATTTGTTAACATTCAATTCAAAAGAGCATAAAAATTGGCTAACTATAAACATTGCAAACAATTAACCTATAAAGACAACCATCATATTCATATCCACCATAACACCAAACAAATTAACATAAAATCTCATTTATCAAAACATTCAAATCATCCAGAGTAACATTTTCAAGAGCCACATTATCCATATATCAAATATACAAATGAGCTTGAAAAACATTATCCATTCTCCTCCCAAATTTCAAACCCTCATTCCCATTCAAACCGAAATCAAACTCCGCCAAAGGCCGAAGCAGATCCTCCAACAACGACAGAACAGAAGAATCAAATTGAGGCCAAGAAACACACAAGCTAGCCCTAAGGTTCATAATCTCACACCTTCCAAGAATGGCAGCGCCAAGCCCATCAACAATGCCATCAGAGGGGTAATACTCCAATCCACCCAACAATTTCTTTGTAACATCCTTCTTTCTCTCAGCAGAGCTCTCCAGCTAAAATGCAATAACTTTGTCAAGGTACGAACATCGACGATGAGGATGGTTGATGAGATGGAATGGATGTCGATGGTCTTGTCGGGGTGGGAGAGAGGGAGTTCTGGGAGGATGAGTGAGGTGGTTAGGATTTGTGAGTTGATGATGGATTGGAAGAGGGAGAGAGAAGGGGGAGAGATGGCGATGATGAGGAGGTTTGGTTTTAGGGGTTGCTGTTGTTGTTGAGTATGGGGAAAGAGGAAAGGAAAAGGTTTAGATGGTGATGTGAAACTATTTACGTTTTATTCTAAGATTCTTGAGAGTGGTGCTGCTTCTATTATTACGACTTCCATTTTTGTTCTCTTTGAATGTTCACTGTAGGTTGTTTGATTTGGAGTGTGGTGTTATGGATGCTATGCACAAGCTTAGTTTGTTAGAGAAGAAGGAATTAGAAATTTAGATTTGTTGTTTTTTTTATTGAGACTTTTGGGTTTTATTGTTGTTGGATTTGATTTTGTTGGGGAAGATG
Organism: Vicia faba; assembly: GCA_948472305.1. NCBI lineage: Eukaryota > Viridiplantae > Streptophyta > Magnoliopsida > Fabales > Fabaceae > Vicia > Vicia faba. Next base: position 1,012,882,468 of record OX451735.1, read on the forward strand.
GTGACTATGTTTGATTTAATCAAACTACAAACTAATTTTTAGAGATATGTTAACAACACTATGCCAAACAAGCACATAGACAACGCTTTTTTGGTCATAGACAACGCTTTAAAGCGCTGCCTAAACCAGCGCTGCTATAAGTAAATGCAACGCTTTGGATTAATGTAAAATTGCTGCTACATGTCCCTGTTAGGCAGCACTTTTACTTTAAAAGCGCTTTCTTGTGCACCCTTGTAGCAACGCTTTTCTCTTTAGAGAGCGCTTTGGTAAGTACCTCTTTAGCAGCGCTTTCTCTTTAGACATCGCTTTTGATTATCTTTTAGGCATTGCTTTAGACAATGATTTTCTTTAAAAGCACTGTCTCTTCCCCATTTTAGGCAGTGCTTTCCCATTTTAGGTAGCGCTTTTCCCCACTTTAGACATCACTTTTCCCCCACTTTAGACAGCGCTCTTCTCATTAAGCGCTGTCTAATGTTCATAATTTTTTTTAATATTAGACTTATTTTCACTTATAGAAAGCGCTGTCCAATATCTACAATAAATTTTCACCAGATTTTCACCATATTTCGCACCAGGTTTTCACCAGATTTGGTAGCTTCAATCCAATAAATATGCACCAAATTTGCATATACAAAAAATCTACATATATATAATTGATGATATATACAACAACAACTTGAAAATTGATGATATAACTTGAAAATTCTAAAATTCTAAAATTCTAAATTGATGTTTAATCTACATATTACTATCTTCGAGAATTTCTAAAAAACAACAACAATGAACTTGTTAGCTATATCTTTTACAACTGTACATATAACCTGAAACAAAACCAAAAGATCGAAACTCATATCATGATAAAACAAAACTTTATTGGAATTTATTCTCAAAACTCGAAAGTTATACTCAAAATTCTCATCAATGAAAGAAATACAATATACCTTATAAAGTTCTCAACTCCATAATGAATTGACACCATCCCTCCATAAGTTCATCCAATTGATCTTTTGAGTAATGAGCATAATTGAATCCGCCAAAGTACTACATAGTAACATAACATAGTATGTGATTTAGTTAAAACACTATGTCATTTTATGAGAAATATTAAAATAATTCCTAAGTTAGAAATTCATACCGTGGATGGAATCTCTATTCGATCCAAAATAAGCGTTTCTTTCATAAATCTCAAGATAAAATAACTACAATCTATACCATTACATTGACGAGGAAATTACACATGGAAAGAAAATACAGATATATATCAGGATATACGACTTAACTTGTTTTATCAAGTATCATCACTAATATAATCAAAATTGTGAAAATATACTCGCACTCTGATCCACGTAATGTTGTTGGCTCTACTCTTTGGTACTTGAATACCTCTTTGTGATGGAAAAGCTTGTAGAACACCATAATAAAAATGTAAACGACTATTTAGAACAATCTCACATAGATAAATAAATATACACACGAATATTTAGAAGAATCTCACTTACATATCAATCATCTTCTTCAAATCTGGGTATGTTGTCCAATCCTTGTATAACGAATCTAGATAGTATACAAATTCTCTTTAAGGATTAATTGCAGGCAACAACCAATGTCCACTGTAAAATTAAACAAATGTTAGATGGAAAGTTTCTACACAACGTCAAAAAATGAAAAATTATAATAGATGAAGTTAAGATGAAAATATAACACGTTGCCAATATTATATGGTAAAAAGAACAACTTTTTTGTATCTTTGCTAGCCACAAATAAACTGAGTACATATAATATGACATCATTTGGTTTTGTTATGATTAACCCTGCGTTGACGGTGTTGGGAGCTAAGAAAGCGAATCTTTCTTCCAATCCACACGGGCACATCACTTTGTCATACAAAAACCTTAAATAAAAACATCATTAAAATTAGACTATATTTATTGAAATGAGTAAATAAATTGTTCATTTAATTAAACAAAGTTGAACAGAGTATATCTGATGTATGTATCGATAACACCGAGGCCTAAAGTCAAATATTGAAAAACTTGATCCATATCTTGTTTACCAATTGCTTCCATGTATTCATAACCAAAAATGTCTGTCTTCATAGGTATAAGACGAGTACCACCAATTGGAATATATGTGATTCCTATATATGTCCGAAGGCATGACCTATACTGAGAAGTAGGTTTTTTGCTAGCTGCGGTCTTCTTACCCCTACTGACTTGTTCAATATCTTTAGCATACATCTAAATATCATATAATTAGTTAGGTGAAGTATAAGATCACTCTATGCATAAATATCATATAATTGTGTTATACCTCTCTTTTGGATGCAACTGACTCGGTTTTCTGCATAATCTCCTTATATTTTGATTTGGGTTTTGTAGGAGTCTAACATTACCATGTAAAAAAATGTACGTAAAATGCTCGTAAAAACTTTGAATACTCAAAGGTTCATAATGGTTTTAAGCATACCTCATCATCTACGCAAATGAGACTTGACGACCATGCAACATACACACATATTGCCTCTCCCACCAATGTTGCATCTGAAACATCATCTGGTATTGGTAATAACGCATCCCCCTCTAAAGCAATATCAATTGATACCTTCAAATATCCAGCAAGGAGCGGTTTATGGTGAAGTGCTTCTCCCAAAGTATTATGCACTTTCCCCTTGCCAACCATCCGATAAGTCGGTGACGATAAATAGAGTTGACAGGGTGAAATTCCCTAAAACCAATAATAAATATGACATTGTTAATGTGTATATATATATATATATATATATATATATATATATATATATATATATATATATATATATATATATATATATATATATATATATATATATATATATATATATATATATAATATATATATATATATATATATATATATATATATATATATATATATATATATATATATATATATATATATATATGTCAATTAAATAAATTACACTAATTTAATTTCATAATGATATATATAATTACCTCTGGAATATTCGGTTGAACATTATAATTGACACTAGCTTTGTCACTAGTATCTTTAAAACCCGAAGCTTCCCTTTCTGATTGATCTTTTTCTTTTTCCTTTCTTAATTCACGAACATCAGTTTCTAATGCTTGCAACTTTGCCTGCAGTTCTTTATTGCTTGGAGATTTTGTCTTTGGATTTTTCTTTTTCAAGGATGTTGGAGTACCCCATGTCCCATATCCCTCACCCGACCGAAATACTCATGAACATCTAATGCTCGACTAAGTATGCTCTTGCAATCATTGTAGTCATCTGGAGATATAGACTGAGACAGATTCTCCTGAAATTCATATGAATATCGAAAACGCGTTAATATTGTATGTTAATAAAAATTTTATTTAATTAAAAATTAATTATACTTACACATTTCTCAAAAATTTGTTGAACCTCTTCTTTAACAACTCCATCCTTACCCACACGGGCAACCTTACACAAAACATGTTCCAGAACAGATGTTTCAGAACTATTCTCCTCTTTTAACTACACACTAAGACAAAAAATAAGATCAATTATAACTCATGATGAACAAGTATATCATTGCAATTTATAAATACTTACTATTTTTTGTTGTAAGCGTGCATATCCAGTACACCATTTTCTATATGGATACGCGGGACCTGATGCTCGTTGGCGATTTACAACACTCGTATTATAAAATTTTTCGGTTCTTCGTTTGTCTTTAAAAGTGTCCCATTCTTCCGGTGAAATCAAGTCTGCATATTTACTTGGACGCTCGACATTAACAAATTTTTTTTCCAGAATCTCTTAGATACTTGTTTGATAAATAAGATCTAAACTCTCTATGTCTTTTTCCGGCCAATTGAAGATAATAATATCTTCTGGTATCATCAATATTGAAAGAAATCTACGAAAAACATACACATAGTGCATTAGTATAAGTAATTTAAAGAGATAATCGTAATAAAAAACAAATAACTTCACATATGGTACCTGTATCTCACTCTAGATTTTTTCTTTAGCGGTATCCAATTGTTCGTTTCTCCAATTATCACAAGTAATTGGAACTTCTCTCCTTACAAGTGAACCAATGTAACTTGTCAATTTAGAACCTTTAGGTTCAATTATTTGCTCACTTGAATTCCAATGCACATCATATTTTATTCCTCTATTTCTATAATGAATGATTTTTTTCATAATAGTTATTCCTCTTCTAATTTCCATTTCCTCTGCATTAACTGATTTCTTTCCATCATTAATAGAATCATCATATGGGTGATCCTCGTTACAAGTCATCTAACCTATAATAAAGAAAAACATAAGTATCTAATGACAAATATATAATTCCAAATATCTAATTCCATAATCAATTGAGTATATAAAATGACAAATATATAAGCTTATTGAATTAGCATAACTTCATTACAAATTAGCACAAATAATATCACAAACATCAATTAAAAACTTCAATCAAGTTTGTCATAAAAGACATGGCATCATTCAATTCAAAATTCTCATCCAAATTCAACATACCAATTTCAAACAATAATCACCATCTCTAACACATCAATCAAGGATCAATACTGATTCACCTCAATCTGATTTCAGCATAAATGAAAAGATATTGACATCAATACTTTATCATTCCATAATTTCATCAAACACAATGCAAAATCACAACCTCAACACAAACATTTCCAACAAACATCAACTACATCACTTAATTTAAAATTAACTCACAACTTCATTATCTAACAAAACCAAAGAATTAGTCGAAAGGTATAAAGAGTTAACCACTGTCGAGCTTGTTGTTGTAGTAGAAAGTATGAGCATAAACAGTTACTGCTTGCGAAAACTCGAAAATACGTTAGACCATGGATAGAGGAACTGGAAAAGGCTTCGCTGAAACGTTATGAGTTGGAGTATCTCCTTAACAAATTTGCAATATGCTTGCATCAATGAAAAGCTCCTGGTTCTGTACACCTTAAATAACCCTCGATCGGTAGAAGTGAGTAATGGCGAACTAAGAGTTGTGAGAAATTAACATTAAGGGAGTATCCGATTGTATGAGAATGATGATGAAGGTTGGATTTGCGTGAGGTGAGCGGCGACAACGATTTGTTGATGGATGGTTCGATTGGAGACCGAAGGAGTTTGTGAAGAAGGTTGTTTGTTGGAGACCGATATGCATGTATGTAGGACGAAGGATGAATAGAGGATGATGATATGGTTGTTGAGAGGATGATGAAGGGAGTATGAGTGTGGTTGCATGAAGAAGAGGTGAAACAGTAGGGAAGAAAGGTGTTTTGTTATTTTAGGATTTAAGAGTTTTAATTTTAGATTTTTTAAAAGACAACGCTTTCAGAAAGCGTTGCCTAAAGTATAGGCATTACCAACGCTTTTAATGACAAAAGTGCTTTCTAATATATGCCCTATAACAGCGCTTTCAGAACGTGCTTTCGTATCTATGCCCTATAGCAGCGCTTTCAAGAAAGCGATTTCTTTTCTATGCCCTTCAGTAGCGCTTTCAAGAAAGTGCTTTCTTTTCTATGCCCTTTAGCAGCACTTTCAAGAAAGCGCTTTCTTTTCTATGCCCTTTAGCATTGCTTTTTAATAATTTAGTTTATAGTTTTAATTTTTTAACTTATAGCAGCGCTTCCTGAAATGAGCACTGTCTATGGTGCGCTGTTATTTTTAATTTTTGGCGTAATGCAAACAGAAGCAGCTAGCGGATTGGTTATGAGGTGTGTTCATAGGCCATTCCTGGGTTTGAATCCCATGAGAACCAATTTTTGAAATATTTTCTATGTTTTCATATGAAAGTTAAAGCAAAAATGCCATGTCACTAATTAAATAAATAATTTTTTTAAAAAAAATATCATATAAGATACCACATAGGAAGAGCTTTAGTGAAATAGTGATCCAAATTCTATAGTGAGAGAATCTTATTTTTTTTTTACAGTAGCAAAAGAAGAATATATTAAAAGCATTCTAAGCACAAGAGATGCTATAGAATGAAGAGAGTACATTGGCAAAATCCAAACAATACAGCCCGTGCTGTCAGAACTAAAGAATGAAACTCCCTAATTAAAAGGAATCTTGATTTATTAAGAGGATCACAAAAAAAATTATTAAAGAAGGACAAAATCAAATATCGTTAATTTAACAAGAGAGTATGATATAATTAATCGTATTATTTATTTTAACTAATTCCTGACTAATTGATTATATGAAATATTATAATAAGATTACAGTGTACTCCCTCCATTTCTATTTATAAGAAAATTTTAACTTTTTAGATTTATTTAATAATTAATGTATCTAACCAATATATAATTTAAATACATCAATTATTTAATGAATCTAAAAAGTCAAAATTTTCTTATAAAAGGGAATAGAGGGAGTATTTGATTAATTTCTTACCTACTGCAGTGCAAAATGGGTCCTAACAGCATGGCAATTCTAGACTGTTATGAGTCATGAATTTTCTCGAGAAATGGGCAGGGAGATAAAATCCAAACAATACAGTCTGTGCTGTCAGAACTAAAGAATGAAACTCCCTAATTAAAAGGAATCTTGATTTATTAAGAGGATCACAAAAAAAATTATTAAAGAAGGACAAAATCAAATATCGTTAATTTAACAAGAGAGTATGATATAATTAATCGTATTATTTATTTTATCTAATTCCTGACTAATTGATTATATGAAATATTATAATAAGATTACAGTGTACTCCCTCCATTTCTATTTATAAGAAAATTTTAACTTTTTAGATTTATTTAATAATTAATGTATCTAACCAATATATAATTTAAATACATCAATTATTTAATGAATCTAAAAAGTCAAAATTTTCTTATAAAAGGGAATAGAGGGAGTATTTGATTAATTTCTTACCTACTGCAGTGCAAAATGGGTCCTAACAGCATGGCAATTCTAGATTGTTATGAGTCATGAATTTTCTCGAGAAATGGGCAGGGAGATAAAGCTGAAGTTAAAAGCATTTCTTCATTGATGGTTATAATGCTGAAAGGTCACCATTTTTGACATGTCAAAAGTTGGTTGTAATGTTTCAAGATAGTACTATTGAAGTCCTTCATTGTTAAAACGAGAAATGGAACTAGAAACTTAAATATAAATCAATCTTACACAGTTTCAAATTGGTTGAATCACTCCCAAATAATTAATACACACAGTTTCAAATGGTTAGCACGTTTACATCACTAATTATGTCAATCTTATCGTATCTATCTCGTAGGCCAGTTAGAAAAACACAAACTTTTTCAAGTTATATAAAGAACACCCTCTTATACAACTAAATCATATCATATCAAATAGCATCAATAATTTACAACAATGATCAATATCATGTTTAAGTCACATTTGTGAGAGACACACCACTTATCCACCTAAAATCTTAAGGTGATAGGTGAGTGGGTTCTCTAACTTATATATGTTTAAGTCTCTGCATTCCTATCCAATGTGAGACTATTTCCCCACTTACTCACACTTGCTATATTATTCTAACAAAAACAACCTATGATGTTTAGTTTTGCTATTTGTATCTCTCTTTATCAAATTAAAACTTTTGTGAGGCTTTTCAACCTTTAGAGAATTAATAGCAAAAATATCAAGAGGTTGTGATGCCTTGTACACTTGAGCTTCAAGAGTACTCACTTTTTATTGTCGAATTTAACAAGTTTCACAACCGAACCGACAAGGTTCCTCATCCATATTTTCATAATTTTGACAATCTACAGTAGATCTTATTAAAGCTTCAAATTTATTATTGGTTTCTTCAACTTTTTCTTTCAAGTATGTAAAAACTTTATCATTGAAAACAAGTTTCTCGTTGCCGAATTAAGTTTCACAACTGAACCGACAAGGTTCCTCATCCATATTTTCATAATTTTGACAATCTACAATAGATCTTATTAAAGCTTCAAATTTATTATTGGTTTCTTCAACCTTTGCTTTCAAGTATGTAAAAACTTTATCATTGAGAGCAACTTCAAAATTATATTAATTTGTTCATTTTTTAATGAATTTTAAATATGTTAAGAGTTTGTTTTGAAAAAATATGATTACTAAATTTATATTATAGATTTTTTTTTTTGTGAATTATGATAGAGACAATGATATAAATTAACTACATAGACAAAAATATAATTTATTTAAAAAGAAAATATATGCTTTTAAATTTAGAGTGATATTTGTAGTTTAGATTTACAAACTTAAATATTTATAAAGTAATTTTTTTTTTGTTTTGGTTCACATGTTTTTTTTCCCTGCACTTATCTCTTATTTAGATATTTTATTTTAGTTTTTTAAATATATGTATTTATTTGTAGTGTTAAATAAAATAAAAATTTATTTATAATTATTATCAAACAAAATTTTCATTAACTTTATAAAATTTATCAAACTTTAGTTATTTAATGAATAAAGGCTTGGAAATGTCACTTGCTATGTTAACTTAATTATGGTTTTTTAATTTATTATTTAATTTTCATTATTGAGAATGTAAAAAAATTGATTTTGTCATTGATATCGGTTGAAATATGAATCTTCTTTTTTTTTAGAAATTATCATAGTTATTTTTACTAAACTCTCTATGATCACAATTATAAAACAAAAGAGTAAACTACTTTGAAAAATATTTTATATTCTCGTATGCGAGAAATTATAAATATTGTTATTTGTCTTGAGTTTATTATTTGGTATTATATGACAATGTAATAATAAAGTATATATACACGGTAAAAGATTATTGAATATTGTATTATATTTTAAGAACAACTTATAATGGCTTATCTTTGAAATTGTGTAAGAATTATTTTAAAATTAAAAATATTTGTTTCAAGTGTTACTTTTATTGCTATAATTTTAGAAAAATAAAAGATATTTTACTCTGTTTCAATTATAACATCTCGTTTGTATGATATTTTGTTGATTGTCGTTAGTTTTTTTATTTGATATTATATGAACAATATAATAGTAAAGTATAAATATATTGTAATAGATTGTTGCATACTATATTATTTATAAATATCAACTTAAAGTGACTTATATTTGAAAATTGTGTAAGAACTACTTTAAGGTTAAAATCATTTATTTCAAGTGTTATTTTTATTGTTATAATTTAAAAATAAAATAAAAAATATTTTATTGTGTTTAGATTTTCCATTTCTTTTATTTTTAAAATTTGAGAGAATATTTTAAATATAAGGAAATTAACATAATTGGAATAATGATTGACATTAGTTTATTATTTGAATTCTCTCATCTCTTTTACAAAAAAAAATTTATTGTGTTTGAATTCTTTTATCTCTTTTGATTGTTATTTTGTTATTTTTCATTAGTTTATTATTTGATATTATATAAATAATATAATAGTAAAGTATATAGACATCATAAAAGATTGTTGTATACTATATTATATTTTTAAATAAGTTTAAAGTGATTTATATTTAAAAGTTACGTAGGAACTAATTTAAGATTAAAAATATGTTGGAATAATGAGTGACATTAGTTTATTATTTGAATTCTCTCATCTCTTTTGCAAAAATGTTTTATTGTGTTTCAATTCTCTCATCTTTTTTTATTTGGTATTTGTTATTTGTCATTAGTTTATCATTTGTCATTAATTTATTATTTAATATTATATAAAAAATATAGTAATAAAGTATATAGACATTGTAAAAGGTTATTGCATACTATATTATATTTTTAAATAATTTTAAAATTACTTATATTTAAAAATGATGTAAGAACTATTTTAAGATTAAAAACATTTATTTTAAGTGTTACTTTTATTATTATAATTTTAAAAGAACAAAAAATATTTTATTGTGTTTGAATTTCAACATCTCTTTTATTTTTTAAATATGAGAGAATATTTATAATTTAAGAAAATATATATAATTGGAGTAATGATTGATTTGTTAGACCAATTTATTTAAAATGAGATGTTATTATGTCCCTGCGAAGGTTCGAACCCGTGACCTCCAATTTGTATAAGTATTATATTTGATATTTTAAAAAGTAAAAATGAATTTTGAAATGTGTCACATAGGATTATAAGATGATGTGTCAAATTTTAGAGTAATAATTAATAATTTTAGAGTTATAATTGGTGATATGTTACTATGATAAATAATTTATTATTTAATATTATATAAAAAATATAGTAGTAAAGTATATACAAACCGTGAAAGATTGTTGCATATTATATTATATTTTTAAAAAAGTTTAAAGTTACTTATATTTAAAAATTATGTAAGAACTACTTTAATATTAAAAAATATTTATTCAATTGTTATTTTTATTGCTATAATTTTAAAAAAATAAAAATTATTTTATTGTATTTCAATTTTCACATCTCTTTTATTTTTGAAATATGAGAGAATATTTTTAATTTAAGGAAACATAAATAATTGGAGTAATGATTGGTTTGTTAGATTAATTTGTTTGAAATGAGATGTTATTCTATCTTTGCGAGAGTTCGAACATGAGACCTTCGATTTATAAGAGTATTGCATTTGATTTTCTAAAAAATGAAAATGAATTTTAAGACGTGTCACATGAAACTATAGACTAATGTAACAAATTTTAGAATTATAATTAATAATTTTCAAAATTATAATTGATAATATATTACTACAATATTCGACTTACTGAATTTAATATATTATATAGATATCTTATTGAAGCCTATTTTTCATAATAGAGATGATGAACTTTGGCCTTAACTGAAACAATATGCATTGATAAAAATATAGTTCACGCACATAATCAATAGTTATTGATTTGTTAGCTTCAACTTTCTATTATGTAGAAGTTAATATACAACTTGAAGTAATCTTAAAATACTAATACACTTGATCAACAGAAACTTCAACCATAAGTTTTGAAATTGGTCTGAGTCATTAAACAAACACTACAATAAATAATATTTTTTATGACGAACTTTTTATATTAATCAGAAAAAATCGAGGTATTATTGCAAGGTGTGTCATATTTTATTTTTTAACTTGTTTCATCGATTAATGTAAAAACTGAGAGGATAGACCATTCTGAACATGATTCGAATCCCGACTACTACAATTTATGTTTTTATTTATTTACAAGTATTAATAAATGATCTAACCATTCGGTTTTAGTAATAACCGAGAGATAAAATAATCAGATTTAATTATAAAAATACTCGTTAAATAGATTTTTACCCTAATGCTATCTTATTTATAGCCGCCCCACCATTGCATGCATCATTTTTTTGGGATGGATTGCAAAACTGAAAAAATATTCTTCTATCTTGAACAAAACATTTTTTCAGCTTTTGCAATCTATCTCAAACAATGATGTTGATGTTGTTGTGGTTGTTGAAGGTTTTGAACACCCTTCTAATATTATAAATCGAAGAAAACAACTGTGATTTTCTTGGGTTGACAACATTGAGGAATTTATTCCTAAAAGTTATTATTGATGGATTGCAAATGCAGAAAAATCATTGAAAAGATTTGTTGTAAACAATTTATTTTAATATTTTGTGTAGACAATGTAATATTAAAAAAATGAATAATAACTATCACCTCGGTTTTTAACCTTAATCGAAGTGATAGTTAAAAGGATATGAAAATATACCTCGATTTTATAAATAAATCGAGGGGTATAATAATCACATTTTACTATAAAAACACTCGTTAAACATATTTTCTCCCAATCCTTGATATTATGAAGGTGCCTCAAAGAGAGGAAATATTTATCACCGTCCATTTCATATCTCTTGGATGGATTACAAGCACAGAAAATAAAAATTCTCTAACATCTTCTATGGGACTTCAATATCATCTAAATCTTGTTGCGTACAATGTATTTTTAACATTATGTGAAAATAATGTAATTTAAAAAAAACCTTATTACCTCGGTGTTTTGTCATGACCGAGGTGAAAGTTTAGATTAATTTTTTTTCTCTATATGCACCAGCCTTAACGAATCTCTTCCATTTAATAGTTATCAACACTTAAGAATCTTCCATTGGTGATTCATGTGAAACATAAGGGACATTCATTATAAAAATTCTCTTACGATATTGGAAATCTAACCTAAATGAAACATATGAAGCGCTTGAAACCTAAGGACGCTTGGAAAAGTTCTCTACAATAGATTGCAAGAGCAGAAAATCATCTAAGTTCAAAGTTTGTTTTATTAAATTTTTATTTGTACCGAAAATATTTTTGATTATTGATATTAATTATTTGTACCCTTTATTTCACCAGAAACAAATGCGTGCAAGATCTGTAGAGAATAGTCTTGCCCCCAACATTTGATATTCACCTAGATTCAATAATTCGAAGATCTAAAGTTTAAATCTTAAAGGAATTTAATTTTTATTTAGATCCCTAGAAAATTTTATTTTAATTTTAATTTTAATATTCTGAATAAACAATATAATATCTTAAACAATATAATAATTTTTAAAAAAATAAATAAATAATCATATCTCTCGGTTATTTAGATAAACTGATATAAAAAATACACTAGTTTTCAAAATAATAAAATTTATCACTGTTGGAGTTCGAATCTATATGCATACAATTTTATCTCTAAGTTTTTAAACCACCGAAGTGTTTAGTGACAACTTTATGACATCCTTCATTACATCGCTTCATTAGTCGAAGTAAAAAACATTTCCCGTTAGACGATAAAATAGTTTCCTTTAATAATGAAAGTGTTGCATGCTGTTTACCGTGGAAATTGGTAAACAACCGCTGATCTTTCAAAAAGGGTTATTTTGGTGACTTGCAGGATCGATCAGATTGATCCTAAGGACATATGCTGAGTTTTTCTTTTTATATAAGCAAGTGAGTTTAAGTGAAAAGGGTTGAAAAATGCTAAAAAGTGCAAGTAAAAGGCAGAATAAAGTAAATTTGCAGTAATGATAAAGCTTGCACAGGGATGTAAATGGAAAGGAATGTAGAGGAATCGTACATACTTTGACTGAAATAAAAGATGGTGTTTCAAACGTACATGCTCAATATCTTTTCTTTCACAGCGGGTACTCGGATATGATTGAGTGACTTGTACTAATAAGTTGAACACACAGAAATCTACATGAAATCCCTATATTTATACTAAAACTAAGTAACCGTCAAGCAGTTGCCTCGTTCCAGGATGAGGACAAGTGTCCTCTGCATATGCTTCGACTTCTATCTTCATGCCACGTTACTTTCCTTAACTGCCAAGTGAATTGCCTTTCCTTCCTTTCTTTAGATTCAAAATTCACTTGCTTGCTGATATAAGGATCTTTCAGTCGAAGACCGCGGGATCCTCTCGGTTGAAGACTACAAAACTTCTTGGTCGAAGACCAACTTTAACTTCTAGAATTCTCTAAGTGTTTTAGGCTCTTCTGGTCGAAATGTTGGCAACTTTAGATTTCTTCAATCTATTTTTATCCAATAAGACCAATATATTATGGGTGTCGAATTTAGGAGCTAACAAATTTCCCCCCAAGAATGTCAGTTTCGACGCAAGAAGAAATAGTCATTCTTTGATAAATCTATTCGACACATGTAAGCTTTTTGACCACAAAAGCTTATCGTATACTTTTTATCTTCCACCAACCCCTTCTGGTATCAGTGTCATCATTACATTTTTCCAAGACGTCACTATTAGTCAGTCGTTACATGTTGCCATAATGGCCGTTATTCCTACAACCTAGGAAAGCATGGCAAACGTATCCACTACTTGTCCGTATAACTGCTTAGAGTTCACCACGTGTCCCACTCATTCTGCAGCATTAAATGGTGTTGAGGGAAAACACTCTTCCATGACCACTATAAATAGCTATGAGCACTTCTCTTTGGAATTTTTTACAAACGCTTAAAATCCCTTATTTCCCTGTATTCAAAGAAACTTTTGAGAACTTCATCTCTTTCATTGTTCTTCCACAAACACAACCATGGCTTTCCTCTCAAACGCTCCAAACAACCCCAAAGCCAAAGATGCCTCTGATTTACCACAACAACCAGAAGTTTTTGCAACTAGTTATATCCCTGCCTTGACTGGGGAACGAAGGTTCGTTCCGGAACCCATGACTAAAGAATAGCGTGATGCCTACAACTCACAGGTACTCATTCCTGTTAGATATTCTAAATTGATGTTTAATCTACATATTACTATCTTCGAGAATTTCTAAAAAACAACAACAATGAACTTGTTAGTTCTATCTTTTACAGTTGCACCTATAACCTGAAACAAAACCAAAAGATCGAAATTCATACCATGATAAAACAAAACTTTATTCGAATTTATACTCAAAACTCGAAAGTTAAACTCAAAGTTCTCATCAATGAAAGAAAGACAATGTACCTTATAAATTCCTCAACTCCATAATGAATTGACACCATTCCTCCATAAGTTTACCCAATTGATCTTTTGAGTAATGAGCACAATTAAATTCGTCAAAGTACTACATAGTAATATTACATAGTATGTGATTTAGTTAAAACACTATGCCATTTTATGAGAAATATTAAAATAATTCCTAAGTTAAAAATTTATACCGTGGATGAAATCTCTATTCGGTCCAAAAGAAGCGTTTCTTTCATAAATCTCAAGATAAAATAACTGCAATCTATACCATTATATTGACGAGGACACTACACATGGAAAGAAAATACAGATATATATCAGGATATACCCGTTAACTTGTTTTATCAAGTATCATCACTAATATAATCAAAATTGTGAAAATATACCTGCACTCTGATCCACGTAATGTTGTTGGCTCTACTCTTTGGTACTTAAATACCTCTTTGTGATGTAAAAGCTTGTAGAACACCATAATAAAATATAAACGACTATTTAGAACAATCTCACATAGATAAATAAATATACACACGAATATTTAGAACAATCTCACTTACGTATCAATCATCTTCTTCAAATCTGGGTATGTTGTCCAATCCTTGTATAACGAATCCAGATAGTATACAATTTCTCTTACAGGATTAATAACAAGCAACAACTAATGTCCACTATAAAATTAAACAAATGTTAGATGGAAAGTTTCTACATAACATCAAAAATTGAAAACTTATAATAGATGAAGTTAGGATGAAAATCTAACTCTTTGCCAGTATTATATGGTAAAAAGAACAACTTTTATGTATCTTTGCTAGCCACAAATAAACAGAGTACACACAATATGGCATCATCTGGTTTTGTTATGATTAACCCTGCATTGACGGTGTTGGGAGCTAAGAAAGCGAATTTTTATTCCAATCCACGCGGGCGCATCACTTTGTCATACAAAAACCTTAAATAAAAACATCATTAAAATTAGACTATATTTATTGAAATGAGTAAATAAATTGTTCATTTAATTAAACAAAGTTGATCGGAGTATATCTGATGTATGTATCGATAACACCGAGGCCTAAAGTCAAATGTTGAAAAACTTGATCCATATCTTCTCTACCAATTGCTTCCATGTATTCATAACCAAAAATGTCTGTCTTCATAGGTATAAGACGAGTACCACCAATTAGAATATTTGTTATTCCTATATATATCCTAAGGCACGACCTATACTGAGAAGTAGGTTTTTTGCTATCCGCGGTCTTCTTACCCATACTGACTTGTTCAATATCTTTAGCATGCATCTAAATATCATATAATTAGTTAGGTGAAGTATAAGAGCATTCTATAAATAAATATCATATAATTGTGTTATACCTCTTTTTTGAATGTAACTGACTCAGTTTTCTGCATAATCCCCTTATATTTTGATTTGGGTTTTGTAGGAGTCTAACATTACCATGTAAATTTTTTTACGTAAAATGCTCGTAAAAACTTTGAATACTCAAAGGTTCATAATGGTTTTAAGCATACCTCATCATCTACGCGAATGAGGCTTGACAACCATGCAACATACGCACCTACTACCTCTTCCACCAATGTTGCATCTGAAACATCGTCTGGTATTGGTAATAATGCATCCACCTCTAAAGCAATATCAATTGATACCTTCAAAAATCCAGCAAGGAGCGGTTTATGGTGAAGTACTTCTCCCAAAGTATTATGCACTTTCCCCCTGCCAACCATCCGATAAGTCGGTGGCGATAAATAGAGTTGAAAGGGTGAAATGCCCTAAAACCAATAATAAATATGACATTGTTAATGTTAATAAATATGACATTGTTAATGTTTATATATATATATATATATATATATATATATATATATATATATATATATATATATATATATATATATATATATATATATATATATATATATATATATATATATATATATATATATATATATATATATATATATATATATATATATATATATGTGTCAATTAAATAAATTACACTAATTTAATTTCATAATGATATATATAATTACCTCTGGAATATTCATTTGAACATTACAATTGACACTAGTTTTGTCACTAGTATCTTTAAAACCCGAAGCTTCCCTTTCTGATTGATCTCTTTCTTTTTCCTTTCTCAATTCACGAACTTTAGCTTCTAATGCTTGCAACTTTGCCTGCAGTTTTTTATTGCTAGGAGGTTTTGTCTTTGGATTTTTCTTTTTCAAGGATGTTGGAGTACCCCATGTCCCATATCCCTCACCCGACTGAAATACTCACGAACATCTAATGCTCGACTAAGTATGCTCCTGCAATCATTATAGTCATCTGGAGATATAGACTGAGACAAATTCTTGTGAAATTCATGTGAATATCGAAAAAGCATGAATATTATATGTTAATAAACTTGTGATTTAATTAAAAATTAATATTATACTTACACATTTCTCAAAAATTTGTTGAACCTCTTCTTTAACAACTGCATCCTTACCCACACGGGCAGCCTTCCACAAAACATGTTCCAGAACTGATGTTTTAGAACTATTCTCCTCTTTTAACTACACATTAAGACAAAAAATAAGATCAATTATAACTCATGATGAACAAGTATATCATTGCAATTTATAAATACTTACTACTTTTTGTTGTAAGCGTGCATATCCCGTATGCCCTTTTCTGTATGGATACGCGGGACCTGGTGCTCGTTGGTAATTTACAACACTCGTATTTTAAAAATTTTCGGTTCTTCGTTTGTCTTTAAAAGCGTCCCATTCTTTCGGTGAAATCAAGTCTGAATATTTACTTGGACGCTCGACATGAACAAATTTTTTTTCCGGAACCTCTTAGATACTTGTTTGATAAATAAGATCTAAACACTCTATGTCTTTTTTCTGGCCAATTGAAGACAATAATCTCTTCTGGTATCATCAATGTTGAAAGACATCTACGAAAAATATACACAGAGTGCATTAATATAAGTAATTTAAAGACATAATCGTAATAAAAAATAAATAACTTCACATATGGTACCTGTATCTCACTCTAGATTTTGTCTTTAGCGGTATCCAACTGCTCGTTTCTCCAATTATTACAAGTAATTAGAACTTCTCTCCTTACAAGTGAACCAATGTAACTTGTCAAATTAGAACCGTTAGGTTCAATTAGTTGCTCACTTGAATTCCAATGCACATCATATTTTATTCCTCTATTTCTATCATGAATGATTTTCTTCATAATAGTTATTCCTCTTCTAATTTCCCTTTCCTCTGCATTAACAGATTTCTTTCCATCATTAATAGAATCATCATATGGGTGATCATCGTTAATAGCCATCTAACCTGTAATAAAGAAAAACATAAATATCCAATGACAAATGTATAATTCCAAATATATAATTCCAAAGATCTAATTCCATAATCAATTGAGTATATAAAACGACAATATATAAGCTTATTGAATTAGCACAACTTCATTACAAATTAGCACAAATAATATCACAAACATCAATTAAAAACTTCAATCAAGTTTGTCATAAAAGACATGGCATCATTCAATTCAAAATTCTCATCCAAATTCAACATACCAATTTCAAACAATAATCACCATCTCTAACACATCAATCAAGGATCAATAATGATTCATCACAATCTGATTTCAGCATAAATGAAAATATATTGACATCAATACTTTATCATTCCATAATTTCCTCAAACACAATGCAAAATCACGACCTCAACACAAACATTTTCAACAAACATCAACTACATCACTTAATTTAAAATTAACTCACAACTTCATTATCTAACAAAACCAAAGAATTAATTGAAAGGTATAAAGAGTTAACCACTGTTGAGCTTGTTGTTGTAGTAGAAAGTATGAGCATAAAGAGTTACTGCTTGCGAAAACTCGGAAATACGTTGGACCGTGGATAGAGGAATTGGAAAAGGCTTCGCTGAAATGTTATGAGTTGGAGTATCTCCTTAACAAATTTGCAATATGCTTGCATCAGTGAAAAGCTCTTGGTTCTGTACACCTTCAATAACCCTCGATCGGTAGAAGTGAGTAATGGCAAACAAAGAGTTGCGAGAGATTAACATGAAGGGAGTATCCGGTTGTATGGGAATGGTGATGAAGGTTGGATTTGTGTGAGGTGAGAAGCGACAACGGTTTGTTGATGGATGGTTCGATTGGAGACCAAAGGAGTTTGTGAAGAAGGTTGTTGGTTGGAGACCGATATGCATGTATGCAGGACGAAGGATGAATAGAGGATAATGATATGGTTGTTGAGAGGATGATGAAGGGAGTATGAGTGCGGTTACATGAAGAAGAGGTGAAACAGTAGGGAAGAAAGGTGTTTTGTTATTTTAGGGTTTAAGAGTTTTAATTTTAGAATTTTGAAAAGACAACGCTTTCAGAAAGCGTTGCCTAAAGTATAGGCATTACCAGCGCTTTTAATGACAAAAGTGCTTTCTAATATATTCCCTATAGCAGCGCTTTCAGAACGCGCTTTCGTATCTATGTCCTATAGCAGCGCTTTCAAGAAAGCGCTTTCTTTTCTATGCCCTTTAGCAGCGCTTTCAAAAAATTGCTTTCTATTCTATGCCCTTTAGCATTGTTTTTTATTAATTTAGTTTATAGTTTTAATTTTTTAATTTATAACAGTGCTTCCTGAAAAGAGCGTTGTCTATAGTGCGCTGTTATTTTTAATTTTTGGCGTAGTGCAAATAGAAGTAGCTAGCGGATTGGTTATGAGGTGTGTTCATAGGCAATGGTTCCTGGGTTTGAATCCCACGAGAACCAATTTTTTGAAATATTTTCTATATTTTCATATGAAAGTTAAAGCAAAAACGCTATGTCACTAATTAAATAAATAAAAAATTTTAAAAAAAGTCATATGAGATACTACATAAAAAGACTTTTAGTGAAATAGTGATCCAAGATCTATAATGAGAGAATCTTGTGTTTTTTTTACGGTAGCAAAAAAAGAATATATTAAAAGCATTCTAAGCACAAGAGATGCTATAGAATGAAGAGAGTACATTGGCAAAATCCAAACAATACAGTCTGTGCTATCAGAACTAAAGAATGAAACTCCCTAATTAAAAGGAATCTTGATTTATTAAGAGGATCAAAAAAAAATTATTAAAAAGGACAAAATCAAATATCGTTAATTTAACACGAGAGTATGATATAATTAATCGTATTATTTATTTTATCTTATTTCTGACTAATTGATTATATGAAATATTATAATAAGATTACAGTGTACTCCTTCCATTCCTATTTATAAGAAAATTTTAACTTTTTAAGTTCATTGAATAATTGATGTGTTTAACTAATATATAATCTAAATACATCAATTATTTAATGAATCTAAAAAGTCAAAATTTTTTTATAAAAGAGAATAGAGGGAGTATTTGATTAATTTCTTATCTACTGCACTGCAAAATGGGTCCTAACAGCATGGCAATTCTAGAGTGTTATGAGTCATGAATCTTCTCGAGAAATGGGCAGGAGATAAAGCTGAAGTTAAAAGCATTTCTTCATTGATGGTTATGATGCTGAAAGGTCACCATTTTTGACATGTCAAAAGTTGGTTGTAATGTTTCAAGATAGTACTATTGAAGTCCTTAATTGTTAAAACGAGAAATGGAACTAGAAACTCAAATGTAAATAAATCATAAACAGTTTCAAATTGGTTGAATCACTCCCAAATAATTAATACACACAGTTTCAAATGGTTAGCACGTTTACATCACTAATTATGTCAATCTTATCGTATCTATCTCGTAGGCCAGTTAGAAAATCACAAACTTTTTCAAGTTATATAAAGAACACCCTCTTATACAACTAAATCATATCATATCAAATAGCATCAACAATTTACAACAATGATCAATATCATGTTTAGCTATACATCAATAGTTTTTGCACTTTTTTTCTTCTTATGCATAATCTTCCAGATTCATCGTCGACAAAAATGCAAGTATCCAGTTTTTATAGATTATCCTTTTTTCGGCATGTTCCCTCCAGTGCTTTGGAACTTGTGGAGAATTCATGATTTCATAACTGAGGCATTGAAACAACAACATAGGAGCACTTGTGAGTTCATGGGGCCATGGTTTACCAACATGAACTATTTGGTCACTAGTGATCCCATCAACGTGCATCACATTATGAGCAAGTGTTTTGATAACTATGTTAAAGGCGATGAGTTTCATGAGATTTTTGATGCATTTGGAGATGGAATAATTGCGAGTGATTCAGAGAAATGGAAATACAATAGGTCACTTTTTCATTCTATTTTCAAACGCAAAGATTTTGAATTGTTTCAAGAGAAAATCATTCAAAACAAGTTGGAGAGAAGCTTGATTCCTATGTTGGATCATGTTCAACAACAAGGATTGGTGGTGGATTTACAAGATATATTCAACCGTTTCACATTCGACAACATTTGTTTGATAGTTCTTGGATGTGATCCAAATTGTCTTTCCATTGAGTTTCCTAATGTTGCTTATGAGAAGGCTTTTAACCAAATTGAAGAGTGCATATTCTATAGACATAAAGTGCCTAAAAGTATTTGGAAGTTGCAAAAATGGCTTCAAATTGGTGAAGAGAAAAATATGACCAATGCAAGCAAAACCTTTGATCAATTTATATATGCAAATATAGAGTCCAAAAGAGAGGACCTAAGAAAATGTAGCAAAAATATTGAAATGGTTGATTTGCTAACAACTTTGATGAAAGAAGATAATGGATCGCAAGTCGTAGTACACGATGACGCGTTTCTAAGAGATGCTGCTTTCACTCTATTTGTAGCCGGAAGAGATACAATAACTTCAGCACTAACATGGCTCTTTTATCTTATTGCTACACATCCTTTAGTAGAAGCCAAAATTCTTGAAGAGATTAAAGAAAATTTTGGGACTATTAATATTGAAAAGAGCTTAGGAGGGGATGAGGTGAAAAAATTAGTTTACCTTCATGGTGCTATATGTGAGGCTCTAAGACTTTTTCCTCCTGTACCTTTTGAGAGAAAGCAAGCAATTAAAGGTGATATACTTCCAAGTGGCCATATTGTTAATCCTAATACAACCATACTATTTTCTTTGTATTCAATGGGAAGATTTGAAGATGTATGGGGAAAGGATTGCTTGGAGTTCAAGCCAGAGAGATGGATATCTGAGAGAGGAGGAATTGTTCATGCACCATCATACAAGTTTATGAGTTTTAATGCTGGACCAAGGACTTGTTTGGGAAAAGACTCTTCCTTCATTCAAATTAAGATGATAGCAATTGCAATTTTATGCAATTATCGGGTAATATTAGAGGAAGGTCATATTCCTTCATTAAGTCATTCTATTGTACTCTTTATGAAGAATGGTTTGAAGGTTCGGATTGCAAAAAGATATGTTTGATGGAAGGTATCAATTTCAGTTATAACAACTATTAGTAATTGTCTCAAAAATAAGAAACCATGTTTGGATTATTTGTGTGTATTTGAAACTTTATTAATGTATATTATTGTTGGTTGTGTTGGATTGTAATAGTAATATTTAAGAAATTATAATAATTTCTCTAGTTTGTTAAAGTATTATAATAATGCGTTACAAAACTCTATTTAATTTGCCTTGTATTATTCTTGTCTTAAGTTAAAGTATTATATTAAGTCTTTCTAGATAGTTTTAACAACTCACTTTAAAATTATAAAACACTAGGTAAAGACTCAATTTTCATTGGGTATTTGGAATGAGTGAAAGAATTGTAACTTTTGAACAATCATTAGAAATTGTCATTAGAAACTAAAAAACGCTTACAAAAATTAAATAAAAGTGGAAGGTACTCAATTCTCACCGGATCTTTGGGGATGTATGAAAGAATTGTTGTTTTTGGATACACTTGAGCTTCAAGAGTACTCACTTTTTATTGTCAAATTTAACAAGTTTCACAACCGAACCGACAAGGTTCCTCATTCATATTTTCATAATTGTGACAATCTACAATGGATTTTATTAAAGCTTCAAATTTATTATTGGTTTCTTCAACTTTTGCTTTGAAGTATGTAAAAACTTTATCATTGGAAGCAAGTTTCTTGTTGCCGAATTAAATTTCACAACTGAACCGACAAGATTCCTCATCCATATTTTCATAATTTTGACAATCTACAATAGATCTTATTAAAGCTTCAAATTTATTATTAGTTTCTTCAACCTTTGCTTCCAAATATGTAAAAACTTTATCATTGAGAACAACTTCAAAATTATATTAATTTGTTCATTTTTTATTGAATTTTAAATATGTTAAGAGTTTGTTTTGAAAAAATATGATTACTAAATTTATATTATAGATTTTTTATTTTTATGAATTATAATAGAGACAGTGATATAAATTAACTACATAGACAAAAATATAATTTATTTAAAAAGAAAATATATACTTTTAAATTTAGAGTGATATTTGTAGTTTAGATTTACAAACTTAAATATTTATAAAATAATTTTTTGTTTGTTTTGGTTCACATGTTTTTTTACACACTTATCTTTTATTTAGATATTTTATTTTAGTTTTTTAAATATATGTATTTATTTGTAATGTTAAATAAAATAAAAATTTATTTTTAATTATTATCAAATAAAATTTTCAATAACTTTATAAAATTTATCAAACATTAGTTATTTAATGAATAAAAGCTTGAAAATGTTACTTGCTATGTTAACTTAATTATGTTTTTTTAATTTATTATTTAATTTTCATTATTGAGAATGTATATTATATTTTTAAATAAGTTTAAAATTACTTATATTTAGAAATGATGTAAGAACTACTTTAAGATTAAAAATAATTATTATAAGTGTTACTTTTATTGCTATAATTTTAAAAGAACAAAAAAATATTTTATTGTGTTTGGATTTCAACATCTCTTTTATTTTTTAAATATGAGAGAATATTTTTAATTTAAGAAAATATATATAATTGGAGTAATGATTGATTTGTTAGACCAATTTATTTAAAATGATATGTTATTATGTCCTTGCGAAGGTTCGAACCTGGAACCTTCAATTTGTAGAAGTATTATATGTGACCTTTTAATAAGTAAAAATGAATTTTAAAACATGTCACATAGGACTATATGATGATGTGTCAAATTTTAGAGTAATAATTGATGATGTTTTACTATGATAAATAATTTATTATTTAATATTATATAAAAAATACACACCGTAAAAAATTGTTGCATATTATATTATATTTAAAAAAAAAGTTAAAGTTACTTATATTTGAAAATTATGTAAGAACTACTTTAATAATAAAAATATTTACTCAACAGTTCTTTTTATTGCTATAATTTTAAAAGAATAAAAAATATTTTATTGTGTTTCGATTTCCACATCTCTTTTATTTTTGAAATATGAGAGAATATATTTAATTTAAGGAAATATAAATAATTGGAGTAATGATTGGTTTGTTACACCAATTTATTTAAAATGAGATGTTATTCTGTTTTTGTGAGAGTTCAAAACTGAGACCTCCAATTTGTAGAAGTATTATATATGATATTTTAAAAAGTGAAAATAAATTTTGAGATGTGTCACATGAAAGTATAGGATAAAGTGAAAAATTTTAAAATTATAATTGATTATTTTTAAAATTATAATTAATGATATATTACTTCAATATTCAATTCACTTAATTTAATATATTATATGAATATGTTGTTGAAGCTATTTTTCATAATAGAAATGATGAACTTTGGCCTTAACTGAAATAATATTCATTGATAAAAATATAGTTCACGCACATAATCAATAGTTATTGATTTGTTAGCTTCAACTTTACATTACGTACAAGTTAATATACAACTTGAAGTAATCTTAAAATACTAATACACTTGATCAACATAAACTTCAACCATAATATTTGAAATTGGTTTGAGTCACTAAACAACCACTATAACAAATAACATTTTTTATGACGAATTTTTTATATTGATCAGAAAAAATCGAGATATTATTACAAGGTGTGTCATATTTTATTTTTTAACTTATTTTACCGGTTAATGTAAAAACTGAGAGGATAAACCATTCTGAACATGATTCGAATCCCAGCTACTATAATTTATGTTTTTATTTGTTTACAAGTATTAATGAAGGATCTAACCATTCGGTTTTAGTGATAACCGAGGGATAAAATAATCAAATTTGATTATAAAAATACTCATTAAATAGATTTTTACCCTAAAACTATCTTATTTATAGCTGCCCCACCATTGCATGCATAATTTATTTTGGATGAATTGCAAAACTGAAAAAATATTCTTCTACCTTGAAAAAAACATTTTTTAAGCTTTTACAATCTATCTCAAACAATGATGTTTATGTTGTTGTTGTTGTTAAAAGTTTTGAACAACCTTCTAATGTTATAAATTGAAGAAAACAACTATGATTTTCTTGGGTTGACAACATCGAGGAATTTATTCCTAAAAGTTCTTACTGATGGATTGCAAGTGCAGAAAAATCATTGAAAAAATTTGTTGTAAATAATTTATTTTAATATTTTGTATAGACAATGTAATATTAAAAAAATGAATAATAACTATCACTTCGATTTTTTACCTTAATCGAAGTGATAGTTAAAAGGAGATGAAAATATATCTCAATTTTATAACTAAACCAATGGGTATAATAATCACATTTTACTATAAAAAACACTCGTTAAACATATTTTTCCCAATCCTTGATATTATGAAGGTGCCTCAAAGAGAGGAAATATTTACCACCGTCCATTTCATATCTCTTGAATTAATGTCAAGTGCAGAATATAAAAATTCTCTAACATCTTCCATGGAACTTCAATATCATCTAAATCTTGTTGCATACAGTGTATTTTTAATATTCTGTGAAAATAATATAATTTTAAAAAAAACTTATTACCTCGGTATTTTGTCATGACCAAGGTGAAAGTTTAGATTATATTTTTTTCTATATGCACCAGCCTTAACAAATCTTTGTCTTCTATTTAATGGTTATCAACACTTAAGAATCTGCCTTTGGTGATCCGTGTGAAACATAAGGGACATTCATTATAGAAATTCTCTTATGATATTTGAAATCTAACCTAAATGAAACATATGAAGCACTTGAAACCTAAGGACGCTTGGAAAAGTTCTGTACGATAGATTGCAAGAGCAGAAAATCATCTAGGTTCAAAGTTTGTTTTATTAAATTTTTATTTTACCAAAAATATTTTTGATTATTGATATTAATTATTTGTACTATTTTTTTCACAAGAAACAAATGTGTGTAAGGTCTGTAGAGAATAATCTTACCCCCAACATTTGATATACACCTAGATTCAATAATTCGAATATCTAAAGTTTAAATCTTAAGAGAATTCAATTTTTATTTAGATCCCTAGAAATTTTGATTTTGATTTTAATTTTAATATTCTGAATAAACAATATAACATCTTAAACAATGTAACAATTTAAAATAAATAAATAAATAATTATATCTCTGGGTTATTTAGATAAACCGAAATAAAAAATACACTAGTTTTGAAAACAATAAAATTTACTACTGTTGGAGTTCGAATCTATATGCATATAATTTTATCTCTATGTTTTTAAACCACCGAAGTGTTTAGCGACAATTTATGACACCCTTCGTTACATCGCTTCATTAGTCGAAGTATAAAACATTTCACGTTAGACGATAAAATAGTTTTCTTTAATAATGAAAGTGTTGCATGCTTACCGAAACCACCACAAAAAGTTACAGGGACCACACATTTTCGGTTAGTTGTTGAACAAGATATTGTGATATCTGTTTAATTAAATTTACAATAGTTAACAATGCAAAGACTAAAGGAATTTTCAAGCCAAAATTATTTGGACATGATATTTCTATTAGTGGAATGATCTAAATGAAGAAAGATTGTTAATTTCAAAGAGGTGACTTGGTGTGGAAGAATATTTTCCCGATTTATAAGAAAATTAGTGGTTGTGAGCTCCAAATATGACAATAAATAAGGCATTACATCCATATCAAGATTCAATTATTGCAGATTAACACAAAGGGCAAATCGTTTTCTTCATAAAATGAACATTTTGCTGTAAAAATTATGTTGAAATAACTTGTTCCATGTTATTGCAAATTAATATCTTACATTTTGCTGTAAAAATTATATTGAAATAATTGTATTTGAGATACAACGAATTTGAATGTAAAAACCAACTGCAAGTTTAGTAGTAAGTGAAATTGCAACAACATAAACTGCATCAAATTTATAAAGGTGAATGTAAAATACATGTTTGAAACTTATGCTCCTTAAGTTGTGTATATAGCTATGTTGAAAGCTAATCTATTAGTGTACAAAAAATTGAAGATGAAGATAAAATGAAAGAAGAGAGAGAAAAGAAAGGACAGTACTACAACAATTTTTTGTAGAAGAAATTGTATATTAAAATCTTACGAAAACTCTATTTACATAGTTGTTTATACACAAAATAAACTGCCACGTAGATCCTAACAAAAGTAAACTTAATAACTAAGTTAACAAGCAAACTAAGACTCCGGAATCTAAACATGCTTCTGGAACACAACCTCAGAAGCTTCGACTTCTGATTAACACAAATACTTATGAATATGAATTACTTCTAACAACATCCCTTAATTCATATTCAACTAACTAAATTCTATAACATCAATTTCATCCCTCAGACGGATAAAATGTTCAGTCTTGACAACCTTCATCAAAACATCTACAAGTTGCTTCTGGATGTTATAGTGTGCAACTTCTAATACTCCATTTTGGGCTTGACTTCTCAGAAAATGGAACTTCGTGTCATTGTGCTTGCTTCTCTCATGCATCACTAGATTCTTTATGAGGCTTATAGCTGATTTTTTTAAATCAAAAATCAACTTTACAAGTTTGCTAACCTTGATCTCCAGATCCTGCAAAAAATTCGTTAGCCAAACAACTTGACACATGTTCAAAGCACCTCCATTGTATTTAGCTTTGCAAGTTGACAACGCAGCCACAAGTTTCTTCTTGGAGCACCAAGAAGTGGGACTTCCTAGATATTTGAAGAAATACCTAGAAGTACTTCTTTTGTCAACTTTGTCTCCATGCCAATTAGAGTCTGAATAACATATCAGCTCTGAATCTATTCTAACACCAAAAGCAAACAACACTACATACCTTAGATTCCATTTAATGTACCTCATAATCCTGATAACAACTTTGTAATGTGACCACTTTGATTTGTTCATAAACCTACTCACCATTCCAATCTCATAACAAAAATCAGGCCTGGCGTTACACATAGCCAACCAACTGTTTAAAAGTTGTAACATCTACATCATCACCCTCAACATCTGAATCTATCTTGTGATTCGTCTCAATATATGTGATTGCAGTCTTGCAATTTGTTAGCTCAAATCTCTTCAGAAGCTCAAGTTCATACTTCAGCTGATGTAAAATTATACCCTTCTCATAGTACAATACCTCCATCCTTAGAAAGTATACCAATTTTCCTTGGTCAGTCATCTCAAACTCATTCATCAACACCTTCTTGAACTTAACTAACTCTTTTGTGCAGCTCTGTGTCAACAATATGGCATCAACATGAGACACACCATAATCATATTGCCTCCAGAAGTATGCTGCACATAAGCACCTGTATTGTGGTATCCCACCAATAACATCACTTTCCTTCTATAATCTAACTTCTTTCTCTTAGCATCTGGAACATGTTTATAGCAAACAAAACCAAATACCCTAAGATGAGTCACACTTTGCTTATCTTTAGTCCACTTCTCTAAAGGAACAATTTCCTCCATCTTCTTCGTTAGACCACTGTTGAGCATATATGCTGAAGTGGCAACAACTTCTCCCCACAAGGTATGATGTAGATTCTTTTCTTTCAGCATGCTTCTTGACATATAAAGCAAAGTTATATTTCTTCTTTCATCAAGACCATTATGATGAGGAGTGTATGAAAAAATAACCTCATGTTCAATTCCATTCTCCTTACAGAACTTCAGGAACTCTATAGAGTTATACTCATCTCCACCATCCATTATGAGAAATTTCTACTTCTGACCACTTTATTTCTCAACCTTCACTCTAAACTTCTGGAACTCGGTAAACACCTCATGCATAAACTTGATGAGTTCTACCCACGTTATTCTTGTGAACTCATCCACAAAAGACACAAATACTTGTTTCCTCCAAGTAAAGTTTCTGGAAATGGTCCACACACATAAAATGAACTACTCCCAAATCATCTTTGCTCTCGGGGATACTTTTGACATAAATGGTAATCTAGGTTGCTCGCCTTTCATCATACCTCACACGACTTCTTAGGCTTCATGATCTTTGGAATTCCATGCATGAGCTTCTTAGAACTCAGATTCCCTAAGCTTTTGTAGGTCAAATGCCCCATCTCTTGTGACACAACTTACTATCACCTTCATCACTAAGACACGCTGTTTCAGTTGTCTCCATATTCACCTTTAATGTTTTGTTGCTTTCTTGCTCAGACGGCATAATCAGATTCTGATTGGAATCATACAACTTCAAGAGATTGCTCTTCATAGTAACTTAGAAACCTTTTTCAATGAGTTGACCCACACTCATCAGATTGCTCTTTATTCCAGGAACATGCCAAACTTCTTTGATCAAAATAATTCTTGCATCTTCACTCTAACTTTGACATTTCCTACACCTTCGGTATTAATGTACTTATAATCAACACATCTGATCTTTGTCCTCCTCCTGGAGTCAAAATCAACCAACCATTGTTTGTTCCGAGTTAAGTGATTTGAGCATCCAATGTCCATATACCACTAGTATGCCAAATATCTACCATCAGACTCATAAGCCATTAGTAAAACAAGTTCGTCATCAAAATCTCTTCTAGATATATTTTCTTTTTCTGATTTTCTTCCCTTGTTTGACCAACAATCTATAGCAAAGTGGCCAAACTTCTTGCAGCAATAACATTAAACCTTCGTTGTCAAACTTCTCCCATCCCTTATGATATTTCTTTTCATCAAAAGTGGAGGTTTCTGACTTATGAGACATGTCATGTCCTTTATTGACTTCTGACCAAGAACGCTTCTGGTCCTTCCTGACGAAAGAAGCTTTCGAAGCCTGCTCAACTTCTATTTCAGAAGTTCTACCAGTTAGACGTAACTCTTACGCCTCTAGACTAATTTGCAACTCCTAAATTCTCATGGTGTCCAGATCTTTAGAATGTTAAATTGATACAATAATGTAATTAAATTAAGGAGTAAGAGACCTCAATATCTTCTCAATGATTACTTGTTCAGAAGGGGTTTCTCAACATGATTTTATCTCATTTGTGATAAAAATCACTCTAGAAATATAATCTGGCACCTTCTCATTTGTCTTCACTTTGAGATTCTCATACTTCTTACATAAAGATTGAAGGTTCCTCACCTTCTTCACTAACAAGGTTCCTCATCCATATTTTCATAATTTTGACAATCTACCATAGATCTTATTAAAACTTCAAATTTATTATTGGTTTCTTCAACCTTTGCTTCCAAGTATATAAAAACTTTATCATTGAGAACAACTTCAAAATTATATTAACTTGTTCATTTTTTATTCAATTTTAAATATGTTAAAAGTTTGTTTTGAAAAAATATGATTACTAAATTTATATTATAGATTTTTTTTGTGAATTATAATAGAGACAATGATATAAATTAACTACATAGACAAAAATATAATTTATTTAAAAAAAATATGCTTTTAAATTTAGAATGATATTTGTAGTTTAGATTTACAAACTTAAATATTTTTAAAGTGGTTTTTTGTTTGTTTTGATTCACATGTTTTTTTCTGCATTTATCTTTTATTTAGATATTTTATTTTATTTTATTTAATATATGTATTTATTTGTAGTGTTAAATAAAATAAAATTTTATTTATAATTATTATCAAACAAAATTTTCAATAACTTTATAAAGTTTATCAAACTTTAGTTATTTAATGAATAAAGGCTTGAAAATGTTACTTTTTATGTTAACTTAATTATGTTTTTTTAATTTATTATTTAATTTTCATTATTAAGAATGTAAAAAAAAATTTGATTTTGTTGTTGATATCCGTTGAAATATGAATGTTATTTTTTTTAGACATTATCATAGTTATTTTTACTATACTCTCTATGATCACAATTATAAAACAAAAGAGTAAACTACTTTGAAAATTTTCTATATTCTCATATGTGAGAAATCATAAATATTGTTATTTGTCTTTAGTTTATTATTTGGTATCATATGAAAATGTAATACTAAAGTATATAGACACGGCAAAAGATTATTGAATATTGCATTATATTTTAAGAATAACTCGTAATGACTTATCTTTGAAATTGTGTAAGAATTACTTTAAAATTAAAAATATTATTTTAAGTGTTACTTTTATTGCTATAATTTTAGGAAAATAAAAGATATTTTAGTGTGTTTCAATTATAACATCTCTTTTGTATGGTATCTTGTTGTTTGTCATTAGTTTGTTATTTGATATTATATGAAAATATAGTAGTAAAGTATAAATACATCGTAAAAGATTATTGCATACTATATTATTTATAAATATCAATTTAAAGTGACTTATATTTGAAAAAAGTGTAAGAACTACTTTAAGGTTAAAACCATTTATTTCAAGTGTTATTTTTATTGCTATAATTTAAAAAAAATATATTTTATTGTGTTTAGATTTCCCATTTCTTTTATTTTTAAAATTTGAGAGAATATTCTTAATGTAAGGAAATATACATAGTTGGAATAATGAATGACATTAGTTATTATTTGAATTTTCTCATCTCTTTTACAAAAAAAAATTATTGTGTTTGAATTCTCTTATCTCTTTTGAATGTTATTTTGTTATTTTTCATTAGTTTATTATTTGATATTATATAAAAAATATAGTAGTAAAGTATATAGACATCGTAAAAGATTGTTGCATACTATATTATATATTTAAATAAGTTTAAAGTGACTTATATTTAAAAATTATGTAAGAATTACTTTAAGATTAAAAACATGTTAGAATAATGAGTGACATTAGTTTATTATTTGAATTCTCACATCTCTTTTAAAAAAATATTTTATTGTGTTTCAATTCTCTCATCTTATTTGTTTGGTATTTATTATTTATCATTAGTTTATTATTTATCATTAATTTATTATTTAATATTTTATAAAAAAAATAGTAATAAAGTATATAGACACTTTAAAAGATTATTGCATACTATATTATATTTTTAAATAAGTTTAAAATTACTTATATTTAAAAATGATGTAAGAACTACTTTAAGATTAAAAACATTTATTATAAGTGTTACTTTTATTGCTATAATTTTAAAAGAACAAAAAATATTTTATTGTGTTTGGATGTCTACATCTCTTTTATTTTTTAAATATGAGAGAATATTTTTAATTTAAGAAAATATATATAATTGGAGTAATGATTAGTTTGTTAGACAAATTTATTTAAAATGATATGTTATTATGTCCTTGCGAAGGTTCGAACCTGTGGCCTTCAATTTGTAGAAGTATTATATTTGACATTTTAAAAAGTGAAAATAAGTTTTGAAACATGTCACATAAGACTATATGATGATGTGCCAAATTTTAGAGTAATATTTAAAAAATTTTAGAGTTATAATTGATGATGATTTACTACGATAAATAATTTATTATTTATATTATATAAAAAATATAGTAGTAAAGTATATACACACCGTAAAAGATTGTTGCATATTATATTATATTTTAAAAAAAAGTTAAAGTTACTTATATTTAAAAATTATGTAAGAACTACTTTAATATTAAAAACATTTATTCAAGTGTTATTTTTATTGCTATAATTTTAAAAGAATAAAAAATATTTTATTGTGTTTCGATTTCCACATCTCTTTTATTTTTGAAATATGAGAGAATATTTTTAATTTAAGGAAATATACATAATTAGAGTAATGATTGGTTTGTTAGATGAATTTATTTAAAATGAGATGTTATTCTATCTTTGCGAGAGTTCGAAATTAGGACCTCCAATTTATAGAAGTATTGTATTTGATATTTTAAAAAGTGAAAATAAATTTTGAGATGTGTCACATGAAACTATAGGATAATGTGATAAATTTTAAAATTATAATTGATGATTTTTAAAATTATAATTGATGATATATTACTACAATATTCGATTCACTGAATTTAATATATTATATAAATATGTTGTTGAAGCCTATTTTTCATAATAGAAATGATGAACTTTGGCCTTAACTGAAATAATATTCATTGATAAAAATATAGTTCATGCACATAATCAATAGTTATTGATTTGTTAGGTTCAACTTTACATTACGTACAAGTTAATATACAACTTGAAGTAATCTTAAAATACTAATACACTTTATCAACAAAAACTTCAACCATAATATTTGAAATTGGTTTGAGTCACTAAATAAACACTACAACAAATAATATTTTTTATGACGAACCTTTAATATTAATTAGAAAAAATCGAAGTATTATTACAAGGCACGCCATATTTTATTTTTTAATTTGTTTCATCGGTTAATGTAAAAACTGAGAGGATAGACCATTCTGAACATGATTCGAATTCCAGCTATTACAATTTATGTTTTTATTTGTTTACAAGTTTTAATGAAGGATCTAACCATTCGGTTTTAGTGATAACCGAGGGATAAAATAATCAGATTTGATTATAAAAACACCCATTAAATAGATTTCTACCCTAAAGCTATCTTATTTATAGCTGTCCCACCATTGCATGCATCATTTATTTAGGATGGATTGCGAAACTGAAAAAATGTTCTTCTACCTTGAACAAAACATTTTTTCAGCTTTTACAATCTATCTCAAACAATAATATTTATGTTGTTGTTGAAGGTTTTGAACAACCTTCTAATGTTATAAATCAAAGAAAATAACTATGATTTTCTTGAGTTGACAACATTGAGGAATTTATTCCTAAAAGTACTTACTGATGGATTTCAAGCGCAGAAAAATCATTGAAAAGATTTGTTGTAAACAATTTATTTTAATATTTTGTGTAGACAATGTAATATTAAAAAAATGAATAATAACTATCACCTCAGTTTTTAACCTTAGTCGAAGTGATAGTTAAAAGGAGATGAAAATATATCTCGATTTTATAAATAAATTGAGAGATATAATAATCACATTTTAATATAAAAATACTCGTTAAACATATTTTTCCCAATCCTTGATATTATGAAGGTGCCTCAAAGAGAGGAAATATTTACCACCGTCCATTTCATATCTCATGCATGAATGTCAAGTGCAGAAAATAAAAATTCTCTAACATCTTCCATGGGACTCAATATCATCTAAATCTTGTTGTATACAATGTATTTTTAATATTCTGTGAAAATAATGTAATTTTAAAAAAAGCTTATTCCCTCGGTGTTTTGTCATGACCAAGGTGAACATTTAGATTATATATTTTTTTCTATATGCACCAGCCTTAACAAATATTTGTCTTCTATTTAATGGTTATCAACACTTAAGAATCTGCCTTTGATGATCCGTGTGTAACATAAGGGACATTCATTATAAAAATCCTCTTATGATATTTGAAATCTAACCTAAATGAAACATATGAAGCACTTGAAACCTAAGGACACTTGGAAAAGTTCTGTACGATAGATTGCATGAGCAGAAAATCATCTAGGTTCAAAGTTTGTTTTATAAAATTTTTATTTGTACCGAAAATATTTTTGATTATTGATATTAATTATTTGTGTCCTTTTTTTCACTAGAAACAAATGCGTGCAATATCTGTATAGAATAATCTTGCCCCCAACATTTGATATACCCCTAGATTCAATAATTCGAAGATCTAAAGTTTAAATCTTAAGAGAATTCAATTTTTATTTAGATCCCTAGAAATTTTGATTTTGATTTTAATTTTAATATTCTGAATAAACAATATAACATCTTAAACAATGTAACAATTTAAAATAAATAAATAAATAATTATATCTCTGGGTTATTTAGATAAACCGAAATAAAAAATACACTAGTTTTGAAAACAATAAAATTTACTACTGTTGGAGTTCGAATCTATATGCATATAATTTTATCTCTATGTTTTTAAACCACCGAAGTGTTTAGCGACAATTTATGACACCCTTCGTTACATCGCTTCATTAGTCGAAGTATAAAACATTTCACGTTAGACGATAAAATAGTTTTCTTTAATAATGAAAGTGTTGCATGCTTACCGAAACCACCACAAAAAGTTACAGGGACCACACATTTTCGGTTAGTTGTTGAACAAGATATTGTGATATCTGTTTAATTAAATTTACAATAGTTAACAATGCAAAGACTAAAGGAATTTTCAAGCCAAAATTATTTGGACATGATATTTCTATTAGTGGAATGATCTAAATGAAGAAAGATTGTTAATTTCAAAGAGGTGACTTGGTGTGGAAGAATATTTTCCCGATTTATAAGAAAATTAGTGGTTGTGAGCTCCAAATATGACAATAAATAAGGCATTACATCCATATCAAGATTCAATTATTGCAGATTAACACAAAGGGCAAATCGTTTTCTTCATAAAATGAACATTTTGCTGTAAAAATTATGTTGAAATAACTTGTTCCATGTTATTGCAAATTAATATCTTACATTTTGCTGTAAAAATTATATTGAAATAATTGTATTTGAGATACAACGAATTTGAATGTAAAAACCAACTGCAAGTTTAGTAGTAAGTGAAATTGCAACAACATAAACTGCATCAAATTTATAAAGGTGAATGTAAAATACATGTTTGAAACTTATGCTCCTTAAGTTGTGTATATAGCTATGTTGAAAGCTAATCTATTAGTGTACAAAAAATTGAAGATGAAGATAAAATGAAAGAAGAGAGAGAAAAGAAAGGACAGTACTACAACAATTTTTTGTAGAAGAAATTGTATATTAAAATCTTACGAAAACTCTATTTACATAGTTGTTTATACACAAAATAAACTGCCACGTAGATCCTAACAAAAGTAAACTTAATAACTAAGTTAACAAGCAAACTAAGACTCCGGAATCTAAACATGCTTCTGGAACACAACCTCAGAAGCTTCGACTTCTGATTAACACAAATACTTATGAATATGAATTACTTCTAACAACATCCCTTAATTCATATTCAACTAACTAAATTCTATAACATCAATTTCATCCCTCAGACGGATAAAATGTTCAGTCTTGACAACCTTCATCAAAACATCTACAAGTTGCTTCTGGATGTTATAGTGTGCAACTTCTAATACTCCATTTTGGGCTTGACTTCTCAGAAAATGGAACTTCGTGTCATTGTGCTTGCTTCTCTCATGCATCACTAGATTCTTTATGAGGCTT
Organism: Vicia faba; assembly: GCA_948472305.1. Taxonomy (NCBI): domain Eukaryota; kingdom Viridiplantae; phylum Streptophyta; class Magnoliopsida; order Fabales; family Fabaceae; genus Vicia; species Vicia faba. The sequence goes on from OX451735.1 coordinate 1,012,918,297, forward strand.
ATAGCTGATTTTTTTAAATCAAAAATCAACTTTACAAGTTTGCTAACCTTGATCTCCAGATCCTGCAAAAAATTCGTTAGCCAAACAACTTGACACATGTTCAAAGCACCTCCATTGTATTTAGCTTTGCAAGTTGACAACGTAGCCACAAGTTTCTTCTTGGAGCACCAAGAAGTGGGACTTCCTAGATATTTGAAGAAATACCTAGAAGTACTTCTTTTGTCAACTTTGTCTCCATGCCAATTAGAGTCTGAATAACATATCAGCTCTGAATCTATTCTAACACCAAAAGCAAACAACACTACATACCTTAGATTCCATTTAATGTACTTCATAATCCTGATAACAACTTTGTAATGTGACCACTTTGATTTGTTCATAAACCTACTCACCATTCCAATCTCATAACAAAAATCAGGCCTGGCGTTACACATAGCCAACCAACTGTTTAAAAGTTGTAACATCTACATCATCACCCTCAACATCTGAATCTATCTTGTGATTCGTCTCAATATATGTGATTGCAGTCTTGCAATTTGTTAGCTCAAATCTCTTCAGAAGCTCAAGTTCATACTTCAGCTGATGTAAAATTATACCCTTCTCATAGTACAATACCTCCATCCTTAGAAAGTATACCAATTTTCCTTGGTCAGTCATCTCAAACTCATTCATCAACACCTTCTTGAACTTAACTAACTCTTTTGTGCAGCTCTGTGTCAACAATATGGCATCAACATGAGACACACCATAATCATATTGCCTCCAGAAGTATGCTGCACATAAGCACCTGTATTGTGGTATCCCACCAATAACATCACTTTCCTTCTATAATCTAACTTCTTTCTCTTAGCATCTGGAACATGTTTATAGCAAACAAAACCAAATACCCTAAGATGAGTCACACTTTGCTTATCTTTAGTCCACTTCTCTAAAGGAACAATTTCCTCCATCTTCTTCGTTGGACCACTGTTGAGCATATATGCTGAAGTGGCAACAACTTCTCCCCACAAGGTATGATGTAGATTCTTTTCTTTCAGCATGCTTCTTGACATATAAAGCAAAGTTATATTTCTTCTTTCATCAAGACCATTATGATGAGGAGTGTATGAAAAAATAACCTCATGTTCAATTCCATTCTCCTTACAGAACTTCAGGAACTCTATAGCGTTATACTCATCTCCACCATCCATTATGAGAAATTTCTACTTCTGACCACTTTATTTCTCAACCTTCACTCTAAACTTCTGGAACTCGGTAAACACCTCATGCATATACTTGATGAGTTCTACCCACGTCATTCTTGTGAACTCATCCACAAAAGACACAAATACTTGTTTCCTCCAAGTGAAGTTTCTGGAAATGGTCCACACACATAAAATGAACTACTCCCAAATCATCTTTGCTCTCGGGGATACTTTTGACATAAATGGTAATCTAGGTTGCTCGCCTTTCATCATACCTCACATGACTTCTTAGGCTTCATGATCTTTGGAATTCCATGCACGAGCTTCTTAGAACTCAGATTCCCTAAGCTTTTGTAGGTCAAATGCCCCATCTCTTGTGACACAACTTACTATCACCTTCATCACTAAGACACGCTGTTTCAGTTGTCTCCATATTCACCTTTAATGTTTTGTTGCTTTCTTGCTCATACGGCATAATCAGATTCTGATTGGAATCATACAACTTCAAGAGATTGCTCTTCATAGTAACTTAGAAACCTTTTTCAATGAGTTGACCCACACTCATCAGATTGCTCTTTATTCCAGGAACATGCCAAACTTCTTTGATCAAAATAATTCTTGCATCTTCACTCTAACTTTGACATTTCCTACACCTTCGGTATTAATGTACTTATAATCAACACATCTGATCTTTGTCCTCCTCCTGGAGTCAAAATCAACCAACCATTGTTTATTCCGAGTTAAGTGATTTGAGCATCCAATGTCCATATACCACTAGTATGCCAAATATCTACCATCAGACTCATAAGCCATTAGTAAAACAAGTTCGTCATCAAAATCTCTTCTAGATATATTTTCTTTTTCTGATTTTCTTCCCTTGTTTGACCAACAATCTATAGCAAAGTGGCCAAACTTCTTGCAGCAATAACATTAAACCTTCGTTGTCAAACTTCTCCCATCCCTTATGATATTTCTTTTCATCAAAAGTGGAGGTTTCTGACTTATGAGACATGTCATGTCCTTTATTGACTTCTGACCAAGAACGCTTCTGGTCCTTCCTGACGAAAGAAGCTTTCGAAGCCTGCTCAACTTCTATTTCAGAAGTTCTACCAGTTAGACGTAACTCTTACGCCTCTAGACTAATTTGCAACTCCTAAATTCTCATGGTGTCCAGATCTTTAGAATGTTAAATTGATACAATAATGTAATTAAATTAAGGAGTAAGAGACCTCAATATCTTCTCAATGATTACTTGTTCAGAAGGGGTTTCTCAACATGATTTTATCTCATTTGTGATAAAAATCACTCTAGAAATATAATCTGGCACCTTCTCATTTGTCTTCACTTTGAGATTCTCATACTTCTTACATAAAGATTGAAGGTTCCTCACCTTCTTCACTAACAAGGTTCTTCATCCATATTTTCATAATTTTGACAATCTACAATAGATCTTATTAAAACTTCAAATTTATTATTGGTTTCTTCAACCTTTGCTTCCAAGTATATAAAAACTTTATCATTGAGAACAACTTCAAAATTATATTAACTTGTTCATTTTTTATTCAATTTTAAATATGTTAAAAGTTTGTTTTGAAAAAATATGATTACTAAATTTATATTATAGATTTTTTTTGTGAATTATAATAGAGACAATGATATAAATTAACTACGTAGACAAAAATATAATTTATTTAAAAAAAATATGCTTTTAAATTTAGAATGATATTTGTAGTTTAGATTTACAAACTTAAATATTTTTAAAGTGGTTTTTTGTTTGTTTTGATTCACATGTTTTTTTCTGCATTTATCTTTTATTTAGATATTTTATTTTATTTTATTTAATATATGTATTTATTTGTAGTGTTAAATAAAATAAAATTTTATTTATAATTATTATCAAACAAAATTTTCAATAACTTTATAAAGTTTATCAAACTTTAGTTATTTAATGAATAAAGGCTTGAAAATGTTACTTTTTATGTTAACTTAATTGTGTTTTTTAATTTATTATTTAATTTTCATTATTAAGAATGTAAAAAAAAATTTGATTTTGTTGTTGATATCCGTTGAAATATGAATGTTATTTTTTTTAGACATTATCATAGTTATTTTTACTATACTCTCTATGATCACAATTATAAAACAAAAGAGTAAACTACTTTGAAAATTTTCTATATTCTCATATGTGAGAAATCATAAATATTGTTATTTGTCTTTAGTTTATTATTTGGTATCATATGAAAATGTAATACTAAAGTATATAGACACGGTAAAAGATTATTGAATATTGCATTATATTTTAAGAATAACTCGTAATGACTTATCTTTGAAATTGTGTAAGAATTACTTTAAAATTAAAAATATTATTTTAAGTGTTACTTTTATTGCTATAATTTTAGGAAAATAAAAGATATTTTAGTGTGTTTCAATTATAACATCTCTTTTGTATGGTATCTTGTTGTTTGTCATTAGTTTGTTATTTGATATTATATGAAAAATATAGTAGTAAAGTATAAATACATCGTAAAAGATTGTTGCATACTATATTATTTATAAATATCAATTTAAAGTGACTTATATTTGAAAAAAGTGTAAGAACTACTTTAAGGTTAAAACCATTTATTTCAAGTGTTATTTTTATTGCTATAATTTAAAAAAAATATATTTTATTGTGTTTAGATTTCCCATTTCTTTTATTTTTAAAATTTGAGAGAATATTCTTAATGTAAGGAAATATACATAGTTGGAATAATGAATGACATTAGTTATTATTTGAATTTTCTCATCTCTTTTACAAAAAAAAATTATTGTGTTTGAATTCTCTTATCTCTTTTGAATGTTATTTTGTTATTTTTCATTAGTTTATTATTTGATATTATATAAAATATATAGTAGTAAAGTATATAGACATCGTAAAAGATTGTTGCATACTATATTATATATTTAAATAAGTTTAAAGTGACTTATATTTAAAAATTATGTAAGAATTACTTTAAGATTAAAAACATGTTAGAATAATGAGTGACATTAGTTTATTATTTGAATTCTCACATCTCTTTTAAAAAAATATTTTATTGTGTTTCAATTCTCTCATCTTATTTGTTTGGTATTTATTATTTATCATTAGTTTATTATTTATCATTAATTTATTATTTAATATTTTATAAAAAAAATAGTAATAAAGTATATAGACACTTTAAAAGATTATTGCATACTATATTATATTTTTAAATAAGTTTAAAATTACTTATATTTAAAAATGATGTAAGAACTACTTTAAGATTAAAAACATTTATTATAAGTGTTACTTTTATTGCTATAATTTTAAAAGAACAAAAAATATTTTATTGTGTTTGGATATCTACATCTCTTTTATTTTTTAAATATGAGAGAATATTTTTAATTTAAGAAAATATATATAATTGGAGTAATGATTAGTTTGTTAGACAAATTTATTTAAAATGATATGTTATTATGTCCTTGCGAAGGTTCGAACCTGTGGCCTTCAATTTGTAGAAGTATTATATTTGACATTTTAAAAAGTGAAAATAAGTTTTGAAACATGTCACATAAGACTATATGATGATGTGCCAAATTTTAGAGTAATATTTAAAAAATTTTAGAGTTATAATTGATGATGATTTACTACGATAAATAATTTATTATTTATATTATATAAAAAATATAGTAGTAAAGTATATACACACCGTAAAAGATTGTTGCATATTATATTATATTTTTAAAAAAAGTTAAAGTTACTTATATTTAAAAATTATGTAAGAACTACTTTAATATTAAAAACATTTATTCAAGTGTTATTTTTATTGCTATAATTTTAAAAGAATAAAAAATATTTTATTGTGTTTCGATTTCCATATCTCTTTTATTTTTGAAATATGAGAGAATATTTTTAATTTAAGGAAATATACATAATTAGAGTAATGATTGGTTTGTTAGATGAATTTATTTAAAATGAGATGTTATTCTATCTTTGCGAGAGTTCGAAATTAGGACCTCCAATTTATAGAAGTATTGTATTTGATATTTTAAAAAGTGAAAATAAATTTTGAGATGTGTCACATGAAACTATAGGATAATGTGATAAATTTTAAAATTATAATTGATGATTTTTAAAATTATAATTGATGATATATTACTACAATATTCGATTCACTTAATTTAATATATTATATAAATATGTTGTTGAAGCCTATTTTTCATAATAGAAATGATGAACTTTGGCCTTAACTGAAATAATATTCATTGATAAAAATATAGTTCATGCACATAATCAATAGTTATTGATTTGTTAGGTTCAACTTTACATTACGTACAAGTTAATATACAACTTGAAGTAATCTTAAAATACTAATACACTTTATCAACAAAAACTTCAACCATAATATTTGAAATTGGTTTGAGTCACTAAATAAACACTACAACAAATAATATTTTTTATGACGAACCTTTAATATTAACTAGAAAAAATCGAAGTATTATTACAAGGCACGCCATATTTTATTTTTTAATTTGTTTCATCGGTTAATGTAAAAACTGAGAGGATAGACCATTCTGAACATGATTCGAATTCCAGCTATTACAATTTATGTTTTTATTTGTTTACAAGTTTTAATGAAGGATCTAACCATTCGGTTTTAGTGATAACCGAGGGATAAAATAATCAGATTTGATTATAAAAACACCCATTAAATAGATTTTTACCCTAAAGCTATCTTATTTATAGCTGTCCCACCATTGCATGCATCATTTATTTAGGATGGATTGCGAAACTGAAAAAATGTTCTTCTACCTTGAACAAAACATTTTTTCAGCATTTACAATCTATCTCAAACAATAATATTTATGTTGTTGTTGAAGGTTTTGAACAACCTTCTAATGTTATAAATCAAAGAAAATAACTATGATTTTCTTGAGTTGACAACATTGAGGAATTTATTCCTAAAAGTACTTACTGATGGATTTCAAGCGCAGAAAAATCATTGAAAAGATTTGTTGTAAACAATTTATTTTAATATTTTGTGTAGACAATGTAATATTAAAAAAATAAATAATAACTATCACCTCAGTTTTTAACCTTAGTCGAAGTGATAGTTAAAAGGAGATGAAAATATATCTCGATTTTATAAATAAATTGAGAGATATAATAATCACATTTTAATATAAAAATACTCGTTAAACATATTTTTCCCAATCCTTGATATTATGAAGGTGCCTCAAAGAGAGGAAATATTTACCACCGTCCATTTCATATCTCATGCATGAATGTCAAGTGCAGAAAATAAAAATTCTCTAACATCTTCCATGGGACTCAATATCATCTAAATCTTGTTGTATACAATGTATTTTTAATATTCTGTGAAAATAATGTAATTTTAAAAAAAGCTTATTCCCTCGGTGTTTTGTCATGACCAAGGTGAACATTTAGATTATATATTTTTTTCTATATGCACCAGCCTTAACAAATATTTGTCTTCTATTTAATGGTTATCAACACTTAAGAATCTGCCTTTGATGATCCGTGTGTAACATAAGGGACATTCATTATAAAAATCCTCTTATGATATTTGAAATCTAACCTAAATGAAACATATGAAGCACTTGAAACCTAAGGACACTTGGAAAAGTTCTGTACGATAGATTGCATGAGCAGAAAATCATCTAGGTTCAAAGTTTGTTTTATAAAATTTTTATTTGTACCGAAAATATTTTTGATTATTGATATTAATTATTTGTGTCCTTTTTTTCACTAGAAACAAATGCGTGCAATATCTGTATAGAATAATCTTGCCCCCAACATTTGATATACCCCTAGATTCAATAATTCGAAGATCTAAAGTTTAAATCTTAAGAGAATTCAATTTTTATTTAGATCCCTAGAAATTTTGATTTTGATTTTAATTTTAATATTCTGAATAAACAATATAACATCTTAAACAATGTAACAATTTAAAATAAATAAATAAATAATTATATCTCTGGGTTATTTAGATAAACCGAAATAAAAAATACACTAGTTTTGAAAACAATAAAATTTACTACTGTTGGAGTTCGAATCTATATGCATATAATTTTATCTCTATGTTTTTAAACCACCGAAGTGTTTAGCGACAATTTATGACACCCTTCGTTACATCGCTTCATTAGTCGAAGTATAAAACATTTCACGTTAGACGATAAAATAGTTTTCTTTAATAATGAAAGTGTTGCATGCTTACCGAAACCACCACAAAAAGTTACAGGGACCACACATTTTCGGTTAGTTGTTGAACAAGATATTGTGATATCTGTTTAATTAAATTTACAATAGTTAACAATGCAAAGACTAAAGGAATTTTCAAGCCAAAATTATTTGGACATGATATTTCTATTAGTGGAATGATCTAAATGAAGAAAGATTGTTAATTTCAAAGAGGTGACTTGGTGTGGAAGAATATTTTCCCGATTTATAAGAAAATTAGTGGTTGTGAGCTCCAAATATGACAATAAATAAGGCATTACATCCATATCAAGATTCAATTATTGCAGATTAACACAAAGGGCAAATCGTTTTCTTCATAAAATGAACATTTTGCTGTAAAAATTATGTTGAAATAACTTGTTCCATGTTATTGCAAATTAATATCTTACATTTTGCTGTAAAAATTATATTGAAATAATTGTATTTGAGATACAACGAATTTGAATGTAAAAACCAACTGCAAGTTTAGTAGTAAGTGAAATTGCAACAACATAAACTGCATCAAATTTATAAAGGTGAATGTAAAATACATGTTTGAAACTTATGCTCCTTAAGTTATGTATATAGCTATGTTGAAAGCTAATCTATTAGTGTACAAAAAATTGAAGATGAAGATAAAATGAAAGAAGAGAGAGAAAAGAAAGGACAGTACTACAACAATTTTTTGTAGAAGAAATTGTATATTAAAATCTTACGAAAACTCTATTTACATAGTTGTTTATACACAAAAAAACTTCCACGTAGATCCTAACAAAAGTAAACTTAATAACTAAGTTAACAAGCAAACTAAGACTCCGGAATCTAAACATGCTTCTGGAACACAACCTCAGAAGCTTCGACTTCTGATTAACACAAATACTTATGAATATGAATTACTTCTAACAACATCCCTTAATTCATATTCAACTAACTAAATTCTATAACATCAATTTCATCCCTCAGACGGATAAAATGTTCAGTCTTGACAACCTTCATCAAAACATCTACAAGTTGCTTCTGGATGTTATAGTGTGCAACTTCTAATACTCCATTTTGGGCTTGACTTCTCAGAAAATGGAACTTCGTGTCATTGTGCTTGCTTCTCTCATGCATCACTAGATTCTTTATGAGGCTTATAGCTGATTTTTTTAAATCAAAAATCAACTTTACAAGTTTGCTAACCTTGATCTCCAGATCCTGCAAAAAATTCGTTAGCCAAACAACTTGACACATGTTCAAAGCACCTCCATTGTATTTAGCTTTGCAAGTTGACAACGCAGCCACAAGTTTCTTCTTGGAGCACCAAGAAGTGGGACTTCCTAGATATTTGAAGAAATACCTAGAAGTACTTCTTTTGTCAACTTTGTCTCCATGCCAATTAGAGTCTGAATAACATATCAGCTCTGAATCTATTCTAACACCAAAAGCAAACAACACTACATACCTTAGATTCCATTTAATGTACTTCATAATCCTGATAACAACTTTGTAATGTGACCACTTTGATTTGTTCATAAACCTACTCACCATTCCAATCTCATAACAAAAATCAGGCCTGGCGTTACACATAGCCAACCAACTGTTTAAAAGTTGTAACATCTACATCATCACCCTCAACATCTGAATCTATCTTGTGATTCGTCTCAATATATGTGATTGCAGTCTTGCAATTTGTTAGCTCAAATCTCTTCAGAAGCTCAAGTTCATACTTCAGCTGATGTAAAATTATACCCTTCTCATAGTACAATACCTCCATCCTTAGAAAGTATACCAATTTTCCTTGGTCAGTCATCTCAAACTCATTCATCAACACCTTCTTGAACTTAACTAACTCTTTTGTGCAGCTCTGTGTCAACAATATGGCATCAACATGAGACACACCATAATCATATTGCCTCCAGAAGTATGCTGCACATAAGCACCTGTATTGTGGTATCCCACCAATAACATCACTTTCCTTCTATAATCTAACTTCTTTCTCTTAGCATCTGGAACATGTTTATAGCAAACAAAACCAAATACCCTAAGATGAGTCGCACTTTGCTTATCTTTAGTCCACTTCTCTAAAGGAACAATTTCCTCCATCTTCTTCGTTAGACCACTGTTGAGCATATATGCTGAAGTGGCAACAACTTCTCCCCACAAGGTATGATGTAGATTCTTTTCTTTCAGCATGCTTCTTGACATATAAAGCAAAGTTATATTTCTTCTTTCATCAAGACCATTATGATGAGGAGTGTATGAAAAAATAACCTCATGTTCAATTCCATTCTCCTTACAGAACTTCAGGAACTCTATAGCGTTATACTCATCTCCACCATCCATTATGAGAAATTTCTACTTCTGACCACTTTATTTCTCAACCTTCACTCTAAACTTCTGGAACTCGGTAAACACCTCATGCATAAACTTGATGAGTTCTACCCACGTTATTCTTGTGAACTCATCCACAAAAGACACAAATACTTGTTTCCTCCAAGTGAAGTTTCTGGAAATGGTCCACACACATAAAATGAACTACTCCCAAATCATCTTTGCTCTCGGGGATACTTTTGACATAAATGGTAATCTAGGTTGCTCGCCTTTCATCATACCTCACACGACTTCTTAAACTTCATGATCTTTGGAATTCCATGCATGAGCTTCTTAGAACTCAGATTCCCTAAGCTTTTGTAGGTCAAATGCCCCATCTCTTGTGACACAACTTACTATCACCTTCATCACTAAGACACGCTGTTTCAGTTGTCTCCATATTCACCTTTAATGTTTTGTTGCTTTCTTGCTCAGACGGCATAATCAGATTCTGATTGGAATCATACAACTTCAAGAGATTGCTCTTCATAGTAACTTAGAAACCTTTTTCAATGAGTTGACCCACACTCATCAGATTGCTCTTTATTCCAGGAACATGCCAAACTTCTTTGATCAAAATAATTCTTGCATCTTCACTCTAACTTTGACATTTCCTACACCTTCGGTATTAATGTACTTATAATCAACACATCTGATCTTTGTCCTCCTCCTGGAGTCAAAATCAACCAACCATTGTTTGTTCCGAGTTAAGTGATTTGAGCATCCAATGTCCATATACCACTAGTATGCCAAATATCTACCATCAGACTCATAAGCCATTAGTAAAACAAGTTCGTCATCAAAATCTCTTCTAGATATATTTTCTTTTTCTGATTTTCTTCCCTTGTTTGACCAACAATCTATAGCAAAGTGGCCAAACTTCTTGCAGCAATAACATTAAACCTTCGTTGTCAAACTTCTCCCATCCCTTATGATATTTCTTTTCATCAAAAGTGGAGGTTTCTGACTTATGAGACATGTCATGTCCTTTATTGACTTCTGACCAAGAACGCTTCTGGTCCTTCCTGACGAAAGAAGCTTTCGAAGCCTGCTCAACTTCTATTTCATAAGTTCTACCAGTTAGACGTAACTCTTACGCCTCTAGACTAATTTGCAACTCCTAAATTCTCATGGTGTCCAGATCTTTAGAATGTTAAATTGATACAATAATGTAATTAAATTAAGGAGTAAGAGACCTCAATATCTTCTCAATGATTACTTGTTCAGAAGGGGTTTCTCAACATGATTTTATCTCATTTGTGATAAAAATCACTCTAGAAATATAATCTGGCACCTTCTCATTTGTCTTCACTTTGAGATTCTCATACTTCTTACATAAAGATTGAAGGTTCCTCACCTTCTTCACTAACAAGGTTCCTCATCCATATTTTCATAATTTTGACAATCTACAATAGATCTTATTAAAACTTCAAATTTATTATTGGTTTCTTCAACCTTTGCTTCCAAGTATATAAAAACTTTATCATTGAGAACAACTTCAAAATTATATTAACTTGTTCATTTTTTATTCAATTTTAAATATGTTAAAAGTTTGTTTTGAAAAAGTATGATTACTAAATTTATATTATAGATTTTTTTTGTGAATTATAATAGAGACAATGATATAAATTAACTACGTAGACAAAAATATAATTTATTTAAAAAAAAATATGCTTTTAAATTTAGAATGATATTTGTAGTTTAGATTTACAAACTTAAATATTTTTAAAGTGGTTTTTTGTTTGTTTTGATTCACATGTTTTTTTCTGCACTTATCTTTTATTTAGATATTTTATTTTATTTTATTTAATATATGTATTTATTTGTAGTGTTAAATAAAATAAAATTTTATTTATAATTATTATCAAACAAAATTTTCAATAACTTTATAAAGTTTATCAAACTTTAGTTATTTAATGAATAAAGGCTTGAAAATGTTACTTTTTATGTTAACTTAATTATGTTTTTTTAATTTATTATTTAATTTTCATTATTAAGAATGTAAAAAAAAATTTGATTTTGTTGTTGATATCCGTTGAAATATGAATGTTCTTTTTTTTAGACATTATCATAGTTATTTTTACTATACTCTCTATGATCACAATTATAAAACAAAAGAGTAAACTACTTTGAAAATTTTCTATATTCTCATATGTGAGAAATCATAAATATTGTTATTTGTCTTTAGTTTATTATTTGGTATCATATGAAAATGTAATACTAAAGTATATAGACACGGCAAAAGATTATTGAATATTGCATTATATTTTAAGAATAACTCGTAATGACTTATCTTTGAAATTGTGTAAGAATTACTTTAAAATTAAAAATATTATTTTAAGTGTTACTTTTATTGCTATAATTTTAGAAAATAAAAGATATTTTAGTGTGTTTCAATTATAACATCTCTTTTGTATGGTATCTTGTTATTTGTCATTAGTTTGTTATTTGATATTATATGAAAATATAGTAGTAAAGTATAAATACATCGTAAAAGATTGTTGCATACTATATTATTTATAAATATCAATTTAAAGTGACTTATATTTGAAAAAAGTGTAAGAACTACTTTAAGGTTAAAACCATTTATTTCAAGTGTTATTTTTATTGCTATAATTTAAAAAAAAAATATTTTATTGTGTTTAGATTTCCCATTTCTTTTATTTTTAAAATTTGAGAGAATATTCTTAATGTAAGGAAATATACATAGTTGGAATAATGAATGACATTAGTTATTATTTGAATTTTCTCATCTCTTTTACAAAAAAAATTTATTGTGTTTGAATTCTCTTATCTCTTTTGAATGTTATTTTGTTATTTTTCATTAGTTTATTATTTGATATTATATAAAAAATATAGTAGTAAAGTATATAGACATCGTAAAAGATTGTTGCATACTATATTATATATTTAAATAAGTTTAAAGTGACTTATATTTAAAAATTATGTAAGAATTACTTTAAGATTAAAAACATGTTAGAATAATGAGTGACATTATTATTTGAATTCTCTCATCTCTTTTAAAAAAATATTTTATTGTGTTTCAATTCTCTCATCTTATTTGTTTGGTATTTATTATTTATCATTAGTTTATTATTTATCATTAATTTATTATTTAATATTTTATAAAAAAAATAGTAATAAAGTATATAGACACTTTAAAAGATTATTGCATACTATATTATATTTTTAAATAAGTTTAAAATTACTTATATTTAAAAATGATGTAAGAACTACTTTAAGATTAAAAACATTTATTATAAGTGTTACTTTTATTGCTATAATTTTAAAAGAACAAAAAATATTTTATTGTGTTTGGATATCTACATCTCTTTTATTTTTTAAATATGAGAGAATATTTTTAATTTAAGAAAATATATATAATTGGAGTAATGATTAGTTTGTTAGACAAATTTATTTAAAATGATATGTTATTAAGTCCTTGCGAAGGTTCGAACCTGTGGCCTTCAATTTGTAGAAGTATTATATTTGACATTTTAAAAAGTGAAAATAAGTTTTGAAACATGTCACATAAGACTATATGATGATGTGCCAAATTTTAGAGTAATATTTAAAAAATTTTAGAGTTATAATTGATGATGATTTACTACGATAAATAATTTATTATTTATATTATATAAAAAATATAGTAGTAAAGTATATACACACCGTAAAAGATTGTTGCATATTATATTATATTTTAAAAAAAAGTTAAAGTTACTTATATTTAAAAATTATGTAAGAACTACTTTAATATTAAAAACATTTATTCAAGTGTTATTTTTATTGCTATAATTTTAAAAGAATAAAAAATATTTTATTGTGTTTCGATTTCCACATCTCTTTTATTTTTGAAATATGAGAGAATATTTTTAATTTAAGGAAATACACATAATTAGAGTAATGATTGGTTTGTTAGATGAATTTATTTAAAATGAGATGTTATTCTATCTTTGCGAGAGTTCGAAATTAGGACCTCCAATTTATAGAAGTATTGTATTTGATATTTTAAAAAGTGAAAATAAATTTTGAGATGTGTCACATGAAACTATAGGATAATGTGATAAATTTTAAAATTATAATTGATGATTTTTAAAATTATAATTGATGATATATTACTACAATATTCGATTCACTGAATTTAATATATTATATAAATATGTTGTTGAAGCCTATTTTTCATAATAGAAATGATGAACTTTGGCCTTAACTGAAATAATATTCATTGATAAAAATATAGTTCATGCACATAATCAATAGTTATTGATTTGTTAGGTTCAACTTTACATTACGTACAAGTTAATATACAACTTGAAGTAATCTTAAAATACTAATACACTTTATCAACAAAAACTTCAACCATAATATTTGAAATTGGTTTGAGTCACTAAATAAACACTACAACAAATAATATTTTTTATGACGAACCTTTAATATTAACTAGAAAAAATCGAAGTATTATTACAAGGCACGCCATATTTTATTTTTTAATTTGTTTCATCGGTTAATGTAAAAACTGAGAGGATAGACCATTCTGAACATGATTCGAATTCCAGCTATTACAATTTATGTTTTTATTTGTTTACAAGTTTTAATGAAGGATCTAACCATTCGGTTTTAGTGATAACCGAGGGATAAAATAATCAGATTTGATTATAAAAACACCCATTAAATAGATTTTTACCCTAAAGCTATCTTATTTATAGCTGTCCCACCATTGCATGCATTATTTATTTAGGATGGATTGCGAAACCGAAAAAATGTTCTTCTACCTTGAACAAAACATTTTTTCAGCTTTTACAATCTATCTCAAACAATAATATTTATGTTGTTGTTGAAGGTTTTGAACAACCTTCTAATGTTATAAATCAAAGAAAATAACTATGATTTTCTTGAGTTGACAACATTGAGGAATTTATTCCTAAAAGTACTTACTGATGGATTTCAAGCGCAGAAAAATCATTGAAAAGATTTGTTGTAAACAATTTATTTTAATATTTTGTGTAGACAATGTAATATTAAAAAAATAAATAATAACTATCACCTCAGTTTTTAACCTTAGTCGAAGTGATAGTTAAAAGGAGATGAAAATATATCTCGATTTTATAAATAAATTGAGAGATATAATAATCACATTTTAATATAAAAATACTCGTTAAACATATTTTTCCCAATCCTTGATATTATGAAGGTGCCTCAAAGAGAGGAAATATTTACCACCGTCCATTTCATATCTCATGCATGAATGTCAAGTGCAGAAAATAAAAATTCTCTAACATCTTCCATGGGACTCAATATCATCTAAATCTTGTTGTATACAATGTATTTTTAATATTCTGTGAAAATAATGTAATTTTAAAAAAAGCTTATTCCCTCGGTGTTTTGTCATGACCAAGGTGAACATTTAGATTATATATTTTTTTCTATATGCACCAGCCTTAACAAATATTTGTCTTCTATTTAATGGTTATCAACACTTAAGAATCTGCCTTTGATGATCCGTGTGTAACATAAGGGACATTCATTATAAAAATCCTCTTATGATATTTGAAATCTAACCTAAATGAAACATATGAAGCACTTGAAACCTAAGGACACTTGGAAAAGTTCTGTACGATAGATTGCATGAGCAGAAAATCATCTAGGTTCAAAGTTTGTTTTATAAAATTTTTATTTGTACCGAAAATATTTTTGATTATTGATATTAATTATTTGTGTCCTTTTTTTCACTAGAAACAAATGCGTGCAATATCTGTATAGAATAATCTTGCCCCCAACATTTGATATACCCCTAGATTCAATAATTCGAAGATCTAAAGTTTAAATCTTAAGAGAATTCAATTTTTATTTAGATCCCTAGAAATTTTGATTTTGATTTTAATTTTAATATTCTGAATAAACAATATAACATCTTAAACAATGTAACAATTTAAAATAAATAAATAAATAATTATATCTCTGGGTTATTTAGATAAACCGAAATAAAAAATACACTAGTTTTGAAAACAATAAAATTTACTACTGTTGGAGTTCGAATCTATATGCATATAATTTTATCTCTATGTTTTTAAACCACCGAAGTGTTTAGCGACAATTTATGACACCCTTCGTTACATCGCTTCATTAGTCGAAGTATAAAACATTTCACGTTAGACGATAAAATAGTTTTCTTTAATAATGAAAGTGTTGCATGCTTACCGAAACCACCACAAAAAGTTACAGGGACCACACATTTTCGGTTAGTTGTTGAACAAGATATTGTGATATCTGTTTAATTAAATTTACAATAGTTAACAATGCAAAGACTAAAGGAATTTTCAAGCCAAAATTATTTGGACATGATATTTCTATTAGTGGAATGATCTAAATGAAGAAAGATTGTTAATTTCAAAGAGGTGACTTGGTGTGGAAGAATATTTTCCCGATTTATAAGAAAATTAGTGGTTGTGAGCTCCAAATATGACAATAAATAAGGCATTACATCCATATCAAGATTCAATTATTGCAGATTAACACAAAGGGCAAATCGTTTTCTTCATAAAATGAACATTTTGCTGTAAAAATTATGTTGAAATAACTTGTTCCATGTTATTGCAAATTAATATCTTACATTTTGCTGTAAAAATTATATTGAAATAATTGTATTTGAGATACAACGAATTTGAATGTAAAAACCAACTGCAAGTTTAGTAGTAAGTGAAATTGCAACAACATAAACTGCATCAAATTTATAAAGGTGAATGTAAAATACATGTTTGAAACTTATGCTCCTTAAGTTGTGTATATAGCTATGTTGAAAGCTAATCTATTAGTGTACAAAAAATTGAAGATGAAGATAAAATGAAAGAAGAGAGAGAAAAGAAAGGACAGTACTACAACAAGTTTTTGTAGAAGAAATTGTATATTAAAATCTTACGAAAACTCTATTTACATAGTTGTTTATACACAAAATAAACTGCCACGTAGATCCTAACAAAAGTAAACTTAATAACTAAGTTAACAAGCAAACTAAGACTCTGGAATCTAAACATGCTTCTGGAACACAACCTCAGAAGCTTCGACTTCTGATTAACACAAATACTTATGAATATGAATTACTTCTAACAACATCCCTTAATTCATATTCAACTAACTAAATTCTATAACATCAATTTCATCCCTCGGACGGATAAAATGTTCAGTCTTGACAACCTTCATCAAAACATCTACAAGTTGCTTCTGGATGTTATAGTGTGCAACTTCTAATACTCCATTTTGGGCTTGACTTCTCAGAAAATGGAACTTCGTGTCATTGTGCTTGCTTCTCTCATGCATCACTAGATTCTTTATGAGGCTTATAGCTGATTTTTTTAAATCAAAAATCAACTTTACAAGTTTGCTAACCTTGATCTCCAGATCCTGCAAAAAATTCGTTAGCCAAACAACTTGACACATGTTCAAAGCACCTCCATTGTATTTAGCTTTGCAAGTTGACAACGCAGCCACAAGTTTCTTCTTGGAGCACCAAGAAGTGGGACTTCCTAGATATTTGAAGAAATACCTAGAAGTACTTCTTTTGTCAACTTTGTCTCCATGCCAATTAGAGTCTGAATAACATATCAGCTCTGAATCTATTCTAACACCAAAAGCAAACAACACTACATACCTTAGATTCCATTTAATGTACCTCATAATCCTGATAACAACTTTGTAATGTGACCACTTTGATTTGTTCATAAACCTACTCACCATTCCAATCTCATAACAAAAATCAGGCCTGGCGTTACACATAGCCAACCAACTGTTTAAAAGTTGTAACATCTACATCATCACCCTCAACATCTGAATCCATCTTGTGATTCGTCTCAATATATGTGATTGCAGTCTTGCAATTTGTTAGCTTAAATCTCTTCAGAAGCTCAAGTTCATACTTCAGCTGATGTAAAATTATACCCTTCTCATAGTACAATACCTCCATCCTTAGAAAGTATACCAATTTTCCTTGGTCAGTCATCTCAAACTCATTCATCAACACCTTCTTGAACTTAACTAACTCTTTTGTGCAGCTCTATGTCAACAATATGGCATCAACATGAGACACACCATAATCATATTGCCTCCAGAAGTATGCTGCACATAAGCACCTGTATTGTGGTATCCCACCAATAACATCACTTTCCTTCTATAATCTAACTTCTTTCTCTTAGCATCTGGAACATGTTTATAGCAAACAAAACCAAATACCCTAAGATGAGTCACACTTTGCTTATCTTTAGTCCACTTCTCTAAAGGAACAATTTCCTCCATCTTCTTCGTTGGACCACTGTTGAGCATATATGCTGAAGTGGCAACAACTTCTCCCCACAAGGTATGATGTAGATTCTTTTCTTTCAGCATGCTTCTTGACATATAAAGCAAAGTTATATTTCTTCTTTCATCAAGACCATTATAATGAGGAGTGTATGAAAAAATAACCTCATGTTCAATTCCATTCTCCTTACAGAACTTCAGGAACTCTATAGCGTTATACTCATCTCCACCATCCATTATGAGAAATTTCTACTTCTGACCACTTTATTTCTCAACCTTCACTCTAAACTTCTGGAACTCGGTAAACACCTCATGCATAAACTTGATGAGTTCTACCCACGTCATTCTTGTGAACTCATCCACAAAAGACACAAATACTTGTTTCCTCCAAGTGAAGTTTCTGGAAATGGTCCACACACATAAAATGAACTACTCCCAAATCATCTTTGCTCTCGGGGATACTTTTGACATAAATGGTAATCTAGGTTGCTCGCCTTTCATCATACCTCACATGACTTCTTAGGCTTCATGATCTTTGGAATTCCATGCATGAGCTTCTTAGAACTCAGATTCCCTAAGCTTTTGTAGGTCAAATGCCCCATCTCTTGTGACACAACTTACTATCACCTTCATCACTAAGACACGCTGTTTCAGTTGTCTCCATATTCACCTTTAATGTTTTGTTGCTTTCTTGCTCAGACGGCATAATCAGATTCTGATTGGAATGATACAACTTCAAGAGATTGCTCTTCATAGTAACTTAGAAACCTTTTTCAATGAGTTGACCCACACTCATCAGATTCCTCTTTATTCCAGGAACATGCCAAACTTCTTTGATCAAAATAATTCTTGCATCTTCACTCTAACTTTGACATTTCCTACACCTTCGGTATTAATGTACTTATAATCAACACATCTGATCTTTGTCCTCCTCCTGGAGTCAAAATCAACCAACCATTGTTTGCTCCGAGTTAAGTGATTTGAGCATCCAATGTCCATATACCACTAGTATGCCAAATATCTACCATCAGACTCATAAGCCATTAGTAAAACAAGTTCGTCATCAAAATCTCTTCTAGATATATTTTCTTTTTCTGATTTTCTTCCCTTGTTTGACCAACAATCTATAGCAAAGTGGCCAAACTTCTTGCAGCAATAACATTAAACCTTCGTTGTCAAACTTCTCCCATCCCTTATGATATTTCTTTTCATCAAAAGTGGAGGTTTCTGACTTATGAGACATGTCATGTCCTTTATTGACTTCTGACCAAGAACGCTTCTGGTCCTTCCTGACGAAAGAAGCTTTCGAAGCCTGCTCAACTTCTATTTCAGAAGTTCTACCAGTTAGACGTAACTCTTACGCCTCTAGACTAATTTGCAACTCCTAAATTCTCATGGTGTCCAGATCTTTAGAATGTTAAATTGATACAATAATGTAATTAAATTAAGGAGTAAGAGACCTCAATATCTTCTCAATGATTACTTGTTCAGAAGGGGTTTCTCAACATGATTTTATCTCATTTGTGATAAAAATCACTCTAGAAATATAATCTGGCACCTTCTCATTTGTCTTCACTTTGAGATTCTCATACTTCTTACATAAAGATTGAAGGTTCCTCACCTTCTTCACTAACAAGGTTCCTCATCCATATTTTCATAATTTTGACAATCTACCATAGATCTTATTAAAACTTCAAATTTATTATTGGTTTCTTCAACCTTTGCTTCCAAGTATATAAAAACTTTATCATTGAGAACAACTTCAAAATTATATTAACTTGTTCATTTTTTATTCAATTTTAAATATGTTAAAAGTTTGTTTTGAAAAAATATGATTACTAAATTTATATTATAGATTTTTTTTGTGAATTATAATAGAGACAATGATATAAATTAACTACGTAGACAAAAATATAATTTATTTAAAAAAAAATATGCTTTTAAATTTAGAATGATATTTGTAGTTTTGATTTACAAACTTAAATATTTTTAAAGTGGTTTTTTGTTTGTTTTGATTCACATGTTTTTTTCTGCAATTATCTTTTATTTAGATATTTTATTTTATTTTATTTAATATATGTATTTATTTGTAGTGTTAAATAAAATAAAATTTTATTTATAATTATTATCAAACAAAATTTTCAATAACTTTATAAAGTTTATCAAACTTTAGTTATTTAATGAATAAAGGCTTGAAAATGTTACTTTTTATGTTAACTTAATTATGTTTTTTTAATTTATTATTTAATTTTCATTATTAAGAATGTAAAAAAAAATTTGATTTTGTTGTTGATATCCGTTGAAATATGAATGTTCTTTTTTTTAGACATTATCATAGTTATTTTTACTATACTCTCTATGATCACAATTATAAAACAAAAGAGTAAACTACTTTGAAAATTTTCTATATTCTCATATGTGAGAAATCATAAATATTGTTATTTGTCTTTAGTTTATTATTTGGTATCATATGAAAATGTAATACTAAAGTATATAGACACGGCAAAAGATTATTGAATATTGCATTATATTTTAAGAATAACTCGTAATGACTTATCTTTGAAATTGTGTAAGAATTACTTTAAAATTAAAAATATTATTTTAAGTGTTACTTTTATTGCTATAATTTTAGGAAAATAAAAGATATTTTAGTGTGTTTCAATTATAACATCTCTTTTGTATGGTATCTTGTTGTTTGTCATTAGTTTGTTATTTGATATTATATGAAAATATAGTAGTAAAGTATAAATACATCGTAAAAGATTGTTGCATACTATATTATTTATAAATATCAATTTAAAGTGACTTATATTTGAAAAAAGTGTAAGAACTACTTTAAGGTTAAAACCATTTATTTCAAGTGTTATTTTTATTGCTATAATTTAAAAAAAAATATTTTATTGTGTTTAGATTTCCCATTTCTTTTATTTTTAAAATTTGAGAGAATATTCTTAATGTAAGGAAATATACATAGTTGGAATAATGAATGACATTAGTTATTATTTGAATTTTCTCATCTCTTTTACAAAAAAAAATTATTGTGTTTGAATTCTCTTATCTCTTTTGAATGTTATTTTGTTATTTTTCATTAGTTTATTATTTGATATTATATAAAAAATATAGTAGTAAAGTATATAGACATCGTAAAAGATTGTTGCATACTATATTATATATTTAAATAAGTTTAAAGTGACTTATATTTAAAAATTATGTAAGAATTACTTTAAGATTAAAAACATGTTAGAATAATGAGTGACATTATTATTTGAATTCTCTCATCTCTTTTAAAAAAATATTTTATTGTGTTTCAATTCTCTCATCTTATTTGTTTGGTATTTATTATTTATCATTAGTTTATTATTTATCATTAATTTATTATTTAATATTTTATAAAAAAAATAGTAATAAAGTATATAGACACTTTAAAAGATTATTGCATACTATATTATATTTTTAAATAAGTTTAAAATTACTTATATTTAAAAATGATGTAAGAACTACTTTAAGATTAAAAACATTTATTATAAGTGTTACTTTTATTGCTATAATTTTAAAAGAACAAAAAATATTTTATTGTGTTTGGATATCTACATCTCTTTTATTTTTTAAATATGAGAGAATATTTTTAATTTAAGAAAATATATATAATTGGAGTAATGATTAGTTTGTTAGACAAATTTATTTAAAATGATATGTTATTATGTCCTTGCGAAGGTTCGAACCTGTGGCCTTCAATTTGTAGAAGTATTATATTTGACATTTTAAAAAGTGAAAATAAGTTTTGAAACATGTCACATAAGACTATATGATGATATGCCAAATTTTAGAGTAATATTTAAAAAATTTTAGAGTTATAATTGATGATGATTTACTACGATAAATAATTTATTATTTATATTATATAAAAAATATAGTAGTAAAGTATATACACACCGTAAAAGATTGTTGCATATTATATTATATTTTAAAAAAAAGTTAAAGTTACTTATATTTAAAAATTATGTAAGAACTACTTTAATATTAAAAACATTTATTCAAGTGTTATTTTTATTGCTATAATTTTAAAAGAATAAAAAATATTTTATTGTGTTTCGATTTCCACATCTCTTTTATTTTTGAAATATGAGAGAATATTTTTAATTTAAGGAAATACACATAATTAGAGTAATGATTGGTTTGTTAGATGAATTTATTTAAAATGAGATGTTATTCTATCTTTGCGAGAGTTCGAAATTAGGACCTCCAATTTATAGAAGTATTGTATTTGATATTTTAAAAAGTGAAAATAAATTTTGAGATGTGTCACATGAAACTATAGGATAATGTGATAAATTTTAAAATTATAATTGATGATTTTTAAAATTATAATTGATGATATATTACTACAATATTCGATTCACTGAATTTAATATATTATATAAATATGTTGTTGAAGCCTATTTTTCATAATAGAAATGATGAACTTTGGCCTTAACTGAAATAATATTCATTGATAAAAATATAGTTCATGCACATAATCAATAGTTATTGATTTGTTAGGTTCAACTTTACATTACGTACAAGTTAATATACAACTTGAAGTAATCTTAAAATACTAATACACTTGATCAACAGAAACTTCAACGATAATATTTGAAATTGGTTTGAGTCACTAAATAAACACTACAACAAATAATATTTTTTATGACGAACCTTTAATATTAACTAGAAAAAATCGAAGTATTATTACAAGGCACGCCATATTTTATTTTTTAATTTGTTTCATCGGTTAATGTAAAAACGGAGAGGATAGACCATTCTGAACATGATTCGAATTCCAGCTATTACAATTTATGTTTTTATTTGTTTACAAGTTTTAATGAAGGATCTAACCATTCAGTTTTAGTGATAACCGAGGGATAAAATAATCAGATTTGATTATAAAAACACCCATTAAATAGATTTTTACCCTAAAGCTATCTTATTTATAGCTGTCCCACCATTGCATGCATCATTTATTTAGGATGGATTGCGAAACTGAAAAAATGTTCTTCTACCTTGAACAAAACATTTTTTCAGCTTTTACAATCTATCTCAAACAATAATATTTATGTTGTTGTTGAAGGTTTTGAACAACCTTCTAATGTTATAAATCAAAGAAAATAACTATGATTTTCTTGAGTTGACAACATTGAGGAATTTATTCCTAAAAGTACTTACTGATGGATTTCAAGCGCAGAAAAATCATTGAAAAGATTTGTTGTAAACAATTTATTTTAATATTTTGTGTAGACAATGTAATATTAAAAAAATGAATAATAACTATCACCTCAGTTTTTAACCTTAGTCGAAGTGATAGTTAAAAGGAGATGAACATATATCTCGATTTTATAAATAAATTGAGAGATATAATAATCACATTTTAATATAAAAATACTCGTTAAACATATTTTTCCCAATCCTTGATATTATGAAGGTGCCTCAAAGAGAGGAAATATTTACCACCGTCCATTTCATATCTCATGCATGAATGTCAAGTGCAGAAAATAAAAATTCTCTAACATCTTCCATGGGACTCAATATCATCTAAATCTTGTTGTATACAATGTATTTTTAATATTCTGTGAAAATAATGTAATTTTAAAAAAAGCTTATTCCCTCGGTGTTTTGTCATGACCAAGGTGAACATTTAGATTATATATTTTTTTCTATATGCACCAGCCTTAACAAATATTTGTCTTCTATTTAATGGTTATCAACACTTAAGAATCTGCCTTTGATGATCCGTGTGTAACATAAGGGACATTCATTATAAAAATCCTCTTATGATATTTGAAATCTAACCTAAATGAAACATATGAAGCACTTGAAACCTAAGGACACTTGGAAAAGTTCTGTACGATAGATTGCATGAGCAGAAAATCATCTAGGTTCAAAGTTTGTTTTATAAAATTTTTATTTGTACCGAAAATATTTTTGATTATTGATATTAATTATTTGTGTCCTTTTTTTCACTAGAAACAAATGCGTGCAATATCTGTATAGAATAATCTTGCCCCCAACATTTTATATACCCCTAGATTCAATAATTCGAAGATCTAAAGTTTAAATCTTAAGAGAATTCAATTTTTATTTTGATTTTAATTTTAATATTCTGAATAAACAATATAACATCTTAAACAATGTAACAATTTAAAATAAATAAATAAATAATTAGATCTCTGGGTTATTTAGATAAATCGAAATAAAAAATACACTAGTTTTGAAAACAATAAAATTTACTACTGTTGGAGTTCGAATCTATATGCATATAATTTTATCTCTATGTTTTTAAACCACAGAAGTGTTTAGCGACAATTTATGACACCCTTCGTTACATCGCTTCATTAGTCAAAGTATAAAACATTTCACGTTACACGATAAAATAGTTTTCTTTAATAATGAAAGTGTTGCATGCTTACCGAAACCACCACAAAAAGTTACAGGGACCACACATTTTCAGTTAGTTGTTGAACAAGATATTGTGATATCTGTTTAATTAAATTTACAATAGTTAACAATGCAAAGACGAAAGGAATTTTCAACCCAAAATTATTTGGACATGATATTTCTATTAGTCGAATGATCTAAATGAAGAAAGATTGTTAATTTCAAAGAGGTGACTTGGTGTGGAAGAATATTTTCCCGATTTATAAGAAAATTAGTGGTTGTGAGCTCCAAATATGACAATATATAAGGCATTACATCCATATCAAGATTCAATTATTGCAGATTAACACAAAGTGCAAGTTCTTCATAAAATGAACATTTTGCTGTAAAAATTATGTTGAAATAACTTGTACCATGTTATTGCAAATTAATATCTTACATTTTGCTGTAAAAATTATATTGAAATAACTGTATTTGAGATACAACAAATTTGAATGTAAAAACCAACTGCAAGTTTAGTAGTAAGTGAAATTGCAACAACATAAACTGCATCAAATTTATAAAGGTGAATGTAAAATACATGTTTGAAACTTATGCTCCTTAATTTGTGTATATAGCTATGTTGAAAGCTAATATATTGGTGTACAAAAAATTAAAGATGAAGATAAAATGAAAGAGGAGAGAGAAAAGAAAGGAAAGTACTACAACAATTTTTTGTAGAAGAAATTGTATATTAAAATCTTACGAAAACTCTAGTTACATAGTTGTTTATACACAAAATAAACTGCCATGTAGATCCTAACAAAAGTAAACTTAATAACTAAGTTAACAAGCAAACTAGGACTCCAGAATCTAAACATGCTTTTGGAACACAACCTCATAAGCTTCGACTTCTGATTAACGCAAATACTTCTAACAGTATCCCTTAATTCATATTCAACTAACTAAATTCTATAACACCAATTCCACCCCTCAGATGGATAAAGTGTTTACTCTTGACAATCTTCATCAAAATATCTACAAGTTGCTTCTGGATGTTATAGTGTGCAACTTCTAATACTCAATTTTGGACTTGACTTCTCAGAAAATGGAACTTTGTGTTAATGTGCTTGCTTCTCTCATGCATCACTAGATTCTTTACGAGGCTTATAGCTGATTTGTTATCAATAATCAACTTTACAAGTTTGCTAACCTTGATCTCTAGATCCTGCAAAAAATTCGTTAGCCAAACAACTTGACACATGGTCAAAGCACCTCCATTGTATTTAGCTTTGCAAGTTGACAACGCAACCACAAGTTGCTTCTTGGAGCACCAAGAAATGAGACTTCCTAGATATTTGAAGAAATACCTAGAAGTACTTCTTTTGTCAACTTTGTCTCCATGCCAATTAGAGTCTGAATAACATATCAGCTCTGCATCTAATCTAACACCAAAAGGGAACAACACTACATACCTTAGATTCCATTTAATGTACCTCGGAATCCTGGCAACAACTTTGTAATGTGACCACTTTAATTTATTCATAAACCTATTCACCATTCCAATCTCTTAAAAAAATCAGGCCTGGCGTTACACATAGCCAACCAACTGTTTAAAAGTTGTAACATCTACATCATCACCCTCAACATCTGAATCCATCTTGTGATTCGTCTCAATAGATGTGATTGCAGTCTTGCAATTTGTTAGCTCAAATCTCTTCAGAAGCTCAAGTTCATACTTCAGCTGATGCAAAATTATACCCTTCTCATAGTACAATATCTCCATCCTTAGAAAGTATACCAATTTTCTTAGGTCAGTCATCTCAAACTCATTCATTAACACCTTCTTGAACTTAACTACCTCTTGTGTGCAGCTCTATGTCAACAATATGTCATCAACATCGAGACACATCATAATCATATTTCCTCCAGAAGTATGCTGCACATAAGCACCTGTATTGTGGTATCCCACCAATAACATCACTTTCCTTCTATAATCTAACTTCTTTCTCTTAGCATCTGGAACATGTTTATAGCAAACAACCAAATACCCTAAGATGATTCACACTTTTCTTATCTTTATCCCACTTCTATAAAGGAACAATTTCCTCCAGCTTCTTCGTTGGACCCCTGTTGAGCATATATGCTGAAGTGGCAACAACTTTTCCCCATAAGGTATGATGTAGATTCTTTTCTTTCATCATGCTTCTTGACATATAAAGCAAAGTTATATTTCTTCTTTCATCAAGACCATTGTGATGAGGAGTGTATGGAAAAATAACCTCATGTTCAATTCCATTCTCCTTACAGAACTTCAGGAAATCTATAGCGTTATACTCATCTCTACAATCCATTCTGAGAAAATTCTACTTCTGACCACTTTATTTCTCAGCCTTCACTCTGAACTTCTGGAACCCGGTAAACACATCATGCATAAACTTGATGAGTTCTACCCATGTCATTCTTGTGAACTCATCCACAAAAGACACAATTACTTGTTTCCTCCAAGTGAAGGTTCTGGAGATGATCCTCACACATCAGAATGAACTACTCCCAAATCATGCTTTGCTCTTGGGGATACTTTTGACATAAATGGTAATCTAGGTTGCTCGCCTTTGATGCATACCTCACATGACTTCTCAGGCTTCATAATCTTTGGAATTCCATGCACGAGCTTCATAGAACTCAGATTCCCTAAGCTTTTGTAGGCCAAATGCCCCATCTTTGTGAAACAACTTACTATCACCTTCAGCGCCTTCAGCACTAAGACACTCTGTTTCAGTTGTCTCCATATTCACCTTTAATGTTTTGTTGCTTCCCTACTCAAACTGCATAATCAGATTCTGATTGGAATCATGCAACTTCAAGAGATTGCTCTTCATAGTAACTTAGAAACCTTTTTCAATGAGTTGAACCACACTCATCAGATTGCTCTTTATTCCAGGAACATGCCAAACGTCTTTGATCAAAACAATTCTTGCATTCTTCACTCTAACTTTGACATTTCCTTTACCTTTAGTATTAATGTACTTATAATCAACACATATGATCTTTGTCCTCCTCCTAGAGTCAAAATCAACCAACCATTGTTTGTTCCGAGTTAAGTGATTTAAGCATCCAATGTCCATATACCACCAGTATGCCAAATATCTACCATCAGACTCATAAGCCATTAGTAAAACAAGTTCGTCATCAAAATCTCTTCTGGATATATTTGTTCAACTTAAAAGAATATATCATCTTTGTCCAACTAAACAACTTCAAATAATTAGTACTTAACGAACAATAACCTAAGGTTCAATCAACTGAAATAATAACAATAATGGAACAACAAGTGTTACGTATCAGAGCAATGACACCGACTCAAACTACTGAAGGTAAACCACCTTCACTCTGGATTACCTGCACGTTACCAACATCAGGGTAACATTCAAACAAAAGGGGTGAGATATCGAATAATATAATCAGATGTATGATAATATTAGATTAGAATCACTCTATGCCAAATCACCACTGCACAACTTTAAACAACGTCAATAACAATTAAAACATCAACGAAACATGATAAATGATATACCAACACAACAAATCAATATGCAATGTGAAATGCAACTTGTTACTATGCACATGCATGTGGTAACAGCGGAGTAGAACTCCCAACTTAAAAATGGAGCAGAACTCCCAACTTAGAAATGGAGCAAAACTCCCAACTTAGAAATTACCAATTAATAGAGACATCAACAAGGCATAAGCCTTCAACTTAATATTTTGCCAATCCAGGACAACTTAACGAGCATCAGCTCCAACTTGATATGAGATGTATGCGATAACATGATTAAATGCAACAACAACAACAATGTAACAACATTGGCATAAGCCTACAACTTAATAATAATTCAACACTGACCATAGGCCTACAACTTGATATTTCAACCACAACAATTAACGTAGTGTTGGCATAAGCCCACAACTTAGTAAGTTACAACAAAAATAACATATCAACAATAGTAATCCAACAACAACATCAATAGGAAAACAACATTGGCCATAAGCCTAACAATTCAATACCACCTGCAATTCATATTTTTTAACAAAGTATTCAACACACTGTTGTCGTACCCCAAATTTGCCCTACCTTTTACTTTTGCATGACTTGGACTTTGCATCTCATTTGCATCATTTTCACTAAGTTGTTTGCATATCATGAATCTCAGGGAATGAGGAACTTTGGTTTAAAGCATTAGGGTCATTCCATCCTTATTTTTAATTTTGTTTTGAAGTTTCCTCATCAGGTTAAAGGCAAATTCATCTGGTTCTCGAGTAGTGGACTGTAGAATTAAGTTTTGGGAGTAGGGTTATCATGGATTTCTTTCTCATCAAGTTACAAGGCTATTTCTCACTAAAATTCCTCAGAGCCTGGATTAGGGTTTATTTCCTTATTGTTTGTCAAGAATCTCTAAGTCACCAAGTCAAGAGTTTGAAGTTTAAATTGATGAACATGGAGTCCGTGCACAAGAAATAAGGTTGGAGGTTCATGATAATCGAGGCATGTTTTTGTTGCTTTAGTTATAAGTTACTTGTGGTTTGGACATTAAGGTTATGGTTCTCATTGAGGGCGCGAGTTTGATTTGGACACTATATGAATATTGAGGATTAGAAGACAAAGCATTCAGTTTACTTGAAATACCAGTTACAAAGGTCATATGTGATTTCTTGAAGTTCAAGTTACAAAAGTGAGGGGTATCATTCAAATCATTCAAGTAAGGAATTTCCAATTTCAAACAAGATTCAAGACTTATCTAATTCATCATTCATAAAGTTCAAAGAAATATCATTCAAGTTACATTTTTAGGGGCAATTTATAAAGCAGGTTACAAATGTGAAATACAAGCTACAATATTTTTTGTTTATAAAGAAAATGTTTATTCTTCAAGTTTTCTTTGCTTCACCTTCAAGCAACTTGTCCATGCTCCTCGCCATGACTTTTTCTTCACCTTTCAACAAGGCTTTTGCTATCTAATTCTCATTTGATCACGAAACAAGAAAAAGGGAAAGAGTTAGCAAACATCAATAAGTTTAAATGAAATTCCAAACAAGAACTAATTGTTAAAAGAGGATTTTTATTTCATCATTATGGTTTGTATTCGGAATCATAAATTAAAAGGGTTTGTTTTCAATCATGGGCTATCTTCTCCATTTTGAAAATCACAAAAGTTTAGGTTCTTGGTTCACAAAAGGAAAAGGAATTTGCAAACGTTTTCTTACTACAAAAGCAAAGCACAAAAACAAACATAGCAGCTAATTGCTAAACAACAAAACAGTAGGAAGCAACTACATAAACAGAAATAGCAAAAATATGGCAACAACAACAACCACGATCAAGAGCAGCAACACTGCTAAACAACAGCAGCAACAGGCAAACCAAAATGGCAAAGTAGCAACGCAGTAATGCAGCAGGCCATAAACAGCAATGCAACAGACTTGCAGCAAACAAAAACAAGCCAAAGCAGCAGGTAGAAAGTATATAACAGTAAATCAAAAACCAAGCACAACAATAATTCATAAAAACACAACAAACTAGCAATAGCTCACAAAGCCCTATGCATCATCATGTTCCTCAAAAGATACAACCCCTTCAGAATTATGTTGAGAAAAGCAGAGTAGCTTTACATCATAGATAGACAAAGAGGAAAAGAATAGGGTTTAGAAAGATGTCACCTAACCAAAACTGATGCAAAACACCCAGCATAACCTGTGCATAAGCCTGTCCAAAACCTGAGATAGTAAGCCACAAAAATTCCAAACACATTAGTGTAGCGGTAAACATGTTTAAGACTAAGCTATTGGATTGACTTGACTTATACAGATCAAAATAAAAATCGCCATTGCGCTTTATTATTTCCAAAGGAATGGGAAACGAGCGAGTAACCCAAAAAGAGGGGGAAAGATTCAAGGTAAGGGGGTTGGTTATGTAAAGGGAAGGTATTAGCACCCTAAACATCTACGGTACTCCGCAGGAACCTCTTTGTAAAATCTGTATATTTTGGCTATGAAATGTTGTATGTAAAATAGATGGTGGAGGTGAGAAAAGAATTATATTTTTTACGATTTTTTCACCCGCCGCGGTTGCGAACCTTTAGTGCCTACGTACCGCCTTTCGTGCAATAGGGGATCAGGGTACACGTAGTTCCTCTTTTAAAAATTTTAAAACACAAGTGTGTTGGTTAATTTTATGAGATAAGACATCATCGTCATTGTCTGTGTGGAAAACATACTTACTATCCACAATCATGAGAAAGGAGAATTTACATCATCTCAAAGTGGAGGATATGACTTAGATTTTAAAATCAACAATGTCTCACTCAACACCCAAGTGGAAAATATATCACTTCACTACATATTATAGAAGTATAGTTGTTTGCACCACTACAAGGATTGACAAGAGTCCAATATTTTGAGAAAATGTTTTAAAATAAAAGTCAAAGTGGAAAAATGGTTGGAAATGAGATTGATTGACTTTTAGTCTTTTCACAAAAAAATGTCAAGGTATTATTAAGTTGATTGGAGTTTATTTATGAAACGGTTTTGAAAATGCATGGACCTAGGTCCAAGTTTATTATGAAAGTGGTTCAAGTTTAGAAACAAGAAGAGTTTTCAAAAGAAGGAAGAAGATTTTTGAAATTAAAGAAGATAGGAGGAGAAGAAGATACTATCCAAAAGCATAAGGTAAAAGCTAGGGATAAGAACCATCTAACCAACAAGAAGCCAATACTTGACATTATGAGTCAAGATAGAATTCCCATTTTTTGGATTGAAAAACCAAGCAATCAAAGATACTAGACCACTTGAGAGAACCAAACTTCAAATGTATTAAGTCTTCATAAAAATTGGGCAGAGTAATGGCTGTATATGGGTGAATTCAAGATTACAAACAAAGTATGTAATCACAATGACATGCACACAAAACAAACAACAACCTAATATCTTGAGGTAAACCTCAAGAACTACAGACAAAACATCAATTAAGGTCACAAGATCTCCAACATAGGCCAAGGTTTCTAATCCTAAGTCCAAGAAGTCCAATACTCCATAATGCCAAGGATAGTAACCAAATAGTCCAAGTATCATTAAAGTTTTTTATGGTTTATGTTGATAATTAAGTATCTTCAAAAAGAAAAGAAAAGCTCAAGTGAGCAAAATAAAAATGACATAAAAGTAAATGCTCAAGTGAGCAAAGACAAAAATAGCATGAAATATAAATGCTAAAAGTAAATGGTGCATAAAATAAAAGAGTATAAAATAAAAACACAAAATAAAGTTAATTATTAGAAATTAGTGGTTAGTTGGATGAGCATCTTGAAACTTGCATTTGGAACTCATTAGAGGATTGGTAGAACCAAAGCCTCCACACATTAAGTTGCATTTGCTTTTTGTCAAGTATATCATCCATTTTGAAATCCTCAAAAGTACCATTTAATGATCAACGATGTTTAAGTGATCCGCCTTGATGAAAAGTGATGTAGATCCATTAGAGGATTGGTAGAACCAAAGCCTCCACACAATGAATCTCAAGGTTATTGGATCAAAGAGACCAAATTAACATACTTGGGCTTGCAAATATAGGTTTGGGCCACGAATGATCATTTATTCGAATCAGGACAAAATTTAGCGCTATGTTAAGCAATTGTAAGTGGACTTATATAGAAGTCGCACCTATTTTGAGGTCGGTCAATAGCAATCTATGCACCATTTGTTTTGAGAAATGATATAGAGATCATGCTCCAATAACACTTAGTGCAATAAGAAAGGGATAAGATGAAAAAGGGTGGAAAAGAATATACAAACCACATTTGAATTAAAATTTAATCAAACTATTATTAAAATCATTCATCCATTTTTATGGAGTTAGACTCAACCCCATAGATCCAATGATGTTAACAAAGCTCATGATAAAAAATTCAACTCAAGATCATCCAGAAAATAATCACAAAATAATATTACATTTACTATATATATATATATATTAAAAAGGGTTTTAAAATGTTAAAAATGAAAATAAAAGAAAAAATATCAACTATATTCAAATTGATTCATAAAAAGAAATAAGGTCATAGAAAAATCAGAAATAGAATCAAATATTTTTATAAAATTTTTGGAAATTTTTTAATGTCAGAAACTATTTTTTTAATTAAAAGAAATAAGTAAAATAAACCAAAAATGATAAAAAATAACAAAGTCAGAAATAAAAAATAAATGAGGTCACCAATATTTGTCACAATATCATTGGATTATTCCATATTTTTTTAGAATTTTAAAATGCATAAAAGTATTTTTAAATATTTAAAACAATTCAAATAAAGTGAAAATTTATAAAAAAATATCAAAATACAAAATAAAATTGTAAAAAAATAAAAATCAGAAAGAGAAAAATCAAAAATATTTTTCATAATTTTTCCAGATTTTTTGGACTTAAAATGAATTTTCTTTGATTTTTTTAAGTTTAAAACAATTTAAATATAAAAATAAGAAAATAAAATAAAAACCAAAAAGATGTGGACCAATGGATGAGAGTCAAAATGCGTTAGTAATCAAAGCCAAAGGATCTGGTGCACTGTGCATATCATGGTCATTACTGAATAAAACACTGAATAAAATATAAATCAGATTTAAAAAAAAATACAAATGGCACGCCATCATTGGTTGAAAGATGACACGTTGGTCATCTTCAACCTCCAGCCAACGTGAAATACAGGTCTCTCAAACTGTAAAATCAGAAGCTCAGACCTATGCCATTCGCTTTGTCTCATCAAGACGAAGACAACCACACCTTCGCGAAAAATTTATATAAACTATAGCTCAAGCAATTTGGAAGAAAAGTTTTGAAAAGGAATTTGAAAATTCATGGCCAAAACGTGTTTCCAGTTAAAAGAAAGTGTGGCGACTAGAACCAGGGCAATGAGAGCTTCACAATGATATCAAAGTTTGGAAGAATTGATGGAGAAATCTACCTATTGAAGTTCAGTTGCAGAGCTCTGTAAATGGAATTGGTCATATCTATTCAGAAGGTTTCAAGGCTCAATTCTTCTTCTGTTAGTTTCAGGGAAGATCAAGGAAGGTGAATTGATAGAAAAAATAGATTGAAAAAGGCTTGAACACTGATTTCGAAGTTGCAGAAAAGTGAGTTATGGAATGAGTTTGGCTAGGTGATTTTGGCTGTTGAAGCTTGAGAAAACGAATGGGATAGCTCATGTATTTATAGGAGAAGAAAATGGGATAAAAAGAAAGGGTGAATGATGCATTTTGAAGGGAATTCGTGTGGAGTTGCAAACGAGAAAAGTGTGACTTCTATTTTAATAAAAACTCATCCAAACCTTGCGTTTTGATGTGCTAATCACTTCTGGAGGTTCACTAAACATGTTTAGAAGCAAAAACGCGCAGAAAAAAATGTGCTTAGAAGCTAAATCAAGGATTTCAAATTCTGAATTTTGAAGAAACTTCAGTTTCAAGTTACCAAGTTCAAATTAATGGTATTCTCAGCTCAAGGAGTCTTAGTGTATGGTTCTTGATGCTTTAGAAAGATGATATTACAAGCTTTGAAATGGGAAAAGAATGGAATCAAATGGATGTTTGAGCTGAAAGTTGCAATGAATCAAAGTTGGGAAAAAGAGGTTAAATTTCCATACTTAGAAATATTTCTAGTTTTTCTTCAAAAGTGACCTATAATGTTTTGCATCCAAACATGGCCTTCCTCTTGGAATTTGCTGTTGACCAAAACATATGGCATGAAATAGACCCCTTGAATGAAATTTTGAAACTTGAACCATTAAAAATATCCAAAAATTGAGAGTGTTATGAATTGTTGAAGTTGGCAAAAAACCATGAAATGACCTATAATCTTTTGTATCCTTAAGGCATCTTCCATCCATTTTCTCACTTTACACATAAAAGAAGGAATACATTTCACATCCTCAAGATCATTATGGAAAAAGAGTAGGCTCAAGGTGATAAATATTGACCAAGTTATGATCATTTGAAGTCACATGAAGAGATTTGAGGGTTCATCTAGAGGACTTGTAATCTTTCTTCATCATCAAGTTTCATCACCAACGTTCACTAATGGTGAACTACCAACTTTCACTGAAGGTAGAGAGAAAATATCAAGTTTCCCCAAAATCATGGCGTTTCACCTAGAAAGGGTCTCAACTTCTTCTTTAACCAAGGCACTCCTCCCGGAAAGGGTAAAATATAAGTTGTCTCAAATAAAGAGACTACCACTTGTAAAGATTTCACTACGAACCGTCTCTGCGATATTGAAAGACCTGCCATCCACTGGACTAATTTTGACAACAAACTGCAAACTATCCACTCATAGAGAAGATAGCAAAAAAGTAACGTCGACTTTTATGGGGAAGTACAAGTTGCTCAAATAAAGAGACCTGCTACTTGCTGTTATAGGAAGGATTGTAAAAATGACTTTCTGGGGAAAGCGATATGAATTCCCGGGGAATGAAATATGACTTCCTGGGGAAAGAAATATGACTTCTCGGGGAAAGAAATATGACTTCCTGGGGCAATGCCAATATATTCCTGCTGAGGAGATAAAAGTCCTCTCGTGCAAAAATAAATGCATATTCTCAAACCAAGGCTCGAAGCTTGCAGAAATCCAAAGTAATAATATTGCTGAAGATAATAGATTCAAACCAGAAATAAACTGGAGTGAAACAGTCAACTTAAATACATCCTTTGAGAAATAAACTTAAGAGGGAAACCCAATCTATCCAGACAAAGAGCTGTACAGGAAGGCTAAAGCAAAAATATTCCATGAGGGATAACTCAGTGGGGAAATTGAAAGAATATACACTTTATGCTTAAGATTGACACTCTATTGGAGAGAGGACGACACAACTCTGCAAAACAGGGTAATATGTCAACAAACAAAATTAATGAATGAAAATGAGAAATGATTTGCTAAATTCAACTATGCATGATGTATGTATGAATATATGAGTGTTATTATGTATATGCTGACAAAACAAACATATAACATTTGGGATAACCATACAAAACCAACCCGGGTAACGTCAATACTCGGATAAATCACATCCAAGATGAACATTCCAAGAGAAAGTAAGCACCAATCGAGGAAAAAATCTTATTGTATGGCTTAACTTCACTGGGAAAGAACATAATCTGGAAATAATCAAATCATAGTAACAAATCAGTACAGATACAACGATATAACATCCTTCTCCAGGCTCCACCGGGGAATAGCACACAGACTTGAATGGGGAAAACAAATGTTTCACGGTCTGTACTCCTACTAGGGATTGCAATACTGATATCAATAATGCAGATGAAAACCATATCGTCAAAACATCAACTGAAGATCTCGTGCTGACTTCAATGGAGAAATATCATACAGACTTCACTAGGGGAGATAGTGCCTCATCATCGAGATATCAACTGGGGACCTCGTGCTGACTTCATTGGGGAGGAAAACACCACATCGAAGAGGGGAAACCAAGATACGTTCTTCAATATTGAGAGTAAGTATTTCACCAACTTCTCTGGGGAAAAAGTATGAGACCTCATAGGGATAACAACTTGGGGAGTTAAGAAGTTAAACATAACAACAAGAAATCAATCTTATGGGGATTTTTAATCAAACCCAGCACCTGGAGGATGAAAACCCAAAAAAAAACCGACAAATGCCTCAACACCTCTTAAATAAAACATTGCCCTTGCCTGATTATCGGAAAATCAAACAAAATGAAAGTACTGCCGAGAGGGAGATACTTCGCAAATGAGTTCAACTCAGCATGCACGGGGAGAAAATACTTCTATAAAATAAGCGAAGCCTTCACTGGGGAATCTTGGATTGAGTCTTCGTAGCATGCAAACTTATTCCAAAAATAAATGCCCTGGGATAGCCTTCCTCGGGAATCAAGAGGTCAACATTATAGAAAAAGTTCAAACTCATGGGAATTTTAAATCAAACCCAACACTTGGCAGGTGAAAACCCAAATGGTTGACAACTGTCTCAACACTTCTTAGAAAATATACTTCCCTGGTCTAGTTGCCTGGGAAATAAATACCAACAATAATGCCAATACTGTAGAAAGAGCGACATTTTGTAAATAGTTCCATCTTAGCACACCAAGGGAAAAAACCTTTCGTCATATGAGGGAAGACTTCGCTAGGGAATCTGAGATAGAGGCCTCAGACCATGCAAACCCAAAAATAAACAAAAGAACCAAGACTTGACTAGGGACACTAGGATCACAAACCCAACACTGCACCTTACGCCAATTGGTATCGTCTTCAATATACAAAAATCACACGTATACTAGTGAAAACGACCTAAGAAAACCTTCCCAGGGGAAACAAAACTTCCCAAAATTACTGGAAGTCGTCCATTCCTGGGATCACCACTTTTTTTTCCTCTTGAATCACAAAATCTAAAGTAAAAGTAAGTTGTAAATTCTTTTTGAAAAATAATTTTATTATTTAATCTTTTTGCTTTGAAAATTATTATCAGTAATAAATGAAGTCTTTGTAAGCTGAATAAAAATAAGAAATACAAAGAATTAGGTAAAAGCCCAAATTTTATTGATAGAATGGTAGTCTGCGAATGGCGAGACTCCACAGATGATTACAAAGTTCAGAAAATGGTAATATATAATGGAAAAGATACATTGAGATACAATGACCACTATTCCCTCTAACAACTTTGAAATTCTGAGTAGCAGCTTCTGTTGAAGTATGGTGAGGATCCAAGAAGATTGTTGCTTTAATGATCAAGTCTTGTCTGATGCAGTTACTTGCCAAGAAAGTCCCTAACTTTTTCCTAAGCTTCCCTTGCGGGTTTTCAACTTAGCGGGAAATTTTATTCTATTTATGTCTCTAATTTTTGCCTAGACCGCCCTTTCGGGTTTTCGGCCTACCGAGACGCTCCTTTTTGCCTAAGCCTCCCTTTCAGGTTTTCAACTTAGTGAGCTGTTCTTTTATTTCTTTAGGCGAAGTATTTCTTGAATGCATCAACATTCATGGGACGTGGGAACTCCTCTCCATCCATAATTTCAAGAATTCAGGCACCGCCAGAGAAGGCTTTCTTGACAACATATGGGCCTTCAAAATTAGGAGTCTACTTCCCCTAGAATCAGCGTTAAAAGAAATGATCTTCCTGAGCACGAGGTCACCTTCTCTGAATTCATGAGGTTTGACCTTCTTATCAAAAGCTTTCTTCATTCTTTTCTGATATAACTACCCATGATACAAAGCCACCATTCTCTTCTCTTCGATCAAATTCAATTGGTCAAACCTGTTTTGGACCCATTCAGCCTCTGACAACTTGGTTTCCATTATCACACGCAAAGAGGGAATCTCAACCTCTATTGGGAGCACCGCTTACATTCCATACATAATGGAGAACAGGGTTGCTCCTGTTGAAGTGCAGACAGATGTCTGATATCCATGTAAAGTAAAAGGGAGAATTTCATGTCAATCTTTATAAGTAACCTTCATCTCCCTCTGCATCTTGTTAAACTGATCTTGAAAATCATCCATTCTATCATAGAGACCCAAGCCTTCACTTGGTGGAGGAGAAGGATGATACATATCATCATTAGCAAATGGGACCATATTCACCGAAGGAGGTGCAGCAGAAGTAGCATGCACCATAAGAGGTGCAAGAGTAACAGTAGTCTGAACAACTGGAGTAACTTGATGATCAAGATTTAAACCTTCAGGAATAAATTTCTCTTGCATTCCCCATGGATAACCTTGAGGCATGAGATTCTGAATAATAGCTAGAGTAGCAGACACAGGAACAGTCGGAGCTTCAATAGTAATTTCTTTGTGTAAGACCTACGACATCTACTATAGGGATGTTCACCGATGATGAGGAGGATACTGAAGAGTAGTCTCACTTATGTGTCCTTTATATTTTAAGTGTGTTTAAATTTCTAACTTTCCCGCTTTCTAAAATTATTTCAATTCTCGCGGTTTCTTACTTTACGTAATTTGAGTTCTAGTATTTGAGTTAATAAAATAACACCTTTCCCTTTCTTAGCAAAACATGTTTGACCTATGTGAACAATGTGCTTGCATATTTAAGATTATGTCTAGAATATTTATCCTCCTTTATGATTATGGAAAATGAGGAGAAGTATATTCTCATGGGAGTAGAGTATACTCTTTACTCATGTGATGGGGTGTTTAACCACTCCAATTTATATCTATCTGTTATCTCTTTCACTACCTGCCTGAGAGATTCATTCTCATCATCAAAAGAGGGGAGAATGTAGATCTATATCCTTGTAGTTATAATGATCCAATATCATGAAGCTTATGTATAGCAAGATACAATTCATTCAGTAGCTCCTTAGGTTTGTCAATGGCATGTTTTTGATGGTTACAACACTTGAAGTCCAACAACTGAAAAAGTTAGCTGGTTTTGATGATTGACAATTGTTAAAGTCAACCAACTGTTAAAGATATATCATGCGAACAAAGATGTTCAAGATAGTTGATCAAGCTATCCTCCCAAATTAAGATAAATAAATTTGTTTTAATTCAACATTGTAGTCCAACAATTGTGGTGTGAAGACTTAGGCTTTATGATCACTGGTAGTGAAACATTCAACAATTCAAATGAGGGAAACTAACATGCGAATATATCAAGCCTCATCAAGAAGAGTCAAATTTCTTGAGTGATGTTAAAATCAAAGATAACGATGCCAAGACTTGAAGCTTCATAATATGAAAGAGTGAAAGTGTGAAAGCTTGTTTGATCGTGTATGTATGAGTGATCAATATATTGTAAATACAAAAGGGAATTTCTGAAAGTATTATGGATAAATCACACACACTTAGAACATTTAGAGTTCTATCACTTTTTAATTAAAGTAACAAAAAATATTTTTGGAGTGTAGCCAATTGTTTAGGGGACTGTCTGCTTGATTAGGAAAAACTTTTTAAAATTTTCTAATTGATTAGATTATATGCCTAACCGATTAAATGATACATAACACAATCATTAATTAAGTATGACAATCCCTTAATGATTGATAACAACTACTCCCTCCGCCTCATAAGAAGTGTCTTATTTGAGTAATGAGTGATTCTTAAGAAAATGATTAGGTGTGTTGGTTTTAATGATAAAACTAATATCATTTACTAGAATACCCTTGTAAAACATGGTTAACAGAGTAGTTAAATAAACGTAATATAATAAATAATAGTATAATAGTGGGCAAATAATAATAAATGTTGCATTGATATTGTAAAGAGACAATTATTTTAAGATAAAGAAAAAGTGCAAATGAGATATTTTTTGTAAGATAGAAGGGGTATCAATTACTATAGTACCCTTATTAAATTTAGTTAATAGAATAGTTGTGTAAATTGAAAATAATAAATAGGGGTATAATAGTGAAAAAAGTAATAATAAAATGTTGCATTGGTATTGTAAAGGGACAACTTTTTTGAGACAGAAAAAGTCCAAATTATACACTTTTTATGAGATAAATGGAGTATCTATCTACACCTTCCATATTGGACAACAACAATTGATTGTTTGTATTTATGAATTGATTAGCCTAATCGATTAGGTCATTTATTTTCCCCATGGATAATATCAAACTTTTCACCATTTCTTGTCCTATAAATAGAGAGCTTCTCTATCATTTCAAATCATCGAAAAACATGAAAACCTCACTTTTCATTCCCACATCATCTCTCTAAATTATTATTATTTTCTCGCATATTTTGGTCATAGTGCTTTGAGGGTGTTCTTGAGTATCAGTTAGGATATTGTTT
Organism: Vicia faba; assembly: GCA_948472305.1. Classification (NCBI taxonomy): domain Eukaryota; kingdom Viridiplantae; phylum Streptophyta; class Magnoliopsida; order Fabales; family Fabaceae; genus Vicia; species Vicia faba. The sequence goes on from OX451735.1 coordinate 1,012,958,566, forward strand.
TGAGGAAGGTTATAACTCTAAATTACCAAGATTAGTTATTTATCTAGAGTAAGTAATTCTTTCTTAGGAAGTTATTATTTTGTTGGCAGCTAAACCATTTAAAAGGGTCTTGTTTGTGTTTGGGGGATTAGTTTAAGTATTTGTTTGGTTTGTAAGCTCAACCACTGAAAAACCTCTCTTTTGGTTCTTAGAAATCAGATAGTGAAAATATCCACAACGATTATAGAGCTATCCTTAATATAAAATCTATATTGGTTTGATATCAGCCTGATGTAAAATCTCTATGTGTTCCCGAGTTCAGCCCGATGTAAAAACTCAATAGGTTTGATATCAACCCGGTAAAACTCTCAGTTTGGTTCATGGTCACACTGTACAAAACCTTGGTTTAGTTTTGAGGATATACAACTCAAAACTCCTTTATGGTTCTAGATCAGCCTATGCAAAATCTATGTTTGGTGTGAAGACTAATCACTTCAAGCCTATTCTTTGTTTGGTCGTGTATTGAGTATTATTCAATTTGATAAATTAAATTGTTGAAATGTTCCTTAAAACCTTTGTTGATGAAGAGAATGAAAACATATTTTGGAGAATGCATAAACTACAAAAATAAAAAATTCCATAATTTTTGTCAAAAAGTCGAAAATAAGAAACGGGAAAAAAATTGGTTCAGGTGGCGCCAGAGCCCCGGTGGCTGGCCGAAGGAGCTCTGACGACGCTTGTGCCACAGAGAACAGCGTCACCAAGAATCGCGGAGGCAGTGGCCAGCAGTAGTTTTCTGATGGACAGTGCCCGAAGCGTGACGGTGGAGGAAGGTGGTCTGTACGACCAACGATGGTGATTGGCGGAAGAGTCGATATGAACAGGCGCGGGTCAGTTTATCTGATTTCGGGATTTTCACAAAAGTCAGTAGTTTCTCAATTTGCGTGTTTTGGACTTTTTTGGTTCTATAGTTGGATCTATTTGTGTATTTATTGTGTTTTTTGGGCTTAGTATTTTAGGTATTTCCTATTATAAATATGTATCTCTTTGTTGTTTGAATGTGTAACAATCTTAGAGTTTGCAGAAAAAATGTAGAGCAAAGGTTTAGGGTCTTCTCAAAGAAAAACTTAGAAATTTAAAGGTTTATCGAAATCTAGGAGTTATCTAAGGGTATCGGGAAGCACTTGTTACACATTGGACATGTGTGCTTACATTATTGAGAGTTGTAGAGGTTGGGAAACACTTGGGTAGAAAATAGGATTGTTCTTGGGCGCCTTCAAGGTTGTTCTTGAGAACTCTGAAGGCGAAGACTATTTTCTTGTAACTCATATGTAATCTCTTGTAAAAACTCTGACAGTAGTGAATTAGATAGTATCATACCCAAAATTTCCCTACTAATATTAATGGTTAATTCATTATAATTAATCATTTTTTTATTACTATTTTTGGCTTTGCTAACTTATATTTGCATTAATTTTTATTACTTATTTTTGTCAAGAAGGGGTGCCCATTTTTCTATAAAGGGGTTATCTTTTAGTAAGTCTAGGTGATCCATCAAGTTTTTGGGAAGACTCATTAAAGTTTTGAGGTGGACCGAAGTCCACATATGTTTTTTTATTTTATTGATATTGTTTGTTATTTAATTATTATTGTTATTATTATTATTATTATTATTATTATTATTATTATTATTATTATTATTATTATTATTATTATTATTATTATTATTGTCCAAATTATCATTTTTATTATTATATATTATCATTCCAATTTGTATATTTGATTGGCTTGGTTGACTAAGTCAACAAAGGATTTTGAAACCCTACAACTACAAGTTGCGCCCAATCTTTCACGTTCTTCTTCACCAAGACACCCAAGCCCAGAGTATCTAACCATGAACTAAATCAAACATTGGAATAAAATTTGTTTTTTATTAAATAAGAAACAAATTGAAAATACAATATAGTTCAAATACACTGTACAGATCAAAACCTTAATTCTAATTTCTAACAAAATCTAAATCCTTCTAATTCACATTCGAATTAAAAATTAAATTGATTTTGATAGATTTAATTTATAACCTAAAACTGCCAATCAACTAACAAATTTCCTAAATAAATCTACTCTAAAACTATATAAACCTAAGAATTAAAACAGAAAAGGAAACGCAAAAAACCCTTGGAGATTCTTTATTGCCTTTGGCAATCCTTTACACACTACTAAAGCTCTCCATTGTTTGAAAACTTGGGTTTCACGACTGGAACCCTAAGTTATTTACAACTTAGCCTCCAACTTTGGTACCTGCAAAGAGAAAGAAGAGATAAATTAGAAGAGAAGATTATAGAACCATAAAAGGAAATTATGTGAAAAGAATCACCGCATGGACGGTAAGCCTAATTACTTAGGTTAGGGTTATTAATTAGTTGATGTTGATTGGTGTTATTCTTCTATGATTTCTATTTGAATGGATGATTATGGGTTTTTTGATTTAGGGTTAGGGTTAGGTAAAACAGGTTAGGGTTTTGTGATTCGAGTTAGGGATAGGATACAAACAGGTTAGGGTTCCGTGATTCAATTAGGGTAGAAGGAATAAGGTTAGGGTTCTTGGGGTTTGGAAAAAGTTGTTTAGGGTTAGAGTTATCTTCATAGGGTTCATGCGAACCTAGATAAAAATATGAAGATTTTTGGGTTTTTGTTGAAGATCCGGGTTGAATGGTGAACCTAGACGGTGGTGAAGGATGAAGACTTAAAGTCCCTGGTTGAAGTTCAACCGGAGAACTGGTTTGGAGGTGGTTGGAGTGGTTGCTCAGGGTGGTGCAAGGCAGCATCGCCGGCTGAGGCAATTTCTAATTGGCAAGCTTCTAGAGAGAGGACAAAGCCTCTCTCTCTAAACTTTTCTAATGTTATGTTTTTGTTTGTCTAGAGAGAGAAGGGAGAACAAAAAATGAGCCTGGATCTCATAATTTCATTTATATATGTGCGCTCATCTGCACTCTCACGCACCGTACGCCCAGTCAAGCATTACATCTAAGCTCTCCATTTAGCATACCATAAATCAATGGTCCAGACTCAAGCTTGCTGACCGTTTGATCCAAATCAAACACACTAAAATTGTTATCCACATAGTAATACTATACTCCTTTCCACATCTTGCCCACACAAACCCAAAGTTCGTTTTGGGCCTTTGCACAAATTGTCTGGGCTAAAACCCTTTATAATCACACCCTCATATTACTCCTTCAGTTCAAAACAACACCCCCTGCGCCTTTGGATCCATAATTGATTCTTGGCTTAATCCTTTGATACTTATACCCTCTTGATTGATATTTACAGCCCCTACGTAAATTTAACAATTAATTTATTTAATTAAATAAGTTGTTTTATTTATTTTGTTTTGTTTTTATATAATATCTCATATCATTTTTTAACATGCTGCATTAAAATATTTTTTTTCATTTTACCATAAAATCATTAATAAATAAATATTGGATTAATATTAAAAATATTTAATATATTTTTAATAATAAGAAAGTAATTGTTTATTAATTATTTTAAAAAAATACTAACCTCATTTTCTTTCTATTTTATCAAATATTTTTATCATTCCAACTTTTTTTTCTTAAATTGCATTCTAAGATAGCTAACCAATCAAATACTAACATCTTTTTACTAACTTAATTTCAAATTCAATTTTATTTTCAAAAAAGGATTAAGGAGATATTTTATATTAACTGCGAATTGCGCCTACGACTACGCTGTTTTTAAACCTAGACAAGGTTTAAGGAGAATTCGAAATATTTCCATATTCCATAAAGAAAAACTAACCAAACACATACAAACTACGAAATTGGACTCTGATTCTTCATAAGGAGATACATAGGCACACAGTTAAAACCAAGGCAAGTCCAGCTATAAAAAATCAAATCTTTTTCTTAACATATAGAAATATCAACTACCAAATTCCCCATTTTATCCTTAAACATAAAAGCGAAGTCCCTTGAGAACAAGGGAGATGAAGGATGCTTAACAACTTCTCTTTGTATAATTGACTTACAAATTTAAAATCTCTCTATGAATTAGGGTTACCCATTATTTCTCCGTCCTTAGGAAAAAAATTAATGGTAGCAACTCTCGTATTTTTTGTCGTTTACGACATAGAGCTGCTCTTTTCCCCAGAGTAGATCTTTTGATCAAACTGGGTAAATTAACATTTCGTCTTTTTCTCACATTATTTTGTTATATCTTCTTCTTACTAACTATTATTGCTAAAGGCCATTTATTTTGGTTGCTACTGTGATTAGCCTTAAATATTGAAGTTGAACCTTGTCGTTAATCACAACACAAATTGTTAATTTTATTAAAATTGAATCTAAAATGTATTTAGATTCATATAAAAATTTAAAATGAGTTACTTAATCGTAAAATTAATAATAATCGTATAAATTCATTCTATTAAGTAATCATAAAAAACAAAAAAAGGACCTATGTGATGGAGAAAAAATAGAGAAAGTTTGAAATTTTAAAACAATTTAATTGTTATAATAGTCATTTGTGAGTCGTGAGATGGAAAGTTAGTTGTTTGATAAAATAAATTATTAATTTTATAAAAATTAAAAATATATTAATAAATATTTTATAGTGATAATAAATAAATAGAATCGATAAATGATATCATAAAACTTAAAAGAAAAATTTTCAAACCCATATCCATATATCTCTTTGCACACAATCTCACAAAAAATTGTTAATTATTTATTAGATTTATCGAATTAATCAATTATAGAATTATGCATCAATCTGTATAAGTTTGAAAGTAATTTTACAAAGCTATTGTCGTGAAAAAAGATGCCAAAAACATTATATAAATAGATTCTCGAATACTAAGAAACCTTAAAGATGAAAAAGGAGGCAATAAAATTGGTTATAAACTGTTATTCTTTACTTTCTCTTTTAAACAACATTACAAGTGTTACACAATAACAAATAATCTGCCACACCCTAATTAGGATTTACATCATACAATGATAAGAGACTAATATGTTATTTATAAGAAAAATAACACACTAATCCAATGGGTTTTTGCACACAGAACCATTACACAAGTTAACTTAGGGAACAAGCTAACTTAAACAATTGGGTCTAACAAACAGACCTAATTTGACATGCTAATAATCCTAGCATTTCGACTACTGCATTGTAGGGTTTCGACTAAAACATGTGAAAAGACTTTGATAACATGCTAAGGTCCAGTCGAATTTTCGAACCAAAAAGATACTCTTCGACCATACTAGAGTTCAATCTAATATCTCTAAAATCTCCACATTAGAACAAAATTTATTACATAAAGGGAACAAAATAGCTTTCTTCATGCAACTTTATCAACTGCATATAGTGAAAAAACTTGTAACTTGGCAATGTCTTTGTGATCATATATCAACAACATTGTGATTTGTCGAAACCTTTAACACTTGGACTTCTCTACGCTTGATTACCCCTTTGATGAAACGCAGCCTCACATCGATGTGCTTGGTTCGCTCATGATAGGCTGAATTCTTTGATATGTGTATTTCACTTTGATTATCACATTTAACATTGATAACTCGACCTTTAAGTTTAAACTCCTTAGCAAAACCTTCAAGCCACAATGCTTATTTTACAGCTTCAGTGAGGAAAATATACTCTACTTCAGTGGTTGATAAGGCAACAACCTTCTGAAGTGTTGCTTTCCAATTGGTTGTTGTGCCAAACATAGTGAACACATATCTAGAAATAGATGTTTTGGAATCTATACAACATGCATAATCAGAGTCAACATATCCTTCGATTACCGCTTTACTATCTTCACCATAAATTCCTATATAAATTAGGACTTTGTACCTGATTCACCATGTAAAATTAGCATCCACTTCAATGCTTGCTAGTGAGATTTTCTAAGATTCACCATGTACCTGATTACAAGACTTACTGCATATGTTATGTCGGGTCTAGTACAAACCATAACATATATCAAAAACCTACTATGTTAGCATATGGGATGCTATTCATATAACCTCTTTCGACCTCAGTACTGGGACACTGATCTATACTCAGCTTGAATTGAGGGTTTGTCGGAGTCACAACAGGCTTTGAATTCGACATACCAAACTTGTCGAGAATCTTCCGTAGGTATATCTCTTGAGATAAGCATAATTTCAACTACTTTCTATCTCTTCGAATGTCAATCCCAAGAACCCTAGATGAAACTCCCAGATCCTTTATGTCGAACTCCTTATTGAGTACAACCTTCTCTTTCATTACATCCTTGATATTGTTGCTTGCTCTGAGAATATTATCCATATAAAGAAACAAAATAACAATTGAATTTCTTTGTCGAAATCTGAAGTAAACACATGGGTCGAACTGACTTCCAATGAAACCTATGTATCCCATGAACTTGTAGAATATCCTATTCCATTATCGAGGAGATTATTCCAGGCCATATAATGACATGTTCAGCTTGCACACATAATCTTCCTTTCCCTTTTTTTGCATACCCTTCAGTTTGCCTCATCAGGATTATTTCATCTAGATCTCTATACAAGAAAGCAATCTTCACATCCATTTGTTTCAGTTCTAGGTCGAATCATGCCACCCTGGCAAGTAACATTCGAATGGACATGTGATTCATAACAGGAGGAACACATCATTTAAGTTGAAACCTTCTTTCTAAGTGAAATCCCTTGCGACCAACCTTGGCTTATATCTCTTTGATGTCACTTTTTTGATTCCTTCCTTAACTTTGAAAATACACTTACAAGTGACTAACCTAGCTCAAGCAAGTTTCTTGATCAATTACCAAGTATGGTTGTCATGAATATATTTCATCTCATCATCCATATCCTTCAACCATTCAATATTATTTTGAATCCTTATAACTTCATTATAGTCTCTAGGTTATGCATCTAGAACCTATCTTGCAGAGATTAAGGCATAAACTATAAGATTTGCATACCCAAGTATCTGAGGTAGCTTGATAACTCTTTTTAGCATATCTCTTTCCAATAGGTAGTCATCAATAGTTTCCTAAATTTCCATAATATCTGCAGCATCTTGTGCTTCTTCTTCAACTTGATATGGGATATGAAATTCAACATCGACATACTTCACCTCAACATAAATCTCTTCTTGTTCCATCTCTTCTTCAGATATCTCTGCACTTCGACCAACATCATGGGTTTTCTTGAAAGCCATCTCAAATTCATTGAAAACTATATCTCTACTGGTGATACACCTTTCGTAACCTGGATCTAGGCACCATATCCTATAAGCTTTGACTCATCCAAAGTATCCCATGAACATGCATGTCAGAGCTCTAGGTTCGACCTTGTCTTGCTTAATGTGATCATAGGCTACACAACCAAATACTCTAAGTTTGTCGAGATCTGGTGGATGTCCCTACTAGAATTCTTCAGGTGTCTTCATATCTAATGCAGTAGAAGGAAATTTTGTTATCATATATGTTGTTGTCAAAACAACCTCTACCCAAAACACCTTTTTTAACCTAACACTAGCCAACATGCATTTAACTATTTCCAAAATGGTTCTGTTAAACCTTTCAGCCAAACCATTTTGTTAGTGAGTACCTGCGGTAGTTATGTGCCTTGAAATACCAGAGGTTACACAAAAACTATTAAACATCTCATTGTAAAATTCAAGGCCATTATTGGTTATCAATCTCTTAACCTTTCTACCAGTCCGATTTTAGACCAGAGTCTTCTAACTTTTTAAATTCTCAAAAGTTTCATCCGTAGTATTCTGGATGAATACCCATAACTTTCTAGAATAATCATCAATTATGGATAGAAAATATCTTACTCCTGAGTGAGATGGACATCTTACCGGCTCCCAAAGATCGTCATTGATGTAATCAAGGCATTCATGTGTTCTTTGTTTTCCTTTATTCAACTTCACTCTGGAAGATTTTCCAGGTATACGAGGTTCACAAAACTTCACCTTTTCGACTTTGTCTCCACCATGAAGATTTTGTTTCCCCAGTTCAACCATACCCGTTTCGTTGACATGGCCCAATCTCATGCGTCAAGTTCCTATCTTTGACAAAGGTTTCATGAATGTAACATTTGCAGAATCATTTACAACTTTATCCTAAAGGGTGCATAAACCTTGTTTCTTTCTGCCTCTGAAGACTTCCTGTGACCCCTTCATGACTCTTAGGATACTTTTCTCTCCTAGGAAAACATACCCTTTCTTGTCAAATTCACCAAGAGAAATCAAATTTCTCTTCAAATCAGGTACATACCCGACTTCAGTCAACAACCACATTTACCCATCATGGATCTTGAATCTCACAGATTCAACACCTGCAAATTGACAGCTTTGTTGCTTCCTAGTTGTAATACCCCAAATTTGTCCTACCCTTTCATCTTTATCTGGATTATGCATTTTTGAACTTCTCACTTCATATGCATAGCATCCATTAGGTCATCTAACACATCATGCATCATAAATCAATAATTTGGCATGAGATCAGGGATTTCGAGGAATTAGGGTTTCCCTGTGCTTTTAGGCTCTCAGCTTTACTCAAGCTTGAATCAACTGATTCTTTCATCAATCAGAGTTTGTTTGAATCTAGGGTTTTAATTCATGAATTCCTTTATCACCAAGCTACGGGGCTATTCTCCTCTTCCTAACATCAAGTTGCAAGGCTTGCTCACATCATCTGGAGCCCCACTTCCTCAATATTCTTGTTGTATTCTTCAACACATAAGATGGTTGTGATTGCTTACGATGTAAGTTGTCTTACAAGGTCACCTAAGGGCTATAAGTTCAGGAATTTACCATCTTCTTATATTTGTTATAATCACCACTTGATTAGGCTTTATTTTCCTAATCATGTGGACTTCAAGGAAGGGTTTCATTAGGATTTGTTTGTCAGTTGAGTCTTGCATTCTCAAGGCTTCAAATCATGATTCAAAAAGCACAAGATATGGAGAGATCTTAGTGTACTCATGGTATTCTAGGGTTTTTGGTTCAAGAAGCTTCAATATGCAACACAAGGCAATGATATCTTTAAAGGATCTCATCCATGGAAAATTAGGGTTTATGGATATCTTAATGCAATACATTTCATATGAATGCTTGGTTTACTTGTGTTATGGGCTTCTTTTGAGTTCATTATGAAGTACATTAAGCCATGGACCCAATGCCTATCATGAAGGATTGAGATTCTGAGTTAAGGGTTAAAGTTCTTATAACAATGATCATTTATTCATTTTGGGATAATCAAAGCACAAGGATACATTCAAGGGATAATTCAAAGGTTGAGTTTTATTCAAAGTCAAAGTAATTCAAACTCAGAGTTTTGTGCATGACTCCTCAACTAAGAGTTTGCTTCAAGGCAAGTTAGTGAGAATTTGATATTGGAACATGGAGATTTAAGTCTCTTAAATTGTAAGCATGGCGTATAAAATTGATGCAAGCTTCTAATGGAGTTTTGAATTCAAATACCAAGATCTTATCAAAATTCATTCAAGTTCCAAACATTACAAAATCACATAAATACAAGTTCGGTTACTATTACATCCTTTGACACTATTACATTACATTAACAGAAAAGATTACAAATTTCACAAAAAATACTATCCTAACCTATGTCGTTCATCTTCCATCTTCATGCCATGATCTTCACTAAACCTTTCTTTACCAATGAACTAACCATGTTTCAAAGCAATTTCTCCATCAAAAATATGGAAGTTGTAGACCTGCAAATAAAATCAACACCAGTTCCAAACAAAACTAAACTGGCCCTACATCAGTTATGGACAGAAAAACCAGCCCCGCAACATAAACAAATTCAAAATACGCGCTTTGCGAATTCAAGCCATGTCCAAAACCAATACAACCCTACATGTTGATTCTTGCATCCAAAATCAATTCAAGAGGAAAAAATTAGTAAAACAGCAAAACAAAAAAGGCAGAAATAGAAACAGAAAAATCAGGAGAAACAGAAAACCAGAAAACCATTAAATCTGAATATGAACTAACAATAATAGAGTTTCTTAACTGCCAGCTCATAAAACCGACTTCTAACAGAATTTCAACAACCTACTAATAGAACTCCTCAACAAAAAAACAGAATTTCGCCAACCTCCTAACCAATTATCCAACTAACTGTCATAACAAAATTTGCCAGCTCATCAACATTAAAACTAACTTCAACAACAAAACCCATCAACTAAATTTTTCTAACTTTATAACTAACTAAATTCTAATAGTAGCATTAACATAATACCTAATGGCTAACTGATTCACCAACTAACATTTCCACTCTCAAATTCTACCATCGATTTCCTAACAAACTTGTCTTAATCCAATGACTCAGATCTTCCTTCTATAACTGTAACCTACTTCCCCATCAACCTATAAAAACCAGTTAACCTCCATCTTCATCCCTTTCTCCACCATTTTCCAAAAAACTCAGAAATAGTCTCCATATTCTCCATTCACCTTAACCTTTTTTCATTCTCCACTTTTCTGATCTCTCTCATATCTAACCATCATCACCAATTCTCATTCTTCTATAACCTTCATCTTTCCCTCCGAGAAATTGCAATTGTCACCTTTAAACTCTCTCACTCTCCAAGCCTCAACCTCATTCTTTCTCCAACCTCACATCATATCTCCGCATCTTCTTCATCTTTCATCAACGTATAACAAAAATTTCAACAACATCACAACTCACACAATCGAAGAAGAAAAAGAGAGAAGAGGAGGAATTGAGAATGAAAACACAAACATGAACCTATTTTCTCTGAATTACTCATTGCTTTCATCATCTCAGAAGAGGCACCGTACTTGTCTCTGGTAGATTTCAGGTCTTACAATTTTTCTCTACAATCAAATTGTAGCATCACCTTCATCTGCAACTGCTTCAACCTTCATCAACGGTATCAACAAATTTGCATCGCACCATTTCATTTTCTCTATAAATATTTTACGAGCCATAACTTCTTCAATCTTCATAATCATTACTTCGCAACCTCGTAACCGCGTCGATATCGTATCAATTTCTCAGCGACATAAATGCAACAACAACAAAATTTAGAAAGGAGAAACGAAGAACAGTTGGTAGAAGAAGAATTCATAGCAGAAAGAAGAAGAGCATAAGAATTTTAACCTGAAGAGTCTTCAGATTTTCTACTCGAATTCGAATCTGAAAAATATCTACCAGAGAGTCTTTGAGGGTGAATTGACGATGAATATGAAGCAAGATGCAGAAGAACATGACAATGTGATGAAAGGAAGAAGACGAACTGAGACGGAAAGCTTCAAAGATGAAGGGAAGATCTCTATCTTTCACGAAAAGATGAAGGGGAAAATGTGAACCGTAGTCTAAACCTGAACTCCTCGTGTTGTTCTTTTTAATTTTCCTTTAATTTTTTTGTTTCTTTAAATAATAAATGATGAGATAAATATGTTGAAAGGTGAAATAAAGTGGTGATGTACCAGAATGGACATAGCGGACTCATGATGGATCGCATGCATACATTCCCCATATGACCATCACTGATTTGTTGGTATCTCTTGGATTTTGAGTAGAAAAAATAGGGGCGCTTATTGGATTATTCCTGCATGGGCTTAATGCTTCAACCTGCTTTCTATACAATGCCATTATATGCAGTTTACACCCCCTGACTGTTCTAACTTATTTTTTATTTTAGTTTTTTCTTCTAGTTTAATCTTTTCTTTTAATTGAAAATAAAAATGATACAAAAATATTAGAACATTTTAGAATTCTTCAGGACCTCTCTTTAGAATTTTCATTAGAGTTTTCTATTATTTTCATGTTTGATAATCATTTTCGTTGTCATTTTTGGCTAAGGTTTTGCAATAGAATGTTGATGCAACTTTTGCAATATGGAATGCTTGGAGACTAATTTGTTTGATCACTTGTGCGAAGTAGCTTCTGTAGAGTTTTCTCTTTGCTTGCATGGTTTTGAAGAGGCAATGTACCTTCTCCGTTAGGTATCATCGTGGATTCACTTTTATTCCTCATTTCCGCATTTTATTGCTTTCTAGAGATCATGAGAAGTAGGGCTTTACTGCTTTCAGAATCCATAAGAATTATGGTAGAGATGTACGAAGGGGATATTCGTTACTGATATAAGTCAAGAACCCCTTTGGTTTATTTAAAGACCTGTTTAAGGCAATTCCACGTACGTGACTTGTTTTCTACTTGTGTTTGTTTAAAACCCTACCTTTGAAGTAGGTATTCCGCACGTGTGTTTAAATTTATGTATGCACTATTCCCCCATCCCTTATTGAAGTCCTCAAAAGGAGGCGAGCAAAAAGGGTTCCCAATCAACCCCCGCACTTTGTCTTTGTCATCCTTAGCTCATGACGCACCATGATGCTTCGGAGTTGTGCCTACTCTTGTTATCAAGTTGTCAAGTGGAAAAGGGTTTCACAATCGAACCCCACACTTTGTTAGGAGTTTGCATTGGCCAATGCTGACACTCTATGGTTGTTCATATTGCCTTCTGTCACCTACCTCGATCTTCTATATCTTGGTTAGGTGTTCAGTCGCTCTGGACATCAAATTTTTGTTTTACATCTTATTCGTGATTGTTTTCTTCGGTGATCCGCTCCCCTTAGCTAAAGCATTTCAATTCTTTTATATTTCACTCCCACTAGTTTGTCTCGGGTGATCCGCTTCCCTTGACTAAAGCATTTGGCTTCTTATCCTTACCATTTCATGTGTGTTATCCTTCGAGCTTTCTTGTTTTTTATCCTTGTACGTACCATGTTCCCTTAGGATGTGCTTGTTCCTTTTAGATGCAAGTTATACCTTAGGTTGCAATCCATGCATGCTAACATTAGGTAGACATTTCCCTTTTGTTAATCCAAACCTTAGGACTACCATTGTATGATAATATTAGGATTAGAAATAGGCTAGTCTCCTGCAGACTCTTTTCTTCACCTTTTTGCATATGCATTTAAAAATAAAACTTTCTTTTTCTTGGAAAATCATAAAACATCTCAATCACACTTAAACCCTTTTTCAAGGTAGCAAAACAAAAACCAATAAAATATGGTATCTTTCCTTGAGGGCGTAACTCAAAATCCTTTTCAGGTACGGACATGTTAATTTACTTCTGTGCAAATGCGTGAGTCTCCAAAGGTCGAGCTACGGTAGAAGGAGGAATTAACTTTATTCATAAATAACACAAACAAACAGAAACACGTGAGTCGAACTATGATAACTCTAATTCCTCAAAAAGGATACATAGGCATTGGGGTAGGGCCCAAGCGAGCATAACTTTATTTTCCCTACATTGTTTTCTCCTTTCTTTTGCATGCATTCTTCCTCAGTAGTACAATAAGCATATATTAGACACACCCATAAGATAAATAACAAGAGTGGATACCGTAGAGTACTATGGGCGTGTGGGGTGCTAATACCTTCCCCTTGCATAACAAACTCCCTTACCTGATCTCTCGGTCGCAAGACCGTGACTTCTCCCTTCTCAGGTTTTCTCAATTTTTTCCTTTCCCTTCATGCGGGATAATAGACGTTCTAATGGTGAGTTCATTGTCTGATGATTTTCAGCCGGTTGTTTCAGATGGTGACTTCACTGGGGATAGGTCGACCAATTTTTGGTCCATCCCAGAGTCTCTCCTAGCTCTTGTTTTATTTTCTTTGGGTGTTTATTTTTACGCTTTCAGTTTATTCATCTGTATATGATTATTTGAGCATATGTTTGCATTGAATTTTATCACTTTCCATATACTACTACTATGCTGGATCTGTGTTTTCATGATTGGGTGGGTGTTACTATGAGGTAAAAGACCCAATACCCAGGCCAAGTGACAACCATAGGAACACTAGGATATAGTGGAACATGTTAACTAATTGACTTAGGTTTCACTATTTCCGTCATGTTGTCCATGCTCAAATGAGGTACAAATATGGGGCTATCATTTTAACTTAGGTGATACAACGATAGTTTTCCAGGAGTACCCTCGATTATGTGTTATCCGACCTTACCCTGGCATAGTTTTAACCCGTGAGTGGGGAGGGATGATTATTTCTTATAAGTATTGTTGGTGACTTTGTTCTGTTGGTGACTTATTTTGTTGGTGACCTATTCTGTTGGTGACCATAAAGTTCTCAGGTTTATTTTTTGAGTTCCTGACTTGTTTATTTGGAGGTTCATATGGGCCTTCGATCCTGGTATTCCCAACATGTCCAGAAAAGGCTCAACAATATCCGGTGTTCCAAAAGCCTTGATCCCGTACAATTGATGATCCACATGGTACTTGGTTCTTGTATGTGCGGAATCTATGTCGGACCTCTGATTTGATGATATTCATGTGGTTCAGAAACAATGCAACAACCATGTTCAGAAATGATGGAACTTTGATCCCATGTCTTTGCATATATAACATGGTTAACCACATGCTTAACATACATGTTCTGTTATTTACAGGGAATCATATCTGTAAGTCTTGTGTTGAACTTTTCCATCCCTTACTTGCATAAAATCAAAATTAAAGCATGTAAATTCTATGGAAATGTCGGAACATGTCATGGCATCCATTCACGCGCCCCATGTATATTCATGCATTCATAAGAGGTACTCAGAGTTGGGGATTCTTATTCAGAGTTTGTATTCTCTTTAGAATTACAAATTTGGATTTCTTACTGTTCGTGTTAGAGATCAGTATGGGATAACTACGTGGGGGATTGACCGATATGAAGATCTCAATGGGGTTAATTGTGGTATACATGCAAGCTTTGGCCCGTGGCTAGGAATTCCTCAAGAAGGAAGGTAAACAATTGAAGACTTAGGTGATCCGGGTCATGGAAGCTCTGATGATGATATCAACAATCCAACACCTACTGCCGCAATAGAGGTTCTCTCTTCTCCTCATCTTTTGGGGATTGCTTTCAATCATGGAGTGCTACACAACCTTGAGTTCTTGGAAGATCTTATCAGGGGGTGGTTCCCATTTACTATGTGAATTCAAGAATTTTTTTTTTACCAGCGAGATTAGAATACCCATGAAGAAGAGTTGATCTTATATCAGTGCTTCATTCTCATTGGTTTCCACACTTGTTTGAGTTTCAGAAGGTTAGGACTTGTACTTTGATACCGTCTATAAACTCTCTTCCAGATCATGATACTAACGTCAAATGTGGTTACCATGCCGGGGCATCCAACTATTAAATTAGGGGAACTCTCCATAGCTTTGTGTTCCCTGATCTATTTGACATCGGCCAGTCTTTATTCCCCAAGTAAATTCATGGTGGAAAGCTTTTAAGCAAAGACAGAAGAAGCCTGATGAGCATGCTAATGCAATACCAGTGCATTACATCCAGTTATTTCCTCACCTGGTGGAAGTTTAATTGGTAAAGCTGTGATCTTTGGGGTCCTCCTCCCACGAACAACTCTTCTGATTGTGATACACATGCTAGATGTGTACCCTGTTCTGGGGCATACGGTTTTGATATTGAAGACTGTAAAGGGGTTAAAGTATAAAGTCCATCACCTATCTGGCATTTCTTCGAAAAGTCAAATTCCTATTTGGCCAACTGCCTGCTTCTTTCTCACGAGTTGGATGTCTATTCTGTTGTGATAGAAGAGGAATTATATTGTTTCTTTGTGGCGTAAGATGCTTGGTGATGCAGTTCATACCAATTTTCTTGGTAAAGCATTCATTTGTTCTCCTAAAAGAATCTTCTATGCATATTATTCTAGGGCACCTGGCCATTCAATTCAAGATGGTATGTCATTCAGAGACAAGGTCCAAAACATGATTAATTCAAAGACTGTTGTGTTCACATCAGATCAGAAGGGGAATTCTCTCTCCCATTTAAGCATCAGGATTGCATAAAGTCGTCAAAATTAAGAAATCCATACAAACTCAAGTCTCCTCAATGATAGAAATCATTGGTTTCTTTACTGCAATTTCCATTTGTATTCTTGCTTGTTTGTGTAAACATTGCTTGCATATAGAAACTTGTCTATTTTTGAATGAAAATATTAATGCAATAAGTATGCTTATCTTGAAGTGTTCCTTTCGTTTTTATTTATCCATTCGTTATCACTCTTTAAATGTTTTAATTGCATATTGATGCCAAGTTTCCAAGTCTTATGCTTACACAAAGATTGGAGGGAGGATAACGATAATCTAAAAACGCAAAAAAAATCTCTGGTTGGTATGCTTTTGAGTAAGACCCTGCTGACGATGTACATGCCTTGTTTCAATTCCTAAACACCATATATATAAGGGAGATAAACTCTCGTTAACCCCTCTGAACCTTCGGAGTAGGAGTTTCTTTTATGTTCAGAAAAAACCCTCATTTTAACCTTGGGGCGGGTAGTATTCAGTTAATCTGATCAAGCGTTTGGAAATCATAAAGGGTGCGTATATAAGGATATAACATTGGTTATCCTTCAAAAGGTTGAGGAAAGTTAGAACCATGGTGGCTAACCTTCACATATTTGGAGTGTGCGTTAGTTGATGATATCCAAATGGGTATCTCTCGCACATCAAAACTCAAGATCATATGACGATACAATAATGGCTATCCATCATCTACTAAAGACTCAGATAGTCACAATCACTTTCAACAAATTGAAAACGACATAAAGATTAACAACTTGTTTAAAATGGAAATAATGAATAAGAAAGAAACAAAAAGCCCTGCTAAGTCGAAACTTGAAAATAAGTTGCTTAGGCAAAAGTTAGGGCATCCCGCTGGACTTCTAAATCGAAATTCAAAATAATTTGTCTAGGAAAAAGTTAGGGAAAGCAAGAAAGAAATTGATAACCCTAAAAGATGAGAAAAGAATTACCAATAAAAATCCTCATCGAAAGAAAAAGGTCACGTGATCATACACCAAAATCAAGAGTTAGTGACTGTCGTGTCCAAAAAACCCCTATGGTTCCTCAACCATCGCAAACTCCTCTTTTGAGAGGTGAATGTTTGTATCGGGTTAACCGAATGTAGGACTGGAGAACATTATGGAGAATGGGTAGGCACCATATAATTTTTAGCCTTAAATCCTTTTGTTTCAAAAAACCATGAACCAAACCACATTACAACCCTTAAAAGTCCTAACTAAAGCACGTGTTAATTCGAAAGCGTGCCACAATGAGATAGCGTTTAACTGACTCCTAAGAGGTATGTTTAAATATCTGTGTTGGAATCATATGCTTGCATTATATTTCATGAAAAATAATTTGCAAATGTTGCTCTCTAGCTAGTGATTCATTCACAACTGAGTGGTGACACCATTTCATTCAATGTTTTTTCAAACTTGAAGACTTACATACGTGTTGCATTAGAATTATCATTCTCATAATAAACATTCTTCTTCATACAAAACAACTGATTGACATCAAGTAATTTTACACAATGAACATCAGTAAAGAGCTTAATCTTGTCAGAGAAGAAAGGCTTGAATACTCTGTTGAAGCAAAAGTCAGTTGTCACAAAAGAAATAACTTATTCAGGGGAACGTTGCCCAGAGATTATGTTAAGCGAAAACATCTTGGCGTGTTACAATCCGAGTACCCTTTAGGGATAAGGTTTATAGATTCCACCGATCTGGTGCAATCAAGTCAAGATTCGATCTCTCCAAGCTCAGCCAAATCTGGGGCATTCCCTCGAAGCTATCTAATCAGAGGCTATCACATCGATAAATATCTTCGAGCTATACCCAATCAGAGGCTATAACATCGATAAATCTCTTCGAGCTATACCAAATCTTAGGTTATCACGTTGATAGATCTCAAGTTATCGTCAATCAGGGGTAATCACATCGAGAAATCTGTTGAGAATTCATTTAACCTAGGGCAGTTTCATCGTGATTCAACAAGTCTCTTCAAGAGATCTATAATCAGAGACAATTTATTTCGTGACTCAAGAGATTCAGCCAGGCCACCTCATATTGTTTTGTGCCACAAATATTCTAGTCTTTTATTCGACACCGATTCTTTCATAAGTTCTATAGAAAGGGGCATTCCCCATCCGTACTTGCAAAGCTTCTCAAGACAATTATGTTATACGAGACAACTACAATCAAGCTAAAAGCATCATAACGGTCACCTCGACTTGGTCAGTGCACGAAGTCGGTCTCATCTTCTACATACAATTTCAAACCTGATTCCCCAAGTGAATTCGAAAATTCTGGAGTCATCGTTTGACTTGGCACGTGAAAGTGCACATCCCCCGAGAGCTAAACTGGGGCATTCGTAAAGCTAAACCAGGGCATCCCTGGTGGAGTAAACTGGGGCATTTGGAGGTGTCCATGACCATCTTTTATCCCCAAGTGATTCAATGGGTAATTCCCCAACATGGCGTAGACTTGGGGAATGTATTTGAAGAGATCCAAGTGGTGTTCAGTATCCGTTCCTCGGCATATTCAGTCCTACCATCCTCCAGATGGTTCAGGATATAGGGAAGTCAAGCTAGATTATCTCTTCCCCAAAAATACAATTCAGAGCAGTGGCGTACCTAAAAACCCGCTTTGTCAGCAATCCAATCTTCAGCGGAGTCATCAATAATATTCGTTATCATGAGCTCCCCAGTGTAAATTCTTATCAGTATCCCTAGTGATCCTTGGAACTGCAGGTTTCCAGCCCCGATATGTATTGGTATCCCCGGTGATGAGCAACAGTTCCCAACGAGCCTTCGTTTATCCCCATGAAGTTTATTTCTTTGCATTACATATAGTTATCACTGCATAACATTGCATCTTTAAAAGCGCGTAGCTGATCCATCAGAATGGATCTTTGCGGAAAAATAAATTTAAACATGCATACGAAGCATAAGCCAGATCGCGTATCTTATACAAAAGACCTGAATCCTTCAAAGACAACAATACATCCCCACAAGATGATATCGCTCCCAAACCTTTAGCTAATGTCCTTCGTTACCTTACAATACCCAGTTAGCGGTGTCAGTACATTGTACTTCTAAACACTCGTCTGTGTCAGTTTCCTAAACACTCGTCAGTGTCTATTTTCTAAACACTCGTACGTGTCAGTTTTCTAAACACTCGTCCGTGTCAATTTTCTAAACACTCGTCAGTGTCAGTTTTCTAAACACTTGTCTATGTCGGTTTCCAAAACACTCATCCGTGTCAGTTTTCTAAACACTTGTTCGTGTCAGTTTTCTAAACACTCGTCCATGTCAGTTTTCTAAACACTCATCCGTGTCAGTTTTCCAAACACTTGTCTGTGCCGGTTTCCCAAACACTCGTCTGTGTTAGTTTCCCAAACACTCGTTTGTATAAATTTTCTAAACACCCGTCTGTGTTAGTTTCTTTAAACACTCTTTTGTGTCAGTTATCCAAACGCTCATCTGTTTTTATATGCCCTTCAAATCCTAACAAATACAATACATTTGGTTATTCTCGCACATTCAATCATGGTGTCGTAACCAATATTCTCACCTTCTTAGAATTGTAGGTATCCCGTAGACATAGTTCTTGGTAGATCGCCCGTAGGTCTTACCTTATGATTTTAGATCGACCGTAGATCTAGATCTCCTTGTAGGTCTCCCGTAGGCCTATTTTTTGGTAGATCGCCCGTAGGTCTTACCTTAGGGTTTTTAAATTCATATGCACATACGATTTATGATTGATTTTAGAAACTGACACATGTAACAAGTGATTGTGCAGATTTTTGCAGTTATTATTTATTTTGAAATGTTTTTTCTGATTACCATTTTCCAAGAAAAAAATAGAAAATAAAGACACAATTTAGAAATCAAAAATAACTTTTATTAATGATCTTAAAATTCGAAACAAAACACACGCCCATACAACATCACTTTCACCTTGGGCAGAGTGAAAGACTTTTGAAAAGACAAACAAAAAACAAAATAATTTGAAATGTGAATGCAAGAAGGAACATCAACAGTGATCCAATTCTAGATTCAGACTTCATTTGTCACAAAGTTCGGCATCTCGTGCTCTGGATCCTCTTTGAGAATAATGTTGATCTTTTGAGTAGTCAGATGGAGATATCCTGCACTGTGAAAGATGTCTTGATATTTAGTCAAAACGGACATTGGCTTCACAACTTCATTCTTCATGGAGAAACCCAAACCATTCCCATTCTTGTTCACATGTGGAGAAATAACCTTCCCCCACACCTTGCTAGGGCCCTTCTACACTACCTGTTATGCATCCTTAAATTAGGTGATAAAATCTTCATTATTCCTTATATTATCAATAGACAGAGCTTGGAACTAAGTTCCAACAGTGGCTTCATTGGCTTTTACAATGCTAAAGGAAGACAAATGAGATATCAACAGAGCTTGCTCACCGTTCATAATGACTACCTTTCCTTCACGGAAAAATTTCAACTTCTGATGCAAAGTTGAAGTAACAACTCATGCTTCGTGGATTCAAGGTCGTCCCAATAAACATATGTAGGCTAGGACAATATCCATAACATGGAAGGTGATTTGGAATAAGTGTGGACCTATGTGAATAGGTAAATCCACCTCTTAAATGGCATATTTACTCGAACCATCAAAAGCTTTTACTATAATGCCACTAGGGCGCATAAGAGTTCCCTGGTATTTGAGCTTCATGAGAGTGCTTCTTGGTATAACATTCAAAGTAGATCAAATGTCTATCAGCACATTGGATAAAGAGTCATTCTTACAATTCATAGATATATACATATTCAAGTTATGGTTTCTACCTTCATCAAACAATTCCTTATCACAAAAACTCAGACTGTTATACGACGTTATATTCCCCACAGCACTGTTGAACTGATCCAGAGGCACATCCCTTTCAACAAAATCCTGATCCAAAACCCTCATTAGAGTTTCCTGATGAGTAAGGGAATTCATCAACAGGGCTAAAATGGAAATCTTTGAAGGATTTTGTAACAACTGATCCAAAATCTTGTAATCACTCATCTTGATGATTTTTAGTAGATCATCGATATCTTTCTCCAAGGAGGCACCACTAGATTCTCCCACCAGTTTCTTAGGTTCAACATTCTCAACAACCTTCTTACCAGAATTAACATCTCTTCGAAAGGTAAGGGCGAAGACACAACCACTAGGAGTTACTCGAGTAGCTACAATAATATTCTAAACATTGGACAAAGGATGCATGGAATTTCCACACAATCTTCTAGGATATTTATATTATACTTATAAGGCACAACTTTATTTGATTCAAATGGGATAGGATCAGGCAGACAAATAACTACGGGAGCAACAACAGGCTTGTTGTGGTATGTAATCTCTCCCTTTCTCTGATTATATGGATACGACCTTCATCCATCATCTCTTGGAGATCAACTCTCACCTTATAACACCAACAAATATCTGAACTACAAATACTACAACCCGCATGATCGTGTGTATAGTAGCTGAATTTGCAGAGATCACCATGCACTTCACTAAATCACCTCTAACCAGATTGATATCAAAAGTCCTGAAGTCCCCAGGACAACCAGCAACCATATTCACAACACCTCCACCTTCATGTTTGGGTAGTGGATTATCCTTTACATTAGGACCAATATCTTTAAAAGATAGGAGACCAGATCTTACCATTTTCTACACTTTAGACTTCAAAGGATAATAGTTTTTAATGTTGTGCCTAGGGGCTCCTTGATGAAAAGCACGAGTTTGATCAGCTTTATAGTACCATGGAAAAGTTGAAGGTATAGCAGGGGGAGGCTTAGTCTGCAACAGGTTCTTTAGAATCAAAGCCGGAAACAATTTTGCATAACTCATTGGAATATGATCAAAAGCTTACCTCTTCTAACCTTGTCCTTTATTACCTTGTTTAGGTGCTCTCTGATAGGCAACAGTAGTCAAAGCTACATTGACGACCAGAGTTACTGAAGAAACTTGTTGTTAATGTTGTTGACGTCTTCTTGGAGGTCTAATCCTTCTTTCTTCAAAAAAAACATTCATTTCACTTTCTTTATTTTTAGAAAACCCATATGATTATTTCTTTGTTCCCCTAGAACCTTCACCTCTTGACAATCTATCTTCTCTGACGGCTTCCTCTAGACGTACACCCATACTTACCATCTCAGTGAAATTACTTGGCGAACTCACCATCATTCTTTCATAGTAAAATTAACCAAGGGTTTTTAGGAATACCTTAGTCATTTCTTGCTCTCCCATTGGGGGTATGACTTGGGCAGAAACCTCGCGCCAACGCTGCACATACTCCTTAAATGATTCTTTATCTTTCTGAGACATCACTCTCAATTGGTCACGGTCTGGCGCCATAAACATGTTGTACTTATACTACTTCACGAAAGCTTCACCCAAGTCATTGAATGTGCGGGTGTTACTACTGTCCAATCCCATATACCATTTCAAGTCAACACCAATTAAACTATCCTGGAAGAAATGAATAAGTAAGCGTTAGCCATCAGTATGAGTGGACATCTTTCTTCTATACATCACCAGGTGGTCACGAGGACAAGAGTTGCCCTTGTACTTCTCAAATTTTGGGACCTTAAATTTTGCTGGCAATTTCCCATTAGAAACCAAATAGAGGTCACTGACATTCTGTCCGAATAACTTTTTCCCTCAGAGAGCCTTTACTTATTTCTGCATTTCATTTAATTGATCATGAAAGTCACCCAGTCGGTCATAAAATCCCAAACTTTCACTTGGTGGAGGAGTAGGATAAACTTCACCATTAATAATAGGCATAACATTCACCACAAGAGGTGCAACATGATGAATCTCATTATTACTAACACGGAAAACATGCACCACAGGAGGTGCTGTTAGAACATAGTTTGATTCTACAACCCTTAGTTAGAGTTTTGATGATAAAAAACACAAAGAACAAATATGCAATCTAAAATTATGTTATTTTGTATGCAGAAGTTCTGACCAAAGCAACATCAGAAGTTAAGCTATTGAAGCCTTCACGCTGAGGTAATCAGAACTTGCGCTGAAGAATGATGATCAGAACCTGCGCTTAAGTGAAGAAAACTGTGATTCTGAACAGAAGGATCATAAACAATCATATCCTCACTTCTCTAAGTCATCAGTTTTCTGAAGCATCAGCAGCAGGAAAGATTGTAAGATTCTGAAACGTTACTATTCAATCAAGACAACATCACATACAACGACTTCATTCATACAAGATCTTCTCAATATGGAAACTGCTTAAATGTCCATTATCACACTTAATGTTGGACATGATTCCTTTTCCTATATAAACAAGATAAGAGATAAAATCGTTTACAATTTTCCAACGCTACTGCAATACAATTCAAAACGCTGCAAGCTTACTCTCTTATTTTCTACGTTCTAAATTTGTGTAAAATATCACAGTTGTTATAACTGTTTTTGTAACTAAAAACAACTATACACAGAATTCTTGTATCTTGTTTAAAATAGTTTTTCCTTGAGATTAACCGGATTTTGGTTGTACTCAAGAGGACTTTGACAGTTGTCAAAGTAGTGATTGTAATCAGTTTTTGATTAGTGGATTAAGTCCTCGTTGGAGAGAGGCGAAATCACCTTGACAGATGGACTGGAGTAGTTTGAGATCAAACGAACCAGGATAAAAATACTGTGTCATTGCACATTTGATTTTAAGTTTTCAATTCAACCCCCCTTCTTGTGTTTTTCACTTCTTCAATTGGCATCAGAGCGCCTGGTTCCGAGTTAACACACTTAACCGTGTCAGTACAAGATCCAAGCTTTAGAAAAATACTATGGTGGGATCAAGCCAAAACATCAGCAATGACTATCATGAAGACAAGGACAGAATCAGTGTCAAACTTCCAGTATTTGATGGAGAAAATTTTGACTACTGGAAAGACAGAATTGAGAGTTTCTTTTTGGACCATGATGCTGATCTATGGGACATGGTAACTGATGGATACACACATCCAGTGGATGGAAGTGGTCATATGATAGACAGAAAAATGATGTCTGACCAGCAAAAACGTGAATTTAGAAACCATAATAAATCCAGAACAATACTCCTCAGTGCTATCTCATACTCAGAATATGAGAAAATCTCAAACAGGGAGACAACCAAAAACATGTTTGACTCTTTGAGAATGACGCATGAAGGCAACATACAAGTCAAAGAAACCAAGGCCCTTACGCTCATTCATAAGTATGAGGCATTCAAGATGGAAGATAGTGAATCCATAGAAGCAATGTTCTCAAGATTCCAGATCCTTTTTACTGGGCTGGAGGTTCTTGACAAAGGATAATCTACTGCTGATCACGTAAAGAAGATCATCAGAAGTCTACCCAAGCAATGGAGGCCAATGGTCACATCAGTTAAGCTAGCTAAAGATCTCAACAAGATATCTCTGGAGGAACTTGTCAGCTCCCTCAGAAGTCATGAGATAGAGCTAGAATAAGATGAGCCTCAAAAGCAAGGTAAGCCACTAGCATTAAAATCTAACAAATAATATGATTCTAAGGTTTTGTAGGCTATGGAAGAAACCTCTAATGGACCCTCATCAGAAGAAGATGAATTGTCTCTCCTCTCCAGAAGGGTGAATCAAATATGGAAGTAGAGACAAAGGAAATTCAGAAATACTAGAAGATTAGAGAATCAAAATGAATCCTCATCCAGATACAAAAAGTATGAGTCTTCCTATGGACATAGAAGATCTGAAGGTTCTTCAGGACACAGGAAGTCAAATAACAAGGACATCATCTGCTATGGGTGCAATGAGCAAGGGCACTATAAAAGCGGTTGTCCAAGGCTTCAGAAGGAGAAGCCCAAAAAGAAGTTCTTCAAGGAGAAGAAGAAAAGCCTCATGGCAACATGGGATGATTCAGACACTTCTGACGCTGACTCAGAGTCAGATGATGAAAGAGAAAACATAGCTCTCATGGAAAACGTGTCAGAAGACAGTGAAGCTTTT
This sequence comes from Vicia faba, assembly GCA_948472305.1. NCBI lineage: Eukaryota > Viridiplantae > Streptophyta > Magnoliopsida > Fabales > Fabaceae > Vicia > Vicia faba. Next base: position 1,012,983,457 of record OX451735.1, read on the forward strand.
GGTTCAGACTCAAAATCAGACACTGAAGAGGTATTCCCTGACTTCACTATTAATTTCACTAAGGTTGAACTTGCAGAAAGTCTAAATGAAATTCTGGAAAGGTATCAGCAAATCAGAGTCAAATTCAAGAACCTGAAAAGGAATCTTGTCTCTGACTCTGAAAAGATTGAGAGTCTCAGATTAGAAAATTCCGAGTTAAAAGAAAAAGGTTTAAAATTAGAAAACCATTTACAAAACTCTCAGAAGGAAATAATTTCAGAGACTCCCAGTAATTCTTATGAGATCATCAAAGAGTATGATCACAACTTTCAGAAGTTTCTGACTAAAAACATAGATAGAAGCAAGATGGCTTTAATGATCTATGGAGTTAGCAGAAATGGAAGAAAAGGGATAAGATATCAAGGTAAGGTATCTACACCTAAGAAAGTCATGGACTTATTCATAAAATGCACACCACTTAAATCACACTTCATATATGGGCACACATATGACCTAAAATACTCTAGTAATGATTACTCTGTCAAACCAAAATTCAACCAGAATTTTGGTAAAACTAACAAACCAGGACCCAAGAAGATATGGGTACCTAAGGACAAAATTATATATGTAGCAGATATCTTTAGCAGCAAGGCTAAAACACCAGTCATGGTACCTGGACTCTGGCTGCTCTCGACACATGACGGGAAGAAAGCATATGTTCCAAAGCTTGAAACTTAAACCTGGAGGCTACGTGGGATTTGGAGGCAACCAAAGAGGAAAGATCATTGGCTCTGGAATAGTAGGTAATGGAAATCTTCCCTCTATAAATAATGTGCTCTTAGTTGATGGATTAATGCATAATCTGTTATCCATAAGTCAATTAAGTGATAACGGTTATGATATAATCTTTAATCAAAATTCATGCAAAGCTGTTAGTCAGAAAGATGGAACTATCCTTTTTAATTGAAAGAGGAAAAACAACATTTATAAGATAAAACTTTCTGAACTAAAGAGTCAGAATGTAACATGTCTTCTCTCTGTTAACAACGAGCAATGGGTCTGGCACAGAAGATTGGGGCATGTTAGTATGAGAAGAATATCTCAGATTAACAAACTCAATCTGGTTAGAGGACTTCCTAATTTAAAGTTCAGCTCAGATGCTCTGTGTGAAGCATGTCAGAAAGGAAAATTTGCAAAACCTTCTTTTAAATCTAAAAATGTTGTTTCCACCTCTAAGCCATTAGAACTTCCGCACATAGACTTATTTGGACCAGTAAAAACTACGTCATTCGGTGGCAAGAAGTCTGGGTTAGTGATCGTAGATGACTATAGCAGATGGACATGGGTAAACTGCTTCAACTGAGGCTCTAAGGAAACAACTCCTCTTGGTCCCAAATCTTTTCTACCTTTCCTATGAATATGGCGCTAAGCCTTTTTAATCTCTTCCTTAGCTACCTTGTGATATTCTCCTTCTTTGAGAAAGAAACCACTCAGATGAATGTTGTTTGGATTGTCTCTCATTGGATATCCAAGTTGGTGACGTGCAAGAACATGGTTGTAGTTAATTCCTCCCTTTGTACCAAGAAGAGTCACATTGGGAAAAACACCACAACTATCAATAATCTTTACATCATAATAAGCATGATGATACCAATAAATGTCAGAATTAGTGAGAGCCATAATTCTTGGGGCCCAAAATGGTTCCTTCTTGATATCCCAAAAAGCAATAGACCTATGTAAATGAGAAATAAATCGCTGATATAACAATTGTGTGCATCAAATAATTATCCCTTCCTGATAAAAATTCCAAATATGGATAGAATAATAAGTATCTCCTAGCAGCGAAGGGATTGGGTTCCCAATCAGAAAGATCCTAATGGCATTAACATCCACAAATTTGTCGATGTTTGGAAACAAGAGCAACCCATAGGCATGCAAAGCAAAGATAGCCTCAAAAGTAGTTGTACTCTTTATCTTGGCGAAGTAACGAGCTTTCTCCAATAGAAACTGAGCAGGTAAACCCTTGATTCCTCATTTGGTAGTCATGTTAGCCTCAATCTCAGACTTCCTCAAATGAGTTATGGTGGCAATGTTATGAGACTAGGGCTCTCCTTCTAAGCCGGTTAAAGGAACATAATCAGTAATAGGTAAACCAAGTAAGTAAGAATACTAATCTAATGTGGGCATCAACTGATAATCAGGAAAAGCAAAACACTGATATAACAGATCATAGAATTAGACCAATGTATAAAGAATACCCTTCTTCATCTTGAGATTCATAAGAGGCACTATGGCTCCATACTTTTTCCGGAAATTTGTAGGACTCTAAATCTCAGGAATCAAACTCATAAGTTCCTCTATCTTAGGATCCTTGAAACTTTACTTCCGAGTCTTTCTCCTTCCAAAATCCATGGTCAAAAAAGTACCTGAGATATTTGCAAAAGTCAACCTTAAGTTCATTGAAAAAACGTTTAAAGAATACCCATGGGTGCATGAATGCATGGTGATGCAACAATCACACACAAGATAAAAAACATGGGGGTTTATAGGTTCGACGTCACAAGCATGAAGTCTAAGTTACTACCCAAAAGGTAAGGAATAATGGTTTATCACCTTCCAAACAAGGTTATGAGGAAATCTCATAGTCTACATTCTTCCTTAGGATATTACCAATGTCACGATTAGCTCGGTAGTTAGTAATATTCTCAGGAAAAACTCATCTGAGTGTAGCATCGCATGACAACTACTTTCGGATTGCTCCGTTATAGTCTCTGCACTACACCTAAAAGGCCAAGATGGGTTAAGGGTTCCACATCTTCTCAGCTTCACGGGCTCCCAGGTTGAAAGTAGCAATGTCTTCCCGATTGCTCAGTAAAAAAATACTACAATCAAAGGGGCCTCCACTAAATGGGAGATATCATGTCTCCTTTTTTGGAATTACTCCCTCAAAGTTAACATGACTATACCACATCCCCTATCTTAAGTTTTCCCAAGTCCGGGTATATGACTTATAAGAGATCACTATGCACTCTGAAAATCAGAAAAATTCAGACATACATATATACAACAAATAAATATTACAAATAATAACACATACACAGATAAACAAAGATAGGCTCAACCCACTTAGAGATTGTATTCCCTGGTGAAGTCGCCAGTTTTCTGTAGCGGTAGAAATGTTGAGACTAAGCCATTAGATTGACTTAACTCGTACAAATCAAATAAAAATCCCCACCGTGCTTTATTGTTTCCAAAGCAAATGGTAAAAGAGCGAATAAACCCAAAAAAAAGGGGGAGAATCAAGGTACGAGGGTTGGTTTTGCAAAGGGAATGTATTGGCACCCTAAACATCTATGGTACTCCGTAGGAACCTCTTTAAAAATCAGTGTATTTTGGAAATAAAAGGTGTATACAAAAAAATGGTGGAGATGGGAAAAGAAGTATTTTTTTTACAATTTTTGCACCTGTCGCGATTGCGAACCTTTAGTGCCTACGTACCACCTTTCGTGCAATAGGGGATCGAGGTACTCATAGTTCACCTCAAAATTTTTAAAACACATGTGTGTTGGTTAATTTTAAGAGAATAGGTATTATCGTCATATCCGAGTGGAAAACATAATTACTATCCACGTTTATGAGAAAGGAGAATTTGCATCATCTCAAAGTGGAGGATATAGCTTGGATTTTAAAATCAATAAAGTCTCACTCAACACCCAAGTGGAAAATATTTCACTTCACTATATATCGTAGAAGTATAGTTGCTTAAGTTACTACAAGAATCGACAAGAGTATAATCTTTTGTGAAAAGTTTTAAAGTAAAAAGCCAAAGTGGCAAAAATGGTTTGAATGAGGTTAATTGACTTTTAGTCTTGTAAAAAGATGTCAAAGTATGGTTAAATTGATTAAAGTTTGTTTAAGAAAAGATTTTTGAAAATGCATGGACCTAAGTCCAAGTTTATTATGAAAATGATTCAAGTTAGAAAACAAGAAGAGTTTTGAAAAGGAGGGAGAAGATTTTTGAAATTAAAGAAGATGGGAGGAAATGAAGGGACTACCCTAAAGAATAAGGTAAAAGCCAAGGAAAAGAATGGTCTAACCAATAAAAAGATAAAACTTGACATAAGAAGTCAATGTAGAATTCATATCCTTTGGATTAAAACTAAGCAAGCAAAAATACTAAACCTATGAGGAAACAAAGCTTCAGATGAATTAAGAACCAAGCAAAGTCCTCTTTGAAAAAAATTGGCCAAAGTAACAACTGTATACAGAGTAATTCCCAATCTCAGACAAAGCATGAAAATCAGAATAACCAGAAAAAATTCAAACCAATACCATGGAGTAAACCCCAAGGATTTCAGAAGATCCTCACCAAAATATTAACCAAAGATCACATAGCTCCAAGGTCCCAAGGCTTCTAATACTAAGTCTCGAGAATCCACAACTCCATAGTGCTAGGGATAGTAACCAGATAGTCCAAGTAACCTTAAAGCTTTTAATGTTTAAGTTGATTATTAAGTGTCTTCAAAAGAAAAGAAAGCTTAAGTGAGCAAATAAAAAACGACCTAAAAATAAATGCTCAAGTGAGCAAAAGAAAAATGGCATGAAATTTAAATGCTAAAAAATAAATGGTACATAAAAGTAAAGGCACAAAATAAAGGCATAAAGTAAAGTTAATTGTTAGTGAATTAGATGTTAGAGGTCAAATGTAACAAAAAGGTTAGTTGAAAATCCATCTTGAAGCTTGTTTTTGAAAACTCATTAGAGGATTGATAAAATCAAAGCCTCTCAACAATAAGTTTCATTTGCTTTTTTGTCAAGTATATCCTTCATTTCAAGTGCTCAAAGCAACCACAAATGATCAACAATGTTCAAATGATTCACTTAGACCGAAATTCATGAAGTTCATTAGAGGATTGATAGAATCAAAGCCTCCTAACAACGAACTTCAAAGTTATTGGATCCAAGTTTTCAAATTAAACATACTTAGGCTTGCAAACATATGTTTGGGCCACAAATGATCATTTTTCGAATCAGGATCAATTTAGCGCTATGTTAAGCAATTGTAAGTGGACTTACGTAGAAGCCACACCTATTTTGAGGCCAGTTAATAGCAATCTATTTACCAAACATGTTCGAGAAATGATATGTAGATTATTCTCTAAAAACATGTAGCACAAGTAAAAATAAGAAAGGGATAATATTAAGAGGGAGGGGAATGATAATATAACTAATGTATTAGATGAAATTAGGATTCCATATATAATCAACATCATTCATCCATTTTGGTGGATTTGGTTTTTCAACCTATCACACCCAAGATCCAATAAAATTGAGAAACTTGTCCCAAAATAACACTCAAGTATTTTCAAATCCGGACCACTAAAAAACAACATTTAATATAAAAACAAAATCTAAATGATTTAAAAAAAGAAATAACTGATATAATATACAATATGTATTAAAACACCAAATAAAAATCTTAAAAAATTATTAGAGGTCAAACATGAGTCAACAAGTATTGACAAAATTTTTTAGAATTTTTTAAAGTCAAAAACTAATTTTAAAATATAAATAAATAAGCAAAATAAGCCAAAAGTTGTGAAAAATAGTAAAATAAAAAATAAAAAATAAAATGAGGTCACAAATATTTGTAAAGAGGTCATTGGATCCTCCCATAATTTTTCCAGAATTTAAAATGACCAAAAAATATTTTTAAACAATTAAAACAAGTCAAATAAAGTGAAAAATCATAAAAAATACCAAATCAAAAACTAAAATCGTGTAAGATAAAAATCAAAAAGAGAAAAATCAAAAGTATTTTTGATAATTTTTTCACAATTTTAGAAGTTGAAATGAATTTTTTATGAATATTTGATGTTTAAAACAATTAAAACAAAAATTAGAAAATAAAAATAAAATCAAAATAATGTGGTGGGTTGGATTCATCTCACTTATCCACCGTGTCAGATCCAAAGGCGTTACAGCTATGATGTATGGTGATCACTACTGAAACACTCGCAGGCAACATAAAAAGCTCCAACCAATCAGATTAAAACGTGTGGTTGTGTATCATTGGTTGAAGAACAACACGTAGGTCGCTTCAACCTCCAGCCTCTTGCAACTAGTACAAAATGCATATTCATAAATCTGTAAATAAACGATTTCATAGTGATACCATTAGATGCGTTTACTTGAGACGATCATAACCACATGCTCGCGAAAAATTTATTTAAAGTGTAGCTCTCTCGATTTGAAAAAACCCAGAGTGTTTTGAAAACTTTGAATTTGAAAACAGATGCATCAAATGCATCAATTAATCAAAATTAAACCATCATCAAGCATCAATGAACATCATAGACCATTCATGTAATTTGAGTTAGAAGAAATGATGATAATTCCTACCTGAATGAAGTCCACTGAAGTGGCTTTGAAACTTGACTTAGTTAGCATGATTTAAAGCACTTCAAGGCTTGGTTCTTCTTCTGTTAGCTTCAGTGAATTTCAAGGATGAAGAATTAATAAAGAAAATGGATTGAAAAATAAGGAAAGAGTGAATTCAAAAACTTAGAATTATGAGCTATGTGTTGCACCCCAAAATTTGCCCTCTTAGTTGCACTCTTGTTCTGGTTTGGACTTTGTGTTCACCTGCATCATTCCAGTAGGTCATGTGCACAACACGCATTTTCATAAAAATGGATCACCTGAGGTTCAAAAGATCAGCAGTTAGGGAGTTAGGGTTACAACGGATTTGAGGTGTATGGGTTGAATGAGCCTGATTATTCAGGGTCTTCCTGGTGTACAAGACTGTGGGATTTGGGTTTTTGAGCATGCTCATTTTTGGATTTCTTCTCCATCCAGTTTCATCAGTTCTAGAGATTAAGGTTTATGTCCCTACGTCAGGCCAAAGAATCAGGGTTTCTATTTGTTGATAAAAGTTCAGTAATTGAAGATCAGGGGAAATAAAGTTCCATGTTAATCTTGATCATACTCTTTCACTATTTTCTATGTTCATCTTTGATGATTCAAGGTCGTCAATTAGGGAAGGACTTTGTCAAGATTTGTGGATTGAATCATGAAATATGAGTCGTAATACAAAAGGCGAGGTTATGGATTCTTTAGGATCGAGATCTTATTGTCTATTCAAATTACTAATCATATAAGTGGATTTGGATTCAAGGTTGAAGTTTGGATTTAAGATTTGAATTTGAGTCGAATCCGCTATTGTGAATTATCCATCATGATGATTACTTAGTTCCATGAGTTAAGAATCCATAAGTATGGAGTGCTTGGAGTTACAAAATCAAGGTTCATCATGATTCAAGGTTCAAGGAATTCAACGTATCCATTCACGTTGTCTTTGAATATCACAAGCTCATTCAAGTTCAAATACCAAGTTTAGCATTCACCATTAAAGTTTTACAATGTTTATCATTTACAAACCACAAATCCAATTTACAAAAACCATGATTAGCATGTCTAAACATCATACAAAAAATGTACTACACAAACTTTTGTTTTAAACCTAAAATTCTAAATACCCTGACATCTTCATTCCATGTTCATGTTGAGCACCCATCTTCAAATTCCCTTTCACTTAGTGCAAAATACAGATTGCTTTGCCTTGGTTAGCTTCTCGTGTCGTCTTCTCAAACTTTCGTGACTCTAATTTTGAGCCATCTTCAACCTGTCATGCAGACTTGTTTCAGACATAACTAAACCTACATTCAATCAAAGGCCAATTCCTAAAAAAACAGTGTTAAATCAAACGCGACCTTCCCTGTTATATTCACAAGCATGGTTCAACAGTCCACAATTTTGAAACCAACAGTAAGCCATCCCGGCATTGTGTCCATACCAGAAAGCAGAAACAATGAAAATGGAAAAGGACCAAATTACTGCTGCTGAATCAAGTCGTGGTTTTTAAACCTTGGCCCAACAGGATGAAAGAAACTGAGCGGGACTTTGACGCGGCAGCCAAATCAATCGAACCAAGTAATAAACCTGCTCCACATAACAAAAATAACAATCATAAGCTCAAATATTTCATCACAAAAACATAACCGGTTTAAAGGTCGAAATCTGAGGCAGTTTAGTTCATAATTCAATTATCCATAACAAGTATTGGAAGTCATCAATTCAAAAAGGGAACAGTTCAATAGATTTTGTCTAACTTGTTAAAAGCACCTGAGTATTTCAATTCTCATTCTAGCCCAATAATAGAACAATTAGGCAAGTTTTAATTAACTAGCTCATAAATCCATAACAAAAGAAAGAATATGGCCCTGTACTAAGACCATGGGTTGCAGTATTGATAACCAAAAAAACAGTCCAGTTTGCTAATTCAGAATGATAGGAAAAACAACAGGAAATTGATTCAGAAATCGTATCAAAACAACATCGTTTCAATAACTCACACTATAGCATTAGCAAGCCAAGTTTTCATACAAGTGAGCAAGTTACAGTTACTTATGTTCAATAGACCAGCAACACTGCAATAAAAAAAGGATATTCAACTAATTACCCCAGTCTAATTGTTTAAGCCATGACAGAACCCTTTCACTAACCTCTTATACTCACCTATTCCTGGTATACGAATATGTTTTGCCTTAACAGCTAGCTTGCCTCATGGTCATTAATCAACAGAAAACTAACCTCCAACCGAATCCAAACAACCAACTAACTACTAATCGTTTCCCAACTAGTATCCTGATAGTTATAACAGAATCCCCTAATAATTCCTAACATAACTCTCTAACCCCTAACTGTTTTTTAGCCAACTGTTTCCAACATATTATAACAGCTTCATAACAAAATTCTAACTAACTTTTTAACTCTTCATACGCACCATTCAGGGTCATAACAGAAAAAAAAACAAACAAACAACAAATTCTCTAAGGCTGAGATTCAGTTATTATTCCAAGAGATCTAACAACTGAGATCACTTCTCACAAAGCCTTCTAAACATGACTCTAACAAAATTGAGAGGAGGGGTAACATAATTGAAACTAATTTGTAACGAGAATGCCAGCTCATCATCCTATCCTAACTAACTCTAACAGAAAGAAGGGAGAAAGGAACAAGTATATAAGAGGAGTTACCTTCAATCAAAGAAAGAAAGGAGGGTTCTGGAATCTTTCTCTCTGAATTAGAACGCTAGCTTCACTCTTCATTTTCTGAGAATCCTCACTACAACTTCGTCATCATCTTTGATCCTCCAATATGCTTCTGTAACAAAACTTGATCATCCTCATCATCGACAACCAAACTACAACAATGTAATCACCATCACGTTTCAACCATAGACACCATAACCGAAACACAGAAGAGTTGCAACGCGAAGAAGAAGAGAATACAAAATCGAGGACGGAAATTTACGCATACCTGAACTGTTAATTGTTGATTTTCTCTTCGATTTCATCAATCTCGATGAATCACCAATTTTGCTCCGGCAGGTAAGTCTTGACGTTATCTAATTCTTCAATCCCTTTGCATCAAACTTGTTACCATGGCGTGCTTCTTGTTGTGCTGAATGAGAATCCTAAAGTCTCAGGCTCTAATTCGTCAATATAACCATTTAATTTCAGTTTCTAAGTTAGCTAGGGTTTTCGGTTTACCTAGATGTACGATGTATAAATAAGAATCTAAGGAATAGAGGACGTGAATGGTGGCGTTATAAATATGTTTCCTCTGAGAGAGAAAGACGGAGGAATTTACGGAGGATGAGAGGCGATTGGAGGTAGATTATGATGGAGGGAGTAGTCGCTGCTGTCGAGTTTTGAGGGAGAAGAGGTTTGTTCTATTGGAAGTTGGACCGTCATCCCCAATTTAACCCTAATTGATCCATGTTTTGTTTTTTTTTTGTTATATTTTTTTTTGTTGATTCAAATTTATAATAAAGCTGATAAATAAAATAAAAGCTAGATGGATCTTGTTATTGAGATAAACCGGGTTGCACTCTTCCTATAGCCCAATCTCCTTTTTTTGGTACAATTCAAAGAGAAGCTCGTAGACTCTGGTTTTTGGGCCATAGTGCCAGATTGCTTCATCACCCTCAAACTTCAATTTTGCAGCTCCCTAATTCTCCCATTTTCTTGTTGGATTTAGGATTTTTTTTCTTTGTTAATTTTTTCTATTTTTTTTACGATAAAAAATAATAAAATCAATAAAAACTTGTTAGATTCTTTTTATTTGGTTTTTTAGAAATTAAGTTACGATTATCCTATCACTTGAGATTTCTAATCTACCTTTGCTTTTAAGGTTGGAATATTATGCAGGATATGCAGATATGCTTGAGTTTTCGATTGTGATTTATTTTCATATCGATGACGCTTCGACACCTAGACTGCGTATTCAACTTCTGACTCTTTTCTTTATTGGTGCTAGCAGCTCGCAAAATCACCGGGTTTCTTTGCTTTTTTACTTTGCTCTACGGGCTAGTATTTGTTTGGTATATTTTCTTTCTATTTTCTCTCCGCATTTATCGCTTCCTAGAGATCGTGTGAGTTATGATAACATTAGCTTTAAATATAGGCTAGTCTTCCCTTGACTTTTCTTTCTCTTTTCGCATATGCATTTAAAACAAAAAAAACTTCTTTTTCTTACAAACTTCTAAATACTTAAAAAAAAAATTACTGACGAGAATCATATCATTGTTAAGTATGATAGATGATAAGTGGGTTTCTTCTCGACCTTATTGTTCTCTTATTCTAAGCTTTGGTGTGGTTCAAGTCTCAAAGACTTATTTCATGAATAAGTAGAGAAATGGCTAAAATATCTCTCTTGAGATTAACTAGCTGTTATCCACAAGCAAAAACACCAACAAACACAAACTCCTTTTGCCTATGGGCTTTTCTTTCAAAACTTTTTTCAAAGGAACATGTTAATTCACTTCTGTGCTGACGCGTAAGTCTCCAAAGGTCGAGTTACGGCAGAAGGCGAAATTAATATTGTTCATTAAAAAACACAAACTAATTCAAACCTTTTTGTGCCCCCAAGCACCTTTTCTCCAAACTTTTTTCAAAAGAGTATGTTAATTCACTTCTGTGCTGACGCGTAAGTCTCCAAAGGTCGAGTTGCGGAAGAAGGTGAAATTAATATTGTTCATTAAAAAAAATACAAACCAACAAAAACAGGTGAGCCGAACTACGACTGCTCTGATTCCTTAAAAGGGATACGTAGGCATCGGGGTAGGGCCTGAACGAGCACAACTTTATTTTCCCTACATTCTTTTCTCCTTTCTTTTGCACGCATTCTCCCTTCAGTAGTATAGTAAACAGTAAGCATAGATTAAACACACCCTTTGATTAGAACAACAAGAGTGGACACCGTAGAGTACTACGGGCGTGTGGGGTTCTAATACCTTCCCCTTGCATAACATAATCCCTTACCCGATCTCTCGGTTGCAAGACCGTGACTTCTCCCTTCTCAGGTTTTCTCGATGTTTACCTTTCCCCTCTTGTGGGATAAAAAATGTTCGATGGCGACTTCATTGTTTGATGATTTTCAGCCGGTTGTTTCACTATGGAGAGAGTTTGACAGGGTGATTTTGGCTCTCTAAGCTTGAGGAAATGAATGGAATAGCATCCTCTATTTATAGGATAGTGAATGATGATGATAAATGAGAGGAATTGTGAGAAAATCATGCAAGCCAAGACAAGTTTGATCATGCCAAACTTGTGACTTGGAATGTATCAAAATGACCTCATACAAAGTCAAATTCTTATTAAAATGCATCTGGACAATTAGTTAAACATGTTTAGAAACTAAACTGTAAGTAATTTGACCTGTAATCCAAGTTTACTCATGGTAAGAAGTCAAACTCGAAGCAAAAAATAGATTCCATGGAGCCAACTTCAACAATGCATAACTCACAACTCAGGGACCTTTACGATACAATATTAGATTCTTTGGAAAGCTGAATGATCAATCTTGCCAATGTGATTTGAAATTTTTCATTTGGATGTTTGAGAAAAAAGTCATTCAACTTTGAAATAAATAAAAACACATAGATTTTTGTACTTAGAGATATTTCTAAGTGTTGAGCTTCAAAATTACTTATAATGTTCATCAAAATTACATGTCCTTCCACTAAAAATTAGATCATGATTATTGAATATGAAATGAAGTAGACCCTTTGAATTTAATTTTGGAATTGATATCACTTAAAAATCACAAAAATTGAAAGAGTTATGGTCTTTGGAAGATGATGAACAAATTTCGAGAAATTCACAAAAGACCTATAATCTTTTCAATTCTTAAACAACATTCCAAGAATTTTAAAGTCTTTCATATTGATTCAAAGTTGTAGTAGACATCCCAAAGATTATTATGGAAAAATAATGAGCTCAAGGAGATAAAAATTGACCAAGTTATGATCCTTTGAAGTCACACAAGAGAATTTGATAGCCTTTTCAAAGGACTTGTAATCTTCTTCAAACTTAAATGATCCTCAATGCCAAATTAGCCTTTGATCGTTGAAGAGAAAATATTAAGGACTCTTATAAGAGAATCATTGCTTTGGAATCAATTGAAAATCTCAAAAAATAAGCAAGATATGGTCCTTGGAAGTGATCACTTGAAAATCTCAAAAAGACTTGGAACCCCTTTCAACTTTTGATGATTTTTCTTGCACAATTGGATCTTGTCATGTGAAGAGAAGTTGTTATAGATGATGATAAGAACCAATAGAAAAAAGAACATACTCAAAATATTAAAAATTGAGAGAGTTATGAACTTGTGATCACTGTATCAAGCACTTGTTCAATTAGGTCAAACTTGTTGAATCAACCTTGAATATTTTGAACTTTCTTTGCAAAATAGAGCATGATGGATCACATTAGAGCTTGAAATGATGTTGTATTGGAGCACACTCAAATATGGATCTTGAATCTCAATGAAACTTATTGAAGAAGGCATGGGAATAAACACATGAACCTTTGAATATTCTTGATGAATACCACCACCAACTTTGAGGAAAACATGACCAAAATAAAGTGAGAAAGCTATTTTAACAAAAAAAACTTTTATATCATAAACATAGTCTTGAAGATTAAGCTCAAGCCATCCATTGAAGAACCATTTGACTGAGGACCATCCCTCAAAACCCTAGGTTAGATGGTGAGATGGATGCAATTGTGTCATCACCTACAATATGAACATCCAAAGAAACATATATACATATTTTTAGGTTAGTTAAAAGTTAAACCATCTAAAAAACATGTACAAATATACACAACTCAAGGTGCTTGGTAATCCCTTAAGAACAAACTTAAATATAGGATGAAGTAGAAATGGAGAACCAACCCTAATGTATGATCTTGATGTATTGATAATATGAGATAATGAGAGATCTTAGGGGGAAAAACTGGGGTATTATAGTAGCCCTAATTTATGTGTCTTCTATCCGGAGATAGAATGGTTAAAATGTTCATCTCGACACGATTGAAGATACTTAAATACAAAACAAACCCTATTTTTGGCCCTAAGATTCTATGACATGCTTCTGATTATGAATGCAAATGACACACTCCATAGGTGACACATAACACCATTGGGGAGGCAAAAAAAACCAATGGACCAAAAAGAGAGTTCGAATAGGAAAATAAATCGCTAGGGAATAACACGACTCTAGGGATGACTATAAATAAGAAAAACCAAAAACACGATTAAAGAAACCAAATGTTTAGTAATATTTCAACAACGGGAACTCTTAACCATGCAAGTAACAAGCTATCAAGGAGGTAACCATTAAGAAAGTATTATCGGCTTGACTAGAGGAAGGAAAATCAACTCTATTGGAGGAAAATCAACTTCGTTGGGGAAAAGAAGACTCAACTCTACTAGGCTAAAGCCCAAAGAAGATATAAAGTATCATCAACTCAACAAATGAGGAAAAAGAAGTAATGGATAACAACGACCGATATATAACTGTGACTACCCACTCATAGATAAGATATAAAAAACAGAGTTACATCGACCCACAAGTGATCGTAAACTACCAACCCAAAGGTTGTTAGTAGAAACGGTAAGATAGTACCATCTAAAAGATGACGGTAAACATCAATATTGAGGTAGGTAACAAATGATTGCCATCAATACTTATGACTGGAAACAAATGGTTGATATCAGCGCTTATGGCTGGGAACAAAGGATGACATCAACACTTATGGTTGGGAAAAAAGGTTGACATCAACACTTATGGCTGGGAACAAAGGTTGACATCAGCATTCATGGTTGGGAACAAAGGTTGACATCAGCACTTATGGCTGGGAACAAAGGGTTGACATTAACACTTATGGATGGGAACAAAGGTTTGACTTCAACACATATGGTTGGGAACAAAGGTTTGACATCTACACTTATGGCTCGGAACAAATGTTGACATTAACACTTATGGCTGGGAGAAAAGGTTTGACATCAACACTTATGGCTAGGAACAAAGGAGTGACATCAACACTTATGGCTGGGAACAAAAGATAACATCAACACTTATGGCTGGGAACAACTCAACTCTATTGGGGTAAAGTACAATGAGGAGAAAGAGATAAATGCCTACTAAAGAATGACAATGAACTACCAACTCAAGGATGAAGGTAGAAAAAACATAGAATAATAACATCAACTTCTTAACCGAGACATTCTTCCTAGAAAGGGTAACAAATTTTACCAATTTCTGGATTTCGCTGAGAACGGCAACAATTTCTTCTTTGATCAAGATATCACTTGAAAAGGGTAATAACTTTTGTAAGAATCTTTCAACAAAATGTATTTATCATCGAAGTATAACCAATCTCAACAACAAACTATCTCTCATAACATAGAGACTACCATTCATCAGAGTAAAAACATCTTCTCTGGAATTAACAGACTTACTGGGGAAGTACAAGTTGCTCAAATAAAGAGACTGCCACTTGCTGTTACGAAAAGGATTTTGATAACACTACTGGGAAATGAATCTTGATTTCATGGGGAAATACCAATACATTCCTACTGAGGTGATAAATTATTCACGTGCAAAATAAATGCACATTCTCAATCGAAGGCTCACATCCTATAGGAATCAGAATAAAATTATTGTCGGGGACTAAAAATTCAAACCATGAACACACCAGAGTGAAACTATAAACAAGACGCCATCCAATGAGGAACAAACTCAAATGGGAATCAAATTCCATCTAGATAATGAGCTGGGTAGGAAGGCTAAATTAAAATTCTTCCACGAGGGATAACTCAGTGGGGAAATTGAAAGAATATACACTTCTTTCTTAAGGTTGACACTCTATTGGAGAGAGGATAACATAAATCTGCAAAGAGGATAATATGCCAACAAAAACATCAATGATTGCAAATGAACCATGAGTTTTAATTCGACTATGCATGATGTATGTATGAGTGTACGGATGTTATCATGTATATGCTGAAAAAACAGACATACTATACTTAGGATAACCAGACAAAACCAACTTGGGTAAGGACAATACTCGGCTAAATCACATCCAGAATGAAGATTCCATAAGTAAGAAAGCACCAACTGAGGAAACAAAGTCCTACTTCACGAATTAACTTCACTGGGAAGAAACATGGTTTGAAAAAGTAAACAAAGCAAAATATGATAGCAATAAACCAATACGGTTGCATGGGTATAACACCCTCCTCCAGGCTTCACCGGGGAATATCATACAAACTTCGCTAGGGAAAACAATTCCACATCGTCTAGACTTCAACTGGAGTTTCCGTACTGACTTCACTAGGGTAGATAAAAGGAACTTCCTGGGGAAAGTCTATGAAACTTCACGGGGACAACAACTTTAGGGGGAAGCATCATCTTCGATTCATGTACGGAATTAAGAAGTTAACGTCACAGTAAGAAGCCAAAATTATGGGGATTTTAAATCAAACTCAACACTTAGCGAGAGAAAACATAAAAAGTTGACGGTTGTCTCAACACTTCTTAGAAAAGGATACTGCTTTTGTCTGGCTACTTAGGGAGCACACAACAATAACAATGTCATAACTGGAGAGAGCAATGCTCTGCAAAAGATTCTTCATTATTTCTAAACATACAAAGAGAGACAACTCCATCAAATGAGAAAAGGCTTCATAACTTTACAATATCCGCTTGAGAAAGCCTTAGCTGGGGAAAAAATAATACTCAGCTAAAGAAATCTGCATCAAGACCCGACTAGGGAATATGGGATAGAAGTACCAAACAATCCAAACACAAAACCATATATCAACTTGGAGAAAGTCTGAACCAAGACTTAACTGGGGAAAATGGGATCACAAACCCAACACTATACCACATATCAATTGGTATGAAATCCACCACCCATATACATCTTGGGGAATATTTTCAAAACTTCGGAGTTCATCCATCACTGGAACCATTATTTTTTTCTAGCTTGAATCACAATATTGATGTAAAAAAGTAATTTGAAAATTCTTTTCAAAAACATGTTTTTATTATTAAGTCTTTTTGTTTTGAAAATTAATATCAATAATAAATGAAGTTTTTTTAAACATAATAAAATAAAAACTACAAAGAATTGGATAAAGGCTCAAACTTTATTAATAGAATGGTAGTCCGGAAATGGCGTGACTCCATAGATGATTACATTGTTTTGGAAAATGGTAAATACATGGAAAAAATATATTGAAATACAATGACCATTATTCTCCCTAACAACTTTGAATTCCTAAGCACAGGCTTCATGTGAAATGTAATGAGAAGGTTGTTTCCTCAATGATTAAGTCTTATCTGAAACAATTACTTTCCAGGAAAGCCCTGAATTTTACCTAGGTTTCTCTTGCGGGTTTTCAACCTACCGGGAGAGTTCATTTTCTTTATGTCTCTAACTTTTCCTAGACCGCCCTTTTGGGTTTTCAGCCTACCGAGATGCTCTTTTTTTAAGTCTCCCTTTCATTTTTTCAACTTAGCGAGCTGTTCTTTTATTTCTTTAGGAGAAGTATTTCTTGACTGCGTCAGCATTCATGGGACGTTGGAACTCCTCACCATCCATAGTTTCAAGAATCAATGCATCGCCAGAGAAGGCTTTCTTGACAACATATGGGCCTTCATAATTGGGAGTCTACTTACCCCTAAATTCATCGTTAAAAGACATGATTTTGTTAAGTAGGAGGTCGCATTCTCTGAATTCACGAGGCTTGAACTTATTATCAAAAGCTTTCTTCATTTTTTTCTAATATAAGTGACCATGACACAAGGTCGTCAACCTCTTTTTTTCAATTAAATTCAACTGGTAAAACCTGTTCTTGAGCCTCTGACAATTTGGTTTCCATTATTACATGCAAAAAGGGAATATTAACCTCAATGGGGAGCACTTCTTCCATACCATACACAAGAGCGAACGGGGTTTCCCGTGTCGAAATGAGGACAGGTGTACAATACCCATGCAAGTAAAAAGGGAGCATCTCATGCCAATCCTTTTAGGTGACAACCATCTTGTGGATGATCTTATTAATGTTTTTATTAGCATCTTAGGCAACCCCATTCATCTTAGGCCTGTAAGGAGACGAGTTGTGATGGATAATCTTGAATTCTTCAGAAAGTTTTGTCATCATCCTATTATTCAAATTTGAGTTGTTATTAGTGATAATCCTACTTGGTACACCATACCGACATATTAAATTATTCTTGATAAACTGTACTACCACTGTCTTGGTGACATTAGCATAAGAAGCTGCTTCCACCCACTTGGTGAAGTAGTCAATTGCCACTAAGATGAAACGATGTCCATTCGACGCCTTGGGTTCAATAATTCCAACTATATCAATACCCCACATAGAAAAAGTCCATGGGGAGGAAATAACATTGAGAAGCGTTGGAGGCACATGAATCTTGTCAACCTAAATCTGACACTTATGGAACTTCTTCGAAAATTTGTAACAATCAGACTCCATTGTCAACCAATAGTAACCTGCTTTAAGCATCTTCTTTACCATCGAATGTCCATTGGCATGGGTACCAAAGGAACCTTTATGGATCTCATGAATCAACATGTCTACTTCATGTCTATCCATGCATCTCAGCAAGACCATGTCATAATTTATTTTATATAACACATCTTCATTGAGGAAAACGCTACCTGCCAACCTTCTCAATGTCTTCCTATCTTTATTCGACGCACCAAGCGAGTATTCTTGAGTCTGAAGAAAGTGCTTGATATCATAATACCAAGGTTTTTCATCTAATGTCCCATTTGTAGCAAACACATGATATGGTCTATCAAGACGCCGAACTATAATATGAGGTACATCATTCCAAAAATTTACTTGGTACATGGAAGCCAAAGTGGCTAGAGAATCTGTCATCTGATTCTCATCACTAGGAATGTGATGCAATTGAACTTTATTGAAGAAAGGAAATAATCTTCTTGCATAATATTTGTAGGGAATCAAGCCAATGTGACGAGTCTCATATTATCCTTTAATATGATTTATTACAAAAGCTGAATCACCACATACATCAAGAATTTTGATTCTGAGATCTATAGCCTCATCAAGATCCATGGTACAAGCTTCATACTCCACCATGTTATTCGTACAATCAAATGTCACCCCTGCAGTAAAATACATATGAGACCCATGGGGAATAATATTCACATCACCAATTCCTTTTCCATAAGCATTTACATCTCCATCAAACACCATACCCCATCGGGATTAGGAATCAGGACCTTCCTCAGGAAAAGGTTCATCATAATCTTTAATTTTCAAATACATCACATGCTCATTAGGGAAATCATACTTAACAGACTGATAATCATCAACCGGTTGGTGAGCAAGATACTCTGCCAACACATTGCCTTTAATAGCCTTCTAAGTACGATATTAAATATCATATTCAGACAACATCATCTGCCAATGAGAAATTCTTCCAGTAAGAGCATGATTTTCAAAAACATACTTAATTGGAACCATTTTGGAAATCAAACAAGTAGTGTGATTCAACATATACTGTCGCAATCGCTTTACCACCCAAGCCAAAGCATAACATGTTTTTTCTAGCATAGAATACCGTGACTCACAGTCAGTGAAATTCTTGCTGAAATAATAAATGGCATACATTTTCTTCATGTTTCATCTTGTTGTCCCAAAATACAGCCCATGGAGTTATCCAACATAGTCAGATACATAGTCAATGTTCTTCCTTCAACATGAGGGAGCAATATAGGAGGCTCAAGAAGATACTCTTTAATGCTTTCAAATACCCTTTGGCAATCATCCATCCATACACAACCTTGATCTTTATTTAACAACTTGAAGATTGATTCATATATTGCAATTATATGGGAAATAAATCCGGAAATGTAATTCAAACATCCATGGAAGCCTCTAATTTGCTTTTTTAGTTCTTGGTGCAAGCATTTCTTAAATTGCCTTAAGTTTATCAGTATCAACTTCAATTCCTTTTTGGCTGACAATGAAACCTAGAAACTTTCCTTAACGAACACCAAAAGTACACTTATTTGGATTCAAGCGGAGACCATACTTCCTTAATCGTGGAAAAAACTTCAACAAGTCTTCCATATGCCCTTCCTCAGTCTGAGATATAGCGATCATATCATCAACATATACTTAGATTTCCTTATGCATGAGATCATAGAATATGGTGGTTATATCCCTCTGGTACGTTGCATTAACGTTCTTCAACCTGAAGGGTGTCACTCTATAACAGAATGTTCCCCAGGGTGTGTTAAATGTTGTTTTCTCCATGTCCTTAGGAGCCATCCTAATTTGATTGTATCCGGAAAATCCGTCCATGGACGAGAACACTTTGAATTTTGTTGTGCTATCAACCAACATATCAATACGTGGCAATGGGAAATCATCTTTCGGACTTGCCTTATTTAAATTTCTATAATCAACGTACATGCGGACTTTTACGTATTTCTTTGGTACTGGAATAATGTTGGAAATCCATTGAGGGTACACTGATGTTATAAGAAAACCAGCATCAATCAGCTTCAAAACCTCTTATTAATCTTCATGGCCATGTCAATATGAGTGTTTCTCAGCTTCTGCTTGATTGGTGGACATTATGGCTTTAGCGGAAAATAATGTTCCACAATATCGGTATCTAAACCAGGCATGTCTTGGTAAGACCAAGCAAAGGTATCCATATAATCTTTCAGCAACTTATTCAACCTGCTCTTCAAATTGGGAGGAAGCAGTGCCCCAATCTTGGTTTATTTCAAATCTTCTTCTAAACCTAGGTTAATCGTCTCCAATGGCTCCTTATACGACTGAATGGTAGTTTCCTCGCGCTCAAGCAACCGTGAAACCTCTTTTGGGATTTTATCATATTCTTCATCTTCAGCCATATACATAGGATATTTAAATTTTGGAGTGGGTGCTTTCACATTAGGAACCAAACATAGGTCACTAATATTCTATTCGAATAACTCTTTCTCTGGGAGAGCCTTTACTTATTTCTTCATTTCATTGAATTGATCTTGAAAGTCATCCATTCGAGCATAAAAGCACAAACTTTCATTGGGTGGAGAAGGAGGATAAACTTCATCATTAATAACGGCATAACATTCACCGCAGGAGGTGCATCATGATGAATCTCATTATTACTAATGGGGACAGCACGCACCTCATGAGGTGCAGAAGCAGTAGTAGTTTGAACAAATGGAGCAACTTGAGTAGCAGGAGTGTAACCTTATGGCATAAAGTTCTCAGGAATTCCCCTCGGGTACAACGAGGCATATGGTGTTGAGTAGCAATATCTGGAGTAACAAAGATGGGAATTGACAGAACCTCTGAAATAACGATCGTTTGTTGTGGTTGAGTAGCATGAGGAGACGGAGGAGGAGGAGGTGGTGGCTGATTCTGAGTAGCCATCAACGACTCTACCAAAGCAGTCAGATTAGCCATACTGGCTCTCAAAGAAGTAACTTCTTCACACAAATCATGATTCTCTTGTTCAAGGTTTTCCATCTTCTTTTTATAATTAGCCCGAGTATTGCAGCAACGAGACATCTTGTCGAAGGAACGAAGCATGGAAATAAGTAAGATAAATGTGAAATATAGGAATGCAAGAATATGTGCAAAATGATGCATGATATTAAATGCACATGATTTATTTTGTTTATTCAAGGAACTCAAAGAACCATAAACAATTGCAAATTTTGAAGTACTAACACATTTGGAAATATTGAAAATCTCATTTTAATAATAACTTTGGAATGGATTACAACTTTTAATACCTGTTTCAATAATCCTAAGTACAAGAGAATAAAGATAGAATTTAAAAATCCTAAGGTGCCAAAGCTGATGAAGATCTCTCCACACACTGAGGCTTTCCCTTGAGTCTTGCAATCTGAGCCTTCAACTGTTTGTTCTCTTCTACATACTTGTCGATGACTTCTTTCCATCTAGAGGAAAATAAATCCTATTGCTTCTCCATCATCTCCACACCGTGACTCTCAAGAATCTCAATCAAGTCATCTTTCTCTTTCAATTCTGTATAGTAAGACACCTGTAAATTCTGGTACTTGTTCTTCCATGCTTCCTTCTCCTGCTGCATCCTAACTAAGGCAAGCCAAAGTTCTTCCAAATAATATAAGAGAGGAGAAGTAGTCCTCATAAACATATTAGATATAGGCTCTTCACAAGAATAAGACATCTTCAACGTAATTGCCCTTGCTTGCACCCAACGGATATGAAGCTCTAAGGAAACAACTGCTCTTGGTCCCAAATCTTTTCTATCCTTCCTATGAATATGGCGCCAAGCCTTTTCAATCTCTTCCTTATCTAGCTTGTGATCTTCTCCTTTTTTGAGAAAGAAACCACTCAGATGAATGTTGTTTGACTTGTCTCTCATGGGATATCCAAGTTGGTGGCGTGCAAGAATAGGGTTGTAGTTAATTCCTCTCTTTGTATCAAGAAGAGGCACACTGGGAAAAACACTACAAATATTAATAATCTTCACATCATAATAAGCCAGATGATACCAATCAATGTCAGAATGAGTGAGATCCATAATCTTTGGGGCCCAACGCGATTCCTTCTTGATATCCCAAAAAGCAACAGACCAAGGTAAGTGAGAAATAAGTCAGTGATATAACAATGATGTGAAACAGATGATCATTCCTTCCTAATAAAAAATCCAAAGATGGATATAATAATAAGTATCTCCTAGCAGCGTAGGGAATGGGTTCCCAATCAGAAAGATCCTAATTGCATTAACATCCACAAATTTGTCGATGATTGGAAACAAGAGCAATCCATAGGCAATAAAAGCAAAGATAGCCTCAAAAGAATTTGTACTCTTCATCTTGGCAAAGTAACGAGCTTTCTCCAATAGAAACTAACCAGGTAAACCCCTGATTCCTCCTTTAGTAGACATGTTATCCTTAATCTCAAACTTCCCCAAATAAGTTATTGTGGCAATCTCATGAGACTAGGGCTCTCCTTCTAAGCTGATGAAAGGAACACAATCAGTAATAGGTAAACCAAGTAAATAAGAATACTCCTCTAATGTGGGCACCAGCTTATAATTAAGAAAAGTAAAACATCGGTAAAACAAATCATAGAATTAGACCAAAGTAGAAAGAATACCCTCCTTCATCTTGAGCTTCATAAGAGGCACTATGGATCCATACTTCTTCCGGAAATCTATAGGACTCTGAATCTCAGGAGTCAAACTTATTAGTTCCTCTATCTTAGGATCCTTGAAATTGTACTTCCGAGTCTTTCTCCTTCCAAAATCCATGGTCAAAAAACTACCTGATATATTTTCTGTTCTAGACTGGCCCGAAAGCTTGAGTGGGCCCAGTCTAAGACATCTCATAGGTGCCAACCGGTGACTATAACCCTGACTACCTGCACATGTCGGGAAATGTCGCCCTGTTTCCCTTATGTTCCAGCTCTGATCCAAGATGATCGTCGAGCGTCTTCTCAGCCTGCCCGACACTAGTGTCGTGCAGGCCACCAGGGATCGACCAGAGAGGTGCCCGAAACCAGTGTCCTCCCCGGAACCAATGGCTAGTTACGGGCACATCTACCCAGTTTGACTAAGTCCTGGAAATGACCTGATTTCCTGGACCCGCATATCTAGGCAGGAAATTGAGAACCAATGACCAAGCGCCAGGGGCATTATATAAACCCTCACACCTGTGAGGGCCATGTATCAAATTTTTACTACTCACTACCTGATATTTTGCAAGTACCTTCTTGATCCCACACTTACTTGCTCGTCGGAGTACCTTGCAGGTATAACCCCCTCTCTCCTCAGCCCAACTGAAGATCATCCTCTGGCCATTCTCCAAGTTCTGATCAACCGCAAGATCAATGGCGTCATCTATGGGAATCTTTTATCCCCATCTTTCGTCCCTCGAAACCTAAAATTAAATCAACTTTTCTTTCAATATCAGTTTCTCTTATCATGGTCGACCACAATGATATTTACCTGTCCGGAAAGACCATTCTTTCCCCTGCTCTCAAGACTGATGGAAGCCAGGAACACCCCCACCTTGAGGACAACCTGGGCTTCCGTGATGGACAAACTGCGTCCCCTGACTTCACTAATGCTCGACGTGGTGATGACAAACTCTTGGACGAAGGACGTTCCAAGAATCCTGTTGAGGAACTTCCAGGAATCTTACAACCGATTCCTATCCGTCTCAACATCGACCCGACCATGGCAGCACTGCTCGCTGCCTCAAACCAGACCAACACCCTCATCCTTCAACAAAATCAGATGATAAGGGCCTTGGAGAACAAGCGTTCAAGATCTTCTCCTCGGAGAGCCAGAAGACGAAATTCCCCCAGTGCATCACAACCTAGGCATGTCCCACCGCCTAAAAAATAAAATCGCGACATTTCTATCTTCAAGAAACGCAATCGTACACCTCCCGCCCGAGATCAAGACTCCCCTTCTTTCAAGAAGAGGAGGGACAACAAGCAGATCGACCGCGCTCGATTTCCCTCTCCTGAGCCAAAGAAAAAAATATGGAGCCCCTCCCCTAGACGGGACCGCGACGAACGACGAGGGAGAAACTATCACTCTCCTTCTCCATCTCCCGTCAATAGTTAAGATGACGAGCCCCATGACCCGCTATCAAGGGAGATCACCGAAGCTCCACTCTTTGTCGGCCTAGAGAAGCCGCCCACTCTAGGGACCTATGACGACACGACATATCCTGATAAGCACATCGAGAACATCGATGCACTCCTCAACTTTAGAGGGGTCAAAGGCGCCATAAAATGCAGACTCTTCCTGACCATTCTTAGGAAGGGAGCGATGGCATGGTATACAAGTTTGGCCGATGAATCCATCACCTTGTGGAAACAGCTCGGGAGAATGTTTTCAAGGCATTTCACTGCCTCCCGTCGACACCCTAAATTAGAAGCTTAGCTCAAAGCGATCATACAGGGTAGGGACGAGTCTCTACGGGCATACATTGAATGTTTCAACAAAGAAGCGGTCTAGGTCCCAAAAATGGACAATATGAAGAAATAACTACTCGAGCGCGGGCTCCTTCCCCACAACGACTTTTCCAAGGTTGTGGGCATAGAAACACCAGCCAAGCTCGATTCCCTTTTCCTAAAGGCCCAGACGTACATATAGTATGAGGAGAAGGAAGGGGCCAACAGCGCCCGGGAATCCAGGCACAGAGAGAGTTCCAAACCCTCAAAGAATGATGAACCCTCGACATCAGGTCAGGTGGAGAAGAAACGGGAGGACAGGCCCCATGATCCTAAAGACTACAAGGGACCGGCCGGTCATCACGACTAAACCCCCTAACAACTTCAAGGGAGAGTATTCTTTCTGAATGCGCTAATTCTGAATTCAAACAGGTCAGGGTGCGCTTCCCCCGACAAACATCGTTAAAGCCCGAAACCGATAAGAGCAAGTACTACATGTTCCATAAGAGTCACGACCACAATACAATGGATTGCATTCACCTCAAGGATGAAATCAAAATACTAATTAGAGACTGGCACCTCAAGCAGTTTAAGAAAAAAGAGGCCGCCCATGACGAAGCACCAAAGACCAAGAATGTCGAAGAAGGGAAGAAATCCCCCAACCTCGACACCATTTCGGTCGCCTTGAGCATTTCACGGCTGGAAGACTTTTACATTCCGGACATGGAGAACGTCCCCCTATACTTCTCCACCCACAGTCCATGGGAATCCTTCCCCGCAACCATGGTCATTTCTAGTGGAGGGTTCAACAGGCATACAACCGGATCGGTGAAGAGAAGGTTCAACCAACTCATCGAGGCCAACACTGAGATGGACGCCACGATCGATAAGTTCCTAGAAGGATCTCACCCCCTTGCATTCTACAGGGAAGAGCTACCGGGAGGAGCCCCGAATTCGAGCACACCACTACTCGTGAGAGCTCGGATGGCTAACTTTGACGTGCGTCGCATTTTGGTCGACCAGGGCAGTTCGGTGGACATCATGTACGCCCAACTATTTAACACTTTGCAGCTAAACAAGAGCCACCTGACTCCCTACATGGATTATGACCTTCAAGGTTTCAACGGGGCCAGCACGAATCCATGGGGGTACGTAGAGCTGATCGTCACTTTTAGAAGGGGGATAATGGCCATGGAAATCAAGACCCAATTATTGGTGGTAGACTACCCGTCTCTCTATCAATGTATTTTCTGGAGACCCACCCTTGCCGAGCTCATCGCGGTCCCCTCCACTGTTCATCTCAAGATGAAATACTACACGACAGAAGGTTTGGTTGCCACTCTTCACGCGGACATCCAAACAGCCAAGAGGTGCTTCGAAGCTTCTGCGAAGGGCCTCAGCTCCATTAATGCCCAACCCCAGACGAACACTGGAGCCATACTACCCTCCAGCTCTGAGGAATCCAGTCCGCTGCCGAGGGTCGACACCATTGACCTCGATAGTCGCTTCTCCATGGAGGACAGGGTCGAGCACGGGAAGAAGGGGAAAGAGCCTATGGTCGAAGACGAAGGGTGAACCTTCTCTGCTGGCCATAACGAGCTCTCGAGTCACGCACGGCCTATCTCAGACAACGACTTCGAGATGGTTCGCCTCGAAGAAGACCCCACCAGGGGAGTAAAGATCGAAGCGGACCTCCCCGACCTTGCAAAAAGGCAACTCAAAGCTTTCCTGCGGGAGAACGTTGTTCTCTTTGCCTGGAGTGCAGTTGAGATTCCCGGTTAAGACCCTGAGGTTGAATTCCATCACCTAACCATTGATCCCACCATCAAGGCGGTCGCGCAACATAGAAGAAAGCAGTCGACCGAGAAGTCAAAGGCTGATGAATTAGCTGTAAATGACCTCCTAGAGGCACATTTTATTTCTGAAGCCAGTACACAACCTGGATCTCAAATGTAGTCCTTGTTAAAAAGTCTAATGGAAAATGGAGAATGTGCGTTTACTATATTGATCTCAACCGGGCTTGCTCGAAAGATGCTTATCCCCTCCCCAATATTGACAAACAAGTTGACAATTCGGTCGGTTTTAAACTGTTATCGTTCATGGATGCATACTCTAGTTAAAACCAGATTCCCATGGAAAAAACAGACAAAAAATATCTCACTTTCATGACCGAGTCAGGCAATTATTACTACAGTGTAATGTCGTTCGGCTTGAAAAACGCAGACACTACCTACCAGCCAATTCCTCCCGTCGGCGATTCACATTGGTGATGACCTCCATGAACTGGGTCATTTGAGTAGCCATCTGGGCTCTCATTTCAGCGAGTTTAGCTTGGACTTGCTCCATCTGTCTTGGCAAGTTTTTTATGGTAGATTACCAATGAATAATCGTCTTGAATTCTGAATAAGAAAAACAAAATAATAAGAATACCATCTTGAGATGACCTGTCATGTTATGAGATGTATGATATGCATGATATGTTTTGTTATTTCCAGGTTATTTTACAAGTTTTGTCGATCATCAGAAATAACAACCAAGCACAAAAGACAAATAAAAAGGTTATAGTGAAAAACTACTTTATTTATAAAAACATCAAAATACCGATTCTCAAAATCCACTGAATTTAAATAAGATAAAAAATATCCCATCCAACAAGACTGGTGGTGATCGCTCAACAAAAACAATAAAGAAAACTAAAGGGGTGAATCTCCCATCCCCACATGTAATAAAGGTCCCTTCTCCTGGAAATGCACCTCACTCCACTCCTTGGTCTCCTGGAATAGTTGTCTTATCCTTGGGCAGTCATGTTATTCAAAAAGGCTTTTAATCACCACATCCTTTCGAAATAGTTGTTCCTCTAAGTACTAACATTACTACAGAAATTGACCACATGTGTTGCATTATGGAGAAATAGGTATAGGTGCATGCTCCAGCTCTTCTATCTAACTTCGGAGCTTGGCGTTTTCCCCCCTTACACGAGCAATCTGCTCCTCGTGCTTTTGATCCCTCAATCTGACTTCATTGAGTTTCCTTTCCAATTCTTTAACCCCCTTTCTATGACATTCTTTAACTTTTCTTCTGCTACTTGGAAACTCTTAACCTTTTGTTGACTTTTAAGAAGTGCCATATCCTGAACATTAGTTAAGCTGGACTTCTCAATCCTCGATCTCTTTGATTTTTCATATGATCCACGACCCTATAGAATATAATCTTTCTCCCGATTCTCCCTCCAAAGTATTCTCTTTTCTTGTAGAGCAAAGGAAAGTTCAATATTCTTATCTTCCAAATCAGCCTGTAGCTTAATATTCTCAGCTTTGTCGTTTTTGAGGCACGCCATTGGTAGAACTTCAAATTCTCCCGAGGCGGATTGCTTAGAATATGTCCTATCATGAGAAAGGTGACCCCCCTCCTTTTCATAAGATGGGAATTTATCTATCATCGGATCATACATAGGTTGCGGGTATAGTGGTT
This sequence comes from Vicia faba, assembly GCA_948472305.1. Lineage (NCBI taxonomy): Eukaryota > Viridiplantae > Streptophyta > Magnoliopsida > Fabales > Fabaceae > Vicia > Vicia faba. The sequence continues at coordinate 1,013,011,303 of OX451735.1, forward strand.
CTTCCCTCTTATAAGGAAACAACAACACCTCACTCGATCCTGAATCCACCTCGAATAGGCGTCAAGAGTCGTACCTTCGCTTCTATCAAAAGACTGCTTTCCCTTTCGATGAATGTGTTTCCAGGCGACTTTTACTCTTTCAAACATAGCATCATCTCCTCCTTTTCCGAAATAAACGGTTTCCCTAACCTCCCGCTCAGTAGGTCCATTTTTCATTACGAATCCAAATTGGCGTCGTGCTAAAATGGGGTTATAGTTGATGAAACGTTTCGTTCCCATGAGTGGAACATTAGGAAACTCACCACAACTCGTAATGAACTCCTTCAGAATTCCCATACCGTGCCAAACAATGTCATAAGAAGCGAGTCACATGATCCTTGGGGCCCAGAAAGAGGTTTCAACAGTGTCAACAAATAGTCCCTTGGTGGGCATGTGCATCATGAACCATTTGTAAAGTAAAGCTGTACCGCATACCACATCCCCCCTCTTTCCATATCGGGAATGAATAGTGAAGTAAGTGTCAGCCAATAATGTCGATACCAGATTGTCATTCATAAAGACACAAATTGCTGCCAAATTCACCACCCTTTTTGCCACAGGTAAGAGGACCAAATCATAAATTAGCACGGCTATAAGTGCGTTGAAAGCCGTCCACTTTCCTTATTTTTCAAATGCCTTGGATTTTTTTATCAGATAGTCTCGATAAATACCCTGTACGTCACATTTCTTGATCCAATTGCCTTCGACTTTACTAACGGTCAAATAAAGAGCTTTAGCGATAGCCGGGTAGTTGGGAACTTCGGGCACTTGAGAAAAAGGAATATTGTATGTGATCTTCATATTAAGAATATATGCATATTCATCAAGAGTTGGTGCTAGCTGGTAATCTTGAAAAGTAAAGAAACATGGTTGTGGGTCACAGAACTGAAGAAGCACTCTTAATGCCCATTCTTCATAAAAATCATTCACCAGTGGCAACAAGTTCCCATATCATTTCCTGAAAATGTTTTCATTCAGACCATTCACAAGGGCTCCCAACTCTCGCAATCGACCCCCATAAAACACAAACCGGTAGACAACCTTCTTCCTAAGAGTTTCTGCACTCGTGCTTATGTGGTTATTTGTCCGAATGCCGATGACAACTTCTAAATACCTTGGAAATAACATGCATATGTGAATTAAACATACATACATTTTTTTCTTGCATTTTTTTCATAAAATAAATATGCCATGAGGTGATGCAAACACATAGGAATCAAGGTATCTGTTGTGCTGTTCTAAATATGTCGGGAAACCAAGATCTAGAACTTTGTAAAATAATCAGTCATTCTTTTTAGAAATCCAGTCACCAACAAAAAAAAAGTCACCAACAGTACCTGTAAGGATCAACATTCCCTCCCCGCTCACAGGTGCAAACTAGGTCATTGTAAGGCAAGGGTAACTCATAATCATGGGTACGCCTGAAGCCACTATCGTCGAAACACCCATGTGAAATGATAGCACCCCATTTGTAATCTCATCTGAGCATGGACGACATGAGCGCACTAGCAAACCAAAGTCGACTAGCCGTTCATATTTCGCTCTATTACTAAGGTTCCTATGGTTGTCACGTCGCCTGGGTATTGGGCCTTTTACCTCTTGTAACACCCACCCAACATGATAGCAGAGCTAACACATCAGATAACCAAATATATGAAAAGCAGTAAAATACATGCGCAAACATATGCAAACAGTATATACAAAACTGAAAACAAATAAACACCCAAGGAAAACAACAAATAACAGCTAGGATCGACTCTGGGATGGACCACCAATAGGTCAACCTGTCCCCAGTGAAGTTGCCAGCTGAAACGACCTGGCTGAACCGTCATCTGATATAAAAATCAGTAAAGTCACCACTGAACATCTTTTATCCCGCAAGAAGGGAAAGGTAAACATTGAGAAAACCTGAAGAGGGTGAAATCACGGTCTTGCAACCGAGAGATCGGGTAAGGGAGTCTATTACGCGAGGGAAAGGTATTAGCATCCCACACGCCCGTAGTACTCTATGGTGTCCACTCTTGTTGTCTAATCTAATAGGTGTGTAAAATCTATATTTAAACTATACAAGGAATGCATGCAAAAGAAAGGAGAAAAGAATGTAGGAAAAATAAAAGTTGTGCTGGTTCGGGCCCTACCCCAATGCCTACGTATCCCCTTTAAGGAATCAGAGCAGCCGTAGTTCAGCTCATATATTTTGGTTGGTTTGTGTTTTTTAGTTAAGAAGATAAAAGCAACAGACGAGATTGCAAAACATCAGACAAAACAACAAAATGTCAACAATGATGATAAAATAGAAAAAGAGATGACAAAACATGGCATGACAACACAAACTCAGATAAGATGATAAAACGCCAGCATGATAGAAAAATATCAAACAAGACGATGAAACATTACACCTAACAATGATATCGAGGATCAAAGTAGGATGACAAACAGAGGAAATGGAGAAACATCAGCAAAAGAATGTGTGATGGCGAAACAACGGCTAAGAGATAGGAAGATAACATGGAAAAGATGGTGAAACATCAATAAACCAGAGAATAAAACATCACACCTAACAATGATATCGAGAATCAAAGTAGGATAACAAACATATGCGATGGCGAAATATCGGCTAAGAGATAGGAAGATAACATGGAAAGGATGGCGAAACATCCATAAACCAGATGATAAAACATCACACCTACTATGATATTGAGAATCAAAGTAGGATAACAAACATGTGCGATGGCGAAACATCAGCTAAGAGATAGGAAGATAACATGGAAAGGATGGCAAAACATCAATATATCATATGATAAAACATCACACCTACTATGATATTAAGAATTAAAGTAGGATAGAAAACATGTGCGATGGAGAAACATCAGCTTCAAACAAATATGCGATGGCCAAGAATAGGCTAAAAGATAACAAGATAACATGGCAAAGATGGCGAAATATCAATAAACCAGAGAATAAAACATCACACCTACTATGATATTGAGAATAAAAGTAGGATAACAAACATGTGCGATGGCGAAACATCGGCTTCAAGATAACAGGATATCATGGCAAGGATGATGAAATATCAAACAGAAAGGCGCACAAACAATTAAGATTGGTTTGTATTTTTTACCTTGAAGAAGGATTTAAGTCTATTAATTATGTTTTATGATTTGCCAAGAAGAAGTTAGTTTTAAGATGCAAGAATGAAAAGGAAAAGAAAACAACTAAGGGAATCTATCCTAATCTCTAACCCTAATGTTATCATACAATGATTGGCCCTAAAGTTGGGGATGAAAATGGGAATTTTCTATCCAATGTTAGCATGCATGGATTCCTATCCTAGGGTCTAGCTCGAGGACTAACGCTACACGAACAATCCTAAGGGAGCATGGTTAATACCAAACAAGTAATCAAACAAGTGCTTAAACATGAGTAGCAAGCAAGGTACACATGCAGAATTTCCTTAAACAGGTCTTTAAATAAAACAAAGGGACTCTTAACATATATCAACGAAGATCCCATTATGCAATAGAAAGAAATAAGGAGAGGAAACAGTAAAAGGGAAATAGTGCAATACCAAACGGATAACTATCCGTAGCAAATGAGCAAGAAAAAGAAACCCGGAGAACTTGAAGCAAGCTAACATCAGTAAACAAATCAAGTCAGAAATCATGCAATCAAATATATGCATTGAGGCTCCAAATATGAACATATCCCACAGATGAGGTATAACATTCATGACCATATATATATCCTGCAAAAGAATGACAAATATACAAAGCATAATAATAGTGCAAAGACAACCAATTGTGTTCCGCAAATAAAGTGGAACACTATAATACTAAGTCTAAATGGCGAAATTTTCTTCAGAGTACCTCGCACATTCAATAGACAAATTAGTGATCTTAAAGATAGATGATGAACCAATAAGGGATGAAAAGAGGTATGCCAAAGTAATGGAAGAACATGATAACAAAATATCCAATCAGTAGATGTAAGCAACATCAAGTAAACTCAAACAATAACTAGGTCAAAACAAAAGAACTATTACTCCTCTCATGTCACCATGTTGGATTGACAAGTAAATATCAATCAAGGATCAAAGGAGCTAGAGAGGTAATACAAAACAAAGACTTTAGAAGCCAGTAGCAAACACTTCACCCATAATCATTCATTTCATTATGGTTTACAAGCATAGCAAATAAGAAGGATTCCACTAAAGGTATCACAAAGCTTGGATCACAAGTTAGCAAGGCAAAGAAATTCAAATAAAGTCAAAGTTAGAAGACTTAAACTAGTCAAAGACTTGAAATAAAGCTTCTAACATGCTATGAGGATATGATCAAGAGTTTGAAATATTAATTCTAATACATGTTGCACAAGTGCATTCAACATACCTCAAAGATTCAAAAGAAAAGAAAGGATTGAACATCAAATTCACAATAAGATGGAATGGTTCAATCATTATAGGTCAAGTGATATCAAGCCTTTATGAGACTATCCTTGATGTATCATTCCTTACCATGTTATCATTGGTCACTTGATGACCTCAAACTCAAACTAAAAGTTTAAAGTTCAAAGTAAAAAAAACAAAATAAAGAAAAGAATCATTAGTTAGGAGGCATGAATCAAAAGGGCACATTAACCACTTATGTGAACTCAAGTGAATTGATTTGAATTGGAGTGAGGAAAACAAGAGAATCATGATCATTAAGTGTCAAATTATAGGCCTCTCACAAGTTCATTGGTCATCAAATAAATTGCAACAAGATATGCAACATCAATTGGGCCCTTTCACTTTGAAGACTCATCAAAAATAAAAATGGACTTCCATAATTGAAACAAAAATTGCTTCAGCATCCTTGAGATGTATAGAAATCAGAAAACATATTTTAAGTTTATTGATAGTAGAGGAAAGGATCAAATGAGGCTCAAAGACCAAAACTAGTTGACAAAACTACCAAACTAGGCAAACTTTCAAAGTAAATCAATGGAAAATACCAAACCTCAGTAATTAATTCAAGAAATCAAACGAGAGCTGAATTCAATTGAAACTTAAGGAAAATTTGTTTTTGGAATTAAATCAAACAAGTGAACTATCAAAATCCTAATTATTTAGAAAATAAACTCAATTATTGATTAATTAAGTCCCAATTTTAAATAAATCAATATAAAATCATACACAAATAAAGAAAACTTCATAGATCAGAAAACTTATTTTTCCATGTTTTTTCACATTAAAGAAAAGTCAGAAATAAAATCAAGATTTAAACCATTAAACAATTAAACAAATATTCACATAAACAAAATTCTAATAGAAAAGTCATAAAAAATATTCAACCAAAATTATATTCAAATATTAGAATTAAAAAGAAGCTTCTATGATTTTTTGTGGAATTTTTGTATCAAGAGAAATACCAAAATAAAATCAAATGTCAAATAAACAATTAATTGATGACACGAATTTTAAAATCAAACAAAATATTTTCAAAAATTCTGAAAAAAAATGTAGAAGGTCATAAATATTATTTTTAGGTTTCATGATTTTTTTTAGAATTTTTCATCAAGTTTTGTTCAAGAAATAAAATCAGGGAAGATCAAGTTATAAAACAAGATTCAAATAATTCAAAATTCAAAAAGGACCAATGGAATTGCGCCATCACATCATCTTCAACTTCCATCCTCAGCCAGGAACGCGCGAAATGCTGAAGCTAGGGCTTAATGTTCAGACTATAACTACATGCTCATTTCTCAATCATTTTTCACCAAATCAAGCGCAAATTAAAGATGAATTAACAAGCTATAGCATGATGTTCACAAATTTTCATATGGATCCAAGATCAAAGAGAAATAAGCATGAGAAAACAACACAAAATACTGAAACACATAAATTGTAGAAATCTTTAATGCACGATTCAAGCTTCAAGAAGGCATCAAATGTAGATCAGACCTAAGGTCTGGCCAGCTAAAGCACAATACACATGATTTACATCATCAATTCAAGCTTAATCATAAGAATCGAAGTCCATGAAAAACCTACCTCAAGGAAAAATCAATCTATTGACTCCATCACTCCAACTGCAAGCCAAACCTCAATCTACAATCCTTGGCACTTGGAGAAGAAAATGCAAGAAGAATCACTCCAAACGTACAAGCAAACTTGGAGGATCGAAGAAATGCATTTGTGAGGGAAAAAAGTAATTTCAGATCTGAAATTCCTCCAGCCTTTCGTTCCACTTTTTCTCCTTTTCTTTCTTTTGAATGCATGATGCAGTGTTTATATAGGGTGTTTAAAGTGAGGGAAATAAGGTCCTAACTCAAATAAATCCGTTGGGGGGTAAATTGGCCAAAACAGGTAAAGGGAAGTGTGAGATCATGTGCTTGTGTTATGTTTGTTTATCTTCCTTTTTATGCTGCATTTTGATGAGCTATGAGTGAGGCAAACAAAGTGTAAGGGGGTGAGGTGGCAAGGATTGCACCTGGAAATGATTTTCTTGTGACGAAAGTTACCAATTTTGGCGAAAATGCAGAAAGCAATGGGATGCAAGGAAAGTGTGATTGTTTGGCCAAAAGGAGTAAGAAATAAAGTGTGTGGTTCGAGCCAAGCATGTGTAATATCACCATGAAACCAAAATGAATTGAAGGATGTATAAAATCTGCAACTTGTATGACCTACGCGTGCACTAAAAGTCTGAATCGAAGGATGTAAAAACCTACAACTTGCATAACCCACGCGTGCACCAAAAGTCAGTTGATTTCTAAATGAAGCCATAGAAAATTGACTCATGCGTTCTCATGTTTTCCTTGAGCCAATTAAAGAACATGTTCTAAGCTTCGAAATAAGCTAAGGTTCGAAAGAAATGATGGAATGATGAGCAAGATATGAGGCTTAAGATTCATGGGTAACTCAGGCCAACTTGCCCAATAACTGCGCACGCTGGCCTGCTTTAATATAACACTTCGATTGGTTCAAAAATGAGAGAGAACGAAGGGAACAGAAATGAGACTTCAACTAACCCAAGATAACTTCGAATGGTCCAGATTGAAGAAGATCAAAGTAGGAAACAAAAGGCTTCGACCAACCTTCAAAGCCACTTCGAATGGTCCAAACCGAAGCAAGAAGAATGAAGCTTCGACTAGATCACAAAGATGATACTTCAATTAATTCAAAATAAAGAGAGGAAAAAAGAGGCTTCGACCAGCCTTCAAAATCAATTCGAATGTCCAAATTGAGAGAAAACGAATAGGGCAAAAGGAAGCTTCGACCAGCCCACTTAGGTTATACTTTGAATGTCCAAACAAAGAAAAAGAATGAGGCTTTGACCAGCCTTCAAGGTAGCACTTTGAATGTCCAAACAAAGAGAGATCCAAGTAAGAATAAAGAGGCTTCAAATGGTCCAAACTGAAGCAAGAAGAATGAAGATCCGGCCAGCTCACAAAGACGACACTTCAATTAGTTCAAATGGAAGAGAGGAAAAATGAGGCTTCACCAGCCTTCAAGATCAATTCAAATGTCCAAATTGAGGGAAAACGAATAGGGCAAAAGGAAGTTTCGACCAACCCACTTAGGTTATACTTTGAATGGTCTAAGCTGAAGAAAATGAAAGATAGCCACTCAAATGAAGTTTCAACACCCAACTTCCTCAAACCACAACTCTTTCGAATTCAAATAAAATTGATTGATTCCAAGTTCAAAGAGAAGCTTTAATAGTGCCCGTCAAAATGCACGAGGCACATTTTTGTATTATGCCTAGAACTAAAAGATATAGGCATGTTACCAACTGTTTGATGAATTAATTAGGCCAAATGCCTTGCCTTACCTGGCCAGACGCCCAAGGTTCCCTAACAAATGCCCAACTTGCCTTAAACTTCAAAGGCTCATAACTTTTGATTTTGAGTAAGAAGTACATTTTTGTCCTCTGTGGGCCCTTGTAGATCTTTTTCCCCTCTTCAATTGGAAAAAAGAACCACCAAAATCCCCAAGATAACTTCAAATCCAAGTAATTTCTCAAACTTGCAATTCTACTCAAAATCAATCATTAATGATCATCCCACATGAAAATACATGTCAAATGCTTCATGTTGACCAAAAGTCCTCCTGGTCAACTTTGAGTTTGTTAACTTTGAGTAAAATGACTGTTTTTCCCTTTTGATTCAATTGAACCACTTCTCTTCAAAATTGATGATCAAAATTTCAAACATAATATATTCCAAACACATAAAGGCTATGGAAGAAGCTTTCACTCAAAAAGTCCAAAGAATCCCAGATTAATACTTAAACATTAGTTTACTGATGAATCAAAAGGAAGTGATTCTCCTTATAACAACACAATACTCAATCTTCTGATGATCCAATGAGGTGGATAAGACATCTTGAGACATGTGGTACCTTTGGGCTTGAAAGATTCAGAGGTTTAGTTAATCCTTGAGAAACTTGTCAATACAATCTGTGACACCCCAAATTAATTCAAGTGTTAAATAATTAGGAATTTAATTATTAAATTAATTAAAGGCTTAATTAATAATATTTTGGATTAAATGGATAAATTAATTATGAAATTAAAAAGGAAGACCGGGGGTGTAAGGTTGAATTAGAGGTGTGTGAAGTAAAAAGCTCTACTAAATAATAACTAATTTATTACTATTATTTGGAAAATAATAATAGGAATATAAAAGAAGGATAAAAAGGAAAAGAAAAAGAAGGTTATTTGGAAAGAAGCCATTGTACGTGAAATTGGAGAAGAGAAGAGAAGAGAGAAAAAAGCCAAACGCCATGAATTCGAAGGATCATCGCGAGGTAAGGGGTGATTTCAATTATTTAATATGCCTTATAGATTTTGAGATCAATAGAATTGATTAAGCATGTTAGGAATCTCGATTTTGGAATTCTAGGTTTGTGGGATTATCCCTAATTGTGTCAGAGTATAGGAATTGGAACCATTAATGTGATGAATAAGTAAAAGGAATGATGGAAACATGATTTATGATGTTGTATTGATGTGTATTGGTTGCATTTTGGTGTCCCAAATGTTATATTTCATATGGGTATGAATTGGATGGGATTGGAATGAATAATGCTGTCAAAATAGCAGATTTTGACTCTGCAGGTCGTGGGAACTGGTTCCGAGTGGGGAGGAATTGGGTTCCACTGTGTAAACGTACAAAAACTAGCAAAATTGCACGTAGGAACCGGTTCCTGTATAGGTAGGAACCGGGTTCCAGTACATTTTCCAGAAACGTAACTTTTTGAAAAATATTAAACTTTGAAAATTCATAACTTTCAAACCGTAAGTCCGATTTGAGTGCCGTTTTCGGCAGTATTTCTTAAATTTAAAATGATATCTTATAAAATAAGAAAAATATTATTTTATGAAAATTATTTTAAAAAGAGTCGAATTCCAGATTTTTGTAAACTTTGGTATTTTGAGAATGATGTGGAATCGTTTGTAAATTGTTCTGATTTGGTGAATGAGAACTGATACTTATGTGTTGTGCCTGCTATCCATTATGATTGAGATGTGATCATGTGATATATTGGTTTTGGCATTATTTGGAATTATGTTGTGATCATATTCCGTTGATTTGATGTTGACTTTCCGATTATGCGGTTTATTATTATGTACATATTTGGTGTATATGCAATGGTGTATCCATGATAATTGATTGTATCAGGTCCTTGTGGATGAAGTGCATGTTTATCCTGTTTGATGTGTGTATGGTAGATAATGATATCATTTTTCTTTTGGTTTTGGTTCAGTTATGATAAATTGATGTATTTCATAGACTGATTTGATGTTGCATGTTGGTGATGTGCATGCATATGCATTATTTTAGTGAAGTTAATTCCCATTGTGTGGAATTTGACTTGTATTGCCGTTAACCGATACCCGAGAGATGATGGGTGGTTAGGCTGGATTCGTGTCCGAGTGTTATGGACGAATCGATGATTGCTTCGGCTGGATTCATGTCGGAGTGTGATGGACGAATCGATGGTTGCAGTATCCGGTGGATGATGGATCAGTGATGGGTGACTTAGTCACGTGTTGGTACCACATGCATTGTGTCTGCATTTGTGTTTGCATGGAATTGTAACATGTTAGGATGTCTTCCAGTGTTACAATTTTTTGGTTGATTATTGATTTGTGTATAATGACTTGTATGATTGGAACTGTGTGTTGAATCAGAATTTATGCTAAAATGAGTGAAATAATATGCTTGTGATATAATGTTGATTGAGAAGCTTATAATGCATGTTAATTATGAGAAATATCACCCTTACTTTAATGATTTCAGATTAAAGTTAGCAGCTCAGGAGTTGATGAGGATGGCTCTAGAGCTATGTTACTTTAAGTCTGTGTGTCAGTGTCGTGCTCTGATAGGTTGTAACACTGGGGGAAACGTTTGAATGATGAGTTTTATTTTATACTCTATTGTTTAATTTATGTTGGGAATACTTATGAAGTGAAGTTATTCCGGTTTTGAGAAATTTCCGCTGTGTAGAACATGATGTTGATTTGAATATTTATCTTAATAATTCCTTCAGTAAAGCATGATAACTGATGATTTGAGGTTTTTATTTTTATCTTGAATTGTGACATCCCTATTTTCCATGTTACTCTGATTTAATTAATATATTCGCGGGTTATTTAGAAGGGGTGTTACAATAGTGGTATCAGAGCAGGTCGGTCTATCGGCCAGGTTGTTTATGTGTTTACTCCCTTTTGGTATGCGACATGTGTGTGAAACACTGTCGGTACTTGATTGTTTCCTTTTCGTTGTCTGCAGAGGTACGTGTGAAATAAGTGGGGGAGAAGTTTCTTCTTTGAAGTTTTGTGCAAGAGGTTGGTTCAGTATACCGCCGATTGTAAGAAGTAAGTATTGCCGAGCAGTTGATGCTTCAAGCATGGTTATGTTTAAGTAGCTTGAAGGGTAAGATTGAAGATGCTGTTGTGGTTTGGTAACGATGGTTGATGCCACCTCGTGATTATTGACTATCTATTGACAAATTGAGGAACTGATCACCCTTAATCTCTTGTTGATAGTAGTCGGGATCGCGTTGAATGGGATGTACTTATTGTGCCAGCTTTATAGTGTGTGAAATTAGTTGAGTCGGCAAGAAGAGAAGCGTTATGGTTTGCGTAAAGAGAGATTTAGATCTTAGCGAGAGCAAGATAAAGGCATGTGACCTATTGGATGTAATTTTTTTTATGAAGTGTTCCGTGATGAAGTAAGTGGAACGGTGCGAGAGTGCAAGGTGAAGTCTTAATGGTTTTGTTACTAGAACTAGTTCGAATTCGAGGATGCCTATAAGAGGTCTGCTTCTAGATTGAGAAAGTTGAAGAGTCAACTTGAGAATTTGTTTGAGAAGAAGTTTATTCATCCGAGTGTTTCGCCGTGGGGTGCTCCGTTGTTGTTGGTTAAGAAGAAAGAAGGTTCGATGAGATTATGTGTTGATTACAGACAGCTGAATAAAGTTACAATCAAGAATCGATATCCTTTGCCGAGGATCGGTGATTTGATGGATAAACTAGTTGGAGCTTGTGTATTTAGTAAGATTGATCTGAGATCTGGATATCATCAGATTCGTGTGAAGTCGGAAGATATTCAGAAAACTGCATTTAGAACGAGGTATGGACATTACGAGTATTCTGTTATGCCGTTTGGAGTTACTAATGCACCTGGTGTTTTCATGGAGTATATGAACAGGATATTTCATCCGTATCTTGATAAGTTTGTGGTGGTGTTCATTGATGATATTCTAATTTATTCGAAGAGCGATGAAGAGCATGCAGAACATCTCAGAGTTGTGTTTGAATTGTTGAAAGAGAAGAAGCTTTATGCGAAGTTGTCCAAGTGTGAATTCTGGTTAAGTGAAGTAAGTTTCTTGGCCATGTAATTTCCAAGAATGGAATTGCTGTGGATCCTACGAAGGTAGAAGCAGTATCTCAGTGGGAAGCGCCGAAGAATGCTTCTGAGATCCGTAGTTTTCTGGGTCTTGCAGGTTATTACAGGAAGTTTATAGAAGGATTTTCCAAATTAGCGTTACCGTTGACTAAGTTGACCAGGAAGGGTCAGATGTTTGTTTGGGATGTTGGATGTGAGAAAGGATTTCAAGAGCTGAAGAGGAGGTTGACAAGTGCTCCGATCTTGATTTTACCAAATCTGACTAAGTCTTTTGTTGTGTATTGTGACGCATCATTGATGGGATTAGGTGGTGTGTTGATGCAAGATAAGCAGGTGGTGGCTTATGCTTCGAGACAATTGAAAGTACATGAAAGGAATTATCCGACTCATGATTTGGAGTTGGCAGCTGTTGTGTTTGTTTTGAAGTTGTGAAGGCATTATTTATATGGTTCTCGGTTTGAGGTGTTCAGTGATCACAAAAGTCTGAGGTATCTCTTTGATCAGAAAGAGTTGAATATGAGGCAGAGGAGATGGTTAGAATTTCTAAAGGATTATGATTTCGGTTTGAATTACCATCCTAGTAAGGCAAACGTTGTTGCAGATGCCTCGAGTAGGAAGTCCTTGCATATGTCGATGTTAATGGTCCGTGAGTTAGATTTGGTTGAGCAGTTCAGAGATTTAAGTTTGGTATGTGAAACTACTCCGAATAGTGTGAAATTGGGTATGTTGAAACTGACTAGTGGTATTCTGGAAGAAATTCGGAATGGACAGGAGTCCGATGTTGGGTTAGTTGATAAATTGACATTGATCAACCAAGGTCAAGGAGGCGAGTTCCGGATTGATGAGAATGGTGTTATGAGATTTGGTAATAGGGTGTGTGTTCCGGATGTTGCAGAGATTAGGAAGAGTATTTTGGAAGAAGGACATCGTAGTGGATTGAGTATTCATCCTGGTGCTACTAAAATGTACCATGATTTGAAGAAGTTGTTTTGGTGGCCGGGAATGAAAAAGGAAATTGCTGAGTTTGTGTATGCTTGTTTGGTTTGTCAGAAGTTAAAGATTAAGCATCAGAAACCGTCAGGATTGATGGAACCGTTGTTTGTTTCGGAATTGAAATGGGATGGAATCTCTATGGATTTTGTGTCTGGTTTGCCAAGGACATCGAATAATTGTGATTCTATCTGGGTTATTGTTGATCGGTTGACGAAATCTGCTCACTTTATTCCGATAAGAATGGATTATCCGATGGAAAGGTTGGCAGAATTGTATGTTGAGAAGATTGTGAGTTTGCACGGTATTCCTTCTAGTATTGTGTCAGATCAAGATCCGAGGTTTACATGTAAATTATGGACGAGATTGCAAGAAGCTTTGGGTACTAAGTTGCGTTTGAGTTCTGCTTATCATCCACAGACAGATGGTCAGACGAAGAGAACGATTCAGTCGTTGGAAGATTTGTTAAGAGCTTGTGTGTTGGAGAAAGGTGGAGCTTGGGATAGTTATATACCATTGATTGAGTTTACCTACAACAATAGTTTTCATTTGAGCATTGGTATGGCTCCGTTTGAGGCATTGTATGGTAGGAGGTGTCGGACACTGCTGTGTTGGTATGAATCTAGAGAGAGTGATGTGATTGGACCGGAAATTGTCCAACAGACTTCGGAAAAGATTAAGATGATTCAGGAGAAGATGAGGACTACTCAGAGTCGTCAGAAAAGTTATCACGATAAGAGGAGGAAAGATCTTGAGTTTAGCGAAGGAGAACATGTTTTTATGCGAGTTACTCCGATGACTGGTATTGGTCGAGCTTTGAAGTCAAAGAAGTTGACTCCATGTTTTATTGGTCAGTTTCAGATTACCAAAAGAGTTAGGAAGGTTGCTTATCAGATTGCTTTGCCGCCGTCACTTGCAAATTTGCATGACGTTTTTCATGTATCTCAGCTAAGGAAGTACATTGCTGATCCGTCTCATGAGATTCGGGTAGACGATATACAGGTACGGGAGAATTTGACTGTGGAAGCGGTACCTGCGAGAATTGAGGATCGAAAGTTGAAACAGTTGCGAGGCAAGGAGATCGCGTTGGTAAGAGTGGCTTGGGGAGGACCAACAGATGGAAATGTCACTTGGGAGCTGGAGAGCCAGATGAAGGACTTGTATCCCGAACTGTTCATCTAAGGTATGTTTTCGAGGATGAAAACTCTTTTAGTAGGGGAGAGTTGTGACACCCCAAATTAATTCAAGTGTTAAATAATTAGGAATTTAATTATTAAATTAATTAAAGGCTTAATTAATAATATTTTGGATTAAATGGATGAATTAATTATGAAATTAAAAAGGAAGACCAGGGGGTGTAAGGTTGAATTAGAGGTGTGTGAAGTAAAAAGCTCTACTAAATAATAACTAATTTATTACTATTATTTGGAAAATAATAATAGGAATATAAAAGAAGGATAAAAAGGAAAAGAAAAAGAAGGTTATTTGGAAAGAAGCCATTGTACGTGAAATTGGAGAAGAGAAGAGAAGAGAGGAAAAAGCCAAACACCGTGAATTTGAAGGATCATCGCGAGGTAAGGGGTGATTTCAATTATTTAATATGCCTTATAGATTTTGAGATCAATAGAATTGATTAAGCATGTTAGGAATCTCAATTTTGGAATTCTAGGTTTGTGGGATTATCCCTAATTGTGTCAGAGTATAGGAATTGGAACCATTAATGTGATGAATAAGTAAAAGGAATGATGGAAACATGATTTATGATGTTGTATTGATGTGTATTGGTTGCATTTTGGTGTCCCAAATGTTATATTTCGTATGGGTATGAATTGGATGGGATTGGAATGAATAATGTTGTCAAAATAGCAGATTTTGACTATGCAGGTCGTGGGAACCGGTTCCCAGTGGGGAGGAACCGGGTTCCACTGTGTAAACGTACAAAAACTAGAAAAATTGCACGTAGGAACCGATTCCTGTATGGGTAGGAACCGGATTCCAGTACATTTTCCAGAAACGTAACTTTTTGAAAAATATTAAACTTTGAAAATTCATAACTTTTAAACCGTAAGTCCGATTTGAGTTCCGTTTTTGGAAGTATTTCTTAAATTTAAAATGCTATCTTATAAAATAAGAAAAATATTATTTTATGAAAATTATTTTAAAAAGAGTCGAATTCCCGATTTTTGTAAACTTTGGTATTTTGAGAATGATGTGGAATCGTTTGTAAATTGTTCTGATTTGGTGAATGAGAACTGATACTTATGTGTTGTGCCTGCTATCCATTATGATTGATATGTGATCATGTGATATATTGGTTTTGGCATTATTTGGAATTATGTTGTGATCATATTCTGTTTATTTGATGTTGACTTTCCGATTATGCGGTTTGTTATTATGTGCATATTTGGTGTATATGTAATGGTGTATCCGTGATAATTGATTGTATCAGGTCCTTGTGGATGAAGTGCATGTTTATGATGTTTGATATGTGTATGATAGATAATGATATCATGTTTCTTTTGGTTTTGGTTCAGTTATGATAAATTGATGTATTTCATAGACTGATTTGATGTTGCATGCATATGCATTGTTTTGGTGAAGTTAATTCCCATTGTATGGAATTTTACTTGTATTTCCGTTAACCGATACCCGAGAGATGATGGGTGGTTAGGCTGGATTCGTGTCCGAGTGTTATGGACGAATCGATGATTGCTTCGGCTGGATTCATGTCCGAGTGTGATGGACGAATCGATGGTTGCAGTATCCGGTGGATGATGGATCAGTGATGGGTGACTTGGTCACGTGTTGGTACCACATGCATTGTGTCTGCATTTGTGTTTGCATGGAATTGTAACATGTTAGGATGTCTTCCAGTGTTACAATTCTTTGGTTGATTATTGATTTGTGCATAATGACTTGTATGATTCGAACTGTGTGTTGAATCAGAATTTATGCTAAAATGGGTGAAATAATATGCTTGTTGTGATCGGTGGAAATAGAACTGACTGTTTTTTAAGCTGGTTCGCGAAATGTCGCGGTAAGCAAGAGTCGCCACCGTCTTTTATGTTCTCCAGTATGGAAAGGACAAAAGCACAGCAAAATTCCTTCTTTGAGAATGTTTCTCGGTTCAGGAGGTAGATTTTTAAAAAGGGAAGGTGTTAGCACCCTTTCTATCCGTGGTTATCCACGGGCTCTTAGGTACTTGCTCTTATGTTTTCAAAAATTGTTTGCTTTTCAAGTGTATGTGGGTTTTGAAAAAGTTTCGTTTGAAAAATTTCTAAGTAACTCTTGTATCTGTCCTCAAGAGTGTATGAAAAATTTGTTTGAAAACTTTTTGAAATTGTGGGTGCGAAAAGTTGTTTTGTTTGTTTTGAAAAGAGCAAGTACTTGAGAGAAATCTACCTACTCTAAGGAATTAGGTTGCGTAAGAGTCCTTTAGATAATTCCATCCCACCATTGAGAGGTGTAGGTAGCACCATCGTTGGAGTTATTCGGGTCAATTCGATTAAGGGACATGTGTGGTCACCAAAGCAATATTAGGACACCTTAGAAGTAAACCTAATGTCCTAGATCCTTTTTATCCGAGGCAACCGTTTCGAGGCAACAGGATCTTTAGACAGGAGGGCAACCTCTAAGACACCCTATACTTGATGACCACGTTCAAGGCAACCAGTGAGGCGTACCCTAGGAGTGGCATGTGCATGTGTGTTGTTTCAGTTTATGTTTATCTTGTACATGTTATTTGTGAGCTACAGATTGATTTTACTTTTCATACATTCTTGCAGGCATATTAACAGTTAAATAATTTGCAGGAAACAAAGCGCGGAAAGGTAAATCTGGCTATTACAAGGCGCGGGTCTATACATCTCCAAAAACAAAAACCCGTTTTGGAAAATAAGTGCGAGAATTTTAAAAGAAAGCAATAAAGTTCTAATTAATTATTACATTTCCTGAGCAGATACAAAATAATGAATTAAAAAATAAATACGCGCGAAAGATTGAATCGGGAACGTCCTAGGGTTTTGACCCTTTTTTTTTTGAGAAAGAATGAGATTGTCCTTTTTTGCAATTAATTAAGAATTAAGCTAATTTAATAATTAATTAATTTATTTAAAAAAAATGTTTTTGTATTTTTATGTTTTTTAATGAAAATAAAAATAAGGATTTAAAAGTCAAAAGAAAAAAACCTAGTTCTAAATTTATTTTAGTTTTTTAAGAAAAAGATTAAAGTTGCCTATTTAAACTAATTAATTAATTATAATTTATTTACAAAAAATAATATGAAATTAATAAATAATAATAATATTAGTTTTCTTTTGATTTTTATTGTGAAAAGGTTAATTAACTAATAATAATACTAATAATTAATAAAAAGGAATTATAAAAGAAAAGAAAAATAAAAAAGAATAACAAAACCAAGGGGGTTTGGGCCCAGAATAGGGGTGAAATCTGGAATTGTGAGGCCCATTATCTCAAGCCTTGTTGACTTTTTGCAATTGGCTGCGTGTGCTTTGATCAAGGTGTATGGTGGTCATCCTCTCTTGGCCTTCAGATCTGTGAGAAAGGCCACTTGGCGCGCTTGGATGTGAGGTGCATGATACACCTTCTTTGGGAACCTGCACATAAGTATGTAAAGAAAAAATACATGGAAATTATGGAGGACCTGGGATTCGAACCCAGGTCCCAAGGGACAATGCCCGTACGCCTTAGCCAGCTGAGCTGTGTGTTCAATTGAGATAATAATAATAAGTGGATATTATATTTGTAAACCAACACATGCCATGGAAAAAAAATAACGCGTGTTTTGGATTCAAACTGGCCAATGATGTGAAGACACATCATCGTCTTCTCCAATAGCCCCTGTATTTCTTTCCTGCGGATTTTGGTTCCGCAACAAAATTCGTTGCCTTCTCCTATACTGAGCTCTAGGCCACGAAAATGTCAACCAAAGCCATCATCCTGTTCGTCTCAATCTCCTGAATCCGTCCATGGCTATGGCTTGCATCAATTATTCCTGTAAAACAAAACCCCAAATTGCAACCCCCAAAACCCTAGGTTCGGGTAGGGAGATCTAGGATACAACAATGCAATTAAATAATACAAGATGCTTGGAATTTGGATGATTAATACAAATACGCTAAAATTTTAGAGAAAAGGCACAAGAATTGGAGGTTGAGACTCCATGTTCAGAGCAAGGTTCGAGACCACTTACAGTGCGTTGTAGGGGGTCTTAGGACGCGTTTGTGATCGCCTTAGCTTCAGGGTATGGCAAGGAAGAGAACCACGTGTTTATTTTGATCTAAAAACGCCTGTAACACAGTTTTTGATCTCTCACTTTTTTGACAAATTTCAGTTTTTGTTCTGGCCGTTTCAGTGATCTCCAGGTCGTGAATGAGGTTTGTAATGCTTGCATATGTAGGTATGAATGAGAATTAAGTGATATGATGAGCCTTAACCTTGTGCAATTAAGTTTTGGATTTTGTTTGACCACCATTAAAGGACATTCCATACTTGGAGCAAAACTTGAATTTTATGCTCAAAATGGCTTGGCACGAATTTGTGAGCTAGCATATGACAACATGAAAGCCATTCAAGTCACCAAGATGCCATTCCATTAATTTTCTGATTTTATTTGAATTATTATGGATTAAATCAATAAAAATTAAATAAAATAGAAAAATAAATGTTTGATCTTGAAATTAATCATGGGACACGTGTATGGCATGAAAAGGCTGAATCAAGTGGAAGAAAGTGGGCCTTTTTGTCAAAAATTGAAGTTTCAAGGATAGTTGACTTTTGCCATTTCACAAAAATTTCCCAACTTCTGCAATGCATATCTTGCTCAATTTTGATCCTATGAACATGTTCTTGGACATTTTGGAAAGGTCTTGAAGTCCTCTAACCAATTCCTTTGGTCCCATGTCATTTTTATTTACCAATCTCAAGTTATGGTCTTTGACTTAAAATGCCTTTTTGTTGACTTTTGAAAATGACCTATAATGTTGAAATAGATAACTTTTTGTGAGAGCATTTCTTGGATTTGGAATGTGAAGATGAGTTATAGGAAATGTCCTCCCCTTCAAAATGAGCATTGGATGGGAGTTTTCTGATGAACCATTAAAAAGTTATGCCTTGGTCAAGTTACAGTTGACTTTTTAGTTGTCCAAAAATGGAAACTTTTGCATCTTGATGATTTTTGAGCCATGCTTGTGGAATCATGATCAAGACTTGATCAAATGATGATTGTGGCTTCAAAATAAGATGTTGACCAAAATTTTTGACTTTTGACTGCCAAATGACCATTTTACCCCTACAGTTGATTGTGGAGCAACTAGGGCTTTTGACTGTGCAAACTGGCATTGTGAACCTTGAAACTTGGCATGTAGATGCTTGACAATGTGTATAGGCATATGTGACTTGATTGAGCCATTGAAAACCTCAACCTCCTTGCAAGAACCAAAACCCTAATTTTGACTGGCTTAGGAGGATGTTTGACTGTGCAATCCTTGAGTAGACTTGAGCAGATTGAGATGATGCTTGTCCAAACTTTGAAGAATATGGGAGGGCAAATTTTGGGGTACAACACTTGTGATATAATGTTGATTGAGAAGCTTATAATGCATGTTAATTATGAGAAATCTCACCCTTACTTTAATGATTTCAGATTAAAGTTAACAGCTCAGGAGTTGGTGAGGATGGCTCTAGAGCTATGTTACTTTAAGTCTGCGTGTCAGTGTCGTGCTCTTATAGGTTGTAACACTGGGGGAAACGTTTGAATGATGAGTTTTATTTTATACTCTATTGTTTAATTTATGTTGGGAATACTTATGAAGTGAAGTTATTCGGTTTTGAGACATTTCCGCTGTGTAGAACATGATGTTGATTTGAATATTTATCTTAATAATTCCTTCAGTAAAGCATGATAACTGATGATTTGAGGTTTTTATTTTTATCTTGAATTGTGACATCCCTGTTTTCCATGTTACTCTGATTTAATTAATATATTCGCGGGTTATTTAGAAGGGGTGTTACACAATCAATCTTCCAAAGCTTGAGGGAGGCTTGATAAACAAAAATACCTTGATCCCTACACCATGTATAAATGCAAAGCAATATGATGTTTATGATGAAACATAAGCCTAAATCAAGAGGGTAAATTTTGGGGTGCAACACTCTGGATACAAAAAGTCTTAATCTTCTTTTGGACACAGAAAGTCTGAATCTTCTTCTAGACAAAGAAAGTCAAGCAACAAGGACATTGTCTGCTACGAGTGCAATGAACAAGGGCACTACAAAAGCGATTGTACTGACTTTACTATAAACATTACTAAAGCTGAATTAGAAGAAAGTTTGAGTGAAATTCTTGAAAGATATCAGCAACTTCGAGTTAAATTCAAGAACCTAAAAGAGGATCTAGTTTCTGACTCTGAAGAAATTGAGAATCTGAGATTAGAAAATTCTGAGTTAAAAGAAAAAATTTCAAAACTTGAGAATGGTTTACAAACCTCTCAGAAGGAAACCATCTCAAATGTTCCAAGTAACTCTGATAAGATCATAAAATAATATGATCATATATTTCAGAAGTTCCTTGCTAAAAACATAGATAGAAGCAAGATGGCTTCAATGATCTATGGAGTTAGCAGAAATGGCAGAAAAGGTATAGGATACCAAGGTAAAGTATCCTAACCTCAGAAATCCATGGACTTAGTTATTAAACGCACACCATTAAAATCTCACTTCACCTATGGGCACATACATGACCTGAAATACACCAATAATGATTTTTCTGCTAAACCAAAATTCAAACAGAATTTTGGTAACACTAACAAACAAGGACCCAAAAAGATATGGATACCTAAGGACAAAATTATATATGTAGCAGATATCTTTGACAACAATACTAAAACACTAGTCATGGTACCTAGACTATGGATGGTCTCAAACATGACGGGAAGAAAGCATATGTTCCAAAGTCTGGAACCTAAATCTGGAGGCTACGTGGGTTTTGGAGGCAATAAAAAAGGGAAGATCATTGGCTCTGGAACTGTCGATAAAGGTAACCTCCTTTCTATTAATAATGTTCTATTAGTAGACGGTTTAATGAATAACTTGTTATCGATAAGTCAATTAAGTGATAACAGTTATGATATAATCTTTAATCAAAATTCATGTAAAGTTGTTAGTCAGAAAGATGGATCTATCCTATTTAATGGAAAGAGGAAGAACAACATTTACAAAATAAAACATTCTGAACTAAAAAGTTCGAACGTAAAATGCCTACTCTCTATTAACAACGACCAATGGGTCTGGCACAGAAGATTGGGGCATGTTAGTATGAGAATAATATCTCAGATTAACAAACTAAATATGGTTAGAGGACTTCCTAATCTGAAGTTAGCTTAGATGCTCTATCTGAAGCATGTTAAAAAGGAAAGTTTGCAAAACCTCCTTTAAAAGCAAAAAATGTTGTTTCTACCTCTAGACCATTAGAACTTCTGCACATAGACCTATTTAGAACAGTGAAAACTGCATCCATTAGTGGCAAGAACTATGGGTTAGTGATCGTAGATGACTATAGAAGATGGACATGGGTAAAGTTCTTAAGACACAAGGACGAGTCACACTCTGTGTTTGTTGCTTTCTGTAACCAAGTCTAGAATGAGAAAGAACTTAGAATTGTCAAAGTCAGAAGTGATCATGGTGGAGAATTTGAAAAAAAAAATTTGAAATATTTTTTAATGAGAATGGAATCTCTCATGATTTCACTTGTCCTAGAACTCCCCAACCAAATGGAGTTGTAGAACGAAAGAACAGAACTTTACAAGAAATGGCTAGAACCATGATCAACGAGACTAACATTGCTAAGATCTTCTAGGCAGAAGCAATTAAAAAAGCGTGTTACATTCAGAATAGAATCTCCATAAGACCTATTATGGTTAAGTCTCCATATGAATTTTGGAATAAAAGAAAGCCCAATATTTCGTATTTCCGTCCATTTGGATGTATTTGCTTTATGCTTAACACCAAAGAACATCTGAACAAGTTTGATTCTAAAGTAAAAAAGTGTATTATGTTAGGATACTCTGAATGCTCAAGAGGCTACAAAGTATACAAAACAGAAACACAGATTATAGAAGAGTCAATCAGTGTTAGATTTGATGACAAGCTTGGCCCTCAAAAGTCAAAGCAAAATGAATCTCGAAGATATAGAAGTTCAGTTCACAGGTACTAAAGGCAATACATCAGAAGTTCCCAACAAAGACTCACCAACAACATCAGAAGGAAATTTCACAAACACTATAGCAACATTTGAAGAACATCTCCAGAAAAGACTATCCAGAAGCAGCCTAGCTCACCCTGAAGACAAAATTCTGGGAAAGAAGGAAGATCCAGTCAGAACAAGATTAACATTCAGAAATTATGAAGAATCTCTCATGGGATTGGTATCTATTATTGAGCCAACTACCATTGATGAAGCTGTTCTGGACAACAACTGGATACTGGCTATGTAGGAGGAGTTAAATCAGTTCACCAGAAATGACGTATGAGATCTGGTTCCCAAACTAAAAGGGTTCCACGTCATTGGAACAAAGTGGGTATTCAGAAACAAATTGAATGAACAAGGAGAAGTCATCAGAAACAAGACACGATTGGTTGCACAAGGTTATAGTCGGCAAGAGGGGATAGATTATACAGAAACCTTTGCTCCAGTCACCAGGTTAGAATCTATCAAACTCTTAATTTCTTTTGCTGTTAATAGTGGCATCGCTATCTATCAGATGGATGTTAAAAGTGAATTCTTAAATGGATACATTGATGAAGAGGTTTATGTGCACCAACCCCCTGGGTTTGAAAATTCCAAACATCCAGAATATGTTTTCAAACTAAAGAAATCACTATATGGTCTGAAACAAGCTCCCAGAGCTTGGTATGAATGACTAAGTAGATTTCTGTTAGAAAAGGAATTCACCATTGGGAAAGTGGACAGAACCTTGTTCTGTAAGACATTTAAGAATGACATTTTAGTTTCTCAAATTTATGTATATTATATAATATTTAGATTTATTAAATCTTCTATGGGAAGAGAATTTGCTAAGACTATGCAGGAAGAGTTTGAAATGAGCTTGACGGGAGAACTCAAATTCTTTCTGGGCATTTAGATCAATCAAACTCCAGAAGGAACCTACATACACCATAGCAAATACGTTAGAGAATTTGTGAAGAAATTTGACCTATTAGAGTGTAAGCATTCTAGGACTCCAATGCATCCCACATGCATTCTGGAAAAGGAAGAGGTGAGTAAAAAAGGTAGAGCATAAGATCTACAGAGGTATGATTAGTTCTCTCTTATATCTTACAACTTCAAGACCTGACGCTCTATAATGTTTGCTTATGTGCCAGATTCTAATCAGATCCTAGAGAATCTCACTTAACAGCTGTTAAGCAAATTTTCAAGTATCTGAAAGGAACTACTAACCTGGGTTTGTTTTATAGAAAAACTAGTGAATATAATTTAATATGGTATTGTGATGCTGACTTCGCTGGAGACAGAGTAGAAAGGAAAAGCACTTCTGGAAGCTTCCAATTTCTGGGAGAAAATCTGATCTCATGGACTAGCATGAGGCAATCTATAATTGCTTTGTCAACATCTAGACCTGAATACATAGCAGTTGCTGGATGAAGCACACAGATGCTCTGGATGAAGAGTCAGCTTGAAGACTTCAACATATTTGAGAGTAACATTCATATATTATGTGATAATACTTCTGCAACATGTTTATCTAGAAATCCTATTTTATATTCCAGGGCTAAGCATATAGAAATAAAACATCACTTTATTAGGGACTATATTCAAAAAGGTATCCTTTCTTTAAAATTTATTGACACAGACCATCAATGGGCTGATGTCTTTACTAAACCACTTTCTGAAGATAGGTTTAATCTCATTCTGAATCATCTGAACATGAAATCATATCCAGAATAAGAGTTTTATTTATATATTCATTAACCCTCAGAACTTTATGTTTTCTTTGTGAACATATGATCAACAAGTCTTCAGAAGTTAGAAGTACCGTTGCATCTGAATCTATCTAAGAAGATCTGAATGGTTCATTTCAAAGATAGAGGCGTGCAATTCACATTATTAACATATGTCATCCTCTCACAAGCTACCTTCTAAGAATGAACACGCGTTCAAATTCTGAAGGGTCTTAAGCTTTGATTGGGTGCATTGAGACGCGTGTCATTGGTAATTGTTTCTTATCTACACGCCATCCCCTATTTTCAGTATTCATAATTGCAGTGTAATCATTAATATTTTTCTCTTTCTTATTAATTAAGTTTTCAAATTGATTATAAATACACACTCACTGTCACTTTCACTTTTTCTCGCTTCTATTTTTCTCTCTAGTTTTCTTTTGCAAAAACCCTTTTTCTCAGAAATCTCAAACAGTCAGTGTGAACAATGGCATCTTCTTCAAGCGCTAAAAAAATTCAATGTGCTCCTGGTTCATCATCAACAGCAGAACAGTACGAAGAACCAATAAGAACTTTACTCACTCCAATTGAATCTCTTGAGGTTCTCTACGAGCTTATCATCGACTTTGAAAGCTTGTAGGAGAATTGGTGTGATCTTTCTGCAGATGTAGCTGCTTAAGGTTGGAACAGGTATTTCGATCGTCTTCTAGGTCTAGTGTTCCCAATTCTGATAAAGGAATTCTGGATTCATGCAAACTCCTCTAATCACCTAGTAACGTCTTATGTAATGGGGAAGAAAATTGCAATTACTGAAGATTTAATTACAAAGCTGATTGGGTACAATGGCTGAGGAATCAGGTGCAACGACATGGCTGAGAAATTCTCTAACCTAAAAGCCATATCAAGAGTAATTTTCACTTCTGGACAGCCATCCAACAAGATTAGAGATCTGAAGGACTACTTCAGAATCTGGGCTAAGATCATTTCGGGCTGTATAAAGCACAAGAAGCCAATAAGTTCTCCTGACAACATTAATATTGATCAACAATTTCTGCTATATTTCATTTCGAAGAAGACAAGAATAAACCTTCCTCACTTGCTTTTTAATCATATGAGAACAAGCATGAAGGAAACAAGAGAAGATGAAAGAACCAAGAGGGATTGGATACCTCTGGGCAGGTTAATTTCTGATAAGCACACTGGAGTCATGTGCTGGAAAACCCCTTAATGCCAAGAACCTGAAAAATATGAAGATTATTGACAGCATTAAGAAGGAGAAAACCGTTTCTACACATGAGGTCATCACGACAAGGAGAATCCCTCTGAAAGATTTTCCTCTATTTTCTGAAGTTGATGCTACCCCAAAAATAGTTGTCAGATACTAAGAAGCATGCAAGAAGGATGGAACTGCTCTAGAGCTAAATATCTATGATCTGTACCAGCAAGCTCCAGATGTTGTCTTAAAGAAGTCCAGAAAGAGAAAAGTTGTAGGAGAAGGATCTTCTTAGAGGACTCCAAAAGCTGCTAAAAATAAAGGTAACTCTTCTTTTATTTTTGTGGTAGAATCCGTAGTTTTTCCAACATCTGAAACACCCTCTTCTCTAAAACCAATAGAAGATCCCTCACCTCAAACTTTTGAATATTTTGATATAGATTTTGACCCCTCTGTAACTCTGGAAAACATCCTAAACAAACCTCTCTCTCCCAATCCACATTTTAAACAAAATCAACCAGAACTTAATTGAGTTCTTTATGATATTGATCATTTTGATCCTGATTTTCAAACTCCTAACCCATAAAATCCAAACCCTCAAACTCCTCAAACAGAAAATAAAAACTTCCAAACCACTCACCCAGAAAATCTAAACGCTACCACAAACCAACCAGAAGATTCTTATACAAACTCTGATACCACCACACCAATTCCTGGAATCACAGAACCTCTCATGGTTCGTCAACCTCTCTCCATCCTAGACATTCCAAAAATTCGATCACCTTATCATTCCACTCCACCAAACACACCTCGATCACCAATCATCATTTCTGATTCGCCTACTCCCTCTCCTATTAAACTTCCAGATGATCACCTCAGAACAATCATAGACTTAGAAGCGCCAAATCACCTAGCTTCAACCTCTCACAAAATTGCCATTCCCAAACCTAAACCAACTATGACCAAAGCAGATGTTGGTAGAAACTTATTTATTTTTGAAACAGAATTAATGGAATGGGTTAACTCTTTGAAGCAAGCAAGTTTAGAAAATCCAAATCCTACTGCTTCTGATTCTCACTGGAATCGGTTCAGAAGATGGTTTAACTCAGAATCCCAGAAGCTCAAAGAATTAAACTATGAATTGGCTCAATAAAACTTTTGTGATCAGCTAAAATTCTTCAAGGGTCAAGTTCCAAGTCACTGGGAAATGAAATTGATTCTTCTGCTGGACAATGCTCCCTGGAAAGAGCACCAACCTTCAGAAGTTATTGAACCATGCTCTGAAAATCTTCCTCTGGTTATTATTTAAGATAAAGGCAAAGCAACTGAAGAAGCCACTGAATCAGAAAATGCTATAGAGTGTTCTGAGAAACTTGCATCTTTTGTGGATACACCAACTTCATCTTTGGTTATGCAAACTCTAGAAGAGTTAAAGAAAGAGAATGCAGTAATCAAAGAAAGATTGGACAAGCAAGAAGACACGAGCAAAGAAATAAAGGAAATGCTAGGAAAACAAGAGGAATCAAGCACTCAGATTAAGATTTTGCTGGAAGCGTTGTTCACATGACTCCCCCCTCCTCAATCTTAGTTTTTTATAACTTGTTCTCTACATTCATTTATCTTGCTTTATCTGGCTCTGAAAATGTTATTGAAATCTGTTTAAATATAAATCATCTTTTTGACTCTGAATATTAGTGATTATATTGCTTTTTGATTCTTGACAAAAAGGGGGAGAACATAAGATATTTTCAATAACAGTATATCGGGAAAAGGTCTCAAACATTTTGAATATCATAACTTCTCATTTTTTTCTAAAAGCAAAACAGGAACAAAACTCTGATGAAGACATAAGGAGATACATCAAAAGCTTTGATCAGAATGAACTTCAGGGAAGTAATTCATCTCTATCTGAGTACTCAACTCAGGGGGAGACTCTCTAATGCTTTATGTTCTGTCTATTTTTATTAAAATATCCTAGTTTTTATCATCATCAAAAAGAGGGAGATTGTTAGAACATAGTTTTATTCTACAACCCTCGTAAGAGTTTTTATGATAACAAACACAAATAACAAATATGAACTCTAAAATTATTTTCTATTTTGTAGAGAAGTTCTGCTGGAAGCAGATCAAAAGTTAAGCTACAAAGTTGTTCATGCTGGGAATGTAGACTTATCTTAGAATGTTCTGATGAATGAAGATCAGATTTTGCGCTAAGAGAAAGACATTTTAACTCTGAACAGAAGTCTAATGTTGCAAACAGGACCTTATGATTCTGACTTCCAAGTTTTGAAACAAGAAGCAAACAGATTCCTTAATGTTATGAAGCATTACTATTCATTAAAGTTGTATCAATTGCAACGGCTACAAACATACAAGGATCTTATAATTGAGGAAAGTGCATTAGCTAACATTTATCAAGTTTCCTACTACTCAAGATTGTTGTGCCTATTTAAACAAAGGACAAGGTTAAATCATTCATGATTTACAACACTGCAATTCACAATCTTTCAACAGTGCTACTTCTTATTCATATTATTCTCTAAATTGTGTAATACATCACATGTTTTTGATATTGTTTTTGTAACGAAAAACATATTGTACACTTATTTGTTTATACTTTTGTTAGTGCAATTCCTTGAGATAAACCGGGTTGTGGTCGTACTCAAGAAGAATTTGGCAGTTGTCAAAGTAGATTTGTAATCAGTTTTATTAGTGAATTAAGACCTCGTTGGAGAGAGGCGAAATCACCTTAGCGGGTGGACTGGAGAAGTTTGAGATCAAACGAACCAGGATAAAAATCATCGTGTCATTTGCATTGATTTTCAAGATTCCAATTCAACCCCCTCTTCTTTTGTTTTTCAATTCTTCAATACATGGACCTATTATGATATCTCCCCTCTGGAGTCAGGTCAGCATCGAAGAAGCCTAATCCATTATCAGTTATTAAACATGCTGCATAACTTCCAAAATGAGCAACCGATATTTCTTACGGAACATGAGCAGTCTTCAAGAGTTTTACTAAAGCCTGCGCATGGGCTTCAGAATACAGTATTAAAGATAAAATGGAGATTGGACGAGGTCTTCCCCAGCTGTTCAACAATTTTATATCCGCTCTTGCCAATGATTTTCAAAACCTCTCCCAACTTTTATCCAGAGGTGTCCTTGACTTAAGCTTCTTTTGGTGCCTCTATCTGGGCACGCTCTACCATTAGCTCTTTACCCCGAGCCTCAGAATTTGTCTTGGTAAATGTGACTTAAACAGGTGGAGAGATTTATGGGGGGAAAATCCTTCTGCTTCTAGTAATTTTGCTGGTCCCCTCAATATTGTCAATATTGGGATTATCCTCTTCATCATCTCCGTCATACATCTCTTGTTTAACGCCGTGGTAATAAACGTCATACCCATAATTCCATGGAATAGCCTTCTCCGAGGAATATGGGATGGGCCCAGGTTTTGTAATGATAAGGGAGCAGCTTTTGGATTGGCAGCAATCCTTACAGGACCCTTGGGAGTGATCCTAAAAGGAGTATCAGATATGACAGATAAATATCGGTACGAATTCTTAACATATAGAAGTTTTTCAATCAAAATTACATGGTCATCCATCAGGCGCTGAACGCCTTCCCTCAGTAACCCGCAACCATTGGGTTGAACTGCACAACAATAACATTCTTTAACACAACCCGAAAATAAACTAGCTTTTAGAAAACTCTCATTGACTGTTGAGAGAGAAGTAACCACATCACTTACCGGGGTAACATACAAAACAACTTCAATAGAACTTATGCCTTTTTCATGTTTAAGCATAGGTGCAGTAATTACGTTTGGAGTCTCCAGAGGATCGAACTCAATTTCCTTGTTATCAATCATGTCCTGAATTTTGTTTTTCAGGGCCCAACAGTTGTTGGTGTCGAGCCCAAGACTATTAGAATGATAGGCACACTTTGCGTTCAGATTTTACTTAGGAGAGGATGTGTTGGGATTAGGAGAAGGATCCCACAATGTTATGAATTCAGCTTTCAACATATGTTGTAATGCCTGCGACAATGGCATGCTAATCCTAGTGATCTGCTTTCTCGGGGGGTCTGATCTATGTTCATTGCCCTGTTGTTGTTGTTGTTGTTGTTGTTGTTAAACAGGCGCTGGATTAGAGATCAACACCGCTCCCACAGATTAATAGCGGTCATTTTTACTACGGTTCTTCTTTCCATAGACAATATTAGTTTCTCTTTTACCACCGAACGACTTCTTCACAACATTAGAACTTGCAGCCATTGGGATATTCCCACTCTTAATTCCACTTCCAACTCTTTCTCTTGTCAGTATCAACTCAGTAAAACCAGCCAAAGAACTCCCAATCAAATGATTAAAGAATGGGTATGTCAGAGTACCCATGAACATATTAACTAATTCCCGATCAGACAAGGGATATTAGACCGTTCAACCTAAGTCTCTCCACTTCCGGGCATACTCCTTGAAACCTTTATTCGAGCCCATGGGCATGTTTTAAAATTGCACATGAGTCGGGTCAAGGTCAACATTATATTGATAATGCTTGTAAAAAACAGCAGCCAAGTCTTCCCACGTGTGAATGTTGGTTCCTTTCAGCTGGTAGAACCGTTCAAGTTGAGTACCAGACAAACTTTCTTGAAAGAAATGGACCCATAATTTTCTGTCAGCAGTATGAGGTTAGATTTTTCAAACATACGACCTCAGATGAAGTTTGGGATAAGAGACCCCGTCATATTTAGAAAAGATATGGACCTTGAATTTGTAAGGGATGACCACACCCAGGATCATACCTAGCTCTCCATAATCCAATCGAGGCACTTTCTGGGTTTCCAAAGCTTTGAGTCGGTCTTCCAATTGCTTTTACTTGTCATATGGCAGATGATATTATTCGTTGGAGTAGTCTTCATCTTCGGAACCATGATTGTTTCCACCTTCACCCTTGACACTTCTACCATCCTCCTCTTGGTTGTCATCTTCCTCAGAGAAAACATTATCCACTTGAAAGAGTTGAGCAAAACCTTTGAATCTTCTCCCCATGTTGAGGATGACATCCGGCTTTCTAGTCTTCTTATTCTTGGTGAGAAGCTCCATTATATCTTGTTTCCCTTTGGCCAGATTTTGAAGAGTATCTTGAAATTGGGCTTGCTGAGTCTGGAGATCCTTGACAGTTTGTTCGAGGGCCATCTTATAATGAAATAAACAGTAAGTAGATGAAAAAAAACTTTATTGGAAAACCTGTTTATGAAATGATGCATGATATGTAGATGCAATGTTTTCAAGGACCTTAGGAGATTTAAATTTTCTAACCGAGAGGAAACAAAAAACAAAGATTTTTATTAGTAAGTTTAAAATTACAATTGCCTCTTAGGCTTACAATGAAAACAAAAGGGTCTCAAAGAGACAACAATATAAACTCCTAAAACCTAAGACTCAAGTCTCCCACGGACGCTTCCTCTTCGTGTCGATGTATGCATTAAGGCTTCGATCTTCATGAACTTGCTTTGTGAGATCCACCACTTTCTTCTCACTTGCATAGAACTGAGTCTCAAAGGTGTTCCGTTATTCCTTGAGTTGAATCCAGGACTTCTGCAATTCTTCAAGGTGAGTAGGCATATCTGGATGAAGAATGGTATAAGGAATATCCCCCACGACAACAGGCTCCACAATTACTGGTAAGACAACGGGATATGGCATTATAAATTTTTGAGCACGAGATTGTACCCATTTGATGTAGGGCTCCAAAGGGATGGAATTCTTTTGTCCTAAAGTCTTGCTATCAATCTTGTTTACCATGCCCCAAGCACGTATAAACCTTTGATGATAACCTTGAAATCAATTTCATAATCGAATATAATACCCTGTATAAGCATGTCATGAGGACCATCTATTCGAGAAAAACCAAATTGGCATAAAGCTAGAGAAGGGTTATAGGTAATACCTACCATAATGCCAAGGAGTGGAACATTAGGGAATTCCCCGCAGTGGTTAATGATAGTAATATCTTCTAGAGATCAGTAACACCAATAAATACATAAATGAGAGAGAAACATCATCCTTTGAGACCACCTCAAACCTTGTTCATTCTTCATTACTGATGGGGGAAGGTGAGAAATAAACCATCTAGATAGAAAAGGTATGTAACATATAAGAGTCCCTTACATAATGGAAAAACACAAAAAAGGGGGTTGAATTGGGATTAAAACTAACAATTAAGAGACACGTTGGTTATCCTGGTTCGTTTAAACTCAAACTACTCCAGTCCACCCGCCAAGGTGATTTCTCCTATCTCAAGCGAGGTCTTAATCCACTAATCAAACTTGATTACACAATCACAATGACATTTATCAATGTATTCTTGAGTCTAAACCACAACCCGGTTTTCTCAAGGAATTACAAAGTATATTATTTGAAAGCGTGTACAATATGTGTTTTCTAACAAAACAGTATCACACAAGGTGATGTTTTACACAAATCAATTTTTTTTAAGATGAAGGTAATGAAGATATCTCATTTGTTGTTCACTCAAAATCGCAAACGATTACTCGTTCAAGTTTGTTTATATAGGCAACGCAAGTGGGAGCTTTTGGAATGTTTGATACATAGTAATTAAAGAGCTTTCCAAAAATAGAGATTCTTGTCCCCTTTCAGCCGTTACTTTTGAATAGCCATAAGTGAGTTGTAACGCTTCAGAACATGCTTGCTTCAGAAGATGTATGTTACCATTGATACTTCTTTACTTTCCAGAGCTTTACATATCAGAATATCAGAGTTCTTGTTTCACAGCGTTGGTGCATTCAGAAGTTGTAACATAGAACTTCTTCATTTAGTGTATTACACAAATTTGCTTCTAAGTATGTTGTGTCTGAACAAATCTTCCAAATGAAACTCTCTTATCTTCTTATATCAGAACTTCCAGGGATGTAGAAGTAAACTAAGTTCTAACAGATCTTTTCTCATCTTCTATGCTTCTTACATCAGAACTTCCCGCATATTAAGATACTTTATTAGAGAGCATATATGTTCTTTATATATATCATGTGTTTGTTATTATTAAAACTCTTACAAGGATGTAGAACCAAACTATGTTCTAAGAATCTCCCCCTTTTTGATGATGACAAAAACTTGTATATTTTGATAGAATACTTAAAGAACTTAAAGCATAAAAGTCTCCTACTGTGTTGGATAAAAGGATGAAGAAAAAATACTTCCCCAAAGATTTCTGATCCCTGTAGATTTCTGATCAGAGCTTGGAGAAGGAGTCAAAATATCTTACATTATCCCCCTTTTTGGCAAGAATCAAAAATTAGTAACAACACGAGAAAAACAGAACATTAAGATGAAGCAACGAGCAAAAGCAAAATAATTTTTCAGATCTTCTGAGTTGTCCTTTCTGGATGGGATCTTCAGGTGTTTCTATAATGTTTATGACATCCTCTTCTGTATTTGACTGAGATTCTTTTGATGATGTGTCCTAAGTACCATTACCAATAGTTCTAGAGCCAATAATCTTTTCTTTTTGATTGCCTCTGAAACCTACGTATCCTCCAGATTTAAATTCCAGGCTTCGGAACATATGCTTTCTTCTCATCATGTGTAGAGAGCATCCAAAGTCCAGTTGTTAAAACTGGTGTTTCAACCTCGTTGTTAAAGATATCTGCAACATAGATGATTTTATCCTTTGGTACCCATATCTTTTTGGGTCCATGATTGTTAGAGTTTCCAAAATTCTGTTTGAATTTTGGTTTAGTAGAAAATGCCTTACTAGTATATTTTATATCATGTGTATGTCCATAGGTGAAGTGAAAATAAATGGGTGTGTGTTTTACGAGCATATCCTTAACTTTCTTAGATTGAGATACTTTACCCTTATAACCTATTCCTTTTCTGTCATTTCTTCTAACTCCATAGATCATTGAAGCCATCTTTCTTCTGTCTATGTTTTTAGCAAGAAATTTTTGAAAGCCATGTGATCATATTCCTTTATGATCTTATCAGAGTTACTAGGAACTTCTTAGTCAGTTTATTTCTGAGCCTTTTGTAATTCATTTTCTAGTTTAGAAATTGTTTCTTTAAGCTCATATTTTTCTGATCTCAGTTTCTTAGTTTCTTCAGATTCAGAAACTAGATCCTTTTTCAGGTTCTTGTTTATGACTCAAAGTTGCTGATATCTTTCGAGAATTCGTGACAGACTTTCTTCTAATTGAGATCTAGAAAAGTTAGAGAATACCTCTTCTGCCTATGAGTTTGTTTCTGATCCAGATGATCCAGTGTCATCTGATACGTTTGCCATTAGGGCTATGTTGGCTCTTTCGTCTTCTAATTCTGTTTCAACTTCAGAAGAGTCTGATTCATCCCATGTTGCCATGAGGCTTTTTTTATTTTCTTTAAATAACTTATTTTTTGGTTTCTCTTTTTGAAGATTTGGACAATCGCTCTTGTAATGACCTTGTTCATTGCATTCGTAGAAAATAATGTTTCAATTAATTAATTTTCTATATCCAGAAGATGGTTCAGAATGATTCCCTGTTCTTCTAGAAGTTCTGAACTTCCTCTGCTTGTGCTTCTACAACTGATTGAATCTTCTGGAGAGAAGAGACAATTTGTCTTCTTCTGATGAGGATCCATCAGATTTTTCTTCTTTTTCCTGCAAAACTATCGGTTCATATTTTTTGTTAGATTTAAGAGATAAATACTTACATTTCTTCTGGGGCTCATCTTTTTCTAACTCTATCTCATGACTTCGCAGGGAGCTGACAAGTTCTTCGAGAGAGATTTTGTTCAGATCTTTGGCCAGTTTAAGAGTTATGGCCATGGGTCTCGATTTCTTGGGTAAAATTATGATGATTTTCTTTACATGATCTACAGTTTAGTACCCTTTATCCATTTAAGCCCAACAACCAGAATTTGGAATCTGCAGAACATTGTTTCAATGGTTTCATCTTCTTCCATTTTGAATGCTTCATACTTCTGAATGAGAGCAAGAGCTTTGGTTTCTTTGACTTGTGTGTTGCCTTCATGCATCATTCTCAGGGAGTCAAACATGTGTTTTGATGACTCTCTGTTTGTGATCTTCTCATACTCTATATGAGATAGCACTCAAGATGATAGTTCTAGTTTATGATGGTTACTGAATTATTTCTTTTGTTGATCTGACATTTTCTTTCTGTCAATCTTCTGACCTTTTTCATCACTAGGATGAATATAGACATCAGTCACCATATCCCATAGATCAGCATCATGAGCTAGAAAGAAACTTCTGATTATGTCTTTCCAGTAATAAAAATTTTCACCGTCAAATATTGGGGGTTTGCTGTTGATTTTGTCTTTCTCATCATGATAATCATTCCTGATGTTCTTACTTGGTCCCACCATAGTGTTTTTCTTGCTTGGATCTTTTTCTGACACGGTTAGTTGTTTGTACTCAGAACCGGGTGCTCTGATGCCAATTGAAGAATTGAAAAACACAAGAAGGGGGGTTGAATTGGGTTTAAAACTAACAATTAAAAGACACATTGCTTATCCTGGTTCGTTTGAACTCAAACTACTCCAGTCCACCCGCCAAGATGATTTCTCCCTTCTAAAGTAAGGTCTAAATCCACTAATCAAACTTGATCACACAATCACAATGACAACTGTCAATGTCTTCTTGAGTCTAAACCAGAACCCGGTTTTCTCAAGGAATTAAAATGTAAAATATTTGAAACCGTGTACAATATGTGTTTTCTAATAAAACAGTATCATATAAGGTGATGTTTTACACAAATAATTTTTTTGTAAGATGAAGGTAATGAAGATATCTCGTTTGTTGTGAACTCAAAATCGTAAATGATTTCTCCTTCAAGCTTTGCTTATATAGGCAAATCATGTGGGAGATTTTGGAATGCTTGATAAATAGTAATTAAATAGATTTCAAAAAATAGAGATTCTTGTCCCTATTCAGCTGTTACTTTTGAATAGCCATAAGTGAAATGTAATGCTTCAGAACATGCTTTCTTCAGAAGATGAATATTACCATTGAGACTTCTTTACTTTCCAGGGCTTTACATATCATGATATCAGAGTTCTTGTTTCATAGCGTTGGTGCATTCAGAAAATGTAACATAAAACTTCTTCATTTAGCGTATTACACGAATTTGCTTCTAAGTATGTTGTGTCTGAACAAATCTTCCAAACGAAACTCTTTTATCTTCTTACATTAGAACTTCCAGGGATGTAGAAGTAAACTATGTTCTAACAGATCTTTTCTCATCTTCTATGCTTCTTACATCAGAATTTCCCTGCATATTAAGATACTTTATTAGAGAGCATATATGTTATTTATATATATCATGTGTTTGTTATCTTCAAAACTCTTACTGGGATGTAGAACCAAACTATGTTCTAATATCCCTCGCTTCCTCATAGTACGAGTGTGAAGAGAATCCAGGATGTCTCCAAGCAAAGTAGGCACATGGTTACGAGTGAGGAAAATTTTGACAGCATTCACATCTATGAGTTGGTCTTGATTAGGGAATAACACCCAATCATAGATCAACAAAGCCAACATTTCCTCGAAAGCCTAAAAACTCATAGCATCCATTAACAACCGAGCCTTCTCTAACAGAAACTTAGCAAGAAAACCCTTGACTCCACTTCTTGATTCCCAATTAGATACAATGTCAGACCACTTCATATGTAAGGCTGCTGCAATTTCTTCAGGTTGTGGTCTTTCTCTAAACCAGTGAAAGGTGTGCGATCAAGAACAAGTACTCCCAATAGCTTAGAGAACTATTCCATTGTGGGTACAAGCTGATAATCTGGAAAGGTGAAATAGTGATGTGCGGGATCAAAGAATTGGAATAAAACACTCATCATGTCTTCTTCAAAAGCTGAGGTAACCAAACTGAGTAGATCACCATTCCTCTTGGTGAATTGAGAGCTTTCAGAAACTTTTGAGACTAACACCTTAAGTTGAGAAGGTATCCTCACAAAACTGATCCGGATAGTATTTATGCGAGAAGAGGCCATAACCTACAACAAAGAAACAAAAATAAATCCCTAGGTCCTTGAAATGGTTAGTGAAAATGATACAGGTAATGATGTCATGATGTCATGATGTCATGTTAGAAAAAATTTAATCAAACACAAACAAGACACACTAGGCCTTAGGTTCAGGCTTGGATGAATTTATAGGTATGTACCCTCTTGAGTTTAGTTGGTTCAACATGTCCTAAAAGAAGTAACCGTGTTTTAGGAATCTAAAATCACTGATCTTTCTTTGAGGCATTGTTGCAACTCAAGCATCTGAATTGTGACTGAAATACCCCGAGAGTCCAATGTCAATGAGTGTAGCATCGAGTATCAACCAACTTTCGTCTGCACCGAATCCGGACATCTCGCTACTTTCTAATGGCTAAATTTTGTTAACTAAGGTTCTAAGGTCAGTTAGTGCTTTATGACACCACGCGATAGCCCAACATTCTCCTTGACTGACTCAAGGGACACCGACACCAACCAATGTGTCACACTAACATAGCCATTGTTTTAACTGTATCGATATACGTCATACAACCTTCACGATCTATTGCTACTTACCTAAAATGCCCCAAATCCGGGTATAGGATCTCTAGAAGAAATAAACCCAAGCATATCCATAAATATAGAGCATACAAAGCCAACAAGTAAAGAAATAAAGGTGATCTACCTCTTAAGGTAACCCCATATTAAGTTTCATCTCCGAAACAGAGTCGCCATTTCTGTAATACGGTGGAAGAACTGACTTTTTGGTTTTACATTTTATCGTAAATGTTACGGATAGCAAGAGTTTCCATCGACTTTTTGTATCCAATAAAGGAAAGGGTGAAAAGAACAGGAAATACCTTTTGAAAATTTTCTGAGTAAGAGGGATAGGTTATGAAAAGGGAAGGTGTTAGAACCCTTTTCATCTGTAGTTATCTACGGGCTCTTAAACGCTAGCTCACTATTTCGAAATGTTTTATGCTTGTGTATGTTTGAAAATATTTTGAAAATACCTAAGTGCGGAAATTTTGTAATAATTCTCGTATCATTGAGAATGTATACAAAATTTTTGTTT
This sequence comes from Vicia faba, assembly GCA_948472305.1. NCBI lineage: Eukaryota > Viridiplantae > Streptophyta > Magnoliopsida > Fabales > Fabaceae > Vicia > Vicia faba. The sequence goes on from OX451735.1 coordinate 1,013,048,503, forward strand.
TGAAAATATTGTAAAAGCATGTGTTGTTTTGTAAAAAGATGTTTTGTTTTGAAAAGTTTGTGAGCAAGAGACTACGAGAGTTCTACCTACTCAAAAAGTATTTGTTCTTTTCCTCCTCCTTTAGATAGTGCTACCCTACCATTAGTTAGTAGGAATCCCTATCATTGGATGTGAGGGACAGGCGTGGGTCATCGTACAGTCATAGAAGGCAACTTGTAGGACACTTTAGCAATTGTCGTAAGGGACTAACATCGTTTACCGAAGGCAGCATCGAAGGGTCATCGAGGGACTATGATCTTTTAATCGAGGGTCTTTTCTAAAGCATCCCACGCTCGAGGGATATGATTCTCTTATTCGAAGGCAACAAGTGAGGGTCACCCTAGAGGTGTGCGTGTGAAAAGTTATTGGTTTAGTTATGTTTATCTTGAAATTAGGGTTTCGCTATCGGTTGATTTTTATCTTTCCATACAAACCCTAATTACTAACAGTAGCATAAAAGAATAAAAGTAGAATGTAAAGAGCAGAATGTAAACCTAAGACTATTATAAGGCTTTGGGGCAGTTACATAAGGATAAAGATAAACCTACAACTATTACATCCCAGAAGCAGATACATAATAAGATAAACACGAGAAAAATAAAGCTAAGCTATTTACGTTCGCAAATGCATCCTATACAATTTTTCCAGGAAAAATAAAAGGAAAGATGAAAATAGAAAAGAAAATACAAGTAGATGAGAATCCATGAGTTTATTCGGTAAAAGATGTGACAAATGAATTGAAATTGAAAGCATATTTTTGTTATTTTGTGGTTTATGCTTTAAAATAGTTTATGAAGGAAATATGTACAAAAATCAAGCAAGATTGTGAAAACATAGATGAGTTTGGATGTCTGAAACAAGTGTATGCATCACAATCACATTTGAAAGTCATGGAGCATAACTTTTGATTTTTGTACATGTTTCATGTTTTAATGTGAATTTGCTTGAGAAAAGTCATAAGAAGGATCAAGCTATCATGAAATGTTTACTCAAGTGCTAAGATACCTCATGAGAATCAAGACCTATCATGGTAAAATCAAGCTTTATGAGAAAAGTTGAGAAATTGATCAAGGGATCATCAAAAATATCTTTAAAAACCCTAAAAAGTGATGACTTTGATTTTATTAAAAAAATAATGAAATAAAAAGTATTTTTGTGATTTTTTTAGTGTTCATAAAATAGAGGTAGTGAACTAGTAGTGTGCAAAAAAATCAGCTCAAAAGAGATAAATTTGGTTGCAAAAAGAAATAATTGAATATGATAAAAGTTATGTGGAAAAAAGAAGTTAAAATGAGGAAAATGTGGAAAAGGGTACCACAAGGGCTCGAACCCAGGTCCCTCTAGTTATACGCGCACATGGTTTACCACTGGGGTGTCTATTTCATCTGGTTATGAAACTCCCCCTAATAAATATATTATAAAACAAGTTTGAAAATTTGAAATAACCAACACGACTCTTTCTTCTTCCTCGCGCGCTTACAGTAACAACAACATAACTTCACTTTTTTTATTTTTCAGAAAATGCTCATTTCTCAACTAAATTAAAAGTTGTAAAGACCAAACTTGCTTAATTTTTGACAAGGAATTAAACCATGTATTTTTTAAAATCTATAAATCAAAGTTAGGACAAATTTTACTTGGTACCAAACTAAAATCCTAATTGTTCCGAAAACTCAAACCCAAAATTCTATTCATACAGTCCATTAAAACGAAAACTAAAGATATAGTTAGCTTCATTGACATGATATCTACATTTTTCCTACATAATGTATATGCAAATGATGCTTAAATAAAGAATTCAAACTTTGAAATCTATAACAAGTTGGAGAAAGTCCAACGCTTCTTCAAGAACTTCCATAAGTAAAATGATGATTGCTTTAGCTCGCTTGGACCTTGGTGAATGTATTAAAATCATTACTTTGCTTTGAGAGTGGATGGAATGCTCTGTCTAAGTAAAGTTACAAGTATGGAAATTGAAAATGGTGAATGATGATAATGGAGTAACAGAAATGAAACAAGTGTTTTAATCACTTCTATATGGTGTATTAATGATGATTTGATGGTTGGTTTGCAAAGATATTGCAAGAGCTATAAGTTTCAAAGTTTTGGACTTTGAAGCTCAAGAATGGAGGTTTTATGGACAATTATGCTTTTTGAGAGTATAAGGGATTTTGAGGGCTTGTAAATTTGTGTTTTGGACTGCAAAAGAACTCTATATTTATAGGCAAAGGTTAGAGGGATTGTGCTGGTTATGATCTGAACATGTCATGTTATGGCTTGGTTGGAAGTGAAATATCAAGTTATGGTGAAAATGATGGTTTCAAGGATCAAGTTCAGTTGTGCCATTAATAGAAAATTATCTTGGATAAAGCTTGAATCACGTGGATAATAGCCATAAAGAAAGTGAAAACAACTGATTTTGGAGATATTTATGGGTTTAGAGGTATGCAAAGTGAGATATCTAGGCATGGTTATGAGATTTGATCTTATAGCCACCAAAGAAATTACCTCTAAATCAAGTAGAAATGTCCAACTTCAATTCTTCGAAACTCTCAGCTCAAAAACATTATCTTTTCTTGTTATTGGAAATTTTGAAAATATTAGAACAAGATCTACAACTTTCATGTTGACAATTTTGGCTAATTCAAAAGGGAAACTGGTGAAAATTGGCCAAGAAATTGAGATGAGAAACTGATCAAAAATATTTCTAAGTGTTAGATAAAAAGTATCAGAACTTCATGGACCCATATGTCTTAATCCAACCACTTTTTGAGGATCATCCCACATCAACAATGTTGTAGAACTCTTAATTCCCTACAACATTTATGTCGAAAGTTTTCCTTGAATCAATTTGTATCTTAGTGAAAAATGGTCATAAAGTTGTGACTTTGTTAAGAACAAAACACTTAGAAATTTTTCTAAGTGTTGGAAAAATTTTCAACTATTGACTTTTTATTTATTCTTGATGATCAAACTTGATAATTTTGAATGTTTTGATGATTCTTGATTTTTGAGTTCCAGTGTTAACTAAAAAAAGTCAAAGTTTGACTTTTGTGTGTTTGTTGAATTTTTATCAATTGATTCAATTCTTCAACTATCAATCACTTGAATCTTTGGAAATGTCTTGAGCCATGTAATTAGGCAATATTTTGTATTTAAGCCCTTGAGATCATGCTTTAATCCATTAGGTCATGCACTAAACCAAAAGTCAATGATCAGTCATCTTCAAACAAAACCCTAATTTGGCAATTTTTGACCTTTGATGCTTTAAGGGATTTCGCTAAGGAATCATGATCAACCCTTGATCAAATGATGAATATCACCTCAAAATGTTGATGTTGACAATAAATCTTGAAGTTTGACTGTATGTTGACTATAGTTGACTTTATACCCAATATAGTTGACTTTCAATCTTCTTAGCTATTGATTGAGCAAACATGTGATGCAAGACTTCAAACTTGACATAAGCATTATTGAGTACATATGATGAACCATGAAAGTAATTAGAGACCCTTGTGTGATGTGGTGGAAGAACCGATTGTTTATATACTGGTTTTTCGTTTTTTGTTCGCAAATGTGCGGTAAGCAAGAGTCGCCACCGTCTTTTCTTTTATCCAACAAAGGAAAGGGTGAAAAGAACAGAAAAATACCTTTTCAAGATGTTTTTTGGGTAAGAGGGTTAGATTATGGAAAGGGAAGGTGTTAGCACCCTTTCCATTCGTGGTTTTCCACGGGCTCTTAGAGGTTTGCTCATTTTTCAAAATTCTTCTATGCTTTGTGTTTAAAAATGTTTAGAAAATGCCTTAGTAGGACGAACTTTGTAATGTTTCTCAGGATAGTAGAGAAAGTATATAAAGTGTTTTGAAAATGTTTTTGAAAAGTAGTTTTTTGTGTAAGTGCAAAAAAGTGTTTTTGAGCAAACTTCTAACAGCTATCTAATTTTGAACACGAAAAGGTTATTCTTTTCCTCTTTTCCTTTAGACAGTTCTATCCTACTATTAGTGAGTAGGTAGCCCTATTGTTGGATATTGAGGGAATATCGAAGGGACATTATAGTCACGAAGGCAATTTATGGAGATGCTTTAGCAATTCTGTTTTAAGGACTAGATCATTTACCGAGAAGGCAACTGTAGGGTCATTGAGGGACTGTGATCTTTTGATTTAAGGGTCTTTGCTAAAACATTCCTGCCTCATGACTGTTTTTAAAGGCAACTAAAGTGGGCGTACCTTAGAGGTGCTTGTGTGTAATTGTGTTGTGTTTCAATGATTTTTTTCTTTTTATTAAGTTTGCTAGCGTTTGATTTCAGTCTTTATCATACATGTCTAGTTACTAGCAGTTAATATGAAAAGCAGTAAAAAGAAAATGCAGAAAATAGAGGTCCTACGCTATTACAATGCTTCAGGGACGGGATTTTTACATTATACAAGGATAATGGGGAATAAAGCAGTAAATATCCTAATTTATCTATTACATCCAGTGAACAGATACAATAATAGTAAAATATGGAATTACATAAACGCGTGTGAAAATAGAAAAGACGTCTAAAAATCCTAAAGAAAAGAAGTCCTTTTTGTTGTTTTTGGTATAAAAGAAAACAAGGCCTAAGTCTATTTAATTTTAATTTTAAGAAAAAAATGTTAAAATAATTAATTAATTTATTTAAAAATTTAATTTAGTTGGAAAAACAACTAGCCTAATATTTTTGTGATTTCTGATTTTAATGTAAGAAATAAAAAGAAGTTAATGAAAACAAAGAAAAATGAAATGCAAGGGACACCCTTCGATCCAGGGAGCAAAGGGGAGCTTCGATCCAAGGAGAATTAAGGCCTTTTCGATTCAGAAGAAAAGACTTCTTTAAATTGGGATAAGGATTATGCGTGAATAGCCTTCGATCTAGGGAAGGGGATTGTCTTTCGATCCTGGAGGTCATGGCTTTTTATCCAGGAAGGAGATGCCTCCTTCGATCCAGCAGGCTAATGGGCAGCTTCGATCTGGGAAGATGCCCCCTTCAATCTAGGATACAATACCTACAAAAGTATATTAACGAAATAAAATGCAGGACATGGGTATCGAAACCCAGGTCCTTCGGTCGTTCGCTTGCTGGGTCTTTTCAGGCTATGTCTGTAGCAAATGTTAGCAAACGAAGAACATGACCTGGGTGCCAAACCCAGGCCCTTTGATCCTGTCTAGAATGGAAAATAGAAGGTAAAAACTGTAACACGCCAATTCTACTCGGTAATTATATAAACAAATCAGAGTCATAAAATTCATACAACGAATCAGGATGCCACAAACTCAACTTTAAAGACACATTGCATTCAACGTGGATGCATAACACTTTAAAACTTAGGATGAACCATCAGCATAATACTTTAATTAAATAATTCAACAATTGAAATAATCAATAATTAAAAGCAACAAGCGTTCATCCCCCCGAGTGTTACGTATCAGAGCAATGACACCGACTCGAACTACTGAAGGTATACATCCTTCACTCTTGATTACCTGTATGTTACCAACGTAAGGGTAACATTCAAACAGAAGAGGTGAGATATCTAACAATATAATAAAACGTATGATAATTAATATATTAAATTAGATTATATAACATCACCACTTCTCATCTCATAATCAACTAGGATCGTAACAGAAATACCAACTATAATCCACATTCATCACATCAATTCACAACTTCTTTATGCAATCATATAATGCGACTCAATACTATGAAAATGCACGTGGTACCATTGGAGCAAAACTCCCATCTTAAAAATCTGCCAATAATTAGAGGCATCAATAGGGCATAAGCCTTCATCTTAACATTCGCCAATACAGGCCATCTTAACGAGCATAAGCTCCATCTTGAAATATAATGTATGCGACACCATCATAAATGCAATAACAACAACGTAATTATCAACATCTCACTCATAACATCATCGTGGCCAGAAGCCTACATCTGAATAGCTGCCAATCATTAGAGGCATCTCAACATCTTTCATCAAGATCATTCATCAACATCATTTATCATCATAAATCATCAAACATTATGTATACATCATAATTCATCAAACTTCATTTATACATAATATTTCATCAAACATCATAATTCTTCAAACGCCATTTATCATTAACAACTTAGCCATACAACAATACAACAGTAGATCGTCAATCTCGCAACGTTAACAATAGGCCTACAACGTGATATTGCCTTTAATTAATTAATCATCTAAGGTTTACTTCTAAATCACCAAACCTCTACATATTACTATTTTGTAATACTACATCATCATCATCATTAATCCTACTAGTACAACCAAACAGTAATCTATAAACCTCTCATCCTCACCATTCTTCACAAAAATCAACATAGCGATTAACGCGGGAACTAACTCTAATCCTAATTTAGGTTACTAGGATCATCCTTCATATTCTTCCCTTTTATCCTTAAGAATGAAGTTCATCGCGTTAGCTATCCAACGCTTCGAACCGCACCTCAACGGAGTCCGAAAACTCAAGTTACATCCTTGGGAAAACAAATCTGTCAAAAACCAGACAACATGGATCGACGCGTAATGCCTTGGGTCGACGCGTACTGGTCTGAACACGCCCCATGAGTCGACACATACTCTCTTATATCGACTCAAACTGAGTCTGCAGCACTGCATGTATCGACACATGCTCCTAGGCATCGACTCATCCTGAGTCTAAAAGCCCTCATGTATCGACGCAGGACTCCTTCGTGTCGACTCATCTTGAGCCTAAAGGCCTTCTTGTATCGACACATAACGTTTGGGGTCGACAGATACTGCTCTATCATGGATATTTTCTGCGATTTCACTGTGTTTTCACTATGGTTTCCATAATTTAGGTCCTCAAAAACATCCTCTAATCATATATGATCATCAGTTATAATTATCCTATAATTCTACATCAAGTATACAACATCGAGACATCATTATTTATCTTTCAATCATCGATTTTCATCATACAACATCATATACATTCAAATCATGACAAGACAACAATTCCACATCTAATCCCACATACCAATAATCATAAACCTTATTATAGAGTCAAAACCCCACCCTTACCTTAGATTGAAGGCTGCTCGATAACTTTTCCGGTTTATTTTCCGTTCTGCCTCTTTTCCTCCTTTCCAACAGTTTTCACGTTCTTTCTCTTCTAACCCTTATTCTTCTTACTGCTTCTTCTTTCTTATTATTTCTACAATAATAAAATAACCCTATTATTCTCTTTATTCCTTAATGGGCTTAAGACTACTACACCCCCTTATTTCTACGTCTATACTTTAAAATAAGCCCACATCAAATAATATTATCATTCTCATATTATTCCACAACTTAATAAAATAAATAAATCCAACTAATCATAACACATCAACTAACATCATAACAGAACTTCACAAATATTCCAAAAATAATTTAATTAAACAATTAATTAAATTACGGGTGTTACAACTCTCTCCCACTTAGAATATTTTCGTCCTCGAAAATTTACCTTAATCAAACAACTCAGGACAGGAGTCTCGCATCTTGCACTCCAACTCCCAAGTCATGATTTCTCCGGCAGCTCCTAGCTAAACCACCTTAACCAAAGCAATCTATTTGCCCATCAGAGTCTTTATTTCATGATCTACAATCCGTACAGGCATCGTCTCCACCGTAAGATTATCTCGTACTTGCACATCATCCATATGAATCACATGAGATGGATCTGAAATATACTTCCGGAGTTGTGACACATGAAACACATTATGAAAATTCGAAAGATTAGGCGGTAAAGCCACTCTATAAGAAACATTTCTGACTCTCTCCGAAATCTGATATGGTCCAATAAAACGAGAAGTGAGCTTCTTAGACTTCAATGCTCGCCCAACACCAGTCATAGGTATAACTCTCAAAAACACATGGTCACCCGCTTGAAATTCTAAATCTTTCCTTCGCTTGTCATGATAACTCTTTTGTCTACTTTGGGAAGCTTTCATCTTTTCTCGAATCAACTTCACCTTCTCAGTAGACTCACGAACAAGTTCAGGCCCAAGTACTACACTTTCACCAGATTCATGCCAACATAAAGGAGTTCTACATCTTCGACCATACAACGCTTCAAAAGGTGCCATCCCAATACTAGAATGGTAACTGTTATTATAGGTGAACTCTATCAACGGAAGATAAGTATCCCACGAATCTCCCTGCTAAAGAACACATGCCCTCAACAAGTCTTCCAATGATTGAATAGTCCGTTCAGTCTGACCATTTGTCTGAGGATGATACGCTGAACTCAACCTCATTTTAGAACCCAACGCCTCTTGCAAACTCTTCCATAAATCAGAAGTAAATCTTCGATCTCTATCTAACACAATGCACAAAGGAACACCATGCAGCTTCACAATCACACTAGTGTAAATCTCAGCCAACTTCGACACTGGAAAACTGATGTTAATAGGAATAAAATGAGCCGACTTTGTAAGCCTATCAACAATCACCCAAATCAAATCATGTCCTCTTAAAGTATTAGGCAACCCCGTCAAAAAGTCCTTGAAATGCTATCCCATTTCCATTCTGGAACTTCTAATTGTTGCATCAACCCTGCAGGCTTCTGATGTTCAACTTTTGACTTTTGACAAGTCAAACATGCATACACAAACTGAGCCATATCACTCTTCATCCCAGGCCACCAAAACAAACCTTTCAAATCTTGATACATCTTTGTAGCTCCTGGATGAATACTCAACTTACTTCTATGACTCTCATCAAGTATCATTTTCTTCATCTCAGCATCATCAGGAATACAAATCCGATTACGAAACCTCAACATACCTTGCGCATCTAGCTTAAAATCATTATTCTCAGACTGATCGACCCAACAATCAAATCTACCAGTTTCGCATCCAACTTCTGAGCTTCTCTAATACTGTCTAGAAATTCATTATTAATCTTCAACATACCCAACATAACACTCTGCGGTGCCACCTCGTAAACTAAGCTCATATCTCAGAACTGCTCAATCAATTCCAACTCTTTAACCATCATTGCCGACATATGTAAAGTCTTTCAACTCAACGCATCAGCTACCACATTCTCCTTTCCTGGATGATAATTCAAACTGAAATCATAATCCTTTAACAATTCCAACCATCTTCGTTGCCTCATATTCAACTCCTTCTGATCAAATAAATACTTCAAACTCTTATGGTCACTAAACACTTTGTTGTACCCCAAAATTTGCCCTCCCATATTTCTCAAAACATTTCAAGAAAAATTCACAAGTCCAACCCAGCGCGTCATATTCAGGTGTTATTTCGCCAGGATATCTATGATAACGTATTCTCAAATTCAGGTTCGGCTCAAGAGTCAATTCTTTAAAGAAGGTATCCGAATGTGTGAGTTTTCTCGAAGAAATATGGTGAAAAAAGTGTGCTGAAAGTGCAGTTTTTACGCGCTAAAAAATTCATAACTTGAAGATCATGGCTCGTTTTGAACCCGTTCCGGTGGCCAAAATTCCGTCTTGACATTATCTACGTTTTCATCTCTCCCGGCTAGAAGCCAATTTCGATCAGAAGGTCTTCAAAAATGTGGATTTATCAAGTATTTTCGTACAGAAAATTTGTGACAAGTTTATTTGCGTCATGTTCAGAAAATCATAACTTGGTCGATTTTCATCGTATCGAGCTGGTTCCGGCGCCAAAATTTCACAAATTGAGTTGGCTACATTTTCAAAGAAGGTATTGAGTTCAAACGGTATTCAAAAGGCCTTCGTTTTTTGCTCAGAGTGCGTGACACGCTGAAAATCCTGAATGCTGAATATTATTTCATCTGGGCCGAAACTTCGAAAAGTCATAACTCGGTCAATTTTTATCGGATTGGACTCATATTTTTACACAAGGTCACTGACTCATAGATCTACAACTTTTCTTCAAAAGTCGAGACCAAATTATGCACCGATCAATACCAGTTATTTATTGAAGAACGTGTCAGAGTCGACACTGGAGCCCAAAATAAGTTTGTCTGAGCTGAAACTTCAAAAATTCATAACTAATTCACCGTTTATCCGATTGAGCCAATTTTTGGACAGGAGTTAGTTCTCGATGTCAGCTACATTTTGTTTTCACATTTCAACTTCAAAAATTGCACTTAAGTCCCTTCGATTTATCCTGGAAAGTGACGAACTCAAGTGAACATTGGAGGCCCAATTGCACATTCAAAGCCCATTTTCTTTACACTAATTTCCATTATATAATCACCTTCTTTTCACACAAACCAGAGAGGAGAAAAAAGAGAAAAAAAACTTTGCCACAACACTGTTAGAATATCAAATTCTTTCAAGAACCCTAAAACCTTGAAATCCTTATTACAAATCCCTCTCTCACTACAAACAAGCCATCTCAGTTACAAACCAACATCTCACTACTTCTTCAGTAAGGGTAAGGCTGATTTGATCTCCATGATCAAAAGGGCATAAAAGCATTCATGTCACTACTTTTCCAGTAAGGGTAAGATTGATTTGATCTCCATGATCAAAAGGGTATAATCATTCATACATGTCATATTGTGCCTAAACATTAAATTTCTTCATATATTGGCTTTATTTGCATTTTATGATTTTATTTAATGTGTTCATGAGATTCAACACTGCAGATTTTAGACAGGATCCCATGCAGGTTCATTAAGGAACGTTGATGCCAAAACACAAATGGCCAAAAGCCAAAAGCCAAATGGCCAAAACAGAACAGCTTACACATGACATCAATACATGGCGAGGCAGACATCTTGAGAAGGTTAAGGAATGTTGAGGCCAGAACACAAATGGCCAAAAGCCAAAACACAAATTGGCAAAACAAAACAGTTTACACATGACGCCAATAACTGTTTCACCCCTACAATCAGGCTCGTATACTCCTAAACTCTCTCTCTATTTGTATTATGTTCCTTTAATTAATTAATCGTTATTATTTTTATTAATCACTAACCAATTAACATTTTTTCCTAATAAAGTCAAAAAACACAAAAAAATATTTTATTTATTAAAATTAACTTCATCACTTTTATTTTTGTAAATAAATTAATTTAATCAATTTAGCTTTAATTAGATTTAACTTTTAATATTTTTTGCAATATTTAAAATCAATTTAGAATATTAGGTTTTTATTAGCATTAATTCAATTTATTTTATTTCTTTAAAAACTCAAAAATCCAAAAATATTTTAATTAATTAATTAGTTTATTAATTTAATTGTTAACTTAATTTAATTTCTTTTAATCCAAAAATAACCAAAAAATCACTTCCTTTCAAAAAAGGGTCAAAACCCCAAAAAACTCGCATCCGATTTAATTTCCCGCACGCGATCCATTTTTCCATATTATTGTACTTGCTTCCGGAATGTAATAGCTTTTAATTAGGACTTTAATTATTTACCGCTTTATTTTACTTTCCGTAATTTAAATTAAAGGGTTTGTTTTTGGCGATGTAAATACCCGACGCCTTGTAATAGCTTAGATTTAATTTCCCGCAATTTACTTCCCGCACAACTATTAACTGTTAATTATGCATGACAAGATTTGTATGAAAAATAAAATCAATCCGTAGCTCACAATGATGCATGTTCAAAGATAAACATAAACTGAAACCTGACACACGTGCACATGCCACTCCTAGGGTACGCCTCACTTGGTTGCCTCGAGGTGGTCGTCAAGTATAGGGTGTTTTAGAGGTCGCCCTCCTGTCTAAAGATCCAGTTGCCTTGAAACGGTTGCCTCGGATAAAAAGGATGTAGGACATTAGGGTTACCGCTAAGGCGTCCTACTATTGCTTTGGTGACCACATTGTCCCGATAATCGAATTGACCCGAATAACCTCCAACGACGGTGCTTCCTACTTCTCAATAGTGGGATAGCACTGTCTAAAGGACTCTTACATAGCCTAATTCCTTAGAGTAGGTAGATTTCTCCTGGGTACTTGCTCTTTCAAAAAACAAAAACATCTTTTCGCACCTACACTTTCAAAAAGTTTTTCAAACAAACACTTCATACACTCTTGAGGACAGATACAAGAGTTACCTAGAAATTTTTCAAACGAAACTTTTTCAAAACCCGCATACACTTGAAAAGAAAACAATTTTTGAAAACATAAGGGCAAGTACCTAAGAGCCCGTGGATAACCACAGATAGAAAGGGTGCTAACACCTTCCCTTTCTATAAATCTACCTCCCGAACCGAGAAACATTCTCGAAAAGGAATTTTGCTGTGCTTTTGTCCTTTCCATATTGGAGAACATAAAAGACGGTGGCGACTCTTGCTTACCGCGACATTTCGCGAACCAGCTTAAAAAACAGTCAGTTCTATTTCCACCGATCACACACTTCAAATCTAGAACCATAAAGATAATGCCTCCAAATCTTCAATACAAACACAATTGTAACAAGCTCTAAATCTTGCGTAGGATAGTTCTTCTCATGAGTCCTCAACTGCCTTGACACATAAGCAACTACCTTATCATTCTGCATAAGCACACCTCCTAAACCCATCTTAGAAGCATCACAATACACCATAAAAGGCTCTCCTGGATTAGGCAATGTCAAAATCGGAGCCGACGTCAACCTCTTCTTCAATTTAGTAAAACTTTCTTCGCACTGAACATCCCACACAAAAACTCTACCTTTACAAGTCAACTTAGTCAACGGAAGTGCCAACTTTGAAAAACCTTCGATAAACCTTCTATAATAACCAACTAATCCCCAAAAGCTCCTAATCTCAGTAGCTGACTTTGGAGTTTCCCATTGCAGCGCAACATCAACCTTCGATGGATCTACAACAATGCCACTACCTGAGATCACATGACCAAGAAAACTAACCTCCTTTAACTAGAACTCACACTTGGACAGATTTCCATACATCTTCTTCTCTTTAAAAACTTTCATTAGTACTCTTAAGTGTTCAGCATGTTCTTCTTCCGACTTAGAGTAAATCAAGATATCATCAATAAACACCACCACAAACTGATCCAAATAAGTATGAAAGATACGATTCATATATTCCATGAATACTCCCGGCGCATTAGTAACACTGAAAGGCATCACCGAATACTCATAATGTCCACAATGCATTCTGAAAGCTGTCTCTTGGGTATATTCATCCTTCACCTTAATATGATGGTAACCCGACCTCAAATCAATCTTACTAAACACACGAGCATCCACCAATTGGTCCATCAAGTCATCTATTCTTGGAAGTGGATACTTGTTCTTAATCGCCACTTTATTCAACTGTCTATAATCAACACAAAGTCTCATACTTCCATCTTTCTTCTTTAATAACAACACTGGAGCACCCCACGATGATACACTTGGTCTCACAAACTTCTTTTCAAGTAACTCTTCCAATTGCTTCTTTAACTCTGACAATTCAGATGCAGACATCCTATATGGTGCCATAGACATAGGTCTGGTACCAGGTACAAGATCAATAGAAAATTCAACTTCCCTCTCTAGCGGTACATCAGGAATCTCATCGAGGGAAAATTCAGGAAATTCACACACCACCTGCAATTATTCAATTATATCTTGAGTCTCTACACATAGCGAAGCCATCAACCAGAACATCTTTGTTTCCTCTTGCATCAACTTCCTCAACTGTTTAGCAGACAACAAACTATCTTCCTCTTCTTCAGGAGTATAAAACCTTACAGACTTGTCATAACAAATAATATGAACATAGTTATGCTCTAACCAGTTCATACCCAAAATCACATCCAAACCTCTTAATGGTAAACAAACCAAATCAACAGCAAAGTCTCTGTCGAAGATCGACAACGGACACTTTAAACACACAAAAGAAGTTATCAGCGACCCCTTGGCTGGAGTATCGACGGCCATTTATCCATTCATAGAAGAAAACATAAGACCAAATCTTCCAACACAATCAGCAGCAATAAAACAATGAGTAGCACTGGTACCAATAATAGTAATTAAAGGAGTACTATTAATGAAACATGTACCTTTGGTGAGTCTGCCCTCAAGAGCTATCTGATCCTCAACCAAAGCGAACACTTTACCGCTAGTCTGCACCCTCTTTGGTTTCTGACACTAACTACCGATGTCCCCTTCTTCACTACAGTTGAAACAAATCACATCCTTATGCTTGCACTCAGATACAACATGTCCGTTCTTACACCAACGGAAACACCTCTTTAATTCAGTAGTACACACATTACTCTTATGCCCAGGTTTCCCACATTTAAGACAAACCACACCAGCAGGAGCATCTCCTCCACTAGTCCTCTGACCCTGAGCAACTTTTTGTTTAACTTTACCAGCTGGGGTATCATAAGGCTTCCACGATTCTGTTGGTGCTTACCCCTCTTCTCACTAATAGTCTTGTAGTGAGCATTATTATCCTCCTCATAAATCCTTCAACTGTCAATCAAGTCAACAAAGACATGGATCTTTTGGTATCCAACTGCCTTCTTGATCTATAGGTGCAACCTGTTCTCAAACTTGATACACTTTGAAAACTCGGCATCTACCTCAGCGTAGTGCGGATAAAACTTAGCCAACTCAGAAAACATTGTAGCATACTCAACAACTGACATATTCCCTTGCTTCATCTCAAGGAACTCAATCTCCTTCTTACCACAAACGTCTTCCGGAAAATACTTCCTCAGAAATTCCCTACTGAACACACCCCAAGTGACATTCTCTCCTACAACATCTAATCTTTGACAAGTCTCTAGCCACCAGTCATCAGCCTCGACTTCTAGCATATGAGTACCATATCGAACCTTCTGCATTGGAGTGCAGTCCATCACACTGAATATTCTCTCAATCTCTTTCAACCAATCCAATGCTCCGTCAGGATCATACTTTCCCTTGAACATAGGCGGATTCTCTCTATGGAAACTCGCCAAACTACGAGATCCAGCATTCCCGTCAGTATTCGGCTGATTTTCCATCACATCAGCCATTGCTTCTAAAGAAGCAGCAAGTGTAACATCATTCCTTCCAGCCATCTCAACTTATCACTATAACATAAACAACGGTTAGAACTCAAATTAACAATACTCGATTGTTAGACAACTACGACTCGACGATAAGGTCGGACCAACCTTTTGCTCTGATACCAACTTTATAACACCCCAATTCTACTCGACAATTATATAAACAAATCAGAGTCATAAAATTCATACAACGAATCAGGATGCCACAAACTCAACTTTAAAGACACATTGCATTCAACGTGGATACATAACACTTTAAAACTTAGGATGAACCATCAACATAATACTTTAATTAAATAATTCAACAATTGAAATAATCAATAATTAAAAGCAACAAGCGTTCATCCCCCCGAGTGTTACATATCAGAGCAATGACACTGACTCGAACTACTGAAGGTATACATCCTTCACTCTCAATTACCTGCACGTTACCAACGTAAGGGTAACATTCAAACAAAAGGGATGAGATATCTAACAATATAATAAAAAATATGATAATTAATATATTAAATTAGATTACATAACATCACCACTTCTCATCTCATAATCAACAAGAATCGCAACAGAAATACCAACTATAATCCACATTCATCACATCAATTCACAAATTCTTTATGCAATCATATAATGGGACTCAATAATATGCAAATGCATGTGGTACCATTGGAGCAGAACTCCCATCTTAAAAATCTGCCAATAATTAGAGGCATCAACAAGGCATAAGCCTTCTACTTATCATTCGCCAATACAAGCCATCTTAACGAGCATAAGCTCCATCTTGAAATGCAATGTATGCGACACCATCATGAATGCAATAACAACACCAAAATTATCAACATCTTAATCACAACATCATCATTGGCCAGAAGCCTACATCTTAATAGCTGCCAATCATTAAAGGCATCTCAACATCTTTCATCAACATGATTCATCAACATCATTTATCATCATAAATCATCAAACATTATTTATACATCATAATTCATCAAATGTCATTTATACATCATAGTTCATCAAACATCATAATTCATGAAACGTCATTTATCATTAACAACTCAGCCATACAACGATACAACAGTAGATCGTCAATCTCGCAACATTGACCATAGGCCTACAACGTGATATTTCCTATAATTAATTAATCATCTAAGGTTTACTTCTAAATCACCAAACCTCTACATATTACTATTTTGTAATACTACATCATCATCATCATTAATCCTACTATTATAACCAAACAGTAATCTATAAACGTCTCATCCTCATCATTCTTCACAAAAATAAACATAGCGATTAACGCGGGAACTAACTCTAATCCTAATTTGGGTTACTAGGATCATCCTTCCTATTCTTCCTTTTTATCCTTAAGAATAAAGTTCATCGCGTAAGCTATTCAACGCTTCAAAGGGCACCTCAAACGGAGTCTGAAAACTAAGTTACAACCTTGGGAAAATAAATCTGTCAAAAACCAGACAACATGGATCGACGCGTAATGCCTTGGGTCGACGTGTACTGGTCTGAACACGCCCCATGAGTCGATGCATACTCTCTTGTATTGACTCATACTGAGTCTGCAGCACTGCATGTATCGACACATGCTCCTACGTATCGACTCATCCTGAGTCTAAAAGCCCTCATGTATCGACACAGGACTCCTTCGTGTCGACTCATCTTGAGTGTAAAGGCCTTCTTGTATCGACACATAACGTTTGGGGTCGACAGATACTGCTCTATCATGGATATTTTCTGCGATTTCATTGTGTTTTCACTATGGTTTCCATAATTTATGTCCTAAAAACATCCTCTAATCATAGATGATCATCAGTTATAATTATCCTATAATTCTACATCAAGTATACAACATTAGGACATTATTATTTATCTTTCAATCATCGATTTTCATCATACAACATCATATTCATTCAAATCATGACAAGACAACAATTCCACATCTAATCCCACATACTAATCATCATAAACCTTATTATAGAGTCAGAACCCCACCCTTACCTTGGATTGAAGGTTGCTCTATAACTTTTCCGTTTGATTTTCCGTTCTGCCTCTTTTCCTCCTTTCCAACAGCTTTCACGTTCTTTCTCTTTTAACCCTTATTCTTCTTACTGCTTCTTCTTTCTTATTATTTCTACAATAATAAAATAAACATATTATTCTCTTTATTCCTTAATGGGCTTAAGACTATTACACCCCCTTATTTCTACTTCTATCCTTTAAAACAAGCCCACATCAAATATTATTATCATTCTCATATTATTTCACAACATAATAAAATAAATAAATCCAACTAATCACAACACATCAACTAACATCATAACACAACTTCACAAATATTCCAAAAATAATTTAATTAAATAATTAATTAAATTACGGGCGTTACAACAACAAGTATGGATGTGTTATGCAAATACGAAGTTGGGTAATTTAACCTTTCTTACCAATAGATTGGACCTTCGATTTAGGCACTTCTTGGATGTAGGCACCTTCGATTTGGGGCTTCTGGGCTTGGCTACTTTTGCTGAAGGGTGGCTTTGCTTGGAAAATTGATGCAACCTTTCATAGATTTTATGGACAGCCTCTCTCCAATGTTTTTTTCCTTCTCCTTTTTCATGCAACACTTGTGATCTCTTTATATAGAAGGGGTAGAGGGGTCAAGAAGGAAAAGGTTTAAAAAGCCTTTATTATGTTTGAAAGCCATGAATAGGAATTTGTAATGTTGGCCAAACACATGGGATCTTGTCTCTTTTTTTAAAATTTTGAATGATATGTAACTAGCCTTCGAATGGGCTGATGGCCTCTTTTGAATGGACCTTTGAAAACTTATTCGAATGGCTCTTCTAAAGCTCCTTCGAATGGCTCTTTGCATGTTCTTCGAATGGACCTTTTGGAATGTCAATAGAAAGGCCTTTGTTGACATGCCAATCAAAGGACACTGTTATCATGCCTGTCGAAGCTGCCTTGACATAATACCAAATCGAAGGATCCCTTGCCATGCCAATTGAAAGGTTTGGCCCAGGGTCAAACGAAAGCATCTTTCAGAATGCCAATCGAAGGCCTTGACACAATTCCAATCGAAAGGCTTGTCATGAGGCCAATTAAAGGCCTAGTATCCATGCCAATCGAAGGGCTTGGCCACCATGCCCATCAAAGCATTTGGAATATCAATCGAAAGGTTTGGCTATAATTCTAATCGAAGAGCATTCTACATGCCAATCGAAAGGCTCCTTCAGAATATCAATCTAAGGATCTTTCATAATGCCAATCGAAAGGTATTAAAAACACCACTTAAGAATTTTACTTTTTTCCTTAGGCAAGGGTTTATGGTTAATCATGTAGGGAAAGACCTTGGAAAATATGAGAGGGAAAAATTTTGGGTACAATAGTTGCCCCTGTTCAATCTTCTTAAACCTGAGGATGTAGATTGGCTTTCCTGCCTTTCGTGATCTGAAGGTGGAAGATGATTGAACACTAGAGTGCCCAGAAATTTGCATTCGTCTGAAGTGATATTGTTGGTGAATAATATTGGGAATGGACTTACATATTCCATTTGGAAAAGGTGACAGGAGACCATCGGAGATGGGCTTAAAGATGCCATCACAGAACATGACGGAGATTCGTCATAGATGGGCTTAAAGATGCCATCCAGAAAATTGTTGATTTCATGAGATACTCCTTTGTAGGGATTCTTGTTCCTGCGGTCTGAGGAAGAGTCCGTTGGGGAATATTTTTATGGGAATAGAGTCTAAGAGCTTCGATTGTCCATTACTCTACTGGGGAGTCATCTCTTGACTAAAGAGGCGGAAGTGAACTGCTATCTGGTCATGATCCAGGCTTCACAATGACTTGTTGAGAATAATAAGGCTAAACTGTTATCTGGTCGTACTCCAGGCTTCACAGTGATTTACTGGGGAAATGAGATTAAATTGTTATCTGGTCGCACCCAGGCTTTGTAGTTTGAAGAAATTAAGCTGTTATCTGGTCGGGTCCAGGCATCAACTTGAATCTGAGATGTACCGTTATCTGGTCGTATCCAGTCTTCAGTAATTTGAAGAAATTAAGTTATTATCTGGTCGGGTCCAGGCTTTTACTTGAATCTGAGGTATACTACTATCCGGTCGAATCCAGGCTTCATAGTAACTGACAGAGTAAACTGCTATCCAGTCAGATTCCAGGCTTCGCAGCACCTTATACTGTTATCTGGTTGAAATCCAGGCTTCACAGCGTCTTAAATTATTGGTTGACTATTATCTGGTCGGGTTCCGGGCTTCATAGTAACTGACAGGGTAAACTGCTATCTGGTCGGATTCCAAGCTTCGTAGTGTATGAAAAAGTTAACTATTATCTGGTCGAAACCCAGGCTTCACAGTGTTTCTGAAGAAGTGAACTACTATCTGGTCGGATTCCAGGCTTCACAGCACTTTATGCTGTCATCTAGTCGAAATCCAGGATTCATAGTTCCTTTAATTGGAATGGAAATCAGAGAGATCTTAGTGTCGATCTGACTGAATCAGAGAAGGTCTTTAATTAACTTTGACTGGAATGGAAATCAGAAAGATCTTAGTGTCGATCTGACTGGACCAGACAAAAGTATTGGAATATCTTCAACTGGCATAGAAATCAGAGAGATCTTAGTGTCGATCTGACTGAACCAGAGAAGGTCTTTAATTAACTTAGACTGGAACGGAAATCAGAAAGATCTTAGTGTCGACCTGAATGGCCGAGACAAAAGTCTTAGAATATCTTCATCTGGAATAGAAATCAGAGAGATCTTAGTGTTGATCTGACTGAACCAGAGAAGGTCTTGGGAGGACATATTTCTGAGAAATTGCTGAAATAGCCCTTCATCAGACGTAGCCTTTGAGAAGACTATCGGGTCACATAAGTAGCGATGTTTGTTGATTTGATCATTCCCTGAAAAAGGTAAAGAGTTAGTCATATGCAATGTCATGTTGTATGAAATGAATTATGACGATGTTCTCAAAATAAATGAGATTATATTATATGCGATGTATATGCATATGCCATGATGTATGAATATGGGATGCTATTGAGATGTTTCCCAGTCTAGGAAAATAAATCCCAGACTACTGCTGGAGAGTATTGGGAAGTTGAATCCTTCATTTCCGCTGGGGATGATGAATGGAGATGATTCGCTGGAGATTTCCTCTTTCTATTTTGAGGATAATCTGCTGGGGATTGGCTCTGCTTGAGGATTGATTCTGGCCGAGGATAACTCTGCAAAGAGAGGTTCTTGTTATAAGATTCTTCCAATTAAGAGAAATAAACTCTGTTAGGAGATGAGTTTCCGCAGTTTGAGAAATAAACTCTACCCCGGAGGAGGTTTTATAACTGTTTGAACTGGGCTGGGGAAAACCAACTTCAGTTGGAGAAGGTAATCCCTGCTTGGGGAAGAAGAGACCAAAATTTTGGTTGTTCCTGCTCTGTGGGTAACATAGATGTCACGGGGTTGTATGCAATGGTGACTCTGTCTCAAACTATCCCTGCTCATGCACTATGCTTGAAAGAGTAACTGTCGGGACTACGAATTGGTTTTTTAGACTTTGCCTTGTTTCTTAAAGTCGTCAGCAACTGTATTTCTATTTTTTTAATGCAATTTTTTGTGAACATCATTCATATTCAAATGAATATGTTAAGAATAAGTCAATGGACGCTTTTTCAAAACAAAACAGAAAAAGAAAAACAACCAGTATGTGTTTTCAAAGAAATGATCAGTATTGATTTCTGAAGTTTTCCTATAATAGGCGTTTTGTACAAAGAGGCTGACATTCTAGTAGGAGAACGCTTCCATGAGAGTGAAAACTATACAAAATAGTGTACAAAGAGAAGAAAACATCTATGTGCAATAATCCCATTGGGTTTCAATTCTGCTATTGTCCCTATGTCTTCGAGTGTCTCATCACTTTGCTGCTTGTCTGAAGATGACTGGATTGGTCAATACCATTTTAGCTTGATAGTTGATACTGAAGTCTGATCGCAAGGTGATCCAATAGGACATAGTGATATGCTTGAAATCCTTAATTTTTTCCTAGACTTCCCTTTCGGGTTTTCAATCCACCAGGAAACCCTTTTTTGCCCAAGCCGCCTTTTAAGGTTTTCGACTTTCCAAGTGTACATATTTTTTTTGTTATTTATCCCTAATTTTTTCCCAAACTCTTTTAGTTCTTCGAGATGCCCTTATTTTTGCCTAGGCCAGTCAACCTAGCGGGTCTTTATTTATGCGTAGTATCTTTTCACTATGTCCGCATTAACAGGGTGAGGTAGGTCGTCACCATCCATGATGGTCAGAATCATGGCTCCACCATAAAATATGCTCTTGATCACAAATGGACCTTCATATGTGGGAGTCCATTTTCCCCTGGGATCTCCTCGTGGCAATATGATGCGCTTGATTACCAGATCACCCACTTGATACACTTGACGTATGACATTTTTGTTGAAAGCCTTGATCATCCATTTTTGATACATTTGACCATGACAGACAGTAGTAAGCCTTTTCTCATCAATCAATTTAGTTGTTCAAGTCGAGTCTGGATCTAATCGTCTTTGTTCAAGCCTGCATCCTTCATGATCCTCAGAGAAGGGATCTGGACCTTAATAGGCAGGACAACCTCCATACCATATACCAGAGAATAAAGCGTTTCCCCTATCAACGTACGTGCTAAGGTGCAATAGCCATGAAGAGTAAATGGTAACATCTCATGCCAGTCTTTGTATGTCATTGTCATCTTCTGTACGATTTTCTTGATATTCTTGTTAGCATCCTCCACAGTGACATTCATCTTCGGCCGGTAAGGGGAAAAATTATGATGCTGGATCTTGAATTGCTTACAGAGTTCGGTGATCATTGTATTATTTAGATTTGTACCATTGTCAGTAATGATTCTCTCTGGCACACCATACCGACAAATCAGGTTGTGCTTGATAAACAGCGCCACAACATTCTTGGTAACAGAAGCAAAAGAGGCAGCCTCAACCCACTTCGTGAAGTAATCAATGGCGACTAAGATGAAGTGATTCCCATTGGAAGCGGTAGGCATAATCTCTTTGATCATATCAATACCCCACATTGCAAAGGGCCATGGAGACGTCAAGACGTTCAAAGGAACCGAAGGTTCATGCACCTTATCAGCCTAGATCTGGCATTTGTGACAAGTTCGAGAATGCTGATAACAGTGTGCTTCCATAGTGGTCCAGTAGTATCCTACCCGTAGGATCTTTTTAGCCATGGTGTCTCCACTAGAGTGGGTGCCGAAGGTACCTTTGTGTAAATATGTCATAATCCTCTCTGCTTCGCTCTTATCTACGCACCGAAGTAAAGTAAAGTCATGGTTGTTCTTATAGAGGATTCCATTACTGAGGAAGAACTTTGCAGCGAACCTCCTCAGGAAATTTTTATCATTGACAGATGCCCCCTCGGGATATTCTTGATCCTCGAGATACCTTTTCACTTCATGAAACCAAGGTTTTTCTGCTACCTCTTCAGTGTCAATCTCTTAGCAATATTTTGGTTCATCCAACCTTTCAATAGTGATCTGAGGGGCCTCGTTATCCCACCTAACCTTGAACATAGATGACATGGTAGCTAGCGCGCCCGATAACCGATTCTCTTCTCGTGGGAAATGTTCAAAGGCGACCTCTTCAAAGTGTGGAAGCAATGTCAACACATGTTCTTTGTAAGGGATGAGGTTCAGGTGCTTCGTATCCCACTCACCTTTGATCTGGCTGATTACCAAGGCTGAACCCCTAAAAACACTCAAGAACTTAACCCTCAGGTCAATAGAAGCTTTGAGACCCATGAGGCATGCTTCATACTCCGCCATATTGTTGGTGGAGTTGAAACATAGTCTGGCAGTGAAAGGAGTATGACAGATCTCGAGAGATATGATTACAACTCTGGTGCCATTGCCGAGTGCGTTGGAGGATCCATAAAAAACCATAGTACATCGGGATCCTTCCTCGGTTCCTTCATCCGGTCCAGGTTCTTCACAGTCGGTAACCAACATAATATTCTCTTCTGGGAACTCAAAATTCATGACCTGGTAGTCATCCACAGCTTGATGAGCCAAATGATCAGCTAGTACACTTCCCTTGATTCCTTTCTAGGTTGTGTATTGGTTATCATATTCGGTCAAGATCATTTTCCATCTTGCTATTCTTCCTAAGAGACAGGATTTTCAAAGATATACTTGATCAGATCCATCTTAGATATCAACAAAGTCGTGTGGGTCAAGATATACTGTCTCAGTCGGCGAGTAACCCATGCCAAAGTGCAGCAAGTTTTCTTGAGCAGTTAGTATCTTGGTTCACACTCGATAAACTTTTTTCTAAGGTAGTATATTGCATGGTCTTTTCGACCGGACTCGTCATGTTGCCCCATCACACACCCCATTGAATTATCTAACACTATTAAGTACATTATCAAAGGTCTTCCTTCAATCGGAGGCATCAAAATTAGAGGCTCATGAAGGTATTCTTTGATTCTTTCGAAGGCAGTCTGACATTCTTAATTCCATTTTATTACTTGATCTTTCTTCAGGAGTTTGAAGATTGGCTCACAAGTACAAGTTAAATGGGAAATGAACCTGGCAATGTAATTTAGGCGTCCTAAGAAGCCTCTGACCTCCTTCTTAGTGCGAGGAGCCAACATCTCTTGTATAGCCTTCCCTTTTGCAGGGTCTACCTGAATACCTTTGTCGTTGACAATGAAACCTAGCAGTTTTCCAGACCTTACCCCGAAGATGCACTTGTTCAGATTTAACCTCAACTTGTATGTCTTCAACCTATCAAACAGCTTATGTAGATGATCAAGGTGCTCTTCTTTCGTTTAGGACCTGGCTATCATGTCATCAACATAGACCTCTATCCCATGATGAATCATGTCATGAAACAAAGCTACCATGGCTAGCTGATAGGTTGCCCCAATGTTCTTCAACCAGAAGGGCATCACTTTGTAGTAAAAAGTGCCCCATTGCATGACGAAGGTTGTCTTCTCCATGTCTTCGGGTGCCATCTTGATCTGATTGTAACCAGAGAAATCATCCATGAAGGAAAATATCTTGTGTTGCACGGTGTTGTCAACCAGAACGTCAATGTGGGGAAGTGGAAAGTCATCCTTGGGGATTGCCCTGTTCAAATCTTTATAGTCCACACACATCCGAACCTTGCCGTCCTTTTTAGGTACCAGGACTATGTTAGTAACCCATTAGGTATAAGAAGTGACAACTAGCAACCCAGCATTAAACTGTTTCATGACCTCTACTTTGATCTTCTCAGACATTTCCGAGCGCATATGACAAACCTTCTGCTTTACCGGAGGGCAATCTTCTTTAGTTGGCAGTCGATGAACCACAATATATGTGCCCAGTCCTGGCATGTCTTCATACAACCAGGAAAAGATCTCAACATAATCTTGCAACATCTGAATTAAATGTTGTTTGACACGAAGCTCCAAATTTGCACCTATCTTGAACTCTTTTATGTTCTCTTATGTGCCCAAATTCACTGTCTTAACTGACTCTTCATGAGGTTGTATAGCCCTTTCTTCCTGCTGTAATAGTCTAGCAAGTTCTCTGGGTACCTCACAATCTTCCTCGCCTTCGTCCCCAGCTTGGTTGATCGGATTTTCAAAGTCATAACCGACAATAGAATAACTGTTATCAATGGGATCCATAGTGGATATGGATCTGCGGTTTGATACGTGAGTGTGTGTAAGAGCATAGCTGTATAGACAAAGTAAAAAGTAGAAAAGAAAAATAGAGAGCGCAAAATTCGTATGCATAAACATCCAATTCTTTATTAATGCCATATGAAATTGAAATATGATAGCCCTCACAAATAAACCATTGTGCCCCGGGTAAAACACAAGGTTTTAATGTTTATTTTGTTTATTACATATCCAAAAAACAAAAAGAAAATTACTTAAGAACAAAAGTAATCGGTACAAAGTCCCTTTCTGTCCAGTTACTGAGTCCACCGTTGGAAGTAGGGAAGATCCAGTTGTCCATGTCATTGTCACAGTCACTGTCTTCTAAGGCGTTGACCCCATGATTACTGATATGAAGGGAAGGTCCTCCAGCACGAGCACGACGAACAACCCTTTGAGCCCCCGAAGAGAAACCTAAGCCAAATTGGTCAGACTTGTATGGTATGTCAGGGAGCTGACCCCAGATGGTAGACCCACCTCCTTTAATAATTGCTTTTTATTCTTTGATAGAAGCCATCTTCAAGGGTGGTCTGGTGATCCTTGGTAGATTGGTGACAGCTTCAGTTGCAACCATAGTCTGAGGTACCTCTTCGAAATTCTGACACGGAGTCTCGATGAACTCGCCATCCATTTCTACGTATCTAAAGGAGTTCAGATGACTGACCATGTATTCTTCTTCACTGTGCACCGTGACAATCTTTCATTTTACCGGGTATTTCATCATCTGATGTAGAGTGGATGTGACAGCTCCCGCCCCATAGATCCAAGGGTGACCCGTTAAGCAAGAATAGGATGGTCTGATAACCATCACGTAGAAGGTAGAGTCGAAAGTATGAGAACCAAATTTTATGGGGATGTCCACCTCCCCGTGCACCATCCTCTTTGAGCCATCGAAAGCCCTTACCACTATGTTGTTGGGCTTCAAGGTCAAACCTTAAGAGTCTAGTCTATCTAGAGCCTTCTTGGGTAGCACATTCAATAATGAACCAGTATCTACCAGGACATGGGCCAAAGTAGTGCCCCGACATTCGACGGAAACATGTAGCGCATCATTGTAGTTTCTCCCTCTGGGCGTCAAATCAGTATCATAAAAACCCAAACCATTGTCATCCATCAAACTAGCCACACAATCTTCAAATTGGTCTGCAAAGGTTTCATGTGGCACATGGGCCGTCTTAAGGAACTTCACCAAAGCCTTTGCATGGGATTCTGAGCATAATAGTAAGGCTAGCATAGAAATCTTTGAAGGGGTTTGCCCCAATTGCTCGACCACATTATAGTCGCTCTTCTTGATGATCTTCAAAATTTCTTCCATTTCCTTCTTGGAAGCCTTTGGAATAGATACTGATTGCACCTTCGTCCAGACAGGCTTAACCAAAATGTCTTTTCCCCGAGTCTCGGTCGACTCGGTGGTAGGGGTTTCCGTAGGGGTAATCACAGGAACTGAAGTAGTAGTATCAGCAGGAACAAAAGAAGGAATAATCACAGGACCAGTAACAACTTTCAGAGGAGAAGTCTCATGGGAGAACACTCTTCCACTTCTGGTTATTTTTCTAGTTCCCGCAATGTTGCCAATATCGGGGCCAGCCTTCTCAGAAATCTGGCCTTCATCTGCCAGCCAATCTTTCTTAACGCCGTGGTAGTAGACGTCACCCCCGTAGTTCCAGGGAACCGTTTTGTCTGAGGAGCATGGGATTTGCCTTGGCATAGTAATTATCAGTGGAGTCACATTCAGAACAGATGTAATCCTAACGGGTCTTTTGGTGGAGACCCTGGGAGGATTGGAGGAAATGGTTATTATTGAAACATCCTTGTAAGAAGTGGTTGGAACGGGAGTATTTTCAAACAAAATCTCTTTGTCGTCCATCAGGCGCTGGACACCTGCCTTCAATAAATGACAACCAATCGGTAGAGATAAACTGAGGTGGCAACCTTCGCCATAGCTCGTGCTTGGGCATAGGAGCAGTGGTAATATTTGGAGTCTCAGGGGCGTCAAATTCAATTTCCTTCGCCTTGAGAAGGTCTTGCACCTTATTTTTCAAAGCCCAACAGTTGTTGGTATCATGGATCAGACTTTCTGAATGGTAGGCACAATGAGCATTAGGGTTGTAGTGAGGAGACGTAGTGTTGGGATTCTTCGGAGATTCCCGCAAGGTTACCAAATTATATTTCAACAAATGTGGCAAGACTTGAGACATCATCATATTTATCTGGGTAAACTGTCTTATCGGCTTTTCTATTCTCAGTTAATTATTCCTTTGTTGGGTGGGTGCAGGTTTAGAGATCACGACAGCCCCTACCGCTGGACGAAGTTTAGTTCTGTCCTGATTCCTTTGATGGTACACAATACCAACCTCTTTCTTCCCAGCAAATGGCATCCTTACTGTACTGGAGGACGCATCCTTTTGAATCTTCCCACTCCTGATTCCATCTTCCACTCTTTCTCCTATCAAAATCAATTCAGTGAAGCCGGCTGAGGAACTTCCAATTAGATGATTGAAAAATGGACCAAATAGGGTCCCTAGAAACATATCCACTAGTTCCCTATCAGATAGGGGAGACTGGACTCTTCCTGCTAAGTCCCTCCACTTCTGAGCATAGTCCTTAAAGCCCTCACTCGAACCCATAGACATATTTTGGAGTTTTGTACGGGTGGGAGCAAGGTCTACGTTGTACTGATACTGCTTGTAGAAAGCAGCAGCCAAGTCCTCCCAATTACGGATGTTGGCTCCTTCCAGCTGGTAGAATCATTCTAGTTGAGTTCCGGAAAGACTATCATGAAATATGAGACCCCATCATATTTGGCGACCACCGGCACCTTGAACTTCTGGGGGATGACAATCTCAGAGACCAAACCCAGTTCTTCAAAATCTAGATCCGGTACCTTCTGGACTTCCATTGCATTTAAATGATCCTCCAGTTATTTATATTTTTTATCAGCAGGAGGATACTGCTCCTCATCATAGTCGGATTCATCGTCGGATTCTTTGGGACTGGAGTCTTTCTCTCTTGTTTCCTCCTCTTGATTGTGTCCTCCATTTGAAGAAGTTATCAGTTCAGAAGCTTGCTGCACTGGTCCTCTGATCCTTCTTCCCAGATTCACTAACCCAGTCAGCTTCTTTGGATTCTTCTTCTCTTTAACAAGTAGGGCTTTCAGTTCTTCTTGCCCATTGGTCAGAGCCATGATCATCTGTTGAAACTGGGTGTTCTGAGTCTGTAGATCCTTCACTGTTTGTTCTAGAGTCATTGCTGAAATAAACAGCGAAGAAGATGAGAAACCTACTATGAAACTTGTCCATGAAATGATGTGTATGATATGTTTATGCAATGTTTTCAAGAACCTTACTGGATTTAAGCTCTTTTAAACAAAAAAAAAAGCAAAACCTTTTTTATTAGCGATTTTTTAAAGAAAAAAAATATTACACAAGGATAAACATTAAAAAGAAGTTCCTAAGTCTCCCATGGGCATTTCCTCTTGGTGTTGAGGTAGGTGTTGAGGTTTCTCTCTACATGAAGTTGTTTTGTTAATTCCAACACCTTCTTCTAACTTGCATAGAATTGTGACTCAAAAGTATATCGTTCCCCCTTGAGCTGAATCCAAGACTTTTGCAACTCTTTGAAGTTGGTTGGGATATTAGGATGGAGAATAATACAAGACTCATCCCCTTGGACAATAGGTTTTAAAATCACCAGTAAGATGGAATCGTATGGCATCATAAGACTTTGGGCTCGAGCTCTCACCCATTTGAGATAAGGTTCCAAAGGGATGGAGTTCTTGTGCCACAAAGTCTTACTATCAGTCCTCTTAACAATGCCCCAAGAGCGGATGAACCTCTGACGATAATTTTGCAAATCATATGAGTAGTTGAACACAATACCTTGGATGAGCATATCCGGTGGACCATCTCTCCGTGCATATCCAAACTGACGTAGTGCTAAAGAAGGATTGTAGGTGATACCTCCCCTAATGCCCAGGAGTGGCACATTAAGAAATTCTCCACAGCGATCAATAAAAGAAATGTCTTATTGAGACCGAGGACACCAATGGATGTTGGAGTGAGAGAGATACATTAGTCTTTGACTCCATCTTAGGCCTAAATCATTTTGCATTATTAACCGAGGAAGGTTAAAAATAAACCACCTATATATCATAGGTGTGAAACATATGAGAGTTCCTCGCTTCTTCAGAGTACGAGTATGGAGAGAATGTAGGATGTCCCTGAGCAAGGTAGGAACCGGATTGTAAGCAAGAAAGATGTTGATGGAATTCACATGTATAAGTTGATCTGAATTAGGAAACAAGACCAAAACATAGATCAATATGGCTAATACATCTTCGGAGGCATGATAACTCATAGCATCCAGGAAAATATGAGCTTTCTTCATCAGGAATTTTGCAAGGAGACCCTTAACTTCACTTTTTTTCCCAATTGGACTCAATGTCAGATGGATTCAAGTGCAGAGCTACAACAACATCTTCAGAAGCCGAGTCTTGTTCTAAACCAGTGAAAGGTACTCACTCCAACACAGGTAAACCAAGTAACTTAGAGAATTCCTCTAGGGTAGGCACCAATGGATAATCGGGGAATGTGAAGCAATGGTGCTTAGGGTCGAAGAACTGAAATAAGATACTCATCAAACATTCGTCAAACCCGGTGGTAACCACACTGATCAAGTATCCATGTCTTTTGTGGAATTATGAGTCCTCGGGGACTTTCAAGACTAATTCCTTGAGCTTAGGAGGAACTTCTGTGAAGCGAATCCAGATTGTTTTCCTGCACCTGAATTCATATCCTACAAAACAGCCAACAGGTGAATCCAGCAGGTCCTTGAAATGATTAGTATATATGAATGTCATGATGTTTATGATGTCATGATTATGCTAAAAACCAAAGATAAACACAAGCAAATCACACAATAGACCTTAGGTTCAAAGGCTTGCATGAGTTCTTAAGGTATGTGCCCTCTTGTATGTTTAGTTGGCTCAACCTGTCCTATTAATAGTAACCAGATTCTAAGGAGCCTCAATATCACTGACCTTCCCTTCAGAAATTATTTCAGCTCTGCACTGAAGTATTGCGGCTGAAAAATCCTGAAAGTCCAACCTCAATGAGTGAAGTACCGGGTATCAACCAATCTTCGGTCGGAACCAAAGCCGGTTATCTCACTACTTCCTAATAGCTAGGATGAGTCAATTAATGGTTCTAAAGGTCAATTAGCACTTAGTGACACTATGAGGAAGCCTAATGTTATCCTTAACTTACTCAAGGAACATTAGTACAATCTAAAGCATCGCGCTAATGTAGCCACCACTTCATTCGTATCGGTCTACGCAGTACAGCCTCCATATTTTATTGCTACTTACCTAATAAGGTGCCCCCATATCCGGGTGTAGGATATTTTAGTAACCCCAAACAGAGCCTTAAAAAGTAAAGCAATCAAAGCATACAAAGCAGTTAAATAATGAACTAACTCTAAGGTAACCCCACTTTTTATTTGTCCCTAGCAGAGTCGCAAGTTCTGTGATGCGGTGGTAGAACCGACTGTTTATATACTGGTTTTGTATTTTTTGTTTGCAAATGTGCGGTAAGCAAGAGTCGCCACCGTCTTTTCTTTTATCCAACAAAGGAAAGGATGAAAAGAACATAAAAAACCTTTTCGAGATGTTTTCTGAGTAAGGGGGTACATTATGGAAAAGGAAGGTGTTAGCACCCTTTCCATCTGTGGTTTTCCACAGGCTCTTAGAGGTTTTCTCATTTTTCAAAATTCTTTTGTGCTTTGTGTTTGAAAATGTTTAGAAAACGCCTTAGTACGGCGAACTTTGTAATATTTCTCGGGATAGTAGAGAAAGTATACAAAGTGTTTTGAAATTGTTTTTGAAAAGTAGTTTTTTGTGTAAGCAAAAAAGTGTTTATGAGCAAACTTCTAACAGCTATCTACTTTTGTACTCGAAAAGGCTGTTCTTTTCCTCTTTTTCTTTAGACAATGCTATCCTACTATTATTGAGTAGGTAGCCCTATCATTGGATATTGAGGGACTATCGAAGGGACGTTACAGTCACGAAGGCAATTTATTGAGATGCTTTAGCAATTCTGTTTTAGGGACTAGATCATTTACCGAGAAGGAAAATGTAGGGTCATCGAGGGACTATGATGTTTTGATTTACGGGTCTTTGCTAAAACATTCCTGCCTCATGACTATTTTTTAAAGGCAACCAAAGTGGGCGTACCTTAGAGGTGCTTGTGTGCAATTGTGTTGTGTTTCAATTATTTTTGTCTTTTTATTAAGTTTTCTAGCGTTTGATTTCAGTCTTTGTCATACATGTCTAGTTAATAGCAGTTAATAGGAAAAGCAGTAAAAAGAAAATGCAGAAAATAGAGGTCTTACGCTATTACAATGCTTCGGGGAGGGGATTTACATTATACAAGGATAACGGGGAATAAAGTAGTAAATATCCTAATTTATCTATTACATCCAGTGAACAGATACAATAATAGTAAAATATGGAATTAAATAAACGCGCGTGAAAATAGAAAAGACGTCTAAAAATCCTAAAGAAAAGAAGTCTTTTTTGTTGTTTTTGGTATAAAAGAAAACAAGGCATAAGTCTATTTAATTTTAATTTTAAGAAAAAAATGTTAAAATAATTAATTTAGTTAAAAAAAAAAACCCTAATATTTTTGTGACTTTTGATTTTAATGTAAAAAATAAAAAGAAGTTAATGAAAACAAAGAAAAATGAAATGCAAGGGATACCCTTCGATCCAGGGAGCAAAGGGGAGCTTCGATCCAAGGAGAATTAAGGCCATTTCGATTCAGAAGAAAAGCCTTCTTTCGATTGGGCTAAGGAGTAGGTTTGAATAGACTTCGATCTAGGGAAGGGGATTGTCTTTCGATCCTGGAGGACATGGCTTTTGATCTAGGAAAGAGATGCCTCCTTCGATCCAGCAGGCTAATGGGCAGCTTTGATCTGGGAATATGCCCCCTTCAATCTAAGATGCAATACCTGCAAAAGTATATTAACGAAATAAAATGCAGGACCTGGGTATCGAAACCCAATTCCTTTGATCCTGCGCTTGCTAGGTCTTGTCAGGCTATGTCTGCAGCAAATGTTAGCAAACGAAGAACATGACCCTGGGTGCCAAACCTATGCTCTTTGATCCTATCTAGGATGGAAAATCGAAGGTAATAACAAGTATGGATGTGTTATGCAAATATGAGGTTGGATAATTTAACCTTTCTTACCAATAGATTGGACCTTCGATTTGGGCGCTTCCTGGATGTAGGCACCTTCGATCTGGGGCTTCTGGGCTTGGCTACCTTTGCTGAAGGGTGGCTTTGCTTGGAAAATTCTGGCAACCTTTGATGGATTTTGTGGGAAGCCTCTCTCTAATGTTTTTTCCGTTCTCCTTTTTCATGCAACACTTGAGATCTCTTTATATGTAGAGGGGACAAGAA
Organism: Vicia faba; assembly: GCA_948472305.1. Taxonomy (NCBI): domain Eukaryota; kingdom Viridiplantae; phylum Streptophyta; class Magnoliopsida; order Fabales; family Fabaceae; genus Vicia; species Vicia faba. The sequence continues at coordinate 1,013,080,754 of OX451735.1, forward strand.
GGCAAAGGTTTTAGCAACGTTGATTGTGTTTGAAAGCCATGAATAGAAATTTGTAACATTGGCCAAACATAAGGGATCTTGTCTCTTTTTTTTGAATTTTGAATGATATGTAACTGGCCTTCGAATGCCCTCCTTCGAATGGGCTGATGGCCTCTTTCGAGTGGACCTTTGCAAACTTCTTCGAATGGCTCTTCTGAAGCTCCTTCGAATGGCTCTCTGCATGTTCTTCGAATGGACCTTTTGGAATGTCAATCGAATGGGCCTTTGTTGACATGCCAATCGAAGGACAATGTTACCATGCATATCGAAGCTGCCTTGACATAATTCCAAATCGAAGGATCCGTTGCCATTCCAATCGAAAGGTTTCGCCGAGGGTCAAACGAAAGCGTCTTTCAGAATGCCAATCGATGGCCTTAACACAATGCCAATCGAAAGGCTTGTCATGAGGCCAATCGAAGGGCCTTGTATCCATGCCAATTAAAGGGCTTGGCCACCATGCCCATCAAAGCATTTGGAATATCAATCGAAAGGCTTGGCTATAATGCTAATCGAAGAGAATTATCCATACCAATCGAAGGCTCCTTCAGAATACCAATCGAATGATCTTTCAGAATGCCAATCGAAAGGTATTAAAAACACCACTTAAGAATTTTCCTTTTTTCCTTAGGAAATGGTTTATGGTCAATCATTTAGGGTAAGACCTTGGATAACATGAGAGCGTAAATTTTGGGGTACAACACCTTGCAACCCAATATTCTTTGAGAATCACCAAACCCTAGTTGAAGATCCTTGCTTAGGAGGAGTTTTGACCAGTCAACTCTTGAGTAGCTTTGAATATTTAAGACCTTTGTGAGCATGTTTTGAAGAAATTGGGAGGGAAAATTTTGCGGTACAACACCATTATAAGACTTCTTCATAGTATTCGGAGATTTATCCACCTGAATTTTACCGCTTCTGATTCCATTCTCAACACGTTCTCCTGTTAATATCAGTTTAGTGAAACCGTCTGAATAACTTCCAAGTGGGTAATTATAGAAATAACCTATTAGCATGCTTATGAACATGTCAACCAATTCCTTATCAGCCAAAGGAGGTTGAACTCTACCTGCAAGGTCTCTCCATTTTTATGCGTACTCTTTAAAGCCTTCCTCTGAACCCATGGACATACTCTGTAGTTGCATGCGGGTTGGTGCCAAATCAAAATTATATTAATATTATTTATAGAAAGCTGCAGCCAAATCTTCCCAAGTATGGATAATGGTACCTTCAAGTTGATAATACCATTCTAATTGTGTTCCAGACAGACTCTTTTGAAAGAAATGCAACAATAATTTCTTGTCAATAGTGTGTGGTTGAACTTTCGGAACATATGATCTCAAATGCAGCTTCGGGTAAGAAATACCATCATACTTGGCAAAGGCAGGAGTTTTGAACTTAAGAGGAATGATGACTCCTGAGGCTAAACTTTATAATTCAAAGTTCATGCCATACACCTTCTGGATCTCCATAGCTTTTAGACGCTCTTTTAACAACTTATACTTCTCGTCAGCAGGGGAATATTGTTCATCAAAATAATCCTCTTCCTCTTCATCGAGAAACTTGTCAAAAACAATGTTGTTTCTTTTAGATTTTACACTTTTACCATCTTCATCCTGGTTGTCATCTTCGTCCGATGGGATATCAAGATCTTGAATTTATTCGATTGGACCTTTGAACCTCCTCCCCGTGTTAAGGACGCCGATTGATTTCTTTGTCTTCTTCTTCTTCCCATTGGCGATGAGCACCTTTAGTTCTTCTTTCCCCTTGGCTAAGTTTAGGAACATCTGTTGGAACTGGGCATTCTGAGCCTAGAGATCTTTGACTATCTGTTCAAGAGCCATTTTCTGCTGAAATAAACAACAAGAAGATGAGAAAACCTGACTAGGTTCCAAAGGTATGGAGTTCTTGTGCCCCAAAGTCTTACTATCAGTCCTCTTAACAATGCCCCAAGAGCGGATGAACCTCTGACGATAATTTTGCAAATCATATGAGTAGTTGAACACAATACCTTGGATGAGCATATCCGGTGGACCATCTCTCTGTGCATAGCCAAACTGACGTAGTGCTAAAGAAGGATTGTAGGTGATACCTCCCCTAATGCCCAGGAGTGGCACATTAAGAAATTCTCCACAACGATCAATAAAAGAAATGTCTTATTGAGACCGAGGACACCAATGGATGTCGGAGTGAGAGAGATACATTAGACTTTGACTCCATCTTAGGCCTAAATCAGTTTGCATTATTAACCGAGGAAGGTTCAAAATAAACCACCTATATAGCAGAGGTGTGCAACATATGAGAGTTCCTCGCTTCTTTAGAGTACGAGTATGGAGAGAATGTAGGATGTCCCTGAGCAAGGTAGGAACAGGATTGTGAGCAAGAAAGATGTTGATGGAATTCACATGTATAAGTTGATCTGAATTAGGAAACAAGACAACCCCATAGATCAATAGGGCTAATACCTCTTCGAAGGCATGATAACTCATAGCATCCAGGAAAATCTGAGCTTTCCTCATTAGGAATTTTGCAAGGAGACCCTTAACTTCACTTTTTTTCCCAATTGGACTCAATGTCAGATGGATTCAAGTGCAGAGCTACAACAACATCTTCAGAAGCCGAGTCTTGTTCTAAACCAGTGAAAGGTACTCGCTCTAACACAGGTAAACCAAGTAACTTAGAGAATTCCTCTAGGCTAGGCACCAATTGATAATCGGGGAATGTGAAGCAATGGTGCTTAGGGTCGAAGAACTGGAATAAGATACTCATCAAACATTCGTCAAACCCGGTGGTAACCAAATTAAGCAAGTATCCATGTCTTTTGTGGAATTATGAGTCCTCGGGGACTTTCAAGACTAATTCCTTGAGCTTAGGAGGAACTTCTGTGAAGCGAATCCGGATTGTTTTCCTGCACCTGAATTCATATCCTACAAAACAGCCAAGAGGTGAATCCAGCAGGTCCTTGAAATGATTAGTATATATGAATGTCATGAAGTTTATGATGTCATGATTATGCTAAAAACCAAAGATAAACACAAGCAAATCACACAATAGACCTTTGGTTCAAAGGCTTGCATGAGTTTTTAAGGTATGTTCCCTCTTGTATGTTTAGTTGGCTCAACCTGTCCTATTAATACTAACCAGGTTCTAAGGAGCTTCAATATCACTGACCTTCCCTCCATAAATTATTTCAGCTCTGCACTGAAGTATTGCAGCCGAAAAATCCTGAAAGTCCTACCTCAATGAGTGAAGTACCGAGTATCAACCAATCTTCGGTCGGAACCAAAGCCGGTTATCTCACTACTTCCTAATAGCTAGGATGAGTCAATTAATGGTTTAAAAGGTCAATTAGCTCTTAGTGACACTATGAGGAAGCCTAATGTTATCCTTAACTTACTCAAGGAACATTAGTACAATCTAAAGCATCGCGCTAACGTAGCCACCACTTCATTCGTATCGGTCTACACCGTACAACCTCCATGTTTTATTGCTACTTACCTAATAAGATGCCCCCAGATCTGGGTGTAGGATATTTTAGTAACCCCAAACAGAGCCTTCAAAAGTAAAGCAATCAAAGCATAAAAAGTAGTTAAATAATGAACTAACTCTAAGGTAACCCCACTTTTTATTTGTCCCTAGCAGAGTCGCCAGTTCTGTGATGCAGTGGTAGAACCGACTGTTTATATACTGGTTTTGCATTTTTTGTTTGCAAGTGTGCGGTAAGCAAGATTTGCCATCGTCTTTTCTTTTATCCAACAAAGGAAAGGATGAAAAGAACATAAAAAACCTTTTCGAGATGTTTTCTGAGTAAGGGGGTAAATTATGGAAAGGGAAGGTGTTAGCACCCTTTCCATCCGTGGTTTTCCAAAGGCTCTTAGAGGTTTTCTCATTTTTCAAAATGCTTTTGTGCTTTGTGTTTGAAAATGTTTAGAAAATGCCTTAGTACGGCGAACTTTGTAATATTTCTCGGGATAGTAGAGAAAGTATACAAAGTGTTTTGAAATTGTTTTTGAAAAGTAGTTTTTTGTGTAAGCAAAAAAGTGTTTTTGAGCAAACTTCTAACAACTATCTACTTTTGTACTCGAAAAGGCTGTTCTTTTCCTATTTTTCTTTAGACAGTGCTATCCTACTATTAGTGAGTATGTATCCCTATCATTGGATATTGAGGGACTATCGAAGGGACGTTACAGTCACGAAGGCAATTTATTGAGATGCTTTAGCAATTCTGTTTTAGGGACTAGATCATTTACCGAGAAGGAAAATGTAGGGTCATCGAGGGACTATGATGTTTTGATTTACGGGTCTTTGCTAAAACATTCCTGCCTCATGACTATTTTTTAAAGGCAACCAAAGTGGGCGTACCTTAGAGGTGCTTGTGTGCAATTGTGTTGTGTTTCAATTATTTTTGTCTTTTTATTAAGTTTTCTAGCGTTTGATTTCAGTCTTTGTCATACATGTCTAGTTAATAGCAGTTAATATGAAAAGCCGTAAAAAGAAAATGCAGAAAATAGAGGTCTTACGCTATTACAATGCTTCGGGGAGGGGATTTACATTATACAAGGATAACGGGGAATAAAGTAGTAAATATCCTAATTTATCTATTACATCCAGTGAAGAGATACAATAATAGTAAAATATGGAATTAAATAAACGCGCGTGAAAATAGAAAAGACGTCTAAAAATACTAAAGAAAAGAAGTATTTTTTGTTGTTTTTGGTATAAAAGAAAACAAGGCCTAAGTTTATTTAATTTTAATTTTAAGAAAAAAATGTTAAAATAATTAATTTAGTTGGAAAAAAAAACCCTAATATTTTTGTGACTTTTGATTTTAATGTAAAAAATAAAAAGAAGTTAATGAAAACAAAGAAAAATGAAATGCAACGGACACCCTTCGATCCAGGGAGCAAAGGGGAGCTTCGATCCAAGGAGAATTAAGGCCTTTTCGATTCAGAAGAAAAGCCTTCTTTTGATTGGGCTAAGGAGTAGGCTTGAATAGACTTCGATCTAGGGAAGGGGATTGTCTTTCGATCCTGGAGGACATGGCTTTTGATCTAGGAAAGAGATGCCTCCTTCGATCCAGCAGGCTAATGGGCAGCTTTGATCTGGGAAGATGCCCCCTTCAATCTAAGATGCAATACCTGCAAAAGTATATTAACAAAATAAAAAGAAGGACCTGGGTATCGAAACCCAAGTCCTTTGATCCTGCGCTTGCTAGGTCTTGTCAGGCTATGTCTGCAGCAAATGTTAGCAAACGAAGAACATGACCTGGGTGCCAAACCCATGCTCTTTGATCCTGTCTAGGATGGAAAATCGAAGGTAATAAAAAGTATGGATGTGTTATGCAAATATGAGGTTGGATAATTTAACCTTTCTTACCAATAGATTGGACCTTCGATTTGGGCGCTTCCTGGATGTAGGCACCTTCGATCTAGGGCTTCTGGGCTTGGCTACTTTTGCTGAAGGGTGGCTTTGCTTGGAAAATTCTGGCAACCTTTGATGGATTTTGTGGGAAGCCTCTCTCCAATGTTTTTTCTGTTCTCCTTTTTCATGCAACACTTGAGATCTCTTTATATATAGGGGGTAGAGGGGACAAGAAGGCAAAGGTTTAAGCAACGTTGATTGTGTTTGAAAGCCATGAATAGGAATTTGTAACATTGGCCAAACACATGGGATCTTGTCTCTTTTTTTGAATTTTGAATGATATGTAACTGGCCTTCAAATTCCCTCCTTCGAATGGGCTGATGGCCTCTTTCGAGTGGACCTTTGCAAACTTCTTCGAATGGCTCTTCTGAAGCTCCTTCTAATGGCTCTCTGCATGTTCTTCGAATGGACCTTTTGGAATGTCCATTGAATGGGCCTTTGTTGACATGCCAATCGAAGGACAATGTTACCATGCATATCGAAGCTGCCTTGACATAATGCCAAATCGAAGGATCCGTTGCCATTCCAATCGAAAGGTTTCGCCGAGGGTCAAACGAAAGCGTATTTCAGAATGCCAATCGAAGGCCTTAACACAATTCCAATCGAAAGGCTTGTCATGAGGCCAATCGAAGGGCCTTGTATCCATGCCAATTAAAGGGCTTGGCCACCATGCCCATTGAAGCATTTGGAATATCAATCGAAAGGCTTGGCTATAATGCTAATCGAAGAGAATTGTCCATACCAATCGAAAGGCTCCTTCAGAATACCAATCGAAGGATCTTTCAGAATGCCAATCGAAAGGTATTAAAATCACCACTTAAGAATTTTCATTTTTTCCTTAGGAAAGGGTTTATGTTCAATCATTTAGGGTAAGACCTTGGAAAACATGAGAGCGTAAATTTTTGGGTACAACACCTTGCAACCCAATATTCTTTGAGAATCACCAAAACCTAGTTGAAGATCCTTGCTTAGGAGGAGGTTTGACCAGTCAACTCTTGAGTAGCTTTGAATATTTAAGACCTTTGTGAGCATGTTTTGAAGAAATTGGGAGGGAAAATTTTTCGGTACAACACCATTATAAGACTTCTTCATAGTATTCGAAGATTTATCCACCTGAATTTTACCGCTTCTGATTCCATTCTCAACACGTTCTCCTGTTAATATCAGTTCAGTGAAACCGTCTGAATAACTTCCAAGTGGGTAATTATAGAAAGAACCTATTAGCATGCTTATGAACATGTCAACCAATTCCTTATCAGCCAAAGGAGGTTGAACTCTGCCTGCAAGGTCTCTCCATTTTTATGCGTACTCTTTAAAGCCTTCCTCTGAACCCATGGACATACTCTGTAGTTGCATGCGGGTTGGTGCCAAATCAAAATTGTATTAATATTCTTTATAGAAAGCTGCAGCCAAATCTTCCCAAGTATGGATATTGGTACCTTCAAGTTGATAATGCCATTCTAGTTGTGTTCCAGACAGACTATTTTGAAAGAAATGCAACAATAATTTCTTGTCAATAGTGTGTGGTTGAACTTTCGGAACATATGATCTCAAATGCAGCTTCGGGTAAGAAATACCATCATACTTGGCAAAGGCAGGAGTTTTGAACTTAGGAGGAATGATGACTCTTGAGGCTAAACTTTATTCTTCAAAGTTTAAGCCATGCACCTTCTAGATCTCCATAGCTTTCAGACGCTCTTTTAACAACTTATACTTCTCGTCAGTAGGGGAATATTGTTCATCGAAATAATCCTCTTCCTCTTCATCGGGAAACTTGTCAAAACCAATGTTGTTTCTTTTAGTTTTAACACTTTTACCATCTTCATCCTGGTTGTCATCTTCGTCCGATGGGATATCAAGATCTTGAACTCATTTGATTAGACCTCTGAACCTCCTCCCCGTGTTAAGGACGCCGATTGGTTTCTTTGTCTTCTTATTTTTCCCATTGGCGATGAGCACCTTTAGTTCTTCTTTCCCCTTGGCTAAGTTTAGGAACATCTGTTGGAACTGGGCATTCTGAGCCTAGAGATCTTTGACTATATGTTCAAGAGCCATTTTCTGCTGAAATAAACAACAAGAAGATGAGAAAACCTGACTTGGAAACCTGTTATATAGTGATATGTATGGTATGTAGATGCATATGAAATGTTTTCAAGGACCTCATGGGATTTAAATTTGTTAATAAAAAGGAAACAACAACAAATATTCTTGTTAGTAAGTTTAGATTATAAATGCCTTTTAGGCTTACAATGAAAACAAAAAGAAGGGTTACAAAAGAATAAATTATGACTCAAGTCTCCCATGGACGCTTCCTATTTGTGTTGACATATGCATTAAGGCACTACTCTTCGTGAATGCGTTTGGCTAGCTCTAATACTTTCTTCTAACTACCATAGAACTGAGTCTCAAAGGTGTCACTTTCTTCTATCAGTTGAATCCAAGACTTCTATAGCTCTTCAAGGTTAGTAGGCATATATAGATGAAGAATAGTATGAGGAATATCTCCTTCAGCAATAGGCTCCACATTTACTGGTAGGACAACAGGATATGGAATTATAAGATATGAGCATGAGATTACACCCATCTGTAGCAGGCCTTCAGAGGGATGGAGTTTTTCTATACCAAAGTCTTACTATCAATCTTATTCACCAAGCCCTAAGCACGTATAAATCTTTGACGGTAACCTTGAGGATTGTTCTCTTAATCGAATATAATAGCCTGGATAAGCATATCATAAGGACCTTATCTTCGAGCAAAACCAAATTGACGTAGAGCTAGTGAAGGGTTGTAAGTGATACCCCCCTTTATGCCAAGGAGTGGCACATTAGGGAATTCCCCACAACGGTCAATAATAGTGATATCCTTCTGAGATCGGGAACACCAATAGATATCTGAATGAGAGAATGACATTATCCTTCGAGACCACCTCAAACCTTGTTCATTCTTCATCAATTGCTGGGGAAGGAGCGAAATAAACCACCTGGATAGTAAAGGTATGAAACACATAAGAGTCCCTCGCTTCCTCATAGTACGAGTGTGAAGATAATGCAAAATATCTCCAAGAAAAGTAGGCACAAGATTATGAGTAAGAAATAATTTGATGGTGTTCATATCTATGAGTTGGTCTGGATTAGGGAATAGTACCAAACCATAGATCAACAGAGCCAAGATCTCCTCGAAAGCATGAAAAATTATAGAATCCAGAAACAACTGAGCCTTCTCTATCAAAAATTTAGCAAGAAGGCCCTTTACTCTACTTCTTGTTTCCTAATTAGATACACTGTCAGACTGCTTGAGATGTAAGGCTGGTGGAATATCTTCAGGTTTTGGAACTTTATCTAAACTGATGAAAGGTGTTTGATCAAGAATAGGTACTCCGAGTTTTTTAGAGAACTCTTCCATTGTGGGTACCAACTGATAATCTGAAAAGGTAAAACAATGATGCTCATGATCAAAGAACTGGAACAGCATACTCATCACGTCTTCTTCAAAACCTGAGGTAACCAAATTGAATAAACAACAATGCCTTTTGGTGAATTGAGAGTTTTTGGGAACCTTTGAGACTAACTCCTTAAGCTTGGAATGCACCTTTACAAAGTTGATTTGGATAGTGTTTCTGTGAGCAGAGGCCATAACCTACAACAAAGAACAAAGATAAATCCCTAGGTCCTTGAAATGGTTAGTGAAAATTTTATGTTATGATGATATGATGTTATGATGTCATGTTTATCTTAGATAATTAGAAAACACACACAAGTCACACAAGAGACTTAGGTTTAAAGGCTTGCATGAAGTCCATAGGTAAGTACCCTTCCTCATTGAAGTTAAGTTGGCTCAACCTATCCTAAAATAGTAACCGGGTTCTAGGAATCTCATATCACCGATATTTCGTGCAGGATTTATTTTAGCACGGCAATTGGCTTTCCACCAAAACATCCCGAAAGTCAAATCTAAATGAGTGTAATTTCGAGTATCAACCAACCTTGGACTGCACCAAAGTCGGCTATCTCACTACCTTCTAATGTCCAAGATAGGTAAGTTAAGGTTCCAAAAGTATGTTTGTGTTAATGGACACCACGCGGAAGCCTAATGTTATCCTTGACTGAGTCAAGGAACATCAGTACAAACCAAAGTGTCACACTACTTGTAGCCATCTTGTTAACCATATTAGTCTACACCGTACAACCTTTATGACCTATTGCTACTTACCTAAGGCATCCCTAGATCCGGGTATAGGATCTTACAAGCAATTAAACCCAAATAAACCCTTAAAGTAAAGAAAGAAAAGCATACAATTAAAAGCAAATAAAGTTATCTTAAACTCTAAGGCAACCCCTATTTTTTAAGTAGTAATCCCCAACAGAGTCGCCAGTTCTGTAATACGGTGGGAGAACTGACTTTTTGGTTTTATCCAAATATGCGGATAGCTAGAGTCGCCACTGACTTTTCTTTTATCCCATATTTAGGAAAGGTGAAAAGAACAGGAAACACCTTTGATAGATTTTGAGTTCGGGGGTAAGTTATGAAAAGGGAAGGTGTTAGCACCCTTTTCATCTGTAGTTATCTAAGGGCTCTTAATTTCTTAGCTTACTTTTGAAAATCTTTCTTTGTGAGTTATTTGTTTGAAATTATTGTGAAATCTCCAATGTAAGGCTGACTTTATAATGATTCTTGCATCGGCCTCAAGAATGTATACAAAGTGTTATTATTGAAAATATTTGTTTGAAAGTGTAGTGTGAAATTTTTTTTTGAGAAAAGTTGTGAGCAAGCAGTTAAGAGTTTCTTACCCACTAAAGTCTTTCTTATTATTTTCTTTCTCCTTTAGAGATAGTACTATCCATACCATTAGTTGGTAGGTAGCCATATCTATTGGATGTGAAAGGACAAGCGTAGGGTCATCATATGGTCATCAAAGGAAACAAGTAAGGATACTTTAGCAATTGTATTGAAGGGAATATCATCATTTTGTAGGTAACTCGAAGGGACTAGATCATTTTATAGACAACCTGAAGGGTCATCGAGGGATTATGATCTTTATTCGAAATGGACATGATGATTTGATTGAAGGTATTTTGCTACAGTATCCCCACTTTTAAGGACGTGACTAATATTTCTAAGGCAACAAGAGAGGTTACCCTAAAGATGCAAGTGTGTGAAGTGTATGCTTTTAGTTATTTATCTTAAATATTATGGTTTTCTAGAATGTTTTTAGTCTTGCCACGCAAACCCTAGTTACTAGCAGTTAAATATGTGTAGAAAAATAAAGTGCAGAATGTAAAGTCCTAAGCTATTACATGGCTTTGGGAGAGGTACATAAGTATAAAAATTGACGAGAAAGTAAAACTACGCTATAACATCCTGTGAGCAGTTACATAATTAGGAAAAAAATGTGAGAAAAGAAATCTACGCTATTACAATTAAAGAATGCAACCTATACAATTTTCTATGAAAATTAAATAGCAAGAAAGAAAATAGAAAAAGAATGTTAAAATTTTTTATGATTTTTTTGTAGAAAATAATTTAAATTAATAATAGTAATTAAAACCTAAATCCTAATTTTTGTTAATGTTAAGAAAACAGGCCAATTTAATTAATTAGAAAATAAAAAAATATAAGAAAAAATTAATTACTAACTAAAACCCTAATTCTAATTTGTTAGTTATTAAGAAAAAAGATTAGGTTAGTTAATTGTTATTTAAAAAATAATTAAGAAAGAAAATAGAAAAATTAGGTTAGAAAAATAGGGTAAAAAAACATTGCATGGTGTAGGTGTTGAACGTACACCCTCTGGCTTCACAAATTGCACTTCTTGCCACTAGGCCAAGCGTGTGTTGGAGTTTGAGAAATAGGCATTAATTAATATATATAAAACCTGCTCGTTAGTTTGAAAAATAACAAAAAATTATTGTAAGAAGCAGGGATCGAACCCACGCCATTCACGTTACATGCCTCCGTCTCAACCAACTATGTTGCGCTTCGTTTTTTTATTAAAGTATAATCAAACAAATATATAATAAAGCAAGTGAGTCAGGGAAGCGCCGGAGCCCTAGCTTCGTTCGTCTTCTCCGATGAGAGGATTTTCAAACCTGTAAATCCAATGGTGGTGTTTGTCTGGCATGAAAACACATGTATCATGAGTTTCAAAGAAGAAATCTCAAATTTCCCTAGCCATGGAAAAACATGATTCTCACGTTAGAGCTTATATTTTATGATTCAAACATGTTCTAAGTAACAACAGGAACTCAATTGGGCAGTTAATAAATATCAGTAATGCATGAAATTATTTATATGAATGTTTGAAAGAAAATCAAATCGGAGAAGATGAATATGCTTGTTTCAAGCATCAATGGCCATGACTTGTAATGGATGGCTTGGATTGAAAGTTGCTAGATCTTTGGTTTTGACTTTGCCCTAGTTTTGACAAAAATTAGGATTTTTTGAGAGGTTGTTCTTGATGCAATTTTTGTTTGTCTCTTGGTATAAATGTGTTCTCTATTTATAATTTAAGATTTAGGTCAACAAAAGTGGAATCAATCATTTGTATTTCATGATCAAATCTTTGATTGAAGTTATGCATGAAATATTTCTTTTTTAGGCCAATCATGTATCAATCAATCTTTACATGTTTTTTGCAAGTTGTCACTAGCTTCTTAGACATATGATTTGATTTAAAAATAGATCTCCATGCCTTAATCCATTCACTTGGTATTTTATTTGATTTTAATTGATTAAAATAAAAAATAAAAGAAATAAAAACCAAAAAAATAAATGAATTGATTTAGGAGTATATTATGAGGTCAGGAACATGTTTGGACCTTAAAAGATAGGCTCATTAGCCCAAAAATTTATATTTGCTTAATTTAGATTTCATGCATTTTCTCAAAATTGCCCAACTTGCACAAATCATATATAACTCAATTTTTATCATATGAAGGTGATCTTGAACTCTTTGGAAGGCTCAAGATATCCCATAAAATATATTTTCATTTGAAACATTTATCTTGATGTAAATTGCTTTGATAAAGAGTGTCTTTTTGTTTACTTTTAAAATGACCTGTAATGTTTTGGCCCATATATCTCAAATAAAGCATTTTTGGCCTTGAGCTTAGAGAGATAAAGTTATAGAGAATTGAATTTCTTTCAAAATGAGCTTTCGTTGAGAAATTTATGATGAAGTATGTGAAAATTACACTTGGTCAAAGTTCAGTTGACTTCTCCTTAAGAAAACTATTATTTAGTAACTTTTGGCTTTTGATGAATCTTGAGTTTTCTTGATGAATCATTATCAACCCTTGATCAAATGATGAATGTGACTTCAAAATGTTTATGTTGACCAAAAATCTTGAAGTTTGACAGTAAATTGGTCAAAGTTGATTTTTTTCCCAATACAATTGATATTCAATCATATGACTAATTGACTGAGCAAACTTGTGTTGCAAGGCTTGTAATTTGGCATGAGGATTCCTTGAGACATATGAGAAACCATGAAATCCACTTTAGACATTAGAAGTCCAATTTTACTTAAGAGAAGCAAAACCCTAGTTGTAGGTCAACTGCTCAGAAGGAGGTTTGTCTGATCAATCCTTGAGTAGTCTGGAGCAATTGGGAATCCTAGGAGCATGGGGAGACCTATTGAAATAATTTGTCTTGATTAATCGGAGGGAAAATTTTGGGGTACAACAGTGGGGATGAGAAAAGATGTTTTTTTTTACAATTATTGCATCCGCCGCGGTTGCGAATCTTTAGTGCCTATGTACCACCTTCCGTATAATAGGGGATCATGGTACTCGTAGTTCACCTCAAAAATTTTAAAACACATGTGTGTTGGTTAAGTTTAAGAGAAGACACATCATCACCATATCTGAGTATAAAACATACTTACTATCCACGATTATAGAAAGGAGAATTTGCATCATCTCAAAGTGGAGGATATAGCTTGGATTTTAAAATTAACAATGCCTCACTCAAAACCCAAGTGGAAAATATATCCCTTCACTTCATATCGTAGAAGTATAGTAGCTTGCGTCACTACAAGAATCGACAAGAGTCTAATCTTTTGAGAAAAGTTTTAAAGTGAAAAGCCAAAGTTGAAAAAATGGTTTCAATGAGGTTAATTAACTTTTAGTATTGTAAAAATATGTCAAAGTATGGTTAAATTTTATTAAAGTTTGATTAAGAAAAGATTTTTGAAAATGCTAGGACCTAAGTCCAAGTTTATTATGAAAGAGGTTCAAGTTAGAAAACAAGAAGAGTTTTGAAAAGGAGGGAGAAGATTTTTGAAATTAAAGAAGATGGGAGGAGATGAAGGGACTATCCTAAAGCATATGTAAAATGCAAGGAAAGGATTGGTCTAACCAACAAAAATCCAACACTTGACATAAGAAGTCAATGTAGAATTCTCATCCTTGGATTGAAACCATTTAGTGAAAATACTAAACCTCTAAGGAATACAAAGCTTCAGATGAACTAACAACCAAGCAAAGTCTTCTTTGATAAAAATTGGCGAGAGTAAAAACTATATACAGAGTAATTCCCAATCACTGACAAAGCATGGAAATTAGAATAACCTGCACATAGAAAAAGTTCAAACTAATACCATGGAGTAAACCCCAAGGATTTCAGAAGATCCTCACAACTCCACAGTGTTAGGGATAATAACAAGATAGTCCAAGCAACCTTAAAGCTTTTAATGTTTAAGATGATTATTAAGTGTCTTCAAAAGAAAATAAAGCCCAAGTGAGCAAAGAAAAAATGACATAAAGATAAATGCTCAAGTGAGCAAAATAAAAATGGAATGAAATGTAAATGCTAAAAAATAAAAGGTACATAAAAGTAAAGGAACAAAATAAAGGCATAAAGTAAAGTTAATTGTTAGTGAATTAGAAGTTAGAGGTCAAGTGTAACAAAAAGGTTAGTTGAATGACCATCTTGAAACTTGATTTTGAAAAATCATTAGAGGATTGATAAAATCAAAGTCTATCAAAAAAGTATCATTTGATTTTTTGTCAAGTATATCATTCGTTTCAAGTGCTCAAAGACACCAGATATGACCAACGTTGTTCAAATGATTAACTTAGACCAAAATTCATGAAGTTCGTTACAGGATTGATAGAATCAAAGCCTCATAATAATGAACTTCTAAGTTATTGGATCCAAGGTTTCAAATTAAACATACTTAGGCTTGCAAACATAAGTTTAGTCCACGAATGATCAATTTTCAAATCATGACAAATTTAGCGCTATGTTAAGCAATCGTAAATGGACTTATCTATAAGCCACACCTATTTTGAGCCCGGTCAATAGAAATATATGTACCAAACATGTTAGAGAAATAATATGTAGATTATTCTCCAAGAACATGTAGCACAAGTAAAAACAAGAAAGGGATAAGATGAAGAATGAGGGGAATGATAGTATAACCAATGTATCAGATGAAATTAAGGTTTCAAATATCATCAACACCATTCATCCATTTTGGTGGATTTGGTTTTTCAATCTATCAACATCCAAGATCTAATGAGATGGAGGAACTTGTCCCAAAGTAACACTCTAGTGTTTCCAAATCAGGATCAATAAAAAAAAATTTAATATAAAAACAAAATCTAAATGATTTAAAAAAAGAAATAATTGGTAAAATACACAATATGTATTAAAACACCAAATAAAAATCCTAAAAAAAAAGAGGTCAAACATGAGTCAACAAGTGTTGACAATTTTTTTAAGAATTTTTTAAAGTCAAAAACTATTTTTAAAATATATATAAATAAGCAAAATAAGCCAAAATGTGAGAAAATTAGTAAAATAATAAATAAAAAATAAAATGAGGTCACCAATATTTGTCA
This sequence comes from Vicia faba, assembly GCA_948472305.1. Classification (NCBI taxonomy): domain Eukaryota; kingdom Viridiplantae; phylum Streptophyta; class Magnoliopsida; order Fabales; family Fabaceae; genus Vicia; species Vicia faba. The sequence continues at coordinate 1,013,096,053 of OX451735.1, forward strand.
AGAGGTCACTGGATCCTCCCATAATTTTTCCATAATTTAGAATGACCAAAAAGTATTTTTAAACACTTAAAACAAGTCAAATAAAGTGAAAAATAATTAAAAAAATACCAAATCACAAAATAAAACTGTGAAAAAATAAAAATCAGAAAAAGAAAATCAAAAGTATTTTTGATAATTTTTTCACAATTTTAGAAGTTGAAATGATTTTTTTATGAATTTTTGAAGTTTGAAATAATTAAAACAAAAATGAGAAAATAAAAATAATATCAAAATAACGTGGTGTGTTGGATTTAGCTCACTTATCCATCGTGTCAGATCCAAAGGCATTGAAGTTAGGATTTATGGTGATCACCACTAAAACGTGCGCAAACAGCACAAAAAGCCCAAACCAATCAGATTAAAACGCTTGGTTGTGTATCATTGGTTGAAGAACGACACATAGGTCATTTTCAACCTCGAGCCTCCTACAATAAGGGAAAAATGCGTATTCACAAATTTGTAAATGAACATGTTCATAGTGGTACCATTAGACGCGTCTACTTGAGACGATCACAACCACATGCTCGCGAAAAATTTATTTAAAGTGTAGCTTACTCGAATTGGAAAAAACCAGAGAGTTTTGAAAATTTTGAATTCGAAAAAAGATGCATCAATTAATCAAAATTAAACCATCAAAAAGCATCAATGAACATCATATACCTTTGCAGTCATTTGAGTTAGAATAATTTATGCCAATTCCTACCTGTACGAAGACCACTGAAGTTGCTCTGAAACATGACTTAGCTAGTATGGTTTAGAGCACTTCAAGGATTGGTTCTTCTTCTGTTAGCTTCAGTGAAGTTCAAGGATGAAGAATGAACAGAGAAAATGGATTGAAAAATAAGGAAATAGTGAATTTGAAAACTCATAATTGTGATCTATGGAGAGAGTTTGACAAGGTGATTTTGGCTCTCTAAGCTTGAGGAAATGAATGGAATAGCATCCTCTATTTATATGGAAGTGAATGATGATGTGAAATGAGAGGAATTGTGAGAAAATCGTGCAAGCCAAGCCAGTTGTGATCATGCCAAACGTGTGACTTGAGCTTTTTCAAAACGACCTCATTCCAAGGTTCAATTCTTATCAAAACGCATCTGGGCAATTAGTTAAACATTTTTAGCAACTAAAATTTAAGTAATTTGACCTGTAATCCATGTTTACTCACGATAAGAAATATGTCTCAAAGTAAAAAATAGATTCCATAGAGCCAACTTCAACAATGCATAGCTCACTACTCAGGGACCTTTATGATAAAATCTTGGATTCTTTAGAAAGCTGAATGATCAATCTTGACAATGATCTTTGAAAATTTTCATTTGGATGTTTGACCAAAAAGTTATTTAACTTTGAAATCAAGAAAATGACCTATAATGTTCTTAAAAGTTACATGTCCTTCCACTCAAAATTTGCTCATGATTCTTGAAGATGAAATGAAGTAGACACTTTGAGTTGAATTATGGAATTTAGATCACTCAAAATTCACAAAAATTATTAGAGGTATGGTCTTTAGAAGATGATGAACAAATTTGGGGAAATTCACAAAAGACCTATAATTTTTTCAATTCTTAAATAACTTTCCAAGCATTTTCAAGTCTTGCATACTGTATCAAAATTGTAGTAGACATCCCAAAGTTTAAGGTGGAAAAATAATGAGCTCAAGGAGATAAAAATTGACCAAGTTATGATCCTTTGAAGTCACACAAGAGAATTTGATAGCCTTTTCAAAGGACTTGTAATCTTCTTAACACTTAAATGATCCTCCATGCAAAATTAGCCTTTGATCCTTGAAGAGAAAATATTAAGGATTCTTTGAAGAAAATAATGGCTTTGGAATCAATTTAAAAGCTAAAAAAATGAGCAATATATGGTCCTTGGAAGTCAGCAAACCCTAGCTCAGAGAGTGTCAATATGACTTGGAACCCCTTTCAACTTTTAATGATTTTTCTTGCACAACGGGATCTTGTCATGTGAAGAGAAGTTGTTGTAGATGATGGTAAGAACCCACAGGAAAAAGAACCAACTCAAAATATTGAAAATTGAGTGAGTTGTGCACTTGTGATCACTGAATCAAGAACTTGCTCAATTAGGTCAAACATTTTGAATAAACCTTGAATCTTTTAAACTTTCTTTGCCAAATAGAGTATGATGGATCACAATAGACCTTGAAATGATGTTGTCTTGAAGCACACTAAAAGATAGAGCTTGAATCTGAATGAAACTTGTTGAAGAAGGCATGGAGATAAACACATGAACCTATGAATCTTCTTGATGAATACCACCCCCAACTTTGAGGAAAACGTGTCCTAAATAAACTGAGAGAGCTCTTTGAACCAAAAAAAACTTTGAAATCATAGAGATAGCCCTGAAGCTTAAGCTCTTGCCATCCATTGAAGAACCATTTGACTGAGGACCATCCCTTAAAACCTTAGGTTATATAGTGATATGGATGCAATTGTGTGATCACCTACAATATGAACATCCAAAGAAACACATATACATATTTTGATGTTAGTTAAAAGTTAAACCATCTAAAAAAACATGTACAAGATACACAACTCAAGGTGCTTGGTGATCCCTCAAGAGAAAACATAAATATAGGATGAAGTAGAAAGGGAGAACCAACCATAATGTTTGATCTTGATGTATTGATAATATGAGATAATGAAAGATCTTAGGGGGGATAATTGGGGTATAACAGCTTCCCTAATTTAAGTGTCTTTTATCTGGAGATACGAAGGTTAAAATCTTCGGCTCGACGCGATTAAAGATACTTAAATACAAAAGAACCCTATTTTTTGGTCCTAAGATGCTATATAGTGCTTATGATTATGAATACAAACAACCAACTCCATAGGTGACACAAAACACCACTGGGGAGGAAAAAAATAAAACCAATGGATCAAAAAGAGAGTTCGAATAGGAAAATAAATTATTGGGGAACAACACGACTCTGGGGATGACTATAAATAGGGAAAACAAAAATCATGATTAAAGAAACCAAATGCATAGTAATATTTCAACGACGAGAACTCTTAACAATGCAAGCAACAAGCTATCAATAAGGTAACCATTAAGAAAGGATTACCGGATCGACTAGAGGAAGGAAACTCAACTCCATTGGAGGAAAATCAACTCATCTAGAGAAAAGACTACTCAACTCTACTGGGGTAAATCCCAAAGAGTAGACAAAGTATCATCAACTCAACAAATGAGGAAAAAGAAGAAATGAATAACAATGACTGATATATAACTGTGAACTACCCACTCAAAGAGATGATAGCAAAAACAGACTAACATCGACCCACATGGGATCCTAAACTACCAACACGAAGGATGCGAGTAGAAACAGTAAGATAGTACCTGTGATACGGGGGGTAGATTATAGAAAGGGAAGGTGTTAGAACCCTTTCTATCCATGGTTTTTCATGGGCTCTTAGGTACTTGCTCATTTTGAAATTTCTTGTGTGTGTTTTGAAAAGTTTTTGTTTAACTTCGTGATAACCCTTGTATCTCTCCTCAAGAGTGTGACGAAGTTGTTTTTGAGAACTGTTTTGAAAGTGTTTGCATGAAAGAGTTTTTATTGTTTTGAGCAAGTACTTAAGAGTTTCTACCTACTCGAAACAGGCTGTTCGTTTTCTTGTTTCCTTTAGACAACGCTATCCTAATATTAAGGAGTAGGTAGCCCTATCGTTGGAATTTTAAGGGACATTCGAAAGGGACGAAATGGTCATTGAAGGCAACATGTAAGGATACCTAAGCATTTCGAAGGGACTATCATCATAAGATCATTTCTCGTAGGCAACTCGAGGGACAATAAGAGACTATGATCTCTATGACGACTTTAAATTGCGGGTCTTTGCTAAGATATCCCTACGTTCGAGGGACATGACCATTGTTTCCAAGGAAACAAAGTGAGGTATACCCTAAGGGTGCAAGTGTGCAGCATTGTTTGTTTTCAGATATTTATCTTGTAATTAAATGATCTATTTAATTGATTAAGCATACAAATCTAGGTTGCTAACAATTATATACAAGCATATAAAATAAAAGCGAGAAAGTAAAAGAGTCTTACGCTATTACAAGGCCTCGGGGAGGGGGTTACATAACCAAAACTTGGGGAATAAGCAGTAACTAAAAGGCTGTAAATAAAACCTAATTTAAAACTATTACAAATCCGATGCAGATACAATAATTGGAAACTAAATAAGTAAACGCGCGCGAGACAAATTAAATACAGGAATCAAAGTTTAAATTCAAAGGGAATCAAAGAAAACTTTTTTGTTATTTTTTTATTGAGAAAAAATAACTATTTGCAAATTAACCCTAATTTTCTAGTTGATTTTAATTATATAAAAAAAGAATTTAAATTTCCCTAATTAAATTAATCTAATTAATTAATGAAATAAAATATTTTATGAAAAAATATGATTTTAATGTTTTTCTTGTGATTTTTTGATTTAATAAAAAATGATTTTGTTTTGTAAATATAATTAAACAAACAAATAAAACAAAAGAAATTCAAAAACAAATAAATTGGGCCTGTTAGGAGCAGCAATTTGGGGGTGCATGGCTGAATTTGCAAAGCCCATATGATGGCCCAAGATCTGTGTGTGATCCAGTGTAGCTGGCCTCTGGGGCTTCACCATGGTCTGCATGTGCTGAGTGTTTGATCGGGATATGATGAGATCTTGTGGTATGGTGATGGAAGTGCATGAGGAGCGTGCAGGGACCTGGAGCATTGGATCTAAAGACATAAATTAGTGAAAATTAATTTTGCAAAAGGGCTGGATCGAACCCACCTCCTTTTGGACTAAAGCCTTATCATGCCTTGCCTTGCAAACTGAACTAAGCATTTTAATTGTTAACAAAATACCACAAAATAAATATAAGGAAAACAAAGATCTATGGCAACATGTCAAAAAATGCGCGCGCTGTGGGTCCCCAATGGTTTGAATGGACGAATCAGTGTGCACCACGCCATCACCTTCTTCATGGATCCGTCATTTTAGGTGGGAAACTCTTACCTACAACAGTTTTTCGTCACTATAGGTTGTAGTGACGGATTTTGTTCGTAACTAAAAACCTATAAATTCAAAAATGCAGCACAAGCAGAATAAATTCAAACCAAAGACATGGATCAATTGAAAATCATCTCCTGAGCATGATGGTACCCATAATTTTTTTCCAATTTTTCCTCTATATAGAATTCCCAATTTGAGACCTCAAAACCCTAATAGCATCGTGCCATTCCTGCACTTAAACTTCAATCAAACCAATCAAAAACATTGCAAATATGATAGCAAGCATGGATATATGATCAAAACATGTTTATGATGGATAAATTATTAAAAATGAATCTTGAAAAAAGATGCAAACCGTGGCAATGTGAGGCGTGATTTCTGAAGGTTTTAAGGTTTGAGGATGAATGGAATGGCTTCAGAAAATGTCCAGGAATGGATTGTTGGCCTTGGAATTGCTTGAAACGGCCTATAGAATCAAAACCGACCTACACTTTTTTCACAAAAAATTGGGACTTGTTCTTTTGTTTTCACGACCCAATCCTTGTCCTTATGCTTTGGAAATGTTGTCTATATATCATAGAATTATTTAGGTCAACAAAAACAGATCATATCTTTGAAAATCATGGAGATTTGATTTCATTCTTTGCCTTGTATGATTTGTTTCCAAAATAGACCAAATTAAGATCTTTTCCAATCAATTAGCTTTTGCACGAATCTGGATGATTTTCTAGCTGTTCATTGACTCATAATATGCTCATAAAATTAAATCTTGGATTTTATTTCCTTACTCTACTGTTTAAATTGATTTTTTTTATTTAAATGGATAAAAAATCAAAATAACTAATAAAAATAATAAAATAATAGATGGATAAGCTCAGGGGTCGTGGTCCAGCTTAGGAACAAGTTTCAAATAAGAAAACATTGGCCCATTTGGAAAAAAAAGTCATTTTGATCAATGTTGACTTCATGCACATTTCCAAAAATTGGTCAACTTTGAAAATACATATCTCCCTCAATTTTAACCCTAAGACGATTTTATTAGACTTTTTAGAAAGCCTAGGATGTCCTCTAAGTAGCCTCTTTGGTTTCATCTCAATTGGATCTTCCATGTTCATGTAAGTAGCCTTGATTCAAAAGGTGTTTTTGTTGACTTTTTGAAATGACCTATAATGTCTGAATTCATATATTTTCATGTGTGCATTTTTTGAACTTGAGGGATGAAGATGAGTTGTAGAGAATTTAATCCTCTTAAATTTGAGCCTTGGATGGGAAATTTATGATAAAGTATGAGAAAGTTATGCCTGATCAAAGTTTGGTTGACTTTTCCTATACAAACCCTAATTTAGCAACTTTTGAGTTTTGATGAATTTGGGGCATTCCCTAAGGAATCATGATCAGCCCTTGATCAAATGATTAATATCACTTCAAAATGTTGATGTTGACCAAAAATCTTGGAGTTTGACTGCATGAGGGTCATAGTTGACTTTTAACCTAGTACAGTTGATTTTTAGGCATTTAAGCAGTTGACTGAGCAAACTTCTTATGCAAGGCATGATACTTGACATGGATGATCTTGAGAACATATTATGGAAATTGAAATCATTTGGGACCCTTGGAACTCAAAAATCTTGATGAAAATGGAAACCCTAGTTTGAGGCTCATTGTCTTAGGAGGAGAATTTTTCTGGTCAATCCTTATGCATCCTTGAGTAAATTGAGGACCTCAATGAGCATGTGTTGAGTAAAATGAGAGGAAAAATTTTGGGGTTCAACAATACCGGCTCAAAGATGATGATAAACATCAATACTAAGGTAGGTAACAAATTATTGACATAATTACTTATGACTAGAAACAAATGGTTTACATAAGCGCTTATGGCTAGGAACAAAGGATGACATCAACGCTTATGGCTGGGAACCAAGGTTGACATCAACACTTAGGGTTGGGAACAAAGGTTGACATCAACACTCCTGGCTGAGAGTAAAGGTTGACATCAGCACTTATGGCTGGGAACAAAGGGTTGACATCATCACTTATGGCTGTGAACAAAGGTTTGACATCAACACTTATAGCTAGGAATAAAGGTTTGACATCAGCACTTATGGCTGGGAACAAATGTTGACATCAACACTTATGGCTGGGAATAAAGTTTTGACATCAACACTTATGGCTGGAAACAAATGATTGACATTAACACTTATGGCTGGGAACAAAAGATGACATCAACACTTATGGCTAGGAACAACTAAACTATATTGGGGTAAAGTCCAATGAGGAGAAAGAGATAAATGTCGACTAACGAGTGACGGTGAACTACCAACTCAAGGATGAAGGTAGAAAAAACATAGAACAATAAAAAATTTCCCAAAATTCTGGCATTCCACCTAGAACGTATCTCAACTTCTTCTTTACCCAGGGCATTCCGCCAGCAAAGGGTAACAAATTTTACCAATTTTTTTATTTCGCCGAGAACGGCAACAATTTCTTCTTTGATCAAGATATCACTTGAAAAGGGTAATAACTATTGTAAGAATCTTTCAACAAACTATCTTTATCATCAAAGTACAACCAATCTCAACAACAAAATATCTCCCATAACATAGAGACTACCATTCATCGAAGTAAAAACATCTTCTCTCCCATTAACAGACTTGCTGAGAAATGAATCTTGATTTCATGGGGAAATGCCAATACATTCCTGCTAAGGTGATAAAGTCTTCACATGCAAAATAAATGCACATTCTTAATCCAGGGCTCACAACCTATAGGGATCAAAATAACATTGTTGTCGGGGACCAAAAATTCAAACCATGAACAAACGGGAGTGAAAAAAGTCAACCAAGATGCAATCCAATGACGAACAAACTCAAATGGGAATCAAATTCAATCAAGATAATGAGCTGGGTAGGAAGGCTACAACAAAATTCTTCCATGAGGGATAACTCAGTGGGAAAATTGAAAGAATATACACTTTGTGCTTAAGGTTGACACTCTATTGGAGAGAGGATAACATAAATCTACAAAGAGGATAATATGCCAACAAAAACATCAATGCATGCAAATGAACCATGATTTTTATTTCTTATATACATGATGTATGAATGTTATCATGTATATGCTGACAAAACAGACATACTGCACCAGGGATAACCAGACAAAACCAACTTGGGTAAGGAAAACACTCAGCTAAATCACATCCAAGATGAAGATTCCATAAGAGACTAAGCATCAACTGAAGAAACAAAGTCCTACTTCATGCCTTAACTTCACTGGGAAGAAACATTGTTTGAAAAAGTAATCAAAGTAAAATCTGATAGCAATAAACTAATACAGTTGTAGGGGTATAACACCCTCCTCCAGGCTTCACCGCGAAATATTATACAAACTTGGCTAGGGAAGGCAATACCACATTTTCTAGACTTCAACTAGGGATTTCGTACTGACTTCACCAGGGAAGATGAAAGGAACTTCCTGGGGAATTCTATAAAACTTCACGTGGACAACAACTTTAAAGGGAAGTATCATCTTCCATTGATCTTGGGAATTATGAAGTTAACGTTACAACAAGAAGTCAAAATTATGGGAATTTTAAATCAAATTCAACACTTGGCGAGAGAAAACCCAAAAGTTTAATGACTGTCTCAACACTTCTTAGAAAATGATCCTTCTTTTGTCTGGCTACTTAGGGAGCACACAACACAAACAATGTCCTAACTGGAGAGAGCAATGCTCTGCCAAAGATTCTTCATCAATTCTCAACTCACAAAGGGAGAAAGAACTCCATCAAATGAGCAAAGTCTTCATAACTTTATAATCTCTGCTTGATCATAACCTAGCTGGGGAAACAATCATACTCAGCTAAAGAAATTTGCATCAAGACCCGACTAGGGAATATGGGATATAAGTACCAAATCACACAAACCCAAAACGATATAACAACTTGGAGAAAATCTGAACCAAGACTTAACTGGGGAAAATAGGATCACAAACCCAACACCACACCACATATCAATTGGTATGAAATCCAACTATCCACATACTTCTTGGGGAATCTTTTCAAAACTTCAGAGTTCTTCCATCATTGGAACCACTATTTTTGTCCCGCTTGAATCACATAATTGAACTAAAAAAGTAATTTGGAAATTATTTTCAAAAACATGTTTTTATTATTAAGTATTTCTGTTTTGAAAATTACTATAAATAATAAATGAAATTTTTGTAAACAGAATAAAATAAGAACTACAAAGAATTGGCTAAAGGCTCAAACTTTATTAATATAATGGTATTCCGTAAATGACGTGACTCCATGGATGATTACAAAGTTTTGGAAAATGGTAAATACATGGAAAAGATACATTGAAATACAATGACCACTATTCTCCCTAACAACTTTAAATTCTCTAGCATAGGTTTCAAATAAAGTGTGATGAGAATCTTGTTTCTTCAATGATCAAGTCTTGTCTAACACAGTTACTTTCTAAGAAATCCATAAATTTTGGCTAGGTTGCTCTTGCGGGTTTTCAACCTACCCGGAGAATTAATTTTGTTTATGTCTCTAACTTTTTCCTAGACCGCCCTTTCAGGTTTTCAGCCTATCGAGACAGTCTTTTTTGCTTAAGCCGCCCTTTAAGGTTTTCAACTTAGCGAGTTGTTCTTTTATTTCTTTAGGCGAAGTATTTATTGACTGCATCATCATTTATGGGACGTTGGAACTCCTCACCATCCATAGATTCAAGAATCAATGCACCTCCAGAGAAGGATTTCTTGATAACATATGGGTCTTCATAATTGAGAGTCTACTTGTCCCTAGAATCAGCGGTAAAAGACATGATTTTTCTGAGCAGGAGGTCGCCTTCTGTAAATTCACGAGGCTTGACCTTCTTATAAAAAAAATTCTTCTTTCTTTTCTAATATAACTGACCATGACACAAGGTTGTCATCCTCTTTTATTCAATTAAATTCAACTGCTCAAACCTGTTATGGACCCATTCAACTTTTGACGATTTGGTTTCCATTATTTCACGCAAAGAGGGAAATCTCAACCTCAACAGGGAGCACTGCTTCCATACAATACACAAGAGAGAATGTGGTTTTCCCTATCGAAGTATGGACGAATGTACGATAAAAATGAAAGGCAAAATAGAGCATCTCATGCCAATCCTTATAGGTAACAACCATCTTCTAGATGATCTTCTTAATGTTTTTACTACCAGCTTCGATAGCCCCATTCATCTTAAGTTTGTAAGGAGACGAGTTGTGATGGGCAATCTTGAATTCTTCACAAATTTTTGTCATCATCTTTATATTTGAATATGAGTTGTTATCAGTGATAATCCTACTTGGTATACCATACCGACATATTAAATTGTTCTTGATAAACCGAACTACCACCTACTTAGTGACATTAGCATAAGAAGCTACTTCCACCCACTTGGTGAAGTAGTCAATTGCCAATAAGATGAAATGAAGTCCATTCGATGCCTTGGGTTCAATAATTCCAATCATATTAATAAACCCACACAGAAAAAGGCCATGGAGAAGAAATAACATTGAGAAGTGTTGGAGGCACATGAATCTTGTCAACATAAATATGAAATTTATGGCACTTTTTCGCAAATCTGTAACAATCAGATTCCATTGTCATCCACTAGTAACCTTCCTTAAGCATCTTCTTTACCATCGAATGTCCATTTCCATGCGTACCAAAGGAACCTTCATAGATCTCATGCATGAACATGTCTGCTTCATTTCTATCCACGCATCTAAGCAAATACATGTCATAATTTCTTTTGTATAACACATCTTCATTAAGGAAAAAGCTACCTGCCAACCTTCTCAATGTCTTCCTATCTTTATTCGATGCACCAAGAGGGTATTCTTGAGTCTAAAGAAAGTGCTTGATATCATAATACCTAAGTGTTTTATCTGATGTCCCCTCTGTAGAAAACACATGAGATGGTCTATTGAGACGCCGAACTATAATCTGAGGTACATCGTTCCAACCATTTACTTGGTACATGGAAACCAAAGTGGCTAAAGCATCTTCCATCTAATTCTCATCTCTGGGAATACGATGGAATTTAACTTTATTGAAGAAAGGTAATAATATTCTTGCATAATCTTTGTCAGGAATCAATCCAATGTGACGAGTCACCCATTCTTCTTTAATATGATTTATCACCAAAGCTAAATCACCATATACATCAAGAATTTTGATTCTGAGATCTATAGCCTCTTCAAGACCCATGATACAACGTTCATACTCCGCCATATTATTGGTATACTAAAATGTCAACCTTGTAGTAAAATGGATATGAGATATGTGGGGAGAAATAATCACATCACCAATTACTTTTCCATAAGCATTTACAGCTCCATCAAACACCATACCACATCGGGATTCAGGATCAGGACCTTCCTCAGGAAAAGGCTCATCACAATCTTTAACTTTCAAATACATGACATCCTTATAAGGGAAATCATACTTAACAGACTGATAATCATCAACCGGTTGGTGAACAAGATACCCAGCGAACACACTGCCTTTAATAGCCTTCTGAGTACGGTATTCAATATCATATTCAGACAACAACATCTTCCAAGGGGAAATTCTTCCAGTAAGAGCAGGCTTTTAAAAAATATACTTAATTGGATCCATTTTGGAAATCAACCAAGTAGTGTGATTCAACATATAATGCCGCAATCGCTTTGTTGCCCAGGCCAAAGCACAACATGTTTTTCTAGCATAGAATACCGTGACTCATAGTTAGTTAACTTCTTTCTCAAATAATAAATGGAATATTCTTTTCTTCCTGTTCATCTTGTTGTCCCAAAATACAACCCATGGAGTTATCTAACACAGCCAAAAACATAATCAATGGTCTTCCTTCAACAGGAGAGAGTAAGATAGGAGGCTCAAGAAGATGCTCTTTAATGCTTTCAAATGCACTCTGGCAATCATCCATCCACACAAAACCTTGATATTTCTTTAATAGCTTGAAGATTTGTTCACATGTTGAAGTCATATGGGAAATAGATCTGGAAATGTAAATCAAACGTCCAAGGAAGCGTCTAACTTACTTTTTCAGTTCTTGGTGCAGACATTTCTTGAATTGCCTTAACTTAATCAAGATCAACTTCAATTCATTTTTGGCCGACAATGAAACCTAGAAAATTTCTGGAGTGAACACCAAAAGTACACTTATTTGGATTCAAGCGGAGACGATACTTCTTCAAATGCTGAAACAACTTCAACAAGTATTTCATATGCCCTTCCTCAGTCTGAGATTTGGCGATCATATCATCAACATATACTTCGATTTCCTTATGCATCAGATCATGGAATAGGGTGGTCATATCCCTCTGGTACGTTACATCAGCATTTTTCAACTCGAAGGGCATCACTCTATAACAGAATGTTTCCCAAGGTGTGATAAATGTTGCTTCTTCTATGTCCTCAGGAGCCATCTTAATTTGATTGTATCCGGAAAATTCACCCATGAACTAGAACACTTGGAATGTTGTTGTGCTATCAACCAACATATCAATATGTGGCAATGGGAAATCATCTTTTGGACTCTTCTTATTTAAATCTCTATAATCAATGCACATGAAAACTTTTTATTTTTCTTTGATATTGGAACAATATTGGCAATCCACTGAGGGTACAATGATGTTACAAGAAAACCAGTATCAATTTTCTTCAAAACATCTTCTTTAATCTTTACTGCCATGTCAGGATGAGTTCTTCGCAGCTTCTTCTTGATTGGTGGACATTCTGGCTTTAACGGCAAATAATGTTCATCAATATGGGTATCCAAACTAGGAATGTCTTGGTAAGACCAAGAAAATACATCCACATACTCTTTCAGCAACTTAATCAACCTGCTCTTAACATTGGGATGAAGCATTGCCCCAATCTTGACTTCTTTCGAATCTTCTTCTGAACCCAAGTTAATCATCTCCAACGACTCCTTATACGGCTGAATGGTATTTTCCTCGCGCTCAAGAAACCGTGATACCTCTTCCGATATTTCATCATATTCTTCCTCTTTAGCCACATACATAGGATATTGAAAGTTGGGAGATGGTGAATGGTCATTACAATCAACTAGTTTTTTAATTAATCTACACATATGATTTATGATTGATTTTAGAAACTGACACATGTAATAAGTGATTATGAAGATTTATTTACAATTATTATTTATTTCGAAAGGTTTTTTTTCTAATTACAAATTTCCAAGAATAAAAACAGAAAATAAAAACACAATTTCAAAATCAAAAACAACTTTTATTAATGATCTTAAAATTCAAAGTAAAAGACACGCTTATACAACATCACTTTCACCTTGGGCAGAGTGAAAGACTTTTGAAAAGACAAAAAAATCAAATTATTTTGAAATGTGAATGCAAGAAGGAACATCAACAGTGATCCAATTCTGGATTCTGATTCCATGTGTCACAAAGTTTGGCATCTCGTGCTCTGGCTCCTCTTAGAGAATAGCGTTGATCTTTGGAGTAGTCGTATGAAGATATCCTGCATTGTGAATGATGTCTTGAAATTTAATCAAAGAATACTTTGGCTTCACAACTTCATTCTTCATGGAGAAACCCAAACCATAGCCATACTGTTCACGGATTGATTAATAACCTGCCCCCACACCTTGCTAGGGCCCTTCTGCACTACATGTTGCGCATCCTTAAATTAGGTGATAAAATCTTCATTCTTCCTTATATTATCAATAGACAAAGATTGGAATTGAGTTTTAACAGCAGCTTCATCATCTTTTACAATGCTAAAGGAAGACCAGTGAGATATCAATAGAGCTTTCTCACTTTTCATAATAACTAACTTTCCTTCACAGACAAATTTCAGCTTCTGATGCAAGGTTGAAGTAACAGCTCCTGCTTCATGGATCCAAGTTCGTCCTAATAAACAATTATAGGATGGGACAATATCCATAACCTGAAAGGTGATTTGGAATAAGTGCAGACCTATGTGAATAGTTAAATCCACCTATATAATGACAAATTTTCTCGAACCATCAAAAGCTTTTACTATAATGCCACTAGGGTGCATAAGAGTTCCCTGGTATTTGAGCTTCATGAGAGTGCTTCTTGGTTTGACATTCAAAGCAGATCCATTGTGAAATTCTAGTATCAGATATGTGATATCGAAGGAGATGTCACTACGCAAATATCTGAGGACAGTATAAAAGGCGACAATAATAAAAGAAGTAAAAACACAAGGGATTGTTAACCCAGTTCGACATACAACAACACCTAATATGAGGGCTACCAAGCCAGGGATAAGTTCACTAAATAGTATCAATTCATAGACCCTCGGTAAACAACTAGTTTAAGATTTTATCACTTAATCACTACATGTACTATACTTTTACATAAGACACACCTAAGTATGTGGCACTCCTCAAATTCCTTCAATCACTAACAGTGAAGAACAAAAAAATATTAAGTTTTAAGGACTTCAATCATTCAATACTTAAAAGCTTATGAATGATCCATAATTAACCAATCAAATTAAAACTCAAGTATTAAACCAATAATTAGAGTGTATTACAATTAAAAAGACTTAGACTTCTAAAACAGAAAGAGTATGTTCTTCTTTTTAAAAGTTATAGTTTGATGAATAAGGATGCAAGTCCTTATAAATTCACAACAGTGGGCTTGAGCTGAAAAGAAAATATTCCAATCCCTTGAATATTTCCATGAAAACAGGCCAAAATATACTCCATATGGATTATGTAAATAGAAAAATGTTCCTCCATATTTTTTTCAAACTATTAGTCACAAATCCTGAATAATGGCGTACATAAAAACAGGAAACAGAAACTAGAAACAGATATGAAGTAATGTTCAGATCTGGAGGAAGATGTCAACACATCTACTTTGACATCATTCAAAACCAGTTTGCTTCAAATGTCAAAACATTTAACAAAACATTATCAAGTCAGTGTTATACCAAAATTGCTGCCAACAAATACTTAAAAACTCCCCCTTTGGCAAATTTTGGCTAAAACATTATTTGAGCACATTATTAGAGCAACAGCACAAGCAAAAAAATAAAACTCAGTTAGCAGTTAGCAAAAGTAACTAAGTTAGTTGTAAGAAGAGGAAGATGTCAGAACATCTTAAGAAACATGAGGCTCCCCCTCAAACATTAAGCTCCCTCTTAGTCAGTGATCAGTCAGTCAGAGGCCAGTCAGTTTCTCTCCCCTTTTTAGACATGATATTCCAAATAAAACATGCATTCAAGAGAATAGAAGTAATAGAATATGCCAAATAAGTACAGTCCATACAATCCAAGAGTCAATAACATACAAGTTCCAAAAATAAAAAATAAACAAAAAGTAGTCTAATTATCTTCAGGACCAGTAGACTTGGCAGATTCAGAACTTCCTTCATCATCAGAATCTCCTACTTTAGTGCTCACTTTATCAACACAACTATTGTCCTTCTGCAGCTCCTTGATCATCTTTTCAAAATTTAGCTTTCTTGCTGAGCTAACTCTAATCACATCATCAAGTTCTTTGCAGGCTTCCCTTAATTCAGTAATCATGTCATCCTTGGTTGAGGTCTTGTTTTCAAAAGATGCAGATGTCAAAATAATGTCTGGGACATGTTTTCCTGAAAAAAAAAAGCTTGAAGTGAAGGGTTAGAGCAGACTCCCTCTTACAAACTACATCATTACCACTCAGAATTCTAGGATGTTGATTAAGAATAATTCCACAAATAAGGGTCGGAAAGGCAATATACATCTTGATGGCACATGTTCCTGCATGCTTAATAGTCTGATAAAAAATGTAAGCACCATTATCAAACAGTTTCTTATTTCCAACATCATAGATAAACTTTCCTAACCCAATTGTAATGGTTGAGGTATGATTGGTAGGAACCTAGTTAGCAGCTCCAATTCTATGCAAGATAGCATTTTTAACACTTAGCTTGCTAACAGGAAGCTTATTCTTCATGGGCCACTCACTCAATTGGTTAGAAGTGATGGCTTTACACACTTGATTATCAGTTACTTCCAGCTCACAATAATCATCTTCAAACCTATCCAAAAATAGATTGATGAGAGAACGGGGAAATTCTACTCACCTACCTCTAAAAAACAACTATATATACTCCTTACTTTTATGATCAACACAATCAATATGAATATTAACAATAAATTTCTTAATAAGATTCTCATAACATTTTGAAAACCTGGTGACAGTCTTCATCAATCCAGTAGAAGAAATCAACTCCATAATCTCTTTGCACTCCGGTGCACCAGCTCCCAACTCTCTTTCAAGGGTAATTCTTCTTTGAAATACATATTTCCACTTTTCATCATTTTCAACTGAAATAAAGGAAATGTTGTCAAGAGGAGCATCAGGCACCCTAATAGAAAGCTCCGCGTTTGCAGATTTCTTCACAAGAGAGATGTCTTGGACATCTTCCTCGACATTATAATCAGAGTCAGCTTCTTCTACTAATGCAACTTTCTTTTTACTTCTAGATCTCTTCACAGGTGAGATGTTCTGGACACCATCATCATCATCATCATCTGTGGAGATAACAGGTCTAGCTTTTCTTTTGTCATATGGAGGAACCACTTTACTCTAGGACTTTGGGGGACCATACATAGTCTTATTCTTGATGCTCTTGGCAGGGGGTGCGATATCCACATTTTTTCTTTTTCTAGTCTTGAGCCTTTAAGAAATTCCAGGCACCACATTAGAAATGAGCTCATTGTCAAACCACTCATCAAGATTAACCACATTCTCAGTATTTTGATTCTCTGCAGCTTTGGAGCCAACAACATCTTCCTTAGCTGGAGAGTCCTTCTCAACATCTTTTTCAACATCATCTTCCACTTCTTCTAGATCATAAGTAGAAAGCTTTCCAAGTTTGCTTTTAGCAGCATTTTTCTTGAAGATGGATGATTCAACATCATTTTTAGGATCATTTCCTTTGTCAGCCGGAGCAGGAATTCGGGCAAGAGGAGTTAAAATTCCAAGCACAAAAAAACCTCCATTTAACACCTAATATACCAGCCTTCTAATACTTCTATCAACATTAACAATGTCTTCTTCTGTCCTATCATTATTAGTAGTAGAAGCATTACCTTTAGAAGTGTCAAACTCATCTTTTGATTTCATTATAGGTGAGGATCTGGGTTTCTTGACTTTCTTCTCAAGAGGTGGAATTGTAGTAACGTCAAGAACTCTGTCAAGAGAGATCCCCTCGGGATGATTGACAAATTTTGAGGGAGTCGATGCATGATGTTGAGACATCTTTGAAGATTTTTGAGCAAAGAGATGAAGAATGACAATGGTTATTTTTCTGTAAAGGAAAATGAAGAGTTTGTGAAAATAGAAGGAAGGGATTTCGTAGCGTGTGGGAAAAAATTTGAGTCAGTCTTGAAATGATTGCTTTTGAAATTTTATTTGTTGGAAACATAAACAATATAATATCACTTTAATGATATTCCCACACACCCTTAATTTCTACAAACCCTCAAATATGCAGATCCCTAGTTTTTCTCTTAAGTTCTCAAATTGGTTTGCATCCAAAGCCTTAGTGAAAATGTCAGCCAGTTGTAATTCAGTAGCTACAAGTTCTAAGGAAACAATCTTTTCTTCAACAAGCTCTTATATGAAGTGATGACGGATATCAATGTGTTTGGTCCTGCTGTGTTGAATATGATTTTTTTATATGTTTATGGCACTTAGATTGTCACAGAATAATATCATGACAACTTATTTGAATTATATTCTATTAATATTTGTTTCATCCAAACCAACTGAGAACAACTACCCCTACAGCAACGGCAATGTCAGGTCTGCTAGCTGAGGTATAGAAGACTGCCTATCATACTTCTGTAAAGACTTTGATCCACACTTATTTGTTTTTCATCTTTAGACAACTTCAGATGTGTGGGAGTAGGAGTTCTTTTATGATTGGCATTTTCCATCCCAATTTTTTTACTATATTCTTAGCATAATTTCTCCGAGATAAATATGGAATCTTCCATTTGTTTAACTTGTCGACCAAGAAAGTAGGTTAACTCACCAACAAGGCTCATCTAAAATTCTGACTGCATTTGCTTGAAAAAAGGTTGAACCATCTCGTTTGACATCCCACCAAACAAAATATCATCAACATAAATCTGTATAATCATGATCTTCCCTTCTTATTCCTTGACAAAAAGAGTTTTCTCCATCCCATCTTTCCTATATCCATTCTCACCAATTAATTTTGTCAATCTCTCATACCAAGCTCTTGGAACATGCTTTAATCCATACAGAGATTTCTTCAGTTTGTAAACATGTTTAGGAAAACTTGGATCAACAAATACCTTAGGTTGTTCCACATAAATTTTCTCATTTAGATAGCCATTTAAGAAGGCACTCTTTACATCCATTTAAAACAATTTAAATTTCAGAATGCATGCAACTCCCAAGAGTAGTCTGATTAATTCAAGTTTGGCCACATGGGAAAAGGTTTCATCAAAGTCAACTCCTTCAATTTGAGTGTATCCTTGTGCAACTAACCTTGCCTTGTTTCTAGTGACCACCCCTTTTTCATCATATTTATTCTTGTACACCCATTTAGTTCCAATCACATTTTCCCCTTCTGGCCTTGGAACTAGATCCCAAACTTCATTTCTACTAACTTGTTCTAGCTCTTCTTGCATAGCATTAATCCAAAACTCGTCAGTTAATGCCTCTTGGACATTCTTAGGCTCAATTTTTGAAACAAAGCAAGAGTTTGATATCCCTTCTCTTGATCTAGTAGTAACTCCTTTATTTATATCTCCTATGATAAGCTCCTTAGGATGATCTCTCTGAGTTCTAATTGAAGGCCCTTTATTGAGATGACTAGGCTCAAGATCTTATTGAGGTGGATTAGAATCAATACTTCTGTCATTTAATTCTGTTGGAATATCAGAAAAAGATGTTCCAACATCTTCTAAGACATCTTCTTCATCATTCCATCCTCTATCATGAATAATAACATTTGTGGATTCCATCATGACCTTGGTTCTGGAGTTGAAGACTTTGTAAGCTCTGCAATTTGTATAGTAACTCCGGAATATTCCTTCATCACTCTTGGGATCCATCTTACTCCTTTGTTCACCATTATATAAGATGTAACATTTACTTCCAAAAACATGAAAGTATTTGACAGTAGGTTTTCTATCCTTCCATATTTCATACAATGTAGCTGAGATGCATTTCCTTAAAGTCACTCTCTTATGGATATAACACGTAGTGTTCATAGCTTCAGCCCAAAAGTGATAGGGTAACTTCTTAGCATGAATCATAGCTCTGGAAGATTCTTGAAGGGTTTTGTTTTTGCGTTCCACAATCCAATTTTGCTGAGGAGTAATGGAAGAGGAAAATTCATGACTGATTCCTTAAGAAGGGAAAAAACCAGAAATATATTTATTTCAAATTCCTTTCCATTATCACTTCTGATTCTGATGACATTACTATCTTTTCCCTTTGAATTTTTTGACAAAGATCTTTAAACACTTCAAAAATTTATGATTTTTCTCTGATAAAAATTATCCATGTGTACCTAGAGAAGTCATCTACAATAACATATGCATACTTATTTCCACCAAAACATTCAACATGCAAAGGTCCCATCAAGTCCATGTGAAGAAGTTCCCAAACTTTTTATGTAGTAAGATGTTGGACCTTCTGATGTGACAACTTAGTTTTCTTTTTGAACTGGCAGTCACCACATATTCTCCCTTCTTCTATCTTGAGATTAGGAATCCCTCTCACGGCTCGTTCATATATGATTCTTTTCATTCATTTCAGATGCAAGTGTCCCAATTTTTGATGCCACAATTTAACTTCATTTTCTTTGGCTAAAGCACATGTTGAGGAGAGGCTCAACTCTTGGGGAACCCATAAATAACAATTATCTTTAGATCTGATTACTTTCATAATAACTTCATTCTTCTCATTGCAAACAAGACATACTGCTTTGGTGAAGTTAACTTTGAATCCTTAATCACATAGTTGGCTTATACTTATTAGGCTAGCTGTTAACCATTTAACAAGTAACACATTGTCAAGTTTTAGGACTCCTGAACATTCTAGCTTTCCAACTCCTTTGATTTCACCTTTGGCTCAATCACCAAAAGTCACATAACTGGTAGAATGAGATTTGATATATACCAATAGATTCTTGACACATGTCATGTGTCTAGAACAGCCACTGTCAAAGTACCAGTCATCTTTGGTAGATACTCTGAGAAAGGTATGACCTATGAAACTAGCAACATTAGACTTGAGAACCCACTGTTTCTTCTTTTTGCTATTTTGAGAGATCTAAACATTCTTGGGAAGAGGAGTAGTTTTAGGATACCCATACAACTTGAAACAAAAAGGTATTATGTAACCAAACCTTCCACAATGATGACACCTCCAGGGTTGGAATTTCTCTCTAGTATGAGTAAATTTCGTCTTACCATGATGTTTGCCATGATGTCTTTTCTTGCCATGATGTTAAGACATTTGATTCAACATCTTTGGTTTAGACTTTGCATTAGTGGTATTTGATGAAGGTTCTTATGAAACACGTTCCTTTTTCTCATTAAACCCTAGTCCACTATTGTATCTTGTCACTCTTCCCACTTGAAGAATTACATCTAATGTGTCATACCTATTATTCAACATCATGAGAGATTTGACCATTCTATCAATACTTGAATTCAGAGAAGTCACTTCAATTTCTAGATTAGAAATAGTTTTCATATGCTCTATCCTTTCTGCCTTCAGTTGGGTTATGAGTGCTTTCTGTTTCTCCCCTTCTAGGCAAACTTATGCACTTCTGAGACACAATTATTTGTACGAGGCAGCTAGTTCAACAAAGGTTAGTTCACCATCACTAGAATCTTCATCAAACACATATTTTCCTGTCAATGCTTTAACATACTTTGCAAATTCTTCTTCAAGATCACTCTCAGAATCTTCTTCAGACCAAGTAACATATATATTCTTCTTCTACTTCTTAAGATATGTAGGAAATTCAGCTCTAATGTGACCAAGACCTTTACATCCATGAAACGATATTCCCTTCCCTTAAGTGGATTTTTCTTCAGCCTTATTTCTTCCAAACTCATTTGACTTAAGGATGTCAGATGAGATGTTCTTGACATTTTATCTTGGATTCCTATCCATTCTTTTTATCACTTTGTTAAACTGTCTTCCAAGCATAACTAAGGCATTAGATATTCCTTCATATGTATCCAGATCACAGTCCTCCTCTTCATCTTCTATATTGGTTACAAAAGCAATGCTTTTGTTCTTCTTTTCAGATCTTTCATTGATGCTTAATTCAAATGTTTGAAGTGATCCAACAATTTCATTCACTTTCACCTTGTCAATGTCTTGTGCTTCTTTTATGGCAGTCACTTTCATATCAAATCTCTTGGGAAGAGACCTAAGCATCTTTCTCACCGATTTATCTTCTGGAATTTTAACTCATAAGTAGGTTCTCCATTTTCTCCCAATTTGACAGGGTGTTTCCATCCTTTTAAGATAGCATTCCAAGCCCTGTTATCTAGAGACTTTAGAAAGGCCACCATACGTGGTTTCCAATAGTCATAATTTCTTCCATCCATAATGGGTGGTCTGCTCACAAATCCTCCTTCCTTGTCCATAGTACCATAAAGTATCTTCCCTAGATCTCACCCAGATATAGAGCGGGATGCCTACTCTGATACCAATTGAAATTCTCGTATCAGATATGTGATATCGAAGGAGATGTCACGATACAAATATCTGAGGATAATATAAAATGAAACAATAATAAAAGCAGTAAAAACACAAGGTATTGTTAACCCATTTTGGTGTACAACAACACCTACTTTGAGGGCTACCAAGCCAGGGGCAAGTCCACTAAATAGTATCAATTCATAGACCCTCAGTAAACAACCAGTTTACGATCTAGTCCCTTAATCACTACCCGTGCTATACTTCTACCTAAGTCACACCTAGGTATGAGGCCCTCCTTAAATCCCTTTGTTGTACCCTAAAATTTGACCTCCCATTTTACTCAACATATGTTCAGTGAGATCCTCAACTTGCTCAAGGATGCCCAAGAGTTGACGAGACAAACTCTCTCCTGAAGCAATGAACCTCCAACTAGGGTTTCCATTTTCATCAAGATGGGTGAGCTCCAAAGGACTCATATGCTCTCCGTAGTCCTAATATGCTCTCAAGACCCTCCATGTCAAGTTTCAAGCCTTGCACAAGAAGTTTGCTCAGTCAACTGCTCAGATGCTTAAAAATTAACTATATTAGGTCAAAAGTAAATTGTGGCCCACATACAGTCAAACTTCAATATTTTTGGTCAAAATCAACATTTTTAAGTGATATCCATCATTTGAATAAGGGTTGACCGTGATTCCCCAAGGAATGCTGCTAATTCATCAAAACTCAAAAGTTGCTAAATTAGGGTTTCTCAAGAAAAGTCAACCAAACTTTGACCAGGCATAACATCCTCATAATTTATCAGAATTTTCTCATTCAAGGCTCATTTTGAAGAGAATCCAATTCTCTACAACTCATCTTCATCCCTCAAGTTCAAGAAATTCACTCATCAAAAGATATGGATTCAGACATTATAGGTCATTCCAAAAACTCAACAAAAACACCTTGTGGGTCAAAGCTCCTTACATGAACATGGAACATCCAATTGAGATGAAACCAAAGAGGTTTATTAGGGATGTAAAGCGTATCACTATGTCCCATTGGATCACCTTGCGATCAGACCTCATTATCGATTATCAAGCTCGAACGACACCAATCAATCTAATCAACTTCGGACAAGTAGCAAATTAATGAGATGCTCGAAGACATAGGGGAAGTAGCACAGTTAGAACTCAATGGGATTTTTGCACATAACTATTTTCTTTTTACAGAAAATTGTATAGCTTCTATTTTTATGGCAGCGTTCTCTTACTAGAGCGTCAACCTCCTTGTATAAAAAATGCCTATTACAAGCCAACTTCGAAAATTAATACAAATCATTCTTACAAAACTATTTGTTTTCCTTTTTCTGTTTTGTTTTGCAAGAACTTCCAATGGTTTATTCATGACATATGCATTTGAATATGATTGTTGCTCATAAATATTTACATAATGAATGAAAATACAATTTCTCATAACCAAAGAAACAGGGGCACAAACAAGAAATGTCAAACTCGATAGTTACTCTGCCCAGCAAGTACCAGGGCAGAGACAGCTTTGGAGCTCAGTAATCAGCACATACACTCCCCACAGAGTAAAGGTATTTAAAGAATTGATGTCGGCTTTCCCGAAATAGTAAGTAATCTCCCCAGCCAGGGTCTTTCAGAAACCTGATAGCTATATCCCCCAGCCGATTGTCATAATCGCAAGCGGGTCATCATAATTTTTATCTCCCCGAGCAGAGTTTATTTCTCTGGATACAGAAGCTCAATCCCTGACAGAGCCTATTACTTCAGCTAAGGAAATTCACCTTCCAAACTATTCCCCCCAGATTTATCCTCAAGCAGAGTCTCTCCCTGACAGAATGTTCACAAACAACAAAGAGTAAATCTCCAGCATAGTCATTTGTGTTCACCATTCCTAGTGGAAGTAAAAAGACCGCAATCCTCTACAACAGCCAGTAATGCTATACTCTCCAGCAGCAGTCAGGGATTTATTTTCCCAGACTCAGACATATCCCAATAGCATTTCATGTTCATACATCATGACATCCACATGCATATCATATACAGCATAATCTCATTCATTTTGAGAACATCATCTCACAACGCATTTCATGCATTACACTTATAATTAACCCTGTTATCTTTTCAGGAGACACAATTATCACTAACAATCCCAACAGTTATACATGTCATATCTACAAACAGCCCGTGGAAAATCAGTTCCCGTAGATCAAATGGGTCAAGTAATCTCTATAACCAAAAATGAAGAAACCCTACGACCCAGGTTCCTTCCCATAAGCCCTATTATCCAGGATTTCATTTTGAAGTAACCCTACTATCCAGGTTCTTTCTCATAAGCCCTACCATCCAGGCTTTCATCTTGAAGTAACCCTATTATCCAAGTTCCTTCCCATAAGCCCTACTATCCAGGCTTTCATCTCGAAGTAACCCTACTATCCAGGTTCCTTCCCATAATCCCTACTATCCAGGCTTTCATCTCGAAGTAACCCTACTATCCAGGTTCCTTCCCAAAAGCCCTACCACCCAGGCTTTCATCTTGAAGTAACCCTACTATCCAGGTTCCTTCCCCATAAGCCCTACCATCCAGGCTTTCATCTTGAAGTAACCCTACTATCAAGGTTCCTTCCCATAAGCCCTACTATCCAGGATTTCATTTTGAAGTAACCCTACTATCGAGGTTCCTTCTCACAGCCCTACTATCCCGACTTTCATCTTGAAGTAACCCTACGACCCAGGTTCCTTCTCATAAGCCCTACTATCCAGGCTTTCATTCTGAAGTAACCCTACTATCCAGGTTCCTTCTCTTTTATCTCCAGACAACAGTTTACAACAGTGTAAGACCTGGACCCGACCCGATATAGTCAATTTCACGATTCCCCGGTAAGTTATTGTGTAGCCTGGACCCTGACCAGATATTCATTTTACTTCCACCTCCTCGATCAGGAGTTAATTCCCCAGTATAGTAATGGACGACCAAAGCTCCTACACTCTATTTCCCAAGACATAAATCAACATTCCCAAGTGAAGTCCTCCTCAACAGCAGGTACAGGAATTCTCACAAAGGAATCTCTTATGCAATCGTTATCTTTTCTAGATGGCATATTGAATCCCATCTCCGACGATTCTTTATCGACTTCCAAATGGAATCCGTAAGCCCATTCCTATTATCTACAAATCAAGTATCATTTCAGATGAGTGCAAATTTCTGGGTACTCTAGTGTTCAATCATCTTCCACCTTCATATCAAGAAAGGCAGACCAACAAATATACACCCTCAGGTTTAATAATATTGAATAGCGGCAGCTGTTGTACCCCAAAATTTTCCCTCCCATTTTACTCAACATATGTTCAGTGAGATCCTCAACTTGCTCAAGGATGCCCAAGAGTTGACGAGACAAACTCTCTCCTGAAGCAATGAACCTCCAACTAGGGTTTCCATTTTCATAAAGATGGGTGAGCTCCAAAGGACTCATATGCTCTCCATACTCCTAATATGCTCTCAAGACCCTCCATGTCAAGTTTCAAGCCTTGCACAATAAGTTTGCTCAGTCAATTGCTCAGATACTTGAAAATCAACTATATTAGGTCAAAAGTCAATTGTGGCCCACATACAGTTAAACTTCAAGATTTTTAATCAACATCAACATTTTAAAGTTATATCTATCATTTGATCAAAGGGTATACCATGATTCCCCATGTAATGCTCCTAATTCACCAAAACTCAAAAGTTGCTAAATTAGGGTTTCTCAAGAAAAGTCAACCAAACTTTGACCAGGCATAACATCCTCATGCTTTATCAGAAATTTCTCATCCAAAGCTAATTTTCAATAGAACCCAATTCCCTACAACTCATCTTCAATCCTCAAGTTCAAGAAATACACTCATCAAACGATATGGATTCAGACATTATAGGTCATTCCAAAAAGTCAACAAAAACACCTTGTGTGTCAAAGCTCCTTACATGAACATGGTAGATCCAATTGAGATGAAACTAAATAGGTTGCTTAGGGAACAACCTAAGCTTTCTAAAAAGTCAAAGAACACCCTCTTAAGGTAAAAATTGAGTGAGATATGTATTTTCAAAGTTGGCCATTTTTAGAAATTTGCATAAAGTCAACAATGCCCAAAATTGCATTTTTTTCCACATGGGCCCATCTTTTCAAGATTGAATCTCAGTCCTAGCATAGCCCACGACCTATGGGACCCTCCATGATTTATTTGTTTTATTATTTAATTTATTTTGATTTTTATTCATTTAAAAATCAAATAAAATCTAATAAATCCTAATAAATCATTTAATTTGTTTTAGGAAAGATTTTTGTATTGAATAGAGATGTTATATGCTGTCAATAGCCAAGAGAAATGTGCAAGATTGAAAAGAGAAGAAATCTATATGTTGGGAAATATTGGGTTCAAGAATTGAAATCCACTATTCTTTGGATTCTTGCCAAAATTATTGACCTAATTGGATTCAATACATATACTGAAGTTTGTTAAACCCTAAGGCAGAGATTGGTCACATGCAGCCTGCCTCCTAGAGCTAATAACATCACTTGCACGCATCAACACCTTCAGAATGCACCATAACGGTATCACAATTTATCCTCTATTCTTGAATTTGATTTTGGATATTTATGCGTTATAAATGATTTCAAAACATCCATTCATGTTTATATTGTCATTTAGAAGATGTCTGTATAATTAATTTTGAGTTCTGATGCGTATAGAGGTGTATGCCATTGCTAGGGTTTGAAGTCGTACTTTAGGGGTTTGTGATACAGGAAAAATTAGAGCAAAAGAAGGATGATATCATGCTCGCGAGATCAAAATAAGTTAATCTATATGCTTAGAATTGTTTTATCATGCTTGATATTAATTTTTGAGATTTAAAAGGATGTAGTTACAGCCATAAAATCATAGGTAAAGGTTTCTGCCTAAAACGACAGTACCAGGGAAGAAGAAGAACGCGTGGCAAAGGGAGAAGGCATGTGAGAGGGAGGACCTGGGTTCGATCCAAGGTCCAGACCTTTTGCATTTTCTGAAACAACAATTCCAAATTCCGTACACATCATGTTCTGAAGACCATCACACACTCTCTGATCTCATCCCTTGGATTAATCTCCATCATAGATCCAACGTGCAATGTATGCTGGTCCACCGTGAACCTTCAGAAGCTGGTCCCACCGGACCAGACGCCAGACTCTAGGCCAGCTTTGGGCCTAACAAGAAATTTGGCAGCACACCCCCCTTATTCCTTCCAGCAACAAGCCCAAGTTTCAATTCTCTTTTAATTTCTTATTTCTTTATTTGTTTTAATTATTTTACAATAAAAATATTTTTTTTAATTAAATCAGGAAATCAGAAATTAGAAATCAGGACTAACTTGCAAATTTCAAAATTTATGTTATTTTCTCAATAAAAAAATACTAAAAAACAATTTTTTAATTAATTAGATTTTTAGTACTTTTTGACTTATTCCCATCATAATTTTTCGCGCGTTTATTTCTTTCCGTACCATTATTTTTCAATTAATGTAACTGTTGATGGTTTGTAATAGTTTCAAATTAGTGTTTTATTTACTGTTTGTTCCCCGGTTTTTGATTATGTAATCCCCTCCCCAAAGCCCTGTAATAGTTAGGATAGCGCTGTCTAAAGGAAAACGAATATACTTTTTTCGAGTAGGGAGATAGTTCCTAGGTACTTGCTCAAACAAACAAATTTAACACAAACACTTTCAAAACAATTTTCAAAAACAACTTCGTCACACTCTTGAGGATAGATACAAGGGTTATCACGAAGTAAAACAAAATTTTCAAAATAAACACACACAAGAAATTTAAAAATGAGAAAGTACATAAGAGCCCGTGGAAAACCACGGATAGAAAGGGTGATAACACTTTCCCTTTCTATAATCTACCCCCCGTACTCAGAAACATTCTCGAAAAAGGTTTTTTATGTTCTTTTTGCTTTTCCTTTGTTGGATGAAATAAAAGTCGGTGGCGACTCTTGCATACCACAACATTTGCAAATAAAAAATGCAAACCAGTATAACAGTCGGTTCTGCCACCGTATCAGAGAACTGGCGACTCTGCTGGGGAAAAATATAAAATGGGGTTTACCTTAGGATCTAGGTCTTTTAAAAATTTCTTTCTTGTTTGCTTTTCCTGCTTTATCTTTGAGGGTTTTGCTTACGAATTATTAAAGATCCTAGACCCGGATCTGAGGACACTCTTTAGGTAAACAACAATAGATCATGGAGACTGTACGACATAGACCGATATGGTTTAAGTGATGGATGTGTTGGGTTGACACTTTGGTTGGTACCGGTATCCTTCGTGTGGAAACGAGGAGAATACGGGGCCGCCGCATGGTTTCGTAAAGCACTAACGGACCTTAGAACCTTAGTTGAACAAACTTGGCCATTAGAAAGTAGTGAGATAGCCGGCCTCGGTATAAAGTAGAGGATTGGTTGATACTCGATGCTACACTCATCGAGGTTAGACTTTCGGGATATTTTGGCCACAAGAAAAGATTGCTTGAGTTGAAACAATGCCCGATAAAGGATGATAAGTGATATTGAGAATCTTTAGAACCCGATTACTTTTCTAAGACGGGTTTGAAACTAACTAAACTTCAAGAGTGTACTTACCTTTAACCTCGTGCAAGCTTTTGAACCTAAGGTCTATTGTGTGTTTTGCCTGTGTGTGATTTATTATGTTTGAACATAACATCATGCATGATAACATATCATCTATCACACTAATCATTTCAAGGACCAAGGGAATTTATCTTTGTTCTGTTTTACAGATCATGGCTTTCGCTCGTAGAAACACTATCCGAATCAGATTTGTGAGAATACCTCCCCAACTCAAGGAGCTAGTATCGAGGGTTCCTGAAACTTCTGCGTTCACTAAGAGACATGGTCGACTTCTCAACCTGGTTACTTCAAACTTTGATGAAAAGATGATGGGTGTACTCTTCCAATTCATTGATCCCAAGCACCACTGCTTCACCTTAACAAACTATAAGTTGGTGCCTACTATGGAAGAGTTCTCTCAGTTATTGGATGTACCCGTTCTTGAACAGTTTCCTTTCACAAGTTTGGAAGAAGTTCCTAAGCCAGAAGCCATTGCCTCAGCCTTGCATTTGAAACGGGCCGACGTGGCATCGAATTGGGAAACAAGAAGCGGAGTCAAGGGTTTTCTAGCCAAGTTCCTAATAGACAAGGCCCAGTTGTTTTGGGATGATATGGATTTTCAGGCTTTTGAGGAGGTCTTGGCCCTTCTAATCTATGGGTTAGTAATATTCCCTAATCCAGACTCACTCATAGATGTGAATGCTATCAAGATCTTCCTCTCTCGCAACCTTGTGCCTACCTTGCTCGGAGATATCTTCCACGTTCTCCATACTCGTACCATGAAGAGAAGAGGGGTTCTTATGTGCTGCATGCCATTGCTGCCGAGGTGGTTTATTTCT
Source organism: Vicia faba (assembly GCA_948472305.1). Classification (NCBI taxonomy): domain Eukaryota; kingdom Viridiplantae; phylum Streptophyta; class Magnoliopsida; order Fabales; family Fabaceae; genus Vicia; species Vicia faba. Next base: position 1,013,125,339 of record OX451735.1, read on the forward strand.
CACCTACCTAAGTCCGTTCTGAAGAATGAAGAAGGTTTGGGTTGGTTGCAAAGGATAATGTCACTCGCTCACACGGATATTCTCTATTATTCCCGAGCTATGGGAGATACTGCTATTATTGACGGCTGCGAGGAGTACCCTAATGTCACATTACTTGGCATTAGAGGAGGCATAACTTACAATCCTTGTTTAGCTCTGCGACAATTTGGTTACGCTCGAAGGGATGGTCCCCATGAGTTACTTATCGATGGAATTGTATTTAACTATGAGGATGATGTTCAAGGGTATCGCCAGAGGTTCATACGAGCTTGGAGCATGGTAAACAGATATGGCGCCAAGGCTTTGGGGCCGAAGGATTCCATTCCTAAGGAACCTTATCACCAATGGGTACGAACTCGTGCCCAGAAACTTATTATGCCCTACATGGCCGTTTTACCAGTGATTATGGAACCCATTACTGAAGGGGGTATTCGTTACACGGTTCTCCATCCTGATATGCCCACTGATCTTGGAGAACTATAGAGGTCTTGGATTCAGTTGAAGAAAGAGCGGGATACTTATAGGGATCAGTTCTATGCCCGGGAGGGGAAGGTTTTAGAGCACACAAAGCAGCTTCATGAGGAAAGAAGCCTTAATGGGAAATTTGATTTTTCTAGTTTTTTTAGAATTGTTCTTAACTGTAACGCCTAAAAGGCGATTGAACTTTGAATCCTACTAATAAAATCTTTGTTTCATTTTGATTTGCAAATTTAAATTTCCCAAAGTATTTGAAATCATTACATACGCATCCCATCCATAAACACTGCATATACATGTACCATTACAGGCTTCTCATCTTCTTCACTGTTTATTTCAGCAGAAATGTCTTCTGAACAAAGCATCAAAGATCTTCAGGCACAAAATTCCCAATTCCAACAGATGTTCATAACTCTGGCGAAAGGGAAGGAGGATCTGAAAGCCCTCATCCTGAAGGAGAAGAAGAAAAAGAAGAACGTCTCTGGTATTCTGAATATGGGTAGAAGGTTCAGGGGGCCGTTAAAGCAACCAGTCGATCTGACCTCCTCATCCAAGGAAGGGGAGAACCAAGAAAGGGAGACAAGGGAAAAGGACCCCAGTCCTGATGTTTCTGAAAATGATACGGACTATGATGATGAGCAGTATCCTCCCACTGAGGATAGGTACAAGCAGTTGGATGATCGTTTGAGTGCTATGGAAGTCCAGAGGATACATGAGTTGGATTTCGAAGAACTGGGATTGGTGTCGGGAGTGGTCATCACGCAGAAATTTAAGGCTCCAATTTTTGCAAAGTATGATGGGGTGTCTTTCCCAAAGCTCCATCTCCGTTCCTATGTAAGGAAGATCCATCCCCACACAGCTGATAGAAATGTGTGGGTTCACTTCTTTCAAGACAGTCTATCAGGGACTCGGCTTGAATGGTTCTACCAGCTGGAGAGAACCAATGTCCGAAACTGGAAGGATTTTGTCGTTGCTTTTTATAAGAAGTATCAATACAACGTCGACCTTTCCGTCACTCTTACTCAACTCCAGAGTATGACCATGGGTGCAGGTGAAGGATTTAAGGAATATGCACAGAAGTAAAGAGACTTGGCTGGAAGAGTCAAATCCTCTTTATTTGACAGGGTGTTGGTCGATATGTTTCTTGGGACGTTGTCTGGTCCTTTCTTTAAACATTTGATTGGTAGCTCATCACCTGGTTTCACCGACCTGATATTAACAGGAGAAAGGGTAGAAGCTGGGATTCAGAGCGGTAAAATACAAAAGGACACCTCTTCAAGTTCAGTTAAGAAGCCTTTCACTGGTAAGAAGGAAGCTAGTGTTATCTATAGCCCAAGAGGTCAAAGCAGAGTTAAACACCGTCAGACAGTAAGTGTTGTAATGATACCTAGACCCGAGGCTTCTCCACAATGCAACAATTAACAAAGGGTGCAAAGACCACAAAGGCAGTGTACCCAGATTAACATGACGTTGGCTGAAGTTCTACCCCATCTGCTGAGATCCAACTTGGAAACCTTGAAAGAGGCTCCCAAGAATCTGAATACCGCATATCCTCGGTATAATCCAAACGCTTGATGTGCCTACCATTCCGAGAGTCCTGGCCGCAATACAAATGATTGATAGGCTCTGAGAAATAAGGTACAGGATCTAATTGAGTCCAAAGAGATTAAGTTTGATGCACCGGAAAAACCCAATGTCATAACTGCTCCCATGCCTAAGCACAATTGTGGAGTTAATGATGTTGATACCGATCTATTTGTGACTTCAGTTGATGAAGTTTCTACTCCTCTTGTGACTGTCAAGAAGAATTTGTTGTTGCCCGGTTTATTTCCGGGTTGTGGTGAAGGTTACCACATGTGTTCATCTCAGCCTTTTGGTTGCCATTTTCTGAATACAGGTGTTCAACGCCTGATGGACAACAGAGAAATTTTGTTCGAGAAAACTTTGATTCTAATTGTTCCATATGAATATATTGCATTTATAACCATTTCCACCAATCCTTCCAAGGTCTCCTTGAGAAGACCTATTAGGATTACATCTGCTCCAAGAGTTGCTCCATTAATAATCACCCTTCTTGGTCCTGTCCCATACGTCTCGGACAAAGCTGTCCCTTGGCATTATGGCGCCAATGTCTACTATCATGGAGTTAAACAAGACCTGAAGAATGAAGAGGCTGGTCCCGATGTCAGTAACATTATTGGGACCAATAAGATTACTAGAAGTGGAAGGTTTTCTCTCCCAAGATTTCCCCAAAGACTTTCATTAGGCCTGTTGTTATTTCACCTGTTATTCCTACCGATACTTCAACTACTAGTCTAGTCTTACTCCAATTGTTACCCCTGCCAGCGAGTCATCTAGTACTCGAGGCAAAGAAGCTATAGGTGAGCCTGCCCGGACGGAGGCACCTAGAAAAATTGTTGTAGAAGCCTCTAAACAAGAGTTAGAGGAAATATTAAAAATAATTAAAAAGAGCACCTACAATGTGGTCGAGCAGCTGGGGCATAACCCCTGAAAGATATCCATGTTGTCTCTATTGTTGTGCTCCGAGGCCCAGCAAAGGCTTTGATCGCGTTCCTCAAGACTGCGCATGTGCCGCAAAAGACCTCGACTGATCAATTCAAAGACTGTATGGCCAGCCTGACTTCTGAGAATGGGATGGGTTTTTCAGATGCCGACTTGACACCGAAAGGGAGGAAGCATAATGATGCTCTGCATGTCTCGATCGAATGCAGGGGCACCACTATGGCTCATGTGCTGGTATATATTGGGTCTTTGCTGAATGTTCTGCCTAAGAAGGCGCTTGATCAGTTAGATTGTGAAGGCTTGACCTTAAGGCCTAGTACCATTATGGTAAGGGCTTTTGACAGGTCGAAGAGAATGGTGCATGGGGAGGTGGAAATCCATGTCAGGGTAGGTTCTCAGACCTTTTAGTCCAATTTCTATGTAATGGATATCAGGCCGTCATACTCTTGTTTGTTGGGTCATCCTTGGATCCATGAAGCTGGGGCTGTTACTTCTACACTACACCAAATGCTGAAGTATCCAGTGATGGGGAAGATTGTCATTGTACGTGGTGAAGAAGAGTATATGGTGAGCCACCTCAACTCCTTCAGGTAAGTAGAGATGGACGGGAAATTCATAGAGACTCCTTGCCAAAACTTTGAAGAGGTTCCCCAGATCTTGGCATCGACTGAGACCACTATCAGCACCAAACCTCGTCTAAAGATGGCCTCTCTCAAAGACGCCAGAGCAGTGGTTGAAGAAGGTGCCTATACCAACTGGGGATAACTCCCTAATTTTACTCATAAAACTGACAAGTGGTTTGGGCTTTACTTCAGGAACTCAAAGGGCTGTTCGACGCGCTCGAGCTGGAGGACCTCCTCTACGCATCAGCAATCGGGGAATTAATGCCATTGAAGACAATGAGGATGACTCTGACATTGACAGATGGATCTACCCAACTACCAACAGTGGACCGAGTAACTGGATGGATAGGGATTTTATACCAGTGTCTTTTATTCCGTAGTAATTGTCTTACTTGTTTTTTTTGAGATTGTAATAAACAATTTAAACTCTACAGCCTTGTGTCTTACCCGAGGCACATTGGTTTTGTTTGTGAGGGCTATTATATGTCATTTCATATGTCATCAATAAAACATTGGACGTCCCTTGCATACAAATTTTTCACTCTTTATTTTTCCGTTTCTGCTTTCACCTTATCAAAACAGCTATACTCTTTCACACACACACTCTCATACTGTAGATCCATATCCACTCTAGATCCCATTGACAACAGTTCTGCTACTGCCGGTTATAACTTCAAAAATCCGATCAACCAAGCCGAGGACGAAGGTGAGGACGATTGTGAGGTTCCGGGAGAACTTGCTAGACTGTTACAGCAGAAGGAGAGGGCTATACAGCCCCATGAAGAGCTAGTTGAGACGATTAACTTGGGCACAAAAGTGGAAAGAAAAGAAGTCAAGATCGGCGCAAATCTGGAAGCTAAGACCAAATAGAGATTGATACAGACGTTGCACGACTATGTTGAGATCTTCGTCTTGTCATATGAAGACATGCCTGGTTTAGACACTGATATTGTGGTACATCGTCTGCCGACCAAGGAGGACTGTCCTCCAGTTAAAAAAAAGGTCTGTCGTATGCGCCCTGAAATGTCAGAGAAGATCAAGGCGGAGGTCATGAAGAAGTTCGACGCAGGGTTCTTAGCTGTCACCTCCTATCCGTAGTGGGTTGCTAATGTTGTTCCGGTGCCAAAGAAAGACGGTAAGGTACAGATGTGTGTGGACTACAGAGATCTGAACAGGGAAAGCCACAAGGATGATTTCCCGCTTCCCCACATTGATGTTATTGTTGACAACACCGTGCAGCACAAAATCTTCTCCTTCATGGATGGTTTCTCTGGCTACAACCAGATCAAAATGGCTCCTAAATACATGGAGAAGACAAACATTGTCACCCAGTGGGACACCTTCTGTTATAAGGTGATGCCTTTTGGGTTGAAGAATGCTGGGGAAACTTATCAGCGAGCCATGGTTGCCTTGTTCCATGATATGATTCACCACGAGATAGAGGTTTATGTTGATGACATGATAGCCAAGTCTCAAACCGAGGAAGAACACCTTGATCATCTACAAAAGTTGTTCGACAGGTTGAAGACGTACAAGCTGAGGTTGAATCCAAACAAGTGGACCTTCGGGGTAAGGTTTGGTAAGCTTTTAGGGTTCATCGTCAACAACAAAGGTATTCAGGTAGACCCTGCAAAGGTAAAGTCCATACAAGAGATGTCGGATCCCCGTACAGAGAAAGAAGTTAGAGGTTTCTTGGGACGCCTGAATTATATCGCCAAGTTCATTTCACATATGACTGCTACTTGTGATCCCATCTTCAAACTTCTGAAGAAAGATTAAGTGGTAAAATGAAATGACGAGTGCCAGACAACCTTCGAAAGAATCAACGGATACCTTTAAGAACCACCAATTCTGATGCCTCCGGTTGAAGTAAGACCTTTGATATTATACTTAACAGTGCTAGACAATTCAATGGGGTGTGTGCTGGGGCAGCATGACGAGTCTGGTCAAAAAGAGCATGCCATATACTACCTTAGCAAAAAGTTTACCGACTGTGAGACACGATACTCACTGCTTGAGAAAACTTGTTGTGCTTTGGCATGGGCTGCTCGCCGACTAAGACAGTATCTGCTGACCCACACAACTTTGTTGATATCTAATATGGACCCAATCGTGTACATCTTCGAGAAACCCGCTCTCTACGGAAGAATAGCGAGATGGCAGATGATCTTAACTGAATATGATATACAATATACAACCCAAAAAGAAATCAAGGGGAGTGTATTGGCTGATCATTTGCTCATCGGGCTATGGATGACTACCAGTCCATGAAATTTGAGTTCCTGGATGAAAATATTATGCTAGTGACTGACTACGAAGAACTTGGACCAGATGAAGGACCCGAGGAGGGATCCCGATGGACAATGGTTTTTGATGGAGCTTCGAACACACTCGGTAACAACATTGGCGCAATAATCATATCTCCTAAGGGCTGTCATACTCCTTTCACTGCTCAATTATGTTTCAACTGCACTAACAACATGGCGGAGTATGAAGCCTGCATCACGGGTCTCAAAGCCGCTATTGACCTCAGGATCAAGTTCTTAAATGTCTTCAGGGATTTAGCCTTGGTGATACATCAGATCAAAGGAAAATGGGATATGAAGCATCCAAATCTGATCCCATATAAAGAGCACATACTAACATTGCTCCCACAGTTTGAGGATGTAACCTTTGAACATTTTCCACGAGAGGAGAATCAGTTAGCAGACGCGCTAGCTACCATGTCTTCCATGTTCAAAGTAAAATGGGACAACGAAGCTCCCCGAATCACCATTGAAAGGTTGGAAGAACCAGCACACTGTTGCGATATTGATACCGAAGAGGTGGCAGACAAACCCTGGTTTCATGAAGTGAAGATGTTTCTGAGAAGGTTCGCTGCGAAATTCTTCCTCAGTAATGGAATCCTCTACAAGCGTAATCATGACTCTACCTTACTGCGATGTGTAGACAAGAGCAAAGCAGAGAGGATTATGAAGCATCTACATGAAGGTACCTTCGGAACCCATTCCAATGGACATACTATGGCTAAGAAGATTGTACGGGCAGGATACTACTGGTCCACTATGGAAGCAGATTGTTATCAGCACTCCCGAACTTGTCATACGTGCCAAATCTAAGATGATAAGGTGCATGTGCCTTTGGTTCCCTTGAACGTCTTGACAGCTCTGTGGCCCTTTGCAATGTGAGGCATTGACATGATCAGAGAAATCAGGCCTACGGCTTCCAATGGACATCGCTTCATCTTAGTGGCCATAGATTACTTCACGAAATGAGTTGAGGCGGCCTCCTTTGCTACTGTGACCAAGAACGTTGTGGCGCGGTTTATCCGACATAATCTGATTTGTCGGTATGGTGTTCCAGAGAGAATTATTACTGACAATGATACAAATCTCAACAACACGATGATCACCGAGATCTGTAAGAAATTCAAGATACAACGTCATAACTCTTCTCCCTACCGGCCAAAGATGAATGGCGTTGTTGAAGCGGCTAACAAGAACATCAAGAAGATTGTACAGAAGACTAGCATGAGATGTTACCATTTGCTCTTCATGGATACCGTACCTCAGCACGGACGTCGACAGGGGAAACACCCTACTCTCTGGTATATGGCATGGAGGCAGTCCTACCCATCGAGGTCCAGATACCTTCTCTCAGGATTATGAAGGGTGCAAGTTTGAACGAAGACGATTGGATCCAGACTCGACTTGATCAGCTAAATCTAATTGACGAGAAGAGACTTATCGCTATCTATCATGGTCAGACGTATCAAAAGCGAATGATCAAGGCTTTTAACAAGAAAGTTAGACGTCAAGAATATGAAGTCGGAGATCTGGTAATCAAGCGCATCATATTTCCGCAAGGTGATCCCAGCGGCAAATGGACTCCCACATACGAAGGGTCATTTGTGATTAAAAACATTTTCTCTGGTGGAGCCATGATTCTAACCACCATGGACGGTGACGACCTTCCTCACCCTGTCAATGCAGACATAGTGAAAAGATACTACGCCTGATTAAAAGACCCTCTAGGTTAACTGGCCTAGGAAAAAATAAGGGCTTCCCGGTGAACCAGAAGGGTTCGGGCAAAAATAAGGGATGAAAATGAAAAAATCTGTACACCCGGCAAGTCAAAAACGTGAAGAGGCGGCTTGGGAAAAAAGGGTATCCCAATGGACTGAAAACCCGAAAGGGCAGTCCAGGAAAAAGTTAGGGATATAAAGCGTATCACTATGTCCCATGGATCACCTTGCGATCAAACCTCATTATCGATTATCAAGCTCGAACGTCACCAATCAATCTAATCAACTTCGGACAAGTAGCAATGTGATGAGATGCTCGAAGACATAGGGGCAGTAGCAGAGTTAGAACTCAATGGGATCGTTGCACATAGCTGTTTTCTTTTTACACAAAATTGTATAGCTTCTATTTTTACAGCGGCGTTCTCTTACTAGAGTGTCATCCTTGTATAAAAAACGCCTATTACAGGCCAACTTCGAAAATTAATACAAATCATTCTTATAAAACTATTTGTTTTTCTTTTTCTGTTTTATGTTGAAATAACGTCCAATGGTTTATTCTTGACATATGCATTTGAATATGATTGCTGCTCATAAATATTTACATAATAAATGAAAAGACAATTGCTCGTAACCTAAGAAACATGGGCACAAACAAGAAATGTCAAACCCGATAGTTACTCTACCCAGCAAGTACAAGGGCAGAGATAGCTTTGGAGCACAATCATCAACACATACACTCCCCACAAAGTAAAGGTATTCAAAGCATTGATGTCGACTTTCCCGAAACAGGAAGTAATCTCCCCAGCCAGGGTCTTTCAGAAACCTGATAGCTATATCCCTCAGCCGATTGTCATAATCGCGAGCGGATCATCATAATTTTTATCTCTCCGAGCAGAGTTTATTTCTATGGATACAAAAGCTCAATCCCCGACAAAGCCTATTACTTCAACTACGAAAATTCACCTTCCAAACTATTCCCCGCAGATTTATCCTCAAGCAAAGTCTCTCCCTGATAGAATGTTCACAAAAAAAAAAGAGTAAATCTCCAGCATAGTCATTTCCGTTCACCATTCCCAGTAGAAGTAAAAAGAACGCAATCCTATAAAACAGTCAGGAAAGTTATACTCTCCAACAACAGTCAGGGATTTATTTTCCCAGACTCGGACATGTCCCAATAGCATTTCATGTTCATACATCATGACATGCGCATGCATATCATATACAGCATAATCTCATTTATTTTGCGAACATAATCTCACAAAGCATTTCATGCATTACACATATAATTAACCCTGTTATCTTTTCAGGAGAGATAATTATCACCAACAATCCCAGCAGTTATACATATCATATCTACATACAGCCAGTGGAAAATCAGTTCCCGAAGATCAAACAGGTCATCTAATCTTTATAACCAAAAATGATGAAACCCTACGACCCAGGTTCCTTCCCATAAGCCCTATTATTCAGGCTTTCATTTCGAAGTAAACCTACTATCCAGATTCCTTCTCATAAGCCCTACCATCCAGGCTTTCATCTTAAAGTAAACCTACTATCCAAGTTACTTCCCATAAGCCCTACTATCCAGGCTTTCATCTCGAAGTAACCCTACTATCTAGGTTCCTTCCCATAAGCCCTACTATCCAGGATTTCATCTCGAAGTAACCCTACTATCCAGATTCCTTCCCCTAAGCCCTACCATCCAGACTTTCATCTTGAAGTAACCCTACTATCAAGGTTCCTTCCCTATAAGCCCTACCATCCAGGCTTTCTTCTTGAAGTAACCCTACTATCCGGGTTCCTTCCCATAAGCCCTACTATCCAGGCTTTCATTTTGAAGTAACCCTACTATCCAGGTTCCTTCTCATAACCCTACTATCATGGCTTTCATCTTGAAGTAACCCTACGATCCAAGTTCCTTCTCATAAGCCCTACTATCCAGGCTTTCATTCAGAAATAACCCTACTATCCAGGTTCCTTCGCTTTTATCTCTAGACAATAGTTTATAACACTATAAGACCTGGACCAGACCCAATATAGTCAATTTCACAATTCCCCAGTAAGTAACTGTGCAGCCTGGACCCTGACCAGATATGCAGTTTACTTCCACCTCCTCGATCAGGAGTTAATTCCCGATAAAGTAATGGACGACCGAAGCTCCTAGACTCTATTTCCCAGGACATAAATCAACATTCCTCGGTGAAGTCCTCCTCAACAGCAGGTACATGAATTCTCACAAAGGAATCTCTTATGCAACCGATATCTTTTCTAGATGGCACCTTTAAGCCCATCTTCCACCTTCAGATCACGAAAGGCAGACCAGCCAATCTACATACTCAGGTTTAAGAAGATTGAAGAGGGGAAGCTGTTGTACCCAAAAATTTTCCCTCCCATTTTACTCAACATATGTTCAGTGAGATCCTTAACTTGCTCAAGGATGCCCAAGAGTTGACCAGACAAACTCCCTCCTGAAGCAATGAACCTCCAACTAGGGTTTCCATTTTCATTAAGATGGGTGAGCTCCAAAGGAATCATATTCTATCCATAGTCCTAATATTCTCTCAAGACCCTCCATGTCTAGTTTCAAGCCTTGCACAAGAAGTTTGCTCAGTCAACTGCCCTGATGCTTGAAAATCAACTATATTAGGTCAAAAGTCAACTGTGGCCCACATATAGTCAAACTTCAAGATTTTTGGTCAACATCAACATTTTGAAGTGATATCCATCATTTGATAAATGGTTGATAATGACTCCCCAAGGAATGCTCCTAATTCATCAAAACTCAAAAGTTGCTAAATTAGGGTTTCTCAAGAAAAGTCAACCAAACTTTGACCAGGCATAACATCCTCATGCTTTATCAGAAATTTCTCATCCAAAGCTAATTTTCAATAGAACCCAATTCCCTACAACTCATCTTCAATCCTCAAGTTCAAGAAATACACTCATCAAAAGATATGGATTCAGACATTATAGGTCATTCCAAAAAGTCAACAAAAACACCTTGTGTGTCAAAGCTCCTTACATGAACATGGTTGATCCAATTGAGATGAAACCAAAGAGGTTGCTTAGGGAACAGCCTAAGATTTCTAAAAAGTCAAAGAACACCCTCTTAAGGTAAAAATTGAGTGAGATATGTATTTTCAAAGTTGGCCATTTTTGGAAATTTGCATAAAGTCAACAATGCCCAAAATTGTATTTTTTTTCCACATGGGCCCATATTTTCAAGATTGAATCTCAGTCCTAGCATAGCCCACGACCTATGGGACCCTCCATGATTTATTTATTTTCTTATTTAATTTATTTTTATTTTTATTCATTTAAAAATCAAATAAAATCAAATAAATCCAAATAAATCATTTTCTTTGTTTTAGGAAATTTTTTTGTATTGAATAGAGATCTTATATGCTGTCAATAGAAAAGAGAAACATGCAAGATTGAAAAGAGAAGAAATATATATGTTTGGAAAGTTGGATGCAAGAATTGAAATCCATTATTCTTTGGATTCTTGCAAAAATTATTGACCTAATTGGATTCAATACATACACTGAAGTTTGTTGAACCCTAAGGCAGAGATTGGTCACGCGCAACCTGCCTCAAAAGCAAGAAAGTAAACTCAAATTTTTTATCAAAAAGTAGAGACTGGATCTTCCTCCACAGGCTATTTCAGAGCATTCTAAGGATTAAACCGCATTCATGGCAACCTCCTGAAGCTAATGCATCACTTGCACGCATCAACATCTTCAGAATGCACCATAACGGTATCACGGTTTATCCTCCATTCTTGAATTTGATTTTGGATATTTACGCGTTATAAATGATTTCAAAACATCCATTCAGGTTTATATTGTCATTTAGAAGTTTCCTGTATAATTAATTTTGAGTTTGGATGCGTATAGAGGCGTATGCCATTGCTAGGGTTTAAGGTCGTATTTTAGGGGTTTGTGATACAGGAAAAATTGGAGCAAAAGAAGGAAGCTATCATGCTCGTGAGATCAAAATAATTTGATCTATATGATTAGAATGGATTTATCATGCTTGATACTATTTTTTGAGATTTACAGGGATGTAGTTACAGCCATGAAACCGTAGGTAAAGGTTTCTGCCTAAAACGACAGTACTAGGGAAGAAGAAGAACCCGTGGCAACGTCCTGTTGGACCATTTGAAATTTCACGCGTTTCTTAGGCCAAGTGCTTTGTTTGTATTATATTTATTTTATTTGATTATGTATATGACTAACGAGCTAGCGCAGATGGCAAGGGGAGAAGGAATGTGAGAGGGAGGACCTGGGTTCGATCCCAGGTCCAGACCTTTTGCATTTTCTGAAACAACAATTCCAAATCCAGTACACATCATGTTCCGAAGACCACCACGCACTCTCTAATCTCATCCCTTGGATTAATCTCCATCACAAATCCAACGTGCAATGTATGCTGGTCCACCGTGAACCTTCAGAAGCTGGTCCCACTGGACCAGACGCCAGACTCTGGGACAACTTTGGGCCTAACAAGAAATTTGGAAGCACACCCCCCTTATTCCACCCAGCAACAGGCCCAAGTTTCAATTCTCTTTTAATTTCTTATTTCTTTATTTGTTTTAATTATTTTACAAAATCTTTTATTTTAATTATTTTACAATAATAATCTTTTTTTAATTAAATCAAAAAATTACAAAAATATTAGATTTAGTTAATTATATTTATAAAATATTTATTTGTATTTAATTAATTAGTTTAATTAGGTTAACTTAAACATTTTTTTGTAATTAAAATTTAATAGAAATTAGGAATAAATTGCAAATTTCAAAATTTATGTTATTTTCTCAATAAAAAAATACAAAAAAACATTTTTTTAATTAATTAGATTTTTAGTACTTTTTGACTTATTCCCATCTCAATTCTCCGCGCGTTTATTTCTTTCTGTAACATTATTTTTCAATTAATGTAACTGTTGATGGGTTGTAATAGTTTCAAATTAGCATTTTATTTACTGTTTATTCCCCAGTTTTTGATTATGTAATCCCCTCCCCAAAGCCTTGTAATAGTTAGGATTTTAATTTCTCGCTTTTAATTTCTGCAACTATTTAACTGTTAGATGTATGGACAATAGGCTTGCATGTAAAAGATAAATGATTAATACAGTAGAAAACCCTAATTATGCAAAGATAATTAACTGAAAAAAACACACTTGCACATGTTCACTCCTAGGGTTTGCCCCATTTGGTTGCCTCAGAGATAATGGTCGTGTCCCTCGAATGTAGGGATACCTTAGTACTAACCCGCGATTCAAAATCGTCATAAAGATCATAGTCCCTACTTGTCCCTCGAGTTGCCTATGAATTGATCTTATGACGATAGTCCCTTCGAAACGCTAAGGTATCTTTACTTGTTGCCTTTAGAGACCATTTCTTCCCTTCAAACGTCCCTTTAAAAATCCAACGATAGGGCTACCTACTCCTTAATAGTAGGATAGCACTGTCTAAAGGAAAACGAACAAACTTTTTTCGAGTAGGTAGATAGTTCCTAGGTACTTTCTCAAACAAACAAATTTCATACAAACACTTTCAAAACAATTTTCAAAAACAACTCCGTCACACTCTTGAGGACACATACAAGGGTTATCACGAAGTAAAACAAAACTTTTCAAAACAAACACACACAAGAAATTTAAAAATGAGCAAGTACCTAAGAGCCTGTGGAAAACCACAGATAGAAATGGTGCTAACACCTTCCCTTTCTATAATCTACCCCCCGTACTCAGAAACATTCTCGAAAAAGTTTTTTTCTGTTCTTTTTCCTTTTCCTTTGTTGGATGAAATAAAAGTCGGTGGCGACTCTTGCTTACCGCAACATTTGCAAACAAAAAATGCAAACCAGTATAGCAGTCGGTTCTTCCACTGTATCATACACTTCAATCACTAACAATGAAGAACAACAGAAATATTAAGATTTAAGGACTTCAATCATTCAATACTTAAAAGCTTATGAATGATCCATAATTAACAACTCAAATTACAACTCAAGTATTAAACCAATACTTAGAGTGTATTACAATTAAAAATACTTAGACTTCTAAAACAGAAAGTATGTTCTTCTTTTTAAAAGTTGCAGTTTGATGAATAAGGATGCAAGTCCTTATAAAGGCGCAACAGTGGGCTTGGGCTGAAAAGAAAATATTCCAATCCCTTGAATATTTCCATGAAAACAGGCCAATATATAATCCATAAGGATTATGCAAATTGAAAAATGTTCTTCCATATTTTTCGTAAACTTTGAGTCACAAATCCTGAATAATGGCGCGGATAAATACATGAAACAAAAACTGGAAATAGATAGGAAGTCATGTTCAGATCAGGAGGCAGATTTCAAGACATCTGCTTTGACATCATTCATAACCCGTTTGCTTCATATGCCAAGACATTTAACAAAACATTATCAAGTCAGTGTTTTACCAAAATTGCTGCCAACAAACACTTAGACATTGTCTATCCACACATTGGACAAAGATTCATTCTTATAATTCATAGATATATGCAGAGCCAAGTTATGATTCCTTCCTTCATCAAGAAATTCCTAATCGCAAAAAATCAGATTGTTATAAGATGTTATATTCCCCATAACACTGTTGAACTGATCCAGAGGCACATCCCTTTCAACAAAAGCTTGATCCAAAACCCTCATCAGAGTTTCCCGATGAGCAGGGGAATTCATCAACAAGGGTAAAATGGAAGTCTTAGATGTAGTTTATAACAACTGATCCACAATCTTGTAATCACTCATCTTGATGATTTTTAGTAGATCATCAATATCTTTCTCCAAGGTGGCACCACTAGATTCTCCCACCACTTTCTTAGGTTCAACATTCTCAACAACCTTCTTACCAGAATTAACATCTCCTCAAAAGATAGGTGTGAAGACACGACTACTACGAGTTACCCAACTAGCTTCAGAAATATTCTCAAAATGGGACAAAGGTTGGATAGGAATTTCCACACCATCTTCCAGGATAGTTGCATTTTACTTATAGGTCACAACTTTATCTGATTCATATGGGATAGGACCAGGAAGACAAATAACTACGGGAGCAACAACATGCTTGTTGTGGTATGTAATCTCTATAGGAGCGGGAACACCAAAATGTGGCTTAAAAACTTTCACCCCAGCTTCTTCAGCATACTCAGAAATTGCAGAATCATTATCATAAAGCATACCTTCATTATAAGAAAATAATTCATCAACAGAAACATACTCATCATCAGACATGGCCTCAATAGAGTAGTCTTCAATCATATTAATATTTTCATATTCAGCCCTTGGTATGATTATATGGATAATAAGACATTCATCCAACATCTCTTAGAGATCAGCTCTCACCTTATCACACCCACGAGTATTTGAACTTCAAATACTACAACCCGCATGATCGTGTGTATAGTAGCTGAATTCACAGAGATCAGCATGTATCTTAACTAAATCAACTCTAACTAGATTGTTATCAAAAATTTTGAAGTCCCCAGGACAACCAGCAACCATATTTACAACACCTCCACCTCCATGTTTGGGTAGTGGATTACCCTTTACATTTGGACCAATATCTTTAAAAGACAGGAGACCAGATCTTACCAGTTTCTACACTTCAGACTTCAACGAATAACAATTTTCAATGATGTGCCCAAGGGATCCTTGATGAAAATCACGAGTCTGATCAACTTTATATTACCATGGAAAAGTTGAAGGTATACCAGGGGGAGGCCTACTCTGCACATGATTCATCTGAATCAAAGCCGGAAACAATTATGTATAACTCATCGAAATATGATCAAAAGCTTCCCTCTTTTGACCTTGTCTTTGATTACCTTGTTGAAGTGCTCTCTAATAGGCAACAGCAGTCGAACCGACATTGATGACTGGAGTTACTAAAGCATCCTATTGTTGATGTTCTTGACGTCTTCTTAGAGGTCTAACCCTTCTTTCTTGAACAATAGCACTCGTTTCACTTTATTTCTTTTTAGAAAACCCATATGATGAATTATTTGTTCTGCTAGAAACTTCATCTCTTGACAATCTTCCTTCCCTGACGGCTTCCTCTAGACGAACACCCATACTTACCATCTCAGTGAAATCACTTGGCCCACTCACCACCATTCTTTCATACTAAAATGAACCAAGGGTTTTTAGGAATACCTTAGTCATTTCTTTCAATCCCATTGGGGGTACAACTTGGGCAGCAACCTTGCGCAAACGTTGCATATATCCTTAAATGATTCTTTATCTTTATGATCCATCGCTATCAATTGGTCACAGTCAGGTGCCATAAACATATTGTACTTATACTTCTTTATGAAAGCTCACCCAAGTCATTGAACATGCCGATGTTACTATTGTCCAATCCCATATACCATTTCAAGGCAGCACTAGTTAAACCATCTGGGAAGAAATGAATAAGAAAGTGTTGGTCATCGGTATGAGTGAACATCCTTCTTATATACATCACCAGGTGGTCACGAGGACAAGAGTTTCCCTTGTACTTCTCAAATTCTAGCACCTTAAACTTTGCTGGCACTTTCATATTAGAAACCAAACAGAGGTCTCTGACATTCTATATGAATAACTCTTTTCCCCGGAGAGCCTTTATTTCTTAATGTATTTCATTGAATTGATCCTGAAAGTCATTCATCCGGTAATCAAAGCCAAAACTTTCACTTGGTGGAGGATCAGGATAAACTTCATCAATAATAACAGGCATATCATTCACCGCAGGAGGTGCAACATGATGAATATCATTATTACTAACAGGGACAACATGCACCATAGGAGGTACAGAAGCAGTAGCATGATGAATCTCATTATTACTAACAGGGACAACATGAACCACAAGAGGTGTAGAAGCAGTAGTAGTTTGAACAAATAGAGCAACTTGAGCAGCAGGATTGTAACCTTTTGGCAAACAGTTGTCCGACATTCCCCATGATAACCGTGAGGTATACAGTATTATGTAGTAGTAATTGGAGTAACAGAGATGGGAACTGACAGAAGCTCCAAAATAAAGGTTGTTTGCTTTGGTTGTGTAGCATGAGGAGACAGAGGAGGAAGAGGTGGTGGTTGATTCTGAGCAGTCATCAACGACTCTACCAAAGTAGTCAGATTAGCCATACCGGCTCTCAAAGCAGTAACTTCTTCATGAAGCTCACGATTCTCTTGTTCATGGTTTTTCCATCTTCTTTCTAGAATTAGCCCTAGTATTGTAGCAATGATACAACTTACCGATGAACAAAGTAGAGAAACAAGTAAGACACTTGTGAAAGATAGGAATGCTAAAATATGTACGAAATGATGCATGATATGCAATGTAAATGATTTATTTTTTTATTCAAGGAACTTAAAGAACCATAAACAATTGCAAATGTTGAAGTACTAACACATTTGGAAATACTGAAAATCTCATTTTAATATTAAGTGTGGAATGGATTGCAACTCCGAGTACCAGATTCAATAATCCTAAGTACAAGAGAAAAAATATAGAATTTAAAAATCCTAAGGAGCCAAAGCTGATGAATATCTCTCCACACACTAACGCTTCCCCTTGAGTCTTGCAATCTGAGCCTTCAACTGCTTGTTCTCTTCTGTATACTTGTCTGCAACTCCTTTTATCCACTAGAATCAGAAAACGGGTGACTGGGATCTGGCTGAACTCTATAGGAAAATAAATCCTCTTACTTATCCATCATCTCCACAACATGACTCTCAAGAATCTCAATTAAGTCATCTTTCTCTTTCAATTATGTTGAGTAAGACACCTACAAAGCAATGTACTTGTTATTCCATGCTTCCTTCTCTTGTTGCATCCTAACTAAGGCCAGCAGAAGATCTTCCACATCATCTAAGAGAGGAGGAGTAATCCTCATAAACATATCAGATATAGGTTCTTCACGAGAATAATGCATCTTTAACTAAATTGCCCTTTCTTTCACCCAACATAGATGAGTCTCTAAGGAAACAACTCTTCTTGGTCCCAAATCTTTTCTACCCTTCCTATTAATATGATACCAAGGCATATCAATCTCTTCCTTATCTACCTTGTGATATTCTCATTCTTTGAGAAAGAAAACACTCAGATGAATGTTGTTTGGCTTGTCTCTCATTGGATATCCAAGTTAGCGACATGCAAGAATATGGTTGTAGTTGATTTCTTCCTTTGTACCAAGAAGAGTCACATTGGGAAAAGCCCCACAACTATCAATAATCTTCACATCATAATAAGCCTCCTGATACCAATCAATGTTAGAATGAGTAAGAGCCATAAGCTTCGGAGCCCAACGCAATTCCTTCTTGATATCCCAAAAAGCAATATATTGAGGTAAGTGAGAAATAAACCACAAGTATACCAACGGTGTGCAACAAATGATCATCCCTTCCTGATAAAAATTCTGAAGATGGATAGAATAATAAGGATCTCCTAGCTCCATAAGGACTAGATTCCCAATCAAAAATATCCTAATGGCATTAACATCCACAAATTTGTTGAAGTTTGGAGATAAGAGTAACCCATAGGAATGCAAAGAAAATATAGCCTCAAAAAAAGTTTTACTCTTCATCTTAGCGAAGTAACAAGCTTTCTCCAATAGAAACTGAGCAGGTAAACCCCTGATTCCTCTTTTGGTAGTTATGTTAGCCTCAATGTCAGACTTCCTCAAATGAGTTGTGGGTGCAATCTCATGAGACTTGGGCTCTCCTTCTAAGTCGGTGAAAGAAACACAATCAATAATAAGTAAACTAAATAAGTAAGATTACTCCTCTAAGGTGGGCGTAACCTAATAATCAGAAAAAGTAAAACACCAGTATAACTGATCATACAACTGGACCAATATAGAAATAATACCCTCCTTCATCTTGAGCTTTATAAGAGGCACTACGGCTCCATGCTTCTTCCAGAAATCTGTAGGACTCTGAATCTTAGGAATTAAACACATTAGTTCCTCTATCTTAAGATCCTTGAGACTGTACTTCTGAGTCTTTCTCCTTCTAAACTCCATGGTAAAAAAAGTACCTGAGATATTTGCAAAAGTCTACCTTAAGTTCCTTGGAAAACCTTTTAAAGAATGCTCATGGGTGCATGAATGCATGTGATGTAACGATCACACACAAGATCAAAAACATCAAGGTTCATAGGTTCGATGTCACGAGCATGAACTCTAAGGTACTAAACACAAGGTAAGGAATAATGGTTTATCACCTGCCAAACAAGGTTCTAAAGAAATCCCAGAGTCTACATTTTTCCTTCGGATATTACCAACGTCCCGGTTAGCTCGGTAATCAACAATATTCTCAGAAAAAACTCGTCTGAGTGCAGCATCGTGTGATAACTACTTTTGGATTGCTCCATTATAGTCTTTGCACTACACCTAAAAGGCCAATATGGGTTAAGGGTTCTACAACTTCTCATCATTGCAGGCTTCCAGGTCAAAAGCAACAACGTCTTCCCAATTTCTCGGTAAACAAATAATACAGTCAAAAGGGCCTCCATTGAGTGGGGGATCTCATGTTACCTTTTTCGGAATTACTCCCTCAAAGTTAACATGACTATACGACCCGTCCTATCTTAAGTTTTCCCAAGTCTGGGTAGAGGACTTATAAGAGATCACCAAGCACCCAGAAAACCAGAAAAATCCAGACATACATATATACAACAAATAATATACAAAAAATAATAGCACATACACAGATAAACAAAGATATCCTCAACCCACTTAGAGATTGTTTTCCCCAGTGAAGTCACCAGTTTTCTGTAACGGTAGAAATGTTGAGACTAAGCCATTGGATTGACTTAACTCGTACAAATCAAATAAAAATCACCATCGCACTTTATTGTTTCCAAAGTAAATGGGAAAAGAGTGAATAAACCAAAAAAGAGGGGGGAGAATCTAGGTAGGGGGTTGGTTATGCAAAGGGAAGGTATTGGCACCCTAACCATCTATAGTACTCTGTGTCAACCTCTTTGATAATCCGTGTATTTTGGCTATAAAAGGTGTACAAAAAATAGATGGTGTGGATGACAAAAGAAGTATTTTTTTTACAATTTTTGCACTCATCGCGGTTGCGATCCTTTAGTGTCAATGTACCACCTTCCATGCAGTAGGGGATTAGGGTACTCGTAGTTCACCTCAAAAATTTTAAAACACATGTGTGTTGGTTAATTTTAAGAGAAGAGACGTCATCCTCATATCTGAGTGGAAAACATACTTACTACCCACGATTATGAGAAAGGAGAATTTTCATCATATCAAAGTAGAAGATATAGCTTGGATTTTAAAATCAACAAAGCCTCACTCAATACCCAAGTGGAAAATATTTCACTTCACTATGTATCATAAAAGTATAGTAGCTTGCATCACTACAAGAATTGACAAGAGTCTAATCTTTTGAGAAAAGTTTTAAAGTAAAACGTCATAGTGGAAAAATGTTTTGAATGAGGTTAATTTACTTTTAGTCTTGTAAAAAGATGTCAAAGTATGGTTAAATTGATTAAAGTTTAATTAATAAAACATTTTTGAAAATGCACGGACCTAAGTCCAAGTTTATTATGAAAGCAGTTCAAGTTAGAAAATAAGAAGAGCTTTGAAAAGGAGGGAGAAGATTTTTGAAATTAAAGAAGATGGGAGGAGATGATTGGACTATCCTAAAGCATAAGGTAAAAGTCAAGGAAAAGAATGGTCTACCCAACAAAAAGCCAACACTTGACATAATAAGTGAATGTAGAATTCTAATCCTTTAGATTGAAACCAAGCAAAAAAAATACTAAACCTCTGAGGAATACCAAGCTTTAGATGAATTAAGAACCCAACAAAGTCTTCTTTGACAAGAATTGGCCAGAGTAACAACTGTATACAGAGTAATTCCCAATCATAAACAAAGCATGAAAATAAGAATAACTTGTACACATAAAAAATTCAAACCAATACCAAGGAGTAAACCCCAAGGATTTCAGAAGATCCTCACAAAAATATCAACCAAAGATCACAGAGTTCCAAGGTCTCAAAGCTTCTAATCCTAAGTCTAAGGAATCCACAACTCCACAATGCTAGGCATAGTAACCAGATAGTCCAAGTAACCTTAAAGCTTTTAATGTTAAAGTTGATTATTAAGTGTCTTCAAAATAAAAGAAAGCTCATGTGAGAAAAGAAAAAATAATATAAAGATAAATGCTCAAGTGAGCAAAAGAAAAATGGAATGAAATGTAAATGATAAAAAATAAATGGTACATAAAAATAAAGATAGAAAATAAAGGCATAAAGTAAAGTTAATTATTAGTAAATAGAAGTTAGATGTCAAGTGTAACAAAAAGGTTAGTTGAATGACCATCTTGAAGCTTTCTTTTGAAAAATCATTAGAGGATTGATAAAATCAAACCTCAAAAACAGGTTTCATTTGGCTTTTTGTCAAGCATATAATTCATTTCAAGTACTTAAAGCAACCACATTTGATCAATGATGTTAAACATACTTGGGCTTGCAAACATAGGTTTGTGCCACGAATGATCATTTTTCGAATAAGGACAAATTTAGTGCTATTGAAATTCTGGTATCCGATATGTGATGTCGAATGAGATGTCACGACACAAATATCTGTTTGCAAGTAAGGTGCAGTAAAATCAAAAGCAGTAAAAACACAAGAGATTGTTCACCTAGTTCAGTGTACAACAACACCTACTCTGGGGGCTACCAAGCCAAGCACAAGTTCACTAAATAGTATCAATTCATATACTCATAGTAAAAAACTAGTTTACGATCTAATCACTTAATCACTACCCAAGCTAAGATTCTACCTAAGACTCACATAGGTATGAGGTCATCCTCAAATCCCTTTAATCACTTATAGTGAAGAATTTAACAAAATTAATAAGTTTGAAACACTTCAATCATTCAATGCTTAAAAGCTTATGAATGATACACAATTAACAACCCAAATAACAACTTAAGCATTCAAACTAATACTTAGAGTGTATTACAAATAAAAACCCTAGACTTCTAATAAGAAAGAAAGTATTCTTCTTCAAAAGTTTCTTGTCTTTGAATAAGGAAGCAAGTCCTTATATATGTGCAATTGTGGGCTTGGGCTTAAAAACAAATATTCAAATATTTTAAATATTTCCATAAAAACAGGCTAACATAAAATTCGTTCAATTTGAAAAATATTCCTCCATATTTTCTGCATCCTGTAGGTCACAAATCCTGAATTATGGCACGCATGAAAACAGGAAACAAAAAGACTTAACTGATGTTGGGCTAAGATTAGTTCAGTAGGTAGATGTCAAGACATCTCCTTGACGTCATTCAAAATAATTTTGCTCCAAATGTTAAGACATTTAGCAAAACATTAACAAGTCAGTTGTTTTACCAAAATTGCTACCAACAAACACTTACAAACTCCCCCTTTGGCAAATTTTGGCTAAAACAATATTAGAGCATATCATATGAGCAACAACATAATTATCAGAGCATTATCAGAGCAGCAGCATAAGCAAAGCAATCAAAACATACATTCAGTTAGCAGTTAGCTGTTAGCAAAGGAAGATGTCAAAACATCTTCTGAGACATGAGGCTCCCTCTCAAGTATTGAGCTCCCCCTCAATCAATGGTCAGTGGTCATTCAGTGGTTAGTCAGTCACTCACTCACTTTCTCTCCCCCTTTTCAGCCTTAATATGCCAAATAAAGGATGCATTCAAGATAATATCAGTATTAGGGTACATACCATATAATTCAAATGTCAAGCCCATGCAAGTGCCAAAAAATAAACAAAGAGTTCAGAGAGACAACAAGTAGTATAAATGTCATCAGGACCAGTTGACTTGGTTGAACTAGAACTTCTTTCCAAACTAGAGTCTTCACCTTCAAAGCTCGTTGTATCATCAAGGTTGTTGTCCTTTTGCAGGTCCTTAATCATTTTTTCAAAAAATAGATTCCTAGCTGAGCTCACACTGATCACATCATCTAATTCCTTGCAGGCTTCCCTTAATTCATTGATCAAATTCTCCTTGGTGGAGGTCTTTTCATAGGAGCAGATGTTAAAACAATGTATGGGATATGTTTTCCTGAAAAGAGCTTAAAATGAAGGGTCAAGGCATACTCCCACTTGCACAACACATCATTCCACTTAGGATTCCAGGATGTTGATTTAGGATAACTCCACAGAGGAGAGAAGGAAAATCAATTGGCATCTTAATGGCACAAGTTCCTGCATGTTTGATGGTCTGATCAAATATGTAAGTTCTATAATAAAAAAGTTTCTGGTTTCCAATAGCATAAATGAACTTTCCTAAACCAATGGAGATGGTTGAAGAGTCATTAGTGGGAACTCAATTTTCAGCTCCAATCCTATGTAAAATTGCATATTTCACACTCAATTTGTTGACATGAAGTTTGTTTTTCATGGGCCACTCACTTACTTGGTTAGCAGTGATGGCTCTGCACACTTCATTATCTGCTACTTCGAGCTCACAATAGACATCTTCAGACCTATCTAGAAATTTTTTTATAATGGAAGGATAAAATTCAACACACTTTCCTCTAACAACAACCTTTCTATACTCCTTACTTTTATGGTCAGCACAATCAACAGGAATATTAACAATAAACTCCTTAACAAGAATTTCATAGCAATTGGCAAACCTGGTAATTGTTTTCATCAGTCCAGCATAAGAGATCAGCTCAATGATTTCCTTGCATTCCAAAGCACCAACTTCTAGTTCTATCTATAGGGAAATCCTTCTTTGATACACATGCTTCCACTTTTTAGCATTTCCAACAGAGTGAAAGGAGATGTTGTCAAACGGAGCATCAGGAACCCTAACAAACAGTTTCTTACTTGCAGATTTTTTGATAGGAGAGATGTCCTGGACATCTTGCTTGACATCATACTCAGAGTCAGTCTCTTCAACTAGAACAACTTTCTTCTTACTCTTGGATCTTTTTACAACATCCTCATCATCATCAGTAGAGCTAACATATCTATCTTTTTGTTTGCTAGAAGGGGGACTACTTTACTTCCTGCTTTTGGGGTCCATACATGGTTTTCTTCTTTGTTGTTTTGGGAAGGGGTATGACAGCTGCATCTTTCACTTTTTTGGATTTTAGCCTTCTTGCAATACCAGGTAAAACATTAGTGATGAGCTCATTGTCAGACAACTCTAATAAATTGACTATATTGTCACCAATTTCAGGAACAAAAAAGCCTTCATTTAATACTCTGTCCACAGGCCTTCTGATGTTTCTATCAACATTAACAATTTCTTCTTCAGTTCTATTGTCAGTAGCAGTAGAAGAGTTTCCTTTATCATCTTTAGATTTCTTAGCTGGTGATGATCTAGGTTTCTTGACCTTTTTCTCAAGCGGAGGGATCGTTGATAGAGGAGTAACATCTAGTACTCTGTCAAGGGAAAGATTTTCATTGACATATTTTGAGGAAGACGATGTGTGATGTTGAGACATGTTTAAAAAATTTCTAGTAAGGAGATGAAGAATAGAAAGGGTCCTTTTTTGTGAAGGAGAATGAAGAGTTTGTGAAAGTAGAAAAAATAATTGTTATAGCGTGTGAGAAATAATTTAAGGCAGTCTTGTAATGATTTATTTCTAAAAATTATTTGTTGGAAGCACAAATAATGCAATATCACATTAATGATATTCCCACACACTTTTAATTTCTACAAACCCTCATGTAAACATATCCTTAATTTTCCTATTAAATTCTCAAATTGATTAGCATCCAAAGCTTTTGTGATGATTTCAGCCAGTTGCAACTCAGTGGCTATATGTTCTAAAGCAACAATCTTTTCTTCAACAAGCTCTCTTATGAAGTGATGATGGATGTCAATATGGCACTTAAATTGTCACAGAATAATGTCATGACATCTTGTTCGACATTGTATTATATTAACATTTATGTCATCCAAACCAATTGAGAACAACTACTTCCTGCAGCAGTGTACTCAGCCTCAGCGGTGGATAAAGACACACAATTTTTCTTCTTGTTGAACCAGGATATGAGATTATATCCCAGAAATAAGCATCCTCCTGGTGTACTCTCTATCATCAGCACTTCCTGCCCAATCAGCATCACAAAAACCAGTTAAGGAAGAATTTGATCCATGAGAGTACAACATACCATAGTCACTTGTCCCATTCACATATTTAATAATCCTCTTCACATGGTTGGCATGGTTAATTTTAGGATTATCTTAATATCTTGCACACACCCCTACAGCAAAGGCAATGTTTGGTTTTCTTGCTGTGAGATATAGAAGACTTCCTATCATGCTTCTATAGAGACTTTGATCTACACTTACTCCTTTTTCATCTTTAGTCAGCTTCAGATGTGTGGGAGCAGGGGTTCTTTTGTGACTGGAATTCTCCAGCCCAAACTTCTTCAATATATTCTTGGCATACTTGCTCTGAGATAAAAATATGGAGTCTTCCATTTTTTTAACTTGCAGAACAAGAAAATAAGTTAATTCACCAACAAGACTCATTTCAAATTCAGACTGCATTTGCTTGACAAAATGTTAAACCATCTCATTTAACATCCCACCAAAATACAATATCATTAACATAAATTTGAGCAATCATAATCTTACTTTCTTATTCTTTGACAAAGAGGGCTTTGTCTATGCCACCTTTCCTATATCCATTCTCCCCAAGGAATTATTTCAATCTCTCATACCAAGTTCTTGGAGCTTGCTTCAATACATACAGAGATTTCTTTAGTTTATAAACATGTTTAAGAAAACTTGGATAAAAAAATCTTTTTGGTTGTTCAACAAAACCTTCTTCATTCAGGTACCCATTCAAGAAGGCACTGTTTACATCCATTTGAAACAATTTAAATTTCAAAATGCATGCAACTCCCAACAGTAGTCTGATTAATTCAAGTCTAGCCATAGGAGCGAAGTTTTCATCAAAGTCCACTCATTCAATTTGAGTGTATCCTTGTGCAACTAACCTTGCCTTATTTCTAGTGACCACCCCTTTTTCATTAGATTTATTCTTGTATACCCATTTAGTTCCAATCACATTTGTCCCTTTAGGTCTTGGAACCAGATCCCAAACTTCCTTCCTAGTGAATTGTTCCAGCTGCTCTTGCATAGAATTAATCCAGAACTTATTAGTTAGGGCTTCTTTGACATTTTTAGGCTCAATTTTTTATACAAAGCAAGAGTTTGAAATCCCTTCTCTTGGTCTGGTAGTAACTCCTTTGTTTGGATCTCCTATGATAAGCTCCTTAGGATGATCTTTCCGAGTTCTAATTGAAGGTCCTTTATTGAGGTGACTAGGTTAGGGATCTTCTTAAGAAGGATCAATACTTGTGTCATTTGATTCAGTTGAACTATCAGGCGAAGATGTTCCAACATCTTCTGATACATCTTCTTCATCATTCGATCCTTTATCATCAATAGTAACATTTATTGACTCCATCATAATTTTGGTCCTGGAGTTAAAAACTTTGTATGCTCTGTTGTTTGTAGAGTAATCCAGGAATATTCCTTCATAACTCTTGGGATACATCTTCCTCCTTTGTTCATGATCAGCTAAGATGTAACATTTACTTCCAAAAACATGAAAGTATTTAACAGTTGGTTTTCTTCCCCTCTATATTTCATACAAAGTAGCTGAAGTACCTTTCTTTAGAGTGACTCTGTTATGGATATAACACATAGTATTCATTGCTTCAGCCCAAAAATGGTAGGGTAGCTTCTTAGAATGAATCATGGCTCTGGGAGAAGAGAATTCATGGTTGATTCCTTCAAAGAAGAAAAACTCAGCAAATTTGTTGTTCTCAAATTCCTCTTCATGATTACTTCTTATTCTTATGACTTGACTTTCCCTTTCCCTTTGAAATTTTTGACAAAGATCTTTGAACACTTCAAAAGTTTCTGATTTTTCTCTAATAAAGCTTATCCATGTGTATCTAGAAGAGTCATATACAACAACATAGGCATACTTCTTACCACCAAGACTTTCAACCTGCATAGGTCCCATCAAGTCCATGCGAAGAAGTTCTAAAACTTTTGATGTAGTAAGATGTTGAATCTTCTGATGTGACATCTTAGTCTTCTTTCCAATTTGGCAATCACCACATACCCTCCCTTCTTTTATTTTGAGTTTAGGAATCCCTCTCACTACTTCTTCAGATATAATTCTTTTCATCCCTTTCAGAAGCAAGTGCCCAAATTTTTGATGTCATAGTTTAACTTCATTCTCTTTGGCTAAAACACATGTTGAGGAGAGGTTCAACTCTTGAGGAACCCATAAATAACAGTTGTCTTTAGATCTGATCCCTTTCATAATAACTTTATTCTTTTCATTGCATACAAGACATTCTTCCTTGGTGAAGTTAACTTTGAATCCTTGATCACATAATTGGGTTATAATTATCAGGTTAGTTGTTAACCCTTTAACAAGTAACACATTATCAAGCTTAGGGACTCCTGAACAGTCAAGCTTGCCAACACCTTAAATTTCACCTTTTGCCACATCACCAAAAGTCATATAACGGGTGGAGTGAGATTTGACATCCACCAACAGATTCTTGACACCTGTCATGTGTCTAGAACAGCCACTGTCAATGTACCAGTCATCTTTGGTTGATACTCTGAGAGAGGTATGAGCAATGAAACTAACAACATTAGACTTGTGAATCCACTGTTTCTTCTTTTTTCTATTTGTGGCATCTTATTAGTCTTGGGAGGAAGAGTAGTCTTAGGATACCCATACAATTTGAAACAGAAAGGCCTTATATGACCAGGCCTTCCACAGTGATGATATCTCCAAGGTTGGGGATTAAGCCTCTTCTTTCCATGATGTTTTACATGATGTCCTTTCCTCACATGAGGTTTCCCAAGATGTTCTTTCTTATCATTATGTTTAGACATTTGATTCAACATCTTTGGTTTAGGCTTGGCATGAGTGGAAACAGATGAAGGCTCTTCTGAGTTAGGTTCCTTTTACTCATTGAAACCTAAACCGCTCTTATCTCCTGTTACTCTTCCTGCTTGGATAATTTCATCTAATGTGTCAGACCCATTATTCAGCATCTTGAGAGATTTGACCATTCTATCAAGATTTGAATTTAGAGAGAACACTTCACTTTTCAGATCATAAATAGTTTTAAGATGCTCTTCCCTTTCCTCCTTCAGCTGAGTTATGATGGCTTTCAGTTTCTCCCCTTAAAGACACACTTCTACACTTCTGAGACATAGTTCTTTGTATGAAGCAGCTAACTCATCAAAGGTTAGTTCCCAATCACTAGACTCTTCATCAAATACGTATTTTCCTGTCAATGCTTTAACATATTTGGAAGATTCTTCAAGATCACTCTCTGAGTCCTCTTTAGACCAAGTAATAGATAGATTTTTCTTCTGTTTCTTAAGATATGTAGGATATTCAAATCTAATGTGCCCAAAGCCTTAACATTCATGACATTGTATTCCCTTCCCTTGAGAAGATTTTTCTTCATCTCTTTTTCTTCCAATCTCATTTGACTTATTGAAGTCAGATTAGATGTTCTTGACATTTGATCTTTAGTTCCTGTCCATTCTTTTTATCACTTTATTAAATTTTCTTCCAAGCATAGCTAAGGAATTTGATATTCCTCCATCTGTATCCAGATCACAGTCCTCCTCTTCATCTTCAGTATTTGATACAAAGGCTATGCTTTTGTTTTTCTTTTCAGATCTTTCATTTATGCTTAATTCAAATGTTAGAAGGGATCCAACAAGTTCATCCACTTTCATTTTGTCAATGTCTTGAGCTTCTTCTATAGAGGTTACTTTCATATCAAATCTCTTGGGAAGAGACCTGAGCATCTTTCTCACCAATTTATCTTCAGGTATTTTCTCTCCTAAAGCACTGAAGGCATTAGTAATTTCAACAATGTTCATATGGAAGTCATTTATACTTTCAACATCCTTCATTCTCAAATTCTCAAATTTTATGGTGAGCATCTGAAGTCTTGACATCTTAACTTTGGATGTGCCTTCATGAGTAGATTGAAGAATACCCCATGCATCCTTAGCAACTTCACATGTATTCACCGATCTGAAAATATTCTTGTCAATTCCATTGAATATATCATTCAAGGCTTTAGAATTTCCAAGAGCAATTTCATCTTCTTCCTTACACCAATCTTATTCTGGTTTTAATTCAGAAGTAGCTTCTCCATTTTCTCCCAATTTGACAGGGTGTTTTCATCCTCTTAAAACTACTTTCCAAGCCCTGCTGTCTAAGGACTTTAAAAAGGAAACTATATGTGGTTTCCAGTAGTCATAATTACTTCCATCTAGAATGAGTGGTCTGTTCACAAATCCTCCTTCCTTGTCCATAGTACCAGAAAGTATCTTCCCTGGATCTCACCAAGATAAAGAGCAAGATGCCTGCTCTGATACCAATTGAAATTCTTGTATCAAATATGTGATGTCGAATGAGATGTCATGACACAAATATCTGTTTTCAAGTAAGGTGTAGTAAAATCAAAAGAAGTAAAAACACAAGAGATTGTTCACCCAATTCATTGTACAACAACACCTACTCTGGGGGATACCAAGCCAGGGACAAGTTCACTAAATAGTATCAATTCATAGACCCTCGGTAAACAACAGGTTACGATCTAATCACTTAATCACTACCCAAGCTAAGATTCTACCTAAGACTCACATAGGTATGAGGTCATCCTCAAATCCCTTTAATCACTTATAGTGAAGAATTTAACAAAATTAATAAGTTTGAAACACTTCAATCATTCAATGCTTAAAAGCTTATGAATGATACACAATTAACAACCCAAATAACAACTTAAGCATTCAAACTAATACTTAGAGTGTATTACAAATAAAAACCCTAGACTTCTAATAAGAAAGAAAGTATTCTTCTTCAAAAGTTTCTTGTCTTTGAATAAGGAAGCAAGTCCTTATATATGTGCAATTGTGGGCTTGGGCTTAAAAACAAATATTCAAATATTTTAAATATTTCCATAAAAACAGGCTAACATAAAATTCGTTCAATTTGAAAAATATTCCTCCATATTTTTCGTAGCCTGTAGGTCACAAATGCTGAATTATGGCACGCATGAAAACAAGAAACAAAAATACTTAACAGATGTTAGTCTGAGATCAGTTTAGTAGGAAGATATCAAGACATCTGGTTTGACATCATTCAAAATAGTTTTGCTCCAAACTTTAAGACATTTAGAAAAACATTAACAAGTCATTTCTTTTACCAAAATTGCTGCCAACAAACACTTACAGCTATGTTAAGTAATTGTAAGTGGACTTATGTAGAAGCCACACTTATTTTGAGACCGGTCAATAGCAATCTATGTACCAAACATGTTTGAGAAATGATATGTAGATTATTCTCCAAAAACATGTAGCACAAGTAAAAACAAGAAAGGGGTAAGATGAATAGGGATGGTAATGATAGTATAACCAATGTATTAGATGAAATTAGGGTTCAAAATATCATCAACATCATTCATCCATTTTGGTGGATTTGGTTTTTCAACCTATCAACATCCAAGATCCAATGAAGTTGAGGAACTTGTCTCAAAATAACACTTAAGTGTTTCCAAATCAGCACCAATAAAAAAATAAAATATATTTAATATAAAAACAAAATCTAAATAATTTAAATAAATAAATAACTGGTAAAACATACAACATGTATTAAAACACCAAATAAAAATCCTTAAAAAAATATCAGAGGTCAAACATGAGTCAACAAGTGTTGACAAAATTGTTTAGAATTTTTTAAAGTCGGAAACTATTTTTAAAATATAAAGAAATAAGCAAAATAAGCCCAAATTTGTGAAAGATAGTAAAATAAAAAATAAAAATAAAATGAGGTCACCAATATTTGTCCAGAGGTCACCAATAAAATGAGGTCACCAATAAAATAAAATCCTCCCATAATTTTTCCAGAATTTAAAATGACCAAAAAATATTTTTAAACAATTAAAACAAGTCAAATAAAGTGAAAAATCATAAACAAAATAGCAATTGACAAAAAAAATTGTAAAAAAATAAAAATCAGAAAGAGAAAAATCAAAATTATTTTTGATTATTTTTTCACAATTTTAGATGTTGAAATGAATTTTTTATGAATTTTTTAAGTTTAAAATAATAAAAACAAAAATCAGAAAATAATAATATCAAAATATTGTGGTGTGTTGGATTCAACTCAATTATCCACCATGTCAGATCCAAAGGCACTAAAGCAAGGATGTATGGTGATCACCACTAAAATGTGCGCAGACAACACAAAAAGCTCCAACTAATCAGATTAAAACGCTTGGTTGTGTATCATTGGTTGAAGAACGACACATGAGTCGTCTTCAACCTCCAGCCTCTTACAACTAGGGAAAAGTGCATATTCACAAATCTGTAAATGTATG
Organism: Vicia faba; assembly: GCA_948472305.1. NCBI lineage: Eukaryota > Viridiplantae > Streptophyta > Magnoliopsida > Fabales > Fabaceae > Vicia > Vicia faba. Next base: position 1,013,156,458 of record OX451735.1, read on the forward strand.
TGTTCATTGTGGTACCGTTAGATGCGTCTACTTGAGACAATCACAACCATATGCTCGCGAAAAATTTATTTAAAGTGTAGCTCACTCGATTTGGAAAAAACCAGGGAGTTTTCAAAATTTTGAATTTGAAAACAGATGCATCAAATGAATCAATTAATCAAAGTTAAACCATCAGAAAGCATCAATGAACATCATATACCATTGCAGTAATTTGAGTTAGAAGAATTTATGCCAATTCCTACTTGAACGAAGTTCACTGATGTTACTCTGAAACTTGATTTGGCTAGGATTATTTAGAGCACTTAAAGGCTTGGTTCTTCTTCTGTTAGCTTCAGTGAAGTTCAAGAATGAAGAATGAACAAAGAAAATGTATTTCAAATTAAGCAAAGAGTGAATTTGAAAACTCATAATTGTGGGCTATGGAGAGAGTTTGATAGGGTGATTTTGGCTCTCTAAGCTTGAGGAAATGAATGGAATAGCATCCTATATTTATAGGGAAGTGAATGATGATGAGAAATGAGAGGAATTGTGATAAAATCATGCAAGCCAAGCCAATTATGATCATGCCAAATGTGTGACTTGAAATGTATCAAAACGACCTCATACCAAGTGCAATTCTTATCAAAACGCATCTGGACAAATAGTTAAACATGTTTAGCAACTAAACTTTAAGTAATTAGACCTGTAGTCTAAGTTTACTCATGGTAACAAATAAGACTCGAGGCAAAAAATAGATCCTATGGAGTCAACTTCAATAATGCATAGCTCACTACTCAAGGACCTTTATGATACAATATTGGATTCTTTGGAAAGCTGAATGATCAATCTTGACAAATGTGCTTTGAAAATTTTTATTTGGATGATTGAGCAAAAATTTATTCAACTTTGAAATCAAGAATAACACACGGATTTTTGTACTTAGGAATATTTCTAATTGTTGAGCTTCAAAATGACCTATAATGTTCTTCAAAATTACATGTCCTTCCACTCAAAATTAGCTCATGATTCTTGAAGATGAAATGAAGTATACCCTTTGAATTGAATTTTTGAATTGAGATCACTCAAAATTCACAAAAATTGAAAAAGTTATGGTGTTTGTAAGATGATCAACAAATTTGGGGAAATTCACAAAATACCTATAATCTTTTCTATTCTTAAACAATTTCCAAAAATTTTCAAGTCTTGCATATTTATTCAAAGTTGTAGTAGGCATACCAAAGATTATTATGGAAAAATAATGAACTCAAGGATATAAAAATTGACCAATTTATGATCCTTTGAAGTCACACAAGAGAATTTGATAGCATTTTCAAAGGACTTGTAATATTCTTAAAACTTAAATGATCCTCCATGTTAAATTAGCCTTTGATCCTTGAAAAGAAAATATTATGGACTATTTGAATAGAATCATGACTTTGGAATCACTGGAAAATCTCAAAAAATGATCAAGATATGGTATTTGGAAGTCAACAAACCCTAGCTCAGAGAGTGTCAAAATGACTTAGAACCCCTTTCAACTTTTGATGGTTTTTCTTGCACAATTGGTTCTTGTCATGTGAAGAGAAGTTGTTGTAGAGGATGATAAGAACCCATTGCAAAAAGAACCAACTCAAAATTTTGAAAATTTAGAGAGTAATGCACTTGTGATCACTGAATCAAGCACTTTCGCAATTAGGTCAAATTTTTTTAATCAACCTTGAATCTTTTGAACTTTATTTGAAAAATAGAGTATGAAGAATCATATTAGACCTTGAAATTATGTAGTCTTGGAGAACACTCAAATATGTAGCTTGAATATCAATGAAACTTGTTGAAGAAGCCATGGAAATAAACACATGAACCTATGAATCTTCTTGGTAAATAACACCACCAACTTTGAGGAAAACTTGACCTAAATAAAGTGAGAGAGATCTTTGAACCAAAAAAAGCTTTGAAATCATAGGCATAGCCTTGAAGTTTAAGCTCTTTACATCCCTCGAAGAAACATTTGACTGAGGACCATCCCTCAAAACCCTAGGTTAGATGGTAAGATGGTTAGATAGATGAAATTGTGTCATCATATAAAAAAACATGTATAAGATACACAACTCAAGGTGCATAGTGATCCCTCAAGAGAAAACTTAAAGATAGAATAAAGTAGAAAGAGAGAACCAATCCTAATGTGTGATCTTAAGGTATAGATAATATGAGATAATGAGAGATCTTAGGGGTAAAAATTGGGGCATAACAATAACTATGAACTACCCACTCGCAAAGGAAGTAGCAAAAAGAGAGTAACACTGACTCACAGGGGATTGGAAACTACCAACCCGATTGATGCGAGTATAAACGGTAAGATAATATCACCTCAGAGATGATGGTAAATATCAATATTTAGGTAGGTAACGAATGATTGACATCAGTCCTTATGACTGGGAACAAAGGATTGACATCAGTACTTATGACTGGGAACAAAGGTTTGCATCAATACTTATGACTGGTAACAAATGATTGACATCGGTACTCATGAATGGTAACAAATGATTGACATTGGTACTCATGACTGAAAACAAAGGATTGACATCAGCACTTATGGCTGGGAACAAAGATTGACACTAGTACTTATGACTAGGAACAAAGATTGACATCAGTACTTATGACTAGTAACAAAGGATTGACATTAGTACTTATGATTAGGAACAAAGACTAACATCAGTGCTTATGACTGGGAACCAAGATTGACATCGGTACTTATGACTAGTAACAAGGGTTGACATAAGTACTTATGACTGGGAATAAAGATTGACATCAATACTTATGAATGGAAACAAATGATTGACTTTAGTACTTATGTCTAGGAACAAAGATTGACATCAATACTTATGACTGGGAACAAAGATTGACATCAATACTTATTACTGGTAACAAGGGTTGACATCAGTACTTATGACTGGTAACAAGCATTTGACATCAGTACTTATGACTGGGAATAAAGATTTCACATCAATACTTATGAATGGAAACAACTCAACTTGATTGGGGTTAAGTCTAATGAGGAGAAAGAAATAAGTACCGACTAATGAATGGTGGTGAACTACCAACTCAGGGGTGAAGGTAGGAAAATCATAGAGCAATAACAAGTTTCCAAAATTTATGGTATTCAACGTAGAAAGGGTCTCAACGTCTTCTTTAACCGAGGCATTCCACCTGGAAAGGGTAACAAATTTTACCAACTTCTGGATTTCATCGAGAACGGTAACAATTTCTTCTTTAATAAAGATATCACTTGAAAAGGGTAATAACTGCTGTAAGGATCTTACAACAAATTGTCTTTATCATCGAAGTACAACCAATCTCAACAACAAACTATCTCCCATAATATAGAGACTAACATTCATCGGAGTAAAAACATCTCCTCTAGCACTAACAGACTTACTGGGAAAGTACAGGTTACTCAAATAAAGAGACCACCCCTTGCTGTTACAAAAAGGATTGCGATAACAATGTTTGGAAATGAATTTTGATTTCGTGGGGAAAAACCAACATATTCTTGCTGAGGGGATAAAGTCTTCTCATGCAAAATAAATGCACACTCAATCCAGGACTGACAACCTATAAGGATAAAAATAATATTGTGGTCGGAACCACAAATTCAAACCAGGAATAAACCAGAGTGAAACAGCCAACTAAGACACCATCCAAATGAGGAGTAAACTTAAATGAGGATCAATTCCATCTAGATAATGAGTTAGGTAGGAAGGATAAAGCAAAAATTCATCCACAAGGGATAACTCTGTGGGAAAATTGAAAGGATATACACTTTCAGCTTAAGGTTGACACTCTATTAGAGAGAGGATAACATAACTCTACAAAGAGGATAATATGCTAACAAAAACATCAATGAGTGCAAATGAACCATGAGTTTTAATTCAGCTATGCATGATGCATGTATGAGTGTATGAATGTTATCATGTATATGATGACAAAATAGATATACTGCACTAGGGATAACCAAACAAAACTAACTTGGGTAAAGATAACACTCGGCTAAATCACATTCAGGATGAAGATTCCATAAGAGAATAAGCATCAATTGAGGAAACAAAGTCCTGCATCAAGGCTTAACTTAAATGGGAAGGAACATGGCTTGAAAATAATCAAAACATAATATGATAGCAATAAACAAATACAGTTGGGGGGATATAATAAACTCCTCCATGCTTCACCAGGGAATATCATACATACTTCGCTAGGGAAGACAATGCCACATCGTCTAGACATTGACTCCAGATGCCATAACGACTTCACTAAGTAAGGCAATGCAACATCATCGATGGGAGCCCAAAAACATTCTTCTATATCAAGCGTAGTGGTTGCGCAAACTTCTCTAGGGAAGTTAGAGAAAATTTATGAAGATATTCAAACTTAAAGGGGAACATCATCCTTAATTCATATGGGGAGTTAAGAAGTTAACATCACAGAAAGAAGTAAAAATTATGGGGATTTTAAATCAAATTCAAAACTTGGAAAGAGAAAACCCAAAAAGTTGACAGTTTTCTCAACACTTCTTAGAAAAGATATTGCCCTTGTCTGATTACTCGGGGAGTTCACTACAACAACAATATTATAACTGGAGAGGGAAATGCTCTTCGAGAAATTTTTCATAAATTCTCAACACAAAGGGAGATGGACTTCAAGAATTAAGCAAAGGCTCCATAACTTTAAAATCTTCGTTTGGTCACAACCCAGCTGGGGACAGAATCACACTCAGCTAGAGAAATTTGCATCAAGACCTAACTTGGGAATACGGGATAGAGGTATCAAACCACCCAAACCCAAAACCATATAACAACTTGGATAAAATCTGAACCAAGACTTAACTGGTAAAAATGGGATCACAAACCCAACACCACACCCCAACCTAGAGGTAACCCACTAACCGATCAACAATTGTAGAGGAAACCGTGCACACATCTACAAGGCAGATCACGAGAAATATTCCTGCTTGAGGAAGATTCTTGGCTTATGGAAAACATATTAATTATCTTGACAAAATATGGAGATGCCCTTGGAAACAACTTTTGTGTCTCAAGTTTACCGTTATGATCAAGATAACACTTACAACTTGCCCTAGCCTGCATGCATTTAGGATAATCTGCCTAACCAAAGAACTCCTAGAGATTTGTCAGATCTCGACTTAACTGCCCTAGATTGATTGGATGCTACATTTTCTTTGCTCATTAACTTCTTCTCGGCAACATGCCCTTTGCTGATACTCAAATGTATGCTTCCTTGATATCAAGCAATTGTTTTTCCAGTAGAAAATGTTTATTCTAAGAATGAAAATTCTAATGCAACAATTATGTATGTCTTGAAGATTTTATTGAAAATATGTCAAAAAAACTTGTGAACAAATCACTAGCCAGGATGCGACATTAAATTTTTTGTATGAAAGATAACAAAAGCATATGATATCAATCACAATAATTTAGAAAAACTCATGGGAGTCAGGAAACGTTAAGTCGTTGAAGTATGATTTTGAAATAAACCCTGCTTCAATTAGGAATTTTTAAGGTTGTAATGTGGCCTGGTTCACGGTTTTAGAAAAAAACGAATTTTAAGGCTCAAAATTATTTGGTGCCCACCCCTTCATGATGTTCTCCAGTCCTAAATTCAGTTAACTTGACATGAATATTCATCTCTCAAAAAAAATTTTGAGACGGTTGAGGAACCTACCAAGGCTTTCTTTTGACATGCTAGTCACTCACTTTATTGTTTCTATGATTTACTATGACCCGACTTCGTTCTTGCTTTACTTTCATCATCCCCTTTTTTTGAACAAGTTGTGTGATCTTGCATTGTCTTTGATTTATTGGAAGTAATTGTGATTGCCTGAGTCCTTGGTGGATGAGGAATAACCATTATGGTATCATCATCTATTGACCTCTTGATGTGCGAGAGACAACTATTGTGGTATCATCTTCTTTTGATGCACACTATTGATAGGCGAAGATTGACCATTGCAATTTTGACTTTCCCCAACCTTTTGAAGGATAACCATTGTTGAATCCTTAGATGCGCACTCTTGATGAGTTTTGAATGCTCAATTAGATTAACTAAACACTACATTTCCCATGGGTTAAAACAATAAGGTTTTTTTTTTCTGAACAAAAAAGAAACTCCTACTTCAAGGTTCAAAGGGTTAACGAGGGTTTCACTCTCTTATACCTTCGATGTTTGGGGATTTGAAACAATGCTTGTACATTGTCAGCAGGGTTCTACTCAAAAACATATAACCGAAATTTTTGCATTTTCAACTATCGTTATCCTCCCTCCAATCTCTGCCTAGGCAAGAAAATGGGTAACAAGTTTGTATCATAATGCAAATAGAAATTTAAAATTGAAAACAAATATGAGTTAAACGAATGGGTTTATTCAATATAAACATATGAATTGTATTAAGATAATTATTCAAACACAAGCAAGTTCTTACATGCAAACAGTGCAATGATAAAGAAGAAAAATTACAAAGGAGAAAGAAGTAAAAATGCTAATAAACTGAGAAGGCTAATCATCCTTAAACTCTAGGGAATCCTTCAATCAATCTCACCAAAGTTCATACATACTTGAGTAGTGGGTTAACTAATCCTTTGTAAATAATGATCTCATTCTCTATATCAGAAGTCCCTACTAAGGTTGGAAATGGAGCACACAACTTTTCAGCAATCTTCTTTCTATTAGAAAGAACCACTATCTCTCATTCTTTAAAGAAACCCGAGATTTTTATTATCTCGAGACCACCCCATAAGCAGCGCAACTGCACAGCTTCTTTGCATATTCTAGACAGCAATAACAGCTAAAATTAATCAGCCCTCATTGAACCTATTTTTCATGTATCTCTCTAGGTGTCACAATATTGAGCTCTTCAATCGTAGGTTCCTTGACATACCTAGAATATGCTTTAGCAGGGATTTGAACACCGATATCCACAATCACAAACTCATCATTAGAAAAGAACTTATCAGAAGACACAAACTCATCAGCAGAAGCATACTCGTCGTCTGATAAAAACTCATCTAAAGGAAATAACTCGCCAGGAGTCTTAGACTCAACATCATTGTCTTCAATCATATAAACATATTCATATTCAACCCTTGGTCTGATTATATAGATAAGACATTCATCCATCATCTCTTGGAGGTCACTTATCAATTTACCACATCCATGAGCGTCCGTACTGCAAACACTATAAGCGACATTGTCATCTGTATAACAGTTAAACTCATAGATATCTGCATATATCTTCACTAAATCAACTCTAACCAGGTTGATATCAAAAGTCCTAAAATCCCTGAGAACACCAGCAACCATATTTAGAATACCTCCACCTATATGTTTGGGTAGTGGACTATCCTTCACATTGGGACTAATGTCTTTAAAAGACAAGAGACCAGATCTTACCATCTTTTTCAATTCAAACTTCAACTCATAACAATTTTCAATGTTGTGCCCAAGGGCTCCTCGATGAAAAGCACACGTTTGATCAACTTTATAATACCATGGAAAAGTTGGAGGTATAGCATGAGGAGGCCTAGTCTGCACCAGATTCTTCTGAATCAAAGCCAGAAACAATTTAGAAGAACCATTGGGATAGGATCAAAAGTTCTCTCTTGTGACCTTTCCCTTGATTACCTTATTGAGGTGCTCTATGATAGGAAATATCAGTCGGAGCAACATTGACGACCAGAGTTACTGAAGCAACCTATTGTTGATGTCAGTGACGTCTTCTATGAGGTCTATTTCTTCTTTCTTGAACGACATCATTCATTTCTCCTTCTTTGTTTTTAGAAAACCCATATGATGATTTCTTTTTTCCACTATAACTTTCATCTTTTAACAATCGTTCTTCCCTGACGGCTTCATTTAGACGGACACCAATACTTACCATCTCAGTGAAATCACTTGGTGCACTTGCAACCATTCTTTCATATTAAATGAACCATAGGTTTTTGGGAAGACCTTAGTCATTTATTGCTCTCCCATTGGGGGTACCACTTGTGTTAGAACATAGTTTGATTCTACAACCCTTGATTAGTGTTTTTATGATAATAAATACAAAGAATAATTAAATACAAAGAATATGTATATATATATATATATATATATATATATATATATATATATATATATATATATATATATATATATATATATATATATATATATATATATATATATATATATATATATATATATATATATATATATATATATATATATATATATTGAACAAATATGCTCCTTAAAATTATGTTTTGTATATGCAGAAGTTCTGATGGGATCAGCATTAGAAGATAAGATGAAGTATTACACGCTGAAAGCAAAACAGGTTTTACGCTGAAGTTTGATGACCAGAATATGCGCTTTAAACAAGTACACTCTGACTCTGAACAAAGACATCTCAACCAAGTCATCAACACTCTGAAGCGTTATCAGCAGTTAAAGCAAAGAAGACTCTGAAGCATTATTAATTATTCAAGACAGATTTAAATGCTAACGACTTTCTTCATACAAGATCTTCTACAAAAGGAAAGTGTGTTATTAACATTAAACTTGCTTTATGGACAATGTTCTTTGCCTTTCCTATATAAACAGGTCTGCTTGTGAAAGAAGCACGTACGTACGCACACATCAATTCGCAGAGAATTCCAAATCACGCATATTCAAGCTCTAGCAAATTTATTCTATTCCAAGCTTAATTTGTGTAATTATCACAGTTGTGATATACTGTTTTGTTAGAAAACAACAACACACTCTTGTTCAATTATTTGTAAAAGTTTTCCTTGAGATTAACCGGTTTATAGTTGTACTCAAGAAGACTTTAACAGTTGTTAAAGTAGTTGTTGTAATCCTTTGAGATTAGTGGATTAAGACCTCGTTGGAGAGAGGCGAAATCACCTTGACGGGTGGACTGAAGTAGTTTGAGATCAAACGAACCAGGATAAAAATACTGTGTTATTAAGCCTTTTGATCTAAGTTTTTCAATTCAACCTCCCGCTTATTGTGTTTTTCACATCTTCAATTGGCATCAGAGCGCTTGGTTTTGAGCTTAAATACTTAACTGTGTCAGTACAAGATCCAGCGTCAGAAAAACACAATGGCAGGACCAAGTCAAAACATCAGCAATGACAACAATGAAGAAAAGGACAGATTCAGTGGCAAACCTTCAGTCTTTGATGGAGAGAACTTTGACTACTGGAAAGACATAATTAAGGGTTTCTTTCTGGCCCATGATGCTGATCTGTGGGACATGGTGACTGATGGATAAACGCAACCAGTGGATGGACGTGGTCAGAAGATTGACAGGAAAATGATGTCTGATCAGCAAAAGCGTGAGTTCAGAAATCATCACAAGGCCAGAACAATTCTTCTCAGCGCCATCTCATATTAAGAATATGAGAAAATATCAAACAGAGAAACAACCAAGAATATGTTTGATTCTCTGAGAATGACGCATGAAGGCAACATTCAAGTCAAAGAAACCAAAGCCCTTGCGCTCATTCAAAAATATGAGGCATTCAAGATGGAAGATAATGAATCAATAGAGACTATGTTTTCAAGATTCCAAATTCTTATTGCTGGTATAAAAGTTCTTGACAAAGGGTATTCCACTGTTGATCACGTTAAGAAGGTCATCAGAAGATTGCCAAAACAATGGAGGCTAATGGTCACAACGCTTAAGCAAGCCAAGGATCTCAACAAAATCTCTCTGGAGGAACTTGTCAGCTCCCTCAGAAGTCACGAGATAGAGCTAGAAGCAGATGAACCCCAAAAGCAAGGTAAGCCATTAGCTTTAAAATCTAACAGAAAATCTGACTCCAAAGTTTTGCAGGCTGTGGAAGAAACCTTTGATGGATCCTCATCAGAAGAAGATGAACTGTCTCTCCTCTGCAGAAGGGTGAACCAATTATGGAAGCAGAGGCAAAGGAAGTTCAGGAATCCCAGAAGATCAGAAAATCAGAATGAATCTTCCTCCAGATACAGAAGGTCAGAATCCTCCTCTGGACACAAGATCTAAATGTTCTTCAGGATACAGAAAGCCAAACAATAAAGACATCATCTGCTATGAATGTAACGAGCAAGGGCACTAAAAAAGTGATTGCCCAAAGCTTCATAAGGAGAAGCCTAAAAAGAATTTTGGCAAGGAAAAGAAGAAAAGTCTCATGGCTACATGGGATGATTCCGACACATCTGAAGCTGACTCGGAATCAGATGATGAAAGAGCAAACATAGCTCTCATGGCAAACGTATCTGAAGATAGTGAAGCTTCTGATTCAGACTCTGAATCAGATACAGAAGAGGTATTCCCTGACTTTACTATAAACTTTACTAAGGCTAAACTAGCTGAAAGCCTTAATGAAATTCTGGAAAGGTATCAGCAGATCAGGGTCAAATTCAGAAACCTGAAAAGGAATCTTGTTTCTGACTCTAATAAGACTGAGAGTCTCAGATTGGAGAATTCTGAGTTAAAAGAAAAAATTTCAAAATTAGAAAACCAGTTACAAAACTCTCAGAAGGAAACAATCCCTGAAACTCCCAGCAATGCTGATGAGATCATCAAAGAGTATGATCACAGCTTTCAGAAGTTTCTTGCTAAAAACATAGACAGAAGCAAGATGGCTTCAATGATCTATGGAGTTAGCAGAAATGGCAGAAAAGGGATAGGATATCAAGGTAAGGTACCTACACCAAAAAATGCCATGGACTTAGTTATGAAACGCACTACACTTGATTCACACTTTATATATGGGCACACACATGACATAAAATATACAAGTAGTGATTACTCTGTCAAACCAAAATTCAACCAGAGTTTTGGTAAAACTAACAAATCAGGACCCAAGAAAATGTGGGTACCTAAGGATAAAATAATACATGAGGCAGATATTTTTAGCAGCAAAGCAAAGACACCAATCATGGTACCTGGACTTTGGCTTCTCACGATACATGACAGGAAGAAGGCATATGTTCCAAATCCTGGAACTTAAGCCTGAAGGCCACGTAGGATTTGGAGGCAATCATAGAGGAAAGACCATTAGCTCTGGAATAGTAGGTAATGGAAATCTTCCCTCTATAAGTAATGTTTTATTAGTTGATGGATTAATGCATAACCTATTATCCATAATTCAATTAAGTGATAACGGTTATGATATAATCTTCAATCAAAATTCATGCAAAGTTGTTAGTCAGAAAGATGGGACTATCCTATTTAATGGAAAGAGGAAAAACAACATTTATAAAATCAAACTTTCTGAACTGAAAAGTCAGAATGTAAAATGTCTTCTGTCTGTTAACAACAAACAATTGATTTGGCACAGAAGATTGGGACATGTTAGTATGAGAATAATATCTCAGATTAACAAACTCAATCTGGTCAGAGGACTTCCTAACTTGAAGTTCAATTCAGATGCTCTGTGTGAAGCATGTCAGAAAGGCAAGTTTGCAAAACCTGCTTTCAAATCCAAAAATGTTGTTTCCACCTCTATGCCATTAGAACTTCTGCACATTGACTTATTTGGACCAGTAAAAACTGCTTCAGTCAGTGGCAAGAAGTATGGGTTAGTAATCGTAGATGACTATAGCAGGTGGACATGGGTAAAGTTCTTAAGGCACAAGGATGAGTCACACTCTGTGTTTGTTACCTTCTGCAACCAAGTTCAGAATAAAAAGGATCTTAGAATCGTCAAAGTCAGAAGTGATCATGGTGGAGAATTTGAAAATTAAGATTTTGAGTTATTCTTTAACGAAAAAGGCATTCTGCGTAATTTCTCTTGTCCTAGAACTCCCCAGCAAAATAGAGTTGTAGAATGAAGGAACATAACATTGCAAGAAATGGCCAGAACCATGATCAACGAGACTAACGTTGCTAAGATCTTCTGGGAAGAGGCAATAAACACAGCGTGTTACATTCAGAATAGAATCTCCATAAGACCTATTCTGAAAAAGACTCCATATGAATTATGGAAGAACAGAAAGCCCAACATTTCTTTTTTCCATCCATTTGGATGTACATGTTTTATTTTTAATACAAAAAATTATTTGAACAAGTTTGACTCTAAAGCAAAAAAGTGTATTATGTTAGAATACTCTGAACGCTCAAGAGGGTACAAAGTATACAATACAGAAACACAGATTGTTTAAGAGTCAATCAGTGTTCGGTTTGATGATAAGCTTGACTCTCAAAAGTCAAAGCAGAATGAATTTCTTGCAGGTATGGAAGTTGAACTCACAGGTACTGAAGACAACTCATCAGAGGCTCTCAATAGAGACACTCCCTCAATATCAGAAAGAGTCACAACAAGCAACCTAACACCTTATGTTGATCAACTCCAGAAAAGACCATCCAGAAGCAACATTGAGCACCCATAAGAAACAATCTTAGGAAGGAAGGAAGATCCAATTAGAACAAGATCTACCTTCAGAAACTCTGAAGAATCCCTCATGGGACTGGTCTCTCTGATTGAACCAACAAAAATTGATGAAGCACTTCTGGACAATGACTGGATTATGGCAATGCAAGAGGAGATAAATCAATTCACCAGAAATGGTGTATGGGATCTGGTTCCCAAACCAAAAGGATTCAACGTCATTGGTACAAAATGGGTGTTCAGAAACAAACTGAACGAACAAGGTGAAGTCATCAGAAACAAAGCACGACTGGTAGCACAAGGTTATAGTCAGCAAGAGGGGATAGAATATACATAAACCTTTGCTCCAGTCGCCATGTTAGAATCTATCAGACTTTTAATATCATTTGCTGTTAATAAAGGCATCACTCTGTATCAGATGGATGTCAAGAGTGCATTCTTAAATGGCTATATAGAAGAAGAGGTATATGTGCACCAACCCCCTGTTTTTGAGAGTTCCAAAAATCCAGAATATGTTTTCAAACTAAAGAAGTCACTCTATGGTCTGAAACAAACTCCCAGAACATGGTATGGATGACTAAGTAACTTCCTGTTGGAAAAGGAATTCACCAGAGGGAAATTGGACACAACCTTGTTCTGTAAGACAGTTAAGAATGAAATTTTAGTATGTCAGATTTATGTTGATGACATCATATTTGGATCCACTAAACCCTCTCTGGGAAGAGATTTTGCTAAATGTATGCAGGCAGAGTTTGAGATGAGCCTAATGGGGGAACTAAAATTATTTCTGGGCATTCAGATTAATCAAACTCCAGAAGGAACTTACATTCATCAGAGCAAATATGTCAGAGAACTTCTAAAGAAATTTGATCTCTCGGAATGTAAGCCATCAAGGATTCCAATGCATCCCACGTGCATTCTAGAAAAAGAAGAGGTAAGTAAAAAGGTAGAACAAAAGGTCTACAGAGGTATGATTGGTTCTCTTCTCTATTTGACGGCTTCAAGGCCTGACATTCTATTCAGTGTTTACATTTGTGCTAGATTCCAATCAGATCCTAGAGAATATCACTTAATAGCAGTTAAGCGAATTTTCAAGTATCTGAAAGGTACTGCTAATCTGGGTTTATTTTATAGAAAATCAAGTGATTACAGCTTAGTAGGATATTGTGATGCTGATTTTGCTGGAGACAAAGTAGAACGTAAAAGCACTTCTGGAAGCTGCCAGTTTCTGGGAGAAAATCTGATATCATGGTCCAGCAAAAGATAATCCACAATAGCTCTATCAACAACAGAAGCTGAATACATAGCAGCAGCAGGATGCAGCACGCAAATGCTCTGGATGAAAAGTCAACTTGAGTACTTCAATATATTTGAGAGTAACATCCCTATCCTCTGTGACAATACTTCTGCTATTTCTCTCAGTAAAAATCCTATTTTGCATTCTAGGGCTAAGCATATAGAAATAAAACATCAGTTTATTAGGGACTATATTTAGAAAGGGATTCTCAATTTAAAATGTATTGACACAAACCATCAATGGGTTGATGTCTTTACAAAACCTCTTTCTGAAGATAGGTTTAACTTTATTCTGAAACATCTCAGCATGAAGCTTTGCCCAGAATAAACTATCTTATTTATATATCTTAACCTTCAGAATTTTTGTTATTTTCTATAAACTGCTGATCAACCTGCCTTCAGATTTTTAGAAGTACAGATTGTATCAGAATCTATCCATGAAGATCTGAGCGTTTCATTTCAAGGATAGAAGTGTGTTGTTCACGTAAGCAAACAGTTGTCATCCATTCATCAGCTACCATCTGAGGCTGAACACGCATTCACTTTTCTGAAAGGTCAAAAGCACTAATTGGGTGCATTGAGACACATGTCATGGGTAATCGTTCCATCATCTTTCTGAATCCCCTAAAATCAACTGTCATTAATGCTTATAATCATAACTAATTATTTCTCTCTCTTGCAGTTTATGTTTTCAAAAATCTATTTAAATGCAATTTCCTCTCTTCACACTCTTTCACTTTCACTTTCTCTACAATCTAATTGTTTTCAGTTTGCATTTTCAAAAACCCTTTCATCTCTAAAATTTTCTGTGTGAACATGGCTTCCTCAAGCATCCCAAATACCAGTACTCAGAGAACAGAATCCATGGAACAATATGAAGAACCGTTCAGAACTCTCCTCACGCCCATTGACAACCTAGAAGTGCTTTCAGAACTGATTGTAGATTTTGAAAGTCTTCAAGAAAATGGATTCAATCTTTCTGAAGAAGTAAAGGCTCAAGGATGGAACAAGTATTTTGACCGTCTTCTAGGTCCAACGTTTCCAATCATTGTCAAAGAATTTTGGATTCATGCTTTATCCTCTAACCATCAAGTCACTTTATATGTAATGGGGAAGAAGATAGTCATAACTGAAGACCTTATTGCAAGATTGATAGGTTACAGTGGTGGTGGCGTAAGGTGTATAGACATGGCTGAAAGATGTGCTGATGTTGCTTCAATTGCAAGGGAAATTTTCGCTCTGGGTATTCCCTCCAGCAAGATAAGGGATCTGAAGGATCATCACAGAATATGGGCTAAGATAATTCTGGGATGCATAAACCACAGGAAGCCAACCAGCTCTCTTGACTACATAAACATTGATCAGCAGTTTCTGATCTACTTTATCTCCCAGAAGACTAAGGTGAATCTGGCTCACTTGTTATTCAATCATCTGATGACCAGTGTTAAGAAGACTAGAGAAGATGAGCGCACCAAAAGGGACTGGATACCCCTTGGAAGGCTCATTTCAGATATTCTGACAGAGAATAGGCTGACAGAGCATCTAACAGAAGCGCAGGAAATCAGCTCTCTAGAGGCAACTGCTGGGAAGCCTTTGAATGCAAAGAATCTGAAAAAGATGGAGATTATTGAGAACATCAAGAAGGAACCCAATGTTACTTCTTTTGCAACCATTACTTCCAGAAGAATCCCTCTGGATGATTTCCCTATGTTCTCAAAAATTGATTCCAAGCCTAAGATTATTGTTAGATATTTGGATGCATGCAAGGCAAATGGCATTGCACCAGATTTCAATATTCAGGACTTGCAACAGAAGGCTCCAGAAGTTATGCTGAAGAAGAACAAGAAAATAAAGGCAGCAGCAGAAGGATCATCCCAGCGGGCTCCAAAAGTTTCTAAAAGGAAAGGTAATCCTTCTTCTGTAACTGTTAATGTTTTAGAATCAATTACTATATCAACATCTGAACCAATACATGCCCATTCAAAAATTCCTACCCCACAAATGTTTGATGATTTTGACATAGGGTTTGACCCCTCAGAAACTCTAAGTCTTAGAGAAACTCACTCCCTACCTATCAATCCAAATACTGAAACAACTCAACCAGAACATGCAAAAGTTCTATCAGACATTGAAACTTTTGACCAAAATATGTCTGCTCCCACACCAGAAAATCCAAACTCCGAAACCACTTCAGAAGCTCCACAACCAGATATCCCCCTCTCTCCACAACCAGAAATACCACTACCTCCATCTCCTCAACCAGATATTCATCCACTATCTCCACAACCTGAACAATCACAACCATAAGTTCAAACTTATGAGATTCAACCTTCTGAGACCTGTGAAACAGAACCTCACCACCTTACTTCCAACCAATCTGAAGAACCTACTTCAGATTCAGATACTATTCCCATTCTAGGAATCACTGAACCTCTGGCCATCTGTATGCCCCTCACCATTCTGGACATTCCCCAAATTCCCTCTTCACTAGAATCAACTCCACCAAATTCCCCAACTCGTCCAATAATTATACCAGACTCTATCACTCCCTCACCAAAGAGAAATCCATATGACAATGCTAAAATTGTTATTGATCTAACTGTTTTTGAATGCCTTGCTTCTATAACTCACAAAACGACCATTCCAAAACCAAAACCATCTGAACCCACACCAGATGTTGGTACTAGTTTATTGATGTTTGAAACAGAAATGAAGAAATGGATAACCTCCATGAAGCAAGCTAGTCTTGAGATGATTAATCCTGCTGCTTCAGATTATCTTTGGACAAGTTTCAGAAAATGGATAATTTCTGAAACTCATAAGATGCAAGAACAGAGCTACGGACATGTACAACAGAATTTCAGTAATCTGCTAAAGGTAATTGAAGACCAAGTTCTGAGCCAACTGCTCATGGAAGAGATTCTCCCTCTGGATAATGCTCCCTGGTCAGAACATCATCCATCAGACAAAGTTCAACCAGAGTCAGAAGGTCTCACTCTGACTGCTACTCCAGATGAGATGATTACTGCAGAGGAATTGGTTCAAAAAGATCACGTTGCAGAATGCTCTGAGAAGCATCCAGTTACTGAAGATTCTCAAGCTTCCTCCTATGACAGGCAGACTCTGGAAGATCTGAAGAGAGCGGATATTATTATTTAGGAAAGGATGGATAAACAGGATATTAAAATTCAGGAAATCAAGAGCATGTTAAGAAAACAAGAGGAAACCAACACCCAGATCAAGGGCTTGTTGGAAGCTTTATTCACGCGCCTTCCTCCTCCATCTTAGATTTTCCTTTGTTATTAAAATCTGTTTATCTGTAATATTTTCTACATTGCTGCTGTTCTGAACTTCTTATCATTGCTTCTTATTTTTAATATAAATCCCTTTTAGCTCTAATTATATGTTATTTTTGATAACTGACAAAAAGGGGGAGAAAGAATAAGATATTTTCAATAACGGATTACTGAGACATAAGTCTCAAACATTCTGACTACTTAATTTCTTTCTTCTGAAAAGCTTGAACATGTACAAAACTCTGATGAAAGACGTAGTCAAATTCTGATGCTCAAGGACTCAAAGAATTTAAGGGAATTAATCAACTCAGGGGGATTTTTTCTTCTTAATTCTATACTTTTTATTCTTTATTTTTAATTGAAAAATCTGGTTTTTGTCATCATCAAAAAAGGGGAGATTGTTAGAACATAGTTTGATTCTACAACCCTTGATTAGAATTTTTATGATAACAAATACAAATAATAATTAAATACAAAGAATATATATATATATATAGAACAAATATTCTCCTTAAAATTATGTTTTGTATATGCAGAAGTTCTGATGGGATCAGCATCAGAAGATAAGTTGAAGTATTACACGCTGAAAGCAAAACAGTTTTTACGCTGAAGTTTGATGACCAGAATCTGCGCTTTAAACAATTACACTCTGACTCTGAACAAAGACATCTCAACCAAGTCATCAACACTCTGAAGCGTTATCAGCAGTTAAAGCAAAGAAGACTCTGAAGCGTTATTAATTATTCAAGACATAATTAAATGCTAACGGATTTCTTCAGACAAGATCTTCTACAAAAGGAAAGTGTGTTATTAACATTAAACTTGCTTTATGGACAACGTTCTTTGCCTTGCCTATATAAACAAGTCTGCTTGTGAAAGAAGCACGTACATACGCACACAGTAATTCGTAGAGAATTCCAAATCACGCATATTCAAGCTCTAGCAAATTTATTCTATTCCAAGCTTAATTTGTGTAATTATCACAGTTGTGATATACCGTTTTGTTAGAAAACAACAACACACTCTTGTTCAATTATTTGTAAAATATTTCCTTGAGATTAACCGGTTTGTGGTTGTACTCAAGAAGACTTTAACAGTTGTTAAAGTAGCTATTGTAATCCTTTGAGATTAGTGGATTAAGACCTCGTTGGAGAGAGGCAAAATCACCTTGACGGGTGGACTGGAGTAGTTTGAGATCAAACGAACCAGGATAAAAATACTGTGTTATTAAGCCTTTTGATCTAAGTTTTTCAATTCAACCCCCCCTTCTTGTGTTTTTCACATCTTCAACTTGGGTAGCAACCTTGCACCAATGTTGCACATACTCTTTAAATGATTCCTTATCTTTATGGGCCACCGCTCTTAATTGATCATAATCAGGTGCCATAAACATATTGTACTTATATTGATCCACGAATAATTCACCCAAGTCATTGAATGTGTGGATGTTGCTACTGTCCAATCCCATATACCATTTCAAGGCATCACCAGTTAAACTATCGTGGAAGAAATGAATAAGAAAGTGTTGGTTATCAGTATGAGTGGACATCCTTATGATATATATCACCAGGTGATCACGGGGGAAAGAGTTTCCTTTATACTTCTCAAATTCTGGTACTTTGAACTTTGTTGGCACTTTCACATTAGGAACCAAGCAGAGGTCACTGACATTCTGTCCAAATAACTTTTCCCCTCTGAGTGCCTTCAGTTATTTTTGCATTTCATTGATATGATCCTGAAAGTCATCCATCTGATCATAAAAGCCCAAAACTTTACTTGGTTGAGGAGCATGATGATAAACACCATCACTGATAACAGGCATAACATTCATTACAGGAGGTGCAGCATGATAAATCTCGTTATTAATAACAGGGATAACATGCATCATAGGAGGTGTAGAATAAATAGCAGTTTGAACAAATGGAGAAACTTGAGCAGCAAGATTGTAACCTTCTGGCTTTAAATTCTCAAGCATTCCCCATGCGTAACCATGAGTCATGTGTTATTGAGTTGCAGTAACTGGAGTAACAGAGATGGGAAATGACAGAGCCTCTGAAATACGGTCACCTTTTGTTGTTGAGTAGCATGAGGAGACAGAGAGGAAGGAGGTGGTGGTGGTGGATGATTTTGAGCAGCCACCAATGACTCTACCAAAGCTGTCAGATTATCCATATTGGCTCTCAAAGTAGTAACTTCTTCGTGCAGCTCACAATTCTCTTGTTCAAGGTTTTCCATCTTCTTTCTAGAATTAGCCCGAGTATTGTAGCGATGAGACAACTTGTCAACTGAATGAAACAGAGAGACAAGTAAGACACCTGTGAAAGATAGGAATGCAAAAAATATGTGCAAAATGACGCATGATATGAAATGCATATGATTTATTGTGTTTATTCAAGGAACTCAAAGAATTATAAAAAATTGCAAATATTGAAGAACTAACACATTTGGGAATATCGAAAATTCTCATTTTAATAAAAACTTTGAAATGGATTAAAAATTTTAGTACAAGTTTCAACAATCCTAAGTACAAGAGAATAAAGATAGAATTTTAAAATCCTAAGGAGCCAAAGATGTTGAAGATATCTCCACACACTGACACATTCCCTTGATTCTTACAATTTGAGCCTTCAACTGCATGTTCTCTTCTGCATACTTGTCGGCGACTTCTTTCCATCCATAATAATAAGAAAATGGGTGACCGGGACTTGGCTGAGTTCTAGAAGAAAATAAATCATCTTGCTTCTCCATCATCTCTACAGCATGTGGTGGGAGAACTGACTTGTTTTGCATTTTATCGCAAATGTTGCAGATAGCAAGAGTCGCCATCGACTTTTCTTTTATCCAATAAGGAAAGGGTGAAAAGAACAAGAAAGATCTTGATAAATTTTGAGTTCGGGGGATAAATCATGAAAAGGAAAGGTGTTATCACCCTTTTCTTCTGTAGTTATATTCGGGCTCTTAATCGCTTATCTCACTATTTTTGAAAATTGCTTTCTGTTGTGTATTTGAAAATATTTTGAAAAGTTGCCAATGTAAGGTGAAACTTTATAATGATTCTCGTATCGTTCCTCGAAAATGCGTACAAAGTGTTTATTTGAAAAGTGTGATTGTGATAAATGTTTTTGTTTTGAAGAGCTTTGTGAGCAACAGATTAGGAGTTTTACCCTACTCAAGGTTGTTCTTGTATTTTCCTCCTCCTTTAGATAGTGCTATTCGTACCATTAGTTAGTAGGAATCCCTATCATTAGATGTGAAGAGACAGACGTAAGGTCATCGTATGGTCATCGAAGGCAACATGTAAGGATACTTTAGCAATTTAGTAAGGGACTGTCATCATTTTATTAGTAGGCAACTCGAGGGGCTAGATCATTTTTCCGTAGGCAACGCGAGGGACATTGAGGGACTATGATCTTTTGTATGATGATGATTTATTCGAGGGTCTTTTGCTAAAGTATCTCTACTTTCGAGGGACGTGACCAATATTTCATAAGGTAATAAGAGAGGGGACCCTAGAGGTGCAAGTGTGAAGAGTGTATTGATTCAATTATTTTATCTTGAGATTACGGTTTTCTAGATTGTTTTTAGTCTTGCCATATAAACCCTAATTACTAGGAGTTAAACAATATGTAACGAAAAATAAAGTGAGGAATGTAAAGTCCAAAGCTATTACATGGCTTTCGGAGAGGTACATAAGTATAAAAATGCAGAAAAGTAAATCCTAACACTATTACATCCTGGGAGCAGATACATAATAGAGAAAAAGTGCGTGAACATAAATCTAAGTTATTACAATTAAAGAGTGCAACCTATACACTTTTCTAAGAAAATAAATAGCAAAAAGAAATAAGAAAATATTTAGAAAAATGTTTGAATGTTATAAAACCTAAGTTTGTATTTTTGTATTTTTATAGAAAATAATTTAAATGATAATAGTAATTAAAACCTAAATTTTAAATAATAATTTAAGAAAATATTAATTAGCCTAATTAATTAGTAAGTAAAAAATATATCAAAAATTGATTATTGATTATTGATTAAAATAACCCTAATTCTAATTAATTTTAATATTAAGAAAAATGTTAATTAATTTAATATATCATGAAAATTTAACATTAGTTAAAAAAACTTAATCCTAATTTATGAGTAAAAAATTTAGGTTAGTTTAATGATTGGTTAATTAAAAAAATAGGGTTAGAAAATAGAAAAAGAAAAGATATTAGGTTAAGACAAAAATAGGAAAAAAACTGCATGGGGTAGGTGTTGAACCCACGCCCTCTTGGCTTTTTACTGCATCGCTTGCTGAAGAATGGAAAAACACAAGAAAGGGGGGGGGGGGTGAATTGGGGTTTTTAAAACTTAAATTAAAAACACGTTGGTAATCCTGGTTCATTTGAACTCAAACTACTTCAGTCCACCCACCAAGGTGATTTCGCCTCTCTCAACAAGGTCTTAATCCACTAATCCAACTTGATTACATAGTAATTATGACAACCGTCAAAGTCTTCTTAAGTTTAAACCATAATTGTTTTTCTCAAGGAATTACATAATACAATATTTTAAGAGGGTGTAGAAAATGGGTTTTCTAATAAAACAGTATCACACAAGTGATGTTTTGCATAAATGAAATTCGGTGCGTTGAAGGAGATGAAGATAACTCGTTTGTTGTGCACTCAAAAATCGTAAGCGATTTCTCCTTCAAGCTTAGTTTATATAGGCAACCCATGTGGGAGCTTTTGGAATGTCGATAAATAGTAATTAAAGAGCTTTCCAAAAATAGATATCCTTGTCCACTTTCAGTTGTTAATTTTGAATAACCATAAGCGAATTCTAACGCTTCAGAACATGCTTGCTTCAGAAGATGAATGTTAACATTACTTCTTTCCAAAACTTTATGAATCAGAATAACGGAGTTCCTGTTCGCAGCATTTAGACACTCAGAAGTTGCAACTTTAGAACTTCTTTATAAAAGATGTATTGAATCAGAGTTTGAACATCAATATAACTCATATTCTTTGCTTCTTACATCATAACTTCTCTGCAAAATAAAATACTTATTTAGGGAGAATATTTGTTCTTTGAGTGTTTGTAATCATCAAAACTCTTACAAGGTTTGTAGAATCAAACTATGTTCTAACAATCTCCCCCTTTTTGATGATGAAAAAACTTGGATATTTCAATAGAAACTTAAAGAACATAAAGCATTTAAGGTCTCACCTTGATTTGAATACTCAGATAAAGAAGAAACACTTCCCTGAAGATTATTCTGATCAGATTTTTTTAAAGAAAAAAAATTTCTGATGCATCCACTTTTGTCCTCAACAGAGTTTGTTCCTGTTTTTCTTTCAGAAAAAATAGTAGAAGTTATGATATTCAAAATGTTTGAGACTGAGTCCCGATACTGTTATATTAGAAAAATCTGACGTTCTCCCCCTTTTTTGTCAAGAATCAAAAAGCAATAAAAAAACTTTAAAAAATAAAAGACGATTTGTATTTAAAATAATTTCAATAAAACACATTCTGAAGAAAACAAATAACAAGAACATAATGAAGAAAACAAATTTCAGAACTAAGTTTGAGGTGGTGGAATTCGTATGAACAGGGCTTCCAAGAAACTCTAAATCTTATTGTTTGAATCTTCTTGCTTTCCAAGCATCCCCTTGATTTCCTTTCACGTATCATCCTGTTTGTCTAGTCTTTCCTTAAACACAACATTCTCTTTCTTCAACTCCTCCAGAGTTTGTAGAATAAGGGATGAAGATGGTATATAAACAGAAAGTACCACCTTTTCAGAGCAAGCTGCGGCTGACTCTGACTCAGGAGCTTCTTCAACTTCCTTGCCTTTGTCTTGAAACCTAACCAAAGGCAGAGGATCGGAGGATGGTTCATTACTGTGATACAGTGGAAGAACCGACTGTTATATACTAGTTTACGTTTTGTATTCGCAAATGTGCGGTAAGCAAGAGTCGCCACCGACTTTTCTTTTATCCAACAAAGGAAAGGGTGAAAAGAACAGAAAAAGACCTTTTTCGAGATTTTCTAAGTAAGGGGGTAAATTATGGAAAGGGAAGTTATTAGCACCCTTTCCATCCATGGTTTTCCATGGTCTCTTAGGTACTTGCTCATTTTTTAAAACTGTTTGTGTTCGTGTGTTTTGAAAGATTTTTGTTTGCTTATGGTAATTCTTGTAATAGTCCTCAAGAGTGTGATAAAGCATTTTGGAAAGTAGTTTTTGAAAGTGTGTTTTAAAAATGAATTGTTATGAGCAAGTACTTAACAGCTATCTACCTACTCGAAAAAGGACGTTCTTTTCCTCCTTTCCTTTACATGGTGCTATCCTACTATTAGTGAGTAGGTAGCCCTATCGTCGAATGTTGAGGGACAATCAAAAGGGACATTATATTCATTGAAGGCAACATGTAAGGACATATTAGCATTCGAAGGGACTGTCATCATATACGCAACATCGAGGGACAAGATCATTTTTCTCGTAGGCAACTCCAGGGACGTTAAAGGACCATGATATTTATGATGACTTTAGAATTGAGTGTCTTTGCTAAGATATCCCTACGTTCGAGGGACATGACCATTTCTAAGGCAACCAAGTGAGGAGTACCCTAAGGATGCAAGTGTGAGAAGTGTGTTTTTTCAGTTATATTATCTTGAGGTTAGTAATCTAACGTTAATTAATTAATCTCGTCATGCACGCCTAATTTATTAGCAGTAATGTATACAGAAAATAAAATGCAGAAAGTATAAATCTAGACTATTACATGGCTTCGGGGAGGGGGATATTTACATTCCAAACCAAATGGGGAAAATAAAATAAAGCAATAAAGTAAATTCTAATTAATTATTATATCTCGTATAACAGTTACATGAATATAAAATGCAAAAGGAAATAAACGCGCGAAAAAAAATATTACGTCTAAAAAATTAATAAATAAAAATAAATAACAAGAGAATCTTTTTTTGGTTTTGTTAAAGAGAAATTAATTCTAAATTTAATTAATAGAAATTAATTCTAAATTTAATTAAGAAAAATAAATACTAAATGGAAGAATTAGTCTAGGTTATAAAAGAAAAACTAGTCCTAATATATATTTTTGTATTTTTTTTATTAAGAAAATAATGAAACATAAATTAAATCTAATTAATTAATTAAAATAAAGAGAAATTTATTAATTAAAAAAAACTATTCTAAACTATCCTAATTTTTTTTTCAATTTTTGTTATGAAAAGAAAATGATTAAAGAGAAAAAAAATGGTTAAAATAGTTATTAATTAATTCAAGAAGTTAATTATTTAATAAAAAAAATCTAATACTAATTTTTTGTAATTTTTATCATTATTTGGCTAATTAAATAAATAATTAAGAAAAACAAAATAAAAAAAGATAAAACAATACAAAAAAGAAAAGAAAATTAGGCCTGGTCATCAAAAAGCAAAAATGGGGGTGTTGTTATCAAAAATGCTAGGCCCAAGTCAAAAATTACACTGGAATTCAGTGAGGAATGCTTGTGATAGCTCATGGTGCACCTTCATATGAGAACCATTTGAATTAGATCAATCAAGATCCAATGGTGGTGGTCTGGAGGCATATGATGGACTGACGTGGCTAACAAGTACTGAATCTGTATGAAACAATGTTGGAAAAATAAAACGTTGGACTTGGGACTCGAACCCGGGTCCTTTCCCTTATACACACGCCTCCTCACCAACTGAGCTGCCTTGTCATTCGTTACATAAAATAGAATAATAATATAATATAAAAAAAAGGTCAGATATATTATAATTAAAAAAACGCGCGCTCTATTTGAATGGGCCAATCAGAGGCTGACACACTTCATCTCCTACCTCCCTCCATCGTCTTAGGTAGAAATACCTATAGTGACAGTTTTTTGTCCGTCACTATAAACCTTGCATTTGAAACAAGCACAATATGCAAAATAAATTCACTTTGAGGCCATGTGTTGATTGCTCTCTACCTCTTGAACACGATAGGGCCCTTAGTTTGGGCTAATTTTTCCTGTTATGAAAGTCCCCAATTGTAAAGGTCAAACCCTAGAAATGGTAGTATACGATTCTGGATCCCAAACTGCAATCAAACTAAACCAAAAACTTGCAAACACTAACACAGTTAGATATGCATGGTTAAAATACATTGATATTGCATAAATCATGCAAAATGAATTTAAAAAAATGAAGCAAACCCTGAGAGTGGATGGAATTTCTTCGTGTTGTTTCAAGGGTTGGTAAGGATGGAAAAAACTTCAGGGAACCTCCAGGAATGTATTGTGATCTTTAGTTTGGGCTGAAGCAACCTAGAACATGAAATTCAAATTTTACAATTTGATACTTTTTTGCAAAATGGGCAGGGGTTCTCAGGGCTTCGTATCTGTCTTTGATGCTTTCTAATTCCTTCTTTAAATAGAGAGGGGTGAGGAGACATGAGAAATAATGTTTGAAACAGCCATAGACAAACATTTGAATGCCATGAATACCAATATGTAACCTTGGCCAAAGTTAAGGGATTTTGTCCATTTTTGAATTTTTCATGAATGTAGACATGCTGGCCTTGCTTCACATGAAATTTGGGGCCTCTCCATGTATCAAACCAAGCCCAAATGATAATGTCCCATATATTTTGCAATAATCTTGATTTATTTGATTTTAAATTAAATAAAATTAATAATAAAATGCAGATAAAATCAAGACTATGCAAAAATGGTTTTAGGGGTCCTCTATGATCTTAGGTAGATGTTTGAAGTTCAAGAATTTGAGCCATTACTTTAAAAACTCAAATTTGCTCAATGCATATTTCATGAAATCTCCCGAATTTGCCCAACTTTAGAAAGCCATAACTTGCTCAATTTTTATCTCATGATGATGATATTGGACCTTTTGGAAGTCCCTAGATGTCTAATTCAATCCCTCTTTTGATCAATTTTGCATTTGAAGATGTTATCTTGATGTTAAAGGTCTTGGCAAAAAGTGGCTTTTATTGACTTTCTAAAAATGACTTGTAATGTATGAACTTGTATCTTTCAAATGGTGCATTTCTTGAACTTGAGGGCTGAAGAGAAGTTGTAGGGAATTGGATTCTCTTCAAAATGATATTTGGTTGGAAACTTTATAATAAAGTATGAGAAAGTTATGCTTGGTCAAAGTTCAATTGACTTTTTTATAAAAACCCTAATTTGTCACTTTTGACTTTTGATGGGATAGCAGCATTTCATGAGGAATCATGATGAACCCTTGATCAAACGATGGATATCACTTCAAAATGTTGATGTTGACCAAAAATCTTGAAGTTTGACTGTACATGGGCCACAATTGACTTTTGACCTAGCATAGTTGATTTTCCAATACTTGAGCAATTGACTGAGTAAAATTATTGAGCAAGGCATGAATCTTGGCATGGATGATGTTGAAGACATATTAGGACCATGGGAAGCATTTGAGACTCTAGGAGCTCAACCATCTTGATGAAAATTAAAACCCTAGTTGGGGGTTCATTGCCTTAGGAGGAGAATTGTCTGGTCAATTCTTGGTCAACCATGAGCAATTGAGAACCTCTAGGAGTATGTCTTGAGTAAAATGAGATGGAAAATTTTGGGGTACAATAGCTGCCCCTGTTCAATCTTCTTAAACCTGAGGATGTAGAATTGTTGGTTTTCCTTTCGTGACCTGAAGGTGGAAGATGATTGAACACTAGAGTGCCCAGAAATTTTCACTCGTCTGAAATGATACATGACTATGTAGATAATATCAGGAATGGGCTTATAGAAGCCATTTGGAAAAGATGACAGAAGAGTGTCAGAGATGGGCTTAAAGATGCCATCCAAGGAATATGATAGAGAGTCATCATAGATGGGCTTAGAGATGCCATCCAAAATAGATGCTGACTTTGTAAGGAGTCTCTTTGTGGGGATTCCTATTCCTGATGTCCGAGGAGGAGTCCACTGGGGAATATTGTTTAGGGGAATATTGTCTTGGAGCTTCGGTTGTCCATTAATCTACTGGGGAGTCATCTCTTGACTGAAGAGACGGAAGTGAACTTCTATCTGGTCAGGATCCAGGCTTCGTAGTGACTTGCTTAGGATGATAAGGTTGATTGCTATCTGGTCATATTCCAGGCTTCATAGTGACTTACTGGGGAAATGAGATTAAATTGTCATCTGGTCATACTCTAGGCTTTGCAGTTTGTCCAACTGGAATAGAAATCAGAAAAATCTTAGTGTATATTTAACTGAACCAGAAAAAGGTCTACCGGAAAAGAATCAGTCACAAATCAATGGTCGATTCAAACTGAACTAGCAGTGGTCTTGGTTTATCTTTGACTGGATAAGAATCAGAAAAATCTTATTGTCGATTTAACTGAACTAGAAAAGGTCTTGGATTATATTCAACTAGAATAGGAATCAGAGCGATCTTAGTATCGATCTAACTGAATCAGAGGAAAATCTTGAATTAACTTTGACTGGATAAGAATCTAAAAAATCTTAGTGTTGATTTAAGTGAACCAGAAAAAAGTCTTGGATCATCTTCAACTGGAATAGGAATCAGAGTGATCTTAGTGTTGATTTGACTGAACGAGAGAAGGTCTTTAATTAACTTTGACTGGAATGGAAATTAGGATAATCTTAGGGTCGATTCAACTAAACCAGACAAAAGTCTTGGGTCATCTTCACCTGGAATAGAAATCAGAGAGATATTAGTGTCGATCTGACTGAACCAAGGAAGGTCTTGGATTAACTTTGACTGGAATGGAAATCGGAAAAATCTTAGGATTGATTCAACTAAACTAGACAAAAGTCTTGGAATATCTTCAACTGGAATAGAAATTAGAGAGATCTCAATGTCGATTTGACTGAACCAGAGAAGGTGTTGTGAGGATATCTTTCCGAGGAATTTGCTGAAACAGCCCTTCATCAGACGTAGCTTTGGAGAAGGCTACCAGGTCACATAAGTAGTGGTGTTTGTTGATTTGATCTTCCCCTGAAAAAGGTAAAGAATTAGTCATATGCAATGTCATGATGTATGAAATACATTGTGATGATGTTCTCAAAATAAATGAGATTAGGCTGTAGGCGATGTGTATGCGCATGCCACGATGTATGAATATGGGAGGCTATTGCGATATTCTTTAGTATGGGAAAGTAAATCCCTGAATGCTACGGAAGAGTATAAGGAAGCTTAATCCTTCATTTCCGCTGGGGATGATGAATAGAGATGATTCCCTGGGGATTTCCTCTTGAGGATGTTCTGTCGGGGATTGACTCTGCTTGAGAATAAATCTATGGAGGGAGGATTCTTTTTTAAAAGATCTTGCCGATGTAGAGAAATAAACTTTGTTGGGGAATGAGCTTATGTAGTTTGAGAAATAAACTCTACCCGGGAGGAGGTTTTATGAACTGTTTGAAATTATAAAACTCGGTTGGGGAAAACAGACTTCAGTTGGAGAAGGTAATCACTGCTTGGGGAAGAAGAGGGTAAAACTATGATTGTTTCTACTCCGTGGGGAACATAGACGCCACGGGGTCTTATGTAATGGTGATCTCGTCTCAAACTATCTCTGCCCCTGTACTTGCTGGAAAGAGTAAATGTCGGGGCTGCAAATTGTTTCTTAGACTTTTCCCCGTTCCTTAAAGTCATTAGCAACTGTCTTTCTTCTTTTTATGCAAGTATTTGTGAATAGTGATCATATTTAAATGTACATGTCAAAAATAAGTCATTGGACATTTTTGCAAAACAAAAAAGAAAAAGAAAAACAAATAGTTTTGTACTTTCAAGGAATGATTTGTATTAATATTTTTTGAAGTTCGCCTATAATAGGCATTTTGTACAAAGAGACTGACGTTCTAGTAGGAGAACGCCGTCATAAGAAATGAAAATTACATAAAATAGTGTACAAACAGAAAACAGATATGTGTAATAATCCCATTGAGTTTCAAATCTTCTATTGCCCCTATGTTTTCGAGCGTCTAATCACTTTGCTACTTGTCCGAAGGTGACTGGATTGATCGGTACCGTTTGAGTCTTGGTACTTGATACTGAAGTTTGATCACAAGGTGATCCAATGGGACATAGTTGTATGCTTCCAATCCCTAACTATTGCTTGGACCGCCCTTTAGGGTTTTCAGTCCACTGGGATACCCTTTTTTGCCCAAGTCGCCTTTTCAGGTTTTCGACTTGTCGGGTGTACATTTTTTTGTCTTTATCCCTAATTTTTGCCTGAACCCTTTTGGTTCTCTAGGATGCCCTCATTTTTTCCTAGTCCAGTCAACCTAGAGGGTCCTTATTCATGCGTAGTATTTTTTCACTATGTCCGCATTCACAGGGTGAGGAAGGTCGTCACCATCAATGGTGGTTAGAATCATGGCTCCACCAGAAAATATGTTTTTGATAACAAATGGCCCTTCGTACGTGGGAGTCCATTTTCCCCTGGGATCACCTTGTGGTAGTATGATGCGCTTGATTACTAGATCACCCACTTGATACACTTGACGTCTGACCTTTTTGTTGAATGTCTTGATCATCTTCTTTTGATACATTTGACCATGACAGACATCAGTAATCCTTTTCTCATCAATCAGATTCAGTTGATCAAGTCGAGTCTGGATCCAATCATCTTTGTTCAAACCCGCATCATTCATGATCCTCAAAGAAGGGACCTAGACCTCAATAGGTAGGACAACCTCCATACCATATACCAAAGAATAAGGTGTTACCCCCGTTGATGTACGTGCTGAGGTGCGGTAATCATGAAGATTAAATGGTAACATCTCATGCAAGTCTTTGTACGTCATCGTCATCTTCTGTATGATTTTCTTGATATTCTTGTTAGCATCCTCCATATTTCCTTCATCTTCGGCCGGTAAGGGGAAGAATTATGATGCTGGATCTTGAATTATTTACAGAGTCCAGTGATCATTATATTGTTGAGATTTGTACCATTGTCAGTAATAATTCTCTCTGGCACACCATACAGAAAAACCAGGTTATTCTTGATAAACCGTGCCACAACATTCTTGGTAACGCTAGCAAAAGAGGCAACCTCAGCCCACTTCGTGAAGTAATCAATGGCCACTAGGATGAAGCAATGCCCATTGGAAGCGGTAGGCCTAATCTCTCTGATCGTGTCAATGCCACACTTTGCAAAGGGCCAGGGAGCCGTCAAGACATTCAAGGGAACCAGAGGTACATGTACCTTATCCGCATAGATCTGGCATTTTTGACAAGTTCGGGAATGCTGATAACAGTTTGCTTCCATAGTGGACCCATATTATCCTGCCCGTAGGATCTTTTTAGCCATGGTATGTCCACTAGAGTGGGTGCCAAAGGTACCTTCGTGTAAATCTTCCATAATCCTATATGCTTCACTCTTGTCTACGCACCGAAGTAAAGTAGAGTCATGAGTGTGCTTGTAGAGGATTCCATTACTGAGGAAGAACTTTATGGAGAACCTTCTCAGAAACTTCTTATCATTGACAGACGCACCCTCAGGGTATGCTCGAGCCTCGAGACACCTCTTCACTTCATGGAACCAAGGTTTGTCTGCTACTTCTTCAGTGTCAATCTCATAGTAGTAAGCTGGTTAATCCAACCTTTCGATAGTGATCCAAGGATCTTTGTTGTCCCACATGACCTTGAACATAGACGACATAGTAGCTAGCGTGTCCGCTAATTGATTATCTTCTCGTGGGAAATGTTCAAAGGTGACCTCTTTAAAGTGCGGAAGCAATGTCAGCACATATTCTTTATAAGGGATGAGATTCGGGTGCTTCGTGTCCCACTCCCCTTTGATTTGACTTATTACGAAGGCTGAATCCCCGAAAATTATCAAGAACTTGATCCTTAGATCAACAACAGCTTTGAGACCCATGATGCATGCTTCATACACCGCCATATTGTTGGTACAGTTGAAACATAATCTGGCCGTGAAAGGAGTATGACAGCCTCCAAGAGATATGATTACAACACCAATTCCATTGCCGAGTGCGTTGGAGGATCCATCAAAAACCATAGTCCATCGGAATCATTCCTCGGGTCCTTCATCTGATCCAGGTTCTTCACAGTCAGTCACTAACATAATGTTCTCATCTGGGAATTAAAAGTTCATGGACTGGTAGTCATCCACAGCCTGATGAGCCAATTGATTAGCTAATACACTTCCTTTGATTGCTTTGTGGGTCGGGTATTAGATATCGTATTCGGTCAAGATCATTTGCCATCGTGCTATTCTTCCAGAGAGAGCGGGCTTATCGAAGATGTACTTGATCAGATCCTTCTTAGATATCAACAAAGTGCTGTGGGTCAACATATAATGTCTCAGTCGGCGAGTAGGCCATGCCAAAGTGCAGCAAGTTTTCTCGAGCAATGAGTATCTTGTATCACAGTCGATAAACTTTTTTCTAAGGTAGTATATTTCATGCTCTTTTTGACCGGATTCATCATGCTGCCCCATCACACACCACATTGAATTATCTAACACTGTTAAGTACATTATCAAAGGTCTTCCTCCAATTGGATGCATAAGAATTGGAGGCTCTTGAAGGTATTCCTTGATTCTCTCGAAGGTGGTCTGGCATTCATCATTCCACTTTACCACTTAATCTTTCTTCAGGAGTTCAAAGATTGGCTCACAAGTAGCAGTTAAATGGGAAACGAACCTAGCAATGTAATTTAGGTGTCCCAAGAAACCTCTAACCTTCTTCTTAGTGAGAGGAGCCAGCATCTCTTATATAGTCTTCACCTTTGGAGGGTATACCTGAATGCCCTTTTCACTGACAATGAAACTTAGGAGTTTACCAGACATTACCCCAAAGGTGCACTTGTTTGGATTTAACCTCAGCTTGTACGTCTTCAACCTATCAAACAACTTTTGTATATGATCAAGGTGCTCTTATTCAGTTTGAGACATGACTATCATGTCATCAACCTAAACCTATATTTCATGGTGGATCATGTCATGAAACAAAGCTACCATGACTCACTGATAGGTTGCCCCAGCGTTCTTCAACCCAAATGGCACCACTTTGTAGAAGAAAGTGCCCCATTGTGTGATGAAGGTTGTGTTCTTCATGTCTTCAGGTGCCATCTTAATCTGATTGTAACCAGAGAAATCGTCCATGAAGGAAAAGATCTTGTGTTGCATAGTGTTGTTAACCAGAACGTCAATGTTGGGAAGCGAGAAGTCAT
Source organism: Vicia faba (assembly GCA_948472305.1). NCBI lineage: Eukaryota > Viridiplantae > Streptophyta > Magnoliopsida > Fabales > Fabaceae > Vicia > Vicia faba. The sequence goes on from OX451735.1 coordinate 1,013,188,658, forward strand.
CCTTGGGGTTGGCCCTGTTCAAATCTCGGTAGTCCATTCACATTTGTACCTTGCCTTCCTTTTTAGGTAACGGGACTACGTTAGTGGCCCATTAAGGATAAGAAGTGACAACTAGGAACCCAGCATTGAATTGTTTAATAACCTCTGCTTTGATCTTCTCTGACATTTTAGGGTGCATGCGATATACCTTCTGCTTTATCATAGGTAAATCTTCTTTAGTTGGCAGACGATGAACCATAATATTCGTGTCCAGTCCTGGAATGTCTTCATACGACCAGGCAAAGAACTCAACATAATCATGTAACATCTGTATCAACCGTTGTTTGACACCAAGCTCCAGATTTGCACTAATCTTGACTTCTTTTTAGTCTTCCTCCGTGCCCAAGTTTATTGTCTCAACTAGATCTTCATGAGGTTGTATATCCCTTTCTTCCTGCTGTTACAGTCTAGCAAGTTCTCCGGGTACCTCACAATCTTCCTCACCTTCGTCCTCAGATTGGTTGATCGGATTTTCAAAGTCATAACCGTTAATAGCAGAATTGTTATCAATGGGATCCAGAGTGGATATGGATCTATAGTTTGATACGTGGGTGTGTGTAAGAGCATAGTTGTATAGACAAAGTAAAAAGCAGAAAAGAAAAATAGAGAGCGCAAAATTTGTACGCATAAACGTCCAATGCTTTATTAATGCCATATGAAATTAAACATGATAACCCTCACAAATGAAACCATTGTGCCCCGGGTAAGACACATGGCCATAGAGTTTATATTGTTTATTACATATCCAAAAAACAAGAAAGACAATTACTTCTGAATAAAATTAATTGGTATAAAGTCTTTTGTCGTCCAGTTACTGGGTCCACCATTGGTAGTAGGGAAGAACCAGCTAATCATGTCATAGCTACTATCAGCATCTTCCATGGCGGAGACAACATCAATAGTATTGATTCCCGAGCCATGCTTGGGCATGGGTGCAGTTATGACGTTGGGAGTTTCCTGGCATTGAATTCAATCTCCTTTGCCTCGATCAGATCCTGCACCTTGTTCTTCAAAGCCCAACAGTCATTCGTGACATGCCCTGGAGTCTCCTAGTGGTAGGGGCATCAGGCATTGAGATTGTAGTTGGGAGATGTGATGTTGGGATTCTTGGGAGCTTCCCTTAGAGTTACCAGATTGGACTTTAATAACTATAGCAAAACTTGAGACAAAGTCATATTTATCCAAGTAAACTGTCTTACCGGCCTTTCTGTTCTAGGTTAATTGTTCCTTTGTTGAGTAGGTGCAGGTTTAGAGATCATAACAGCCTCTACCGCTGGACGGTGTTCAGTTCTGTCCTGATTCCTTTGATGGTGCACAACACTAACCTCTTTCTTCATAGAAAATGGATTCCTTACTGTACTGGAGGATGCATCCTTTTGGATCTTACCACTCCTAATTCTATCTTCCACTCTTTCTCCCGTCAAGATTAATTCAGTGAAGTCGGCTGAGGAGTTTCCAATTAGGTGATTGAAAAATGGACCAGACAGGGTACCCTGAAACATATCCACTAGCTCCCTATCAGACAGGGGAGGCTGGACTCTTCCTGCTAAGTCCCTCAACTTCTGGGCATAGTCTTTAAAGCCTTCGCTCGAACCCATAGACATACTTTGGAGTTGTGTACGGGTGGGAGCAAGGTCTGCATTATACTGATACTTCTTGTAGAAAGCAGCAACCAGGTCTTCCCACTTACAAATGTTGGCCCTTTCCAGCTGGTAGAACCATTCTAGTTGAGTTCCAGACAGACTATCCTGAAATAAGTGGACCCGTAAGTCCTTGTCAGCAGTGTGAGGCTGGATCTTCCTCACATAAGATCGGAGGTGCATCTTGGGACATGAAACCCCATCATATTTGGCGAACACAGACACCTTGAACTTTTACGGGATGACAACCCCAGAGACCAAACCCAGCTCTTTAAAATCTAGACCCAGCACCTTCTGGACCTCCATTGCATTCAAACGATCCTCCAGCTATTTGTATTTTTCATCAGCAGGAGTATACTGTTCCTCATCATAGTCAGATTCATCATCATATTCTTTTGGACTGGAGACTTCCTCTCTTTTTTCCTCCTCTTGATTTTTCCTTCCTTTGATGAAGTTATCAGTTCAGTGGCTCGCTGCACTGGTCCTCTAATCCTTTTTCCCATATTCACTAACCCATTTGGCTTCTCTGGCTTCTTTTTTTCTTTAACCAGCAGGGCTTTCAGTTCTTCTTTCCCCTTGGTCATAGCCATGATCATCTATTGAAATTGGGTTTTTTGAGTCTGTAGATCCTTCAGTATTTGTTCTAGAGGTATTGCGGAAGTAAACAACAAAGAGGATGAGAAACCTGCTTATGCAATGATATGTATGATATATGTATGCAATGTTTTCAAGGATTTCTAAGACTCAAATTTTCTTAATCAGAAAGAGAACAAACGTTAAGATATTTTATTGATCACAATAATGCTTCTTGGGCTCACAATGTGAACAAAGCAACAATAAAATTCCCCAATCAAAAGAAGACTCAAGTTTCCCACAGGCGCATCCTCTTTGGTTCAATGTAGGAATTTATATTCCTCTCCTCGTGAAATAACTGGGTGGGCTCTAGAAACTTCTTCTTGTGGGCGTAGAATTAGGTTTCAAAGGTATCCTGTTCTTCTTTAAGTTGGTTCCAGGATTTCCGTAGCTCCACAAAATCAGTTGGAATTTCAGGATGAAGAACAACGTAAGGAGTGTCTCCTTCAGCAATTGGCTCCATAATCACAGGTATGATGGCGGGGTAAGGCATCATAAGACATTGAGCATGAGCTTGCACCCGTTTGAGGTAAGGCTCAAGAGGGATGGAACTCTTGTGCCCCAGTGTCTTGCTATCAACCCTGTTTATCATGCCTCAAGCTCCAATGAACCTCTTGCGATAACCCTGAACATCATTATCATAGTCAAACGTGATTCCTTAGACGAGTGTGTCGTGAGGACCATCCATTCTAGCATAACCGAATTGTCGTAACTCCAAACAAGGATTATAAGTGATTCCTCCCTTAATGTCCAAGAGAGGGACATTAGGGAATTACCCATAGCGATCAATGATGGTGACACTCTCCAAGGACCGAGAACACCAATGAATATATGAATGTGTAAGGGACATCAACCTATGAGACCATCTTATACCCTGTTCATTATTCAAAATAGATCGAGGCAGGTGCGAAATAAACCACCTAGCCAATAGAGGAGTGCAACACAGAAGGGTCCCTCTTCACTTTAGAGTGCGAGTATGCAAAGAGTGTAGTATATCCCCAAGTAAGGTAGGCACCAGATTATGTGATAGAAAAACCTTAACCGCATTCACATCTACGAGTTGGTCCGTGTTAGGTAATAGTACCATCCCATAGATGAAAAGGGACAACACCTCCTCAAAAGCTTGTAAATCTAGGCTATCCCAAAAATAGTGGGCTTTCTCAAATAGAAACTTAGCTGGAAATCCTTGGACACTTCTTCTGGTTTCCCAATTTTCCACTACATCAGACTGTTGTAAATACAGAGCTTGAGCAATCTCTTCAGGCTTTGGGTCTCTTTCTGTGCCGTTGAATGGTAGCCGATTAAGGATAGGTACCCGTAATAACTGAGAAAACTCTTCCATAGTAGGCACTAATTGGTAATCAGGAAAAGTGAAGCAGTGGTGCAACGGGTCAAAGAACTAAAAGTTGAGAATTCGACCATATTTTTCAGTGAAGGGAGAGCTTTCAGGAATTCTTGATGCTAAATCCTTGAGTTGAGGATGCACTTTCACAAGGTTTATTTGGATAGTGTTCCTGCGAGCAGATGTCATGTCCTACAAAACAAGACAAATATATTCCCTAGAAAATCCTTGAAATTGTTAGTATGATATGCCATGCCATGATGTCATGATTATGCTAAGAAATCAAAGATATAGCAAGTACAAGCAAATCACAAGAGACCTTAGGTTTAAGGCTTGCATGGGTTTTAAGGTAGTACCCTCTTCATGTTGGATTGGTTCAACCTATCCTATAAATAATAACCGGGTTCTAAGGGATCTCAATATCACTGACCTTTTCCCACAAGCTTCGTTCGATAGGCGACTGACTCGCAACCAAACAAAACTCAGGAATATCTGCCGACCTTGGGAATACACCAAGGACGGCCATCTCACTATGTCCTAATGGCCAAGTTATTCATTTATAGGTTCTAAGGTCAGTTGACACTTCATGACACCACGCAGAGGCCCTGTATTCTCATTGATTAACTCAAGGGCTACCGGTACCAACCAAAGTGTCGCATCAATGTAGCCATCTCTTCAACCGTGTTGGTATACCCCGCACAGTTTCCACGATCTATTGCTACTTACCTAACAGGTTTCCCCAGATCCAGGTGTAGGATCTATAGTAACCCAAACAATCCCTTAAAAGTAAAGCAAACAATTTAGAAATGATCTAGACCCTAAGGTAAACCCCACTTTATTATAATTCTCCCCAGCAGAGTCGCCAGTTCTGTGATATGGTGGTAGAACCGACTGTTATATATTATTTTGCATTTTGTATTTGCGAATGTGCGGTAAGCAAGAGTCGCCATCGACTTTTCTTTTATCCAACAAAGGAAATGGTGAAAAGAACAGAAAAAGACTGTTTTCGAGATTTTCTAAGTAAGGGGGTAAATTATGGAAAGGGAAGGTATTAGCACCCTTTCCATCCATGGTTTTCCACGGGCTCTTAGGTACTTGCTCATTTTTTAAAACTGTTTGTGTTTGTGTATTTTAAAATATTTTTGTTTGCTTTATGGTAACTCTTGTATAAGTCCTCAAGAGTGTGATAAAGTGTTTTTGAAAGTAGTTTTTGAAAGTGTGTTGTAAAAATGAATTGTTTTGAGTAAGTACTTAAAAGCTATCTACCTACTCGAAAAAAGACATTCTTTACTACCTTTCCTTTTGATAGTGCTATCCTACTATTAGTGAGTAGGTAGCCCTATCGTCGGATGTTGAGGGACAATCGAAATGGACATTATGGTCATTGAAGGCAACATGTAAGGACATCTTAACATTCGAAGGGACTGTTATCATATACGCAACATCGAGGGACAAGATAATTTTTCTCGTAGGCAACTCGAGGGACGTTAAGGGACCATGATATTTATGATGACTTTCTAATTGAGTGTCTTTGCTATGATATCCCTACGTTCGAGGGACATGACCATTTCCGAGGCAACCAAGTGAGGAGTACCCTAAGGATGCAAGTGTAAGAAGTGTGTTTTTTTCAGTTATATTATCTTGAGGTTAGTGATCTAATGGTTAATTAATTAATCTTGTCATGCACGCCTAATTTACTAGCAGTAATATATACAGAAAAATAAAATGCGGAAAGTATAAGTCTAGACTATTACATGGCTTCGGGGAGGGATATATTTACATTCCAAACCAAATAGGGAAAAGAAAATAAAGCAATAAAGTAAATTCCTATTAACTATTTCATCCTGTATAATAGTTACGTGAATATAAAATTCAAAAGGAAATAAATACGCGAAAAGAAATATTACGTTTAAAAATCTAATAAATAAAAATAAATAACAAGAGAATCTTTTTTTGGTTTTGTTAAAGAGAAATTAATTCTAAATTTAATTAAGAAAATTAAATATTGAAGAATTAGTCTAGGTTATAAAAGAAAAACTGGTCCTAATATATATTTTTGTATTTTTTTATTAAGAAAATAATGAAACATAAATTAAATCTAATTAATTAATTAAAATAAAGAGAAATTTATCAGTTAAAAACACTATTCTGAACTATCCTAATTTTTTTTTGCAATTTTTGTTATGAATAGAAAATAATTAAACCCAAATTAAATCCTAAGTTATAATTCAATTTTAATTCAAGAGAAAAAATGGTTAAAATAGTTATTAATTAATTCAAGAAATTAATTATTTAATGAAAAAAATATAATACTAATTTTTTGTGATTTTTTTCATTATTTGGCTAATTAAATAAATAATTAATAAAAACAAAATAAAAGAAAAGATAAAAAATACCAAAAAAAAGCAAGTAGGGCCTGGTCATCAAAAAGCAAAAATGGGGGTGTTGTTGTCAAAAATGCTAGGCCCAAGTTAGAAATTACATTGGAATTCAGTGAGGAACGCTTGTGATAGCTCATGGTGCACCTGCATGTGAGAACCATTTCATTTAGATCAATCAAGAACAAATGGTGGTGGTCTGGAGGCATATGATGGACTGGTGTGGCTAACAAGTACTAAATATGTATGAAACAATGTTGTAAAAAAAATGTTGGACCTGGGACTCGAACCCGGGTCCTTTTCCCTTATACACACGCCTCCTCACCAACTGAGCTGCCTTGCCATTCGTTACATAAAATAGAATAATAATATAATATAAAAAAAGATCATATATATTATAATATAAAAAACGCGTGCTCTATTTGAATGGGCCAATCAGAGGCTGACACACTTCATCTTCTACCTCCCTCCATTGTCTTAGGTAGAAATACCTATAGTGACCATTTTTTGTCAGTCACTATAAACCCTACATTTGAAACAAGCACAATACGCAAAATAAATTCACTTTGAGGCCATGGGTTGATTTCTCTCAACCTCCTGAACACGATAAGGCCCTTAGTTTAGGCTAATTTTTCCTGTTATGAAAATCCCCAATTCAAAAGTTCAAACCCTAGAAATGGTAGTATACGATTCTGGCTCCCAAACTGCAATCAAACTAAACAAAAAGCTTGGAAACACTCACACGGTTAGATATGCATGGTTAAAATACATTGATATTGCATGAATCATGCAAAAAGAATTTAAAAAATGAAGCAAACCGTGAGAGTGGATGGGGCTGCTTCGTGGTGTTTCAAGGGCTGGTAAGGATGGCAAACACTTCAGGGAAACTCTGGGACTGTATTTTGATCTTTAGTGTAGGATGAAGCAAGCTAGAACCTGAAATACGAATTTTACAATTTGATACTTTTTTGCAAAATGGGCAGGGGTTCTCTAGGCTTCGTATCTGTCTTTGATGCTTGCCAATGCCTTCTTTATATAGATAGGAGTGAGGAGACATGAGAAATAATGTTTGTAACAGCCATAGACAAACATTTGAATGCCATGAATACCAATGTGTAACCTTGGCCAAAGTTAAGGTATTTTGTCCATTTTTTTAATTTTTCATGAATGTAGACATGTTGGCCTTGCTTCACACGAAATTTGGGGCCTCTCCATGTATCAAACCAAGCCCAAATGATAATGGCCCATATATTTTGCAATAATCTTGATTTATTTGATTTTTAATTAAAATAAATTATTATAAAATGCAGATAAAATCAAGACTATGCAAAAATGGTTTTAGGGATCCTCTATGATCTTAGGAAGATGTTTGCAGTTCAAGAATTTGAGCCATTGCCTTAAAAACTCAAATTTTCTCAATGCATATTTCTTGAAATTTCCCAAATTTTCCCAACTTGGGCACTCCATAACTTTCTCAATTTTTATCCCATGATGATGATGGACTTTTTGGAAATCCCAAGATGTCTACTTCAATCCCTCTTTTGGTCAATTTTGCATTTGAAGAAGTTATATTGATGTTAAAGGTCTTGAAAAAAGTGGCTTTTATTGACTTTCTAAAAATAACCTGTAATGTATGAACTTGTATCATTCAAATGGTCCATTTCTTGAACTTGAGGGATGAAGATAAGTTGTAGGGAATTGGATTCTATTCAAAATGAGCTTTGGTTGGAAAATTTCTGATAAAGTATGAGAAAGTTATGCTTGGTCAAAGTTCAGTTGACTTTTCCTATAGAAACCCTAATTTGCCACTTTTGACTTTTGATGGGTTAGGAGCATTTCTTGAGGAATCATGATCAAACCTTGATAAAATGATGGATATCACTTTAAAATGTTGATGTTGACCATAAATCTTGATGTTTAATTGTACATGGGGCACAATTGACCTTTGACCTAGCATAGTTGATTTTCCAATACTTGAGCAATTGACTCAGCAAACTTATTGAGCAAGGCATGAAACTTGGAATGGATGATCTTGAAGACATGTTAGGACCATGGGAAGAATTTGATACTCTTGGAGCTCAACCATCTTGATGAAAATTGAAACCCTAGTTAGGGGTTCATTGCCTTAGGAGGTGAATTGTCTGGTCAATTCTTGGTCAACCTTGAACAAGTGAGAACCTCTAGGAGTATCTCTTGAGTAATATGAGAGGGCAAATTTTGGGGTACAACAATTACATTTTGTTGGCCAATGATCTTCCCAAGGGACATTGTCCAACAGAAGAAGTGGCTTCTTTTCCCAGTGACACAGGACTTGATCCTTGAAGATATTCAGATGATCATAGAAGTTCTGTTGAGCAATTTCATAACTCAGCTCCTTCAGTTTCTGGGATTCAGAGTTGAAAAATTTTCTTAACCGGTTCCAATAAGAATCAAAAGCAACGATATTAAGATTCTCTAAGAAAGCTAGCTTCAGAGAGTTAACCCATTCATGTATTTCTGTTTCAAAAATCAGCAAAGATTTACCAACATCTGCTTTGGAGATTTTTGGTTTTAGTTTTGGTACGACAATTTTTTGAGAGCTTCTGATAAGATTTTCCAGAGCTTCTAAGTCTATAAAAGTTCGAAGGGGATCTTCTGGGAGGTTGTTTGGAGAGGGAGAGTCAAACAATGGGTGAATGTGGTGTGTTTGGTGGAGTGGATTGATAGGGAGATGAAATATCTATGATGGAGTGGATTGTGAGTGGTTGTGAGACCATGAGAGGGAAGGTGATTCCAGGAATGGATGTTGTTGTATCAGAGTCAAATTTTGGATTTCCTGTGTGGAGAGCCTCAAACAGCGGATCAAATTGATCAATATTAGAAAGACTTGAGAAAGTTCAGGCTGATTTTGGTCAAGATCTGTAGTAGGTGGATTGTTTTGAAGGTTATCTATAGATAGTGAGGGGTCAAATTCAATGTCAAAGTCATCAAAATTTTGTGGGGATGGATCTTCTGAGGGTTTTGGAAAGGAAGGGTTTTCAGATGTTGATAACAGTACTGATTCAATAACTGAAATAAAAGATGGATTACCTTTCCTTATAGCAGCCTTGGGAATCTTCTGAGGAGATCCTTCAGCTGCAACTTTCCTTTTCCTTGATTTTCTGGGGAAATCTCTAGAGTTTGTTGTCTCAGATCACAAATGTTTACTTATGGATTTGTTTCATCCCTTTTATAAGCATCCAGATACATGAGAATAATCTCTGGAGAAGCATCTATTTGGATAAAGAGTGGAAAGTCCTTCAGAGGTACTCTCCTATTTGTAATGACTTCCTTGGTTATTATTGTTGGATCCTTCTTAATGGTTTCAATGATCTTCATCTTCTTCGGGTTCATAGCGTTAAGAGATTTACTAGCACAATCTTCCAGAGTGCTAACTTGTTGAGCTTCAGTCAGGTGTTCTATCAGTTTGTTTTCTGTCAGAATATCTGAGATGAGTCTGCCAAGAGGAATTAAGTCTCTCTTTGTTCTTTCTTCTTCTCTTGTCTCTTTGACGCTGGTCTTCAGATTATTAAACAGAAGATGAGGAAGATTAACCTTTGATTTCGTTTCTATTAAATACAAAAGATACTACTGATCAATATTTATATAGTCTGGAGAACTTGTGGGTTTTCCGTGATTGATGCAGCCCAAAATGATTTTTGACCAAATTCTAAGGTAGTCTTTTAGATCTTTGATTTTGTTGGAAGGTTAGCCAGAAGTAAAAATCTCTTTTGAAATCTTCGTTAGGTCAGAGCTTTTGTCAACCATATCGCAGTAACGAATACCACCGCCATCGTGACCTATCAATTGTCTAATGAGATCTTCAGAGATTACTATTTTCTTTCCAAGCTCAAAAGAAGTCACTTGATGATTTGAAGTAGTAGTGTGAATCCAAAATTCTTTAACAAGTCTTGGAAAAACTGGACCAAGTAGACGATCAAAATACTTTGTCCATCTTTGAAATTCAACATCAGGAGTTAAATTATATTTGTTTTCCTTCATACTGACGAAGTTCACAATGAGTTCACACAGAACATCCAGCGAATCAATGGGAGTTCGGAGTGTTCTTGAGGGTTCTTCGTACCTTTCTGTTATTGAAGAAGAAGATCCAGGAATGCTTTGAGAGCTTTGAGATATTTTTTGGGAGGAAGCTATTGTTCGTTCAGACTTTTTAAGGTTTTGAAAGATTGAACACAAGTAAGAGAGAAAAAGGAATTGAGAGTGGAAAAGTGATACTGAAAGTGAGAAACGTATTTATAGAAAAATAGGAAACTTAATTAACAAGAAAATTGTAAAAAATGATTACTAGCATTAATGATTCTTGAAAAGAGGGATGGTATATAGATATGAAACAATTACCAATATGACACGAGTCTCAATGCATCCAATCAATGTTTGAATCTCTTCAGAATTTGAACATGTGTTCAGCCTTAGAAGAAACCCTTGTGAAGAGATGACAAATGATGATATTGTTAATTGTAAGCCTATCTTTGAAATGAACCGTTTGGGGACCGTTCAAATCTTTTTATATAGATCCTGATACAACTTTCCTTCTTACTTTTGAAGAATTATTGATCATATGTTCACACAACAAAAAAACATAAAGTTCTGAGGGTTAATGTATACATAAATAAAAATATCATTTTGGGCATAATTTAATGTTGAGATGTTTCAGAATGAAGTTAAGCCTATCTTTAGAAAGGGGTTTTGTGAAAACATTAGCCCATTGATGGTCTGTGTCTATAAATTTTAATGAAAGAATTCCTTTCTTAACATAGTCCCTAATAAAATGATGTTTTATTTCTATATGCTTAGCCCTAGAATGTAAAATAGGATTTTTTGAAAGACATATAGCAGAAGTGTTGTCACAAAGTATAAGAATGTTACTCTCAAATATGTTGAAGTCTTCAAGTTGACTTTTAATCCAGAGCATCTATGTGCTACATCCAGCTGCTTCTATATATTCAGCTTCAGTAGTTGATAATGCAATGGTGGATTGCCTCTTGCTGAACCATGAGATTAGATTTTATCCTAGAAATTGGCAGCTTCCAGAAGTTCTTTTCCATTCTATTTTGTCTCCAGCAAAGTCACCATCACAGTACCATACTAATTTGTATTCTTTGGTTTTTCTATAACAAAGACCAAGATTAGTAGTACCTTTCATATACTTTAAAATTCTCTTAACAACAGTTAAGTGAGATTCTCTATGATTTGATTGGAATCTAGCACACAGACAGACACTATATAGAATATCAGGTCTTGAAGCTGTTAAATATAAGAGAGAGCCAATCATACCTCTGTAGATCTTCTGTTCTACCTTCTTGCTTACCTATTCCTTTTCTAGAATGCATGTGGGATGCATGGGATTTTTGGCTGGCTTACATTCTGATAAGTCAAATTTCTTCAGAATTTATTTGACATACTTTCTTTAATGTATGTATGTTCCTTCTGGAGTTTTATTGATTTGGATACCCAGAAAGAACTTGATTTATCCCATCAAGCTCATCTCAAACTCTTCCTGCATAGACTTAGCAAATTCTCTTCACAAAGAGGCTTTAGTAGATCCAAAAATAATATCATCTGCGTAAATCTGACAAATTAGAATGTCATTTTTAATTAGTTTATAGAATAAATTTGTGTCCACCCTCCTTCTGGTAAAATCATTTTCTAACAGAAAACTACTTAGTCTTTCATACCAAGCTATGGGAGGTAGTTTCAGACCATATAGTGATTTCTTTAGTTTATAGACATATTCTGGATGTTTTAAATATTCAAAGCCAGGGGGTTGGTGCACATGAACTTCTTCATCAATGTAACCATTTAAAAATGCACTTTTAACATCCATCTGATAAAGATTGATGCCATTATTTACAACAAAAGAATATAAAAGTCTGATAGATTTTAACCTAACGACTGGAGCAAAGGTTTTTGTATAGTCTATCCCCTCTTGCTGACTATAACCTTGTGCCACCAGTCGTGCTTTATTTCTGACGACTTCTACTTGTTCATTAAGTTTGTTTCTAAATACCAATTTGGTTCCAATGATGCTGAACCCTTTTGCTTTAGGAACTAGATCCCACACATCATTTTTGGTGAATTGGTTTAGTTCTTCCTGCATTGCAAGTATCCAGTCATTGTCCAGAAGGCCTTCATCAATGCAAGTTGGCTCAATCAGAGACACTAATCCCATGAGTGATTCTTCAGAATTTCTAAATGTAGATCTTGTTTTGATTGGGTCTTCTTTCTAGAATTTAGTTTTTCGGATGAGCTAAACTGCTTCTGGATTATCTTTTTTGGAAAGGCTCTTCAGATGTTGTTGTAATGTTTATGACATCTTCTTTTGGAGTTCACTGTGATTCTTTGTGAGAAACTTCTGATGCAGTGTCTTCAGTACCTGTAAATTCGAATTTTATATCTGCAAAAGTTTTATCCTGCTTTGACTTTTGAGAGCCAAACTTATCATCAAATCTAACACTGATGGACTCTTTTACAATTCGTGTTTTTGTGTTATATACTCTATAGCCTCTTAAGTGTTCAGATTATCCTAACATGAGACACTTTTGTTCTTTAGAGTCAAACTTGTTCAGATGTTCTTTAGTGTTCAGAATAAAACAAGTACATCCAAATGGATGAAAATAAAAAATGTTGGGCTTTCTGTTCTTCCAGAGTTCATATGGAGTCTTATCCAGAATAAATCTTATGGAGATTCTATTCTGAACACGCTGTGTTAATTGCTTCTGCCCAGAAGTTCTTAGCAATGTTAGTCTCGTTGATCATAGTTTTGGCCATTTCTTGTAAGGTTCTATTCTTTCGTTCTATAACTTTGTTTCGTTGAGGAGTTCTAGGATAAAACAAATCATGAGAGATGCCATTCTCATTATAAAATAGTTCAAATTTTTGGTTTTTAAATTTTCCATCATGAACAATTCTGACTTTAACAATTCTAAGATCTTTTTCGTTTTGGACTTGGTTACAGAAGGCAAAGTTCACAGAATGTGACTCGTCCTTATGTCTTAATAACTTTACCCATGTCCATCTGCTATAGTCATATCGATCACTAATCCATACTTCTTACCACTAATGGATGTAGTTTTCACTAGTCCAAATAGATATATATGCAGAAGTTCTAATGGTCTAGAGGTAGAAACAACATTTTTGGTTTTGAAAGAAGGTTTTGCAAACTTGCCTTTATGACATGCTTCACAAAGAGCATCTGAGCTGAACTTCAGCTTAGGAAGTCCTCTGACCAGATTGAGTTTCTTAATCTGAGATTTTCTTCTCATAATAACATGCCCCAATCTTCTGTGCCAGACCCATTGCTCATCGTTAACAGACAATAGGCATTTTACATTCTGACTTTTTAGTTCAGAAAGTTTTATTTTGTAAATGTTGTTCTTTCTCTTTCCATTAAAGAGGGAAGATCCATCTTTCTGACTAACTGCTTTGTAGGACTTTTGTTTGAAGATTATATCATAACTGTTATCACTTAATTGACTTATGGATAATAAGATATTCATTAATACATCTACTAACAGAAAATTATTTATAAAAGGAAGTGTACTATTACCAATAGTTTAAGAGCCAATAATCTTCCCTTTCTGATTGCCTCTGAAACCTATGTAGCCTCCAAATTTAAGCTCCAGGCTTTGGAACATATGCTTTCTTCCCGTCATGTGTCGAGAGAATCTAGAGTCAAGGTACCAAGATTGGTGTTTCAATCTTGCTGTTAAAGACATCTGCAACATAGACAATTAAATCCTTAGGTACCCATATCTTTTTGGGTCCTTGTTTGTTAGAGTTACCAAAATTCTGTTTGAATTTTGGTTTAGCAGAAAAAGCATTACTAGTATACTTTATGTCATGTGTGTGCCCTTAGGTGAAGTGAGAATACAGAGGTGTGCATTTAATAACCATATCCTTAACTTTATTAGGTTGAGATACATTACCCTTGTATCATATTCCTTTTCTGTCATTTCTGCTAACTTTATAGATCGTTGAAGCCATCTTGCTTCTATATATGTTTTTAGCAAGAAACTTTTGAAATTTATGATCATACTCCTTTATGATCTTATCAGAGTTACTAGGAACTTCTGAGACAGTTTTTTTCTGTGCATTTTGTAAATTATTTTCTAGTTTAGAAATTGTTTCTTTAAGCTCAGAGTTTTCTGATCTCAATTTTTTAGTTTCTTCAGAGTCAGAAACTAGATCCTTTTTCAGGTTCTTGTTTATGACTCGAAGTTTCTGATATCTTTCAAGAATTTCTGACAGACTCTCTTCTAATTGAGATCTAGAAAAGTTGGAGAATACCTCTTCTGCCCCAGAGTCTGATTTTGATCCAGATGATCCAGTGTCTTCTGATACATAGGCCATTAAGGCTATGTTGGCTCTTTCATCTTCTGATTCAGTTTCAACTTTAGAAGAGTATGAGTCATCCCATGTTGCCATGAGGCTTTTCTTCTTTTCCTTAAAGAACTTCTTTTTAGGTTTCTCTTTTTGTAGATTTGGACATTCTCTTTTGTAATTCCCTTGTTCATCACTTTATAACAGACAATGTCTCTGTGACTTGACTTTCTGTATCTAGAAGATGGATCAAAATGATTCATTATTCCTCTGGAAGTTATAAACTTCCTCTGCTTGTGCTTCAACAACTGATTGACTCTTTTGGAGAGAAGAGACAATTTGTCTTCTTCTGATGAGTATCTACCCGAGTTTTCTTCTTTTTCCAGCAAAACATTTGATTCATATTTTTTTGTTAGGTTTAAGAGCTAAAGACTCACCTTGCTTCTAGGGCTCATCTTCTTCTAACTCTATCTCATGACTTCTCAGGGAGCTGACAAGTTCTTCGAGAGAGATTTTTTTCATATCTTTGGCCAGTTTAAGAGATGTGACCATGGTTCTCCATTTCTTGGGTAAACTTCTGATGATCTTCTTTACATGATCAGTAGTTGAGTACCCTTTATCCAGAACTTTTAGCCCAGCCACCAGAATTTGATATCTTGAGAACATTGTTTCAATGGTTTCATCTTCATCCATTTTGAAGGCTTCATACTTCTCAATAAGCGCAAGAGCTTTAGTTTCTTTGACTTGTGTGTTTCCTTCATGCTTCATTCCCAAGGAGTCAAACATGTGTTTTGCCGAGTCTCTGTTTGTGATCTTCTCATACTCTGTGTATGAGATAACACTCAAGAGAATAGTTCTCGCCTTGTGATGATTTCTGAATTCTCTCTTTTGATGATCTGTCATTATTTTTCTTTCAATCTTCTGCCCGCTTTCATCAACAGGATGTATGCACCCATCAGTCACCATATCCTAGATAACAGCTTCATGAGCTAGAAAGAAACTTTCGATTCTTTCTTTCCAGTAATCAAAGTTTTCACCATCAAAGATTGGAGGTTTACTGCCGATTCTGTCTTTCTCATCATGGTAATCATTGCTGATGTTCTAACTTGGTCCCACCATAGTGTTTTTCTTTCTTGGATCTTTTTCTGACACGGTTAAGTGCTTGTACTCAGAACCAATCGCTCTGATACCAATTGAATAATGGTAAAACACAAGAAAGGGGGGGTTTGAATTGGGGTTTTTAAAACTTAAAGTAAAAAAACGTTGGTTATCCTGGTTTGTTTGAACTCAAACTACTCCAGTCCACCCGCCAAGGTGATTTCATCTCTCTCAATTAGGTCTTAATCTACTAATCAAACTTGATTACACAGTAACTATGACAACCGTCAAAGTCTTCTTGGGTTTAAACCAAAACCCGGTTTTCTCAAGGAATTACACAATACAATATTTAAGAGAGTGTACAAAATGTGTTTTCTAATAAAATAGTATCACATAAGTGATTTTTTACACAAATGAAATTCATTACGTTGAAGGTGATGAAGATAACGTGTTTGTTGTATGCTAGAAATTCTTAAACGATTTATCTTTCAAGCTTATTTTATATAGGCAACTCATGTGGGAGCTTTTGGAATGTTGATAAATAGTAATTAAATAGATTTCCAAAAATAGAGATCCTTGTCTCCTTTCATCCGTTACTTTTGAATAGACATAAATGAATTGTAACTCATTAGAACATGTTTGCTTCAGAAGATGAATATTACCATTACTTCTTTCCAGAACTGTATGAATCAGATTAATGGAGTTCTTGCTCGCAGCGTTTAGGCACACAGAAGTTGCAGCTTTAGAACTTATTTATAAAAGATGTATTGAATCAGAGTTTGAACAGCAATATAACTCATCTTTTGTGCTTCTTACATCAGAACTTCTCTGCAAAACAAAATATTTATTTAGTGAGCATATTTTTCTTTGAGTGTTTGTTATCATCCAAAATTTTACAAAAAGGGTTGTAGAATCAAACTATGTTCTAACACTTGCCACTAAGCCCGACACTCGTTGGTGTTTGAGAATAAGTGTTGCATAATATATGTGAAACCCGCATTAATTCATCTCATTAACACATTAGAATTGTTAGTTTCAATCAAAGCATCATGAATATTAAAATATGAATTTCACAAAAAACATGAAACCGGTGATGCATGGAATGTAGGTTTCAGGGAATTTTGATCATCAATAATGATCTCAACTTACTCTATGGTACCTCAAGAATTAATTTGAATGGTCGCTTGGCCTTGAAGATGGCTTAAACTTTCATTTCATGTTTGCCCTAGTTTTGACAAAAGTTGAGACTTTGAGATTTTTTAGGGTTCTTCTTGAGACTTTATTTGGGGGAAATTTTGTGATCCCTTGATATGAATGTGTTCTCTATTTATAGGCCATGAATCAGGTCAACAAACATGAATTAAATCTTTGTATTTCATGACAAAATATTTGATTTGATCTCTTTGCATGGAAACATATATTTTTAAGCTCAATCTTGTGCCAAAACTAATCTTCGTAATCCCTCATGATTTTTTAGCATGATTATGTGATATTGGACACATGATTTGATTCAAAATAGATCCCCACACCTTGTATCATTTATTTGATATTTTATTTGATTTATTTTTCTTTTAAATGAATAAAAATAAAAATAAAAATAAATAAAAACCATAAAAATAAATGAATAGATTTAGGAGTCCATTATGAGGTCAGGAACACGTTTGGACCTTAAAAGATAAGCACATTATCCCAAAAATTCAAATTTGCTCAAATTGGATTTCATGCATTTTCTCAAAATTGTCCAACTTGCACAAATCACATCTCTCTCAATTTTTGTCATATGGACGTGATCTTGGACATTTTCAATACCTCAAGATGTCATATACAATCTTTATGTTGATAATTTTTCCATTAGAAGATTTATCTTTATATAAATTTCTTTGAGAAAAAGTGTCTTTTTGTTGACTTTTAAAATGACCTGTAATGTTTTGACCCATATCTCTTAAATGAAGCTTTTTTTGGACTTGAGCGTAAAGCGACAAAGTTGTACATAATTGAATTTCCTTAAAAGTGAGCTTTGGTTGAGAATTTTTTGATGAATTATGTAAAAATTATGCTTGGTCAAAGTTCAGTTGACTTCTCCTAAAGAAAACCCTAATTTAGTAACTTTTGACTTTTGACGAATCTCGAGTTATCATGATGAATCATGATCAACCCTTGATGAAAACATAAATGTGACTTTAAAATGTTGATGTTGACCAAAAATATTGAAGTTTGACTATAAATTGACCACAATTGACTTTTTGTCCAATACATTTATTTTTCAATCCTCTGAGCAATTGACTGAGCAAACTTGTGATGCAAGGCTTGAAACTTGACATGAGTATTCTTAGAGACATATGAGAAACCATGAACTCCACTTGAGGCATTGTAAGTCCAATTTTACTTGATAGAAGTGAAACCCTTGTTGTAGGTCAACTGCTTACGAGGAGAATTTGTCTGATCAAACATTGAGCAACCTTGAACAATTGGGAACCCTACGAGGAATGTATTGGATAATGGGAGGGAAAGTTTTGGAGTACAATAGCTTCCCCTATTCAATCTTATTAAACCTGAAGAGTTAGATTATCATGTCCGCCATTCATGATCTGAAGGTAGAAGAGGATTGAACACTTAAGTGCCTAGAAATTTGCCCTTGGCATGTACACAGAGTGATGCTGTTGGTTGATAGTACTGCTTGAATGGGCTTAAACATGCCATTCATAGAAATGATAGAATTCCATCGGGGATGGGCATAAAGATGCCATCCAAAGTGACTGTTGATAGGAGTATCAAAATGAGTCCACGCTTGACTTGATCTGATGGAAAAAACATTTCCGAAGAAGAATTCTTTTCAGAACGAAGGCCCTAAAGGAGATGGTTTTCAAATTTTAGTTTGTGAAGGGAGATGATTTTTCAAAATTCAGTCTCTGAGGGAAATCTATGATCTTCTTTTGTGTTGGTAAACTCGTCCTGTTTTTAGAATTCATACCGCTTGGTCGTATAGATAGTTTCCCCGTCTTGTTTCGGGAATTAATCTTTGACCTATTTTTTTTGTAAACCTGTCCTGTTTCGGGAATTCATATCACATGTTCATATAGATAGTTGCCCTGTCCTGTTTTAGGAATTAATCGCTGACCTGGTTTTTGTTGGTAAACATGTCCTGTTTCGGGAATTCATACCGCCTGGTCATATAGAAAGTTGCCCCATCCTGTTTTGGGAATTAATCTCTGACCTGTTTTTTATTGGTAAACCCATCCCGTTTCAGGAATTCATACCGCCTGGTCATATAGATAGTTACCCCGTCCTATTTCTGGAATTAATCATTGACCTGTTTGAAAACTGCTTATGGTATTCATCTGTTTGCAGACTTTACCTGAAAAGATAAAATTAGCTTTATGTAATGTCATGATGCACGTAACGCATTGCGTAATGATGCTTTCAAAATAAATGAGAATATTATATGTGTTTCAGTATGCATATGCTATGATGTATTATGAAATGATGTTTGGATACAATATGTCGTTGAAGTGTATTAGTAATTCCTTGTAACAATGTCTAGCTGGGGAAAATAAATCCAGGATTGTTGCTGGGGATGAAGAAAGTGATTCTTCAATTTTTGCTGGGTATAACTTTGCTGAGGATTCCCGCTTTATGTTTGAGGATACTCTATTGGGGATCTTTGACTCCTGCTAGAGGATAGAGGCATTCAAGGAGATTCGGTCGTTCGCCATTCTTTTGAAGGATTTGATTCTTACGTACCCTGATTGGGGACACAAGGGATATATATTCCTCTAGTGTGCTATCTGTCCTGGTTTAAGATACCGTAGCAACTCTTCTGGGGATAGAAACCTTAATTAAACTCTACTGGAGAAGAGATTCTGGCATTGGATTAATAAACTCCGTTGGGGAATCAAATTCTTGTAAACTGTGTCGAGGAAATAAAACTCTAATGAGAATTTGAATTTCATAGGCTACATTGACGAAGTCTCCACTATATGCTGGGGAAATGATCAAATTTCCTTATACTCTAGGGGACCTATTAGGGATAATGATTAGGTCCAGCTATCCCTTAGGGATACGGAGGTGAACCGCTGGAAGATGTCTCAATTTCTGCTTGAGGACATATTAGACTTGTCGATGAATATATCTCTATTGGGGATGAGCTTGTGAAGATAGCTCTATAAAGATAGTTCCATGGAGATTGCTCTGTGGGGATTTGTGGATGACTTGAACATTATCCCAACTCCTAGAGTGTTTAGAAAATGCTGATCAGAGTGATAAACAAGTGGTGATATAACAGGACAAATTCGTACGCTTTAATACCTAACTTATTCCTGAACTATCTTTTCAGATTTTTAGTCCATCAGTATACCCTTTTTTCCCAAGTCACCTTCTCAGATTTTTGACTTGTCGGGTGTACAATTTTATTTATACGTCCCTAATTTTTGCCTGAACCCTTTTGGTTCACCGGGATGCCCTTATTTTTGCATAGTCAATCAACCTAGCGGGTCTATTTTTCATGCGTAGTATTTTTTACTATGTCCGTGTTCACAGAGCGTGAAGAATTTTCACTGTCCATGGTAGTAAGTGTTGTAGCACTGCTAGAAAATATTTTCTTGATCATACGTGGCCCTTCGTATGTGGGAGTCTATTTTCCCCTCGGATTAATCTGGTGCACCCGATGTTTGAAGTTATTGATCAAACATTGCTTACCAGGTTTTTGATAATATTGACCTTCCTCAGTATTTTTCTAAGAATTGTCACGGTATAACGACACCATCTGATACTACTAGTGTAGAGAAGCAATTTGGTGATACCAAAGATTCAATTTTCATAGTGGATTTTGTTGAAACTCATGATCAATGTAACATGCCCTAAGTGATTCATATGAAGACATGCCCCTGGCTATTCATCACTTTTGAGAGACTCTTTTAATCTTGACTTGACTTCCCCAGATGAGTTGGACAATAACATATCATGACCCTTGATTTATAACCAATTGTGTCCATGAAACGCATGTTAATGGAAGTGTCTTTCTCTTTGACCCATCATCTGAAGTGATTTTGTCCATTGGGAGGATTTTCATTCGGTGAATATTCGTCATGCGAATTTCTCTGCTATCAAACACTTAGTCATATACAAATAGTGGTATTAAATTGCAAAGCTTATGTATGTCTTGAATTTTAAAAAATGCCTTTTTTAGTAAATCAAAATTTGTAAGAATGTGATATCAACTCAGGATTTATAGTAAGCCTTACAAGAGTCAGGATACCTTTTTGTAACAATATGTTTTCGAACTAACCCATGCTTCAGTTAGCACTTTGAAGGGTTGTAATGTGTCCTGGTTCACGGTTTAAGAAACAAGGGATAAAGGCTCAAAGTTTATTTCTAATCAACCCGTTCTCCAAGATGTCCTTCAATCCTATACTCAGTTAATTATGCATTTAGGTTCTAATAGAGTTTGGAATTATAGCTCTGAAACTTGGTGATGGTTCAGAAACTGAAAGTTTATTTGAGAAGGCAGTCGTTTTTTCTTGTAACATCTTTCTTTTGTTGAGGATTTGTAGTGACCACTTTTTTAATTTATTATCCCTAACTTTTGCCTGAACTGTTTTGTTTGAGATTACATTCAGCGGGATGCCCCAGTTTTTTCTTAAGTCTCCTTCATAGGTTTTGACTTAGCAGGCTTTTCTTTCAAAATATAATGACTGCCCGATTTAATGATTACCGGGAACCATCATCGACTTTTTATTTGGAAGGATGTCTTTGATACTACCTGTTGTGTATGAAGGAGAAGCTTGCGATTAAATGCATAGTTAAATTAACTAAGAAACTACCATGCCCCGGGTTATGATTAAGGGTTTCAATTTGCGTGAAAAAGAAAACTCATACTTCTTAGGCTCAAAGGAGTTGAGTACGGATTAACTTCCATATATCTCCAATGTTTATGAATTGAAACAATGCCTGTACATCGTCAGCAAGGCCTGTTCAAAAACATATTATAGGAGATTATGGTATCGTTTTCGTCATCCTCCCTCTAAAGGCTTATAGCTTTTAACGAGAGTTGAGCATCACAAAAAGGAAGTAAAAAAGCATACTTTCAATATAGTGAAAATGAATGGATTAATTCAAGAAAAACATATGCAATGCATTAATGGAAAAAACAAAGTTTGACATAAAGATAAGTGTTCAAACAAACAAAAGAAATTACAACTGAAAATTCAAATGAACTGGACTCTCTCAATCTTAGTCATGATTTGGCATGGGAGCAGTCATCACATTTAGGAGTCTCAGGAGGGTCAAACTCAATCTCCTTAGCATCAATCATATCTTGGATCTTATTCTTCAGAGTCCAACAATTGTTAGTGTTATGTCCGGGACTGTTGGAGTGATATGCACACCTTGCATTGGGGTTATAATTAAGGGAAGTAGTATTGGTATTTTAAGGAGGATCCTTTAATGTAATCATCTATGGCTTCAAGGTGTGTTGCACTGCTTGAGACATTGTCATGTTGATTCTTGTGAAATGTCTCCTGGGTGCGACCTGCCTATGTTGATTATTCTATTGTTGTTGTTGCAGTGGCACTAGATTAGAAATCAGAAATGCCTCCACATATTGGTTACGGTCACCCTTATTACGACCCTTCGAGATGTACACAACATTGGATTCTTTCTTACTGTTATAAGTCTTCTTTACAGTATTCAAAGATGTAGCCACCTGAATTTTATAGCTTCTGATTCCATTCTCAACACGTTCTCCTGTTAATATCAGTTCAGTGAAACCAACTGAAGAACTTCCAAGAAGGTGATTATAGAAAGAACATGTTAGCATGCTCATAAATATGTCAACCAATTCCCTATTAGCCAAAGGAGGTTGAACTCTACTTGCAAGATCTCTCCATTTCTGTGTGTATTCTTTAATGTTTTCCTCAACACTCATGGATATACTCTTTAGTTGCATGCGGGTGGGATCCAAATTAGAATTGTATTGATATTGTTTATAGAAAGCTGCATCCAAATCTTCCCAGGTATGGATAATTTTACCTTCAAGTTGATAATACCAGTCTAGTTGTGTTTCAGATAGACTCTCTTGAAAGAAATGCACCCATAACTTCCTGTCAGTAGTGTATGGTTGAATCTTCCAAACATATGACCTCAAATGAAGTTTTGGGCAAGAAACGCCGTCATATTTTGCAAAAGTGGGGACTTTGAACTTATGAGGAATGACAACTCCTGAGACTAAACCCAAATCTTCAAAGTTAAAGCCAGGCACCTTCTGGATTTCCATAGCTTTTAGTCGCTCTTCTAACAACTTATATTTCTCGTCAGTAGAGGATATTGCTCATGCAAATAATCTTCTTCATCTTCATCAGAGCATTTTTCAGGACTGTAGTTTCTTTGTTTCTCAGTTTTAACACTTTTACAATATTCATCCTGGTTGTCATCTTCGTCCGATGGGAAATCAAGAATTCGAACTCTCTTGACTAGACCTCTGAACCTCCTTCCCATGTTAAGGATGCCAATTGGTTTCTTTGTCTTCTTCTTCTTCTCTTTGGTGATGAGGGTCTTCAGCTCTTTCGGTCCCCTTGGCTAAGTTTAAGAACATCTCTTGGAACTGAGCATTTTGAGCCTAGAGATCTTTGATTGTAAACAACAAGAAGATGAGAAAACCTATCTTGGAAACCTGTTATGTAATAATATGCATGAGATGTAGATGCATATGCAATGTTTTCAAGGATCTCGCGAGATAGATAAAAATTGAAATGTTAAAAATTGAGTCTAGTTGCAGCTTTGTCTGAAGTATTTTGAGTCTTCATCTTATAATGTCATTCTATAAGAATCAAGATCACCATGTCAAGTTGGTCCTAGCCTCTGACTCAAGGGAATGTACTTTGATCTTTGACGACATTGGGTTAGAGGAAAATAAATCCTCTTGCCCCTTGCTAGAAATCTGGCTCATGATAAACCTGCACCAAAGGTCCGTAAGATCCTTGAAATGGTTAGTAAAAATTCCATGTTATGATAATATGATGTTATGGTGTCATGTTTAAACAAATAGAAAACACAAACAAATAATACAAGAGCCTTAGGTTTCAAGGCTTGCACGAGGTCCATAGTTACGTACCCTTCTATATTAAAGTTAAGTTGGCTCAACCTATCCTAAAAATAGTAACTGGGTTCTAGGAATCTCATATCACTGATCTTTCTCACAGGTTTTATTTTAGCACAGCAATTGACTTGCCACCAAAATATCCTAAAATTCGAATCTCAATGAGTGTAGCATCGAGTATCAACCAACCTTAGACTGCACCAAAGTCGGTTATCTTGCTACCTTCTAATGGCCAAGATAGGTCAATTAAGGTTCTAAAAGTCACTTAGTTCTTATGACACCACGCAACAGCCCAATGTTATCCTCGACTCACATAAGGAACATCGGTTCAAACCAAATTGTCACACTAACGTAGCCATCACTTCAACAATATCGTTCTACGTCGTACTGTTTCCATGATCTATTGCTACTTACCTAAGGTATCCCTTTGCAAGAAATTAAACCCAAGCAACCCTAAATTTTAATGCAAACAAAGAAGACAAGTAAAATCAAGTAAAAGTGATCTAAGACTCTAAGGTAAAACCTCTTTCTTAAGTATTCCCTAGCAGAGTTTCAAATTCTCTAATACGGTGGGAGAACTGACTTGTTATGCATTTTATCACAAATGTTGCGGATAGAAAGAGCCACCACTGACTTTTCTTTTATCCAATAAGGAAAGGGTGAAAAGAACAGGAAAGACCTTGATAGATTTTGAGTTCGGGGGGTAAATCATGTAAAGGGAAGGTATTAGCACCCTTTTCATCTGTAGTTATCTACGGGCTCTTAATCGCTTAGCTCACTTTTTTGGAAAATTGATTTGTGTTGTGTATTTGAAAATATTTTGAAAAGTTGCCAATGTAAGGCAAAACTTTATAATGATTCACGTATCGATCCTTGAGAGCGCGTACAAAGTGTTTTCTTAAAAATATTTATTGAAAAGTGTGATTGTGAGATGTTTTGAAGAGCTTTGTTGAAAATTTATTAGAAGATTGATAAAATCAAAGCCTCTCAACAACCAGTTTCATTTGCTTCTTGTCAAGTATATCATTCATTTAAAGTATATAAGGCAATCACATATGATCAATGATGTTCAAATGATTCACTTAGACCAAAATTCATAAAGTTCATTAGAGGATTTATAGAATCAAAGCCTCCTAACAATGAACTTCAAAGTTATTGTATCCAAAGTTTCAAATTAAACATACTTGGGCTTGCAAGCATATGTTTGGGCCACGAATGATAATTTTTCAAATTGGAACAAATTTAGCGTTATGTTAAGCAATCGTAAGTGGACTTATGTAGAAGCCACACCTATTTTGAGGTCGGTCAATAGAAATATATGTAGCATACATGATAGAGAAACGATATGTAGATTATTCTCCAAAATGTGTAGCACAAGTAAAAAAAGGGATAAGATGAAGATGGAGGGGAATGATAGTGTAACAAATGTATCAGATGAAATTAGGGTTTTAAATATCATTAACATCATTCATCCATTTTGGTGGTTTTGGTTTTTCAACCTGTCAACACCCAAGATCCAATGAGGTTTTTCAAAATTTATAAAAAGGAAATAATTGGTAAAATTCACAGCATGTATTAAAACACCAAATAAAAATCCTAAAAAAAATCAGAGGTCAAACATGAGTCAACAAGTGTCGACAAAAGTTTTTAGAATTTTTTAAAGTCAGAAACTATTTTTTTAAAATATAAAGAAATTAGAAAAATAAGCCAAAATTTTTGAAAAATAGTAAAATCAAAAATAAAAATTAAATGAGGTCACCAATATTTGTCAAGAGGTCATTGGATCCTACCAAATTTTTCCAGAATTTAAAATGACCAAAAAGTATTTTTAAACAATTATAGCAACTCAAATAATATGAAAAATCATAAAAAAATACCAAATCACAAAATAAAATTATGGAAAAAAATCAGAAAGAGAAAAATCAAAAGTATTTTTGATAATTTTTTCACACTTTTAGAAGTTGAAATGAAATTTTTAGAAATTTTTGAAGTTTAAAACAATTAAAACAAATATCAGAAAATAAAATAATAAATAAAAAAATGTGGACCATCTGATCATTTTCAAAATACGTTAGTAATCAAATCCAAGGGATCTGGCGTTGTGCATGATATGGACATTAGCGAATAATACACTTAATCATTTATTTTTAAAAATAGATTTGAAAAACCAAGTGGCGCCTTGTCATTGGTTGAAGATGACACGTTGGTCTTCTTCAACCTCCATTTGATTCGTCTCATCAAGACGAAGACAATTGTACCCTTGCAAAAAATTTATATAACATGTAGCTTACTCGATTTGGAAAAAACCAGAAGAAAAAGTGAAAACGAGTTTTGAAATCAAATGATCAATTCTCCATGAAAATGGAAACCATAAGAAGTATAAGCTTGAGAGAATAATAGACTAAATCTTAGCAATTTATTTAAAGTGAGATGGTGGAGACTTCTACCCAAACGAAGTTCAACAAATTGGCTCTACAACTCAACTTTTGTAACTCGATTATGTGCACGACTATTCTTGCTAATGGTATGGTTAACTTCAATGAGTGTCAAGGAAGCTAACTGAGTGGAGCTTTTTGTGAATGAAGGTGAGGAAATGAGAAATAGAAATTCAGGATGAAGAATTCGTATGGGATCTTGGTAGGGTGATTCTGGCTATCAAAGCTTGAGGAAATGAATGGAATAGCATCCTCTATTTATAGGGAAGTGAATGTTAATGAGAAATGAGAGGAATGATGCTCAAATCGTGGAAACCAAGCTAATCTGCAAGGTGTGAAATGTGTGATTTGCACATGCTCAAAACTCACTCTAATCGTGCGATTTATGTGTCTAATAACTTTTGGAAACTTTCTAATGATTATTAGAAACAAAAACACGCGCTTAAAGGGCTTGTAATGGGAGTTTCGATTCTGACCAAAACTCAAAATCAGTTTTCATGGTGCTCACTTCAAAACCATGGGGCAAGCAGCTCAAGAGGCTTTATGATCTCATTCCTTTTGCATTGTAAAGATCTCATCACAAACTTTAAAATGTGATAAGAAAGGTAGAATTTGGTGATTTGTGCTAAAGGTTATTCATGTTTGAAATCAAGAAAAACACACGGGTATTTGACACTTAGAAAATTCTAAGTATGAAGCCTCAAAATGACCTATAATGTTCTTTAAAGTTACTTGCCCTTCCAATCAAAATTTAATCTTCACCCTTGAATATGAAATGAAGTAGACCCTTTAAATTGAGTTGTGGAATTGAGATCATTCAAAAATCATAAAAAATGAAAGAGTTATGGTCTTTGGAAGATGATGAACAAATTTTGGGAAATTCCCAAAAGTCCTATAATCTTTTCAATTCTTTAATGACTTTCCAAACATTTCCATGCCTAGCAACTTGAAATAAAGTTGCAGTAGACATCCAAAAGATTATTTTATAAAAATAATAAGCTCAAGAAGATAAAAATTGACCAAGTTATGATCCTTTGAAGTCAGATAAGAGAATTTGATAGCCTTTTCAAAAGACTTGTAATCTTCTTAAACCATTAGTGATCTTCCATTCAAAATTAGCCTTAGATACTTGAAGAGAAGTTGTTAAGGATCCTTGAAAGAGAATCATGTATTTGTAATAAATCAAAAATCTTAAAAAATTAGCAAGATATGGTCCTTGGAAGTCAGCAAACCCTAGCTCAGAGAGTGTCAAAATGACTTGGAACCGGTTTCAACTTTTGATGATTTTTCTTGCACAATTGGATCTTGTCATGTGAAGAGAAGTTGTTATAGATGATAATAAGAACCAATAGAAAAATTAACCAACTCAAAATATTTAAAATTGAGAGATTTATGCACTTGTGATCACTGAATTAAGCATTTGCTTAATTAGGTCAAACTTGTTGAATCAACCTTGAATCTCTTAAATTTTCTTTGCAAAATAGAGCATGATGGATCAAATTAGACCTTGAAATGATGTTGTATTCAAGCAAACAAAAATGTGGAGCTAAAGTCTCAATGAAACTTGTTGAAGAAGGCATGGAAATAAACACATGAACCTTTGAATCTTCTTGATGAATACTACCACCAACCTTGAGGAAAACTTAACCTAAATAAGGGTGAGAGAGCTCTTTGAACCATAAAACATTGATATCATAGACATAGCCTTGAAGCTTAAGCTCTTGCAATCCATTGAAGAACCATTTGACTGAGGACCATCCCATAAAACCCTAGGTTAGATGGTGAGATGTATACAGTTATGTCATCACCTACAATATGAAAATCCAAAGAAACATATATACATATTTTGATGTTAGTTAAAAGTTAATCCACCTAAAAAACACATGTACAAGATACACAATTCAAGGTGCTTGGTGATCCTTCAAGAGAAAATTTAAAGATAGGATGAAGTAGAATGGAGAACCAACCCTAATGTGTGATATTGATGTATTGATAATATGAGATAATGAGAGATCTTAGGGGGGGGAAATTGGGGTATAACACATATTCCGAAAATTTCCAAAATTTTCGGTACTCAACATAAAACCAGAAATTTAAAATTTCCGGAATACCAGAAATTTCCGGTATGTCTACAGATAAAATTTTATATCTGTGTGGTCCAGAGCGACATCTTTAACTTCTTCTACAGATTCATGTACAGATTTGACGCGGTTCTTCACTATATATACTGTATGTTTCCTATTGAATTTATACATTTTTATTTGTTTTCCAAAATTTATGAAATTGATAAAGTTTAGTAATTTTATGTTGTAATTGAAAAAAATTTAAATCCTGATCTAAAGTTTTAGAATGGGCACATTCTATTTCTAAAAAGCATGGTATTATTGTTGATACAATTCATTCTGATTCTGCTAATGGAATGTGATGGAGAAAGGATAAATTAATTATGGGTTATGAGAGAGGAGGAAATTACAAAAGAAAATATGCATTTGGAAACACCTCTAATGGCATTTATACTATGAAGGTTAAATGTTTGTTTAGGATAAGACATGAGACTAGACAATGTGTTTGTTAAATGCAATATACACAATCACAGACTAAACAAGGATTTGGAAGGCCATGACATATTGAGACGTCTAAAAGTTCATGAAAGAAAGTTTGTGAATGACATGACGAAGTACAATATGGCACCAAGGTATATCATTTCTGCATTGAAAGACAAATATTTGAAAAACCTCACGATTATTACCCATGTATATAAAGCTAGATAAATATACATATTGGACAAGAGAGGTGCAATGATAGAAATGAAAATGTTATTGAGCCATATTCACCAAGAGAAATACATGTGTTAGACTAGAAATAGGAAGAATTCTGATAATGTATCTGATATCTTCTGGACACATCCTGATTCTGTCAAGTTGTTGAATATGTTTCGTATGGTGTTAATTTTTGATTTCATGTACATGACAAATAGGTAAGAACTTTACTCCTCCCATCCTAAAATTTGTTGTAGATGTTGAGTGAGCTGGTTGGTTATGTGAATTTTAATTGTGCAGGTACTGAATACCACTGATGGGGATTTTTGGTGTTATGTCAATAAAGTTGACACTTTCAGTTGCCTTTTCCTATTTAGAACATGAAAGGGATGAGAACTTTACATGGCCACTAGAGAAGCTCAAATAGTTATTTTGTTTAGAGAAATTTCTACCGAAGGTTGTGGTGACAATACCATAAACTTGCATTAATAAATCCCATGGAAATTGTGTTTCCAAATGCAACTCATTTGTTGTGTATGTTCCATATTTCAAAAAACATGAGCATGAAATAAAGAGTACGTGAAATAAGAAAGACAAGAACATTTCATAACAACATCATGTATTCAAATACAAAATATGAGTTTGATGTACACTACAAGCATTTCGAAAGTGTTTGTGGTGATCCTTCATTAATTGTTAAATATGTGAATGAAACATGGTTAACACCTTAAAAAGAAATATTTGTTGCTACATGGAATAAAATAGTCACTCTTTTAGGGAACAGAACAATAAACAGGTACATGGATCATGACAATTTAACGTCATTATTATGCATGTTTATGTTTCGATAACAGTTTGAAACATATTATTCAATTTATGGTTTTTAGGATTGAGTCTTCTCATTGAAGACTAAAAAAACGTGTCGGACTTCAAGGCGTGGTGATTTATGCGGAAGTTGGGATGATGTAAACACCATATTGAAGTTTCTTCTAGGTTCCATCAGATTATTGTTTCAAAAAAGAATCATCAACATTGAGCATCAGTATAACACCCCGCTAAGTTGCACGATTTTGTCTCGAGGAAAGGTATAAAACTCATTGGGAAGGAACTAGAAAGAGTAAAATTTATTAGTTCAAGCCAGGAGAGGTGAGGTTGTTTCATTAGAATAACACATGTTTACCCTGTTGTGTCAGCTTGCCGGTTTCCCAATTTTAGGCGCCCCTATTCCTTTGGAATCAATTCATATATTCTGGACAAATTGCACATTGCAGAACATGAGGCAATTAATGATGACACTAACTGTTATTTAGAAGAAGAGTGTGAAAATTTGAAGAGATATTTCACTACTTTGGATATTGTGGGTCAGAGGGTGTTTAAGAAAAAGTTTGCGATCTAACGTATCGTCCAAAACTTTAATGTGTCAACCACCGTTGAAGTAGAAAACAAAGAGGGGAAACAAGAAGAGTAAAAAGGGAAAGAAGAGTGATGTGCATCAAGTAACGGTAGAAATGTTGAGACTGAGCCATTGGATTGACTTAACTCTCATAAATCAAATACAAGTTGCCACCATGTTTTATTGTTTCCAAAGGAATAGGAAAAGAGCGAATAACCCAAAAAGAGAGGGAGAGAATCTATGTTCGGGGGTTGGTTATGCAAAGGGAAGGTATTATCACCCTAAACATCTACAGTACTCTGCAGGAACCTCTTTGAAAATCTGTGTATTTTGGCTATAAATGTTGTATAAAAATAGATTGTAGATATGAGAAAAGAAATTATTTTTTATGATTTTTGCACCCTCCGCGGTTGCGAACCTTTAGTGCCTACGTACCACCTTCCGTGCAATAGGGGATCAGGGTACTCGTAGTTCACCTTTAATAATTTTAAAACACATGTGTGTTGGTTAATTTTAAGAGATGAGACATCATCATCATTGTCCGAGTGGAAAACATACTTACTACCCACAATTATGAGAAAGGAGAATTTGCATCATCTCAAACTGGAGGATATAGCTTAGATTTTAAAATCAATAAAGCCTCACTCAATATCCAAAGGGAAAATATCTCACTTCACTACATATCATTCTAGATTATCCATCTTCCTTCTGAAATTGGCCCGAGTATTGTACTAACGAGACAACTTGCTATATGAAGTAAAGAAACTTAGTAAGACACTTGGATATGCAAGAAGTATGTACAATATGATGCATGATATGCAATGCACATGATTTATTTTATTATTAATGTTCCAAGGAACTCAAAGATTTATACACAATTTTCAAATATTAAAGTACTACCACATTTGAAATACTGAAAATCTCATTATAATAACTTCAAAATGGATTACAACTTTTGGTACAAGTTTCAATAATCCCAAGTACAAGATAATATAAAATCTAAGATCCTAAGAAAGTAAAGCTGATGAACATCACTCCACATACTAACGCTTCCCCTGTGAATCTTGTAATTTGAGCCTTCAACCGCTTGTTCTCTTTTACATACCTGTTGGCGACCTTTTTCCAACCACTAGAGTCGGGAAGTGAGCAACTAGGTCTTGAGTAAGGTCTAGAGGAAAATAAGTCCTCTTGCCTCTCCTTCGTCTCTATGACACGAATCTCAAGAATCTCGATCAAGTCATCTTTCTCCTTCAGGTCTGATCGATAGGATACTTCTAAAGTCTGGCACTTATTCTTCCAAGCTTCCTTTTCTTTCTGCATCTTGACTTGGTCGAGCTGAAGCTCTTCCACATCATCCAATAGGGGAGGAGTGGTCTTCACTAACATATCGGGCATGGGTGCTTCACACGAATACGGAATCTTCAACTGGATGGATCTTACTTGTACCCACTGAAGATAAGGCTCCAAAGAAACAGCCCCTCTAGATCCCAAGTCTTTCCTACCCTTCTTGGGAATATGACACCAAGCCTTCACAATCTCCTATTTAGCTTCCTTATAACTTTTCCCTCTTTAAGGAGGAATCCACTCAAATGAATACTATTTAGCTTATCCCTCATCGGATATCCAAGTTGTTGTCATGCAAGATTAGGGTTGTAGTTAATTCCTCCCTTTGTACCAAGAAGAGGTACACTAGGGAAACTACCAAAACTGTTGACAATCTCTACATCATGGTAAGCTTGATGATACCAAACAATATCTGAATGAGTGAGGGCCATAATCTTTGAGCCCAACAAGGTTGTTTCTTGACATCCCAAAGAACATCAGATTGAGGCATGTGAGGAATAAACCATTGATACAGCAAAGGTGTGCAGCAAATGATCATCCCTCCACGAAAAGAATCTCGAAGATGAATAGAGTAATAAGCATCACCCAATAATGTAGGGACCGGATTCCCAATCATAAAGATCTTGATGGCATTGATATCCACAAATTTATCAACATTGGGAAATAAGAACAATCCATAAACGTGTAGAGCAAAGACAACCTCAAAAGAAATTGTACTCTTCATCCTAGAAAAGTAAAGAGATTTCTCCAATAATAATTGAGCTGGTAATTCTCTAATCCCTCCTTTGGTATTCACATGGGCTTCAACCTCAGACTTCCCCAAATGGATCTAAGCAGTAATCTCATGAGATTTTGGCTCCCCTTCCAAACCAGTAAAAGGAATAAGATCGGTAATAGGTAAACCCAGCAGATAAGAATACTCCTCTAATGTAGACATCAACTAATAATCAGGGAAAGTAAAGCACTGGCACATCGGATCATAGAACTGGACCAAAGTCGAGAGAATACCCTCCTTTATCCTGAGATTCATGAGAGAAATGATGGACCCATACTTCCTCCTAAAATCTGTAGAACTCTCGATTTCGGAAATCAGACTCATCAACTCATCTATCTTGGGATCTTTGAAACTGTACTTCCCAGTCTTTCTTTTCCATAATCCATAGTCAAAATTACCAGAGATATTCACAAAGATTCAACTTTTAAGTCCCTTGAAGCAAAGTTTTTTTAGAAGATGCCCGTGGGTGCATCCATGCATGATGTAACAATCACACACAAGATCACAAATATAGGATTCATAGGTTCAACGTCACAAGCATGAGGTCGAAGGTACTACCCATAAGGTATGATATAAAAGTTTATCACCTGGCGAACAAGGTTCTAAGAAGTTCCCAGAGTCTACATCCTTCCTTCGGATATTACTAATGTCCCAATTGACCCGTTAATTAGCAATATTCTCAATAAAAACTCGTCCAAGCATAGTATCACGTGACAACCATTTCCGGATTACTCCGTCATAGCTTCTGCACTACACCTAAAATGCCCAGTAGGGTTAAAGGTTCTACACTCCTCAATTTCAACAGGCTCCTAGGTCGAAAGCAGCACGTCTTCCTGATTACTCGGTAAACGAAACTACAATCATAGGGGCCTCCACTAAGTGGGGGATCTCATGCCTCGTTTTTTGAGATTACTCCCTCAAAGTTAACATGACTATGTCGCCCGTCCTATCTTAAGTTTGCCCAAGTCCGGGTATAGGACTTATGAGAAATCACCAAGCATCCTAAAAACTAGGAAAATCCAGAAAACATATATACAACATATAATGTTCATCAAATAAAGCACATAAAAAAATAAACAAATATAGGCTCAACCCACTTAGGGATGGACTAGCAATAGGTCGATCTGTCCCCATTGAAGTCGCCATTTTTTCTGTAGCGGTAGAAATGTTGAAACTAAGCCATTGGATTAACTTAACTCGCACAGATCAAATAAAAGTCGCCACCTCGCTTTATTGTTTCCAAAGAAATGGGAAAAGAGTGAATAACCCAAAAAGAGGGGGAGAGAATATGATTTTTGGGGTTGGTTATGCAAAGGGAATGTATTAGCACCCTAAACATCTATGGTACTCTACAGAACCTTTTTGAAAATCTATGTAGGCTATAAATGTTGTATAAAAATATATTGTAGAGATGATAAAAGAAATTATTTTTTATGATTTTTGCATCTGCCGCGGTTGCAAACCTTTAGTGCCTTTGTGCCATCTTCTGTGCAATAGAGGATCAGGGTACTCATAGTTCACCTTTAAAAATTTTAAAACACATGTGTGTTGGTTAAGTTTAAGAGATGAGACATCATCGTCATTGTCCGAGTGTAAAACACACCTACTACCCACAATTATGAGAAAGGAGAATTTGTGTCATCTAAAAGTGGAGGATATAGATTGGATTTTAAAATCAACAAAGCCTCACTCAACATCCAAGTGAAAAATATCTCACTTCACTACATATCGTAGAAGTATTGTAGTCTGCATCACTATAAGGATTGACAAGATTCTAATCTTTTGAGAAAATTTTAAAGATAAAAGCCAAAATGGTAAAATGATTTGAATGAGATTGATTGAATTTTAATATTCTCAAAATAATGTCAAGGTATTATTAAATTGATTAAAGTTTGATTAGGAAAATATTTTTGAAAATGCATGGACCTAAGTCCAAGTTTATTATGAAAGTGATTCAAGTTTAAAAACAAGAAGAGTTTCCAAAAGGAGGGAGAAGATTTTTGAAATTAAAGAATATGGGAGGAGATGAAGGGACTATCTTAGAGCATAAGGTAAAATCTAGGGAAAAGAATTGTCTAACCAACAAGAAGCCAACACTTGACACAATGTGTCAATGTAGAATTCCATCCTTTGGTTTTAAAACCAAACAAGCAAAGATAATAAACCTCTTAAGAAAACCAAGCTTCAATTGCATTAAGTCTTCACAAAAATTGAGCAGAGTAACAGTTGTATACAGATGAATCCCAGACCACAGAAAAAGCATGTAATCACAATAACCTGCACACAAAACAAACAAACAACCCAATGTCTTGCGGTAAACCCCAAGAACTCCAGACAAAATAATAGTTGATGTCACAAGGTCTCAAGGTAGATCAAGGCTTCTAATACAAAGTCCAAGAAGTCCATAATACTCCATAATGCCAAGGATAATAACCAAGTAGTCCAAGTAACATTAAATTTTTTTATGATTCAAGTTAATTATTAGGTATCTTCAAAAAGAAATGAAAAGCTCAAGTGAGCAAAAAATAAAAATGACATAAAAGATAAGGTCTCAAATGAGAAAAGATGAAAATAGCATGAAATGTAAATGCTAAAAATAAATGTGCTTAAAGTAAAAGCATAAAGTAAAAGCATAAATTAAAGTTAATTGTTAGAAATTAGAGGTTAGTTGAATGACCATCTTGAAACTTGCATTTGAAACTCATTAGAAGATTGATAAAATCAAACCCTCTCAACAACAACTTTCATTTTCTTTTTGTCAAGTATATCATCCATTTAAAATTCTCAAGGCAACAATAAATGATAAATGATGTTTAAGTGATTCACTTTGACCAAAGATTGTAAAGATTCATTAGAGGATTGATAAGACCAAAGCCTCCTAATAATGAATCTCAAGGTTATTGGATCAAAGGGTTCAAATTAACATACCTGGGCTTACAAACATGGGCTTGGGCTACGAATGATCCTTTTTCGAATCGGGATAAAATTTAGCGCTATGTTAAGCAATCTTAAGTGGGCTTATATAGAAGTCACACCTATTTTGAGGTCGGTTAATAGAAATCTATGTACCATATGTTTTGAGAAATGATATGTAAATTATTCTCTAATAACATTTAGTACAATAAGAAGGGGATAAGATGAAGAGGAGTGGGGTAAGAATTAAATCACATTTTAACCAAAAATTTTATCAAGCTATTATTAAAGTCATTCATCCATTTTTTGTGGAGTTAAACTCAACACCATGGATCCAATGATGTTACTAAAGCTCGTGATCAAAATCTCATAGTCCAAGGTCAACCAGAATATATACAAAATAAAAATTGTATTTAATAATAAAGAAAAAGATTTTTTAAAATGATTTGTAAAATGAAAATAAGAGAAGAAAATAGCAACCATATTTAAAACATCCAAGAAAAATTCAAAAAAAACCATAGAAAAATCATAAATATGCTCAAATATTTTTATAAAATTTTTGGTAGTATTTTTAAAATTAAAAGAAATAGGAAAAATAAACAAAAAATTATGAAAAATAGTAAAATCAAAAATAAAAATAAAATGAGGTTACCAATATTTGTCAAGAGGTCATTGAATCCTTCCCTATTTTTTTAGAATTAAAAAATTAAGAAAAGTATTTTTAAACATTTAAAACTATTCAAATAAAGCGAAAAATTATAAAAAAATATCAAAACACAAATTAAAATTATGAAAAAATAATAATCAGAAAGAGAAAAATTAAAAGTATTTTTCATAATTTTTTCAAATTGTTTGAAGTTAAAATGAATTTTCTATGATTTTTTGAAGTTTAAAACAAATAAAATATAAAAATCAGAAATAAAAATAAAGTAAAAAAAACGTGGACCAATGGATGAGAGTTAAAACGCGTTAGTAAGCTAATCCAATGGATCAGACGCGTTGTGCATATCATGGTCCTTACTGAATAACGCATGGAATCAATTATTAAATCAGATTTTGAAAAAAAGTGTGGCACGCTTTCATTGTCAGATAGATGACACGTTGGTCATCTTCGACTTCCAGCCACGAGATTTGCAGGTCCCTGAAACTGTAAAATTAGAAAATGAGACCAGTACCATTCACTTCGTCTCTACAAGACGATTCTAATGGTAACCTCGCAAAACATTTATGTAAGTTATAGCTCAATCATTTTTAAAGAGAAGTTTTCAAAAGGGATTTGAAATTTAATGGCCAAAATGTACTTCCAGTTGAAAACAATTGTTGCGACTAGAATCAAGATGATGAGAGCTTCATAACAGTATCAAAGTTTGAGAGAATTGGTGAAGGAATATACCTATTGAAGTTCAATTGCAGATCTCTGAAACTTGACTTGGCTAGCATGATTTAGGAAGTCTTAGATCTTAATTCTTCTTCTGTTAGCTTCAGTGAGGTTCAAGGAAGGTGAATTGACAAATAAAATGGATTGAGAAAAGTTCTAAAAGCAAATTCGAAGTTGCAGAAAATTAGGTTCAAGAGGAAGTTTGGCAAGGTGATTCTGGCTCTCTAAGCTTGAGGAAATAAATGTGGTATGACCCTCTATTTATAGTAAAGCTGATTGAATGCTCAAGCGTGTGAAATGATGAAGTTTGGAGGGAAATCATGTGAAGTTGGAAACAAGAAAATTGTGACTTCTATTTTGATCAAAACGCATCCTAAGCTTGAGTTTTAATGTGATAATCACTTATGGAAGTTCATTAAACATGATTAGAAGCAAAAACATGCAGAAAATTTGTGTTTAGAAGCCAAATCAAGGATTTCAAATTCTGACTTGAGGTGAAACTTCAGTTTCAAGGTACCATGTTCAAATCAATGGTGTGCATGATTCAGGGCATCTCAATACTTGAGTCTTAATGCATTGGAAAGATGACATCACAAGCTTTACAATGTGAAAAGAATGGAATCAAATGGATGCTTGAGCTGAAAATTGTTATGAGTCAAAGTTGAGAAAAAGAGTTTCACTTTTTAACTTAGAAAATTTCCATATTTTTTCTTCAAAAATGACCTATAATGTCTTGCATCCAAACATGGCCTTCTACTTGAAATTTGCTCTTTACCAAAAATGATGGCATGAAGTAGATCTCTTGAATGGAATTTTGAGACTTGAACCATTTAAAACCTCCAAAAAAATTAGAAAGTTATGACTTGTTGAAGTTGGCAAATATTCATGAAATGACCTATAATCTTTTGCATCCTTAGGGCATCTTCCATCCATTTTCAAACTTTGCACATAAAATAAGAGTTGAAGTTAACATCTTCAAGATCATTATGGAAAATGAATGCGCTCAAAGAGATAAAAATTGGCCATGTTATGATCCTTTGAAGTCACATAAGGGAATTTGATGGTTTATCTAGAGGACTTGTAACCTTTCTTCATCATTAGATATCTTCCTCACAAAACTTTCTTGAAACTTTTGAAGTGATTTATTGATAACCCTTTGAAGAGAAGCATGTATTTGGAATCACTCAAAAATAATAAAAGATGAGCAAGATATAGCACTTTAAAGTTAAAAACCCTAACTTCTAGAGCAACAAGATGCCTTGGAAACCCTTTTCAATTTTGATCGACTTTCTTGCACAAATACTTTTGTCATGTAAATAGAAGTTATTGAGAATAATAATGAGGAACCATAGAAACCATATCCACTTCCAAATATTGAGAATTGAGGAAAATATGCACTTGTAATCAAGAAGTCAAGGATTTATCCAATTAGGTCACACTTCTTCAATCAACCCTTGCATCTTTGAACTATCTTTGACAACTTGAGGCATGATGAATCAAAATAGACTTTTTCATGTTATTACTTTAACGTATCTTCAATGATGGGGATTGAATCTCAATGAAACTTTGTTGAAGAAGGCATGGGAGTAAGCTCATGAACCTGTAGATCCACTTGAGGGAATGTATTGTGCTTTCACCTATAACATCATCAATTAGGGCAAACATTTATTTTATTTATTAGTTAAAAGGTTAATAAATACATAACATAGATGATCACAAAATTACAAGTCAAGGTGCTTGGTGATTCCCCATGAGAAAAGCTAAAGATAAGGAGAAGAACCAAACCCTAGTGTGTGATCTTGTTGCATTGTGATTGTATGAGATGATAGAGGATACTTAGGGGGAAAATTGGGGTACAACAGTTGCCCTTATTTAAATGTCTTCTATCTGAATATGTGAAGGTTAAAAATCTTCGTGTCGACGCAATTGAAGATACTTAAATATAAAACAAGCCCTATTTTTGGCCCTAAGATGCCATGTAATGCTTATGATTATGAATGTGAATGAACAAATTCAAAAAGAAATACATAAGACACCACTTCACTGGTGAACAAAAGACAAGAATTTGTTGGGGTAAAGCCCAAAAGAGGAAATAAGGCATCATCAACTCAAAGATTGAGGAGAGAAAGTGAAGGATAACAGTGACCGACAGATTAGTACGAACTATCCACTCACTAAGGATATAGCAAAAAAGTAATGTCGACCAACCAGGGAAAGAAGTGGTAAGATAATACAGGTGAATACCAATATTAGGGTGGTAATAATGATTAGCATTAGTGCTCTCGATTGGGAATAAATGAACTTATTTAGAGAATAGAATCTTAACGACGAACTACCTTCCATAATGATAAGGCTACCATTCATTGGAAAAAGATATCAACAACGAACTACCTTCCATAATGACAAGGCTACCATTCATTGGGAGTAACAAGCCTCAATAACGAACTACCTTCCATAATGACAAGGCTACCATTCATTAGAGTAACAAATCTCAACAATGAACTACCTTCCATAATGATAAGGCTATCATTCATTGGAGTAACAAATCTCAACAATGAACTACCTTCCATGATGACAAGGCTACCATTCATTGGAGTAACAAACCTCACTGTGAACTACCTTCCATAATGACAAGGCTACCATTCATTGGAGTAAAAAATTTGAATCTTCTCTGGGAACTGACAGATTTGTTGGGGAAGTACAGGTTGCTCAAATAAAGAGACCTGCAACTTGCTATTATGAGGAGGAAATTCAATAATGACTTTCGGTGAAAGAAATATGACTTCTTGGGGAAATGCCAATGTATTCCTATTGAGGAGATAAAATCTTCTTGTGCAAAATAAATACACATTCTCAAATTAGGGCTCAAAGCTTGCAAAAATCAAAATAATAATACTGTTGGGGACCATAAATTCAAACCATAAATAAATCGAAATGAATCAGTCAATTAAAATAACACCTCATGAGAAATAAATTCAAGAGGGAACCAAGTTCTATCAAGAAAAAGAACTGAAAAGAATCCTAAAACAAAATTCTTCCACCAGGGATAACTCAGTGGGGAGATTGAAAGGATATACACTTTCTACTTAAAGTTGACACTCTATTGGAGAGAGGATAACACAACTCTGCAAAATATGCCAACAAGATATTAATAATTGGAAATGAGAAATGGTTTGCTAAATTTAACTATGCATGTTGTATGTATGAATGTATGAATGTTATCATGTATATTCTGACAAATTAGACACACAACACTGGGAATAACCAGACAAAACCAACCCGGTAACGTCAATACTCGGCTAAATCACATCCAAGGTGAAAATGTCATAAGAAATTAAGCACCCACCGAGGAAACAAATACATATTTCATGGCTTAACTTTACTTGGAAGGAACATAATCCGAAAATAATCAAATCATAGTAATAAATCAGTACAGATATCGGGATACAACATCCTCTTCCAGGCTTCACTGGGGAATATCACGCAGACTTCAATAGGGAAAACAAATGTTTCAAGATCTGTATTTCTTTTGCGGATTTCATTGCTGATTTTAATGGGGAAAACAAAACCATATTATCGAGACATCAGCTGGGGAGAAATTATGAAACCTTATGGGGATAACAATTTTTAGAAAGGTACAGTATCTCAGCCTTACTTGGGGATTTTAAGAAGTCAAACAACACAACAAGAAATCAAAATTATGGGGATTTTAAATCAAACCCAGCAATTGGCGGGGGGGAACCAAAAAAGTTGACAATTGTTTCAACACTTCTTAGAAAAGAAATTTCCTTTGCCTAGTTGCCTGGGAAACAAACAACAACAAAAATGCTAGCACTGCAAGGGGCGATGTTTTGAAAATGATTCCATCTCAGCACATCAAGAGGGAAGAGACCTTTGTCATGTGAGTGAAGATCTTACTGGGAAATATAGGATAGATACTTCATACCATGCAAACCAGAAATCAAAATGAGCTAAGACATGGCTGGGGAAAACAGGATCATAAACCCAACATTGCACCTGTGATACGGTGGGAGAACTGACTTGAAGGTTTTGCATTTGATCGCAAGTGTTATGGTTAGCAAGAGTCTCCACCGAATTTTCTTTTATCCAAAAGGAAATGTGAAAAAGCACAGGAAATACCTTTGACATTTATTCTTGAGTTCGGGGGGGGGGGGGGGGGTAGATTATGAAAAGGGAAGGTATTAGCACCCTTTTCATCCATGGTTTTCCATGGGATCTTAGTTACTTGCTAGATCACTTGCTTTTGTTTGAAATTATGCTTTGTGTGGTTTTTGAAAGTGTTTTGTAAAGAGGCCATTGTTTAGGCAATCTTTGTAATGATTCTCGTTCGTAAGAATGTATACAAAGATGTTGATCTTTTGAAAATGTTTTGGAATGTGTAGGTGTTTATTTTGAAAATATAAAGGATGTTTTTTTTGAAATGGAGCAAGTAATTAGGAGCAATCTACCTACTCAAATGTCTTTCTTGTTCATTTTCTTTTCCTTTGACATTGTTGTCTTACCATTGATTTTGGTAAACAACCCTATCTTTGGATGTTAACAGGGCGATCGTGGGTCATCGTATAGCCATGATTAGCAATGTTGCAAGGTATCTTAGCATTATTTTTTATGGACTAAGATCATTTGTGAGGCAACTTTAGATAGCATCATCGAGGGACTATGATCTTGTATTTTTTCTTGTTTTTCCTAAGATACCTCACATGCGTAATATGGTCATTTATAAGGAAACCAAGTGGATTTTACCCTAGGGGTGCTTGTGTGCAAGTGTATTGATTTTCATGCTTGTTTTGTCTTGTATTAGGGTGTTCTACTTGTTGATTTTTAGTCTTTTCATACAAAACCCTAATTACTAGCATTGGTATTTGAAAGCGTTAAATTGCGGAAAATAAAGTCCTACGCTATTACATCGTTTAGGGGATGGGGGTAGAATTTACAAATGGGGATGAAATAGGAACTTAAATATTAAAACCATATCGAATAATAATGAAGGAAATGTAAAAATTGTGTAAAAAGAAGGAAAATGCATTTTGAATTATTATGTGTCGACACAAGCTCACATGCATCGACACATAACTTTCCTTGCCCCTGTATTTCCAAATCAACTTAGTATGAGTCGATACATAATGGTATGTGTAGACTCATACAATGCATGTGTCGACTCATACGTGTTTTGTGTCGACTCATACACTATTTTTCCTTTTGTTTTGGGCTTGTAAAGCAGTATGTATCGACTCATACAGCTATGTGTCGACTCATACTGTAATTTTTTATATTTCAACATTGTTTTGCTGCATACATGGGTTAGTTCTCAACACATAATGAAAAGAATGGAAGATAAACAAAAGGTTAGCTTCAAGGACAATGGTTACTACACTTTGTCTCTAAAAAAATGAATTACTAATGATGCTTGAAATGAAGAACTAAAGTCAAGAAACTTACCTTGGAGCTAGATCTTATATTTTGAGTTTGATTTGTTGTTTTGACTGCTCTTTAACTTTGGAAGAGAAAGCAGAGGTGTTGTAGAAGCTTGTTCTTGAGTTTGGAAAATTTCTAGGTGATGTATGTGAGGTGCTTAAATGCTTGGACAGAGTTTGCAAAGTGTGAGAGTTCTGGATATTTGGATTTTAAAACTCAAGAGTGGAAGTTTTATGGACTGTTATGGCTTTTGTGAATATGAGATTTTGAGGGTTTACCAATAAAACTTCTGGATTTTCTCTCTATTTTTTCTAACCTCTTTGTCTTGCAAATGCTTCTTCTATTTATAGGCAGGAGGTTTGTGCATATGAGCTGACTAGGTTTGCAAGACAACATGTTATGGTTTGGTTGGATTACAAAGATCAAACTATGTCAAGTACTTCATAGTCCCAAGGTGAAGTACCAAAGTTGATGGTATAGAGGAGCTACTTCCCATGATTTATGGTGGAGTATAATCAGCAACAAGCAAGGTATGGGCACAAGATAAACTTTGTACAAAAAGCTTGCTTTTCAAGAATAGCAATGGTGCCTTTATGCCATAAATGGAAAGATATTTTGGACAATGGTTTAAACACTTGGGTAATGGTTCAAGCTCTTGTGAAAACATTAAATTAATATGAGATTTTCAAGAAAGAAGTCCTGAAACATAATATTATGCAGCAAATCATAAGAGTTTTGTTATGTGTTCTTCACTAAAATGACTTGCAACTCAATAATGGATGCTCAACTTCATGCTCTTGAATCTCCTAGCTCAAATATGATAAATTCATGCTCTTGTATGTTTTGGAAAGCTTGAAACACCCTCTAAAACTTTCATGTTGACCACTTTTGTTAAATGAAACTGGAACTTGATGAAAATTGGCCAAGAAGTTGGGATAAAAACCTGACCAAAACTGCTGAAAATTTCTCTAAGTGTTAAATGAAAATGTTATGACTTCATGAATTTATAACTTGAAATAAAAACATATTTAGGAGAAGTTGAATAAATAAATGTTGTATATATCCTGGAGATCTACAACTTTCATGTTGGAAGTTTCTCTTGAATCATCTTGCATCATGGTGAAAATTTTGCTCAAAGTTATGAAAAAACATGAAATTTCCAACACTTAGAAAAATTTCTAAGTTTAGAAATTTTGACTTTTCAAAATGAAATCTTGACTTTTTGATTTCTTGATGAATAAGTTTCATATTTTGATATGTTTTGATGAATCATGATCTTTGGCACTTGAATTTGACCAAAAAGTCAAAGTTTGACTTTTCAATATACAGTTGACTTTTAATCAGTTGATTGCAAAATTCATTTGTCAATCCAATGGACTTGCAATGTTTTGAACCATGTTATTAGGTAAAATGATGCAATTGGACTCTTGATATCATGCGTTAATCTAATTGATCATTTTCTAGGTTAAAAATCAGAAATTGCCCTTTCCCAATCAAAACCCTAATTTTGACCATTTTGCCCTTTTGGAGATTTGATCAAATTTCTTGAGGAATTATGGTCCAAACTTCATAAAATGATACCTATGAGTTTGAAATGTTGGTGTGGATCAAAAATTATGAAGTTTGACTGTAAATTGGCCATGGTTGACTTTTTCCCCAATACAACTGATTTTTAGGTCAATTGCTCAATTGACTGGGCAATAGTGTGATTCAAGGCTTGAAACTTGACATGAGTAATATTTGGGGTCCATAATGATCCATGGAAATCATATGGGGCATTGGAAGTACAAAAATCCTTGTGCAAACTCAAACCCTAATTTTTGTCATCAGTGCTTAAGGAGGTGTCTTGAGCTGATCAAACCCTAATTCAGTCTTGAGTCAAGGGAGATCTTATGAGCAAATTATTGATAAGTGAGACGGAAAATTTTGGGGTATAACAGCACCATTCATCAATTAGTATCTTCTTCAATTATCTTAGCAACACAAGAAAGTCATACTTAAACCAACAAAAGTGACCTAGAAGCGCCTTTCTGGGGAACATATATTTCCAAAATTTCAGAGTTCGTCCATCCTTGGAGTCATTATAGTTGTTATCCTTGAATCACAAAATCTAAAGCAAGAAGTAATTTGTAAATTATTTTCAAAACCAAATTTGTTACTTAATTTGTTTGCTTTGAAAATTAATATCAATAATAAATGAAGTCTTTGTAAGCAGAATAAAATAAGAATTGCAAATAATTGGATAAAAGCTCAAACTTTATTAATAGGATGGTA
Organism: Vicia faba; assembly: GCA_948472305.1. NCBI lineage: Eukaryota > Viridiplantae > Streptophyta > Magnoliopsida > Fabales > Fabaceae > Vicia > Vicia faba. The sequence continues at coordinate 1,013,232,945 of OX451735.1, forward strand.
TCTGAGAATGGCGAGACTCCATAGATGATTACAAATTTTTGAAAATGGTAATATACATTGGAAAAAGATACATTGAGATACAATGACCATTATTCTCCTTAACAACTTTGAATTCCTGAGCAGTTACTTCGGGTGAAGAATGGTGAGGATCCATGGAAATTGTTGCTTTAATGATCAAGACTTGTTTGATGAAGTTACTTGCCAGGAAATCCCTACCTTTTGCCTAGATTACCCTTGAGGCTTTTCAATCTACCGGGAAAATTCATTATGTTTATGTCTCTAATTTTTTCCTAGACTGCCCTTTTGGGTTTTCAGCCTACCGAGACGCTCCTTTTTGCCTAAGGCGCCCTTTCGAATTTTCGTCTTAGCGAGCTATTCTTTTATCTATCTAGGCGAAGTATTTCTTGATTGCATCAACATTCAAAGGATGTGGGAACTCCTCGCCATCTATTGTTTCAAGAATCAATGCACCGCCAGAGAAAACTTTCTTGATAATATATGGGCCTTCAAAATTGGGAGTCCACTTTTCCCTAGAATCAGCGTTTAAAGACATGATCTTCCTGAGCACGAGGTCACCTTCTCTGAATTCACGAGGCTTGACTTTCTTATTATAAGCTTTCTTCATTCTCTTCTGGTATAACTGACCATGACACAAAGCCTTCATTCTCTTCTCTTCAATCAAATTCAACCGGTCAAACCTGTTATGGACCCATTCAGCCTCTAACATCTCAGTTTCCATTATCACGCATAAAGAGGGAATCTCAACCTCAACGAGGAGCAGTGCTTCCATGCCATACACAAGAGAGAATGGGGTTTCCCCTGATGAAGTGCAGACAGATGTTCGATACCCATGCAAAGAAAAAAGGATCATCTCATGCCAATCTTTATAAGTAACAACCATTTTCTGGATGATCTTCTTGATGTTCTTATTAGCAGCTTCAACAGTCACATTCATCTTTGGCCTGTAGGGAAATGAATTGTGGTGGACAATCTTGAGTTCTTCACAAAGTTATGTCATCATCTTGTTATTCAGATTTGAGTTGTTGTCGGTGATAATCCTGCTTGGCACACCATACCGACATATGAGATTGTTCTTGATAAAGCGCACTACCACCTTCTTAGTGACATTAGCATATGAAGTTGCTTCCACCCATTTGGTGAAGTAGTCAATTGCAACTAAAATGAAATGATGTACATTTGACGCCTTTGGTTCAATCATTCTAATCATGTCAATACCCCACATAGATAAAGGCCATGGGGAATAAATAACATTGAGTAGCGTTGGAGGCACATGAATTTTGTCAGCATAGGTCTGGAACTTATGGCACTTCTTGCAAATTTGTAACAGCCAGTTTCCATTGTCAGCCAATAATAACCTACCCTGAGCATCTTCTTCGCCATCGAATGTCCTTGGGCATGAGTACCAAAGGAACCTTAATGGATTTCATGCATCAACATCTCTTCTTCGTGTCTATCCATGCATCTGAGAAAGACCGTGTCATAATTTCTTTTGTATAGCACATCTTCATTGAGGAAAAAGTTTCCTACCAACCTTCTAAATGTCTTTCTATCTTTATTCGAAGCACCAGCCGGGTATTCCTGAGTCTGGAGAATGCTTGAAATCATAATACCAAGGATTTTCATATGACACTTCCTCTGTTGCAAACACATGAGCCGGTCTATCCAAACATTCCACTATGATGTGAGGCACATCATTCCAATTATTTACTTGATACATAGAAGCCAGAGTTGCCAAAGCATATGCCATCTGATTTTCATCTCTAGGAATATGATGGAATTCAACTTTGTTAAAGAAGGGTAATGGTCTTCTAGCATAGTCTTTGTAAGGGACTAAGCCAGGGTGACAAGTATCCCATTATCCTTTAATATGATTTACTACCAAAGCTGAATCACCATACGCAACTAGCACTTTAATTATGAGATCAATGGCCTCTTCGAGACCCATGATACAAGCCTCATACTCTTCCATATTATTAGTACAATCAAATGTCATCCTTGTAGTAAAAGGAATGTGTGATCCATGAGGTGTGATAATCACAATACCAATTCCTTTCCCATAAGCATTCACAGCTCCATCAAATACCATGCCCCACCGGGATTCAAGATCAGGACCTTCCCCAAGAAAAGGTTCATCACAATATTTTTCTTTCAAGAACATCATATCCTCATCTGGGAAATCATACTTAAGAGATAGGCAATCATCCACCGGTTGGTGAGAAAGATAATCCGCCAGCACATTGCTTTTTATAGCCTTCTGAGTGCGGTATTCAATATCATATTCAGACAATAACATCTGCCAACGGGCAATTCTCCCAGTAAGAGCAGGCTTCTAAAAGATTTACTTAATTGGGTCCATTTTGGAAATCAACCAAGTAGTATGATTCAACATATATTGCCGCAACTGTTTTTCCGCCCATGCCAGAGCATAACATGTCTTTTCTAGCATAGAATACTGTGACTCACATTCAGTAAACTTCTTTCTAAGGTAATAAATGGAATATTCTTTCTTTACTGTTTCGTCTTGTTGTTCCAAAGTACACCATATATAATTATCTAACACTGTCAGATACATGATCAATGGTCTTCCTTCTACAGGAAGGAGTAAGATAGAAGGTTCAAGCAGATATTCTTTAATACATTCAAATTCCCTTTGGAAATCATCTGTCCGCACACAACCTAGATATTTCTTTAACAACTTAAAGATCAGTTCACTTGTTGCAGTCATGTGGGAAATGAATCTGGAAATGTAATTCAACCACCAAAGGAAGCCTTTAACTTGATTTTCAGTCCTTGGTGCAGGCATTTCTTTAATTTCTTTGAATTTATCAGGGTCAACTTCAATTACTTTCTGGCTGACAATGAAACCTGAAAACTTCCCTCATCGGACACCGAAGGTGCATTTATTTGGATTCAAGCGGAGACGATACTTCCTCAAACGCTGAAACAACTTCAATAAATCTTTTACATTCCCTTCTTCAGTTTGTGATTTGGAAATCATTTCATCAACATATACCTAAATTTCCTTATGCATCAGATCATGGAATATGGCCGTCATAGCCCTCAGGTACGTTGCACCAGTATTCTTCAACCCGAAGGGCATCACACTGTAACAGAATGTTCCCCAGGGTGTGATAATCGTTGTTTTTTGCATGTCCTCAAGATCCATTCTTATTTGATTATATCCGGAAAATCCGTCCATGAACGAGAATACTTTCAATTTTGTTGTACTATCAACCAACATATCAATATGCTGCAATGGAAAGTCATTTTTTAGACTAGCTTTATTTAGATCTCTATAATCAACGCACATGCCAACTTTTTCGTCTTTCTTTGGTACAGGGACAATATTGGCAATCCATTGAGGGTACACCGATGTCATAAGAAAATCAACATTAATCTGCTTTAATACTTCTTCTTTAATTTTTACTGCCATATCAGGGTGAGTTCTTCGCAATGTCTGCTTGACTGGCAGGCACTCTGGCTTCAACGGCAAATGATGCTCCACAATATCAGCATCTAAACCAGGCATGTCTTCATAAGACCAAGCAAATATTTCCACATACTCTTTCAGCAGTTTGGTCAACCTGATCTTCACGTCGGGATGCAGCAATACTCCAATCTTGGCTTCCTTCGGATCTTCCTCTGAACCTAAATTGATGGTCTCCAACGACTCTTTATACGGCAGAATGGAAGCTTCCTCGCGCTCGAGCAACCATGAAACATCTTCTGGAATCTCGTCATATTCTTCTTCTTCGGCCCCATACACAGGATATTCAAAGTTGGGAGAGGGTGCAGGGTCATTGTACTCAACAGGTTTTTAATTAATCTGCACATGTGATTTATGATTGCTTTTAGAAAGTTACACATATATCAAGTGATTATGCCGATTTATTTACAGTTATTATTTATTTCAAAAGGGTTTTCTGATTAGCATTTTTCCAAGAAAAAGCAGAAAATAAAAACACAATTTGAGAAACAAAGACAACTTTTATTAATGATTTTAATGAGCAAAGCAAACAAATAATCCCGTACAATATTAAATTTCAACTTGGGCAGAGTGAAAGCTTTTTGCAAAGATTAATAAAAAACAAATTACTTTGAGACATGGATGGAAGTGGTAACATCAATAGTTACCCAGTTCTGGACTCTAACTCCAGGTGTCACATAATTCGGCATCTCCTGCTCTTCTTCATCTTCCACAATAGCATTGATCCTAGAAACAGTTGGATGCAGGTAACATCCACTATGGAAAATATCCTGATAGCTGCTCAAAAAAGTCTTTGGCTTCAAGTTCTCACCTTTACCATTCTTTGCAGAAAATCTCAAGCAAGTCCTGCTCTTGTTCACCGGTGGATCAACAATTTGTCCCCATATTTTACTAGGTCCATTATGCACAAACTGTTGAGCATCTTTGAATGAAGCCATATAATTCTCATTCTCTCTTACGCTATCCATGGATAAAGCTCGGAACTGAGTTCCAACAGCAGTTTCATCTGCTTCTACAACACTGAAAGATAATAGATGAGAAATTAACAATGCTCGCTCTCCATTTAATATAACCATTTTTCCCTCACGCACAAACTTCAGCTTTTGGTGAAGAGTTGAAGTGACAACCTTTGCCTCATGTATCCATGGTCATCCTAGTAAATAATTGTATACAGGCACAATATCCATGACCTAGAATGTAATCTGAAAGGTGTGGGCCTATGTAAATAGGAAGATCCACTTCCCCAATAACAAACTTCCTTGATCCATCGAAAGCTTTTACAGTGATTCCACTTGGGCGTATCGGAGCTCCTTGATATTTCAACTTCATCAACATGCTCCTCGGTATGACATTTAAGGAGGACCCATTATTAACCAGCACATTTGACAGTGAATCGTTCTTACAGTTCATGGATATATAGAGAGCCAGATTGTGATTTCTTCCTTCGTTGGGAAATTCATCATCACAAAATCTTAGGTCATTACAAGATGTAATATTACCTACCACACTGCTGAATTGGTATAACGGCATATCACTTTCCACGAAGGCCTGATCCAACACCCTCATCAAGGATTCTCTATGAGGAGACGAGTTCATTAATAAGGCCAGAATATATATTTTTGAAGGAGTCTGCAACAACTGATCTATATTCCGGTAGTCGCTGATTTTGATAATCTTCAATATATCATCCATATCTTTCTCCATAGTAGTACCATTGGACACCCCTACTGGTTTCTTAGTTTTAACACTTTCCACAACCTTCTTACCAGCACTATCATTTCCTCGAATAACAGGTGCAAACACACGACCACTACGGGTCACTCTACTGGCCTCAGCAATATTCTCGACATTGGATAAAGGCTGGATGGGAATTTCCATACCATCCTCTAGAATTGTATCATTGTACTTGTACAGTACGACTTTGTCTGATTTGTAAGGAACGTGACCCAGTAAGCAAATCATTATTGGAGCAACAACCAGCTTGCTATAATATGAAATATCGACTAGGGAGGAATCATTGAAACAAGGAACAATTACGTTTACCCCCTCTTCAGAAAAAAATTTCATTGCAGAATCATCACTACATAACATATCTTCATCTGAGGAAAAGAATTCATCCATAAAAGCATATTCATCATCTGACTCAGTCTCAGCCAAACAATATTCAATCAAATTAACCTCATGATAATCATATCTATGGTCTGACACCTTGATAGTTCCATTATCTAATAAAAACTCAATACCTCTTCTTACAATGGAACATCCTCGGGAATCCCTATAACAAACCCGGCAAGATACATAGTGGTTCTCTACCTAACCCTCCTTATGGCAGAAGGTAGCGTGCAATTGCACCAGATCATTGCTCATATGGTCCACATCAAAGATCCAGAACTCCCAGCATATCCAAAGATCATGTTCACCTCTTCCTTCTATTCAGCTCTAGGCCTGATTATATGGATGAGGCCTTCATCAATCATTTCCTGCAAATCAGCCTTTATCTTATCACACCCTTGTATATCAGTACTGTAGATACCACAACCAGCACGGTCATGCGTATAGTAACTAAACTCACAAAGGTCTGCATGCATTTTTACCAAGTCTCTTCTGACCAAGTTGATATCATAAATCTGGAAGTCCCTTGGACAACCAGCAACCATGTTAGATAACACTTGCTCCTCAATGCTTTGGAAAAGGATTATATTTTACATTAGAGTTGACATCTTTAAAGGACAAAAGGTCAAATCTCACCATTTTGTGTACCTCTGATTTCAAGGGATAAGAGTCTCGCATCTTGCTCTCCAACTTCTAGGTCAGATCTCACCATTTTGTGCACCTTGATGAAAAGTGCACGTCTGATCTTCCTTATAGTACCAAGGCAAAGGGGATGGTATAGCAGTGGGTGGCCTGGTATGAACTAACTTTTTATGAATAAATGTTGGGAGTAACTCTGTATAGCTCATGAGGATAGAGTGTGTGATACGGTGGCAGAACCGACTTTTATAAATTAGTTTTGGGTTTTGTATTTGCAAATGTCGCGGTAAGCAAGAGTCGCCACCAAAATTTTTTTATCCAACAAAGGAAAGGGTGAAAAGAACAAAAAACACTTTTTTTCGAGAGTTTCTGAGTAAGGGGGTAGATTATGGAAAGGGAAGGTGTTAGTGTAACGTCCCGATATTTAATTATTTATTTAATTAAATATTGTTTTGATTATTTTATTTTTAATTCGAATTTTTATCGTTGAAATCAAAATTATTTTATTAAGTTGGAATAATAATTTAATCAGGTTTATATAGGTATAAATAAGTTGAGGTATCATTTTACTAGTAAGTTTAGAATTAATGTTGGGCTTAAGTATGGTGTCGCGAAGTAATAAGGGGGGTGTTTTGTTTAGGCCCATTTAAGTTACTAAGGGTTAAATAATAATATTTTATTAGTAAATAGAAGAAAAGAGAGAAAGAGGTGTTATCAGGAAAAACAAAATAAGAAGAGAAAAGAGAATAAGGTTTTGTGAGAAGAGGAGAAGAACGAGGAAGCTGCTTCTAGGGCTAGTTTCCAGAAATTCCATTGAAGCTTCCTTGATTGTTTCAAAAATTAAACCAGGTAAGGGTGGGTTTCTTATACTATAATGGGGTGTATGCTATTTTGTTTGTGGAAATTTACACGTGAAATTGTTACTGTTTTATTGACTTGTGTTTGGCTTGTGTTTTTGTGATAGTAATTGATTCGTGTTGGTTTGTGTTGTTGTGATAATAATGATGAATATTGTTTTAGTTATAGAACTATCAAGGAAAATATGTGGGTTGCTGTGTTATTGTCTGGGTTGAGTTTGGATTAGGAGACAGAAGAATTACTAAAGCAATATGGAAACTACCATAGAAAATAAGTATAGAAACTACGTATAGAAATTAAGTATAGGAAATAAGAAGAAGAAATAAAAACGAAACTGCAAGTGGAAGTGCCGTCTGGCACTTGTGTTATGGGGTTGCTGTTTGGCAAATTTGGAAGGAGAGAGAAGTGTCGATCGACACTAGTGAGATAGGTGGAGGAAAGTGTCACTTTGGAACTGTGAGGTAGGGGCAATTATTTTCTCTTTTTTCTCTGTTTTTCTGCTTGTCCTTCTATGGCACTATGCTGCATAATTCCCAAATAATATTAGTAATAGCTAGTAGCATTATATATGAATGTCACTATTTTCAGTAGCAGTAAATTAAATTTAGTTGCTAGAAGCTAGTTTTATATGGAAGAATGGCACACCTATTAGTTGTATAATAAGTTAGCAATTTTAGGGAGAACAAATAACAGTGGAAAATATATATATATATATATATATATATATATATATTAAATGGTTGAATTAGTATTTTATTAGTGATGAAAATAATTAACAGTGGGATTAATTTAACTAAGTTAGCAAATAATTGGAAACGAGATGATTAATCTGGTATGTTGGTGTATTGACGTGTTTTTGCAAATTGACTGAAATGTAATTTTGTTTTGATATCTATACGGTAAGTAAATGTTGTGATTTACCTTGATTAATTGGTAATGACGGTGATATAGGCATTTGGCCAATGTTGAAGGTGTGAATTGTTGTTATGTTGACCTTTATTATGTTGTTGTCTTTGTTGTGTTACCAAGTTGTGGTTATTTGTATCATCGCATAGCATAGCATAGCATTAAAGTTGGCCTGGTTTGACATGTTCTAAGTTAGAGCGAATGCTCACCACGTTGGCCTTTATTGGCAAGATTTTATGTTGAGGGCTTATGCCTTATGCCTCGGTAAACTAGAAATTTCTAAGTTGGGAGTTCTACTCCAATGGTACCACATGCATTTGCATAATTGAGTCGCATTTAGAGTCGTTTATTTGTTGCTTATTTTAAGTGTTGTTTACGTACGTTAATGTTATAAGTTGATTTGAGGTGTTGGTGAATGGTATTGCTTTATGTTGATTTGGTATGAAGTGGTGATTTTACATAAACTGATTTCGATATATTATTCATCATATGTTCTATTATAGTATTCGATATCTCACCCCTTCTGTTTGAATGCTACCCTTTGTTGGTAACGTTCAGGTAACCAAGAGGATTAGTCGTTAGCGTTGTTAGTTCGAGTTTGGTGTAATTAGCTCTGATACGTAGCACTCAGGGGGAAATGAATGTATGTGTTATTTTGTTGTTTATTTATCGAACCTTATGTTGTTATTTGAGGAGTTATCATATTGATATTGTTTTATGATTCAAAAGATGCTATGTCTCATATGGAGAATTATTATGAATCTGCTGCGTGATTAATCAAAGTTGGTTTATGTTATGAAGACTTTATTCATGAGTTGTGTTCATTCTGTTTTCTTTAAGTGTTATGTATATATTCTAAAAGCATGACAGGTTTATGTGTCTCTGTTGAATGTGTAGCATCCTGATTATTTCGGAAATTATTTTATACTCTGATTTTCTGTAAATTGCTTGGGGTAGAATTGGGGTGTTACATTAGTGGTATCAGAGTAGATCGGTCTGTCCGGTCAAGTTATCGAGTCGTAGTTATGTAACAATCGAGTATTATTAGTTTTCTTAACCATTGTTTGTGTTGTAGTGATAAGATAATATGGTTGGGAGGAATGATGTTGTGATTGTTGCTACTCTGTAAGCGATGGCTCAGGCTATGCAGAATCATCCGATTGTAGACGAGAATGTCGGATCTCGTAGCTTGGCGACTTTCCAAAGGGAGAATCCGCTGGTGTTCAAGGGTAGGCATGATCCTGATGGAGCACTAGATTGGTTGAAGGAAATCGAGAGGATTTTCTGTGTGATGGATTGCACCTCAGCACAAAAGGTTCGGTATGGCACTAACATGCTAGCAGTTGAAGCTGATAACTGGTGGCTAGAAATGCATGCAAGGTTGGAAGATGCAGGTGCAGAAATCACTTGGGTTGTGTTCTGTATGTATTTTCTGAGGAAGTATTATCCTGAATATGTTCGGGGTAAGAAAAATATTAAATTCCTCGAGTTGAAGCAAGGGAACAAATCTGTCATTGAGTATGCTGCTAGGTTCATTGAGCTAGCTAAGTTCTATCCGCATTTTCATGGTGAAGGTGCTGAATTTTCTAAGTGCATCAAGTTTGAGAATGGGTTGTGCTTGGAAATCAAGAAGGTTGTTAGATATAAGAAGATTCGTGTCTTTTCTGATTTGGTCGATAGTTGCAGGATCTTTGAAGAGGATAGCAATGCTCATCACAAGATTGTTAGTGACAAGAGAGGCAAGAATCAGCAGAACCATGGCAAGACTTATGATGATGGTATAGGTAAATAATGAGTTGCTCATGATCATAGGACTAGTGGGGGAGATGCTCCTGCTAGAGTTATATGTTTAAAATGTGGGCAACCTGGTCACAAGAGTAATGTGTGCACTACTGCTGATGGGAAGAGGTGTTTCCGTTGTGGTAAGATTGGGCATACGATATCTGACTGCAAGCATAGGGAGATAATCTGTTTCAACTATGGTGGAGAAGGAAACATTGGTAGTAATTGTCCGAAACCAAAGAAGGCACAAACTGGTGGTAAGGTGTTTTCTTTGGCTGGGACTTCGACAGCTAGTGAGGACAGACTCATCAGAGGTACATGTTTCATTAATAGTACACCTTTAATTACTATTATTGATATTGGTGCTACTCATTAATTTATTACTGCTGATTTTGTTAAAAGATTGAGTCTTGTGTTTTCTTCTATGAATGGAGAAATGGTCGCCGAGATCCCAGCTAAGGGATGGGTGACTACTTCGCGAGTGTGTTTGAGTTGTCCTTTGTCAATCTTAGGCAAAGACTTTGTTGTTGATTTGATATGTTTGCCATTAAGCGAGTTAGAGGTGATCTTGAGTATGAATTGGTTAGAGTATAACTATGTTCATATCAATTTCTGTAACAAGTCTGTGAGGTTTTCTACTCCTGAAGAGGAAAGAGTTGGTTTGTTAACCGGTAAACAGTTGAGGCAGTTGATGCAAGACGAAGCGCTGGTGTTCACGTTGATGGCGTCACTATCAATGGAGAACTAAGTTAGGATTGATGAGTTGCAGGTGGTGCGAGAATTTCCTGAAGTGTTTCCTGATGGTTTTCTTGATGTACCGCCAGAGAGAGAGGTTGAATTTGTGATTGATCTTGTACCTGGTACCAGACCTGTTTCTATGGCACTGTACATGATGTCTGCATCTGAATTGTCCGACTTGAAGAAGCAGCTGAAAGAGTTGCTCGAGAAAAACTTTGTAAGACCCAGTGTATCACCGTGGGGAGCACCTGTGTTGTTAGTAAAGAAGAAAGATAGAAGTATGAGGCTTTGTGTTGATTACAGGCAGTTGAATAAAGTGACGATTAAGAACAAGTATCTGCTTCCGAGGATTGATGAGTTGATGGATCAATTGGTGGGTGCAAGAGTGTTTTCTAAGATTGATTTGAGGTCAGGATATCACTAGATTAGAGTGAAAGGAGATGATATTCAGAAGACCGTGTTCAGGACTTGGTATGGACACTACGAGTATTCGGTGATTCATTTCGGTGTAACCAATGCACCGGGAGTATTCATGGAGTATATAAATCGTATCTTTCATACTTATTTGGATTGATTTATGGTGGTATTCATTGATGACATTCTGAGTTACTCTAAGTCGAAATAGGAACATGAAAAGCACCTAAGAGTTGTATTACAAGTTTTAAAAGAGAATAAGTTGTATGCGAAGTTGTCCAAGTGTGAATTTTTGTTGCATGAGGTTAGTTTCTTTGGTCATGTCATTTTTGGTAGTGGCATCATTGTGGATCCTTCTAAAGTTGATGCTGCATTGTAATGGGAAGCTCTGAAGTCGGTAACTGATATTAGAACCTTCTTGGGATTAGTCGGTTACTATAGACGGTTTATCGAAGGTTTTTATAAGTTGGCACTTTCGTTGACCAAGTTGACTTGTAAGGGTAAAGCCATTGTGTTGGATAGTCGATGTGAAGAAAGTTTTACCGAGTTGAAGAAGAGGTTGACGTCGGCTCCAGTTTTGACCTTGCCTAATCTGGGGGAACCTTTTGTTGTGTATTGTGATGCTTTTCTGATGGGGTTAGGTGGTGTGCTAATGCATAATAGTAAGGTGGTTGCTTATGCGTCGAGGCAATTGAGGACTCATGAAAAGAATTATCCTACGCATGATTTAGAATTGGCTGCAGTTGTCTTTATGTTAAAAATCTAGAGGCATTATCTCTATGGTTCTAGATTCGAAGTGTTTAGTGACCATAAGAGTTTAAAGTATCTTTTTTATCAGAAAGAGTTGAATATGAGGAAAAGAAGGTGGTTAGAATTGCTGAAGCATTATAATTTCAGTTTGAACTATCATCCAGGAAAAGCTAATGTTGTGGCTGATGCTTTAAGTCGAAAGATGTTGCACATATCGGCAATGATGGTTAGAGAGTTGGAGTTGATTGAGAAATTCCGAGATTTGAGTCTAGTTTGTGAAGTGACACCACAGAGTGTTATGTTGGGAATGTTAAAGATTAATAATGACTTTCTCAACAGTATCAGCAAGGCTCAAAAACTAGATGTGAAGTTGGTGGATAAGATTATGGGAATTGATCGATTTGAGAATCATGATTTCAAGATAGATGCCCAAGGTGTGTTGAGATTCTGAGATCGTATTTGCATTCCTGATGATGAAGAGATTAAGAAAGTGATTCTTGAGGAAAGTTATAGAAGCAGTTTGAGTATTCATCCAGGAGCTACTAAAATGTATCAAGATTTTAAAGGTTTGTTTTAGTGGCCTGGTATGAAGCGAGATGTGGCACTGTTTGTGTATGCTTGTTTGACTTGTCAGAAGTCGAAGGTGGAGCATTAGAAGCCTGCGGGGTTGATGCAACTGTTAGAGACTCCAGAATGGAAATGTGATAGCATTTTGATGGACTTTGTAACAGGATTACCTAGTACCTTGAAAGGACATGACTCGATATGGGTGGTTGTTGATAGGCTTACGAAGTTGGCACACTTTATACATATTAACATCACATATCCAATTTCGAAGTTGGAAGAGATTTACACCAGAACAATTATGATGTTGGATGGTTTTCCTTTGTGTATTGTATCGGATAGAGATTCGAGATTTACTTCTGATTTCTGGAAAAGTTTGCAAGAGGCGTTGGGATCTAAGTTGAGATTGAGTTCTGCGTATCATCCTCAGACGGATGGTCAGACCGAGAGGACTATTCAGTCGTTGGAGGATCTATTGAGAGCATGTGTTCTTGAACAGGGAGGTTCGTGGGATACTTATCTTACGTTGATTGATTTCACTTATAATAACAATTACCATTGTAGTATTGGGATGGCACCTTTTGAGGCGTTGTACGGTCGAAGGTGTAGGACTCTGTTGTGTTGGCATGAATCTGGTGAAAGTGTGGTACTTGGACCTGAGATTGTTCGAGAGACTACTATGAAAGTGAAGCTTATCTGAGAGAAGATGAAGGTTTCTCAAAGTAGATAGAAAAGTTACAATGACAAGAGAAGGAAAGATTTAGAATTCCAAGCTGGTGATCATGTGTTTTTGAGAGTCACACCTGTGACGGGTGTTGGGCGAGCTCTAAAGTCTAAGAAGCTCACTCCTTGTTTTATTGGGCTCATATCAGATATCGGTTTGAGTTGGGAAGGTTGCTTACCGAGTGGCGTTACCGCCAAACCTTGCTAATTTGCATGACGTGTTTCATGTATCGCACCTTCGTAAGTATATTCCCGATCCATCCCATGTGATTCAGATGGACGATGTGCAAGTACGGGATAATCTCACGGTGGAGACGATGCCTGTGCGAGTCGCGGATCGCGAGATGAAGATTCTAAGGGGGGAGGAGATTGCATTGGTGAAATTTGTTTGGTTAGGAGTTGCTGGAGAGAGTATGACCTGGGAGTTGGAGAGCAGGATGCGAGACTCCTATCCCGAGTTTTTTGAACCAGGTAAACTTTTATTTTCAAGGTCAAAAATACTCTAAGTGGGGGAGAGTTGTAACGCCCTGATATTTAATTATTTATTTAATTAAATATTGTTTTGATTATTTTATTTTTAATTCAAATTTTTATCGTTGAAGTTGAAATTATTTTATTAAGTTGGAATAATAATTTAATCAGGTTTATATAGGTATAAATAAGTTGAGGTATCATTTTACTAATAAGTTTAGAATTTATGTTGGGCTTAAGTATGGTGTCGCGAAGTTATAAGGGGGGTGTTTTGTTTAGGCCCATTTAAGTTACTAAGGGTTAAATAATAACATTTTATTAGAAAATAGAAGAAAAGAGAGAAAGAGGTGTTATCAGCAAAAACAAAATAAGTAGAGAAAAGAGAATAGGGTTTTGTGAGAAGAGGAGAAGAACGAGGAAGTTGCTGCTAGGGCTAGTTTTCATAAATTCAATTGAAGCATCCCTGATTGTTTCGAAAATCAAACCAGGTAAGGGTGGGTTTCTTATACTATAATAGGGTGTATGATATTTTGTATTTGGGAATTTACATGTGAAATTGCTACTGTTTTATTGACTTGTGTTTGACTTGTGTTTTTGTGATAGTAATTGATTCGTGTTGGTTTGTGTTATTGTGATAATAATGATGAATATTGTTTTAGTTATAGAACTATCAAGGAAAATATATGGGTTGCTGTGTTTATGATTGGGTTGGGTTTTGATTAGGAGACGGAAGAATTACTGAAGCAGTATGGAAACTACCATAGAAAATAAGTATAGAAACTACGCATAGAAATTAAGTATAGGAAATAAGAAGAAGAAATGAAAACAAAATTGAAAGTGGAAGTTCCGTCCGACATTTGTGTTATGGGGGTTGTCGTTCGGCAACCTTGGTAGGAGAGAGAAGTGTCGATCGACACTAGTGAGGTAGGTGGAGGAAAGTGCCACTTTGGCACTGTGAGGCAAGGGCACTTATTTTCCCTGTTTTCTCTGTTTTTCTGCTTGTCCTTCTATGGCACTATGCTGCATAATTCCCAAATAATATCAGTAATAGCTAGTAGCAGTATATATGAATGTCACTGTTTTCAGTAGCAGTAAATTAAATTTAGTTGCTAGAAGCTAGTTTTATATGGAAGAATGGCACACCCATTAGTTGTATAATAAGTTAGCAATTTTAGGGAGAACAAATAACAATGGACTATATATATATATATATATATATATATATATATATATATATATATATATATATATATATATATATATATATATATATATATATATATATATATATATATATATATATATATATATATATATATATATATATATATATATATATATATATATATATATATATATATATATATATATATATATATATATATATATATATATATATATATTTATTAAATGGTTGAATTAGTATTTTATTAGTGATAAAAATAATTAACAATGGGATTAATTTAACTAAGTTAGCAAATAATTGGAAACGAGACGATTAATCCGGTATGTTGGTGTATTGACGTATTTTTATGAATTGACCGAAATATCGTTTTGTTTCGATATCTCCGTGATAAGTAAATGTTGTGATTTACCTTGATTAATTGGTAATGGCGGTGATATAGGCCTTTGGCCAATGTTGAAGGTGTGAATTGTTGTTATGTTGACCTTTATTATGTTGTTGGCTTTGTTGCGTTGCCAAGTTGTGGTTGTTTGTATCATCGCATAGCATAGAATAGTATTAAAGTTGGCCTAGATTGGCATGTTCTAAGTTGGAGTGAATGCTCACCATGTTGGCCTTTATTGGCAAGATTTTATGTTGAGGGCTTATGCCCTATGCCTCGGTAAACTGGCACTTTCTAAGTTGGGAGTTCTGCTCCAATGGTACCACATGCATTTGCATAATTGAGTCGCATTTGGAGTCGTTGATTTGTTGCTTATTTGAAGCGTTGTTTACGTAGGGTAATGTTATAAGTTGATTTGATGTGTTGGTGAATGGTATTGATTTATATTGATTTGGTATGAAGTGGTGATTTTACATAAACTGATTTCGATATATTATTTATCATATGTTCTATTATAGTATTCGATATCTCACCCCTTCGGGTTGAATGTTACCCTTTGTTAGTAATGTGCAGGTAACCAAGAGAAGTAGTCGTTAGCATTGTTAGTTCGAGTTTGGTGTAATTTGCTCTGATACGTAGCACTCGAGGGGAAATGAACGCTTGTCTTATTTTGTTGTTTATTTATCGAACCTTATGTTGTTATTTGAGGAGTTATCATATTGAATTTGTTTTATGATTCAAAAGATGCTATGTCTCATATGGATAATTATTATGAATCTGCTGTGTGATTAATCAAAGTTGGTTTATGTTATGAAGACTTTATTCATGAGTTGTGTTCATTTCGTTTTCTTTAAGTGTTATGTATCTATTCCAAAAGCATGACAGGTTTTTGTGTATCTGTTGAATGTGTAGCATCCTGATTATTTTGGAAATTATTTTATACTCTGATTTTCTGTAAATTGCTTGGGGTAGAATTGGGGTGTTACATTAGTGGTATCAGAGTAGATCGGTCTGTCCGGACAAGTTATCGAGTCGTAGTTATGTAACAATCGAGTATTATTAGTTTTCTTAACCATTGTTTGTGTTGCAGTGATAAGATAATATGGTTGGGAGGAATGATGTTGTGATTGTTGCTACTCTGCAAGCGATGGCTCAGGCTATGCAGAATCATCTGATTGTAGACGAGAATGTCGGATCTCGTAGCTTGGCGACTTTCCAAAGGGAGAATCCGCTGGTGTTCAAGGGTAGGCATGATCCTGATGGAGCACTAGATTGGTTGAAGGAAATCAAGAGGATTTTCTGTGTGATGGATTGCACCTCAGCACAGAAGGTTTGGTATGGCACTAACATGCTAGCAGTTGAAGCTGATGACTGGTGGCTAGAAATGCGTGCAAGCTTGGAATATGCAGGTGCGGAAATCACTTGGGTTGTGTTATGTAGGGAGTTTTTGAGGAAGTATTATCCTGAAGATGTTCGGGGTAAGAAAGAGATTGAATTCCTCGAGTTGAAGCAAGGGAACAAATATGTCACTGAGTATGCTGCTAAGTTCATTGAGCTAGCTAAGTTCTATCCGCATTTTCATGGTGAAGGTGCTGAATTTTCTAAGTGCATCAAGTTTGAGAATGGGTTGTGCTTGGAAATCAAGAAGGCTGTTGGATATAAGAAGATTCGTGTCTTTTCTGATTTGGTTGATAGTTGCAGGATCTTTGAAGAGGATAGCAATGCTCATCACAAGATTGTTAGTGATAAGAGAGGCAAGAATCAGCAGAACCGTGGCAAGCCTTATGATGATGGTAGAGGTAAACAAAGAGTTGCTCATGATCAGAGAACTAGTGGGGGAGATGCTCCTGCTAGAGTTGTATGTTTAAAATGTGGGCAACCTGGTCATAAGAGTAATGTGTGCACTACTGCTGATGGGAAGAGGTGTTTTCGTTGTGGTAAGATTGGGCATACGATATTTGACTGCAAGTATATGGAGATGATCTGTTTCAACTATGGTGGAGAAGGAAACATTGGTAGTAATTGTTCGAAACCTAAGAAGGCACAAACTGGCGGCAAGGTGTTTGCTTTAGCTGGGACTTCGACAGCTAGTGAGGAAAGACTCATCAGAGGTTCAGGTTTCATTAATAGTATTCCTTTAATTACTATTATTGATACTGGTGCTATTCATTGTTATATTGCTGCTGATTGTGTTGAAAGATTGTGTCTTGTGTTGTCTTCTATGGATGGAGAAATGGTCGTCGAAATCCCGTCTAAGGGATGGGTGACTACCTCTTGTGTGTGTTTGAGTTGTCCTTTGTCGATCTTAGGCAAAGACTTTGTTGTTGATTTGATCGATTTGCCGTTAAGCGGGTTAGAGGTGATCTTGGGTATGAATTGGTTAAAGTATAAATATGTTCATATCAATTGCTATAACAAGTCTAAGAGGTTTTCTACTCCTGAAGAAGAAAGAGTTGTTTTGTTGACTGGTAAACAGTTGAGGCAGCTGATGCAAGACGAAGCGCAGGTGTTCACGTTGATGGCGTCGCTATCAATGGGGAACCAAGTTAGGATTGATGAGTTGCAGGTGGTGCGAGAAATTCCTGAAGTGTTTCCTGGTGGAATTCCTGATGTACCGCCAAAGAGAGAGATTGAATTTGCGATTGATCTTGTACCTTGGTACCAGACCTGTTTCTATGGCACCGTACATGATGTCTGCATCTGAATTGTCTGAATTGAAGAAGCAGCATGAAGAGTTTCTCGAGAAAAAATTTGTAAGACCCAGTGAATCGTCGTGGGGAGTGCCTGTGTTGTTAGTAAAGAAGAAAGATAGAAGTATGAGGCTTTGTGTTTATTACAGGCAGTTGAATAAACTGACGATTAAGAACAAGTATCCGCTTCCGAGGATTGATGAGTTGATGGATCAATTGGTGGGTGCAAGTGTGTTTTCTAAGATTGATTTGAGGTCAGGATATCACCAGATTAGAGTGAAATAAGATGATATTCAGAAGACCGTGTTCAGGACTCGGTATGGACACTACGAGTATTCGGTGATGCCTTTCGGTGTAACCAATGCACCGGGAGTATTCATGGAGTACATAAACCATACCTTTCATACTTATTTGGATCGGTTTATGGTGGTATCCATTGATAACATTCTGATTTACTCTAAGTCGGAAGAGGAACATGATAGCACCTAAGAGTTGTATTGAAAGTTTTGAAAGAGAAGAAGTTGTATGCGAAGTTGTCCAATTGTGAATTTTGGTTGCATGAGGTTAGTTTCCTTGGTCATGTCATTTCTGGTAGTGGCATCATTTTGGATCCTTCTAAAGTTGATGTTGTGTTGTAAAGGGAAGATCTGAAGTCGGTTACTGAGATTAGAAGCTTCTTCGGATTAGCCGGTTACTATAGACGGTTTATCGAAGGTTTTTATAAGTTGGCACTTCCGTTGACCAAGTTGACTTGTAAGGGTAAAGCCTTTGTGTGGGATAGTCGATGTGAAGAAAGTTTTACCGATTTGAAGAAGAGGTTGACGTCGGATCCGGTTTTGACCTTGCTTAATTCGGGGGAACCATTTGTTGTGTATTGTGATGCTTGTCTGATGGGGTTAGGTGGTGTACTCATGCAGAATAGTAAGGTGGTTGCTTACGCGTCGAGGCAATTGAGGACTCATGAAAAGAATTATCCTACGCATGATTTAGAATTGGCTGCAGTTGTCTTTGTGTTGAAAATCTAGAGGCATTATCTCTATGGTTCTAGATTCGAAGTGTTTAGTGACCATAAGAGTTTGAAGTATCTTTTTGATCAGAAATAATTGAATATGAGGCAGCGAAGGTGGTTAGAATTGCTGAAGGATTATGATTTCAGTTTGAATTATCATCCAGGAAAAGCTAATGTTGTGGCTGATGCTTTAAGCCGAAAGACGTTGCACATATCGGCAATGATGGTTAGAGAGTTGGAGTTGATTGAGAAATTCCGAGATTTGAGTCTAGTTTATGAAGTGACACCGCAGAGTGTTATGTTGGGAATGTAAAATATTAATAATTACTTTCTCAACATTATCAGCAAGGCTCAAAATCTAGATGTGAAGTTGGTGGATAAGATGATGGGAATTGATTGATTTGTGAATGATGATTTCAAGATAGATGACCAAGGTGTGTTGAGATTCTGAGATCGTATTTGCATTCCTGATGATGAAGAGATTACGAAAGTGATTCTTGAGGAAAGTCACAGAAGTAGTTTGAGTATTCATCCAAGAGATACTAAAATGTATCAAGATTTGAAAGGTTTGTTTTGGTGGCCTGGTATGAAGGGAGATGCGGAACCGTTTGTGCATGCTTGTTTGACTTGTCAGAAGTCGAAGGTTGAGCATCAGAAGCCTGCGGGGTTTATGCAACCGTTAGAGACTCCAGAATGGAAATATGATAGAATTTTGATGGACTTTGTAACGATATTACCTAGTACCTTGAGAGGATATGACTCGATATGGGTGGTTGTTTATAGGCTTACGAAGTCGGCACAAATTATACCTATTAACATGACATATCTGATTTTGAAGTTGGCAGAGATTTACACCAGAATAATTGTGAAGTTGGATTGTTTTCCTTTGTGTATTGTGTCGGATAGAGATCCGAGATTTACTTCTGATTTCTGGAAAAGTTTTCAAGAGGCGTTGGGATCTAAGTTGAGATTGAGTTCGGCGTATCATCCTCAAACGCATGGTCAGACCGAGAGGACTATTCAGTCGGTCAAGGATCTGGTGAGAGCATGTGTTCTTGAACAGGGAGGTTCGTGGGATACTTATCTTACATTGATTGAGTTCAGTTATAATAATAGTTACCATTCTAGTATTGGGATGGCACCTTTTGAGGCGTTGTACGGTCGGAGCTGTAGGACTCTGTTATGTTGGCATGAATCTGGTGAAAGTGTGGTACTTGGACCTGAGATTGTTCGAGAGACTATGGAGAAAGTGAAGCTTATCCGAGAGAAGATGAAGGTTTCTTAAAGTAGATAGAAAAGTTACCATGACAAGAGAAGGAAAGATTTAGAATTCCAAGTTGGTGATCATGTGTTTTTGAGAGTCACACCTGTGACTGGTGTTGGGTGAGCTATGAAGTCTAAGAAGCTCACTCCTTGTTTTATTGGTCCGTATCAGATATCGGATCGAGTTGGGAAGGTTGCTTACCGAGTGGCGTTACTGCCAAACCTTGCTAATTTGCATGACATGTTTCATGTATCGCAACTTCAGAAGTATATTCCCGATCTGTCCCATGTGATTCAGATGGACGATGTTCAAGTATAAGATAATCTCATGGTGGAGACGATGCATGTGCGAGTCGCGGAACACGAGATGAAGATTCTAAGGGGGAAGGAGATTGCATTGGTAAAAGTTGTCTGCTTAGGAGCTTCTGGAGAGAGTATCACCTGGAAGTTGGAGAGCAAGATACGAGACTCCTATTCCGAGTTATTTGAACCAGGTAATAAGGGGGTGTTTTGTTTAGGGCCATTTAAGTTACTAAGGGTTAAATAATAATATTTTATTAGAAAATAGAAGAAAAGAGAGAAAGAGGTGTTACCAGGAAAAACAAAATAAGAAGAGAAAAGAGAATAGGGTTTTGTGAGAAGAGGCGAAGAACGAGGAAGTTGCTGCTAGGGCTAGTTTCTAGAAATTCCATTGAAGCTTTCTTGATTGTTTCGAAAATCAAACCAGGTAAGGGTGGGTTTCTTATACTATAATGGGGTGTATTATATTTTGTATGTGGGAATTTACATGTGAAATTGTTACTGTTTTATTGACTTGTGTTTGGCTTGTGTTGTTGTGATAGTAATTTATTCGTCTTGGTTTGTGTTATTGTGATAATAATGATGAATATTTTTTTAGTTATAGAATTGTCAAGGAAAATATATGGGTTGCTGTGTTATTGTCTGGGTTGAGTTTGGATTAGGAGACAGAAGAATTACTGAAGCAGTATTGAAACTACCATAGAAAATAAGTATAGAAACTACCCATAGAAATTAAGTATAGGAAATAAGAATAAGAAATGAAAACGAAACTGAAAGTGGAAGTGCCGTCCGGAATTTGTGTTATGGGGGTTGTTGTTCGACAACCTTGGTAGGAGAGAGAAGTGTCGATCGACACTAGTGAGGTAGGTGGAGAAAAGTACCACTTTGGCACTATGAGGCAGGGACACTTATTTTCCCAGTTTACTCTGTTTTTCTGCTTGTCCTTCTATGGCACTATGCTGCATGATTTCCAAATAATATCAGTAATAGCTAGTAGCAGTATATATGAATGTCACTGTTTTCAGTATCAATAAATTAAATTTAGTTGCTAGAAGCTAGTTTTAAATGGAAGAATGACACACCCATTAGTTATATAATAAGTTATCAATTTTAGGGAGAACAAATAACAGTGGACTATATATATATATTAAATGGTTGAATTAGTATTTTATTAGTGATAAAAATAATTAACAGTGGGAATAATTTAACAAAGTTAACAAATAATTGGAAACGAGACGATTAATCTGATATGTTGGTGTATTGACGTAT
Organism: Vicia faba; assembly: GCA_948472305.1. Taxonomy (NCBI): domain Eukaryota; kingdom Viridiplantae; phylum Streptophyta; class Magnoliopsida; order Fabales; family Fabaceae; genus Vicia; species Vicia faba. The sequence goes on from OX451735.1 coordinate 1,013,254,506, forward strand.
TTTTGCGAATTGACCGGAATATCGTTTTGTTTCGATATCTACGTGGTAAGTAAATGTTGTAATTTACCTTGATTAATAGGTAATGGCGATGATATAGCCCTTTGGCCAATGTTGAAGGTTTGAATTGTTGTTATGTTGACCTTTATTATGTTGTTGTCTTTGTTGTGTTGCCAAGTTGTGGTTGTGTGTATTATCACATAGCATAGCATAGTATTAAAGTTGGCCTAGATTGGCATGTTCTAAGTTGGAGAGAATGCTCACCACGTTGGCCTTTATTGGCAAGATTTTATATTGAGGGCTTATGCCTTATGCCTCGGTAAACCGGCCCTTTCTAAGTTGGGAGTTCTGCTCCAATGGTACCACATGCATTTGCATAATTGAGTCGCATTTGGAGGCGTTGATTTGTTTCTTATTTGAAGTGTTGTTTACGCACGGTAATGTTATAAGTTGATTTGAGGTGTTGGTGAATGGTATTGCTTTATGTTGATTTGGTATGTAGTGGTGATTTTACATAAACTGATTTCGATATATTATTTATCATATGTTCTATTATAGTATTCAATATCTCACCCCTTCTGTTTGAATGTTACCCTTTGTTGGTAACGTGCAGGTAACCAAGAGGAGTAGTCGTTAGCGTTGTTAGTTCGAGTTTGGTATCATTTACTCTGATACGTGGCACTCGGGGGGAAATGAAAGCTTGTCTTATTTTGTTGTTTATTTATCGAACCTTATGTTGTTATTTGAGGAGTTATCATATTGATGTTGTTTTATGATTCAAAATATGTTATGTCTCATATGGAGAATTATTATGAATCCGCTGCGTGATTAATCAAAGTTGGTTTGTGTTATGAAGACTTTATTCATGAGTTATGTTTATTCCGTTTTCTTTAAGTGTTATATATCTATTCTAAAAGCATGGCAGGTTTATGTGTCTCTGTTGAATGTGTAGCATCCTGATAATTTGGAAGAAATATTTATACTCTGATTTTTCGTAAATTGCTTGGGGTAGAATTGGGGTGTTACAGTTAGCACCCTTTTTATCCATGGTTTTCCATGGGCTCTTAGGTACTTACTCATTTTTTAAAATTGCTTGTGAGTTTGTGTGAAAAAGTTTTTTGTTTGAAAATGCCTTAGTACGACGATTCTCTTTATGATAACCCTTGTATCAGTCCTCAAGAGTGTGATAAAGCGTTTTGAAAACTTTGTTGGAAAAATGTTTGAAAGTGTGGTCTGAAAATTTGCTTGAGCAAGTACATAACAGTTATCTACCTACTCGAAAAAAGTTTGTTCGTTTCCTTCTATCCTTTAGACAATGCTATCCTACTATTAGTGAGTAGGTAGCCCTAGTCGTTGGATGTTGAGGGACTATCGAAAGGGACGTAATGGTCATTGAATGCAACATGTAAGGATACCTTAGCATTTCGAAGGGACTATCATCATAAGATCATTTCTCGTAGGCAACTTGAGGGACATTTTGGGACTATGATATTTATGATGACTTTAAACTGAAGGTCTTTGCTAAGAGTATCCCTATGTTTGAGGGACATGACCATTTTCGAAGGCAACCAAAGTAGGAAATGCCCTAGGGGTATAAGTGTGAAATAATGTGCTATTTCAGATATTTTATCTTGCAGTTTAGTGATCTACTGATTGAATGATTAATCATACACACCTAGGTTGCTAGCAATTAAATACAAGCATATAAAATTTAGAAGCGAGAAATAAAGGTCATACGCTATTACAAGGCTTTAGTGTAGATACATAAATAATTACTGAAAAAATAAAATACAGAAATAAAAACCCTAATTAAAATATTACAAACCAGGCACAATTACATAGTTAACAAAAAATGCTAAAGTAAATAAACGCGCGCATGATTTGAAGATACGTCTAAAATCCTAAGAGAAAGGAATTTTTTATTTGTTTTTGTTATGAAAAGAAATCGAATTAAAAATCCTAAGTCTATTAAATTTTAGTTTTTTTAAGAAAATGTTAAAATAATTAATTAATTAATTGACAAAATTAATTTAATGTAAAAAGTTAATCCTAATGTTTTTTGGGGTTTTTCTTCTTAATGTCAATTAAAGCTTAGAAGAAGTAAGGACAAACAGCCAAAAGAAAGGAAACAAAATCGAAAGGCCAAAAAATAGGAAACGAAAAGAATGAATTCTGGGAATTAAGGCTTGGACTGAAGAGGCTTGGGTTTCTCTTCGATCCAATGATCTGATCGAAGACCTCATTCGAGGGTCTTGGGGGTGCTATATCTGCAAGAAAATTCGTTATAAATTGAAAATGCAAGGCCTGAGATTCGAACCTTGGTCCCTTCGATTGCGCGAGTTCCCTTTCGCCACCTAAGCTGCTTTCTCATTTGAAATACATGACACCTGCTTTTTGTCCTGAAAATTAGTTAATTCGAAACTAAACAAAACAGAAAAATATCCCATTCGAAATCAATCCCTGAACCCGGATCTAGGTTGGTTTCGATTTGTCACAGCCGGTATCATGGGTTTCAAAAGTAACCATCTTCGAAAAACCCTGTCCATGGTGTTCGAACATATGCACATTGCAACTTTCATACACTTTGTTAAATCGCTCACAAATAATAACAAAAAAACTATGAATATGAAATCATGAGTCTAATTTAAGATTAAGTGGGATCAAACATTCTTACCACTAGAGGCCCCTGTATCTGCAGTCCTGGTGTGAGATGGTTGGGGAACGAACGAGTGTACGCCTGTTTGAACTCCAAGAACACAATCGGAGTGTCAACCTGTACGGAAGGTGCTTGCAATGGAGTTTTGAAAAATTTGGAATTTGATGCTATTTTTTGGACTTTCGTGGGGTAGGCTGGTGTTTTTACGAGGCAATATATGTGTGTCTCTCTGTGGGCAGTCTCCGTGTGTTCTCGTCCCTTTTTTATCTGAGATAATGAGGTTTATATAGACAAGGGAATTTAGGTCAACATTTGTGTATCAAATCTTGGTCCATTATGATGAAGAGATTTGACTTGATTTCTTTATAAAGACTTGCTATATTTGATTCAATCACGTGCCAATCTATTTCCATGCATTACTGCCAGCCTGTTATGAGTTGTTGGGCCTCCAATATGATGAAAATGAAAAGCTGACCTACCCCTGCAGATCCATTTCCCTTCAAGTTTGCTCTCTTAGATGGCTATAAGCTCCAATTCAAATTACTCAGAGCTTTCCTCATCAGAGAATTGATTTCTTCGAAAGCTCTGAACTCTAATTCGAATTGCACCAGCTTCGATGTCATGGCTCCTCCGATTGAGCCACCCTCTGCTTCGATTGCTTGATTTGAAAATAATCACTATGGTCGAAAGGCAAGGATCTGGTCTTTAACTCGGGAATTGAATCCACAATCAACATTGAATACTTGTTATATTTTCAAGGAAAACATGCCATTTTTTCATGTTCAGTGTACCTGGACATGCTTTTCGAGTTCCCTCTTGATGGCCTCTTTCGAATGGCCTGGAAGGAGTTCTTCGAATGGCCTTTTTCCAAATACCAATTGAAGGATATTTATTGAAATGTCAATTGAAGAGTCCTTTGCTACGCCAATTGAAAGATCTTGCCCATGCCAATCAAAGGACACAGTTAACATGCATGTCGAAGCTGCTTTGACACAATGCTAAATTGAAGGATCCCTTGCCATGCCAATTGAAAGGCTTGGCCCAGGGTGCCAAACGAAAGGGTCTTTTAGAATGCCAATCGGAGGCCTTGACACAATTCCAATCGAAAGGCTTGTCATGCGGCCAATCAAAAGACCGTGTGTCCATGCCAATCGCAGGGCTTGGCCATAATGCCAATCGAAACATTACTTGGTTAACATGTCTGTCGAAAGGCACTTTGTACGCTCTAACGAAAAACAACCTTATTTAAGATGCCTGTCGAAGCTGCCTTGTTGGAAATGCCCATCAAAAGGCCCTACGCAAATTGAAGGACCTTTTGCAGATGCCAATCGAAGGACCTTTTTTCAGATGCCAGTCGAAGGACCTTTTTGCAGATGCCAATCGAAGGATACGTAACCATCATTTGAAAAATTTCCTTGTCTTTAGGTAAAGGTTTGTAACCACCTATGCAAGAGGAAATTTTGGAAAAACATGAGAGGGAAAATTTTGGGGTACAACAGCTTCCCCTGTTCAATCTTCTTAAATCTAAGGATGTAGCTTGGTCGGTCTGCCTTTCGTGATCGGAAGGTGAAAGATGATTGAACACTAGAGTGCCCAGAAATTTGCACTCGTCTGAGATGATACTTGACTGTGTAGATAGTATTGGGAATGGGCTTATAGATGCGATCTAGAAAAGTTGATGGAAGATCTTCGAAGATGGGCTTAAAGATGCAATAGAAATGTGACGGAGAGTCGTAAGAGATGGGCTTAAAGATGTCATCCAGAACAATGATGATTTCATGAGATATCCCTTTGTGGGAATTCGTGCTTTTGCTTTTAGAGAGGACTCCGCTGAAGAATGTTGGTCTCTGTCTTGGAACATAGAGTTTTAAGAGCTTCAGTTTTCAGTTACTCTATTGGGAAGTCATCACTTGATTGAAGAGACGGGAGTGAACTGCTATCTGGTCAGAATCCAGGCTTTACAATGGCTTTCTGAGCATAATAAGGCTAACTAATATCTGGTCATGCTCCAGGCTTCACAACGACTTACTCGGGAAATGAGATTAAACTATTATTTGGTCAGGATCCAGGCTTCACAGTGTCTTGAATTATTCATTGACTATTATCCGGTTAGTTTTCGGGCTTCATAACTTCTTTAACTGGAATAGGAATCTTAGTATCGATTTGACTGGACCAGAGAAAGGTCTCGAGTTGTCTTTAACTGGGATAGAAATCTTAGTATCGATTTGTCTGAACCAGGGGAAGGCCTTGAATTAACTTTGACTAGCATAGTAATCAGGAGAATCTCAATATCTATTCAACTGATCCAGACGAAAGTCTTGGAATATATTCAATTGGAGTGGTAGTCAGAGAGATCTTAGTGTCGACCTGCCTGACCCAGGGAAAATCTTGGGTCAACTTTGGCTGGCATAGTAATCAGGAGAATCTTAGTATTGATTCAACTGACCCAGACGAAAGTCTTAGAACAACTTCAACTAGAATAGTAATCTGGGAGATCCTAGTATCGATTCAACTAACCCATACGAAAGTCTTAGAACATCTTCAACTGGCATAGTAATCAGGGAGATCTTAGTGTGGATCTGGCTGATCTAGAGAAAATATTTGGTTAACTTTGATTGGCATAGTAATCAAGAGAATATTAGTATCGATTCAACTGATCCAGGCGAATGTCTTGTAACCTCTTCCACTGGATTGGTAATCAGAGAGATCTTAGTGTCGACCTGTCTGACCTAGGGAAAATCTTGGGTTAACTTTGATTGGCATAGTAATCAGGAGAATCTTAGTATCGTTTCAACTGATCCAGACGAAAGTCTTGGAACCTCTTCCACTGGAATGGTAATCAGAGAGATCTTAGTGTTGACCTGTCTGACCCAGGGAAAATCTTGTGAGGACATCTTTCTGAGGAAACTCCTGGAATAGCCCTTTGTTAGACGTGGCTTGTTGATTTGATCTTTTCCATGAAAGGTAAAGAGTTAGTCGTATGCAATGTCATGATGTATGAAATTCATTGTGATGATGTTCTCAAAATAAATGAGATTGTATTGTATGCAATATGTATGCTCATGCCATGATGTATGAATATGGGATGCCATTGCGGTATTTCTTAGTCGGGGAAGATAAATCTTGGACTGCTGCTGAAGAGTATTGGGAAGTTGAATTCTTCATTTCCTCTAGGGATGGTGAATGGAGATGATTATGCTGGGGATTTACTCCTTTCTGTTTACAAATATTCTGTCGGGGAGAGACTATGCCTGAGAATAACTCTGCAGGGGAATAACTTTGTTTGAGAGAGGAGATGCTTTGCTGGAAGATTTTGCCGATTTGGCGAAATAAACTCTGCTGGGGGATGAACTTTCGTAGTTGGATAAATAAACTCTATTGGGGATTGAGCTTTTGTATTCATAGAAATAAATTCTGCTCAGGAGGAGGTTCCGCAATCATAGAAATAAACTTTGCTCGGAATAAAGCTTTATAAACCGTTTGCGATTATAAAACTCGGTTGGGGAATATAGATATCAGCTCTCTGAAGGAACTTTGCTGGGGAAAGTAACTCCTGTTCGGGGCAGCAGATATCAAAACTTTTGGTTGCCTCTACTCTGTGGGGGACATAGACGTCACTGGGACGTATGTTGAGGATGTAGTGGTGACTTCACATCAAGACGTTTCTGCCCCTGTACCTGTTGGAGAAAGTACCTACGGAGGCTTTGTGGATGGATCTATGTGTTGAAATAAGTGTCATAATGACACCCGTCTCTGGATCGTATCTGAACTGTATTTCGAATTTGCATTAAATGAGTGTCAGAATGATATCCGTCTCTAGATCGTATCTGAATTGTATTTGAAACATGTATTGAATGAGTGTCAGAATGACATCCGTCTTTGGATCGTATCTGAACTATATTTGGAACGTGTATTGAATGAGTGTCATAATGACATCCGTCTCTGGATCGTATCTGAACTGTATTTGAAACATGTGTTGAATGAGTGTCATAATGATATCTGTCTCTGGATCGTGTCTGCACTGTACTTAAAACATGTGTTGAATAGGTGTCAGGATGACATCGGTTTCTGGATTATACCTGAACCGTTTCTAGATGAGACTCTAGAATAAGTGTCAGGATAACATCCATCTTTGGATCGTACCTGAACTGTTTCTAGATGATGTGTTGAAATAAGTGTCAGAATGACATCCGTCTCTGGATCGTATCTGCACCGTTTCTAGAAGAGACTCTGGAATAGGTGTCAGGGTGACATCCGTCTTTGGATCGTAACTAAACCGTTTCTAGATGAGAATATGGTGTAAGTGTCAGGATGACATCTGTTGTACCCCAAAATTTGCCCTCTCATTTTACTCAATACATATTCCTAGAGATCCTCAATATGCTAAAGTTTGCCCAAGAGTTGACCAGACAAACTCTCTCCTAAGGCAGTGTATCTCAAATTAGGGTTTCCATTTTCATCAAGATAGGTGAAATCCAAAGACCTCATATGCTCTCCATGGTCCTAATATGTTCTCAAGATCCTCCATGTCAAATTTCAAGCACTGCAAAAGAAGTTTGCTCAGTCAACTGCTCAGATGCTTGAGAATTGACTATATTAGGTCAAAAGTCAATTGTGGCTCACATATAGTCAAACTTAAAGATTTTTGGTCAACATAAACATTTTGAAGTGATATCCATCATTTTATCAAGGGTTGATCATGATCCTTCTTGGAATTCCCTAAATTCATCAAAACCCAAAAGTTGCTAAATTAGGGTTTCTCAGGAAAAGTCAACCAAACTTTGACCAAGCATAACATCCAAATACTTTATCAGAAATTTTCCATCCCAGGCTCATTTTGAAGAGGATGCAATTCCCCACAATTCATCTTCATCCCCCAAGTTCAAAATATGCATTCATAAAAAGATATGAATTTCTACATTATAGGTCCTTTTGAAAAGTTAACAAAAACACTTTTTGGGTCAAAGCTTCTTATATGAACATGGAAGACCCAATTGAGATGAGACCAAAAGGCTTGCTTAGGGGACATCATAAGCTTTCTAAAAAGTCCAAGAACACCTCTCTAGGATTAAAATTGGAGGAGATATGCCTTGTTAAAGTTGACCTTTTTTGCAAAATTGCCAAAAGTCAAATGGGATCAAAATTACATTTTTGCCAAATGGGCCTAACTTTTTATACTTGCACCTCACTTATAACATGGTCCACGACCCAAATGTTCACTCACATGTTATTTGCTTTATTATTTATTTTATTTTGATTTTTTATTTATTAAAAATTGAATTAAATCAAATAAATGACAAATAATAGCAAAGATATGTTTTGGTATGATTTTTTGACAGGATCTCAATCAAATTATGCTAAGATATCAAGACCAAATCGAATCAAGCAGGATTGGTACAAAAATGGGATGATTTGGCTCAATTTAGAAAGTTTGCATATGGCTAAAGAATCAAATCAAATCTCATCAAAACTTTAAGATTCAATTTGTTTTGCAACCCTAATTCATTAAGGGATATATAATGAACAAGAACAAAGCATGAAATAAGGGGTTGCAGTCGTGAAGAGGCTAGAACAAACTTCAAAATTTCAAAGAAAAGTGGTGGGTCGATTTCCATTCTAGAGGCCAATTCAAGCCATTCTAACATTACCAATAGATTGTTTGACATCTCAGGAACGTATCCCAATCAATTGTAAGCCGCCCCAAGTACAGAATCACCACGTAGCAGTCACACGGTTTGCTTGTTTTTTTTCAAAATCGATTACAGCCATTCTTGCATAATTAGCATAGTTTAATGACATATTTGTGATCATTGATGTATTTCTAACATGTATGGATCATTTAATTGAATTTCTGAGGCTTATATAGGAGTTTACCATTGTTAGGGTCTGCTCTGGTGTTTTAGGGTTTTTCTATATAGGTGAAATTGGCCCAATAAAATAATACCATGATGCTCGTGAGGCCGAGACGAGTTGATTGGTATAACCATAATTAATTTATCGTGCCTGTGCTGGATTTTTGACATTTGCAGTGTTATGGCCATGGAAGTTTGTCTGTGGGTATAGGGTGCACGCCTAATACGACGGAGGATAAAGAAGATGATGAGGTGTTCAACAACCATTGGACCATTCAAACTTCGCGCGCTTTTAATTCAGTTTACCTTGTTTTCATATATTATATTTTGGCTTTATTATGTTAACAAATAACAAGAATGGCGCAGCTCGCAAGGGAGTGTATTGGTAAGCGAGAGGACCTGGGTTCAATCCCAGGTCCCAGTAAAACTTTATTTTCCTATTTTCCTTTACAGATCACGTACATCACCTGCCCTAGCGTCCACCATATGTCATCATCCTCCATCCAATGGATGCACATCTGGCCAGATCCAATGCTTACCAATGAAGGACCATGGTGCACGTCCAAGTCAACATCACACAGAATCCAGTGCTGACTGGGCTTCAGCACTAATGGGCCTGGAGAATTTCAACATCACACCCCCTCATGCAGCATGACAGAGGCCCAATTCTTTCCTTTTTCTATTTCTTAAGTTATTCTCTTGATTATTTTTTTTCTCACAAAAATAACTCAAAAATCATTTTTTATTTAATCAAAAATCATGAAAACATCAAAAATTTGTTTCATAAAAAATATTTTGTTTCTTTAATTAATTAATTTAGTTTAATTAATTTAGGGAAATTTAATTCTTTTTTTTCATAAGCTAAAAACAATTAGAAATTAGGGTTAATTTTGTACATAACCTAATTAATTCTTTTCTCAAAAATAACCTAAATATTTTCATCAATTAGATTTTTAGGGTTTTTAACCATTCTCGCATTTAATTCGTCGCGCGCATTTTAATTATTTTTATTATAATTGTAACTGATCCGAGTTTGTAATAGTAATTAGGGTTTTAAATTCCGCATTTTTATTTTCAGTCAAGATAATTATGTAACTACCAAAGCCTTGTAATAGCTATGACCTTTAAACTTCCCACACTTTAAATTCCCGCAATCTAACGGTCTAGATGCATGGCTACTAGGATTGTATGGAAAGATTGTTTGAAAATTAAAACGGTAGATCACCTAATGTGAAAAGACTAAATTAACTAAAAATTTCACATGCACATATTCACTCCTAGGGTTTGCCTCACTTCGGTTGCCTTCGGTAAAACAGTCATTAAGCATAGGAGATTTTAGTGGTTGTCCACTAGTCTAAAAGATCAAATGTCCCATTCGAATGTTGCCTCGGAAATGTTTCCTCGGAAAGATCTTAAGAATCTAGGGTTACTACTAACATTTCCTACCCATTGCTTTGGTGATTGTACTTATCCCTTTCGAACGTCCCTTACAAACTCCAACGATGGGGCTACCTACTCCTTAAATATAGTAGGATAGCATTGTCTAAAGGAAACAAGAACGAACAATCTTTTTTCGAGTAGGTAGAATCTTAAGTACTTGCTCAACAAAACTTTTCACACAAACACCTTTCAAAACAAATTTTCAAAACAAACTTCGTCACACCCTTGAGGACTGATACAAGGGTTATCACGAAGTAAAACTTTTCAAAACAAGCACACATAAGCAATTTTAAAAGGATGAGCAAGTACCTAAGAGCCCATGGAAAACCATGGATAGAAAGGGTTCTAACACCTTCCCTTTCTATAGTCTACCCCCCGTACTCTGAAATCTCGAAAAAGGTTTTTTCTGTTCTTTTCCCTTTTCCATGATTGGATGAAAAAAAAGTTGGTGGCGACTCTTGCTTACCGCGACATTTTGCAAACAAAAAACGCAAAATGCAAACCAGTAAAAACAGTCCGTTCTGCCACCGTATCACAGAACTGGCGACTCTGCTGGGGATTCAAAAATAAAGTGAGGTTTACCTTAGGATCTAGGTCATGTTAAAAAAATTCTTTCTTGTTTGTTTTCTTTATTCTTAAAAGGGTTTTGCTTGGGTTACTATAGATCCTACACCCGGTTCTAGAGGCCCTCATTAGGTAAATAACAATAGATCGTGGAGACTGTACGGCGTAGACCGATATGGTTGAAGTGATGGTTGTGTTAGTGTGGCATTTTGGTTGGTACCGGTATCCTTCGTGGGGAAACGAGGAGAATACGGGGCCGCCGCGTGGTGTCGTGAAGCACTAACAGACCTTAGAACCTTAGTTGAACAAAATTTTCCATTAGAAAGTAGTGACATAGCCGGCCTCGGTGTAGAGCTGAGGATTTGTTGATACTCGATGCTACACTCATTGAGATCATACTTTCAGGATATTTCGGCCACAAGAAAAGATTGCTTGAGCTGAGACAATGCCCGATAAAGGATGGTCAGTGATATTGAGAACCATTAGAACCCGGTTACTTTTTAAGATAGGTTTGAAACCAACTAAACTTCAAGAGGGTATGACCTTTAACCTCATGCAGGCCTTAAACCTAAGGACTGGTGTGATTTGACTGTGTTTGCTATACTTGTGGCCTATCATGACATCATGCATCATAACATAGCATCCATTCTTATTGCACTAACCATTTCAAAGACCAAGGGAATTTATCTTTATTCTGTTTTGTAGATCATGGCTTTCGTTCGTAGAAACACTATCCGAATCAGCTTTGTGAAGATACCTTCCCAACTCAAAGAGCTAGTATCAAGGGTTTCTGAAACTTCTGCGTTCACTAAGAGACATGGTAAACTTCTCAACCTGGTTACGTCAAACTTTGATGAAAAGATGATGAGTGTACTCTTTCAGTTCTTTGATCACAAGTACCACTGCTTCACCTTTCCAGACTATCAGTTGGTGTCTACCTTGGAAGAATTCTCTCAGCTGCTGGATATACCCATTCTTGAACAGTTTCCCTTCACAGGTCTAGAAGAAGTTCCTAAGCCAGAAGTCATTGCCTCAGTTTTGCATCTGAAATGGGCCGATGTGGTATCCAATTGGGAAACAAGAAGCAGAGTCAAGGGTTTTCAAGCTAAGTTTCTGATAGACAAGGCACATTTGTTTTGGAATGATATGGATTTTCAGGCTTTTGAGGAGGTTTTTTCTCTTCTAATCTATGGTTTAGTCCTATTCCCTAATCCGGACTCATTCATAGATGTGAATGCTATCAAGATCTTCCTCTCCCACAACCCTGTGCCTACCTTGCTCGAAGATATTTTGCACGCTCTCCATACTCGTACCATAAAGAGAAGAGGGGTTCTTATGTGTTGCATGCCATTGCTATCGAGGTGGTTTATTTCTCACCTCCCAAAGTCTGTACTAAAGAATGAAGAAGGTTTGGGTTGGTCGCAAAGGATAATGTCACTCGCTCACATGGATATTCTCTGGTGTTCCCGAGCTATGGAAAACACTGCTAGTATTGACTGCTGCGAGGAGTACCCTAATGTCCCATTACTTGGTATCAAAGGGGGTATAACCTACAATCCTTGTTTGGCTCTGCGATAATTTGGTTACGCTCGAAAAGATGGTCCCCATGAATTACTTATCAAGGGCATTGTATTCAACTATGAGGATGATGTTCAAGAGTATCGCCGAAGGTTCATACGAGCTTGGGGCATGGTAAACAGATCTGGCACCAAGGCTTTGGGGCCAAAGGCTTCCATTCCTATGAAACCTTACCTCCAATAGGTACGAGCTCGCACCCAGAAGCTTATAATTCCCTATGGGTCAGTTTTACCAATGATTGTGAAACCCACTACTGAAGGGGGCATTCCTTACACGGTTCTCTATCCTTATATACCCACGTATTTTGGGGAATTACAGAAGTCTTGGATTCAGTTGATGAAGGAGCGGGATACTTACAGGGATCAGTTCCATACTCAGGAGAGGAAGGTTTTAGAGCTCACAAAGCAGCTTCATAAGGAAAGAGGACTCAATGCTTATCTCGGCACAAAGAGGAAGCATCCATGGGAGTTTTGATTTCTTTTCTAGTTTTAGATTTATTTTTAATTGTAACGCCTAAAAGGCATTTGAACTTCAAATTCAGCTAATAAAGTCTTTGTTATTTTGGTTTGCAAATTTAAATTTCCCAAAGTCTTTGAAATCATTGCATGCGCATCCCATTCATAACATTGCATGTACAGGTACCATTCCAGGTTTCTCATCTTCTTCGTTGTTTATTTCAGCAGAAATGTCTTCCGAACAAAGCATCAAGGACCTGGAGGCACAAAACGCCTAGTTCCAACAAATGTTCATAAGTTTGGCAAAAGGGCAGGAGGATCTGAAAGCCCTCATCTCGAAAGAAGGTTTGGAGAGCGGTTGAAGAGACAAGTCGATTTGACCTCTTCATCTAAGGAATGGGAGAATCAAGAAGAAGAGAAGGATCTCAATTCTGCAGTTTCTAACAATGATACTGATTACAATGATGAGAAATATCCTCCCGCTGAGGATAGATACAAGCAGTTGGAAGATTGTTTGAGTGCCATAGAAGTTCAAAGGATACATGGACTGGATTTCGAAGAATTGGGATTGGTGTCGGGAGTGGTCATCCCACAGAAGTTCAAAGATCCAGTTTTTGCTAAGTATGATGGGGTGTCCTTCCCAAAACTCCATCTTCGCTCTTATGTCAGAAAGATCCAGCCCCACACCGCTGATAGAAATCTATGGGTTCATTTATTTCAAGATAGTCTGTCAGGGACTCAGCTTGAATGGTTCTACCAGCTAGAGGGAGCTAATGTCCGAAATTGGGAAGATTTGGTTGTTGCTTTCTACAAGCAGTATCAGTATAATGCCGACCTTGCTCCTACTCGTACTCAACTCCAGAGTATGTCCATGGGTGCAAGTGAAGGCTTTAAAGACTATGCACAGAAATGGAGAGACTTGGCTGGAAGAGTTCTACCCCCGTTGTCTGATAGGGAGTTAGTTGATATGTTTCTGGGGATGCTATTTGGTCCATTCTTTAATCATTTGATCGACAGCTCGTCAGCTGGTTTCACCGAGCTGATTCTAACTGGAGAAAGAGTAGAAGCTGGGATTCGGAGCGGCAAGATACAGAAGGATGCCTCTTCAAGCTTAGTAAAGAAGCCTTTTGCTGGTAAAAAGGAAGCCAGTGCCATCTATAGGCCGAGGGGCCAAAACAGGGTTGAACATCGTCAGACAGTAAGTGTCGTAATAATACCTAGGCATGTAGTTTCTCCACAACGTAACAATCAACAAAGAGTGGAAAGACCACAACGGAAGTTTACCCGAATCAACATGACATTGGCTGAAGTTCTACCTCATCTGCTGAGATCCAACTTGGAAACCTTGAAAGAGGCTCCCAAGAACCCAAATACTACATCTCCCTAATATAATCCAAATGCTCGGTGTGCCTATCATTCTGAGAGTCCTGACCACGATACCAATTATTGTTGGGCTCTAAGGAATAAGGTACAAGATCTGATTGAAGCCAAGGAAATTGAGTTCAATGCTCCAAAGAAGCCCAATGTCATAACTGCTCCCATGCCTAAGCACGGTCGTGGAATTAATGCTATTGATATCGACTTGTTTGTGACCTTTGTGGATGAAGATTCTACTCCTCTCATGACTGTGAAGAAGAATTTGTTGTTGGCCGGGTTATTTTCGGGTTGTGGTGAAGTTTGCCACATGTGTTCGTTTCTACCTTTTGGTTGCCATTTGCTGAAGTCAGGTGTTTAATGCCTGATGGACAGGAAAGAAATTTTATTCGAGAAAACTTTGGTTCCTGTTGTTCCATCTAAAGACATTGCCATTATAACCATTTCCGCCAATCCTTCCAAGGTCTCATCGAGAAGACCTGTTAGGATTACATCTTCTTCAAGAATTGCTCCGCTGATAATCACCGTTCCTGGTCTTGTCCCGTATGTCTCAGACAAAGCTGTCCCTGGCATTATGGTGTCGATGTATACTGTCATGGCATCAAACCAGATTTGAAAGATGAAGAGGTTGACCCTGATATTGGTAACATTGTCGGAACTAGTAAAGTTACTCGAAGTGGAAGGGTCTTCTCCCCCGAGATTTCCCCTAAGACTGTCAACAAGCCTATTATCATTCCACCTGTTATTCCTACTATTACATCAACTATTGCTCCTGTTCTTACTCCAGTCATTACCCCTGTCGGTGAATCGTCTGATACCCGTGGCAAAGAAATTATAGGTGAGTCTGCCCGGACGGAGGCGCCTAGGAAAATTGTTGTGGAAGCCTCTAAGCAAGAGATAGAGGAAATACTTAAAATAATTAAGAAGAGCGACTAAAATGTGGTCGAGCAACTGGGGCAGACCCCATCAAAGATATCCATGTTGTCTTTGCTATTGTGTTTTGAAGCCCGTGTGAAGGCTTTTATTGCATTCCACAAGACTGTGCATGTGCCGCAAGAGACATCAGCTGATCAATTTAAAGATTGCGTAGCTAGCCTGACTGCTGACAATGGGCTGGGTTTTTCAGATGCAGATTTGACACTGAAGGGAAGGGAGCATAATAATGCTCTGCATGTCTCGATTGAATGTAGGGGAACCACTATGGCTCATGTGTTTGTAGATACTGGGTCTTTGTTGAATGTTCTGCCCAAGAAGGCATTGGACCGGTTGGATTGCGAGGGTTTGACGTTAAAGCCTAGTAACATTGTGGTAAGGGCTTTTGAAGGGTCGAAGAGAATGGTGCACGGGGAAGTGAACATCCATGTCAAAGTAGGTTCTCAAACTTTTGGGTCCACCTTCTATGTGATGGACATCAGGCCGTTGTATTCTTGTTTGTTGGGTCGCCCTTGGATCCACGAGGCTGGGGCAGTTACTTCCACACCACACCAAATGCTGAAGTATCCGGTGAAAGGGAAGATTGTCATTGTGCGGGGTGAAGAGGAGTATATGGTGAGCCACCTCAATTCCTTCCGGTACATAGAGATGGACGAGGAATTTATAGAAACTCCTTGTCAGAAATTCGAAGAGGTCCCTCAGATCTTGGCATCGACTAAAACTACTACCAGCAACAAACCTCCTCTGAAGATGACTTCTCTCAAGGACGTCAGGGCCGTGGTTGAAGAAGGCGGGTGTGCCAATTGGGGTCAACTCCCTGATTTCACTCACAAAACTGACAAATTTGGTTTGGGATTTACTACAGGGGTTTAAAGGGTTGTTCGATGCGCTCGGGCTGGAAGACCTCCCCTACGCATCAGCAATCGTGGGGTTAATTTCATTGAAGACAACGAGGAAGACTCAAACATTGAAAGTTGGATCTACCCAACTACCAACAGTGGACCAAGTAACTGGACGGCTAGGGACTTTATACCAATTTCTTTTATTCTGCAGTAATTGACTTATTTGTTTTAAGATTTGTAATAAACAATTTAAAACTTTACGGCCCTGTGCCTTGCCCGAGGCACATTGGCTTTGCTTGTGAGGGATATTATTTGTCATTTCATATATCATTAATAAAGCATTGGACGTTTCTTGCATACAAATTTTGTGCTCTTTGTTTTTCCTTTCTGTTTTCACTTTATCCAAACAGCTTTTCTCTTACACATAATCACGTATCATAATGCAGATCCATATCCACTCTGGATCCCATTGATAACAGCTCTGCTATTTCCAATTATGACTTCAAAAATCCGATCAACCAAGCCGAAGACGAAGGTGAGGATGATTGTGAGGTGCCTGGAGAACTTGCTTGACTACTACAGTAGGAAGAGAGGGTCATACAGCCTCATGAAGAGTTTGTTGAGATCGTGAACTTGGATACTGAGGAAGACATAAAAGAGGTTAAAATAGGTGCAAATCTGGAGCTTAGCATCAAACAGATGTTGATACAGATGTTGCACGACTATGTTGGGATCTTCGCTTGGTCCTATGAAGACATGCCTGGTTTGGACACTGATATTATGGTACATCGCCTGCCAACTAAAGAAGATTGTCCTCTGATTAAACAAAAGGTCCTTCTTATGCACCCTGAAATTTCACAAAAGATCAAGGCAGAGGTCATGAAATAGTTCGATGCAGGGTTCTTGGTTGTCACTTCTTATCCGCAGTGGGTTTCCAACGTCGTCCCGGTAACTAAGAAGGACAGTAAGGTACGGATGTGTGTAGATTACAGATATCTGAACAAGGAAAGCCCCAAAGATGACTTCCCTCTTCCTCACATTGACATTCTGGTTGACAACACCGTGCAACACAAAATCTTCTCCTTCATGGATGGTTTCTCTGACTACAACCAAATCAAGATGGCTCCTAAAGAAATGGAGAAGACAACCTTCGTCACGCAGTGGGGAAACTTCTACTACAAGGTGATGCCTTTTGGGTTGAAGAATGTTGGGGCAACTTATCAGCGCGCCATGGTCGCTTTATTCCATGATATGATTCACCATGAGATCGAAGTTTGTGTTAATGACATGATAGCCAGGTCTCAGACTGAGGAAGAGCACCTGGACCATCTCCAAAAGCCGTTTGACGGGATAAAGATGTATAGGCTAAGGTTGAATCCGAACAAGTGCACCTTCGGGGTAAGGTCTGGTAAACTTATGGGTTTCGTTGTCAGCGACAAAGGCATCCAAGTAGATCCTGCAAAGGTAAAGGCTATACAAGAAATTCCAGCTCCCCGTACAGAGAAGGAAGTTAGAGGCTTCTTGGGATGCCTGAATTATATCGCCAGGTTCATTTCACATCTGACTGCTACTTATGAGCCAATCTTCAAGCTTCTGAAGAAATATCAAGTGGTAAAGTGGAATGATGAATGTCAGACCGCTTTCAAAAGAATCAAGGAATATCTTCAAGAACCACCAATTCTGATGCCTCCAATTGAAGGAAGACCTTTGATATTGTACTTGACAGTGCTAGACAATTCAATGGGGTGTGTGCTGGGGCAGCATGACGAGTCTGGTCGAAAAGAGCACGCAATATACTACCTTAGAAAAAAGTTTACCCACTGTGACACACGATACTCATTGCTCGAGAAAACTTGTTGCGCTTTGGCATGGGCTACTCGCCGACTGAGATAGTATATGCTGACTCACACTACCTTGTTGATATCGAAGATGGATCCGATCAAGTACGTTTTCGAGAAGCTCGCTCTCTCCGGAAGGATAGCAAGGTGGCAAATGATCTTGACTGAATATGACATACAATATACAACCCAAAAAGCAATCAAGGGAAGTGTATTGGCTGATCATTTGGCTCATCAGGCCGTGGATGACTACCAGTCCATGAATTTTGAGTTCCCGGATGAGAATATTATGTTGGTGATTGACTACGAAGAACCTGGACCAGATGAAGGACCTGAGGAGGGATCCCGATGGTCTATCTATTTTGATGGAGCCTCAAACGCGTTTGGTAACATCATTGGCGCTGTAATCATATCTCCCGAGGGTTGTCATACTCCGTTCACTGCCCGATTATGTTTCCATTGTACCAACAACCTGGAGGAGTATGAAGTATGTATTATGGGTCTTCGAGCTGCTATCGACCTAAGGATCAAGTTCTTGACTGTATTCGAGGATTCCGCTTTGGTGATAAGTCAGATCAAAGGCGAGTGGGATACAAAGCACCCGAATCTCATTCCTTACAAAGAGTATGTACTGACATTGCTCTCACACTTTGGGGAGGTAACCTTCGAACATTTCCCACGAGAGGAGAACCAGTTAGCAGACGCGCTAGCTACCATGTCTTCTATGTTAAAGGTTAGGTGGGAAAATGAAGCTCCCCAAATCACCATTGAGAGGTTGGATGAACCAGCACACTGTTGTGAAATTGATACCGAAGAAGTGGCAGACAAACCCTGGTTTCACAAAGTCAAAAGGTATCTCGAGGCTCAGGAGTATCTTGAAGGGGCATCTGTCAACAACAAGAAGTTTCTGAGAAGGTTCACAGCAAAGTTCTTCCTCAGTAATGGAATCCACTATAAACGCAACCATGGCTCCACACTATTACGGTGTGTAGACAAAAGTGAAGCATAGAGGATCATGACAGATCTACATGAAGGCACCTTCGGAACCCATTCTAGTGGACATACCATGGCTAAGAAGATCCTACGGGCAGGATACTATTGGTCCACTATGGAAGCCGATTACTATCAGCACTCTCAAACTTGTCATAAGTGCCAAATCTACGCTGATAAGGTGCATGTGCCCTCTGGTCCCCTTAAACGTCTTGACAACTCCGTGGCCATTTGCAATGTGGGGCATCGACATGATCGGAGAAATCAGGCCCACCGCTTCTAATGGGCATCGTTTCATCGTAGTAGCCATTGATTACTTCATGAAGTGGGTTGAGGAAGCTTCCTTTGCTACAGTAACCAAAAACGTCGTGGCGCAGTTTATCTGACATGATCTGATCTGTCGATATGGTGTGTCGGAGAGAATTATTAATGACAATTGTACGAATCTCAACAACACAACAATCACTGAGCTCTATAAACAGTTCAAGATACAACATCATAATTCTTCCCCCTACCGGTCGAAGATGAATGGCGTTGTTGAAGCAGCTAACAAGAATATCAAGATTGTACATAAGATGACGGTGACATATAAAGACTGGCATGAGATGTTACCATTTTCTCTTCATGGGTACCGTACCTCAGCACAGACATCGACAGAGGCAACACCCTACTCTCTAGTATATGGCATGGAGGCAGTACTACCCATCGAAGTCCAGATGCCTTCTCTCAGGATTATGAAGGATGCGGGTTTGAACAAAGACGACTGGATCCGAACCCGACTTGATCAGCTAAATCTAATCGATGAAAAGAGACTTACTTCTATCTGCCATAGTCAGACATACCAAAAGCGAATGATCAAGGCTTTTAACAAGAAAGTCAAGCGTCAAGAATATCAAGTCAGGGATCTAGTGATCAAATGCATTATACTGCCGCAAGGTGATCCCAGGGGTAAATGGACCCCCACGTACGAAGGGACATTTGTGGTTAAGAATATTTTCTCGGGAGGAGCTATGATTCTAACCACCATGGATGGTGACGACCTTCCTCACCCTGTCAATGCAGATATAGTGAAAAAATACTACGCCTAATCAAAGACCCGCTAGGTTGACTGGCCTAGGAAAAAATAAGGGCTTCCCGGCGAACCAAAAGGGTTCGGGCAAAAGTAAGGGATGAAAATGAAAATTTTTTACACCCGACAAGTCGAAAACCCGAAAGGGCGGCTTGGGCAAAAAAGGGTATCCCGGTGGACTGAAAACCCGAAAGGGCGGTCCAGGAAAAAGTTAGGGATATGAAGCGTATCACTATGTCTCATTGGATCATCTTGCGACCAGACTTCGGTATCAACTATCAAGCTCGGACAGCGCTAATCAATCTGATTAACTTTCAGCCAAGAAGCAAAGTGATGAGACGCTTGAAGATATAAAGGCAATAGCAGAGTTGGAACCCAATGGGGTTGTTTCACATAGCTGTTTTTTTCTTTTACATAAATTTTTGTAGCTTCTATTTTTACAGCAGCGTTCTCTTACTAGAGCGTCAGCCTCTTTGTACAAAACGCCTACTACAGGCCGACTTCAAAAATCAATGCAAAATTATTTTCACTTCAAGTTTGTTTTTGTTTTCTGTTTTTTTTTGCAAGAACTTCCAATGACTTAGTTTTGATATATGCATTTGAAAATGATTGCTTCTCATAAATATTTTCATAAGAAACAAAAGACAATTACTCGTAATTCCAGAAACAGGGAAAAAACAAGAAGTGCCAAACCCGACGGTTACTCCATCCAGAAGGTATCAGGATAGAGTCATCTTTAGAACACAATCACGGGTACATAAACTCCCCAGAGAGATAAAATATTCAAAAGCATTGATGTCAGCTTTCTCGAAATAGGACGTAACCACCCCAGCTGAAGTTCATAATCACGGGCGAGTCAGTAAAATTCATCCCCCAAGCAGAGTTTATTTCTCTAAACACAGAGGCTCAATCCCCGAAAAATTTCATCACTTCAGCTACAAGAATTCACTTCCTAAGTTTGTTCTCCGCAGAGTTATTCTCAAGCAAGATCTCTTCCTGACAGAATATTTATAAATCTCCAGCAACAATCAGGGATTTATTTTCCCAGACGCAGGCATACCTCGATAGCATTTTGTGAACATACATCATGACATAAGCGTACATATCATATACTGCATAATCTCATTTATTTTGAGAACATTATCTCACCCCGCATTTCATGCATCGCACATAACTAACCCTGATATCGTTCAGGAAAAGAGGATTAGCTTCAAAAAATTCAGCAGTTATGCAAGTCACATCTGCAGACGACTAACGGAAACTCAGTTCCCAAAATCAAACGGGTCAACTAATCTACACTATCACTTCGAAGTAACCCTACTATCCAGGTTCCTTCTCACAACCCTACTATCCAGGCTTTCATATTGAAGTAACCCTACTACCCAGGTTCCTTCTCACAACCCTACTATCCAGGCTTTCATATCGAAGTAACCCTACTATCTAGGTTCCTTCTCACAGCCCTACTATCCAGGCTTTCATTTCGAAGTAACCCTACTATCCAGGTTCCTTCTCACAACCCTACAATCCATGCTTTCATATTGAAGTAACCCTACTATCCAGGTTCCTTCTCACAGCCCTACTATCCAGGCTTTCATATTAAAGTAACCATATTATCCAGTTTACTTCTCATAGCCCTACTATCCAGGCTTTCATTTCGAAGTAACCCTACTATATAGGTTCCTTCTTACAGCCCTATTATCCAGGATTTCATATCGAAGTAACCCTACTATCCAGGTTCCTTCTCACAGCCCTACTATCCAGGCTTTCATTCCAAAGTAACCAATAGATTGCTGGACATCTCAGGAACGTATCCCAATCAATTGCAAGCCGCCCCAAGTCCAGAATCACCACGTAGCAGTCACACGGTTTGCTTGTTTTTTTTTTCAAAATCGATTACAGCCATTCTTGCATCATTAGCATAATTTAATGACATATTTGTGATCATTGATGTATTTCTAACATGTATGGATCGTTTAATTGAATTTCTGAGGCTTATATAGGTGTTTACCATTGTTAGGGTTTGCTCTGGTGTTTTAGGTTTTTTCTATACAGGTGAAATTGGCCCAAGAAAATAATACCATGATTCTCGTGAGGTCGAGACGAGTTGATTGGTATAGCCACAATTAATTTATCGTGCTTGTGCTAGATTTTTGACATTTGCAGTGTTATGGCCATGGAAGTTTGTCCGTGGGTATAGGGTGCATGCCTAATACGACAGAGGATGAAAAAGGTGATGAGGTGTTCTACAACCATTGGACCATTCAAACTTCGCGTGCTTTTGATTCAGTTTACCTTATTTTCATATATTATATTCTGGCTTTATTATGTTAACAAATAACAACAATAGCGCCGCTGGCAAGGGAGTGTATTGGTAAGCGAGGGGACCTGGGTTCGATCCCAGGTCTCAGTAAAACTTTATTTTCCTATTTACCTTTACAGATCACGTACATCACCTGCCCTAGCGTCCACCATATGTCATCATCCTCCATCCAATGGATGCACATCTGGCCAGATCCAATGCTTACCAGTGAAGGACCATGGTGCACATCCAAGTCAACATCACACAGAATCCAGCGCTGACTGGGCTTCAGCACTAATGGGCCTGGAGAATTTCAACATCACACCCCCTCATGCAGCATGACACAGGCCCAATTCTTTCCTTTTTCTATTTCTTATATTATTCTCTTGATTATTTTCTTTTTTCACAAAAATAACACAAAAATCGTATTTTATTTAATCAAAAATCATGAAAACATCAAAAATCTTTTTCATAAAAAATATTTTGTTTAATTAATTAATTTAGTTTAATTAATTTAAGGCAATTTAATTCTTTTTTTTCATAAGTTAAAAACAATTAGAAATTAGGGTTAATTTTGTACATAACCTTAATAATTCTTTTCTCAAAAATAACCTAAATATTTTAATCAATTAGATTTTTAGGGTTTTTAACCATTCTCGCATTTAATTCACCGCACGCATTTTAATTCTTTTTATTATAATCGTAACTTCTCCGAGTTTGTAATAGTAATTAGGGTTTTAAATTCCACATTTTTATTTTCAGTCAAGATAATTATGTAACTTCCAAAGCCTTGTAATAGCTAGGACCTTTAAACTTCATGCACTTTAAATTCCCGTAATCTTTAACTATCTAGATGCATGGCTAATAGGATTATATGGAAAGATTGTTTGAAAATTAAAATGGTAGATCACCTAATGTGCAAAGACTAAATTAACTGAAAAAATCACATGCACACATTCACTCCTAGGGTTTGCCTCACTTCGGTTGCCTTTGGTAAAACAGTCATTAAGCATAGGAGATTTTAGTGGTTGTCCTCCAGTCTAAAAGATTAAATGTCCCATTCGAATGTTGCCTCAGAAATGTTGCCTCAGAAAGATCTTAAGACTCTAGGGTTACTACTAAGGTTTCCTACCAATTGCTTTGGTGATTGTACTTGTCCCTTTTGAACGTCCCTTACAAACTCCAACGACGGAGCTACCTACTCCTTAAATAGTAGGATAGTGCTGTCTAAAGGAAACGAGAATGAACAATATTTTTTCTAGTAGGTAGAATCTTAAGTACTTGCTCAGCAAAACTTTTCACACAAATACCTTTCAAAACAAATTTTCAAAACAAACTTCATCACACCCTTGAGGACTGATACAAGGGTTATCACGAAGTAAAAAATTTCAAAACAATCACACACAAGAAATTTTAAAAAGATGAGCAAGTACCTAAGAGCCCATGGAAAACCATGGATAGAAAGGGTGCTAACACCTTCCCTTTCTATAATTTACCCCCCGTACTCAGAAATCTCAAAAAAGGTTTTTCCTGTTCTTTTTCCTTTTCCATGATTGGATGAAATAAAAGTCGATGGCGGCTCTTGCTTACCGCGACATTTTGCAAACAAAAAACATAAAACGCAAACCAGTAAAAATAGTCGGTTCTGCCAACGTATCACAACATCCGTCTTTGGATCGTATCTTTACCGTTTCTATATGAGAATCTGGAGTAAGTGTTAGGATGACATCTGTCTTTGGATCGTACCTGAACCGTTTCTAGATGAGAATCTGGAGTAAGTGTCAGGATGACATCCGTCTTTGGACCGTACTTGAACCATTACTAGATGAGAATCTGGAGTAAGTGTCAAGATGACATCTGTCTTTGGATCGTACCTTTACCATTTCTATATGAGAATCTGGAGTAAGTGTCAGGATGACATCCATCTTTGGACCGTACCTAAACCATTTTTAGATGAGAATCTGGAGTAAGTGTCACGATGACAGCCGTCCTTGGATCGTACCTTTACTATTTCTATATGAGAATCTGGAGTAAGTGTCAAGATGACATCCGTCCTTCGACCGTACCTGAATCGTTTCTAGATGAGAATCTTGAGTAAGTGTTAGGATGACATTCGTCCTTGGATCGTACCTGAACCGTTTCTAGATGAGAATCTGGAGTAAGTGTCAGGATGACATCCGTCCTTGTATCGTACCTGAACCATTTCTAGATGAGAATCTGGAGTAAGTGTCAGGATGACATCTGTATCTGGATCATATCTACACTGTTTCTAGAAGAGACTCTGGAATATGTGTCTAGATGACATCCGTCTTTGGATCGTACCTGAATCGTTTCTAGATGATGTTTTGAAATAAGTGTCAGAATGACATCTGTCTCTGGATCGTATCTGCATCGTTTCTAAAGGAGACTCTGGAATAAGTGTCAGGATGACACCCGTATCTGGATCGTATCTTCACCGTTTCTAGAGGAGACTCTGGAATAAGTGTTAGGATGACATCCGTCTTTGGATCGTACCTGAACCGTTTCTAGATGAGAATCTGGAATAAGTGTCAGGATGACATCCGTCTTTGGATCGTAACTAAACCGTTTCTAGAGGATAATATGCTTTATTCATAATGTTTCCGTTGGGGAAGTTAAAATTTTTAATCCGCTTGGGGAATCCTGAGAAGCTTGGCGACTTCATTGGGGAATTTTCGTTGGAGCAGTAATTTGGAGATTTTGCTCTGCCGAGGGTATGAGAACACCTGACATCAATAGGCTACATACTAAGAACATGGCAGTGACCTTGTAGTAGAATTCCCTTACCTCTGTACCTGCTGGAGAAGGTATCTGCTGGGATTTTGTAGATGGTTTGACTGTTATCCCAACTCATGTGGTTTTGAGTAGATGCAGATCAGGGTAATAAAACTTCTACTAATAGACAAGTGATGAGATGATGGGACGTAGTCGTATGCTTTAATCCCTCTTTTTCCTGGACTGTCCTTTCAGATTTTCAATCTATCAGGATAAACTTTTTTGCCCAAGCCACATTTTCAGGTTTTCGACTTGCCAGGTGTACATTTTTTTCCATATGTATATCCCTAATTTTTTCCCGAACCCTTTTGGTTCGCGGGATGCCCTTATTTTTGCCTAGGCCAATCAACCTAGTGGGTCTTAGTTCATGCGTAGTATTTTATGACTATGTCCATGTTCACCGGGTACAGAGAATTGTCATTGTCCATAGTAGTAAGTGTTGCCACACTTCTAGAAGATGTTTGTTTGATCGTACAAGATTCGTTGTTGGAATTCATGTCTAATACCCCAAGTGATTCAGATGGATATATGCCCCTGGCTATTCTGAACTTTTGATAGATTCCTCGAATCTTGACTTGACTGCCCGAGATGATGGACAATGATCATGTCGTGCCCCTTGGTTGGAAGTGTTTTTCCACTTGAGGTGATCCTTTTCATTGAGAAGGTTTTTGTTCACTAAATATTCGTCATGCGAATTTCTCTATTGTTGAACAAATAGTCATATGCAAACAATGGTATTTTAAGAATACACAGCTTATGTCTGTCTTGACATTTGCAAATTCATTTTTTAGTAAAACAAACAAATTTTTTAAAAGTGTGATGTCAAATCAAGATTTATAGCAAACCTTACAGGAGTCAAGATACCTTTTTGTAACAATATGCTTTCGAACTAACCCATGCTTCAGCTAGGACTTTTAAGGGTTATAACGTGGCCTGGTTCATGGTTCAAGAAACAAAGGATAAAGGCTCAAATTTTATTTGTGCCCAACCCATTCTTCGTGATGTTCTTCAGTCCTATGCTCAGCTAATTGTGCGTTCAGATCCCAATTGAATCTGATATATTGTCCTTGATGTTTCGATGATGGTTCGAATACTGAAAATTTATTTTGAAGAGGCAGCCATTTTTTTAATCTTCTTTTTGTTGAGGATTTTTAGTAATCAATTTTTTTTGGTTTTCGTTACCCCTTCTTTTTCCTAAACTGTTTCTTTTGCATTTACAGTCAGCGGGATGCCCCGGTTTTTTCCTAAGTCTCCTTCATAGGTTTTGACTTAGCGGGATTTTCTTTTGAAAAATAATGACTGCTTGCTTTGATGATTATGCAGAACCATCGCCATGTTTTGATTTGGAAGGACGTCTTTGATGCCATTTATTATGTATGAAGCGGAAGATTGCGACTGAATGCGCGTCTGAATTAACTGAGAAACTACCCTGCCCCAGGTTGTGATTAAGGGCTTTAATTTGTGTGAAAAGAAAACTACTACTTCTTTGGCTCACAGGGGTTGACTAGGGATTATCTTCCTTATAACTCCACTGTTTAGGATTTTGAAACAATGCTTGTACATTGTTAGAGGGGTCTATTCAAAAGCATACTGTAGAGATTGTGGTATCATTTTCGTCATCCTCCCTCTAAATGCTTATAGCTTTTTAATCGTGAGTTGAATATCATGTAAAGGAAGCAAGAAACCAGTTTAAATAAAATGACAATGAAATCATTCAAGACAAACATATACGATGCATTAATGGGAAAACCAAAGTTCAGCATAAGAGTAATTGTTTGAACAACAAATGAAATTACAAATGAAAAATTAAAAAAAATGAATTGGACGCTCTCAATGATTTGGCCTAGGAGAAGTGATCACTTTGTGAGTCTCTGGAGGGTCGAATTCATTCTCTTTGGCGTTAATCATATCCTGAATTTTGTTCTTCGGAGCCTAGCATCCATTTGTATCATGTCCAGGACTATCAGAATGGTATGCACACCTTTGGTCTGGGTGGTAACTAGGAGCAGAAGTATTGGGATTCCGCATGGGAGCCTTTAACGTAACCAACCCTGTCTTCAACAGGTGTTGTAACGCTTGAGCTAGTGACATGTTGATTCTGTTGAACTGTCTCTTAGGTGTGACCTCTTTACGCTGATTCCCCTGTTAGTGTCGTTGCATAGGCGTAGGATTAGAGACCAGTATTGCCCCCACAAATTGATTGTGGCCATCTTGCTTACTTCGACCCTTTTGTCCATACACAACATTGGTTCCCTCTTACCAGCAAATGGCTTCTTCTCAACATTAGAAGATGCAGCCATCAGGATCTTCCCACTCTTGATACCACTTTCAATCCTTTCTCCACTCAGAACCATCTCTGTGAATCTAGATGAGGAACTCCCAATCAACAGATTAAAGAACGGCCATGTCAGACTGCCCATGAACATATCTACCATTTCTCGATCATTTAGAGGAGGTTGTACCCTTCCAGCTAGATCCCTCCATTTTTTGGCATATTCTTTGAAGCCTTCGCTAGAACCCATAAACATGCTTTGAAGTTGTGTACGGTTGGAGAGAGGTCAAAATTGTATTGGTACTGCTTGTAGAAAGCAGCAGCGAAGTCTTCCCAGGTATGGATGTCAGTTCCTTCTAGTTGATAGAACAAATCCAGTTGAGTGCTAGCCAAACATTCTTGGAAGAAATGGACCCATAACTTCTGGTCAGCAGTGTGAGGCTGGATCTTTCTGACATATGACCTCAAGTGAAGCTTGGGACAGGAAACACCGTCATATTTTGCAAAGATAAGGACCTTGAACTTAGGTGGGATGACCACCCCTAGAATCAAACCTAATTCTTCAAAATCCAGATCGGACACCCTTTGGATCTCCATGGCATTGAGTCGATCCTCCAGCCGTTTGTATTTAACATCGGCAGGGGGGTATTGCTCCTCAGAATAGTCATGTTCATCTTCTTCAGACGCTGGATTATTGTCCCCTTCCTCTGATTCCTCGTCATCTTCCTCTTGATTATCCCCTCTCTTTGACGGGGTTGTGAAATCTAGAGCGCGGTTAGCTGGTCCTCTTCTTCCCACACTCAAAACACAAAATTGTTTCTTTGCCTTCTTAGTCTTCTTTTTGATGATCAGAGCTTTCAGGTCTTCTTACCCCTGGGTCAGAGTCAGGAACATTTGTAAGCGTTTTAAGCTTGAAGGTCTTTGATTGTTTGTTCAAGAGCCATTTCTTTACTTGCTGAAATAAACAACGAAGAAGATGAGAACCCTTCTTTGAAACTTGTTTATGCAATGACATATATGATATGCGTATGCAATGTTTTCAAGGACTCGCGGGGTAAACAAGAAAATGTCAGAAGTTGAAATTTGCAACTTTGATTGAAGAACTTTGTGTCATTGAGTATCCTTCTATGAGAGTAAAGCTCACCATATCAAGTGGGTCATAGCCCCTGACTCAAGTTGTTGAGTTTTGATCTTTTGATGGCATTGGCTAGAGGAAAATAAACCCCCTTTCCCCTTGCTAGACGTATGATTTATTATAACCTGCATCACAATCCTTGAGATCCTTAAACTGGTTAAGGAAATGTGGTGGCATGATGTTATGATGTGTATGCTATGCGTTAAGCAAAAGTGTAAGGTGATGAAGACAAGTGAGTCTAAGAAGTCCAAGTTACTGGATAATGATTGTAAACAAATCCTGTAAGGAGATCATGTTGTTAGATAAAAACCCAACAAGTAGCTCAAGTTGAAAGCAAACACATCACACAAGAAGCCTTAAGTTTAGGCTTGCATGGGGTTTATAGGTAAGTACCCTCTTGAAGTTTAATTGGTTTCAAACCTGTCCTAGAAATAGTAACCGGGTTCTAAGGAGTCTCAATATCACTGATCTTCCTTTATCAAGCACTATTTCAGCTTAGCAATCTTTTCTTGCGGCCGAAACATCTCGAAAGTCCAATCTCAATGAGTGTAGCATCGAGTATCAACCAATCCCCAGCTTTACACCGAGGTCGTCTATCTCACTACTTTCTAATGGTCAAATTTGTTCAACTAAGGCTCTAAGGTTCGTTAGTACTTCACGACACCATGCGGTGGCCCCGTATTCTCCTCAATTCAACACAAGGGATATCGGTACCAACCAAAGTGTCACACCAACACAGCCATCTCTTCAACCATATCGGTTTATTCCGTAAAGTATCCATGATCTATTGTTGTTTACCTAAAAGTGTGCCTCAGATCCGGGTATATAGGATCTTTACAAGAATACCCCAATAAACCCTCAAAGATAAAGCAGTCAAAGCAAACAAAGAAAGCAATTTTAAAATGATAAAATGTATGGAATTTAACTGACTTGATATATGTATGTCATTTATTCTATTTATATATTAAGTCAGTTAGCTATTTTA
This sequence comes from Vicia faba, assembly GCA_948472305.1. NCBI lineage: Eukaryota > Viridiplantae > Streptophyta > Magnoliopsida > Fabales > Fabaceae > Vicia > Vicia faba. Next base: position 1,013,283,578 of record OX451735.1, read on the forward strand.
CCTTTTAAATTATCCAAGAAAAAATTATAAGAAATGCAAAAAAAAACAACATTTAGTACTACCGGTATCCCACACAAGCCACGGTAAATTTGATAGAGTGAGTGAAATTTTTGGTATTATAATGAAATTTATGATATGGAGCCGTGAATTTTAAAATTTTGAATATATAATACGGAAATTTGCAATGCTCCTTTTAATTATTTAGTCATTGTTGGTTAATTTTGAATCATTTTGGCATAACTAAGATTATGTGGGCATTGGCTATAGGTATGTGAGGACTTAGTTCTAATTAGTTAATTAGAATACAATTTAGCATATGGTGTAATAATAATAATATTGATGAAAGATGAAAAATACTATTATTATTAATAAAAATATTATTAGATATAAGGTATAGTTACCACTATTATTATTATTATTATTATTATTATTATTATTATTATTATTATTATTATTATTATTATTATTATTATTATTATTATTATTATTATTATTATTATTATTATTATAGTTATTCTCATTAATATTATTATTATTATTAGTATTAAGAATAAAACATTATTAGAAAAGTGATAGAAGTGATTTGGGAGAAACTACTGTCACGTAGAAATAAAGAGGAGAAAGAAGGAAGAACTAGGGCAAGGGAGAATCCCACCATTGTCGATGGATCAAAGTTCCAAACTAAGATAAAGGGGGGGGGGGGGGGGGGGGGGGATGGGTTCTATAAAGGGTGATTATAACATGATAGTGTAGTGCGGTTTCCTTTCTCTCTTTAGATATTATGTATAATTGATTTATGCTCTTCGTTTGTGTAATTGATGTTATCTCTATGTAAATCCATGTGAAGTTATGATTAAATTGATGCCAATGGTGTGATTATTGTTGACGCTTATTGTTGTTGTGGTATTATTCCATGAAATCTCAATCCGGAAAATGTGGATTTAGGAAGATGATGAATAATAAGGATTTGGATGTAGAAAACTATTATAGGATGATAGATTAACGAAATTAGATGAATCCTATAGGTTATTATTTGTAAAAATATTGTTTTTGGTCCAATTTAGGAAGTTGAAAGTGTGCAAAACGAGCAGAAATTGTCCTGGTGCAAAAATAGATTTTTGGATATAGCATAATGGTCATACGCGTATGGGAGACACGCCGTAGGTGCCTTACGCATATGATACGCGCTCTGTCCCTAAGCCAGCACAGCCATCTACCGTTACGCGTGTGGTACACGTGTGGAGGGAAGGCCATACGCGTATGGACTAACCATTACGCGTATGGGGACTTTAGAGAAGTTTTGGGGGAAATCGCCTCTGGTGGTACGCGTATGAGGCCTAGAAGTTCGGCCCAACACATATGATATGCGTATGAGATGGACGAGGAAGAGGCTATTCGCGTATGTGGCAGGGCCATACGCGTATGAGAAAACTAATGTGCAGAAAATTATGTTTTTGCGATTTCTTTCTTGTTTTCGCGTGCAGTGTAGTTTCTTTTGGTCTGTAATGATTAGTATGACTTAGACAGATATAGGAAGGCTAGTAATAAGGGAAATTGAGGTAAACTATGGAACTTTGTATGAATTGCTCAATTATATCGCGTAATGATAATGACGTTGGTGGCCTTATTGGAGAATATTGTAGGCTCGTGCCTTGTGGTTTCATAATTATGTTGTTGTATTTTGGTGTTGCATGTATGCATTAGGGTGGACTTATGCCCTGTTGTTGGCCTATAATGGCGTTATGTTGAGGGCTCATGCCATGTTGCTGTCCTATTTGATATTATGTTGGGGGTTTATATTCTGTTGGTACCACATGCATTGAGTCGGTGTTGGTCTCATTGCATTTGATTGTTGATGATTTGATCATGTGTTACGCAGATGATGTTTGGTGATGTAAAGTAGTGAATGACATGTGAATTACTACTCTTTACCGTATATTTATTGAAATATGTGATATTTTACTAATGTACTCTGATATATTTCGTATGTTTTATTATAATTGTATAATTAGAAAAGTCGAGTGTTACAACATTAACGTAAATGTGCCAAAAATGGAAGTGACAATTATAAGTCTGTGGTTTTTTAAACCTCTAGATCTGGAGGAATCATAAGATGAGCGCCCAAATTCCAGTTCAACCGTGTGAATGCCACCCATGACTGAAACAGTGCCGTACGTGCAATCATGTGAAACCACGATGGTTTTCTCGGTGTTTATGGAAGAAATTTTGAGGCGTTGGTCATCCAGAGGAGCATAATAATTATAAAATTGTCCAGCTTTGAAATTCCCATTGAGAACATCGGTGCCATCAAAGCGACGAAAATTGAGTTTGATATTTCTCAACTGAAACGACGGAAGTTGCAGTGGTGGTATGCATATGAGTTAGCTTAGTACACTTTATTTGAATAAACATATTTACAATTTTAAATTAACACATTTTATTGTACTACTTTTTATTCATGGTACAATTATTTAGTTATTTGATTGAAACATACAATACACCATAGTTTTCACATATTTTCCATTACATCAGAAATACTTAAAATTTCAAGATATAATTTCATAAAATTAAATTCCCCTTTTGCTTATTTTAACCTTAAGACCATGTTTCATGAGAAGTACAATTGAAAGATTAGGGGTGACACAACTACCTTCCACAACATGGACACAATAGTTCCACAAAATAGAAGCAGCCACCATCTTAATTTGAATGAAAGCCAAATCTTTTCCCAAACAAGTCCTAGGTCCAGCATTAAAACTAAAGAACTTATAAGATGGCTCATAAACAATACCTCCTCTCTCAGAAATCCACCTTTCTGGCTTGAACTCCAAGCAATCTTCTCCCCAAATATCTTCAAACCTTCCCATTGCATACACAGAAAACAATATGATTGTTTTTGGATAAACATGATGACCACTAGGAAGTATATCAGAATTTATTGTTTCCTTTCTCTCAAAAGGTACCGGCGGAAAAAGCCTCAATGCCTCACATATAGCTCCATGAAGATAAACAAGTTTTTTCACCTCATCAACACTTAACACCCAAGGCTTCTCTTTATGTCCAAAATTTTCTTTTATCTCTTCAAGAATCTTTGCTTCCACTAAAGGGTGTGTAGCAACTAGATAAAAGAACCATGTAAGCGCCGAAGTTATAGTATCTCTTCCCGCTACAAAGAGATTGAATACAACGTCTCTTAGAAACTTGTCACCACGCAATTCACTTTCACTACACTTTGTTTCTTCTTCTTCTCTGATCATCATTGTTAGAAAATCAATATGATGAGCTTCATCGGTTTCAATATTGATTTCTTTCGTGTTAAAATTTTTTCTAACCTCTTCGCGCTTTGATGCTATACATGAAAATAGAAATTTATCGAATATTTTACATGCTTCGATCATTTTTTTCTCTTCACCTATTTGAAGCCATCTTTTCAACTTCCAAATATAACTGGGCATAGTGTGTCTATAGAAGATGGATTCTTCTGCTTGGTTAAAAGCCTTCTCGTAAGCAACTTCGGGAAAATCACATGAAAGACAATTCGGATCATGTCCGAGAACTATTAAACATATATTGTCAAAGGTGAAACGATTGAAGACATCTTGTAAATCGACTAATGACTCATTTTGTTGTTGAACATGATTCAATAAAGGAATCAATGATTTTTCAACTTTGTTGTGAATGATTTTCTCTTGAAAAGTTTCAAAGCTTTTTTGTTTAAATAGATGTTGGACAAGGTTCCTATTATATTTCCATTTATGTGAATCGGTAGTGAAAATTCCTTCACCAAAAGGTTGAAACATTTCACGAAACAAATTACCTTTTACGAAGTTGTCGAATCTCTTGCTCATGATGTGGTGAACATTCATTGGATCAGTTGTGATTATTCCCTTCATGTTGGTAAACCAAGGTCCTATAAATTCAACTGTGCCACCTTTTGATTTCAACATTTGTGTTGAATACTCATGAATATGTGACATGTTCCAAATAAATTGTGGTAACATGCCAATAAAAGGCCAATTTGTGAAGGCAGGATTTTTGAGGCATAGTGTTTGGTAAAAAGCATATATGAATGAAGTGAGGATTAGTGTGACAGCCACAATTAGAGACATTGTTAGCGTCATCATTGCTAATGTTTTAAAAATGCAATGTTGATGAAATTGAGATAGATATATTGTTATGTCATGCTCCTAATGTGTCCGTAAATAATGAATTTCAAATGACACAATTTGATTACGAAACAAATTGCGAATAATGTGACAAATGATGATATCATGGTATGCATAGTACTCAAACAACATTTATTTTAACACTATTAATTATTTTTAAATCAAAATAATACTATTTAAAAAATGTGATTAAAAGTTATATATAAGGAAATGAATCATTTGACATCGGTGTCAAATATTAATTTTGACACTAAATTCCACCCCTTTATTATTATTAATCTAAAAGATAAATTAAATTCTCTTAAAAATCATGTATTAATTTTTAAGTGAATATATCTTAATTTTGATATTAATTGATAATATTATATATAAAAATTTAAATATGTTTTTGGTTTTTTTAAATAGAGCAGATTTTATTTTTAGTTCCTCTAAATATTTCCTTTAAAGAATTGTCCCTTAGAAAATTTCCATTCATGCAATTTGTCTCTGACGTTAAATTGAGCTAACAGCCACTGACGTGGAAGTATACGTACGTGTAATTTAAATTCATTTAACTTTATTTTATTGTGATTAAAATATATTATAACAAATATGATGTGGTTTCTGATAACTTAAATCATAAGAAATCATTTCAACTTTTAATCTCTCTCTCCAAATTGAAAAAAACCCTAAAATATCAAACACAACCCCATTTTGTCTGAAACACTTAAAGAGTGAAAAGTTCATCATCCTCGTTTGAAGATTAGTTGAAGACGGAGCTTGTTCATCATTGTTTTCCTTCACATAACAGTTATTTGAAATGCCAATTGCATTCTTAATCAGCTTGTAGTTATTGTTCGAAAGGTGTTGTCTCACGACTTAGACAGGTGAGTTATACTCTTTCTTGAATTGTTTATTGTACCCACTTTCCAGACAAAGTTATAGTTTTTTTGCATTATGTGTGGACCACTTAGTTGAATTGTAGTGTTGACTGGTAATGATATGATTTCTACTTGTGTGTGGTCAATTCTTTGTTGTAATGTCAAATTTATCCTATTTACATGATGAGTGCATTCAAGGTTGTGTTTCTTTGGATTTAGTGGACAAGACACAGACTTCTGGTCCTTCTTTGAAGCTCGCGGCCTTATCAAATGGATGAACTCTGCATTTAATGTAGATGGAGTGAAAATATGGTGGAAGTATGAAAAGGGTTCTTTGGAAAAAGATCTTAAACTTTTTAGAAATAATGAGGATGCTTCTTTGTTAACTTGGTTTGCTGTAAACAATAGTTCTGAAGTGGAAATTTACATTGAAGCCAAACTTATTACAGGTGAGTTGACCTACATGGAGAGGCTTATAGAGTGACAAAAAGGACATGAAAGTGGTGAGGAAGATAATGGTGATGAGTATGAACCAAATGAAAATTATGTGGATGATATTCACTTTGAAGATAGTGAAGAAGATAAAATGTAGGATTCTGATGAAAACCTTCAAGAAGGAGGTAACATTGAAGGTGTGTTTAGAAATGAAAATGTTAATGGTACTGATAAAAGTGAGCAAACAACAATGGCTTTATGACAAATGAAATGGAAAGGAAACGTGTTATAGAAGGATATTACATGACAAATAAGCTTAATAGTGGGGCTGATGATGATAGCTTTGATGACACGCCTGCAGTGATTAGGTTTAATGGAGATGATACCCTTAAAAAAGATTTCAAATTCAAGGTAGGTATGAAATTTTCATCTTTGAAGAAATTCAAAAAGGTTGTTATGGAACACAATGTTTTGAATGGTAGGGAGGTAACATTTTCCAAAAGTGATGCCAATAGGTGTAGGGTTTTGTGTAAGTAGGAGATGTTGTGTGACTATACTATACTATGCAGTAGAGTTATAAGAACTATAATGTTCAAGATAAAACTTTGTTTTTCAAACACAAGTATGGTAGAAAATTCTTAAATAAGAATGCTAAGGCTGAGTGGGCTGCTAAGATGATAATTGATAAGTTGAGTAACAATTCTAAGATAAGGTTGAATGAAGTTGTAGTAGATGTAAGAATGAGGTTTTCTACTGAGATCACTGGTAGCAGACCTTTCGAAGCTAGAAAGTTGGCATGATAAGTAGTTGAAAGAGATTCAAGCAAGCAATATAGTATGTTATGTTCATATGGTGTTGAGTTAAGAAGGGTATCTATAGGTAACACATTCAAGTTAAACATTCGCAGACTCGGACCTCAATTGCAACCAAGATTTGAAAAATATTACATGTGCTTTGATGGGACCAAAAAGGCATTGACTAGGGAATGTAGACCATTCATAAGATTAGATGGTTGTCACCTAAAGAAAAAATATGGTGGAATTTTACTAATTGCAGTTTGGAGGGATACCAATGATCAATATCTGCCTATTGCATTTGGTGTTGTAGAGACTGAATCTAACAAATCCTGGAGCCAGTGCATGAAACTACTCATTGAGGATATTGGTGATACTAGGTGGTGCTTTATGTCTGATCAACAAAAGCTATATATATGGTGATACTAATTGTTTATTTTTTTTGTCAATTTGTATATGGTCTGTTATTAATTAGTTGGAATTGGTCTGTTATTATGTGCAGTGGCTTGTGCAAGTTTTTCAAGATGAATACCATGCATATGAGCACAAGTTCTGTTTAAATCATTTATATGCTAACTTCAAAAATAAGTTTGGAGGTGGGACATTATTCAGAAATTTCATGGTGGCTCCTGCCAAGGCTACCTACTATGAAGCACATGAGGTAAAAATGTTGGAAATTAAGGAGGCCAACTTGGATGTTTTTGATTGATTAAATGCAATCCCAAAACATAAATAGTGTAAGCATGTATTTCCATTCTACTCTAAGTGTGATGTTTTAATGAATAACCTTAGTGAATCATTTAATGCTACTATACTCATGCAAAGAGAAAAACCCAATATAACCATGTTGGAATGGATTAGGAACTACCTAATGGGTAGGTTTGTAACACTTAGGGAAAAGGTAGAAAATTACAAGGGTGTAATAATGTCAAAACCACTTAGGAGATTAGAGAGGGTGATAAAAAAGTGATAGTTGGTTGCCAACATATTCAAGTCAGTTAACCTTTTAGGTAACACATGTGATGTTCACAAATAGTTTTGTTGTAGACTTGGTTAAAGAGAGAGGTTCATGTAACTTTTGATACTTGGTTGGGGTATCCCATGAAGACATGTCGTCGCTGCCATCCATAAGAAAGTTGATGATCCTGTCAAGTATGTAAGTGGGTGCTATCTTAGGAACACATACTTAAAATGCTATAATGAGGTTGTGACACCCATCAATGGACAAAATAAATGGCCCAAGACTGATGCTCCAGATATTTTGCCACAAATTTACAATAGGGGTCCATGTAAGCCTAAAAAACTCATAATAAGGTAACCAGATGAGGCTTCACAAACAATATGGAAAAGAACAAACATAAGACACAAGTGAAAAACATGCTTAGTGTAAGGGGACAACACCAGAACATGTAAGAAGAATAAACAACTTGCTATTCTTCCTGGTGAACTTCCAAGAAGTGTTCAAAAAATCACTCAAGTAAGCCAAACTAAAAGTGTGAATACAAGACCAAGTAAAAGGGTTAGTAAATTTTCTATCAACTTTATGTATATTTGCAGTTGATTATTTATGTGTCAAATTTTGTATTAATTATTTATACTTGTCTCAACAGAGTAGACCAAAAGGGACTTCCAAGAAGGCAGGGTCAAGTAAAACACAAAGACATATTCTCATGCTAATGAAAAACCTTCTACACAAAATGAAGAGCCTTCTACTCAAAATGAACAGACTCGTACACAACCTGTTAGACCAAATTCAAGACAGGTATCTGTAGCAGTAGAAATGTTTAAGGCTAAGCCATTGGATTGAATTGACTCATACAAATCAAAATAAAAATCACCACCGCGCTTTATTGTTTCCAAAGGAATAGGAAAAGAGTGAATAACCCAAAAAGAGGGGGAAAGATTTAAGGTAAGGGGGTTGGTTATGCAAAGGGAAGGTATTAGCACCCAAAACATCTACGGTACTCCGCAGGAACCTCTTTGTAAAAATCTGTATATTTTGGCTATAAAATGTTGTATGTAAAATAGATGGTGGAGGTGAGAAAAGAAATATATTTTTTATGATTTTTGCACCCGCCGCATTTGCGAACCTTTAGTGCCTACGTACACCTTTCGTGCAATAGGGGATCAGGGTACACGTAGTTCTTCTTTGAAAATTTTAAAACACAATTGTGTTGGTTGATTTTATGAGATAAGACGCCATCGTCATTGTCCGTGTGAAAAACATACTTACTACCCATAATCATGAGAAAGGAGAATTTGCATCATCTCAAAGTGGAGGATATGGCTTGGATTTTAAGATCAACAATGCCTCACTCAACACCCAAGTGAAAAATATCTCTCTTCACTACATATTAAAGTCAATTGTGACCCACATACAGTCAAACTTCAAGGTTTCTGGTCAACATCAACATTTTGAAGTTATATCCATCATTTGATCAAGGGTTGATCATGATTCCTCAAGGAATGCTCCTAATTAATCAAAACTCAAAAGTTGCTAAATTAGGGTTTCTATAGGAAAAGTCAACCAAACTTTGACCAGGCATAACTTTCTCATAATTTTTCACAAATTCCTCATCCAAGGCTCATTTTGAAGAGAATCCAATTCCCTTCAACTCATCTTCAGCCCTAAAGTTCAAGAAATGCACTCATGAAAAGATATAAATTCATACATTATAGGTCATGTCAAAAAGTCAACAAAAACACCTTTAGGTCAAAGCTCCTTAAATGAACATGGAAGATCAAATTGATATGAAACTAAAAGTGTTGTTTAGAGGACATCCTAAGCTTTCTAAAAAGTCCAAGAACACCCTATTAGGGTAAAAATTAAGAGAGATATGCATTGTAAAAGTTGACCATTTTTGGAAATTTGCACAAAGTCAACAATAACCAAAATAGCATTTTTTTCCACATGGGCCCATCTTTTCAAGATTGAATCTCATCCCTAACATGGTCCACGACCTATGGGACCCTCCATGCCTTATTCACTTATTTATTTAATTTATTTTGATTTTATTTATTTTAAATTCAAATAAAATCAAATTAAATCAAAAATTAATCAAATCAATGGAATGAGATTTGTTTTGCATTGAATTATAGATCATGTAAGCTGTCTATAGCCAAGAAAAAATCGTGCAAGCTCAAAAACAAGAGAAAATCTTCATATTTGGAAATATTGGAATTAAAATTCAAGACCATTATATCTTTGATTCTTTCCAATTGTATTGCCCTAATTTTATTTAGTACATACACACAAGTATTGTGAACCCCAACGGAGAAGTTTCATGCGCAGCCTGCCTCCCTAAGAGGAAGAACAAAGTGTGAAGTTTTGTCAAAAAAGTGCAGATCATATTCTTCTCCCCAGGCGGTTCCAAGCAATTTCAAGGATACGACAACACTCTTGGACCTTCATTGAAGTTATCCCACTCGTTCCCAAGCCTCAAATTATCAAGAATCAAGCGTAAGAATGGTCACGATTTATGCATCCTCTCAATTTAGATTTCTTTGATTCTGACATCATAAACATATTTTGATTATATATCTATGCTTGTTATCATGTTTACAACCTGTTGGAATACTTTTATTGGGGTTTGAGTGCAGGTATAGGCATCTGCCATGGCTAGGGTTCTGGAGCTCCAATTTGGGGAACCCTAGTGTTGTACCCCAAAATTTGCCCTCCCATATTCTTCAAGAAATTGCCAAGTCAAGCTTCAAAATCTCCCCAAGGGTTGCACAGTTCAAGGGCCTCCTAAACAGTCAAAATTAGGGTTTTTGTTCTGATCAAGAAAGTGAAGTTTTAAAGGGTCCAATCAAGTCTCATATGCCTACAAACATGGTCAAGCATCCTCATATCAAGTTTCAAGACTTTCAGCACAAAATTGCACAGTCAAAACCCTAATTGCACTACAGTCAACTGTAGGGGCAAAATGGTCATTTGACAGTCAAAAGTCCAAATTTTTGGTCAACATCTCATTTTGAAGCCACAAACATCATTTGATCAATGCTTGGTCATGATTCTCAAAGCTTGGCTCAAAAATCATCAAGATGCAAAAGTTTCCTTATTTGGACAGTTGAAAAAGTCAACTGTAAATTGACCAGGGCATAACTTTCACATGGATTATCAGAAAAATTCCATCCAAAGCTCATTTTGAAGAGAAAGACATTTCCTACAACTCCTCTTCACACTCCAAGTCCAAGAAATGCTCTCACAAAAAGTTATCAATTTCAACATTATAGGTCATTTTCAAAAGTCAACAAAAAGGGACTTTAAGTCAAAGGCCATAACTTGAGATTGGCAAATCTAAATGACATGGGACCAAAGGCATTGGTTAGAGGACTCACAGACCTTTCCAAAATGTCCAAGAACATGAGCAAAGCTTAAAAATTGAGCAAGTTATGCCTTGTGGAAGTTGGGAAATTTTTGGATATTTTGAAAAGTCAACATTACTTCAAATGACCTAAAATTGCTAATGGGCCTCTTTTTCTTCCACAATTCATCATCCAAGACATGTGCACGACCACTTGGCCCAAAGGGAAGTTTTTCTTCATTTTTATTTATTTATTTGGATTTTTATTATTAATAATTCATTTAAATCAATTAAAATACATGAAAAATATAAAACCTAATGTTTCAAATCTTTTTATGCATATAATATCTCTAATATTTCGTGCAAATCAGATTAGGGAAGAATTAGGATGATTGGATATGATTGAGAGCTAAAAAGCATGAAAAAAGATTGAAAAATAATGGCTTGAAAATCAAATATTGTATAATCAATTCCTTGATTCTTTTGATCAGATTTTTGACCTAATTGGTTCCATACATAAGCTTGATCAATACCTAATGCTTCCTAACCAAAAAGCTGCGCCAGAAATCCTTACACCAACTTGGAATTTTTCAAAGAAAACTCAAATCTGAAAACACTTTTGCAGGTCGATTGAAGCCAAGAAATTCATTCCATTGCATCCCTGGGACATCAAGCAACGTACCTGGATCAAGAACACCAACCCTACAGCCTTAAATCATTGTACAGAATCAAAATTTTTCTCATAAAAATGCATATTCGTATTTTAATTTTGAGGCATTTTCATGGCATTTTGTTTATGTATTCTTACTAAATGATGCATTCTAAAGCTAACCATATGGATTAATTGCATTTTTATACACTGTATGTGAATCTACCATTGTTGCTTTTTAGGGTTCTTAAGTTTTCGAATTAGGGGTTTTTGAATATGGAAAAATTGGAGCTTGAAACCTAGGCCATTCAACTCAGCACGCTTGGACGAAGAGAATGAGACCATCGCGCCTAATTTATGAGGCCCCAGGGGCTATTCGTTATTTTTCAGAAAGGTGCCTATGGGAACGTTTAGAAAACCGTTGCTAATTGTTTTTATGTTTCAGAAAATAAATCAACAAGGAGGACGATGACTAGGTGGCAAGAAACAACTGGGTGGTTTAAATTTTCGCGCGCAAAGAGCACTAACGCGTGGATTTATTTTATAATATTTGTTTGATATCTAACATACAGAAAGTGCGTTTGGAACGATTGGCAAGCGTGTTGGTTGGTAATGTTCAGGACCTGGGTTCGAGTCCCAGGTCCCCACCCCCTTTCATGTTATTTTTCACATAATACTCCTATGCAGGTTCAACGCTAACGGTTCACCATGTTCACAAAATCTAGCCATCCACGTGCCTATGGAGATGGATCAAATGGCCACAATCTGAAGCGCACCATGGACTGCAGTCAACCACCTCACACACTAGTGGAAAAAGTCTACCAGGCCTGAAGGTCATTGGGCCCAGATTGCTAAAGTTTCACCTCCAAATTAGGGGCAGAACCCCCTAGGTTTGCTTTATTTCTTTTCCTTATTTTGATATTATTTTTAATTATTGTTTTTATTTTAATTAGTTTTTTTAATTCAATTATTTTCATAAAAAAAAACATAAAAAACCAAAAAAAAAATCAGAAAAGATAAAGAATAATAAATATTTTTATTTTAGTATTTTGTAAATAAATTGCATTAATTCACTTAGTTTTAATTTAGGGTTTAATCTTAACATTTTTTAATAAAAAAAAACCTAAAATTGGTAGAATTAGGGTTTAATTAATTTTTTATCCCTTTTTTATTTTCTTTCATAATAATTAAATATTTACTATTACTTATTTTTGTAATTAAATTGCATGTAAAATAATTAAGGTTAATTTTAGGTTAAACTTTAATATGTTTTCATAATAAAATAAAAATTGTAGAATTAGGTTTAATTGCATTAAATTCTCCTAAATACCAAAAAATACCAAAAACAATTTCTTTTCCTTTTAATTTTATTAATTTAATAATCGTTTAATTTAATTTAGTTAAAAAGGGTCCAACACCCTCGTTTCAACTTTAATTCCAATTCGCATATTTATTTTTATTCTTTATAATATTTATGTACCTCTCCCAAGGCCATGTAACATTTTAATCTTTCGCATTTTTAATTCTTTATTTTTCTGTCAAATCGGGTTCAAGAAATTTTGACGATGTGGACCCGCGCCTTTTGTAATAGCTTTAGAACTTTACTTTTCTCGCATTTTTAAACTGTTAATAATGGCATGCAAGAATGAATGACAAAATAAAAATAAAAGCGTAGATCACCCATGACATGACAAAAGACAAAAATAAATGAATCTGACACACAAATCACACACCACCCCTAGGGTACGCCTCACTGTTGCCTTGCCTCGAAAGGTGATCGTCGAGTAGAGGATGTCTTAGTAAGTCCTCATGATCCGGGAACCTGGCATGAGGGTAGCTTCTAAGGTGTCTTCCTATTGCTCCGGTGATCACCATGTCCCGAACCTCGAATTGACCCGAACACCTCCAACGGTGGTGCTACCTACCTCTCAATGGTGGGATGACACTACTTTAAAGGACATTTACACAGACGAATTCCTTAGGGTAGGTAGACGACTCTAGATACTTGCTCTAATTTCAAAACAAATTCAAAAAATACTTTTCACACCGACACCTTTTCAAAAAGCTTTCGAAAGCAATTTTTCAAACACTCTTGAGGACCGATACAAGAGTCGAACTGAAATTTTCAAAGAAACTTTTTAAAACCCACAGTTGAAAAGCAAACAAACCATTTTTGAAAACACAATGAGCAAGTATCTAAGAGCCCATGGATAACCATGGATAGAAAGGGTGCTAACACCTTCCCTTTCTATAATCTACCTCCCGAACCGAGAGCAATCTCTATAAGGAATTTTTCTGTGCTTTTGTCCTTTCCATTTGGAGAAAATAAAAGACGGTGGCGACTCTTGCTTCCGCGACATTTCGCGAACCAGCGTTAAACAGTCAGTTCCAGATCCATCGATCACACCTAGTTAGAGGGAAAATTATGCCAAATTAAGGGTCTATTCGTGCTCAGGGGATTATTTCCAATCGATCCATGCCCTTGGTTGGGATTTATGTTGCTTGTGCTGCGTTTTTTATTTTTACAGGTTTGTAGCCACGCACAAGAACTGTCACTATAGCCTATAGTGACGAATTCGTCTGTAGGTAAAAACCCGGTTTCAAAAACGACAGTTCTAGAGAGAAGACAGTTAGGTGGAATACTCCTATTGGGAGATTTGAATTTACGCGTGTTTCCGGGCATAATAATTTGTTTATGTTATATTTTATTTGTTGAAATATGTTCACGACTAACAATTCAGCACATATGGCAAAGGGCAAGGCGTGCATTGCAAGCGTCCTGGGTTCGATCCCAGGCGTACGCATTTTACATTTTCTCAATACTTCCCACAGGATCTAGCTTGCAGCGTCCAAAGGGGAGTATCATGCAACTCAGGATCTGACCATCAGATTCATCTCCATCCAAGATCCAATATGCAGTAGGTGCAGTGCATAGTGGGCATCCCAGATCTAATGACACTGGATCAAATGCCAGCCCTGGGCCAGCTATTATGGGCCTAGAAAATTCCAATTCACACCCCCCAAATTGCTTCCAACACCAGGCCCATCTCAATTTTTGTTTTAATTTCATAAAACTTTTATTGTTTTATTTATTTTTAATTGCTTTAAAAATCCTTTTTTAATTAAATCTTAAAATCATAAAAACACAAAAAATTAGACTTAGGTTTTTTTTCATAAAATATTTAATTCCATTAATTAATTATATTAATTAGGATAATTTAAATTCCTTTTTCATAATTAAAATTAATTAGAAATTAGGTTAATTTGCAAAATTAATTACTTTTCTCAAAAATCCAAAAAAATATTTTTTCTTTATTCACTAATTGAATGTCTTTGAATTCAATCGTTAATTCCCCGTATTTAATTTTGTCGCGCGTTTTCTTTTTCCATTATTTTTTTTAAATCAATGTAATTGCTCTGAAGTTGTAATAGTTAATTAGGTTCATTACTATTTTCATTTGTTGTCTTCCCCAAGTTTTTGATTATGTAATACCCCTCCCCAAAGCCTTGTAATAGCTAGGTTTAAATTTCTCGCATTTTACTTTCCGTCATTATAAACTGTTATATAATTGATAATAGGATTGTATGCGAAAGATCAATGTTTAAAACAGTAGAAAACCCTAAATATGAAAAGATTAAATAAACTGAAATCAAACACTTGCACATGCTCACTCCTAGGGTTATTCCCCAATTCGGTTGCCTTCGGAAAATGGTCACTATTCTCAAAACGTGAGAATTTTTAGTGGTTGTCCTCTAATTCGAAAGATCACTAGTCCCTCGATGACCCTTTCGATGTTGCCTCGGTAAAAAGTGATGTTAGAGTTCTAAGACAGTTACTAAGAGATCTTGCCTTGTTTCCTTAAGTGACCGTAATCGTCCCTTTTGATTGTCCCTTAAACTCCAACGACGGAGCTACCTACTCTCTAATAGTAGGATAGCGTTGTCTAAAGGAAATAAGAAAATGAACAGTTTTTTTCGAGTAGGTAGAAACTCTTAAGTACTTGCTCAAAACAACAAATTTTTACACTTACACTTTCAAACACTTTTTTAAACAAAGGTTTTCAAAAACGCTTTATCACACTCTTAGTGGCTGATACAAGAGTTACCGTAAAGTGAAAACGGTGCACTAAGGTAATTTCAAAAAAAATTTCAAACACACAAACATATCAAAGCAATTTAAGAATGAGCAAGTACCTAAGAGCCCTTGGAAAACCACTGATAGAAAGGGTGCTAACACCTTCCCTTTCTATAATCTACCCCCCGTACTCAGAAACATCTCGAAAAAGATTTTTTCTGTTCTTTTTCCCTTTTCCTTTGTTGGATAAAATAAAAGACGGTGGCGACTCTTGCTTACCATACATTTACGAATAAAAAATGCAAAACCAGTAGTAACAAAAACAGTCGGTTCTACTACCGTATCACATAGGGCAATGAGAGCATCACAATGATATCAAAGTTTTGAAGAATCGATGAAGGAATCTACCTATTGAAGTTGAGTTGCAGAGATCTGAAACTGGACTTCTATGGAGAAATATAGGGCACGATTCTTGAATGTAATTATATGGTTAGCTTCAAGGAAGATCAAGGAAGGTGAATTGATGGAAAAAATGGATTAAAAAAGGCTTGAGAATAGATTTCGAAGTTACAGAATTTTGAGTTATGGAACAAGTTTGGCAGGGTGATTCTGGCTATCCAAGCTTGAGGAAATGAATGGGGGATGACCCTCTATTTATAGGTAATCAAATGGAATGCCCAAGCGTGTGAAATGATGAAGTTTGAAGGGAAATTGTGTGAAGTTGCAAACAAGAAAAGTGTGACTTCTAATTTGATCAAAACTCATCCAAAACGCGCATTTTGTTGTGCTAATCAATTCTGGAAGTTCACTAAACATGTTTAGAGGAAAAAACACATGGAAAACTTAGGATTAGAAGCCAAAACAAAGATTTCAAATTCTGACTTATGGAGAAACTTCAGTTCCAAGTTACCAAGTTCAATCCAATGGCATTCTCAGCTCAAGGGGTCTTAAGGCATGATTCTTGATGCTTTAGAAAGAGGAGGTTACAAGATTTTCAATGGAAAAAGAATGGAGTCAAATGGATGCTTGAGCTGAAAGTTGCATTGAGTCAAAGTTGGGAAAAAGAAGTTGACTTTCCATACTTAGAAATATTTCAATTTTTCCTTCAAAAGTGACCTATAATGTTTTGCATCCAAACATGGCATTCCACTTGGAATTTGCTCTTGACCAAAAAAGATGGCATGAAATATACCTCTTGAATGACATTTTTAAAGTTGAACCATTCAAAATCTCCAAAAATTGAGAGAGTTAAGAGTTGTTGAAGTTGACAATAAATCATGTAATGACCTATAATCTTTTGTATCCTTAGGGCATCTTCCATCCATTTTATCATTTTGCATATAAAAGAAGGCATGAAGTTCACATCGTCAAGATCATTATGGAAAACGAATGGGCTCAAGGTGATAAAAATTGACCAAGTTATGATCATTTGAAGTCACACATGAGAAATTGGGGGTTCATCTGGAGGACTTGTAATCTTTCTTCATCATCAAGCTTCTTCCACATAAAAACTCCTTGAAACTTTTGAAGTGATTTGTTTATAACCCTTTGAAGAGTAGGAATTCTTTGGAATCACTCAAAAATACCAAAAGATGAGCAAGATATAGTTCTTTGAAGTTCAAAACCCTAGCTCCTAGATCAAGAAAATGCCTTGAGGGACGTTGACAATTTTGAACAAACTTCTTGTACCAACACAAATGCTTTGTAAATAGAAGTTGATGAGGATGAAAATGAGAATTCATAGCCACCAAAACTCATTCCATAGCTTGAAAGTTGAGAGAAATATGCACTTGTGACAAATGGGAACAAAGCCTTATCCAAGCATGACAACTCCTCGAATCAACCCCTTGTACTTTTGAATCAAATTTGATAACCTTGAAATGTGTGAACCAAAATAACCTTGCCATTCCATTTATTCCAAAACAACTTTAATGATGAGGTTTGAACTTCTCGAGTTTTATTGACTAGGGCATGGAAATAAACTAATGAACCCATGGAGCAACTTGTTAAACCTCATTGCCTTTACCTACATTAGAAACAAGTAAGACAAACCAACATTGCATTTTATTAAATAAAAGGAAAAATCAAGACAAAATATGCATGATCACAAAAGAAAAACAAGTCAAGATGCTTGTTGATTCCACAAAGAGAAAGACTAGAGATAGGGAGGACAACCAAAAGCCCTAGTGTGATCTTGTTGTGATTGAATCAATATGATATGATGAAGGGATCTTAGGGGAAACAATTAGGGTACCACAATTGCCCTTATTTAAGTTTATTCTATCCGGAGATGCGAAGGTTAAAGATCTTCGTGTCGACGCGATCGAAGATACTTAAATATAAAACAAACCCTATTTTTGGCCCTAAGATGCCATGCAATGCTTATGAATATGAGTGCACATGGACAACTCCAAAGGGACGCAAAAGAACACTGGGGATGTAACAAAATAAAGAAACAAGAGAGGAACCCAACCAGGAAAATGAATCATTGGTGGATCAAAAGACATGAATCAGAGAGGACGGTAAAAAGCCAAAGGATACACCGACTTCTACTGAAGGAAAAGCTACCAACTTTCATTGAATGTAGAAAGAGGAAAGAAATGGAAACACCGACGTTTACTGAAGGTGAACTACCAACGTTCACTGAAGGTAGAGGGAAAATAAATATCATAGCATCGCCGTTCACTAACGATGAACTACCAACGTTCAATGAGGGTTACAAAAAGATAACAATCACCAACTTTCACTAAAGGTGACCTACCAACTTTCACTGAAGGTAGAAAGAAAAGAAAATATCATAACACTGTCGTTCACTAATAGTGAACTACCAACATTCACTGGAGGTAGCAAAAAGATAACAATCACTAACTTTCACTGAAGGTGACCTACCAACTTTCCTTGAATGTAGAAAGAGAATATCAAAGCACCACCGTTCATTGATGATGAACTACCAACATTCACTGAGGGTAGAAAAAAGATAACAATCACTAACTTTCACTGAAGGTGACCTACCAACTTTCACTGAAGGTAGAAATAGAATATCATAGCACCACTGTTCACTGATGATGAACTACCAACGTTCACTGAGGGTAGCAAAAAGATAACAATCACCAACTTCACTGAAGGTGACCTACCAACTTTCACTGAAGGTAGAAAGAAAATATCATAGCACCTCCGTTCACTGACGATGAACTACCAATGTTCACTGAGGGTACCGAAAAGATAACAATCACCAACTTTCACTGAAGGTGACCTACCAACTTTCACTGAAGGTAGAAAGAGAATATCATAGCACCGCCGTTCACTGACGATGAACTACCAACGTTCATTGATGGTAGCAAAAAGATAACAATCACCAACTTTCACTGAATGTGACCTACCAACTTTCACTGAAGGTAGAAAGAGAATATCAAAGCACCATCGTTCACTGAAGATGAACTACCAACATTCACTGAGGGTAGAAAAAAGATAACAATCACCAACTTTCACTGAAGGTGATCTACCAACTTTCACTGAAGGTGGAAAGAGAATATCAAAGAATTGCCATTCACTGATGATGAACTACCAACGTTCACTGAAGTTAGCAAAAATATAACATGTTTCCCCAAATTTCCGGTGTTTCACCTAGAACGGGTCTCAACTTCTTCTTTAACCAAGGCATTCTTCCTAGAAAAGGTAATATATAAGCTGCCTCAAATAAATATACTACCACTTACAAAATTTTCTCAATGAACTGTCTCTGCGATATTGAAAGACTTGCCATTCACTAGATTGATTTGTCAACAAACTGCAAACTATCCATTCATAGAGAAGATAGCAAAAAAGTAACGTCGACTTTTACGGGGAAGTACAAGTTGCTTATATAAAGAGACCTGCTACTTGCTGTTATGTAGGATTGTAAGATGACTTTCTGGGGAATGAAGAATGACTTCCTGGGGAATGAAGAACATATTCTTGATGAGGCGATAAAAGTCTTCTCGTGCCAAAATAAATGCATATTTCCCAACCCATTGCTCGAAGCTTGCAAAAATCCAAAGTGATAATAATGCTGGGAAACAAAGATTCAAACCAAAAATAAACTAGAGTGAAGCAGTCAACCAAAATGCATCCCTTGCGAAATAAACTCAAGAGGGAAACCCAGTCTATCCAAACAAAGAGCTGTACAGGAAGGCTAAAGCAAAAAATCTTCCACGAGGGATAACTCAATGGGGTAATTGAAAGAATATATGTTTTCTGCTTAAGGCCAACACTGTATTGGAGAAAGGACAACATAACTCTGCAAAACAGGGTAGTATGTCAACAAAATATTAATGAACATGAATGAGCAATGATCTTCCAAATTTAACTATGCATGATGTATGTATGAATGCATGACTGTTATCATGTATATACTGAAAAAAATAGACATATAACACTGGGAGTAACCAGGCAAAATTAACTCGGGCACAATCAACACTCAGCTAAATCACATCCAAGATTAATATCCCAGAAGAAAAATAAGCACCAACTGAGGAAACAAAGTCCTACTGTATGGCTTAACTTTGCTGGGGAGAAACGTAATCCGGAAGCAAACAGATCAAAGCGACAAAACAATATAGATACAGAGATATAACATCCTTCTCCAGGCTTTACTAGGGAATAACACTCAGACTTCAACGGGGAAACAAATGTTTTCAAATGTAACACTTCTACTGGTGATTGCAAAATCAATTTCTAGTAAAGCAGATGGACACCAAATCACCAAAACATTCACTAGGGAATTCAGGCCCATTTTGAAAGAGGAAAACACACAAACTTCGTTAAGGAAAATAATGTCCCATCATCAAGACATTAAATGGGGATTTCATGTTGACTTCATTGGGGAGGTTAACACCACATCCTCAAAGGGAAAACCAAATTACGTTCTTCACCGAAGAAACCGAAGACCCGTGTTCTTCGAGAGTAATTATTGTACCAACTTCTCAGGGATACTGGAGCCACAAACCCAATACAACAAAAACATCTTGAGAAAAACTTCCCCGGGAAATAAAACATCATAAAACAACTAGAGTTCGTCCATTCCTGGGATAACCACTTTTGTTTTTTTTTCACTTGCGTCACAAATTTTAAAGTAAAAACAAATTGTAAATTCTTTTTTAAAATCACTTTTGTTATTTAATCTTTTCGCTTTAAAAGTTATTATTAATAATAAATGGAGTCTTTGCAAGCTAAATAAAATAAGAAATACAAAGAATTGGGTAAAAGCTCAAATTTCATTAATAGAATGGTAGTCTGTGAATGGCGAGACTCCATGGATGATTACAAAGTTCAGAAAATGGTAATGTATAATGGAAAAGATACATTGAGATACAATGACCACAATCCCCTGTAATAACTTTTGAAATCCTGAGTAGTAGGTTCCCCTGAAGTATGACGAGGATCCAAGAAGATTGTTGCTTCAACGATCAAGTCTTGTCTGATGTATTTACTTGCCAAGAAAGTCCCTAACTTTTTCCTAAGCTGCCCTTGCAGGTTTTCAACTTAGCGGGAAATTTATTCTGTTTAGGTCTCTAATTTTTTTCTAGACTGCCCTTTCGGGTTTTCGGCCTACCGAGACGCTCTTTTTTGCCTAAGCCGCCCTTTCGGGTTTTCAAATTAGTGAGTTGTTCTTTTTATTTCTTTAGGAGAAGTATTACTTGACTGCATCAGCATTCATGGGACGTGGGAACTCCTCACCATCCATAGTTTCAAGAATTAATGCACCACTAGAGAAGGCTTTCTTGATAACATATGGGCCTTCAAAATTGGGAGTCCACTTGCCCCTAGAAAAAGTGTTAAAAGACATGATCTTCCTGAGAACGAGGTCGCCTTCTCTGAATTTATGAGGTTTGACCTTCTTATCAAAAGCTTTCTTCATCCTTTTCTGATATAACTGTCCATGACACAAAGTTGTCATTCTCTTCTCTTCGATCAAATTCAATTGGTCAAACATGTTTTGGATCCATTCAGCCTCTGACAACTTGGTTTCCATTATCACATGCAAAGAGGGAATCTCAACCTCGATTGGGAGCACAACTTCCATTCCACACACAAGGGGAAATAGGGTTGCTCCTGTTGAAGTGCGGACAAATGTTCGATATCCATGCAAAGAAAAAGGGAGCATTTCATGCCAATCCTTATAAGTAACAACCATTTTCTGGATAATCTCCTTGATATTCTTATTAGCAGCTTCAACAGCCCCATTCATATTTGGCATGTACGGAGACGAGTTGTGATGGATAATCTTTAATTCTTCACACAGTTCGGTCATCATCTTATATTCAGATTCGAGCCATTGTCGGTGATGATTCTGCTCGGCATACCATACCGACATATAAGATTATTCTTAATGAAGCGCACAACCACCTGCTTAGTAACATTAGCATATGAAGCACCCTCAACCCACTTGGTGAAGTAATCAATTGCTACCAAGATAAAATGGTTCCCTTTCGAAGCTTTAGGTTTTATCATCCGAATAATGTCAATACCCCACATAGAGAAAGGCCACAGAGAAGAAATAACATTGAGAAGTTTCGGAGGAACATGAACCTTGTCCGCATAAATCTGGCATTTATGACACTTCTTTGCAAATTTGTAACAATTAGATTCCATTGTCAGCTAATAGTAACCTGCCCTTAGCATCTTTTTAGCCATCGAATGTCCGTTGGCATGAGTGCCAAATGAACCTTCATGAATCTCATGCATTAACATGACTTCTTCGTGTCTATCCACGGATCTGAACAGGACCATGTCATAATTTCTCTTGTACAACACATTTTCACTGAGGATGAAACTGCCAGCCAATCTTCTCAATGTCTTTCTATCTTTCTTCGAAGCACCAATCAGGTATTCCTGAGTCTGAAGAAAATGCTTGATATCATAATACCAAGGTTTCTGATCTTTTACCTCTTCTGTTGTAAATACATGAGCGGGCCTATCCAGTCACTAAACCATAATTTGAGGTATATCATTCCAAGTATTCACTTGATACATAGAAGCCAGAGTTGCCAGAGCACCCGCCATTTGATTTTCATCTCTAGGAATGTGATGGAATTCAACTTTATTAAAAAAAGGTAAAAACCTTCTAGCATAATATTTATAAGGGATCAAGCCGGGGTGACGAGTATCCCACTCTCCTATAATCTGATTTATTACCAAAGCTGAATCACCATACACATCTAGAATTTTAATTCTGAGATCAATAGCTTCCTCGAGACCCATGATGGAAGCCTCATATTCTGTCATATTATTAGTAAAATCAAATGTCAACCTTGTAGTAAAAGGAATGTGTGATCCATGTGGAGTGACAATCACGACACCAATTCCTTTACCATAAGCATTCACAGCTCCATCAAATATCATAATCCAACGAGATTCAGGATCAGGACCTTCCTCAGGCAATGGTTCATCACAATCTTTCACTTTCAGAAACATCACATCCTCATCGGGGAAATCATACTTCATAGACTGATAATCACCAACTGGTTGGTGAGCAAGATAATCTGCCAACACGCTGCTTTTAATGGCTTTTTAAGTACGATATTCGATGTCATATTCAGATAACAGCATCTGCCAGCGGGAAACTCTCCCGGTAAGAGTAGGCTTTTCAAAAATGTACTTGATTAGATCCATTTTGGAGATCAACCAAGTAGTGTGATTCAACATATACTGCCGCAAACGTTTGACCGCCCAGGCCAGAGCACAACATGTCTTTTCTAGCATGGAATACGGCAACTTACAATCAGTAAACTTTTTACTGAGATAATAATTGGCATACTCTTTTTGCCCCGTTTCATCTTGTTGTCCCAAAATACAGCCCATGGAATTATCTAACACTGTCAGATACATAATATATGATCTTCCTTTAACAGGAGGGAGCAAGATAGGAGGTTTAAGCAGATATTCTTTAATAGTTTCAAATGCCCTTTGGCAGCCATCCGTCCATACACAACCTTGATCTTTCTTTAACAACTTAAAGATCGGTTCGCAGGTTGCAGTCATGTGGAAAATGAATATGAAAATATAATTCAAACGCTCGAGGACCCCTCTGACTTGCTTTTCAGTTTTCAGCGTTGGCATTTCTTGAATTGCTTTGACTTTATCAGGGTCAACTTCAATTCCTTTTTGGCTAACAATGAAACCCAACAACTACCCTGATCAAACATCGAAGGTACATTTATTTGGATTCAAGCGGAGACGATACTTCCTCAAACGCTGAAACAACTTCAACAAAACTTCTACATTCCCTTCTTCAGTATGGGATTTAGAAATCATGTCATCAACATAAACTTTGATTTCCTTGTGCATCATATCATGGAATAGAGTTGTCATAGCCCTTTGGCACGTTGCACCAGCGTTCTTCAATCCGAAGGGCATCACTCTGTAACAGAATATTCCCCATGGTGTGATAAACGTTGTTTTTTCCATGTCCTCTGGAGCCACTCTTATTTGATTATACCTTTAAAATCCGTCCATGAACGAGAATACTTTGAATTTTTCTGTGCTATCCACTAACATATCTGGAAATGGAAAATCATCTGTTGGACTAGCTTTATTTAGATCTCTATAATCTACGCACATGTGAACTTTTCCGTCTTTCTTCGGTACTGGGACAATATTGGCAATCCATTGAGGATACACGGATGTTAAAAGAAAACTGGCATTAATCTGCTTTAGAACTTCCTCTTTGATCTTTACTTCCATATCTGGGTGAGTTCTTCTCAACTTCTGTTTGATTGGCGGACACTCTGGCTTCAACGACAAACGGTTCTCTACAATATATGTATCTAGACCAGGCATATCTTGATAAGACCAAGAAAAAATATCCACATACTCTTTCAACAACCCAATCAACCTGCTCTTCACATCTCTTCACATCTGGACGCAGCAATGCTCCGATCTTGACTTCTTTCGGATCTTCTTCTAAACCCAAATTGATTACTTCAAAAGGCTCTTTATATGGATGAATGGAATTTTCCTCGCGCTCAAGCAACCGTGAGACCTCTTCTAGAATATCATCATAGTCTTCTTCTTCGGCCTCATACACAGGACATTCAAAATTGGGAGAGGGTGTAGAGTCATTGTATTCAACAGGTTTTTTAATTAAACTGCACATATAATTTATGATTGCATTTATAAACTGACACATATAACAAGTGATCATGCAGATTATATTTCAGTTATTATTTATTTTGAAAGGTTTTTTTTTCTGATTACCATTTTCCAAGAAAAAGCAGAAAATAAAGACATAATTTGGGAAACAAATACAACTTTTATTATTGATTTTAAAAGTCACGGCAAACAGATAAGCCCTACATCATTAATACTTCCACCTTGGGCAGAGTGAAAGCTTTTCAAAAAGATTAACAAATAAAATTACTTTGAAACATGTATGCAAGAGGGAACATCAATGGTGATCCAGTTCTGAACCCTAACTCCATGCATCACGTAATTTGGCATTTCCGGCTCTGCTTCATCTTCAACAATGGCGTTAATCCTAGAAACAGACGGATGAAGATAACCCCCACTACGAAAGAGGCCTTGATACTTGCCTGCAGCAGACTTCGGCTTCATGCTCTTACCTTGGTCATCCTTCAAAGAGAACCCCAAGCCGGCTCTGGTCTTGTTTACAGGCGGATCCACAATCCGTCCCTAAAATTCACTATGACCCTTACGCACAACCTGCTGCGCATCCTTAAGCGAAACCATAGAATTCTCATTTCCTCTTATGTTGTCAATGGATAAATCTTGGAACTGGGTTCCAACAACAACTTCATCCGCCTCCACAATGCTGAAAGAGGACAAATGAGATATCAATAATTCCTGTTCTCCATTTATGATTACCACTTTTCCTTTACGTACAAACTTCAACTTATGGTGTAGAGTTGGAGTGACAGCCCCTGCCTCATGTATCCATGATCTTCCCAACAGACAACTGTAAGCGGGTACAATATCCATGACCTAGAAAGTAATCTGAAACAAATGTGGGCCTATGTGAATAGGAAAGTCCACTTCACCAATAATAGATTTCCTTGATCCATCAAACACTTTCATAATAATGCCACTCAGGTGCATGGGCGTTCCCTGATATTTCAACTTCATAAGCGTTCTCCTAGGTATAACGTTCAAAGCGGATCCATTATCAATCAGCATATTGGATAGTGAATCATTCATGAAATTCATGGAGATATGGAGGGCCAGGTTGTGATTCCTTCCTTCATCAGGCAGTTCATCATCGCAAATACTCAGGTTATTACATGGCGTAATATTCCCTACTACACTACTGAATTGGTCTATAGGCATGTCACTTTCCATAAAAGCTTGGTCTAATACCCTCATCAAAGATTCCCTATGAGCAGAGGAGTTCATTAATAAAGCCGAGATAGATATTTTTGAAGGAGTCTGCAGTAGCTGATCTACGATTCTGTAGTCGATCATCTTGATTATCTTCAAAATATCATCCACTTCTTTCTCTAACGTAGCTCCACTGGATTCACCCGTAGCCTACTTGGGTTCAACATTCTCAGCAATTTTCTTTCCAGCACCAACATCTCCTCGAACAACTGGTGTAAACACACGACCACTACGAGTCACTCTGATAGTCTCATCAATATTTCCAACATCAGTCATTGGCTGGATGGGAACTTCCACACCATCCTCTAAGATTGTAGCGTTATATTTGTAGGGTATATCCTTATCAGACTTGTAGGGGACATGACCCGACAAACTAATCATTAATGGAGTAATAGTCGACTTGCTATGATACTCGACTTTAAAATGGGAAGGTGCACCAAAATAAGGCACAATAACGTTTACTCCTTCTTCAACACAATCAGTAATTATGGAGTCATCTATGGAAAACAAATCTTCATCCGAGGAGAAGAACTCATCTGCAGAGACATACTCATCATTCGACTCTTCTTCAGCGAAATAAAACTCAATCATATCAACTTCGTGGTAATCATACCTTTAACCTGTAACCTTGATAGTTCCATTGTCCAACAACAATTGAATACCTTTCTTCATGATTGAATATCCTCGGGAGTCTCGACAGCAAATTCAGAAAGATCCATACTGATGCTCCACCTGACCAGCCAAGTGGCAGAAAGTACCATGCAATTGCATAAGGTCTTCATTCATATACTCCACATCAAAAATTCTGAACACCCCAGGACATCCAAAAACCATATTCACCTCCTCTTCATACTTTGCCCTAGGCCTGATTATGTGGATGAGGCCCTCATCCATCATCTCCTACAAATCAGCCTTTATTTTGTCGCAACCTTGTATATATGTACTGTAAATAGCACAACCGGAATGGTCATGCGTATAGTAGCTAAATTCATAGAGGTCTGCATGCATTTTCACCAAATCTCCTCTAACCAGATGAATATCAAAAATCCAGAAGTCGGCTGGACAATTGGCCACCATATTCACATCATTTTCTCCTCCATGTTTGGGTAGAGGATTGTCTTTCATATTAGGGCCCATATATTTGAAAGATAGAATACCATACTTCACCAATTTATGCACCTTAGTCTTCAAAGGATAGAAATTCTCAACATTATGCCCTGGTGCACCCTGATGAAAAGCACATGTTTGGTCTGCCTTGTAATACCAAGGCAAAGGTGATGGTACAACGGGAGGTGGTCGGGTCTGAACTAACTTCTTCTGAATCAATTCCGGTAGTAATTCCGTATAATTCATAGGAATAGGATCATAACTCTCCCTTATCTGATTATACCCTTGATTCCTATGTTGGGATGGTCTCTGATAAGCAACGATGGTTGGGGATACACCAACAACTGGAGTAACTAAGGCGACTTGCTGATGACGCTGATAATTTCTTCTAGGAGGATTAACCCTATTCTCTTGCAGAACAACATTTGCATCCCCTTCCTTCTTCTTGGTAAACCCATAAAATGGCTTCTTCGCACCTCTAGATCCTTCACTCTTTGTTAAACGTCCCTCTCTTACAACCTCCTCTAAACGGATACCCATGCCTACCATTTCAGTAAAGTCACTTGGCGCACTTGCTACCATCCTTTCATAGTAGAAAGCATCCAAAGTCTTCAAGAAAATCTTAGTCATCTCCTTCTCTTCCATGGGAGGAATCACCTCGGCGGCTACCTCACACCATCTATGTGCATATTCTTTGAATGATTCCCTGTCTTTCTGAACCATGGCCCTGAGTTGATCACGGTCAGGCGCCATGTCCATGTTGTACTTGTATTGTCTGATAAATGCTTCTCCCAAGTCATTAAAAGTACGTATATTGACACTGTCCAAACTCATATACCACTTCAGTGCAGCACTGGTCAAACTATCCTGAAAAAATGAATCAGTAGACGCTAATCATCAGTGTGGGTAGACATTCTCCTTACATACATTACCAGATGAGCACGAGGGCAAGTGTTTCCCTTATAATTTTCAAACTTCGGGACCTTGAACATTGCAGGTATCTTAACATTCGGGACCAAGCATAATTCATTCACATTTTGCCCGAATAACTCCTTTCCCCTAAGTGCCTTCATCTCCCTTTGCATATTGTCAAACTGCTCTTGAAAATCATCCATTATGTCATAGAGATTCAAGTCTTCACTTGGTGGAGGAAAAGGATGACACACGTCATCATTAACAAACGGAACCATATTCATCGAAGGAGGTGCAACAGGAACACGCACCACAAGTGGTGCAGGAGTATCAATAGTCTGAACAACTGGAGTATCTTGAGGACCAAGATTGAAACCTTCAGGTGCAAAGCTCTCTGGAATTCCCCATGGATAACCTTAAGGCATGCGATTCTGAACAACAGTTGGAGTACCAGACACAGGAACAGTTGGAGCTTCAGCAGTAACCCTTGTTGGTTGAGGTTGAACACTCAGTGGCTGATTCTGAGCAGCCACCAGAGATTCCATCAGAGCAGTAAGATTGGCCATACCGGCCTTCAAAGCAGAAGCTTCCCCGCACGGCTCGCATTTCTCTTGTTCTAAGTTCTCCATCTTCCTCCTGAAATTAGCCCGAGTGTTGTAGTGGTGAGTCAGCTTGCTGAACGAGGTAAAGAAAGCTTGGTAAGACACTTGGATATACATAACAAATGCAAGAAATATGTGCAATATGATGTATGATATGCAATGCACATGATTTTATTTTGTTATTTAATATTTCAAGGGATTTAAAGTTTATAGACATATTGCAAATATCAAAGTAATAACGCATTGGAAAATACTGATTTTTTTTTATTATAATAGCTTCAAAATAGGTTACAAGTCTTAATGATCCCAAGTACAAGATGAAAATAAAGTCCAAAACCCAAGTGAAGCTGATGGAGTTCACTCTATACGCTGGCGCTTCCCTGTAAGCCTGGAAACCTGAGCCTTCAACCTCTGATTTTGTTCCGCATATCTGGTAGCAACCCCCTTCCAATCACATGAATCAGGAAGTGATAAAACAACATCTGAATGAGGCTTAGGAGAAAATAAACCCCCATGCCTTTCCATGGTATCTACAACCATACTCTCAAGAATCTAAATTAAGTCGTCCTTCTCCTTCAAGTCTTCTCTATAGGAAATCTCTAAAGTTTGGCACTTATTCTTCCAAGCATCCCTTTCCTGCTGCAATCTGAGTAAACCAAGCTGCAGCTCTTCTAGATCATCCAATAAGGGAGGAGTGGTCTTCACAAATAAATCAGGCATAGGTGTCTCCCGAGAATACGGCATCTTCAATTGAATAGCTCTCGTTTGGACCCACTAAAGACATGGCTCCAAAGAAACAGCTCCCCTAGGTCCCAAGTCTTTCCTACTCTTCTTATGAATGTGACGCCATGCCTTCACAATCTGCTCCCTAGCTTCCCTATTGTCTTATCCCTTCTTTTGAAAGAAACTACTCAAATGAATACTATTTAGTTTATCCCTCATCAGATAACCAAGCTGTCTTTATGCAAGAACAGGGTTATAGTTAATTCATCCCTTTGTACCAAGAAGAGGTACATTGGGAAAACTACCACAACTGTCAACAATCTCTATATCCTGATAAGTCCGATGATACCAATCAATATCCTAGTGAGTAAGTGCCATGATCTTAGGGGCCCAACGGGGTTCCTTCCTGACATCCTAGAAAGAATTAGATTGGGGCATATGATAGATAAGCCACCGGTATAACAAAGGCGTGCAACAGATATTCACCCCCCATGATAAGAATTCCAAAGATGAATAGAGTAATAAGCATCACCCAACAATGTAGGAACTGGGTTCCCAATCATGAAGATCCTGATAGTATAATATCAACAAACTTGTCCACATTAGGAAATAAGAACAACCCGTAAGCAAGTAGAGAAAAGATGGCCTAAAAAGCGACTGTACTCTTCATCCTAGAAAAGTAACGAGCTTTCTCCAATAAGAACTGAGATGGTAATCCTCTAATCCCTCCTTTAGTAGTCATATGGGCTTCAACCTCAAACTTATTCAGATGGATCAAAGCAGTAATCTCATGTGATTTTGGCTCACCCTCCAAACCAGTGAAAGGAACACGATTGGTAACGGGTAAATCCAACAGATAAGAATACTCCTTCAGTGTAGGCATCAATTGATAGTCGGGAAAAGTAAAGCAATGATACATCGAATCATAGAACTGGACCAAGGTCGAGAGAATACCCTCCTTCATCTTCATCTTCATGAGAGGAATGATGGATCCATACTTCTTCCGAAAATCTGCAGAATACTCAATCTCGAGAATTAGATTGATCAACTCATCTATCTTGGGATCCTTGAAGTTATACTTTCCTGTCTTTATTTTTCAAGAATCCATGGTTAAAAGTACCTGAGATATTCAAAAATTGTCAACTTTTATATCCTTTGAAATAAGATTTCTTCAAAAGATACTTATGAGTGCATGGATGCATGATGCAACAATCACACACAAGATCACACATAATGGGTTCATAGGTTCAAAGGTATCACCCATAAGGTATGGTCTAAAAGTTATCACCTTCCGAACAAGGTTCTAGAGGTTCCCAGAGTCTACATCCTTCCTTCGGATATTACCAACTTCTCGATTAACTCGGTAATTAGTAATATTCTCAAGAAAAACTCGTTCGAGCGTAGTATCGTGTGACAACTATTTCCAGATTACTCCGTCGTAGCTTCCGCACTACACCTAAAAGGCCAAGATAGGTTAGGTATTCTACGGTCATCGACTTCAGCAGGCTCCCAGGTTGAAAGCAGTACATCTTCCCGATTTCTCGGTAAACGACATTACAGTTAAAGGGGCCTCCACTGAGTGGGGGATCTCATGCCTCCTTTTTTGGGATTACTCCCTCAAAGTTAACATGATTATACCTCATGTCCTATTTTATAGTTTTCCCAAGTCCGGGTATATGACTTATAAGTAATCACCAAGCACCCTGAAAACCAGGAAAATCTAGATAAATGTATATACAACATATAACACATATACAATAATAGCACATATACAGATATAAACAAAGATAGGCTCAACCCACTTAAGGATGGACCAGCAAGAGGTCAATATTTCCCCAGTGAAGTCGCTATTTTTTTTGTAGCGGTACAAATGTTTAGGATTAAGCCATTAGATTGACTTGACTCATACAGATCAAAATAAAACTCACCACCGCGCTTTATTTTTTCCAAAGGAATGGGAAAAGAGAGAATAACCCAAAAAGAGGGGGAAAGATTCAAGGTAAGGGGGTTAGTTATGCAAAGGGAAGATATTAGCACCCTAAACATCTACGGTACTCCGCAGGAACCTCTTTGTAAAAATCTGTATATTTTGGCTATAAAATGTTGTATGTAAAATAGATGGTGGAGGTGAGAAAAGAAACATATTTTTTTTATGATTTTTGCACACGCCGCGGTTGCGAACCTTTAGTTCCTACGTACCACCTTTCGTGCAATAGGGGATCAGGGTACACGTAGTTCCTCTTTGAAAATTTTAAAACACAAGTGTGTTGGTTGATTTTATGAGATAATACATCATCGTCATTGTCCGTGTGGAAAACATACTTACTACCCACAATCATGAGAAAGGAGAATTTTCATCATCTCAAAGTGGAGGATATGGCTTGGATTTTAAAATCAACAATTCCTCACTCAACACCCAAGTGGAAAATATCTCTCTTCACTACATATTGTAGAAGTATAGTTGTTTGCATCACTACAAGGATTTACAAGAGTCCAATCTTTTGAGAAAAGTTTTAAAATAAAAAGCCAAAGTGGAAAAATGGTTTTTCATGAGATTGATTGACTTTTAGTCTTCTCACAAAATAAAATGCCAAGGTATTATTAAGTTGATTGGAGTTTATTTATGAAAAGGTTTTTGAAAATGCATGGACACAAGTCCAAGTTTATTATGAAAGTGGTTCAAGTTTAAAGACAAGACAAGAAGAGTTTTCAAAAGGAGGGAGAAGATTTTTGAAATTAAAGAAAATGGGAGGAGAAGAAGAGACTATCCTAAAGCATACGATAAAAGATAAGGATAAGAACCATCTAACCTACAAGAATTTAATACTTGACATTATGAGTCAAGATAGAATTCCCATTATTTGGATTTAAACCAAGCAAGCAAAGATACTAGACCTCTTGAGAGAACCAAACTTCAAGTGTATTAAGTCTTCATAAAAATTGGGCAGAGTAACGACTATATACGGGTGAATTCCACATTACCCACAAGGAAGGGGATGAGATGAAGAGGGGTGAGAGAGAATATACAAACCACTTTTGAATTAAATTCAAATGAAACTATTATTAAAATCATTCATCCGTTTTTGTGGAGTTAGACTCAACACCATGGATCCAATGATGTTAATAAAGCTCATGATCAAAAAAATTTAACCCAAGATCAGCCAGAAAATAATCAAAAAAT
The DNA here is from genome assembly GCA_948472305.1 of Vicia faba. NCBI lineage: Eukaryota > Viridiplantae > Streptophyta > Magnoliopsida > Fabales > Fabaceae > Vicia > Vicia faba. Next base: position 1,013,315,760 of record OX451735.1, read on the forward strand.
AATATTGCATTTAATATATACATTAAAAAGGTTTTTAAAATGTTTTTAAAATGGAAATAAAAGAGAAAAATATCAACTATATTCAAATTAATCAATAAAAAGTGAGACCATAGAAAAATTAGAAAATGACTCAAATATTTTTACAAAATTTTTGGTAATTTTTTAAAGTCTGAAACTATTTTTTAAATTAAAAAAAAAGAGTAAAATAAACAAAAAATGATAAAAAATAATAAAATCAGAAACAAAAATAAAATGAGGTCACAAATATTTGTCACAATATCATTGGATCATTCCATAATTTTTTCAGAATTTAAAAATATATCAAAATATTTTTAAACATTTAAAACAATTCAAATAAAGTGAATTTATAAAAAATACTAAAACACAAAATTAAATTGTGAAAATTTCTAGCATTTATGTGTTCAGTTTTGAATTGGGTTGGTTTGTATAAAAGGTAAATGCGAGAATCAAACTTATGAACATAAAAGAATTTCATTCTTTGAATAGTAGTGAACTCTCGAGTTTGCATTTCGCCAACCCTATCAAATACTTAAATATATCATTCAGTTTTACGTAACCTAAACTACTCATCAACATCATCACATATTGCTCACACAAAGGTTATTTCTAGCATAGAGCGGGATAACAGACGAATTGCTCGCGTCGGCGATCTCTCAACACAACACAGAGGCATTAAGAATCAATACCCACATGAATACTAAGCCTTAATATATTTCTAGAATTAAAACACAATAGATGTTCTTCCTAGACATGGATCCGAACCGTCTATCTCTGCAACAACCCAAACCTAAATAAAGAAAACAATCATCAACATTAATTTACAAAATGAGTTTTATACAACACCATGAGTAATAAATATATATAATAAAGGTAAAGTTACATACAAAATACAACAAATAGAGATTACAAAGAGAAGAGAAGAAGAGGAACCAAAAAATTCTTGTTTTGTTAACACCATTTAATGAGAAATTCAACCTCAGATCACTCAGATGCAAGCTCCAATGTTGTTTTCTAAGTTCTATACTACAAAGGATGAAGGTTTGATGAGTTGGGAACAAATATCCCAAAACATAACCTAAAAAATGTGTATTTTGTCCCTTTTAACTTGTTTCTTTCCAGGATACTGTGCTAAGCGACACAGAGCCCGCTAAGGGTAGCAAAAAAAACTTGAATTTTTTCCGGCCATAACTTGAGAACCGTAACTCTATTTTACGCCTGGTTCAAAGTGTTGAAAATCTTATTCAATGATTTATCTAACAATGCCTAAATATCAACCAAATTTTTTATTTTTATCATCTTTATTTTGAGACTTATTCATTGATAAATTTCTAAAAAGTGCATTCTTGAAGCTTAGCCTTTGGCCTTTATTACTCGAACCATGCATGAAATACCTACAAAATAGATACAAAACTATCAAACGATACATTATGTACACGAAAATACAAATATACACAAACTAAACAAATTTACGAACAAAGTCGAGATTATTAAACGAATATTAACAACAAAGAGTCGATGAGTGTAACAAAAAGTATATACTAAATAACTACGTTTTTGCCCTTATCAAATTCTCCCCAACTTAAAACATTGTATTTCCTCAAAAAAAATCAAATAAATGTAAAGAGATAAAATGCAGTAAACCAAATAATCTTGAATCAACAAGTTTCAGAAAACTTAAACAAATGCATGATTCAAATACAAAAGAGCATACGCAAAGAAAATACTTATCACAATCCTACAATGACAACATGTAAATGAAAACGAATTCTAAGTACAAAAATAATATTAAACATTCTAAAACAAAACAAGCTCAATCATGAATCAAAACTAGTAAAAATTCATCGAGGGTTGAAAAATACACAAAGGTGAGGATTTGACACTCATCCAACAACCTTGCAAACAAAAGACTAAATTATGAATTCATCTAAAAATTCACATTGGACAAACAAATGCAAGAATTACAAGAGCTTTTCAAGGTTGTAATATGGCTCTATTAAAAAATAAGTGATAAGTTCTAAAGCTAATCGAAACAAAAACATGCCTAAACCTAAGGGAGTGATCAACTCAGAAAATTGAAACACATTTCTATCAACTTTCTTCTTCATCTCAAATTTTAAAACAATCACAATACTTATTCACACAACATTATTCCATACTCTATTGTTTTTCTTTTTCAAAACTTTTCTCTTTTTTCTTTCTTTTTCTTTTCAATTCTTTTATCATATTTTTTTCTTTTCTTTTTATTTTCAACCTTATAACAACCAATACATAAATGAGTAAACATTACTCTCTCCAACTTGAATTCAACCAACACTACAGTGAATACTCCCTACATTCTATGGAAAGGTAAAAATTCAACTAAAAATCATTGTTGAGGATTCAAGAAAAAATAACTAATGTCCATTCAAAAATAACACGGACATTAACAAAATGGCTCAAAAGGAGATACTAATGATCACACGCTCACAAGGTGAATTGACTATTTGGCCAAGGTAATTATGCTCTAAATGAAACAAAATGTCTTGATCCTTTTCATGCAATCATACAATAAACACAAACAAAATATTAAGCATAATAAAATCCAGTTAGAATAAGAATTATGGTCTCCAGCATATATGAACAATGGAAAGCTTTCTTAGATTTATGGGTAAAAAAGGAACTAAAGAGATTAAAGTGAAAAGATGTAATGCAAAAAGAATGAATGGTATGGTAATTATACAAATAAAAAATTTCATAAACATGTCATGTTATAGAAAGCGATAAACGAGTACCTGGCGTTTATCAGCTTCAAAATATTATCATTACCATACATCCGTAAGTTAAAACACTCAAACATAGAAAATCACCAATTTCTACCTAAAGTTATCGAACAAAAATTCGACTCCAAACAACAACAAAAACAAATAGATTAAAGTGAAATAAACAAGTTGAAAAGTGAAGATTTAAGACTTTAGAACAAGTCCAATTTCAACTTATTTAAACAACGATTAACACACTACCTAAACTAACAATAATGGAAAACAATAAAACATGCTTGTTTTACATCATAATCTCGACGCATGTTATTTTAAGAACGTTCGTCTAAGTTGCTTCCACCCGGATATTCCTAACCAACACACAAGTAAACCTGAAAGGAAACAAACACTGACATAACAAATTCACAAGTATGGAAAACATGTACAAGTTTGGTAAACATAGACAAATAAATGTAAAAGTAAACATAAACAAGCTCATGTAAAATGTCTACAAAATATACATTAATTACAAAACTCAAAAACTAAAGAAATATCGCGATGCGAAACAGTGGAAGCAATCCACGACAACTGCGCCATTTCGTTGAAGCGGTAAGTAAAAGTAAGTATTTTTATAGGGTATATCATATAGTCTCCACAGGGATTAGTGCTAGTGAATTTTTGTTCGAAAATTTCTAGCGTTAATGAGTTTAATTTTGAATTGGGTTGGTTTGTATAAAAGGTAAATGCGAGAATTAAACTTATGAACATAAAAAAATTTCATTCTCCGAATAATAGTGAACTCTCGAGTTTGCATTTGGTCTACTCTATTAAATACTTAAATCTATCACTCAATTGTATGAAACCTAAACTACTCATCAACATCATCATGTATCGCTCACACAAATGTTATTTCTAACACATAGCGAGATAACAGCCGAATTGCTTGCGTCAATGATCTATCAATATAACACAAAACAACATGGAGGAATTAAGAATATATACCCACATGAATATTAATCCTTAATATATCTCTAGAATTAAAACCCAATAGATGTTCTTCATAAACCCGAATTCGAACCGTCCATCTCTACAACAACCCAAACCCAAATAAAGAAAACAATCATCAAGATTGATTTATAAAATGAGTTTTATACAACACCATGAACAATAAATATACATATATTAAAGGTAAAGTTACATACAAACTCCAACAAATAGAGATTACAAAGAGAAGAGAAGAAGAGGAATCAAACATTTCTTGGTTTGTCAACACCATTCAATGAGAAATTCGACCTCAGATCATCTAGATGCAAGCTCCAACGTTGTTTTGTAAGTTCTAAACTACCAAGGATGAAGGTTTGATGAGTTGGGAACAAATACCCCAAAAAATAACCTAAAAAATGTGTATTTTATCCCTTTTAACGTGTTTCTATCTAGGTTACCGCGCTAAGCGGCACAGAGCATGCTAAGCGGTAGCAAATAAAACTGAATTTTTTCCGGCCATAACGTGAGAATCGTAACTACATTTTACGTCTGTTTCAAAGTGTTGAAAAGCTTATTCAATGATCTATCTAACAATTCCTAAATATCAACCAATTTTGTTATTTTTATCATCTTTATTTTGAGACTTATTCATTGATAAATTTCTAAAAATTGCATTCTTGAAGCTTAGCATTTGGCCTTTATTACTCAATGCTCCAACCATGCATGAAATACCTACAAAAAAAATATAAACTATCAAACGATACATTATGTACACGAAACTACTAATATACACAAACTAAACGAATTTACGAACAAAGTCGTGATTATTAAACAAATATTAACAACAAAGAGTTGATAAGTGCAATAAAAAGTATATACTAAATAACTACATTTTTTCACTTATCAAACTCTCCCCAACTTAAAACATTTTTTGTCCTCAAACAAATTGAAATGAACATAATGAGACAAAATGCAATAAACCAAATAATCATGATTCAACAAGTTTCGGAAAACATAAACAAATGTATGATTCAAATGCAAAAACGCATACGCGAAGTAAACACTTATCACAATCCTACAATGATAACAGGTAAGCAAAAATGAATTCTAAGTATAAAAGTCATACTGAACATTCTAAAACAAAAAAAGCTCAATCATGAACCACTTCTAGTAAAAATTCATTGAGGGGGTGAAAACACACAAAGGTGAGAATTTGACATTCATCCAACAACCTTGAAAACAAAAGACTAAATTATGCATTCATCTAAAAATTCACATTGAACATACAAATGCAAGAATCACAAAGGCTTTTCAAGGATGTAATATGGCTTGGTTAACAAACAAGTGATAATTTCTAAATGTAATCAAAACAAAAACTTGCCTAAACCTAAGGGAGTGATCAACTCACAAAAGTTCAAATCCAAATTTCTATCAACTTTCTTCTTCATCTCAAATTTTAAACCATTCACAATACTTATTTACACAACATTATTCCATACTCTTTTGTTTTTCTTTTTCAAAACTTTTACTCTTTTTTCTTTCTTTTTCTTTTCAATTCTTTTTTCACATTTTTTTCTTTTCTTTTTCTTTGCAACCTCATAACAACCAACACATAAATGAGCAAACATTACTCTCCCCAACTTGAATTCAACCAACATTACAGTGAATACTCCCTACATTCTAAGGAAAGGTAAAAATTCAACTAAAAATCATAGTTGAGGATTCAAGAAAACAAATAACTAATGTCCATTCAAAAAGGAAAACAAAACACTCATAGACAAGCATTAAGTTCAAAAACAACATGGACATTAACAAAAAGCCCAAAAGGAGATATTAATGATTACACACTCACAAGGTAAATTGACTATTTGATCAAGGTAGTTATGCTCAAAATTAAACAAAATACCTTGACCCTTTTCATGCAATCATACAATTAACACAAACAAAAGATTAAGCATAATACAATCCAGTTTGAACAATAATTGTGGTCTCAGGAATATATGAATAATGGAAAGCTTCCTCACATTTATGGGTAAAAAGAGAACTAAAGTGATTAAAGTCAAAAGCAAGTAAAGCAAAAAGAATGAATGGTATGGTAATTATAGAAATAAAAAGTTTCATAATCATGTCATGTTATAGAAAGCGATAAACGAGTACCTGACGTGTACCATCTTCTAAACAATATCATTACCATACATCCGCAAGTTGAAACACTAAATCTTGAAAAATCACCAATTGCTATCTCAAGCTATTGAACAAAATTTTGAGTCCAAACAACAACAAAAACAAACAGATGAAAGTGAAATAAACAAGTTGAAAAGTGAAGATTTAAGAATTTAGAACATGTTCAATTTCAACTTGTTTAAACAACGCTCAACACACTACCTAAACTAACAAAAATGGAAAACAATAAAACATGTTTGTTTTACGTCAGAAGCTCGACGAATATTATTTTAAGAACGTTCATCCAAGTTGCTTCCACCTTGCTATTCCTAACCATTACATAAGAAAACATAAAAGGAAACAAACAATGATATAACAAATTCACAAGCATGAAAAACATGTACAAGTTTGCTAAACATACACAAATAAATGTATAAGTAAACATCAACAAGTTCATGTACAATGTCTATTCAAAATATGCATTAATTACAAAGCATAAGAACTAAAGAAATATCGTCATGCGAAACAATAGAACTAATCCCCAACAACAGCGCCATTTCGCTGAAGCGGTAAAGCAAAAAGCAAAAGTAAGTATTTTTATAGGGTATATCATATTGTATCCACATGGATTACTGCTACTGAATTTCCGTTCGACAATTTCTAGCATTTATGAGTTTAGTTTTGAGTTGGGTTAGTTTGTATAAAAGGTAAATGCGAGAATTAAACTTATGAACATAAAAAGAATTTCATTCTTCGAATAGTATTGAACTCTCGAGTTAGAATTTCGACTAATCTATCAAATACTTAAATCCATCACTCAGTTATACGCAACCTAAACTACCCGTCAACATCATCGCATATCGCTCACACGAAGGTTATTTCTAACACAGAGCGAGATAACAGCTGAATTCCTCGCGTCGGCAATCTCTCAACATAACACAAAACAACACAGAGGAATTAAGAATCGATACCCACATGAATACTAATCCTTAATCTATCTCTAGAATTAAAACCCAATAGATGTTCTTCGTAAATCCAGATTCGAACCGTCCATTTTTGCAATATCCCAAACCCAAATAAAGAAAACAATCATCAACATTGATTTATAAAATGAGTTTTATACAACACCATGAGCAATAAATATACATATAATAATGGTAAAGTTACATACAAAGTCCAACAAATAGAGATTACAAAGAGAAGAGAAGAAGAGGAACCAAACATTTCTTGCTTTGTCAACACCATTCGATGAGAAATTCGACCTCAGATCATAAAGATGCAAGTTCCAATGTTGTTTTCTAAGCTCTAAACTACCAATGATAATGGTTTGATGAGTTGACAACAAATATCCCAAAACATAACCTAAAATGTGTGTATTTTGTCCCTTTTAACGTTTTTCTGTCCAGGAGATCGTGCTAAGTGGCATAGAGCCCGCTAAGGGATAGCAGGAAAAAACCCGATTTTGTTTCAGCCATAACTTGAGAATCATCACTCTGTTTTAAGCCCGGTTCAAAGTGTTGAAAATCTTATTTAATGATCTATCAAAAAATCTTAAGAGTCAACCAAATTGATTATTTTTGTAATCTTTATTTTAAGCCTTATTCTCTGATGAATTGCTGAAAATTGAATTCTTAAAGCTTAGCCTTTGGCCTTTATTACTCAATACTCCAACCATGCATAAAATACCTACAAAATAGATACAAAACTATCAAACGATACATTATTTACACGAAAATGCAATATATACAAACTAAACAAATTTATGAACAAAGTCAGGATTATTTAGCGAATATTAACAACGAAGAGTCGATAAGTGCAACAAAAAGTATATAATAAATATTTACATTTATTCCCTTGTCAATCTATCCCCAACCTAAAACATTATTTGTCCTCAAACAAAGTCAAAGATACCTAAAGAGTCAAAATGCCAAAACCAAATAATCATGAATTAACAAGTTTCGAAAACCATAAACAAATGTATGATTCAAATACAAAAACGCACACACAAAGTAAATACTTATCACAATCCTACAACAACAACGTGTAAGCGAAAAAAATTCTAAGTACAAAAATCATACTAAACATTGTAAAACAAAATAAGTTCAATTAGGAATCACACCTAGTAAATTATCGAGGGATAAAAAACACACAAAGGTGAGGATATGACACTCTTCCAACAACCTTGCAAACAAAATACTAAATTATGAATTCATCTAAAAATTCACATTGAACATACAAATGCAAGAATCACAAGGGACTTTCAAGGTTGTAATATGGCTTGGTTAACAAACAAGTGATAAGTTCTAAAGCTAATCAAAATAAAAACTTGCCTAAACCTAAGGGAGTGATCAACTCACAATAGTTCAAACACAAAATTTCTATCAACTTTCTTATTCATCACAAATTTTAAACCAATCACAATAATTATTCACACCACATTATTCCATACTCTTTTATTTTCATTTTCAAAAGTTTTCTCTTTTTTCTTTCTTTTTCTTTTCAATTATTTTTTCACATTTTTTTATTTTCTTTTCCTTTTCAATCTCATAGTAACCAACACATAAATGAGCAAACATTACTTTCCCAAACTTGAATTCAACCAACATTAAATTGAATACTCCATACTTTATAATGCAAGGTAAAAATTCAACTAAAAGTCATAGTTGAGGATTCGAGAAAACAAATAACTAATGTTCATTAAAAAAGGAAAACAAAACACTCATAGAAAAGCATTAAGTTCAAAAATAACATGGGCATTAACAAAAAGTCTCAAAAGGAGATACTAATGATCACACACTCACAAGGTGAATTGACTATTTGGTCAAGGTAGTTGTGCTCAAAATGAAACAAAATTCCTTGATCCTTTTCATGCAATCATACGATCACCTCGAATAAAATATTAAGCAAATTACAATCAAGTTAGAACAAGAATTACGGTCTCCAACATATACGAAAAATGGAAATCTTCCTCACATTTATGGGTAAAATAGGAACTAAAGTGATTCATTTCAAAAGAAAGTAATTCAAAAATAATGAATGGTACAGGAATTATACAAAAAACAAGTTTCATAAACAAGTCATGTTATAGAAAGCGATAAACGAGTACTTGGCGTGTATCAACTTCAAAACAATATCATTACCATACATCTGCAAGTTAAAACACTCAAACTTGGCAAATCACCAATTTCTACCTCAAGCTATTGAACAAAAATTTGAGTCCAAAAAATAACAAAAACAAACAGATGAAAGTGAAATAACCAAATTAAAAAGTGAAGATTTAAGAATTTAGAACAACTCCAATTTCAACTTGTTTAAACAACGATCAACACTACTAAAACTAAAAAAATGAAAAACAATAAAACATGCTTGTTTTATATCATAAGCTCAACACATGTTATTTTAAGAATGTTCCTCCAAGTTGCTTCCACCTGGCTATTCCTAACCAACACACAAGCAAACATGAAAGGAAACAAACAATGATATAACAAATTCACAAGTATGGAAAACATGTACAAGTTTGGTAAACATAGACATATAAATTTACAAGTAAATATAAAAAAGATCATGTACAATGTCTAAACAAAATATACATTAATTACAAAACTTAAAAACTAAATAAATATCACAATGCGAAACAATCGAACCAATCCCTGACAACGAAACTATTTTGCTGAAGCGGTAAAGCGACAAGCAAAAGTAAGTATTTTTGTAGGATATATCATATAGTATTCACAAGGATTAGTGCTACTTAATTGTCGTTCGACAATTTCTAGTGTTTATGAGTTTAGTTTCTAATTGGGTTGGTTTTTATAAAAGGTAAATGCGAGAATTAATCTTATGAACATAAAAATAAATTCATTCTTCGAATAGGAGTTAACTCTCGAGTTTGCATTTCGTCTACCCTATTAAATACTTAAATCTATCACTCAGTTGTACGCAACCTAAACTACTCGTGGACATCATCACGTATCGCTTACACGAAGGTTATTTCTAACACAGAGCGCGATAACAGCCGAATTGCTCGCGTCCGAAATCTCTCAACACAAGATAAAACAACATGGAGGAATTAAGAATCAATATCCACATGAATACTAAGCCTTAATATTTCCCTAGAATTAAAACCCAATAGATTTTCTTCCTAAACCCAGATTCGAACCGTCCATCTCTGCAACAACCCTAACCCAAATAAAGAAAAAAATGATCAACATTGATTTAAAAAATGAGATTTATACAACACAATGAGCAAAAAATATACATATAATAAAGGTAAATTTACATACAAACTCCAAAAAACAGAGATTAAAAAGATAAGAGAAGAAGAGGAACCAAACATTTCTTGGTTTGTTAACACCATTCAATGAGAAATTCGACCTCAGATAACAAAATGCAAGCTCCAATGTTGTTTTCTAAGCTCTAAATTACCAATGATGAAGGTTTGAGGATTTGAGAACAAATATACCAAAAAATAACCTAAAACGTTTGTATTTAATCCCTTTTAACGTGTTTCTGTCCAAGAGACTGCGCTAAGCAGCACCGAGCCAGCTAAGCGGTAGCAGACAAAAACGTAAATTTGTTTCGGCCATAACTTGAGAACCGTCAGTCTGTTTTACGCCCGATTCAAAGCGTTGAAAAACTTATTTAATGATCTATCTAACAATTACTAATAATCAACCAAATTGATTATTTTTATCATCTTTATTTTGAGTCTTATTCTTTGATGAATTGCTAAAAAGTGTATACTTAAAGCGTAGCCTTTGGCCTTTATTACTCAATACTCCAACCATGCATGAAATATCTACAAAATAGATACAAAACTATGAAACGTTACATTATGTACACGAAAGAATGCAATATACACAAACTAAATGAATTTACGAACAAAGTCAAGATTATTTAATGAATATTAACAACAAAGAGTCAATAAGTGCAACAAAAGTATATAATAACTAACTATATTTTTTCCCTTATCAAACTATCCCCAACCTAAAACATTATTTGTCCTCAACGAAAGTCAAATAAACCTAAACAAACAAAATGAAATAAACCAAACAATCATGAATGAACAAGTTTTGAAAAACATAAACAAATGTATGATTGGAATTCAAAAACGCACATGCAAAGTAAATACTTATCAGAATCCTACAACGACAACATGTAAATGAAACGATTTCTAAGTACAAAAATTATACTAAACATTCTAAAACAAAACAAGCTCAATTAGAAACCACACCTAGTAAAAATTCATCGAGGGATGAAAAACACACAAAGGTGAATATTTGACACTCTTCCAACAAACATTCAAATAAAAGACTAAATTATGCATTCGTCTAAAAATTCACATTGAACATACAAATGCAAAAATCACAAGGGCTTTTCAAGTTTTTAATATGTCTTGGTTAACAAACAAGTGATAAGTTATAAAGCTAATCGAAAAAAAAACTTGCCTAAACCTAAGGGAGTGATCAACTCACAATAGTTCAAACACAAAATTTCTATCAACTTTCTTCTTCATCACAAATTTTATACCAATAAAAATAATTATTCACACCACATTATTCCATACTCTTTTGTTATTCTTTTTCAAAACTTTTCACTTTTTTCTTTCTTTTTCTTTTCAATTATTTTTTCACATTTTATTATTTTCTTTTCCTTTTCAATCTCATAGTGACCAACACATAAATGAGCAAACATTACTTTCCCAAACTTGAATTCAAACAACATTAAATTGAATACTCCATACTTTATAATGCAAGGTAAAAATTCAACTAAAAGTCATAGTTGAGGATTCAAGAAAACAAATAACTAATGTTCATTAAAAAAGGAAAACAAAACACTCTTAGACAAGCATTAAGTTCAAAAATAACATGGGCATTAACAAAAAGTCCCAAAAGGAGATACTAATGATCACACACGCACAAGGTGAATTGACTATTTGGTCAAGATAGTTGTGCTCAAAATGAAACAAAATACCTTGATACTTTTCATGCAATCATACAATCACCACAAATAAAATATTAAGCATATTACAATCAAGTTAGAACAAGAATTATGGTCTCCAACATATACGAACAATGGAAATCTTCCTCACATTTATGGGTAAAAAGGGAACTAATGTGATTCAAGTCAAAAGAAAGTAATGCAAAAATAATGAATGGTACGGGAATTATACAAATAATAAGTTTCATAAACATGTCATGTTATAGAAAGCGATAAACGAGTACTTGGCGTGTATTAGCTTCAAAACAATATCATTACCATACATCTGCAAGTTAAAACGCTCAAATGTGAAAAATCACCAATTGCTACCTCAAGCTATTGAACAAAAATTTGAGTCCAAAAAATAACAAAAACAAACAGATGAGAGTGAAATAACCAAATTAAAAAGTGAAGATTTAAGAATTTAGAACAACTACAATTTAAACTTGTTTAAACAACGATCAACACACTACTAAAACTAAAAAAATGAAAAATAAAAAAAACATGCTTATTTTAAATAATAAGCTTGACACATGTTATTTTAAGAACGTTCCTCCAAGTTTCTTCCACCCGACTATTCCTAACAAACACACAAGCAAATGTGAAAGGAAACAAACAATGATATATCAAATTCACAAGTATGGAAAACATGTACAAGTTTGGTAAACATAGACAACTAAATTTACAAGTAAACATAAAAAATCTCATGTACAATGTCTACACAAAATATACATTAATTACAAAACTCAAAAACTAAATAAATATCGCAATGCGAAACAATCAAACTGATCCCCGACAACGACACTATTTTGCTGAAGCGGTAAAGCGACAAGCAAAAGTAAGTATTTTTGTAAGATATATCATATAGTATTCACAGGGATTAGTGCTACTTAATTGTCGTTCGACAATTTCTAGTGTTTATGACTTTAGTTTCTAATTGGGTTGGTTTTTATAAAAGGTAAATGCGAGAATTAATCTTACAAACATAAAAAGAAATTCATTCTTCGAATAGGAGTTAACTCTCAAGTTTGCATTTCGTCTACCCTATCAAATACTTAAATCTATCACTCAGTTGTACGCAACCTAAACTACTCATCAACATCGTCACGTATCGCTTACACGAAGTTTATTTCAAACACAAAGTGCGATAACAGCCGAATTGCTCGCGTCCGAAATCTCTCAACACAACATAAAACAACATGGAGGAATTAAGAATTGATATCCACATGAATACTAAGCCTTAATCTTTCCCTAGAATTAAAACCCAGTAGATGTTTTTCCTAAACCCAGATTCGAACCGTGCATCTCTGCAACAACCCTAATCCAAATAAAGAAAAAAATCATCAACATTGATTTAAAAAATGAGATTTATACAACACCATGAGCAAAAAATAAACATATAATAAAGGTAAATTTACATACAAACTCCAACAAATAGAGATTACAAAGATAAGAGAAGAAGAGGAACCAAATATTTCATGGTTTGTTAACACCATTCGATGAGAAATTCGACCTCAGATAACAAAATGCAAGCTCCAATGTTGTTTTCTAAGCTCTAAATTACCAATGATGAAGGTTTGATGAGTTGACAACAAATATACCAAAAAATAACCTAAAAAGTTTGTATTTTATCCCTTTTAACGTTGTTATGTCAAAGAGATCGCGCTAAGTGGCACCGAGCCAGCTAAGCGGTAGCAGACAAAAACCTGAATTTGTTTCGGCCAAAACTTGAGAACCGTCAGTCTATTTAACGCCCGATTCAAAATGTTCAAAAGCTTATTTAATGATCTATCTAAAAATTAATAAAAATCAACCAAATTGATTATTTTTATCAACTTTATTTTGAGTCTTATTCTTTGATGAATTGCTAAAAAGTGTATACTTAAAGCTTAGCCTTTGGCCTTTATTACTCAATACTCCAACAATGCATGAAATATCTACAAAATAGATACAAAACTATGAAACGATACATTATGTACACGAAAGAATGCAATATACACAAACTAAATGAATTTACGAACAAAGTCAAGATTATTTAATGAATAATAACAACGAAGAGTCAATAAGTGCAACAAAAGTATATAATAAATAACTGTATTTTTTCCCTTATCAAACTATCCCCAACCTAAAACATTATTTGTACTCAAAGAAAGTCAAATAAACCTAAAGAGACAAAATACAATAAACCAAATAATCATGAATTAACAAGTTTCGAAAAACATAAACAAATGTATGATTCAAATACAAAAAATGCACATGCAAAGTAAATACTTATCACAATCCTACAACGACAACATGTAAATGAAACGATTTCTAAGTACAAAAATTATACTAAACATTCCAAAACAAAACAAGCTCAATTAGGAACCACACCTAGTAAAAATTCATCGAGGAATGAAAAACACACAAAGGTGAAGATTTGACACTCTTCCAACAAACTTGCAAACAAAAGACTAAATTATGCATTCGTCTAAAAATTCACATTGAACATACAAATGCAAGAATCACAAGGGCTTTTCAAGGTTTTAATATGTCTTGGTTAAGAAACAAGTGATAAGTTATAAAGCTAATCGAAATAAAAGCTTGCCTAAACCTAAAGGAGTGATCAACTCACAATAGTTCAAACACAAAATTTCTATCAACTTTCTTCTTCATCACAAATTTTAAACCAATCAAAATAATTATTCACACCATATTATTCCATAATCTTTTGTTTTTCTTTTTCAAAACTTTTCACTTTTTTCTTTCTTTTTCTTTTCAATTCTTTTTTCACATTTTTTTCTTTTCTTTTCCTTTTCAATCTCATAGCAACCAACACATAAATGAGCAAACATTACTCTCCCCAACTTGAATTCAACCAAGATTAAATTGAATACACCCTACTTTATAAGGCAAGATAAAAATTCAACTAAAAGTCATAGTTGAGGATTCGAGAAAACAAATAACTAATGTTCATTCAAAAAGGAAAACTAAACACTCATAGACAAGCATTATGTTCAAAAATAACATGGACATTGACAAAAATGCTCAAAAGGAGATACTAATGATCACACACTCACAAGGTGAATTGACTATTTGGTCAAGGTAGTTGTGCTCAAAATGAAACAAAATACCTTGATACTTTTCATGCAATCATACAATCACCACAAATAAAAGATTAAGAATTTTACAATCAAGTTAGAACAAGAATTATGGTCTCCAAAATATATGAACAATGGAAATCTTCCTCACATTTATGGGTAAAAAGGGAACTAAAGTGATTCAAGTCAAAAGCAAGTAATGCAAAAAGAATGAATGGTATGGGCATTATACAAATAAAAAGTTTCATAAACATGTCATATTATAGAAAGTGATAAACGAGTACTTGGCGTGAATCAGCTTCAAAATAATATCATTACCATACGTCCGCAAGTTAAAACACTCAAACTTGGAAAATCACCAATTGCTACCTCAAGCTATTTAACAAAAATTTG
Organism: Vicia faba; assembly: GCA_948472305.1. NCBI lineage: Eukaryota > Viridiplantae > Streptophyta > Magnoliopsida > Fabales > Fabaceae > Vicia > Vicia faba. The sequence goes on from OX451735.1 coordinate 1,013,331,112, forward strand.
AGTCCAAACAATAACAAAAACAAACAGATGAAAGTAAAATAAACAAATTAAAAAGTGAAGATTTAAGAATTTAGAACAAGTCCAATTTTAAATTGTTTAAACAACGATCAACACACTACTAATACTAAAAAAAAATGAAAAATAAAAGAACATGCTTGTTTTACGTAATAAGCTCGACACATGTTATTTTAAGAACGTTCCTCCAAGTTGCTTCCACCCGGCTATTCCTAACCAACACACAAGCAAACGTGAAAGGAAACAAACAATGATATAACAAATTCACAAGTATGGAAAACATGTACATGTTTGGTAAACATAGACAAATAAATGTACAAGTAAACATAAAAAGCTCATGTAAAATGTATATCCAAAATATACATTAATTCCAAAATTAAAAAACCAAATAAATATCGCGATGCGAAACAATCAAACCAATCCCCGACAACGACGCCATTTCGCTGAAGCGATAAAGTGACAAGCAAAAGTAAGTATTTTTGTAGGATATATCATATAGTATATACAGGGATTAATGCTACTTAATTTTCGTTTGAAAATTTGTAGCATTTATGTGTTTAGTTTCTAATTGGGTTGGTTTTTATAAAAGGTAAATGCGAGATTTAATCTTATGAACATAATAAGAATTTCATTCTTCAAATAGGAGTTAACTCTCGAGTTTGCATTTCGTCTACCCTATCAAATACTTAAATATATCACTCAGTTGTACGCAACCTAAACTACTCGTCAACAACATCACGTATCGCTTACGCGAATATTATTTCTAACACATAGCACAATAACAGCCAAATTGCTCGCGTCCAAAATCTCTCAACACAACACAAAACAACATGGAGGAATTAAGAATCGATATCCACATGAATACTAAGCCTTAATATTTCAATAGAATTAAAACCCAATAGATGTTCTTCCTAAACCCAGATTCGAACCGTCCATCTCCGCAACAACCCTAACCCAAATAAAGAAAACAATCATCAACATTGATTTAAAAAATTGAGATTTATACAACACCATGAGAAAAAAATATACATATAATAAAAGTAAAGTGATATACAAACTCCAACAAATAGAGATTACAAAGATAAGAGAAGAAGAGGAACCAAACATTTCTTGGTTTGTCAACACCATTCGATGAGAAATTCAACATCAGATAACCAGATGCAAGCTCCAATGTTGTTTTCTAAGCTCTAAATTACCAACGATGAAGGTTTCATGAGTTGAGAACAAACATAACAAAACATAACATAAAAAGTTTGTATTTTATCCCTTTTAACGTGTTTATGTCCAAGAGACTGCGCTAAGCGGCACAGAGCCCACTAAGCGGTAGCAGAAAAAAACCTGAATTTGTTTCACCCATAACTTAAGAACCGTTAGTCTATTTAACGCCCGATTCAAAGCGTTGAAAAGCTTATTTAAGGATCTATCTAACAATTACTAAAAATCAACCAAATTGATTATTTTTATCATCTTTATTTTGAGTCTTATTCTTTGATGAATTGCTAAAAAGTGTATACTTAAACCTTAGCCTTTGGCCTTTATTACTCAATACTCCAACCATGCATGAAATACCTACAAAATAGATACAAAACTATGAAACGATACATTATGTACACAAAAAAATGCAATATACACAAACTAAATGAATTTACGAACAAAGTCAAGATTATTTAACGAATATTAACAACGAAGAGTCAATAAGTTCAACAAAAGTATATAATAAATAACTATATTTTTGCCCTTATCAAACTATCCCCAACCTAAAACATTATTTGTCCTCAAAGAAAGTCAAATAAACCTAAAGAGACAAAATACAATAAACCAAATAATTATGAATTAACAAGTTTCTAAAAACATAAACAAATGTATGATTCAAATACAAAAACGCACATGCAAAGTAAATACTTATCACAATCCAACAACGACAATATGTAAATGAAACGATTTCTAATTACAAAATTATACCAAACATTCTAAAACAAAATAAGCTCAATTAGAAACCACACCTAGTAAAAATCCATCGAGGGATGAAAAACACACAAAGGTGAAGATTTGACACTCTTCCAACAAACTTGCAAACAAAAGACTAAATTATGCATTCGTCTAAAAATTCACATTGAACATACAAATGCAAGAATCACAAGGGATTTTCAAGATCTTAATATGTCTTGGTTAACAAACAAGTGATAAGTTATAAAGCTAATCGAAATAAAAACTTGCCTAAACCTAAAGGATTGATCAACTCACAATAGTTCAAACACAAAATTTCTATCAACTTTCTTCTTCATCACAAATTTTAAATCAATCACAATAGTTATTCACACCACATTATTCTATACTCTTTTGTTTTTCTTTTTCAAAACGTTTCACTTTTTTCTTTCTTTTTCTTTTCAATTCTTTTTTCACATTTTTTTCTTTTCTTTTCCTTTTCAATCTCATAGAAACCAACACATAAATGAGCAAAAATTACTCTCCCCAACTTTAATTTAACAAAAATTAAATTTAATACACCCTACTTTATAAGGCAAGGTAAAAATTCAACTAAAAGTCATAGTTGAGGATTCGATAAAACAAATAATTAATGTTCATTCAAAAAGGAAAACAAAACACTCATAGACAAGCATTAAGTTCAAAAATAACATGGACATTAACAAAAAGGCTCAAAAGGAGATACTAATGATCACTCACTCACAAGGTGAATTGACTATTTGGTCAAGGTAGTTATGCTCAAAATGAAACAAAATACCTTGATACTTTTCATGCAATCATACAATCACCACAAACAAAAGATTAAGCATATTACAATCAAGTTAGAACAAGTATTATGGTCTCCAAAATATATGAACAATGGAAATCTTCCTCACATTTATGGGTAAAAAGGGAACTAAAGTGATTCAAGTCAAAAGCAAGTAATTCAAAAAGAATGAATGGTATGGGAATTATACAAATAAAAAGTCTCATAAACATGTCATGTTATAGAAAGCGATAAACGAGTATTTGGTGTGTATCAGCTTCAAAACAATATCATTACCATACATCCGCATGTTAAAACACTCAAACTTGGAAAATCACCAATTTCCACCTCAAGCTATTTAACAAAAATTTGAGTCCAAACAACAACAAAAACAAACAGTTAAAAGTAAAATAAACAAATTAAAAAGTGAAGATTTAAGAATTTAGAACAAGTCCAATTTCAACTTGTTTAAACAACGATCAACACACTACTAATACTTTAAAAAAATGAAAAAAAAAACAAGCTTGTTTTACGTAATAAGCTCGACACATGTTATTTTAAGAACGTTCCTCCAAGTTGCTTCCAACCGGCTATTCCTAACCAACACACAAGCAAACGTGAAAGGAAATAAACAATGATATAACAAATTCACAAGTATGGAAAACATGTACATGTTTGGTAAACATAGACAAATAAATGTACAAGTAAACATAAAAAAGCTCATGTAAAATTTATATACAAAATATACACTCATTACAAAACTCAAAAACCAAATAAATATCGCGATGCGAAACAATCAAACCAATCCCTGACAACGACGCCATTCCGCTGAAGCGGTAAAGCGACAAGCAAAAGTAAGTATTTTTGTAGGATATATCATATAGTATATACAGGGATTAGTGCTACTTAATTTTCGTTTGAAAATTTCTAGCATTTATGTGTTTAGTTTCTAATTGGGTTGGTTTTTATAAAAGGTAAATGCAAGATTTAATCTTATGAACATAAAAAGAATTTCATTCTTCGAATAGGAGTTAACTCTCGAGTTTGCATTTCGTCTACCCTATCAAATACTTAAATATATCACTCAGTTGTATGCAACCTACACTACTCGTCAACAACATCACGTATCGCTTACGCGAAGGTTATTTATAACACATAGCACAATAACAGCCAAATTGCTCGCGTCCAAAATCTCTCAACACAACACAAAACAACACGGAGGAATTAAGAATCGATATCCATATGAATACTAAGCCTTATTATATCTCTAGAATTAAAACCCAATATATGTTCTTACTAAACCTGGATTCGAACCGTCCATCTCTGCAACAACCCTAACCCAAATAAAGAAAACAATCATCAACATTGATTTTAAAAATGAGATTTATACAATGATAACACCGAATCACACTATGTTTCAGACTCGAATATCACATGTTTTTCTTAGTTTTATTATTTTTTTCTAGTATTATGCCCTTGTTTCCTTTGTTTTCAGGTCACATGTCCTTTCAGAGCCTTCAGAAAAGAAACGAGCGAAAACGCCAGAAAAATAGGGGTTTTCCAAGAAAATACACACATGGCGTCCAGCTCCGCGCCGGCTACAGGGAACGCTCTGACATGGCACACTTTCACCCAGAGGCCAACTGCCATGTTCCCTTGATCTCTCCATTTTCACTCACCGCGCCCGCGGGGAAGATGGCCGCGCCCGCGGCTTTCACAAACCATTTCCCGCTCAGAATGAGTTGAGGGGAATGCTCGTCTTTGCATAATTTCAGAATCTTCTATAAATAGCAAGTTCATTTCATTTTCGTTTTCATCCAAACTTAGGTGCAAACTTAGATCCAGACAAGTTACTGCTTAGGAATATATTACTACTTTGTAAAGTGATAATCTTCTCACATCGGGAATTTGTGACACTTGAGTGTGCGAGATTGTATTCAAGTTTGGAGAACTTTGGTTGAAGTTTATCATACTATCTTTTACATTTCCACGACTTGTATCAGATTCAAGCCTCTGATTGGAGCAAGGTTCTAATTTAATTGCTTTCATTTATTTTATGCTCTTACCATAGTCTACACGTTTTATAGACTCTTAATGCTCTTACCATAGTCTACACGTTTTATAGACTCTAAATGCTCTTACCATAGTCTACACGTTTTATAGACTTTAAATGCTCTTACCATAGTCTACACGTTTTATAGACTCTAAATGCTCTTACCATAGTCTACACGTTTTATAGACTCTAAATGCTCTTACCATAGTCTACACGTTTATAGACTTTAAATGCTTACCATGTCTAGCTAAATTTATTAGGGTTAGAATGTAAGGATCGAATCATAACTATGTTCTGTATGCCATGCTAATAGAAATACCTTTGGGATGTTTTAGCTTTTTAATACTGGTTTAAATGTGTTTAAAAAGTTTATGGGTAAGATCGAAAGCTGTCCATACTCGAGATTAAGCCAGATTAGTTCTTGACCAAACGAAAAGAAGGAAAGCAGTTCGTTTGGTTAAGTAGGATTACTTGATATAATTTTAGAAAACGTTTTTGAAACTATTTGCGGACGCTTTTGTGGGATTAAAATCTGATTTTTGGTCAAAAGCTAAGGATCTCTTTAAGTTAAGTTTTTCAAATTAAAACACTTTTTCACTAAGTCAAAATAACTTGTTTCTTAAAAATAGGTATAATTCTTTAACGCGTTAGGAACCCTTTATAAGTGACAATAAAGGAATTTAATTTAAAGAGTAAACTCGGTTCTTAGTATGCGAAAGCTACAAGTTCCTGTTAAACAGTTCTTTGCTATAAATGGAAAATATTGCCCAAAAGTAAATACTATACATGCATGCTAGGACATTGTCTCATCTCGTGATTTACATTCGATCCTGTTTGTTTTATTTCTTTAATTTTATTCGCTTTTATTTCCCTGTACTGAACTCAATCCCTTATTGATCTGCCTTAGATAAACACCTTAACAATAGAGTTGATAGATTGAAAATTGGTCTCTGTGGTTCGATAATCTTATATATTACTTCGATAGGCTGTGCACTTGAAGTTATAATTTAGACTATACAGTAAAAGCCCATCAAGTTTTTGGCGCCGTTGTCGGGGACCAACTTTGCCAAATTTCGTACCCTTTTTGTTATCCCATTTAGACTAAGGCTACTTATTTAGCCGGTTGATGCGTAGAAATCGTAGCACCGGTAACCTAATAGATCCTTTAGTAGAACCTGAACGTTTCACTCGAGCCCGTCTCTTTATACGAAAGTTAAAGAAAGCTATAGTCGAGGACCGTAATCAAAGACCGCTTAAGGAATTTACCCAACCATCTAACGAGGAACCTAGTTCTAGTATAGTAAATCCAACTATAACAACTAACAACTTCGAACTAAAATCCTCGCTATTACAATTAGTTCAACAAAACCAATTCGCTGGTCTCGCTACCGAGAACCCGAATCAACACTTGAAGGCATTTGTCCAATTAGCCGACACCCTCAAAGAAAATTGTGCCACATCTGAAGCAATACGCCTAAGATTGTTTCCATTCTCTCTAAGAGGGAAAGCTCACGATTGGTTAGATTCCCTCCCTGCCAATTCGATAACAACTTGGGAGGACCTTAGAAGAGTGTTCCTTGCCAGGTATTTTCCCCCTAGCAAAACCGCTATTCTTAGAAACCTGATCACTAGATTCACCCAAAGCCAGGGGGAATCTCTATTTGAACCTTGGGAAAGATATAAAGACCTTTTAAGAGCTTGTCCACACCATGGCCTAGAGCAATGGTTGATCATTCACACCTTCTATAATGGTCTCCATTATAATACCAAAATGTCTATCGATGCTGCCGCAGGTGGTGCGCTGATGAACAAACCTTACCCTGAAGCTTGTGCCCTGATTAAAGATATGGCCCAAAACCATTACCAATGGGGGGCAAAATGAGCGACAGTGGAGAAGAAGGAGACCCAAGGAGGGGTGCATGAGATAAGTAGAATGGACATTATGCAAGCTAAAATGGACACCCTAGCCTTAAGAGTAGATAACATATCCCAAAACCCTGCCACAGTAGCTGCACTCCACTCGGAATGCGAACTCTGTGGAACCCATGGACATCCAACTTCAGATTGTTACCTGTTGAATGAGTCTAGCTCAGAACAAGTCAATTACACCCAAGGAAACCCGTTCTCAAACACTTATAACCCTGGATGGAGGAATCACCCGAATTTTTCCTATAAGAACAACAATCCAATCCAACATCCTGGAACACCCAGACCGCAAGGTTTTCAACCTCAAAAATCAAACCAACCTACGCAAGCTGTGCCACCAAGACCAAATCTTAGGGAAACCCTAGATACTTTTATCACAACCCAAACTCAGCAAAACAAAGAATTTATGAACCAGAGTGCCCATACAAACGAACTAGTAACACAACTAGCAACTAAGTTTGACCAAATGATGACCCATCATAAGATGCTCGAGACTCAGATCTCGCAAGTGGCTCAAACGCAAGCCACACAAACCACACCTGGAGGACAATTCCTTGGACAAACTCAACCTAATCCTAAAGGACAAGCGAATGCTATCACTCTAAGAAGTGGAACCGCTTACGATGGACCAAAACTTCCAACGATGTGTGTACCCGAAAAACCAATAAAAGATAGCATACCCTAGGACCAAGTAGAGAAACCAGAGGAACCAAGAACCCAACAGAACCAGGTGGAAGAATTGAAAGATAAAACTTATACACCACCTCCACCCTATAAACCTCCAATACCATACCCACAAAGACTTAAACAAACCAAGATAGAAATCCAATACCAAAAATTTATCAAAGTAATAGAGAAACTCCATGTAGAGATTCCCTTTACCGAAGCGATTACCCAAATACCATCATATGCTAAATTCTTAAAAGACATCCTGTCAAACAAACGCAGACTCGACGATCCTAAACCCCTAGAATGTCATTCCATCTCTGAAAATAAACTTGCAAAAAAGGACAAAGATCCTGGTAGTTTTTCTATTCCTTGCATCCTAGGAAATCATATGATCGACAAAGCTTTCTTAGACCTAGGAGCAAGCGTAAGCTTAATGCCTTTGGCAGTCTGCAAGAGGTTAAACTTAGGAGAACTACAACCAACCAAAATGTCTTTACAACTAGCTGATAGATCTGTCAAGTACCCCACAGGGATATTAGAGGATATACCAGTTAGAATAGGTCAGTTGTATATCCCAACCGATTTCATGGTATTGGATATTAAAGAAGATGACAAAATCCCGATTCTCTTAGGAAGACCATTCTTGTCAACTGCCGGAGCTATAATCGACGTTAAGAAAGGAAAACTTACCTTCGAAGTAGGAGATGAAAAGATAGAATTTATCCTCTCTAAATTCCTTATGGCACCTGTGATAGGAGATGCATGTTATGCAATCGACATCATTGATGAATGCGTAAACGAACTTGAGCAAGATGAATCCTTAATTAAACTACCACCAACACCCATTCTAGAGGATGATGGATATAAAGAACCTTACATTGATGACAACCTCTTTGAATGTTTAGCTCTTACACCCGATCCTATACCGTGTCTTAAAAAGCCATCTCTAGAACTCAAAGAACTACCCAAGAATCTAAGATATGAGTTTTTGGACGAAGAGATGAATCGCCCAGTTATAATTAACGCCACTCTAGGCTAAAATGAAACAAATTAACTCTTAGATACCTTGCGAAGATACCCTTCAGCATTAGGATATAAAATCTCTGACTTGAAAGGGATAAGCTCGTCTGTATGCATGCATCGGATCATGCTAGAAGAAAATTCGAAACCCTCTAGAGAGCATCAGAGAAGAATAAATCCTATAATGAGTGATGTAGTTAAGAAAGAAGTTCTTAAGTTACTGGAAGCTGGTATAATATATCAGATATCAGATAGTGAGTGGGTAAGTCCTGTACATGTGGTGCCGAAGAAAGGAGGCATCACGGTTGTTGAAAATGATAAGAGAGACAAAGTAGCAAAACAAACAGAAGGAGGATGGCGTATGTGCATCGATTACAGAAAGCTAAACAAGGCGGCTAGGAAAGATCATTTCCCGCTTCCATTTATAGATCAGATGCTCGAACGTCTAGCTAGGCATTCGTATTTCTGTTATCTAGATGGATATTCCGGATTTTTCCAAATCCCTATTCAACCAGAGGACCAAGAAACAACTACAGTCACTTGTCCTTATGGAACGTTTGCCTATAGGCGGATGCCCTTTGGACTCTGTAATGCACCTGCCACCTTCCAACATTGTATGATGTCCATTTTTGTGGACTATCTCGACGGAATTATGGAAGTATTCATGGATGATTTTTCTGTATGTGGATTCGATTTCAAAAATTGTCTCTCGAACCTTGAGAAAATATTAGAAACATGTGTGGAAGTGAACCTTGTGTTGAATTGGGAGAAGTGTCACTTTATGGTCAACGAAGGAATAGTTTTAGGGCATATCATCTCCGAGAGAGAGATAGAAGTTGACAAAGCCAAAATAGAAGTTATAGAGAACCTCAACCCACCTAAAACCGTTAGGGAAGTACGAAGTTTTCTAGGACATGCTGGATTCTACCGACGCTTTATAAAAGAAACCTCCAAAATAACAAAACCCTTAACTAACCTTCTTATGAGAGAGGATGAATTTGACTTTAATGAGAAGTGTCTTAAAGCCTTCAACATTCTAAAACAAGAACTAATTTCAGCTCCTGTCATTCAACCCCCTGACTGGGAGGAACCATTTGAAATCATGTGCGATGCTAGTGACTATGCAGTTGGGGATGTCTTAGGGCAAAGAAAAGACAAGAAACTACATATCATTTACTATGCCAGTAGAACCCTAGATACCTCCCAACTTAACTACGCAACTACAGAGAAGGAATTGCTAGTTGTAGTATTCGCAATCGATAAGTTCCGATCTTATTTAGTAGGAGCTAAGATTGTAGTTTATACTGATCACGCAACAATCCGATATCTGTTAAACAAAAAAGACGTTAAGCCGAGATTTCTCAGGTGGATTCTCTTACTCCAAGAATGTGACTTAGACATTAAGGATAAGAGAGGCACTGAGAATTTAGTAGCCGATCATCTATCTAGGCTAGAACATTTGAAACCAGATCTAATACCAATAGACGATCACTTCACTTACGATGAGCTGATAGCTAAGATAAACACAATGAGCGAGGATGACTCTGAAACCTATAAAGAATTTAAACCGGAAAAAGTCTCAATGATAAGAAACGTACCTTGGTACGCAAGCATTATGAACTATCTAGCTGCTGACATCATACCCCCTGACTTAAGTTTTCAACAAAAGAAAAAGTTCTTCAATGACATCAAAAGCTTTTATTGGGACGAACCACTCTTGTTCAAAAGAGGAATAGACAACATCTTTAGATGATGTGTTCCATAGGAGGAAGTGGAAAGCGTCATCAAACATTGTCATGCCGCGTCTTATGGTGGACACGCAAGCACATCAAAGACATGTGCCAAAATCTTTCAAGCAGGCCTTTACTAGCCAACTTTATGGCGAGATGTCCACACTTACATCACCAAGTGTGACCGGTGTCAACGCACTGGGAACATTTCAAGGCGTGACGAAATGCCATTAAAAAATATTCAAGAGGTAGAACTCTTTGACGTATGGGGTATATATTTCATGGGGCATTTTCCATCATCAATGGGAAATAAATATATTCTTGTGGCAGTTGACTATGTGTCCAAGTGGATAGAAGCAATAGCGGCACCCAAAAACGACACGAGAGTGGTGATCAAATTGTTCAAGAACATCATATTCCCTAGATTTGGAACACCCCATCTAGTCATAAGTGATGGAGGATCGCACTTTATATCCAAGATATTCAATAAACTTTTAAACAAATACGGAGTCAAACATAGAGTAGCAACACCATATCACCCTCAAACCAGTGGCCAAGTGGAGGTATCGAATAGGGAAATCAAGAAAATCCTAGAAAAAATCGTGTCAATATCTAGAAAGGATTGGTTCGGAAAGCTGAAAGATGCACTTTGGGCCTATAGAACAGCTTACAAAACCCCTATTGGAACTACCCCATATCAATTGGTCTATGGAAAATCCTGACACTTACCTTTCGAGTTAGAACACAAAGCCTATTGGGCTATAAAATCCTTGAATTTAGACTACCTAAAAGCTGGAGAGAAACGGATTCTAGACATTCATAAGTTAGAAGAACTCCGCCTAAATGCTTATGAGAATGCCATCATCTATAAAGAAAGAACAAAGATATGGAATGACAAAAAAATTACTAAGAAAGAATTCAATGTAGGCGATCCTGTTCTTCTGCTTAATTCCAGATTACGACTTTTTCCTGGCAAGCTACGTTCAAGCTGGACAGGTCTATTCGAGGTATCAAAAGTGTTAGTATCAGGAGCTGTAGAAATCAAGAATACCTCAAGCGCTCCTTTCATGGTAAATGGACAACGACTGAAGTTGTATAGAGGAGGTGACCTGCCTATTGACTACTCTAATCAGACTCTGATTGACCCACCAATCCCAACTTGAAAAGTGAGATCTTATCGTCAAGCTAACGACGTTAAACAAAGCGCTGCGTGGGAGGCAACCCACGAATTTTTTTCTTTATTTTTTATAATTTTAATTTTTCTTTTACGTAATTAAAATTGTAATTTTGGACCGACTCATCTATCTTTTTCAGGACCAAGTGCTCCTATATCACCTTTTTCAGATGGATTTCGTTGATGGACTCGATGTCATCTTCATAGACGACGCTCAGAGGGAGCGATTTGCTACACTGACTGCTCGATCGATGCTTCCGACTAGATACCCTGATTCTGCTTGCATGGATGCACTAGGCATTGAGGCCAGTGTCCGTTATATGTGCCATCAGGTCAGTTGGGATGCATATGCTGACGAGATCCACGTGACCTACAAGAACCTCACCTTGGAGTTCCTCAGCTCACTGGAGTATGAGCCCTATGTTGGGACCAGAGAGGACCGTGGGCGGATTAGTTTTGCATGTTCGGAGCATAGTATGCTTTTACTTTGAGACAGTTTGGAGATCTGCTTGGATTCGAGACTGCACTTACTGCCATCCTCGAGCTTCCTCTAGGGTATTTCATGAGCAGTGATATAGACAAATTCTGGAGAGCTATTATCGACGGGGGCAGCCTCGACCCATCTGAGCAACTGTCTAAGAGGATTCATAACCCAGCTCTCAGGTACTTTGAGATAATTCTTTGTCATACCTTCTTCGGGAGGAGCTATTGTGATCATTTAGTGACTGCAGATGAGATACTATTTTTATACTGCGCTAGTCAGTCGCATCCCGTTGCGAGTGGAGATTTCTTGATAGAAAGTCTAGATATGGTTGCGTTATCCTCTGAGGGATACTTGCACGCTGGTGGGAATGTGACGCTGATTGCATCTGCTCTGGGCTTGGATAGCCAGTTACTCCGCCTGACACCATACTGTGGTAGCACATGCATCGACATTGACTTCTGCTTAGACCATGGCCTTATGCGCCGAGCTTCTTTTCATCCATATCAGTAAAGGCTCCTTATTGACGATTAGACTGTCTACTATTTCACCCTGCCTGATCCATAGATGACCTGCGTCTCCAACCGAGCAAACTGGAACTACACTTTAAAGGGTGGGGCGAGGCAGTTATAGACATCACTGACCAGCCAGAGCCAAAGTATTCACATGAGCCAGAACCAGAGTATTCACCAGAGTCAGAGCCAGAGCCAGAGTATTCACCAGAGTCAGAGCCAGAGTCAAACGACCCGATCACTGAAGATCCGGTTACAGAGAATCCTACCCCAGAGTACACGCCTGCACCTAAGGTTGAGCATACCGTTGTTTATACTAATAACTTGACCTTACAGGAGCCTGACATGAGAGCGCAGTTGGCATCCATGAGAGCTAAGATGGCTACACTTCACCAGGAGGTAGCTGATCTCATCCTATAGGTAGCGCTAGATGGTTCCACATATGCTGGCGAGATCGACGATTTGACACACGAGATTACTGAGCTCAGACGCCAGGTGGCTGAGTTGTGAGGACGTGACTTTGCCGATATCTGATCATGAGACGTCCACCATTGTTATTATTATTATACTATTTTTATTTTATTTCTCAGACTTACTTTTTCTGTTTTTCAGTTCAGTTGCACTTCGTACTCACTTACATTTATATATATATATATATATATATATATATATATATATATATATATATATATATATATATATATATATATATATATATATATATATATATATATATATATATATATATATATATATATATATATATATATATATATATATATATATATATATATAGATATATAGATATATATTGTGTGTTTATTTTATTTTCTCTTAACTTGTTTTATTTTATTTTGCAAAAAGTAGAAAATAAAATGTATGTGTATGATATACACATATATTTTACAAAAAATATATTTTCACCTTAAAATGCTAGGTACACCCCAAGTGACAAGAGCAAGCCACCATTTTTGAAGCCCAATTTCCCAAAGAACAAAATCCGGCCCAGCTAGAAATTCAACAGACCGCGCCCGCGGAGGGAGGGACCACGCCCGCGGACCTCCAACGGTAAAAAAATGGCTTCTTTTCAGAAAACTCACCATTTACTCCATTTTTTCCTATTTAAACCCCATTTTCTTCCTCATTTTACCCACATTTTCATACCTTACCTTCCATAATTTCTCCACTTCAACTAATTCTCTATTATATTTCTTTTCCCACTACAATCCTTCCAAATCTATAAAAATCACTATTTTCTTCCTCCACCATACTATTTTCCTTTCTCCAAATCGTTCAAAACAATCAAAATGGACTTCAATGGGTACGTTCTTCGAAACGGCAAACCGGGATCCACACAAAGGAAGCTGCTCGAAAAGCTACAGTCTACGGCAATTTACTCAACCAGGTATATTGACGAAGACTGTCTCTACACTTTAGGTATTTATCATAGTGTTTTTCATTTATTAGATAAAATAGGCATGCATAATATTTTCTCTGCAAAAGAACCTACCTACCCAAGGTTGACATATGAGTTTTTAAGTTCACTTATTTATAATGTCACACCTAACACTGCTAGTACCGTAGGTGGGATACAATTTAGAATGTTTAACCGTGAATATAGTTACTCCACCGACGGTTTAGCTGAGTTGTTCGGGATGCCTTTTGGGGAAGGTGCTATTTGTGAAGAACCCTTGGATACGGAATGGACAACCACTGGCTATGCTTTTTGGAAAAAACTTACAAACCAAGAAGACAATTCTTTTGATAGCCTGCTAGCCTCGAGTGTCAATACTCCGGCCATCCGTGTCTTCCGATACCTTTTAGCATCCACCATCTTTGCTCGGGAAAACCCGAACAAGGTGAATGCTAAATAGTTAATTATTATGCAAGCATGCCTCACCGACATCAAAGTTAACCCGGTGCCCTTTATGATTGCTCACATGAGCTATGTCTGAAAAAAGGGGGCACCGATTTCTTTTGGTGGCCTGGATACTACTATCGCTTGTGCCCTTGGCTTGGCCACCGAGCTTGCTACTTTAGAGCCACTTCCTCCTCGTACTGCAGGCCTGAAATTTTTGAAAGATATGCGCCTCTGCAAAGAGAGAAGGGAAGGTGGCTATTACCTTATGATTGGTAATGTTGTTGTACCAAGTGTTGTCCTCCCCTTTACCCGTCGCACTGACGTTAGATTGGAGCGTAACTGGACCTATGATTTAAGTGCTCCCGCTTTCACTGGTCCGTTACCTCCGAATGTTCCTTTAGAGGAGAGGAACAACACTGATGATGAGTATGACTTTCAAACAGAGTCACCTCCTTGATTTACACCATCACACACTGCACCATCTTCTTCTAACCCTCCTGCAAGTACCGTCCCAAGCTTCCATGTCACTGAGGACATGTGGAGAGAGCATATGGCTAGATAGAAGAGGCGTGATGCCCTCCTTTCTACGATCCAGCAACAGGTTGCCGATAACATGGCTTTCATGCAGGCGTCTCAAATTCAAAATGCCCGCTCTCTGACTACCATCATGGAAAGTCAATTGGCTTTCTAGAACGATCAACACCGTCAGCAGACTAGCTTCGCTACTCACTTCCAATTAATGGAGGCCACACAAGGCACATTGATTGGTCGGACTAGGGAGCTACAAGCTGCAAATGCTGCTCTCACTGAGCGCATGGCACAGTTTAGCCTCGGTAGAGATCGCCGCCGCTGTAGTCGTAGCCGCCGTTCCGGATGTTCACCTCAGGATGGCGAGGGTACTAGTGGACCTCACTAGTTTTACCAAGTATCTCCTACCTAAACTTATTTTGGAACATTAGGGACAATGTCCAATTCAAGTGTGGGAGGAGCATTTTATCACTTTTAATTCCTTTCTGTTATTTCTTTTTCCGTTATTTCCCTTTTCAGCACGTTATTTTTCAGTATCTTTTAGTTATTTCCCTTTTAGTAGTTTAGCCGTTAAATAAAATACATGTGATTGACGAGTCATTTTGCGCAGTGTATCCTTAAGTTCTCCACCACTTCCTAGCCTTGAGAAATTTTTTGCTAAAAATGAATACAACATGTTTTTAGTTTTTTGAGCCATAAGTAAAGTTTTTAGGTTTAGGATAGAGTGTGATTAGTCTTAGGTACCCTTTTTGAAAAATCAACATCGTCTTTTACACCATAGAACTTGTAAATATTAGAGTTAATTTCGTCTTCTCCCCATGCTATGATTTTAATTTTACAAAATGGGTCATAAGTAGTTTATTCTCGTAGTTGGCTCCGGCCTAAGCATGCGCTACATGTAGGATCGATGAAAATAAGTGAATGATCTTTTTTTCCTTGAAAAGTATATTTATATAAGCAAAAATGTATGGTTACGACCATGAATTGGGTGATCCTCACACGATCATTTTAATTCCACTGGTCGCGAACATCCACAAAAAAAATAAAAAGTGAAAAATAATAATAAAAGGCATTACCCATTATGGCTGGTTCAGAGGTATCTGGTGCTGGACTCGGTAGGGCAGATTACAATCTGATCCCCCACAGCTATAATTGGGTAATAACGGGATTACACCAATTCTTGTACCAGAATCCCATTGCAAAGATCAGAATCACTAACCGGTCACTACACTATGAGTATGTACGGATAACGGGCTTAATGTGATTACACCTGAATGAAAAGGACCTTACCTAGAAGAGAAATCTTAGCATAGTGGGAGTAATAGGAGTTGACTTGTGTAGGAAAAAGGTTTATGTCCGCATTCTGCGGTAAAGTGTCACTTCGATGTTCTTAGTTCAAATAGTTGGTACCTGTCGAACATACTCTCACTTGAACCTTACTGCTTTAACTCGATAACTAGAAAAAACACTTGTATCCCTTTGACTACTTCTGAGAGTTTTGCTTGAGGACAAGCAAAGGTTTAAGTGTGGGAGAATTTGATAACACTGAATCGCACTATGTTTCTGACTCGAATATCACATGTTTTCCTTAGTTTTATTATTGTATTTCTAGTATTATGCCCTTATTTCCTTTGTTTTCAGATCACATGTCCTTTCAGAGCCTTCAAAAAAGAAACGAGCGAAAACGCCAGAAAAATAGGGGTTTTCCAAGAAAATACACACATGGCGTCCAACTCCGCGTCGACTACAGGGAACGCGCTGACATGGCGCACTTTCATCCAGAGGCCAACTGCCACGTTCCTATGATCTCTCCATTTTCACTCACCGCGCCCGCGGGGAGGATGCCGCGCCCGCGACCTTCACAAACCATTTCCCGCTCAGAAGGAGTTGAGGGGCATGCTCGTCTTTGCATAATTTCAGAATCTTCTATAAATAGCAAGTTCATTTCATTTTCGTTTTCATCCAAACTCAGGTGCAAACTTAGATCCAGACAAGTTACTGCTTATGCATATATTACTACTTTGTAAAGTGATAATCTTCTCACATCGGGAAGTTGTCACACTTGAGTGTGCGAGATTGTATTCAAGTTTGGAGCACTTTGGTTGAAGTTTATCATACTATCTTTTACATTTCCACGAATTGTATCAGATTCAAGCCTCTGATTGGAGCAAGGTTCTAATTTAATTGCTTTCATTTATTTTATTCTCTTACCATAGTCTACACGTTTTATAGACTCTAAATGCTCTTACCATAGTCTACACGTTTTATAGACTCTAAATGCTCTTACCATAGTCTACACGTTTTATAGACTTTAAATGCTCTTACCATAGTCTACACGTTTTATAGACTCTAAATGCTCTTACCATAGTCTACACGTTTCATAGACTCTAAATGCTCTTACCATAGTCTACACGTTTTATAGACTTTAAATGCTTACCATGTCTAGCTAAATTTATTAGGGTTAGAATGTAAGGATTGAATCATAACTATGTTTTGTATGCCATGCTAATAGAAATACCTTTGGGATGTTTTAGCTTTTTAATACTGGTTTAAATGTGTTTAAAAGTTTATGGGTAAGATCGAAAGCCATCCATACTCGAGATTAAGCCAGATTAGTTCTTGACCAAACGAAAAGAGCGAAAGCAGTTCGTTTGGTTAAGTAGGATTACTTGATATAATTTTAGAAAACGATTTTGAAACTATTTACGGACGTGTTTGTGGGATTAAAATCTGATTTTTGGTCAAAAGCCAAGGATCTCTTTAAGTTAAGTTTTCCAAATTAAAACACTTTTTCACTAAGTCAAAATAACTTGTTTCTTAAAAATAGGTTTACTTCTTTAACGCGTTAGGCACCCTTTATAAGTGACAATAAACGAATTTAATTTAAAGAGTAAACTCGGTTCTTAGTATGCGAAAGCTACAAGTTCCTTTTAAACAGTTCTTTGCTATAAATGGAAAATATTGCCCAAAAGTAAATACTATACATGCATGCTAGGACATTGTCTCATCTCGTGATTTACATTCGATCCCGTTTGTTTTGTTTCTTTAATTTTATTCGCTTTTCTTTCCCTGTACTGAACTCAATCCCTTATTGATCTGCCTTAGATAAACATCTTAACAATAAAGTCGATAAATTGACAATTGGTCTCTGTGGTTCGATAATCTTATATATTACTTCGATAGGCTGTGCACTGGCAGTTATAATTTAGACTATACAGTAAAAGCCCATCATACAACACCATGAGCAAAATATATATATATAATAAAGGTAAAGTTACATACAAACTCCAACAAATAGAGATTACAAAGATAAGAGAAGAAGAGGAACCAAACATTTCTTGGTTTATCAACACCATTCGATGAGAAATTCGACTTCAAATAATCAGATGCAAGCTCCAATGTTGTTTTCTAAGCTCCAAATTACCAATGATGAAGGTTTGATGAGTTGAGAACAAATATACCAAAACATAACCTAATTTTTTTGTATTTTATCCCTTTTAACGTGTTTCTATCCAAGAGACTGCGCTAAGCGGTAGCAGAAAAAAACCTGAATTTGTTTCAGCCATAACTTGAGAACCGTCAGTCTGTTTAACGCCCGATTCAAAGTGTTGATAAGCTTATTTAATGATCTATCTAACAATTACTAAAAATCAACCAAATTGATTATTTTTATCATCTTTATTTTTAGTCTTATTCTTTGATGAATTGCTAAAAAGTGTATACTTAAAGCTTGGCCTTTAGCCTTTATTACTCAATACATCAACCATGCATGAAATGCCTAAAAAATAGATACAAAACTATGAAAACGATACATTATGTACACGAAAAAATGCAATATACACAAACTAAATGAATTTACGAACAAAGTCAAGATTATTTAACGAATATTAACAACGAAGAGTCAACAAGTGCAACAAAAGTATATGATAAATAACTATATTTTTGCCCTTATCAAACTATCCCCAACCTAAAACATTATTTGTCCTCAAAGAAAGTCAAATAAACCTAAAGAGACAAAATACAATAAACCAAATAATCATGAATGAACAAGTTTCGAAAAACATAAACAAATGTATGATTCAGATACAAAAACGCACATGCAAAGTAAATACTTATCACAATCCTACAACGACAACATGTAAATGAAATGATTTCTAAGTACAAAAATTATAATAAACATTCTAAAACAAAACAAGCTCAATTAGGAACCACACCTACTAAAAATTCATCGAGGGATGAAAAACACGCAAAGCTGAAGATTTGACACTCTTCCAACAAACTTGCAAACAAAAGACTAAATTATGCATTCGTCTAAAAATTCACATTGAACATAGAAATGCAAGAATCACAAGGGCTTTTCAAGGTTTAAATATGTCTTGGTTAACAAACAAGTGATAAGTTATAAAGCTAATCGAAATAAAAACTTGCCTAATCCTAAAGGAGTTATAAACTCACAATAATTCAAACACAAAATTTCTATCAACTTTCTTCTTCATCACAAATTTTAAACCAATCACAATAATTATTCACACCACATTATTCCATACCCTTTTGTTTTTCTTTTTCAAAAATTTTCACTTTTTTCTTTCTTTTTCTTTTCAATTCTTTTTTCACATTTTTTTCTTTTCTTTTCCCTTTCAATCTCATAACAACAAACACATAAATGAGCAAACATTACTCTCCCCAACTTGAATTCAACCCAAATTAAATTGAATACATCCAACTTTATAAGGCAGGGTAAAAATTCAACTAAAAGTCATAGTTGAGGATTCAAGAAAACAAATAACTAATGTTCATTCAAAAAGGAAAACAAAACACTCATAGACAAGTATTAAGTTCAAAAATAACATGGACATTAACAAAAAGGCTCAAAAGGAGATACTAATGATCACACACTCACAAGGTGAATGGACTATTTGGTCAAGGTAATTGTGCTCAAAATGAAACAAAATAACTTGATACTTTTCATGCAATCATACAATCACCACAAACAAAATATTAAGCATATTACAATCAAGTTAGAACAAGAATTATGGTCTCCAAAATATATGAACAATGGAAATCTTCCTCACATATACGGGTAAAAAGGGAACTTAAGTGATTCAAGTCAAAAGCAAGTAATGCAAAAAGAATGAATGGTATGGGAATTATACAAATAAAAAGTTTCATAAACATGTCATGTTATAGAAAGCGATAAACGAGTACTTGGCGTGTATCAGCTTCAAAACAATATCATTAAAATACATCCGCAAGTTAAAACACTCAAACTTTGAAAATCACCAATTTCTACCTCAAGCTATTTAACAAAAAATTAAGTCCAAACAACAACAAAAACAAACAAATGAAAGTAAAATAAACAAATTAAAAAGTGAAAATTTAAGAATTTAGAACAAGTCCAATTTCAACTTGTTTAAACAACGATCAACACACTACTAATACTAAAAAAAATGAAAAATAAAAAACATGCTTGTTTTACATAATAAGCTCGACACATGTTATTTTAAGAACGTTCCTCCAAGTTGCTTCCACCCGGCTATTCCTAACCAACACACAAGCAAACGTGAAAGGAAACAAACAATGATATAAAGAATTCACAAGTATGAAAAACATGTACATGTTTGGTAAACATAGACAAATAAATGTACAAGTAAACATAAATAAGCTCATGTAAAATGTATATACAAAATATAAATTAATTACAAAACTCAAAAACCAAATAAATACCGCGATGCGAAACAATCAAAGCAATCCCCGACAACGACGCCATTTCGTTGAAGCGATAAAGCGACAAGCAAAAGTAAGTATTTTTGTAGGATATATCATATAGTATTCACAAGGATTAGTTTTACATAATTTTCGTTTGACAATTTCTAGCCTTTATGAGTTTAGTTTCTAATTGGGTTGGTTTTTATAAAAGGTAAATGTGAGAATTAATCTTATGAACATAAAAAGAATTTCATTCTTTGAATAGGAGTTAACTCTCAAGTTTGCATTTCATCTACCCTTTCAAATACTTAAATCTATCACTCAGTTGTATGCAACCGAAACTACTGGTCAACATAATCATGTATCACTTACACGAAGGTTATTTCTAACACAGAGCACGATAACAGCCGAATTGCTCGCGTCGGAAATCTCTCAACACAACACAAAATAACACGGAGGAATTAAGTATCGGTATCCACTTGAATACTAAGCCTTATTATATCTCTAGAATTAAAACCCAATATTTGTTCTTACTAAACCTGGATTCGAACCGTCCATCTCTGCAACAACCCTAACCCAAATAAAGAAAACAATCATTAACATTGATTAAAAAAATGAGATTTATACAACACCATGAGAAAAAAATATACATATAATAAAGGTAAAGTTACATAAAAACTCCAACAAATAGAGATTACAAATATAAGAGAAGAAGAGGAACCAAACATTTTCTGGTTTGTCAACACCATTCGATGAGAAATTCGACCTCAGATAACAAGATGCAAGCGCCAATATTGTTTTCTAAGATCTAAACTACCAATGATGAAGGTTTGATGAGTTAGGAACAAATATACCAAAACATAACCTAAAAAGTATGTATTTTGTCTCTTTTAACGTGTTTCTGTCCAAGAGACCGCGCTAAGCGGCACAGAGCCCGCTAAGCGGTAGTAGAAAAAAACTTGAATTTGTTTCGGCCATAACTTGATAACCGTCAGTCTGTTTTACGCCTGGTTTAAAGCGTTGACAATCTTATTTAATGATCTATCTAACAGTTACTAAAAATCAACCAAATTCATTATTTTTATCATCTTTATTTTGAGCCTTATTCTTGATGAATTGCTAAAAATTGCATACTTAAAGCTTAGCCTTTGGCCTTTATTACTCAATACTCTAACCATGCATGAAATACCTACAAAATAGATACAACACTATGAAACGATACATTATGTACACGAAAGAATGTAATATACACAAACTAAATGAATTTACAAACAAAGTCAAGATTATTTAACGAACAAAGTCAAGAATGCTATTGAACAAAAATTTAATAAAAACAAACAGATGAAAGTGAAATAAACAAATTAAAAAGTAAAGATTTAATAATTTAGAACAAGTCCAATTTCAATTTGTTTAAACAACGATCAACACACTACTAAAACTAAAAAAAATGAAAAATAAAAAAAAACATGTTTGTTTTACGTCATAAGCTCGACACATGTTATTTTAAGAACGTTCCACCAAGTTGCTTCCACCTGACTATTCCTAACTAACACACAAGCAAGCGTGAAAGGAAACAAACAATGATATAACAAATTCACAAGTATGGAAAACATGTACATGTTTGGTAAACATAGTCAAATAAATGTACAAGTAAACATAAACACGCTCATGTACATTGTCTATACAAAATATACATTAATTACAAAACTCAAAAACCAAATAAATATCGCGATGCGAAACAATCAAACTAATCCCCGACAACGATGCCATTTCACTGAAGCGGTAAAGAGGAAAGAAAAAGTTAGTATTTTTATACGATATATCATATAGTCTTCACAAGGATTAGTGCTACATAATTTTCGTTTGACAACTTCTAGCATTTATGCGTTTAGTTTCTAATTGGGTTGGTTTTTATAAAAGGTAAATGTGATAATTAATCTTATGAACATAAAAAAAATTTCATTCTTGGAATAGGAGTTAACTCTCAAGTTTAAATTTTGTCTACCCTATCAAATAATTAAATCTATAACTCAGTTGTACGCAACCTAAACTACACGTCAACATCATCACGTATCCCTCACACGAAGGTTATTTCTAACACAGAGCGCAATAACAGCCGAATTGCTCGCGTCAGAAATCTCTCAACACAACACAAAACAAAATGGAGGCATTAAGAATCAATATCCACATGAATACTAAGCCTTAATATATATCTAGAATTAAAAACCAATAGATGTTCTTCCTAAATCGGATTCAAACCGTCCATCTCTGCAACAACCCTAACCCAAATAAAGAAAACAATCATCAACATTGATTTAAAAAATGAGATTTATACAACACCCCGAGCAACAAATATACATATATTAAAGGTAAAGTTATATACAAACTCCAACAAATAGAGTTTATAAAGAGAAGGGAAGAAGAGGAACCAAACATTTCTTGGATTGTCAACACCATTCAATGAGAAATTTGACATCAGATCATCCAAATGCAAGCTCCAATGTTGTTTTCTATACTCTAAACTACCAATGATGAAGGTATGATGAATTGAGAACAAATATCCCCTAACATAAGCTAAAAAAATGTGTATTTTGTCACTTTTAACGTGTTTCTATTCAGCAGACCGCGCAAAGCGGCACAAAGCCCGCTAAGCGTAGCAGAAAAAACAAGAATTTGTTTTAGCCATAACTTGAGAACTGTACGTACGTTTTACGCCCGGTTCAAAGTGTTGAAAGTATTATTCAATGATCTATCTAAAAATTTCTAAATATCAACAAAATTGATTATTTTTATCATCTTTATTTTGAGCCTTATTCTTTGACGAATTACTAAAAATTGTATTCTTGAAGCTTAGCCTTTGGCCTTTATTACTTAATGCTCCAACCATGCATGAAATACCTACAAAATAGATACAAAACTATCAAAAAATACATTATGTACATGAAAATATAAATATACACAAACTAAATGAAATTATGAACAAAGTCAGGATTATTCAATGAATATTAACAAGAAAGAGTCGATAAGTGCAACAAAAAGTATATACAAAATAACTACATCTTTGCCCTTATCAGCAATTAACAGAGGTTGCAAAAAATGTCGAAGATCGAGTTCATATTGCATTTTATCCAAGGTCAAGGTTAACTTAAAAAGAAAATATCACTGTCAATCAAAGGATGGTTATGAGGGTAACTCCTTTAGGTAACAAAGAGATGGCAACAACACAAAATGTTGGATATACTCTAACACCTGAGTATACTGCAACATCTGAAGGTGAAGAAGAGGAAGAGCCTGATTATGAACCTTCGCTAGAATATGATAGGGTGGATGATGATTATGGTGAAGACTTCATCATTAATTATGGAATTGTGTCGATTCTACCTGCAGAATATGAATGAGTGTCAGGGGTATCATAAAATGAAGAAGACTTCACCTCACCTCAGATGAGGAAGGTGATGAAAAGCCTATGTGATGAATAGTGGCATGGTAGAATAACAGAGGGTTGTGTTTGAGAAACCAAGCCCAGGGATGTTGCATTATCTTAAGCCTTTATTTATAAGGGCAAAGGTATATGGCATGCCAGTGAACTAAGTGTTTGTCGATGGTGGGGAAGCTATAAAATTAATGCCACATGCTCTATTCAAGAAACTGGGGAAGTGTGGGTCATATCTTCAACCTCACAACATGGTTTTGTCAAACTATGAAGGAAAAACCATTAGTATACTTGGGGTCATTTAGGTCGAATTGATTGTCAGAACAACAACCATGTCAAGTTTGTTTATGGTCATAAATTCCAAAGCCAACTTCAATTTATTAATCGACCGTGAATGGATCCATGGAATAGGTGCAGTCCCGTAAACTTTACATCAGGGGATTTTTGTTTGGAAGAAATATGACATAGTGGTGAATATAGAATCTTATCAGAGCTACTATAAAGTCGACGAGGTTAAAGGTGGAAATAAGTATTTTGACCAACACTTGGCGAATGTGGCGCCTTGTGATGATGACAATTACGCTCCTAATGGAAACTCAAATATTTTTCTAAGGTTGGATCCTGATCATGGTTTTATGTTTGATTCTAAAGAGGCAGTAGTGCCTAGGGAGTCGATTTCACCTACAAGGTGGCCTGTGGTCGACAATGATGACCAGTTAATGAGAAGTTTGGCTCGAAATTTGGCCTATGGTTGAACGTATCATAAGTATTCAACTTTAGGAGCTGAAAGATAGGAAGTCAAAGCCAAACCATCAAAGAGGCAAGATACTAGCCTTTGGGGCTTAAAAGCCATTGGCTAATAGGTGCATAAACTAGGTATAACATGATATAGAAAGTACGCCTAGATTTGTCTTTCTTTTGTATTAAGCCTAAGATGTATTTAAAACCAGTTAATGTTTATGGTTTCACCAAAATGGTCAATCCCAAAATCTAGGGGGTGGGGGGGGGGGGGGGGGGGGGGGAATATACACGCAAAGGCATAAAATTGAAAATTTTGAATTTTTTAATAACATGGCAGGAATTTGAATTAATTCAAATTTTCTGAAAACTCTTAAAAGTTTTGGCCATTGACTATTTTGTCAGACACGGATTAGAGAAAGCAAATCGTAAAAATGGAAAACCCCTAAATGGTAATCATAAGTTTCCCAAAGGGATTACATATCCAAAAGGGGGGAGTTACATTCAACAAAATATAAAGTGCAACAATAAAGATTTTTAAGCAGGAAATTGAGACTTATAATCTTCAAACTGGGCTTTTTAGAAGATGATTTTATCATCGAGACGTGTTTTCTTCATCATCACCTTGCTAATACTGCCTTTGATCTTTAAAGCCTTTTCACCATGAGTAATTCCTTTGTGGATCTCTTCATTAATCTCTCTTTGGCTTGGTAGTGCTTCAGTTGAATCCAACAGGGCCTTGTGGGGTTCGATGTCAGCCATTTTCTTATGGAGATCATATAATTGGGTTTTGTAAGAAGAAATCCATTTATCAAAGGCAAAGCGTTTGTAGAAACACATCTGGCTTACAAACTCGAAGTTGGTCAATTTCTCTTCACAAGATTTACTGAGATTCCACTCAGCTTCCATATTGGCATTGTTAGCTTGGAGCTGGTTGTCAATTTGTTTGCTCAGAGAAAGGTCATTGATAGCTTGGCTAAAGAACGCGTCGAGATCGATAAAGTATTTAACCCAAGCCTTTGGATGGTATTCTCGGAGATCTCATTGAATAATTTGAATACATTAGTCACTAAATCATTCTCATCGACAGAGATAGAGAGGAAATCACCATTGAGCAAGTACACTTTTACCTATAACAATTTGAGAGTCACAACGGAATCAGCCAAATGCTTTTGTTTCATTGAAAGAATTTCTGCTTGGCTTAAGGAACTATTGGAGCTCGCGTCTTGCAGGATCTGGAAATAAGGATTGAAAAAATTAGAGTGTACCAAATCATCACCAAAAAGAGATTGCTGGTCAAGGTTTTCCTGAGGAGGAGCTTTATCAGTAGTAGTCTCTCAACTGGCTTCAGTAATTTCTTGTTGGTGTGCACAGTAGAGTTATGGGTAAGACCATCAGACGAAGTTGAGTGGGAGGTGATGTCGATCAAGGGATCTTTTGCAGTTTCTAAGGTGTCAGTGTCTCTAGTTGAAGTTGTGTCAATGGATGGAGTAGTTTCAACCAATTCCTCATAAACCTATGCCTAAAAATAATCCAAGAGTTAAATAATATTTTATTTTCGTAAAATGGAGTGGTGTAAGAAGTAAATACCTCTTCAGTCGGTTGGACGTCTTGTTCTTCCTGAAATGGAATTGGTGGAGTTAAATGTCGAGGAAATGAAGTTTCTTCTTGATCATGAGTGGGGGGACGCGGAGAATTAATCCCATTAGTTTTAGGTTTTGAGGATGATTTTCTTGAGTTTCTTATGTCCTTTAGGTTTGGTAGGAGTCTGAGCTTTGAACGAAGAAAAAATATAGAAACCATCACTATGGTCGGAGCCAACTAGATCAATGGAAGTTTGTGGCATCCTTTCAAATATCTAGTAGAATATGAGAGGATTCAGATGCAAATCTATGACGGTATGGAAGAAACATATGGAGGAAAAATGCGTATATGTACCTGGTTGGTCGAAAGTTTAGTTTTCTTTAAGGGTGTGGCAGCAACACTTTTGGCGGTTGAAGAATGTGTTCACCCCTGAAGACGATAAAATGAAATCCCAAAGTACCTATTGAGTAGATCAAAAAATTGAAAGAAAGCAGGGATACCTTGGTAGTTTGCGACTTGTTGACAATGACATCAGGGTTTTGTCGCTGGTTAGCAGGTAGGACCTCTTGAACAGGGTCGACAGGAGGTCGAATGGCTTCCTAAGCTTCGAAACCATCCATTAACTTCTTCAAGAAGGCAATAACAGGGAAAAAAATTCTGGTACTGGTACCACCAATGGTCAAACTCTTTACTATGGAAAAATGAATATTTAAACTTGAACACAGACAGTTTAAGGCGTGGAGAGTTTCTAACATAATGGAGACATTCCGTATATTCTCCATCACCCAATTGTAATCCAAACCAAAGGATATCCTGAGTATGGAAGATCATAGATTTTGGCATAGCCTTTGGATCCAGTGTTAATTCGAGAGGATAAGAAGGTAGGGGTTAAAAAACACTCTCCACACAACGTTTGATGTAGCAGCCGCTTTAGGGCTAACCACAGCAAAAGAGATCCTTAAACCATGTAGGGACAACAGTTCTTCTTCTGAATGAGGCCATAGCCTCAACAAAAGAAGAGGCCTCTATGAATAAATAAACATACTTCATAAAGATATATATCTTTGAAGCTTCTTGAGGAGTAAGAAGCGATAACCTCAATATCTCAACAGATCTGGCGGCTAAAGAGCATTCAGTTGCTTCCGATAAAGGGGAAGCTAGTCGATGCTCAAAGTTAGCATTCAACAAGTGTTTTAAAAGAAAAAATGACCCTAAAAGAGCTTGTCCCTTGGTGTTCTCAAAAATATTTTTAAGCCTAGAAGAAGCAACACCAAGAGTGTGATAACGGTATTTCAACAAGAATTTTCCCAAAAAAACCTATCGACCCTCACGGAGTTGAATGTCCAGAGGGATTAAACCTTTTGCTACCTATAGAGACCCATGGCAAAATAAGTAATAAGAGAGCCAAAGAGTGAGGAAAGAAATGTGTTCTTCGTTAGAAACATCCGTGTTTTTGATATCATGGTGGTCTTCAATATAATGTGTGAGGCTGGGTTTGTCAAATAAAAATTTGAGCTCCATCGACAAAGTAGGATCGAAAACCTCACCCAAGGGAGATAAGCCAGTAATGGTTGCTATGTGTCATACCCCAAATTTGTCCTGCCTCGATGATTTCATTTTTCGAGATTAAAATTGAAGAAATAATCAACTAAAGATGGTACATCAATAACTGATGGTCCATCTTTATCCGACTAGGGGGTGTACCTTAAATTTCGAAAAGCGGGGCTTTCTAAATCAGAAAGACTCGTGTATCCGTGAATCCATTCACGTGGCATGTTGGCGAATGGCCCATGCGACTCAAAAATGTAAAGTTATTTCAGAATAATAACTATTAAATAGTTGTTATTGTTGAAATTAAAATTGTTATTAAATAATAATTGATTTATTAAAGAAACTTAGTAAAAAGGGTGGGAGTAATTTACTTAGTTGGCCCATTTCTATTTTTCAGCAAAAGAGGGGTAGTGGTATTAAAAGTCCGTAAAAGTTCTTGGAAATTCGTATGTGAATATTTGTTTGATTGTTTTTTAATATAAGGCCCAATAATGTTTTTTTGCTGTTTTTAAGAGAGGGGTGTGCTTATCAAGTTAACTAAACCCATTAAGTCTTATTCTTATTTTAAAAAGAAAAATTGTTCATTATTATTATGAATAAATAAATAATGTTTGGAATGAAGCTTTTTCTTTTTATAATAATGTTTTAAAGTTGGTTTAGTATAGCGTTGGGTTGATGGCCAATTGGGCTTGGTTTAAGAGACACTACGCCAAAAAAGACCTACGAAAGCGCTTTTTTTGGCCTTTAAAAGCGCTTTATAAGGTGGCACTGCTATAGGTTTTAGCAGCGCTTTTTGTTTAATGAAAAGCGCTTTCGTAGGTCTACCTATGAAAGCACTTTTTCTAAAAAGTGCTCTCTTAAGTAGGCTTTTGGCAGCGCTTTTTCTAAAAAGCGCTTTCTTAAGTAGGCTTTTGGCAGCGCTTTTTCTAAAAAGCGCTTTCTTAAGTAGGCTTTTGGCAGCGCTTTTTCTAAAAAGCGCTTTCTTAAGTAGGCTTTTGGCAGCGCTTTTTCTAAAAAGCGCTCTCTTAAGTAGGCTTTTGGCTGCGCTTTTTTATGAAGAAGCACTTTCATTGGTCTACCTAAGGTGGCGCTTTTTTCTGGAAAAGAGCTTTCATAGGTTGTCTTTTAACAGCGCTTTTTCCTGGAAAAGCGCTGTCATATGTTTACCTTAGACAACGATTTATATGAAAAAGCGCTTTCATAGGTCTACCTAAGGCAGCATTTTTCTTCAAAAAGCGCTTTCATAGGGTGTTTTTTTTAGAGGTATAATTTATATAATTCATATACCTGCATTGTTTGCAGCATAATATTTATATCAATCAGTTGCCATAACCTGTAATTCATAAACAGCGGTAATGCATTGTATACCATTGTAATCCAAAATATATATACACCATTTTTGTACCTCAAAATATATATAAACCATTGTTATCAACATTGTAACTCAAAATAAGTCTTACAAAATCAACCCTAACAACAATTAAACCAGTCCTTATATGATTCTCTGCTCAATAAAATATTGACACAATTCCTCTTTGATTTCTTCCAACTGAAGTTTCGTGTAATATGCACATTTGTACTCATCGAAGTACTACATAACAAAACATAATATGCATGATTTAGTTAAAAGTAAAAAATTATATGAAATATCCGAGAAATAATAAAACAAATCCTAAGTTATAAATCCATACCGTGACTGGAATCTCTATTTGATTCAGTTGAATGATTTCTTTGATAAACCGCATAACGAAGTATCTGCAATCTATACCGTTTTGCTGTTGAGGACACTACATAGAAAAACAAATAAGAATATATAGTTGTATTGTTTTATCAAATAGCATAAATATTATAAGCAAAATAGTGGAAATTAATATACCTGCACTTTGATCCAATTAATGTTGTTTGATTTAGACCATCGTACACGAGCTTCTCTTTGACACCGGAATACTTGTATCGCTCTAACAAAATAAAAATATATATTTAGAACAATGTCACAAAAATAATTAAATATATAAATACACACAAATATTTAGAATAATTTCACTTACGTATCAATCATTAACTTCATATCCGGATAATTTTTCCAATCACCGTCAACCGAATTCAGATAATAGACCACTTCTTTTATAGGATCGATAGCAACCAACAACTAGTGACGTCTATAAATTAAAACAACAGTTTAGAAGAAATTTTTCTACGCAAAAATTACAAATATTAAAATGAACTTAGAATTAAAATCTAACCCTGTAGGAATAGTATTATACGCCCAAAGATATAAGCTTTATGTACTGCCAGTTGCCATGAATCTTTCGACTAAGTGCTCTCTTACTGATTCCGGTTCCCTACCAATTGTCGCTCCGCTGACACGGGAGGAAGACACGAAATGGAATCTGTTTGACAATTGATTCCCGCGCATCAATTTGTCATATAACAACCTTAAATAAAAACATAATTAATATTAGACTATATTCATTGAAATGTTTAAAAAAGATTTCAGCTAATTATATAATATAAAGATGGGGTTACCGGATGTATGCGTGCATAATACTGACGCCCAATTCTTTATGACGGAAAATATGTTCCACGTCCTCATGTCCAATTATTTCGGTGCAAGGAAAACCAAAGATACCTTGATCCATATCCATTTGACGAATACCACCATCCATCAAATCTGTTGTTCCCACTATTGTTTCAAGACACTGCCGGTATCGAGGGAAAAATCTAGTAGGCACCCTTTTCTTGGGTGGTACGCCAATGATTTTCTGGCTCACTTGTTGTGACCCTTGAAAAGGTACCTAAAAATCATATAAACTCAGTTAAATTATAAAATTATGTAGTTTTTTATTCGGATCATATAATTAACACTTTAAACGTACCTCTTTTTGTGATACATCAGACTCGTCGTGCCGCAAAATCCCTTTACCCTTAGATGCGGGTGTTGTAGGAGTCTATAATTACTGTGGAAATAACTGAGGTCAGAACTGACAGTTGAAGACTTAAAGATTCATAATTGTTTTCAACATACCTGATCATCTATGAAAATAAGGTCCGATGGCCATGCAACAAAAGATCCTATTGCATCTCGCAGCAACATGGTCTCAGCAACAATGTCAGGTACCGGCAGCAACGCATCCATATCTAAAGCAATATTAACCGATACTTTCATGTGTCCATCCGGAAGCGGTCTATGGTGAAGTAAATCTCCCGAAGTGTTATGGACTTTTCCCTTGCCAACTAGTCGATAAGTCGGCGACGATAGGTATAGCTGGCAAGATGAAATGCCCTAAACCAATAAAAACCGTTAGAAGTGACTAAAAATATTATATAATAATAACGGATATATATTGAAAATCACCTCGGGAAATTTATGCTGATAGTTGATACTAGCTTTGTCACTAGTTTCTTTCAATTGTGAACTGCTCTTTTCCGCCATATCTCTCTCTTTATCCTTCTGCAATTCACGGACTTGAGCTTGTAAATCCTGCAATGTTTGCATCACTTCTGCATTGCTAGGATTTCTTCTCCTTGGATGCTTGTACAAAGAGGTTGGAGTCACACCATGACCTTTACCCCTCACCCGACCCGGATACTCAGCAATATTTAGTGCTCGACTAAGTATGCTCCATGTATCCTGATGATCCTCACCTGGGGATACCGATTGCGACAAGGTCTCCTGTAATTCATTTACATATCGAAAATTATTAGTGGAGATAAAAAATTATTTAAATATTAATAAACATTAATTGATTTAACTAAAGACACAATCTTATACTTACACATTCATCATACACATGTTTAATATCGGGATTAACAGCTTGATCCTTTCACACACGGGCTTCCTTCCACAACAAATGTGCCGGTAGTGATGTTGCGTCACTTTTCGTCTCTTCTAACTATGCATTGACACAAGTATTAAGATCATCAATTATAACACATTGAGAGAATTAATAAGATCTTAGAGTTTATATTTACTTACAATTTTTTCCTCTAAGCGAGCATATCCCAAACGCCCTTTTTTGTATGGATATGCGGGTTTTGACGCTCTCTCGCGATTTATAGCACTCACTTTCTTGAAATTCTCGTCTCTTCTTTGGCCTACAAAACCAACCCATTCTTCAGGTGTAATGAAGTTCTCATATTTCTTTGGACGTTCCAGATCCTCTTCAAGAAAATTTCCTTCATCATCTTTAAGATACTTGTTTGTTAAAAATGTTCTCCACCCTCTGTGTCTTTTTCCAGCCAAACCCATTATATACTTTTTACAGGTATCTTCAATGTTAAAAGACCTCTACAAAAAAACATACGCATAAAGTGTGTTAGTAAAAGAAATTTAAACACATATTATCGTCAAGATAAAGCAAATAACAAAAACCATATATGTACCTTTATCTCAGTCCAAACTTTCTCCTTAGCCTCATCTAACTCTCCTCTTTTCCATCTAGGAGTGGTGATCGGAATGTGTATACGAACAAGCGTACCAATGTAGCTTGTCAACTTTGCAGCATTAGACCCAATTAGTTGGTCATTATC
This sequence comes from Vicia faba, assembly GCA_948472305.1. Lineage (NCBI taxonomy): Eukaryota > Viridiplantae > Streptophyta > Magnoliopsida > Fabales > Fabaceae > Vicia > Vicia faba. The sequence continues at coordinate 1,013,363,354 of OX451735.1, forward strand.
ATTCCAATCTACATTATATGTTACTCCTCTATCTCTATCATGGATGATTCCCCTCATAATAGTTATACCTCGTGTAATATCTTTTTCTGAAGTATTTTCTGGAGTATTTTCAGGAGCATTTTCAGGAGCATTTGCATCTTTTGAGTTTTCTTGATTACTAGCCATTTGACCTGTAATAATGAAAAAAAAATAAAAATTAAATGATAAATATAAAAATGAAATGGCAAATAAAAATGAAATGACAAATAAAAATGAAATGACAAATAAAAATGAAATGACAAATATAAAAATGAAATGACAAATAAAAATGAAATGACAAATAAAAATGAAATGACAAATTAAATTTTATTGAATGATATAGGCTATAATTATATATACTATTACCCTTTTCACTAAGGTATCTTTCTTTTCTTGGTAGGAATGTGTTCTACTCGTCTCTTAACAACGTGGACAGTTGGATTGATCCAAATACCCTCATTATGATCGTTTCTAATACATGATTCATTATCATTTTGATCAGTTATGGTTAAAGATTCAATGTCAACACCAATATCACTTTGATCTCCAATGCTTTCATCAATTACTTTGTTAGATAATAGCACTATAGACCATTTCGTACTTGTCGGATCATTGACATAGAACACTTGTTTAGCTTGAGAGGCTAGAATGAAAGGCTCATATTTGTACCCCACCCTATTAAGATCCACTTGCAAAAAACATGACTTATCCATTCGTATGCCATTATTATTTTCAACCCACTTGCAACCAAATATAGGAATCTGAAACTTCTCGTAATCAAACATCCAAATGCGCTCGATAACCCCAAAATATGACAGATTTGCAAATTTTGGGTTTAAGTCCTTCACACTTGATATATGCATTGCTTCAGCGATCAAGGTGACACCACTATTTTGCATAGTACTTTTGTCATCCTGTTCTTTGGTATAAAATGTGTATCCATTAATTGCATATGCGCTATAAGAAAACACAACTAAACTTGGACCGTATGCTAAACATCTCAATCTTTTTGTTACTGAAGCATGATCTGAACGATACTTTGAATAAATATGTTCCTTAAACCATGGTATGAAACTTAGATTGTGCTCTCGTACAATCCAATTCTCATTTCTATTCGGATTTAAACCTCGAAGAACACCCTTGTGAATTTCAACATACGACTCAACTTCAAGCTCATTATGCAGAACATACAAATGCACTTGATCCCGTTCGACCATTGATACTGTCACAACTTTATTTCCAATTAGCTTCTTACCTTATTTTTTTTCAACAACATGAGATTTGGGGAGTCCAATTGATTTAACATTTGACAGATATTTAGTACAAAACTCAACCGCTTCTTCAACAATATATCATTCAGCAATACGACCCTCTGGTCGACTTCGGTTTTTCACATACCCTTTTAATATTTTCATATAACGTTCAGTAGGGTACATCCATCTCATATAAGCTGGTCCGCATAGTTGTGTCTCTTTGACAAGATGAACGACAAGATGAACCATTATGTCAAAAAACGAGGGAGGGAAATACATTTCAAGATCACACAAAGTAACAACTATTTCTTTTTGCATTGTTGGTAAGATCTCAGGATCGATCACCTTGCTGCAAATTGACTTGAAGAAAAAACACAATTTAGTTATTGCGCTTCTTACTTTTTCTGGAAGAATAGAACGTATACCTATCGGTAGAAAATGTTCCATTATAACATGGCAATCATGCGTCTTTAAACTCTTTAACTTGAGGTCTTGCATAGACACAAGTCTTCTAATATCTGATGAGTAGCCTTCTGGAACTTTAACCTCACTTAGGAACTTACACAATATTTTTTTCTCCTTTCTGGATAGAGTGTAAACAGCAGGTGGTAGATATGTTCGTGTTCCTTTTTTCACGGGTCCCAATTCAGTTCTTATTCCCATCTCTACCATGTCCTCCCTTACTTTAAGACCATCCTTAGACTTCCCTTTTATATTGAGGTACGTACCAATAACACTGTCAAATACATTTTTTTCAATATGCATAACATCAAGAAAATGTCTTACGTACAAAGATTTCCAATATGGAAATTCAAAAAAAATCGACCTCTTCTTCCACCCACCTGTAACAACTTTATGTGCAAAAGGCTTGCCAAACTGAATACTCACATCTTTCACCTTTTCAAATAATTGATCACCTGTCAATCCAGGCGGAGCTCTACGTTGTTCGGTATCTCCGTTGAACGCTTTTCTCCATCCACAATATTGATGTTTAGAATTTAAGAATCTACGATGACCGAGAAAGACATTCTTCTGAAAAAGTTTCAATCGCATCGTATCGGTTCCATCTTCACAGATAGGACACGCTTTTTCACCTTTAATGCTATACCCGGGTATATTTTCGTAGGCTGGAAAATCATTAATTGTTCCAAACAACATCGCCCTCAAGTTGAAACTTTCTTTCCTATACCCATCATAAACCTCCACACCGTTCTCCCACAAAATCTTCAAATCTTCGATTAAAGGTTCCAAATATACGTCTATGTCATTTCCTGGTTGTTTAGGCCCGAAAATTAACATAGATAACATCATGTACTTACGCTTCATACATAGCCATGGAGGTAGGTTATAAATCATAAGAATCACAGGCCATGTGCTATGCGAGATACTTTGAATACCGTGTGGGTTCATTCCATCAGTAGACAATGCTAAGAGAAGGTTTCTTGCTTCTTTTCCAAATTCAGTATAATCATTATCAATTTTCATCCACTGTGGTGAATCTTCCGGATGTCGAAACTTTCCATCAACAATTCTTTCATCTGCATGCCAAGTTAAGTGTTTTGAATCGGTTTCACTATGATACATCCGTCTAAATCTCGGAATTATAGGAAAATACCATAAGACTTTTGTCGGAGACACTTTTTCTTATATCGAGGGGCACCGCATTTAGGACACTCATTTAACGATGCATACTCGTTTCGAAACAAAACACAATCTTTTGGACAGGCATGTATCTTGTCATAGCTCATGCCAATAGAGTACAACATCTTTTTGGCCTCATACGTTCGATTGGGGAGAACATTATCCTCTGGTAGCATATCTTTCATAAGGGCTAATAACTCTGAAACTTTTATCCGACCATCCATTGCACGCCTTTAAGTTGTATAACTTTAATACCGCAGACAATCTTGTGAATTTTGTACAACCATTATACAACGGTTTCTCTGCATCACTTACCAACCTCTTGAACATTTTGGGACAATCATTAAGATCTTCTTCAAGCGCTTCTGCAATCTCTTCAACTCGATCATAATCGTATGTATCTGTGCCATTGTCGTTTGAAGCATAGGTCCTATTATCCCCCGATTCATCATTCCCGTCACTTTTCTCACCATGCATATTCCAACATGTAAAACTTATATCAATTCCATACCGTATTAAATGCGATGCCAACTGAACCACGTCAACCCGATTCCCATAACAGCAACACAAACAAGGACATGTCATTCGACCGGGGTCTTCGGCGTGCGCAACAACAAACTTAACGAATTCCGATACCCCATTCTCGTACTCTTTCGACAATCGATTGGAATACATCCATGTATTATCCATGGTTTACGGTTTCTGAGTCAATCTGAGCTAAATGATAAATTAGAAAACAAAACCAATACTCAAAACTTGCACTTGCTCTTGCACAACCATATAACAAAACCAATACTCAATACTTTTCACTAAATTCATTTTATTCTATCAACTACTTTAGTACACAAGTATAACACAAGAAACCATAAACAAGAAACTATCATTGCTCAAATTCAATCATAAATTATGTGTGTACTCAAACTCAAAAAAGATAAAATTTTGCAGTTCAGTTGTACTATCAATGGAATGTATGCTACAAGTAATGATGAAAATAGGGGAAATGTACATTTGCATGGATGCTTCCTTCATTCTCGTAAAGTCTTTTGACTTATAAACATATATAGCGAGGCTAAATATTTTGGTTTACAATAGTGCATATAGTACATATTTAACTCATATGTCTTTTATATGTGAAAACTTAGAGATGACATTTACATTGTGTTGTATGAGAGAAAAAATCGTACACACACTCTACAAAACTAAACTATAGAGTAAGCTATGGAGCAGGAAATGAATGGTATTTACTATCAATATGTTGTAGGCAAACAACAAGGCAAAACCACAATTATGGTCCAATCAAAACCCAACCACAACAAACACTGTATCTTGATAATATAGTTAATATGGTATGTGAAAGAATCTGCATAAACTAGCGACTCTGACCATCAGACCTGCAAACTCCAACACATATGCATTCCCCTACCACTATAGAAAAAAGTAATGCTACACAAAATTCCTATATCGAATTAACTAAAAGAATTATTAGAAGATAGTCACATCTTTATTCATACAAAACTATTCTAGAAATTAGAATCAAAGCACGCATAGAATAATTTATTCATACAAAACTATACTAGAAATTGACATACCTAGAGCTGAGTTGTGTAACTTTGTGTTGTATATTGTTGTGATTTCTGATGCAGCAAACTTTGTGATTTCACCTTGCGTTTCTCCTGTGGCAAGTGGTGGTCGTTGTTCTGATGAAAGAGTACTGATGAACGGAGGCGGAGGTCCTGATGAAGAAGTCCTGAAACTGCCCCGGTGGTCCTGAACAAGAAGACAGAGGCAGAGGTCCTGATGACGAATAGAAAAGTGGCAAGTGGTGATCATGACGAAAATATCCTCGTAGATGCTAACGGCGGCAGAGCTCTGGTTTAGGGCTTTGATGATTTCGTGAAGAACAATAAAAAAGTGATGATACAAATTTTTGATTTTTATTATAAAACTACCTACGAAAGCGCTTTTAAAAGCGCTTTCTAAAGGTCACCTATAACATCGCTTTTTAATGTAAAAGTGCTTTCGTAGCATATCCTATAGCAGCGCTTTTAAAAGCGCTTTCTAAAGGCCAGCTTTAGCAGCGCTTTGTAAAAGCGCTTTCTAAGGCTAACTTTTAGCAGCGCTTTTGAAAAGCGCTTTCTTAAGGTACCCTCTGAAAGGCACCCTTTAGCAGCGCTTCTCAAAAAGCGCTTTCTAAGGGTGACCTTTAGCAGCGCTTTTGAAAAGCGCTTTCTTAAGGCACCCTTTGAAAGCGCTTTTTTTAAGCGATTTTTTTTTAAAACCTACAGCAGCGCTTTTTCCTAAAAGCGCTTTTGTATGTGTGCTGCTAAAACTTATTTTTGGCGTAGTGAGAATTGTTTTTGGCTGTAAATAAAAAAGTTGTTGGGCTGAAATAAGAATAATTAGTGCAAAACCCATTGGAATTGGAAAGTGTTTTTTTTTTGCTGTAATGAAAAGGGAAACGAAAACGGTACAAATCAAGCCTAGATTACCGCATATTGTTTCTTCTTTACAGCTACTGTAGAGATTATAACAAATCAAATATTTCATTCATAACCAAAACCCAGAATTCCTGAAGACAAGATATTATCAAATCAACAAATCTAAAATCAGTATTCAATTAAATCCAAATATCAATTACATTAAATTAGCAACAGAATCGATTAACAATCAGTAAATCCCATAATCCATTACAATCCAGAAAATAACAAAATCAATTATGAATCCTTAACTATCCTAGATCTAAGCTTATAACAGAAATCACTAATCAAATCTGTAACGAAAATTCTAAAGCCCTAAAATATAAAACCTATATATACTAAGAAATACAGTAAAAGAAAAATGGGGAAAACTGATAATGCAGAAAGGGAGAACAAAGAAACAAGGGATCTAAAAAGATAGAAAAGGACGAATATACAAAAAAGAAGAAGCTCGAATTTGGATAAAGCTTGATATAGTAAGGGGGACAAAATTGAAGAATATAGAGCTTGAATACCAAAGTGAAGCAAGAGGTTAGGGTTTTAACATCTGAATCCCTAACCGCTGTTGACGATTTCTCTTTGCTAACCTCCACAGTACCTTCAATCGCTCGTCACCACCACCTTCAAAGCTCTACTGCAACCTGCAGAAGCAAAGAATCTTGAAACTCAGAATACGAAAAGCGAAAGGGGTAAAATAGATTGGCTTTTATTCTATTTTGATATTAATTTGGGGGATTGGGTTTGATTGTGCAATATGGGAAGGGTTATGTTAGATTTTTCACCGTCATGGTGGTTGGTTGGACGTTAGGGATTATTCTTATGGCACCGCCGGAGAGTGTTGGGTTAGGGTTGAGTAGAGTGTGAAGGGATAGGTTAAGCGAGAGAGCAAGAGAACGATTACTATAAATCAAACAAATAATAATGAAATGAATCTTGAAAAAAAACAAAATGTTATACACGTTCCAATTCCATGCACATTGACCCATGATAATTAACATAGTCCTTCCAATTATATCCCTTAGGTCTCGATCAAATGGCCGTCAGGCCAAGTTTCATGGTAAGACCGTGCTCCCTCTCCTCATACGATCCAGTCAGACCTCTTCAAACAAGTTGGGCCTGAGCTCAATGCCTTTAGCACCCCCTCTTACAGCCATTACTAAACCACAAATCAATTTGCACCCCCCATACCCATAATATACTTGGGCCTAACCCAACATAACTTCCAGCACCCCCCATTTTTACTTATCAATTAAAAAACGCACCCCTCTTTTAAGTTTAACTAAATTAATTTATTTTCTATTTTCTAATAATTCATATATTTTTCTATTTTCTTCTTTTATATATATTATTATTTTCTTTTATTTATAATTACTATTATTTTTTTTGCTATTTATTTACAATAATAATAATAATTATTAATATTTTACATAGCTTTATTTGTTATTATTATTATTTATTATTATTATCTAAAATTATTTTTATTCAAAGACTCATGAATACATTATTTTACTATATTATTTGCATTAAACCCCTTTTTTAATCATGCATTAATCAAGATATTTTTGCAATTAACAAAGTTAAAAAACACGAACATATCGTCAAACTATTTTGCACAATCAACTAAGCTAATCAACTATTTTTGCAAAAGGGTTTCAAACAGATTTTGACTTACCACGTATTTATTCAAAATCTCTACAATCACCATTCCCGTCCAAAGTGCGAGGTGATTCAAAATATGTTTGCAAACCGCTAAAAAACACCAACCCCATACAAACTACGAATTGGGACTCTGATTCCTCAAAAGAGGATATGTAGGCATACGATCAAAAATCGTAGCAAGTTCCCCTATTAAAAAATTAAAACCCTTTTTCCTCCTAATTAAAATTTAAATCATGTTTCCCCAACTTAAACCTAAAACCCAGTATCCTTGTGAACAAGGTAGATGAAAGGTGCCTAACACCTTCCTTTCGTCTAATAAGAGTCCGAAACCTAGAATCTCTATCTACGAATTAGGGTTTCCTATTAGATGCCCTTCCCTAGGATAAAAACTCATAGTGGCGACTCTGATTAAAAAACCAGTCGCAAAAGCTGGCGACTCTGTTGGGGACTCTCCTTAACCCTTGATTTTATGTCTCTTTTGGGTTTTTATTTTTATTTATTTATTTGCATTAATTTATTTATTGCATTTTTTATTTCTTGTCAATTTTTCTTATCATCATATACTTACTGTGTGGCGGGAATTTCTATCTCAAAAATATTTTCAATATAACCCTTAGAAAGAAGGTTCGTCTATTAGCTTAGGGGGTACATCATCCCTGCGAGTTTATGTGACGACTTCGCCTAGAGTCGGTGAACTTTCGAAAAAGGAATACTTATCGAGAGATATCCTCTTGATGAGTAGGACTTTGGAAGGTCACCCATGATTCTTTGTAACGTCCTTAACCTAAAATCTCATGACGAGATCTTTCATGAGTTTGAGACGAATGTTTCGGTCCGTAAAGAATCTCCACCTAAGGGAGGCCCTTGTGCCTTTTCCCTCTGGTGTTATTCATGATACCTTTAAGGAAACCACCTTTTGGGAGGATAGTGTAACGCCTGTAATTTAATTAATTATGTAATTAAATTATTTTTGGAATATTTGTGAAGTTGTGTTGTGATTAGTTAGATTTAATTATTTTATTAAGTGGTGGAATAATATTAGAAGAATGATATTATTTTATGTGGGCTTGTTTTAAAGGAATAAAAGTAGTAATTAGGGGGTGTAATAGTCTTAATCCCATTAAGGCATAAAGAGAATAATAGGGTTATTTTATTATTGTTAGAATAAGGAGAAAAGAAGAAGCAGTAAGAAGAATAAAAGTTGGAAGAAGAAAGAACGTGAAAGCTGTTGGAAAGGAGGAAAGATGCATAGCGGAAATTCAACCGGAAAGTTATAGAGCAACCTTCAATCCAAGGTAAGGGTGGGGTTCTGACTCTATAATAGGGCTTATGATAATTGGTATGTGGGGTTAGAGGTGAAAGATAGTTTGGTTTATGATTAAATTATATATGATGTTGTATGATGGAAATTGATGATTGAAAGATGAAGAATGATGTCCCAATGATGTATATTTGATGTAGAATTATAGGATAATTATAGTTGATAATTTTCTATGATTATAGGATGTTTTTAGGGCTTAAAGTATGGAATCCCGTAGTGAAAACGCAGAAAATCGTAGAAAATATCCTTAGTAGAGCAGTATGTGTCGACCCCAAACATTATGTGTCGATATAAGAAGGTCTTTAGACTCAGGATAAGTCAACGAGAAGGATTCATGGATTAATACATGAGGGTTTTTAGACTCAGGATGAGTCGATAAGTAGGAGCATGTGTGGATACATGCAGTGTGGAAGACTCAGTATGAGTCGATAAGAGAGAGGGTGCATTGACTCATGTGGCATGTTCAGTTCAGTACGCGTCGACCCAAGGCATTACGTGTCGATCCATGTTGTCTGGTTTTTGGCAGAAACGTATTGAAAAGGTTGTAACTTGAGTTTCTGGACTCTGTTTGAGGTTTTATTCGAAGCATTGAATAGCTAACGCGATGGACTTAATTCTTAAGGATTAAAATGAAGAATAGGAAGGATAATCCTAGTATGTAAATGAGGATTTGAGTTAATTCCCGTGTTGATCGTTACGTTGATTTTTATAAAGAAGGATGAGGATGAGACATTTATAGATTACTGTCTGGTTTGTAGTAGTAGGATTAATGATGATAATGATGTAGTATTATAGAATACTAATATGTAGGGGTTTAGTAATTTAGTAGTAATCCTTAGATGATTAATTAATTATAAGAAATATCATGTTGTAGGCCTATGGCCACTGTTTCGAGATTGAAGAATTGTTGTTGTAATGTTGTTGTGGCTAAATTGCTGTGAATTATGATGATATATGACGTTTGATGAATGATGATGTTGATGAAAGATGTTGAAAAAAGATGTTGAGATGCCTCTAATAATTGGCAGCTTTAAGATGTAGGCTTATGGCCAATGATGATGTTGTGTTGAGATGTTGATAATTATGGTGTTTTCATTACATTCATGATTGTGTCGCATACATTACATTTCAAGATGGAGCTTATGCTCGTTAAGATGGTCTGTATTGGCGAATATTAAGATGAAGGCTTATGCCTTGTAGATGCCTCTATTTAATGGAAAATTTATAAGATGGGAGTTCTGCTCCAATGGTACCACATGCATTTGCATAGTATCGAGTCGCATTATATGATTGCATAAAGAAGTTGTGAATTGATGTGATGGATGTGTATTATTGTTGGTATTTCCGTTGTAACTATTATTGATTATAAGATGAGAAGTGGTGATGTTATGTGATCTAATTTGATATATTAATTATCATACGCTTAATTATATTGTTAGATATCTCACCCCTTCTGTTTGAATTTTACCCTTACATTGGTAACGTGCAGGTAATCGAGAGTGAAGGTCATATACCTTTAGTAGTTTGAGTCGGTGTCATTGCTATGATATGTAACACTCGGGGGGATGAACGCTTGTTGCTTTTGATTGATGATTATTCAGTTGTTGAAATTTAAGTTGATTATTATTAAATCTATGTTGTTTTGAAGTTGTTGTATCAATCATAAAGATGTTTTGAAGAATTCCGCTACGTAGATGTTAAATTGTTGAATTATTTAAATAAAGTATTTATGCTGATGGTTCATCCGAAGTTTTAAAGTGTTATGTATCCATGATGAATGCAATGAGTTTTTAAATGATGAATTTATGGCATCCTGATTCGTTTGCATGAATGAGATTATAACTCTTATTTATTTATATAATTTCCAGGTAGAATTGGGGTGTTACAATAGTTGGTATCAGAGTAAAAGGTTGGTCCGAACTTGTTGTCGAGTCGTAGTTGTCTTACTATTGAGTATTGTTAATTTGAGTTCTAACCGTTGTTTATGTTGTAGAGATAAGTTGAGATGGCTGGAAGGAATGATGTTGTACTTGCTGCTGCTTTAGAAGCAATGGCTCATGCAATGGAGAATCATGCGAATGCTGACGGGAATGCTGGATCTCGTAGCTTGGCGACTTTCTAGATAGAGAATCCGCCTACGTTCAAGGGAAAGTATGATCCTGACGGAGCATTGGAGTGGTTAAAAGAGATTGAGAGAATCTTCCGTGTGATGGACTGCACTCCAGCGCGGAAGGTTCACTATGGTACTCATATGTTAGCAGTCAATGTTGATGAATGGGGGCTAGAGACTTGTCAAAGATTGGAAGCTGCAGGTGAGAATGTCACTTGGGCTGTGTTTCGTAGGGAGTTTCTGAGGAAGTATTTTCCTGAAGACGTTAGTGGTAAGAAGGAAATTGAATTCCTTGAGCTGAAGCAAGGGAATATGTCAGTTGTTGAGTATGCTTCCAAGTTTTCTGAGTTGGCTAAGTTTTATCCGCACTATGCTGAGGCAGATGCTGAGTTTCCGAAGTGTATCAAGTTTGAGAACGGGTTGCGCCCGGAGATCAAGAAGTTAGTTGGATACTAGAAGATCCGTGTCTTTGCTAATTTGATTGATAGTTGTAGAATTTATGAGGAGGATAATAATGCTCATTACAAGATTATCAGTGAGAAGAGGGGTAAGCACCAATAGAATCATGGTAAACCATATGATACCCCAGCGGGTAAAGGTAAACATAAAGTTGCTCAGGATCATAGGACTAGTGGGGGAGACACTCCTGCTAGTGTGGTTTGTTTTAAATGTGGGAAACCTGGGCATAAGAGTAATGTTTGTACTACTGAAGTAAAGAGGTGTTTCTGTTGTGGTAAGAACGATCATGTTGTATCTGAGTGCAAGCATAAGAATGTGATTTGTTTCAATTGTAATGAAGAAGGGCATATTGGCAGTCAGTGTCAAAAACCAAAGAGGGCGCAGACAAGTGGTAAAGTGTTTGCTTTGGTTGAGGATCAGACAGTTGTTGAGGACAGACTTATCAGAGGTATATGTTTCATTAATAGTACTCATTTAATTACTATTTTTAATAACGGTGCTACTCATTGTTTTATTGCAGCTGATTGTGTTGAAAGATTGGGTTTTATGTTGTCCTCTATGAATGGAGAAATGGTCGTCGATACTCCAGCAAAGGGGTCGATGACTACTTCTTTTATGTATTTTAAGTGTCCTTTGTCGATCTTCGACAAAGACTTTGTTGTTGATTTGGTTTGTTTACCGTTAAGAGGTTTGGATATGATTCTGGGTATGAACTGGTTAGAGCATAATTGTGCTTATATTAACTGTTATGACAAGTCTGTGAGGTTTTCTACTCCTAAAGAAGAGGAAGGTAGTCTGTTGTCTGCTAAACAGTTGAGGAAGTTGATGCAAGAGGAAGCACATATGTTCTCGTTGATGGCGTCGCTATCTGTAGAGACTCAAGCTATAATTGAGGAATTGCAGGTGGTGTGTGAACTTCCTGAAGTTTTCCCTGATGAAATTCCTGATGTACCGCCAGAGAGGAAAGTTGAATTTACAATTGATCTTGTACCTGGTACAAGACCTGTGTCTATGGCACCATACAAGATGTATGCATCTGAATTGTCAGAGTTAAAGAAGCAATTGGAAAAGTTACTTGAAAAGAAGTTTGTAAGACCAAGTGTATCGCCATGGGGAGCTCCAATGTTGTTGGTAAAGAAGAAAGATGGAAGTATGAGGCTTTGGGTTGATTATAGACAGTTGAATAAAGTGACGATTAAGAACAAGCATCCGCTTCCAAGAATAGATAACTTGATGGATCAATTGGTGGATACTCGTGTGTTTATTAAGATTGATTTGAGGTCGGGTTACCATCAGATTAAAGTGAAGGATGAAGATATCCAGAAGACGGCTTTCTGAACTCCTTATGGACATTATGAGTATTCGGTGACGCCTTTATATGTTACTAATGCACCGGGAGTATTCATGGAATATATGAATCGTATCTTTCATACTTGTTTGGATCGGTTCGTAGTGGTGTTCATTGATGATATTTTGATTTACTTTAAGTCAGAAGAAGAGCATGCAGAACACTTAAGGGTAGTATTGCAAGTTTTGAAAGAGAAGAAGTTGTATGCAAAGCTTTCCAAGTGTGAATTCTGGCTGAAGGAGGTTAGTTTTCTTGGTCATGTGATTTCAGGTAGTAGCATTGTTGTAGACCCATCGAAGGTTGATGTTGTGTTGTAATGGGAAACTCCGAAGACAGCTACTAAGATTAGAAGCTTTTTGGTATTAGCTGGTTATTATAGAAGGTTTATCGAAGGTTTTTCTAAGTTGGCACTTCCGTTGACTAAGTTGACTTGTAAAGGTAGATCTTTTGTGTGGGATGTTCAGTGCGGAGAAAGTTTTGCAGAATTGAAGAAGAGATTGATGTTGGATCCGATTTTGGCGTTGCCTAATCTAGGAGAGCCTTTTGTGGTGTATTGTGATGCTTCTAAGATGGGTTTAGGAGGTGTTCTTATGCATAATGATAAGGTAGTTGCTTATGTGTCAAGGAAATTAAGGACTCATGAGAAGAACTATCCTACGCATGATTTAGAGCTTGCAGCAGTTGTTTTTATGTTGAAGATTTGGAGGCATTATCTTTATGGTTCTAGATTTGAAGTGTTTAGTGACCATAAGAGCTTAAAGTATTTATTTGATCAGAAGGAGTTGAATATGAGGCAGCGAAGATGGTTGGAATTGTTAAAGGATTATGATTTCGATTTGAATTATCATCCAGGAAAAGCGAATGTGGTAGATGATGCGTTAAGTCAAAAGACTTTACATATATCGGCAATGATGGTTAAAGAGTTGGAATTCATTGAGTAGTTCAGAGATATGAGCTTAGTTTGCAAGGATACGCCGCAGACTGTTATGTTGGGTATGTTGAAGATTAATAATGAATTTCTATACAATATCAGAGAAGCTCAAAAGTTGGATGTGAAACTGGTAAATTCGATGGTTGGAATCGATCAGTCTGAGAATAGTGATTTTAAGCTGGATGCGCAAGGTGTGTTTAGGTTTCGTAACCGGATTTGTATTCCTGATGATGTTGAGATAAATAAAGTGATACTTGAAGAGAGACATATAAGTAAGTTGAGTATTCATCCAGGAGCTACAAAGATGTATCAAGATTTGAAAGGTTTGTTTTGGTGGCCTGGGATGAAGAGTGATGTGGCTCGGTTTGTGTATACATGTTTGACTTGTCAGAAGTCGAAAGTTGAACATCAAAATCCTGTAGGGTTGATGCAACCGTTAGAAGTTCCATAATGTAAATAGGATAGCATTTCAATGGATTTTGTGACAGGGTTACCTAATACTATAAGAGGACATAATTCGATTTGGGTGATTGTTGACAGGCTTACGAAGACGGCTCATTTTATTCCTATTAACATCAGTTTTCCAGGGTCGAAGTTGGCTGAGACTTACACTAGTGTGATAGTAAAGTTGCATGGTGCTTCTTTATGCATTGTGTCAGATAGAGATCCAAGATTTACTTCTGATTTTTGGAAGAGTTTACAAGAAGCATTGGGTTATAAGTTGAGGTTGAGTTCAGCTTATCATCCTCAAACAGATGGTCAGACTGAACGGACTATTCAATCGTTGGAAGACTTGTTGAGGGCATGTGTTCTTGAGAAGGGAGGTTCGTGGGATACTTATCTTCCGTTGATAGAGTTCACTTATAATAACAGTTACCATTCCAGTATTGGGATGGCACCTTTTGAAGTGTTGTATGGTCGAAGATGTAGAACTCCTTTATGTTGGCATGACTATGGTGAAAGTATAGTACTTGGACTGAACTTGTTCGTGAGACTACTGAGAAGGTGAAGTTGATTCGAGAAAAGATGAAAGCTTCCCAAAGTACACAGAAGATTTATCATGACAAGCAAAGGAAATACTTAGAATTTCAAGCGGGTGACCATGTGTTTTTGAGAGTTACACCTATGACTGGTGTTGGGTGAGCATTGAAGCCTAAGAAGCTCACTTCTCATTTTATTGGACTTATAGAGTGGCTTTACCGCCTAATATTTCGAATTTGCATGATGTGTTTCATGTGTCGCAACTCCAGAAGTATATTTCATATTCATCTCATGTGATTCATATGGACGATGTGCAAGTACAGGATAATATTATAGTGGAGACGATGCCTGTATGGATCGCGGATCGTGAAACTAAGACCCTGAAGGGCAAATAGATTGCTTTGGTTAAAGTGTTTTAGCTAGGAGCTGCCGGAGAAAGCATGACTTAGGAGTTGGAGAGCAAGATGCGAGACTCCTATCCTGAGTTGTTTGATTAAGGTAAATTTTCGAGGACGAAAATATTCTAAGTGGGAGAGAGTTGTAACACCCGTAATTTAATTAATTATGTAATTAAATTATTTTTGGAATATTTGTGAAGTTGTGTTTTTATTAGTTGGATTTAATTATTTTATTAAGTGGTGGATTAATATTAGAAGAATGATATTATTTTATGTGAACTTGTTTTAAAGGAATAGAAGTAGTAATAATGGGGTGTAGTAGTCTTAAGCCCATTAAGGCATAAAGAGAATAATAGGTTTATTTTATTATTGTTAGAATAAGGAGAAAAGAAGAAGCAGTAAGAAGAATAAGGGTTGGAAGAAGAAAGAACGTGAAAGCTGTTGGAAAGGAGGAAAGAGGCAGAACGGAAATTCAACCAGAAAGTTATAGAGCAACCTTCAATCCAAGGTAAGGGTGGGGTTCTGACTCTATAATAGGGTTTGTGATAATCGATATGTGGGGTTAGAGGTGAAAGATTGTTTGGTTTATAATTAAATTATATATGATGTTGTATGATGGAAATTGATGATTGAAAGATGAAGAACGATGTGCCAATGCTATATATTTGATGTAGAATTATAGGATAATTATAGTTGATGATTTTCTATAATTAGAGGATGTTTTTAGGGCTTAAAGTATGGAATCCCATAGGGAAAACACAGAAAATCGCAGAAAATATCCTTATCAGAGCAGTATGTGTCGACCCCAAACGTTATGTGTCTATACAAGAAGGTCTTTAGACTCAGGATGAGTCAACACAAAGGAGTCCTGCATCGATACATGAGGGCTTTTAGAATCAGGATGAGTCGATACATAGGAGCGTGTGTCGATACATGGAGTGTGGCAGACTCAGTATGAGTCGATACAAGAGAGGATACGTTGACTCATATGGGGTGTTCAGTTCAGTATGCGTCGACCCAAGGCATTACGCGTCGATCCATGTTGTCTGGGTTTTGGCAAAATCGTTTAGAAAAGGTTGTAACTTGAGTTTTCGGCCTCCGTTTGAGGTGCCATTTGAAGCGTTGAATAGCTAACGCGATGGACTTCATTCTTAAGGATTAAAATGAAGAATAGGAAGGATAATCCTAGTATCCAAATTAGAATTTGAGTTAATTCCCGTGTTGATCGTTACGTTGATTTTTGTAAAGAAGGATGAGGATGAGATGTTTATAGATTACTGTCTGGTGTGTAACAGTTGGATTAATGATGATAATGATGTAGTATTACAGAATAGTAATATGTAGGGGTTTAGTAATTTGGAATTAAGACTTAAATGATTAATTAATTATAGGCAATATCTTATTGTAGGCCTATGGCCAATGTTTCGAGATTGACGAATTGCTGTTGTATGACGTTTGATGAATGATGATGTTGATGAATGATGTTGATAAAAGATGTTGAGATGCCTCTAATAATTGGCAGCTTTAAAGATGTAGGCTTATGGCCAACGATGATGTTGTGTTGAGATGTTGATAATTATGGTGTTGTCATTACATTCTTGATTGTGTCGCATACATTGCATTTCAAGATGGAGCTTATGCTCGTTAAGATGGCCTGTATTGGCGAATATTAAGATGAAGGCTTATGCCTTGTTAATTCCTCTATTTATTTGCATATTTTTAAGATGGAAGTTCTACTATAATGTTACCCCTTGAATTTTCATATTATCGATTCGCATTATATGATTGCATAAAGAAGTTGTGAATTGATGTGATGGATGTGTATTATTGTTGGTATTTCTGTTGTAATTATTGTTGATTATAAGATGAGAAATAGTGATGTTATGTGATCTAATTTGATATATTAATTATCATATGCTTAATTATATTGTTAGATATCTCACCCCTTCTGTTTGAATGTTACCCTTACGTTGGTAACGTGCAGGTAATCGAGAGTGAAGGCCGTACACCTTCAGTAGTTCGAGTCGGTGTCATTTCTCTGATATGTAACACTCGGGGGGATGAAAGCTTGTTGCTTTTGATTGATGATTATTCAGTTGTTGAACTTTAAGTAGATTATTATTAAATATATGTTGTTTTGAAGTTTCTGTAATGATGATAAAGATGTTTTTAAGAATTCCGCTGCGTAGATGTTAAATTGTTGAATTATTTAATTAAAGTATTTATGCGGGTGGTTCATCTGAAGTTTTAAAGTGTTATGTATCCAAGATGAATGCAATGAGTTTTTAAATAATGAATTTGTGGCATCCTGATTCGTTTGCATGAATGAGATTATAACTCTGATTTATTTATATAATTGCCGGGTAGAGTTAGGGTGTTACAGATAGACTAACCATAGGTCACAATTAAGGATCCTACCTTCTAAGGGTACTTATCACAAAAACCCCGTCACTGAGCCATACATCCCTACCTTATAGGGGTACTTATTACAAAAATCGTGTCCCTCAACCCTACACCTATGCATTCATACATTTCATATATTTGTCACCTGTTTCTTTCTATTTGTCTTATTCACAGGGGGTATAAAAGATAATAATAAACTCAAGATCTCAGGGACTGTCTTTAAAAATGGATACCAAGGAAACAACTTGTCTGTGTTAGTGCGCCAAACATGTCTGAAATAAAAGCCACAAAAGGGAAAAAACGTGCTGAAGACTTTCTCATGCTTTGTCAGGTCAAGGCAGATGGTTTCAAGATCAAATATCCGCAGGCGCACCTAGAAGACTTGTTTCCTTTTTTGCTTGATTTCACACAAATAAAGTTTTGGTTTAAGATTGTAATATTTTTCAATATCTGAATTATGTTACCTTCAATAAAGGCATTTTGTTTCCACATCTCGTTAGCGTATCTATTTTAAAGATAGTCTCTAAGTAAAAGAATAAGCAAAACACAGATACATACTCAAGTGAATAGGACAATTAACCCCTTTCATATTCATACACATTCATTCACACGCACACATTCATGAACACCTGCATATCACATCAAAACTAATCTTTTCAAAAAACATTTCTCCAGTTGAACCATTGGTAGAAGAAGATCTCCACCTCCTTGGCCTCCATATCAAACAAGGGCCTATCAATAAAAAGAAATGGAGAAAATAGAGGAAACTCAGGCTGCTTTCAAAGAGGATCTCGACCAAGTAAAGGGTGATGTAACTAAAATGAAAGGAGATCTGAGTTAAGTTATCCTAGCTTTGAAGAACATTATTGACAGGAAAGACCAGATTCCCGGGGTAGCGTTCAAAGAAGTCGCCCAAACGATTGGTGCATCAAATGGTCACCAACTAGGGAAAGAGCTAGAAGCAGGACTCTAAAAGCCCGTCATGGCCCAACAAGAAGTTGAAACTGAAGGTTTTGTCCCACCGCCACCAAAAGCAGGGGCATCACATACCCTACAGATTCCAGTCAACAATACAGACAACTACTTGGACCTACAATACGGAGACCACGACCCAGAGGATGCCAACCAAGCTCCCTTAAAGACGACTGCTACTTATGTTGTTGATAATCCGCTGGTAATAAATCAGTATAAACCTCTGGAGGAAAAATTAAAAGTTGTGGAGGGTTTTGACGCTTTCGAAGTAGACACTCTCGAAATGGGTCTAGTTCCTGATGTGGTGATTCCACCAAAGTTTAAAGTACCTGACTTTGAAAAATACAAGGGGCTCACTTGTCCATGAAATCATTTGCGTATGTATTGCAGGAAGATGCATGCCCATGCCCACAATCAGAAGCTGATGATTTACTATTTTTAAGATAGCCTGAGTGGGGAATCTTCAGACTGGTATATGCAATTGGAGCGAACACATATTCGAACCTGGGAAGATCTAGCTAATGCTTTTCTAAAGCATTACAAATATAACATGGACATGGAATCTACCTGCATGCAACTCCAGAATCTTTCCCAGAAGAAAGAAGAGTCCTTCAAGGAGTATGCTCACAAATGGAGGGAGTTGGAATCCCGTGTGCAACCAACACTGTTAGAGAAGGAATTAGTAGACACGTTCATGGGGACTTTGCAAGGGCTGTATTATGAGAAGGTGGTCGAAAGTATCTCTTCGGGGTTCTCAAACCTGGTAACTATCGGAGAAAGAATAAAGACTGGGATAAAAAGTGGGAAGATATAAGAGGGACAATCAAATGCTCCCTACAATTCAAAACAGCCTGCTTCAAACTTCACTAATGGAAAAGAGGGAGAAATTAATGTTGTAGCATCACAACCCAGGGTACAACAACCATTAGTAATCCCGCAAGGGCAGCAACAAGGAAGAAGGCCACCCTGGAAATTTGATCGACTCCCTATGCCACATAGTTCGTTATTACAACAGCTACTTAAGGCATCCTTAGTAGAACTCAAGCCTCAAGCTCCTCCAATCGGGCCACTCCCACAAAGATACAATGCCAACGCCAGATGTGAATATCATGCTAATTCTCCTAGACATACCATAGATCAGTGTTGGCCATTTAAACACAAGGTGCATGATTGATTGGAATCTCAAGACATCACCTTCGAGAAGCCCAACATCAAATCAGACAATACACCTTTGCACGATGGGATGACAATAAAGACAATTGAAGTAGTCACTGACTCTGGGGCAAGTAGACAAGCGAAAACCCCGATAAACTTGCTGAAAGAATATTTGTGGGGATGTGGACTCCCGCTAGAACACATTGAAGCCTTCGAAAGAACACTGGAAGAACTAGTGGACCAGGGCATAGTCCAATTCGGACCATACCCTGAAGAAAAATATAAATCTGCTCTGAAGGGAGAAGTACATTTTCCTCCAATCCAAGAGACCTTTTCCAATAAGGGAGTAGAGCATGGATAACATGTGGCGAGGATATCCAACAAAGTCAACACCAAAAAGGTAACTGACTTCATCCGAGAACACGCCCCAAGGGAAGAACTCAAAAGATGGACTACCGTGAAGATTCCTGAGATCTTTTTCTTTCCTAATTAATTTTTCTTGTTTTTGAAAGAACCTATGTCAAGCACGAGGCATAGGGGTTGCTTGTAAGAGTTCCCTATTTTGTTTCAGACAATATTTACGATTAATAAAAGTTATATTTTGTTTTCAATTAAGATCCCTTTCTTTCTCTTGCATTTATATCTTAAATTTAATGGCAATACTTTCTCTACATATGCATCTTCAAATTTCATATACTAAATATGCACCAAAACATGATAGGTGTGCAAGTTCATGCCCAAAGCCACCGATAATATTACTGTTGCGACCCAATATAATTTTGATGCTCCTATCAACCAAGCTAAAGAGGAAGATGATAAAGATCTTGAACTCTATGAGAAAATGGCGAGGGAAATAAAATGAAAGGCTAACAATATACAACCATATCAAGAGGCTATTAAGGCCGTTAATCTAGGTACAAAGGAAGAAATCAAGCTAAGGGGAAATGTTAGAACAGAGCTACAAAGAAGCTGATAAAATTATTGCACATATTTTCTTGTTCCTATAGAAACGGACCAAGGTAAAATACAAACAGTGCTGTAAAAATAAGTAAGTACGAAATACCAAGACCTGACGATGAACCCGAGCTAGGGGCACGTTGGACATTTACGTTCGACGGGGCTTCAAATACACTGGGGCACAATATAGGGGCAGTTTTGCCTTCTCCAAAGGATGCTCGCAAGCCATATACCAAGTCAATAGTGAATGGGATACTAAACATCCAAAACTGATTCCATATTGGGATCATGTTTTGAAAAGTGACTGCGGAATTTGCAAAGATCACTTACTGTCACATCCCATGAAAAGGAAATCAAATGAGAGATTCCCTAGAAACTCTCTCGGCTATGTTCAAAATAACTTGGTCAAACCACGAACCGCACATAACAAACAAACACAATAAAGAGCACACACTTAGTCTTTCTATCAAAGAAGGACCTAATGACGAGCCTTGATTTTAGGACATCCAGAATATGCCTCCAACATCAACCAATGAACTCTACAGAAATTAGCCTCAGGATTCTTTCAGAGTAACGATGTACTACATGAGATGAACCATGACATGGTCCAATACTCAAGAAGATTTTGCTACCTCGGCTCGACTCACGTGGTAAATGAATTTTGATTTATGGTACAATTTTGTGTTTGACACGCATGCCATTATTTGGTTCCCCGTATCTTGTATAATTATATTTTGTGGAGGTGCTGAGAAATACGGATGTGTCGATACACATTTCATTCTTGGTGTGCATAATTGTATTTTGTGCAGGCATTTTGTGATACATATGTGTCCGCTACACATTTTGATCTTGCTTATTGATGCCTCGACGCATATTCTCACTGGATTTCTTTGTTGATGCTAGCTTGCTCAAAGTTTTCCGGGTTTCTTATTTTTTCTTGCTTGATACGGATTGTTATCCGTTTGGTATTTCATCTCTTTCTTTTTACTATTTCTTCGCTTTACCGCTTTCCATTCCATAAGAAGTAGGACTAGAGATGTATGATCGGGATTTCTGTTGCTGATCATGTCAGGAACCTCTCTAGTTTATTTAAAGACCCGCTTAGGGCAATTTTGCATTATGTGCCATTGTGTGCTACTTGTGCTTGTTTAAAATCCTATCGTAGAAGTAGGTATTCTGAATGTGTATTTACATTTGTTCTCGCACATTTTCCCATCCCCTATGGAAGTCCTCAAAAGGAGGCGAGTGGGGAGGGTCCGTAATCGACCCCCGTAGATTCTAGTCTGTGTCATCCTTAGCTCACGTGGTACGTCGATGCTTCAGAAATGTGCCAATCTTGTACATCGAGTCCGTCAAGTGGGGATGGGTTTTTCAATCAAACCCCCACGATTTGTCAAGATTTTGCATTGGTCGATGCTGACACTCCGTAATTGTTCATACTATCTTCTATCGTCTACCTTGACCCTTTATATCTCGGGAAGATGCTTAGACGCTTTGAACATCACTTTATGCATATCTTCTGCTTGCCTTGTAATTCAATGCCCGGTATAACTATCTTGTCCCACAGTTGAGAGTGCTTGTACTCGGGTGATCTGCTCCCCTTGGATATGGCATTTCCCTTTCACCCCTACATATGACTTCACATTACATTTCTTGCATGCTTTCGCCGAAGCGCTTATTTGTTTATTTTCTTTCCACTACCATGTTTCGTTAGGATTTTCCTCAACTCTTTTAGGTTAATGTTCTAGATAGATATTAGGATTGCAAATCACACATGCTACTATTTGGTAGAAATTTCCATATTATTTAATCCTAGACGTAGGACAACCATTGTATGATAACATTAGGCGTAGAAAATCAGATAGTTTCCCTTAGACTTTTTCTTCCCCTTTTGCATGTGCATTAAAACAAAAACCTTTTCTTTATTAAAAGCCAAAATACCTAACAATACTTAAATCCTTCTTCAAGGTAAAAAATACAAACCAATCTTAATTGTTTGTGTGCCTTTTGGCTTTGTTTTAAACCATGTCAAATTGATGTTTTGCCATCTTTGCCATGACATTTTATTATCTTTTTACCGATGTTTCTCCATCGCATGTGTTTGTTATCCTACTTTTCATTCTCAATATCATTGTTAGGTGTGATGTTTTATCATCTGAATTGTGATGCCTCACCATCTTTGCCATGTTACCTCGCTATCTTTTAGCCGATGTTTCGCCATCGCATATGTTTGTTGCCGATGTTTCACCATCACATGTGCTTGTTATCATACTTTTATTCTTAATATCATTGTTAGGTGTGATGTTTTATCATATGAATTTTTATCTCGCCATCTTTGCCATGTTACCTCGCTATCTTTTAGTCGATGTTTCACCATTGCGTATGTTTGTTGTCGATGTTTCACCATCGCGTATGTTTTTTATCCTACCTTTATTTTCAATGTCATTGTTAGGTGTAATGTTTTATCATCTGAATTGTGATGTCTCTCCATCTTTTCCATGTTATCTTTCCATCCTTTAGCCAATGTTTCGCCATCACATATGTTTGTTGTCGATGTTCCGCTATCGTGTATGTTTTTTATCCTTATTTGATTCTCAATATCATTGTTAGGTGTGATGTTTTATCAACTTTATTGTGATGTCTCTTCATCTTTTCCATGCTATGTTGCTATCTTTTGCCAATGTTTCTCCATCTCATATGTTTGTTGTCGATTTTTCGCCATCACGTATGTTTGTCATCCTACTTTGATTTTTGATATCATTGTTAGGTATAATGTTTCATCGTCTTGTCTGATATTTTGTTATCATGCTGACATTTTATCATCTTGTCTGAGTTTATGTTACCATGTGATGTCCTGTCATCTTTTTTTGTTGCTTTATCATTGTTGTTGATGTTTTTTTGTTTTTTCTGATGTTTTTCCATCTTGATTGTTGCTTTTGTCTTCTTACCTAAAAACCATAAACCAACCAAAATATATGAGCTGAACTACGACTGCTCTGATTCCTTAAAAGGGATATGTAGGCATTGGGGTAGGGCCCAAGCGAGCACAACTTTTATTTTCCCTACATTCTTTTCTCCTTTCTTTTGCATGCATTCCCTATTGCATCTTTCCCTTTTATATTTTAAGCTTAGACATGGAATTTTCACACCCTTAGATTAGAACAAACAAAAGTGTATACCGTAGAGTACTACGGACATGTGGGGTGCTAATACCTTCCCCTCGCGTAACAGATTCCCTTACCCGATCTCTCAGTCGCAAGACTATGATTTCACCTCTTCAGGTTTTCTCGATGTCTACCTTTCCCTTTGGGTGGGATAAAAGATGTTTGATGGCGACTTCATTGATTTTATATAAGATGACTGTTTGGCCGGTTGTTTCAAATATATTCATAAAGGCATTCTTTCTTTAAAATTTACAGACATAGACCATCAATAGGAGGATGTCTTCACTAAACCCCTTTATGAAGATAGATTTAATTTCATTCTGAATCATATTAGTATGGAATTATACCCAGATTGATAATGTTGTTTCTGTATATTGAAACCCTCAGAACTTTATGCTTTAATTTCCTTTGTGTGAACATCTGATCAATAGTTTTTTGGAAGTGAGAAATAAAGTGGTATCAGGATCTATCCATAAGATATGAACATAATCCAAAAACATTTCATTTCTTAGATAAATGCAAGCAGTTCACAATATCAACATCTGTCAACTCTAAATGCAAGGTCACCCTTTAAGGATGAACACGTGTTCAAATTCTGAAGACACTGAAACGACTGAGTTAAAATTAAAATTAAATCTCTTTTTTCTCTTTCGTTAGCTATTTATACTTCACTCCTTTACCAACACTATCACATATTCACTCTCACTCATTTTTCTCTCTTCATCTGTTCATTTTTCAAAAACCCTAAAAGAGTCAGTGAACAAATGGCTTCCTCTCACCAAATTCCCTAAGTATCTCAAACCATCCCTAGTTCTTCCTCCTCAAATGAAGAAAGGTACATCGAACCATCAAGAACCATGTCACACCCATTGATTCTCTGGAAGTTCTATGTGAACTTATTGTTGATTTCGTAAGCATGAAAGAAAATGGGTATGATTTAATCCCTGATGTTGAGTTCTAGGTTGGACGTAGTATTTTGGTCGCCATATAGGTCCATTTTTTCCAAAACTTGTGAAATAATTATGAATCCATGCCACAACCTCAAATCATTAGGTAACATCCTTCGTTATGGGTAAGAAGATCATCATCATTGTAGATCTCATTGGGAAACTCATAGGTCACGAAAGTTGCGGTATTAGATGTAGTGATATGGCAGACAAAGGCTCTTACCTAACAATTATTTCAAAGGAAATATTTACTTCTGGTCAACCATCAAACAAAATCAAAGATCTGAAGGATTACATCAGAATTTGGTCCAAAATCATTCTGGGATGCATCAATCACAAGAAATCAACCAGCTTACCAGATTATATCAACATTGATTAGCAGTACCTTATGTACTTCATCGGCACCAAAGCAAAAGTTTAACTTC
This sequence comes from Vicia faba, assembly GCA_948472305.1. Taxonomy (NCBI): domain Eukaryota; kingdom Viridiplantae; phylum Streptophyta; class Magnoliopsida; order Fabales; family Fabaceae; genus Vicia; species Vicia faba. The sequence goes on from OX451735.1 coordinate 1,013,387,973, forward strand.
CACATATTCTATTCAACCATCTGAAAACTAGTGTAAAATAAACAAGAGAAGAAGAAATAAAAAAGAGAGATTGGATCCTTCTGGGAATACTTATTTTAGATATTCTAATAGAAAACAGACTGATAGAACATCTGACTGAGGCTCAACAAGCTCATGTTCTAGAAGCTTGTGCTAGAAAGCCCCTAAACGCCAAGAATCTGAAGAAGATGAATATTATTTACACCATCAAGAAGGACCCAACAATCACTACAAAGGAAGTCATCACCACCCAAAGAGTGCCTTTGAAGGAATTTCCTCTCTTCAGTCAAGCGGATTCTTCTCCAGAAATTATTCTCAGGTATCTTGAAACCTACAAGAGTGATGGTACAATTCCTGATGTGAATATTCTGGATCTCAGGTAACAACCTCTAGAAGTTGCTCCCAAAAAATTAAGAAAAAGGAAAGCTCTTGAAGAAGTAACTTCTCAGAAAACTCCCAAAGCTGCCAAAATGAAAGGTAACTAGTCTTTTGTTTCTGTCATTGAATCAGTATTTTTATAAACATTTGAAAACCCCTCATCTCTAAACTACGCAGAAGATCCATCTCCTAAAAAATTTGATGATTATGACCTATATATTGACACTTCAATACCTCTAAATAATCCTCTGAACAATCCATCTTCTATCCTTTTTTATCAGCCTCTGCTAGAACTTGCACAAGTTCTCTCTGATATTGATCAATTTGATATGTTGTTTGAAGCTCTCCAAATCGAAAATCCAAATCTTAACTCTGATACCACATCATCCATCCCTGGAATCACTTTCCCTCTCTCTATCTCTCAACCACCAATAATCCCCACAACTAAATCACAAGCCTTCTCCATACCAGATCCTCCATCTCCCTATGTTTCCACACCACCCAACTCACCCATAATTCTTTCTGATTATCCCTCTCCAAATAACCACCCAAAATATCCCCTCAGAACAATAATTTATTTAGAAGCTCAGGACAATCTTGTCACAAGCTCTCAAAAAAGTGTCGCTCCTAAACTAACACCAAAAATATCCAAAGCATATGTTGGTAAATCCTTGCTGATTTTTGAAACAGAAATACAGGAATGGTTTAACTCTCTTGTGTGGTTCCTCTATAAACCAATTTTAAAGCTTCCACACATCAAATATATTCCATCCCTACCCTTTTTCCACAACTGTAACTCCATTTTCATCACCTTCCAAACTAAAAAACAGAGTTCTGCAACTAGACTTCTCCAGCACGATTCACCCATGTTAAGTACAAACTAAGCATTGCATTAGGTTCCTGCAGGGTCACTGAAGCTATTATGATCATCACAACACCTTGAGGAGTGCTCAAACTCATAATACGATTTCCAGTTTTGAGGTAAGTTTCCTTAACTTTGAACTCTCTCTACAGGCATCATTATTGGTTCATTTGTGAAGTTAAAATGTAGACATCATTGCCTTGAAGCTAACCATGCCCTTAGATTTCATTCATATTCTCCTTTAACCATTATTTAATTTACTTACATACTTGAAATCATGGTGAAATTTCTAACAACTTTGATGTTTACAATTTCTGAAATTGTTGAGAAATGAGAAAGTTACAAAGTTCAAAAATGGTGATGAAGAAACTGGCGCGAGGAATAAGAAGTTGATACAGTCAGGAGCGTGTTTAAAATATAATATGTTAGTTGTGCATACGTTAACGGATGCATCACCATCCCAATGGTTAAAGAGCACGCCTATAACCCTTGGGACCTGGGTTTGAGCCTCAATGCCACATTTTGTTATTTGTCATTACATTTTCTGACCTTGTTTTTTGTTTGCTAGCGTGCCTGGGATCCTCACTTTTAGGCGTGAATTGTTTCTGAACTTCTCACCCCCCATTCTACTTCTCCTGGGCAGCCCATTACATTTTTTATTTTTTATTTTTGTTTTCTGATTTCAAAAACAGTTTGGGCCTAACAATAAAAACTCTTTTACTTTCTAACCTCCTAACTACTTTCCAAACCTCTGACTTCTAATTTATATTCTTTATTTTCTTTTCTTATCTTTTTTCTAATAATATTATTTTTTATTATTAATATAAAAAATACAAAAATACATTTTCTGAAATACCTAAATTATTAAATATTTCAATTTAAGAATTTATTTTATTTTGTAAATACTTAGAACTAGGTTTATCATATTATACACTTTAAAATACTTCTTTCTTTTTAAATTAGTATTAATATTCAAGATTATTTTTCTCAACAAATTCAGTTAGACTTAGGGTTTTTCTTAACTTTAATTAACTTAGACTTTAGTTTTTTTATTTATTAATTAACTAATCAACTTCTTTTGTGATTAAAGTTAATTAGTTGGATTAGGTTAACCTTTAAACTTTTTCATACAGAAAATCATAAAAAAAAACAATTTTTCTTTTCTTTTACATTATCTTTATATTCTTGTACATTTTATTTTGCATAATTCAATTTGGTTGTAATAATAATTAGAACTTTATTGCTTTATATCCCCATTTGTAAGTTTGTATCCCCCATCCAAAAATGATGTATTTCCGTAGAACTTTAAAATTCCACAATTTATCGCTTTCCACATTATTGCTAGTAATTACGGTTTGTATGGCAAGACTTAAAACCAACAAGTATACAACCTTAATTCAAGACAAAAATATATGAAATCAAAACACTTTGCACACTTGCACCTCTAGGGTAACCCACACTTGTTGCCTCGGATAAAATAGTCATGTCCCTCGAACGTGGGATACTTTAGCAAAGACCCTCGATTACAAGATCGTAGTCCCTCGATGACCCTTCGATGATGCCTTAAGTATACGATCTTAGACCCTTACAACAAATTGCTAAGGTGTCATACAATGTTGCCTTCTATGACTGTACGATAACCCACGCCTGTCCCTTCACATCCAATGAAAAGACTTCTTGCCAATCAATGGTAAGATTGCAATATCTAAAGGCGGAGGAAAAGAACAAAGACTTTTTGAGTATGTGGAACGCTCATAGTTTCTTGCTCACAAACTAAAACCATTTCCACACTCACACTTTCAAAACATCTTTCCAAAAAGAAATATCTCTTTGAACTATTTTCAAAACCAACACTTTGTATACATTCTTATAGAGACGAGAATCATTACAAAGTTTTCCGAAACAAAGGAGTTTTCAAAATACTTTCAAACAAACACAAAAACATTTATAAATAATTTCAAAGTGAGCTAGAAACTAAGAGCCCGTAGATAACTATGGATGAAAAGGATGCTAACACCTTCCCTTTTCATTACTTACCCCCCGAACTCAAGAAAATTATCAAAAGGTCTTTCCTGTTCTTTTTACCCTTTCCTTTATTGGATAAAAGAAAAGTCGGTGGCGACTCTTGCTATCCGCAAAAATTGCGATGAAACACGAAACACCCAAGTCAGTTCTCCCACTATATCACAGAACTGGCTACTCAGCTAGGGAAAAACTTAAAAGTGGGGTTACCTTAGAGACTAGATCACCTTTAAATGCTTTCATTGTTTGACTTGTTAGCTTTACTTCTAAAAGGGTGTTTGGGTTTTGTATAGATCCTCTACCCGGATTTGGGGACATTATGAGGTAAGTAGAAATAGATTATGGAGACCGTGTGTCGTAGATCGATATGGTTGAAACAATGGCTACGATAGTGTGACACATTTGTTGGTACTGGTATACCTTGTGTTGAATCAAGGATAATATGAGGCCGATGTGTGGTGTCATGAAACACTAACTGACCATAGAACCTTTAGTTGAAGAACTTGGCCATTAGGAAGTAGTGAGATAGCTGACTTTGGTGCAAAGCTAAAGATTGGTTGATACTTGATGCTACACTCATTGAGATCATACTTTTGGGATATTTTGGCTGCAAGAAAAGATTGATTATACTAAAATAATACCCGATGAAGAAAGATCAGTGATATTGAGATTCCCTAGAACCCGATTACTTTCTAGGACAAGTTGAACCAACTAAAATTCAAGAGGGTACTTACATATCAATGCCATGCAAGCCTAAACCTAAGGTCCTTGGGTGCTTTGTTTGTGATTTTTGTTCATGACATCATAAACATCATAACATCATAAGCATTCTCACTAAACATTTCAAGGATTTTGGAATTTATCTTTGTTCTCTTTTGTAGGACATGGCTTCCACTCATAGAAATACCATCTGAGTCAACTTCGTGAAAGTGACTCCTCAACTTCAAGAGTGAGCATCAAGGGTGTCTAAATATTCTCCCTTCACCAAGAAATATGGTCGACTTCTCAACTTGGCTACCTCAAGCTTTCAAGAAAAAATGATGTGTGTGCTTTTTCAGTTCTTTGATCCTATGCATCATTGCTTCACATTCCTCGACTACCAATTGGTGCCTACATTGGAAGAATTTTATCAACTTCTAGGAGTGCACGTTCTTGATTAAATACCATTCACCGGTTTAGAGGAATCTACAAATCCTGCAGTTATTGCCAAAGCCTTTCATTTGAAGAGATCTAACATTGTGGAAAATCGGGAAACAAGGAGTGGAGTTAAGGGTTTTCTAGCCAAGTTTCTATTTGAGAAGGCTCAGTTGTTTTGGGAAGATATGGATTTTTAAGATTTTGAAAATGTATTAGCTCTTATAATCTATGGTTTGGTTTTATTCCCCAATCCGGACCAACTCATAGATGTGAATGTCGTCAAGTTTTTTCTCTCTTGTAATCTCGTGCCTACACTACTTGGAGACATCCTACTTTGTTTTCAAACTCGCACCATGATGAAAGAGATGGACTCTTTTGTGTTGTATTCAATTATTGTCTAGGTGGTTTATTTTTCACCTACCTCGATCAACGTTGAAGAATGAAGAAGGCTTGACATGGTGTCAAAGGATGATGTTGCTATCACACTCGGATATTCATTGGTGTTCCCAATCTTTGGAGAATATTACCATCATTGACCATTATTGGGAGTTCCCTAATGTTACACTCTTGGGCATTAGTGGAGGTATTACCTATAACGCTTTTCTTGCATTATGATAGTTTAGGTATGCGCGAAGAGATGGTCCCCATGATGCGCTCATCCAAGGCTTAGTATTCGATTACGAAGGTGACGTCCAAGGCTATCGTCAAAGGTTCATACGAGCTTGGAGAATGGTAAACAGGGTGGTTAGAAAGACTTTGGGGCATAAAAATTCCATACCTCTTGAGCATTACCTCAAGTGGGTACGAACTCGTGCTCAAAGTCTCATGATGCCTTACCCAGCAATCCTACCTATGATTATGGAGCCCGTTGCTGAGGGAGACACCCCTTACAGTCTTCTTCATCCTGAAATACCTACCAACTTCGAGGAACTACAAAGATCATGGATTTAACTTAAAGGGGAATGAGACACCTTTGAAGCATAATTCTATGCAAGCGAGAAGAAGGTTTTGGAGCTCACGAGGAAACTTCATGAGGAGCGAAGTTTGAATGCCTACATTGCACCAAAGAGGATGTGCCTATGGAAAGCTTGAGTCCTTTTTATCTTAGGAGTTTATTTTGTATAATTTTGAAACCATTTTGTTTCTTCCATCATAAGCTCGAGGGCATTTGTAATTCCTGGATTTATTAATGCAATTAATATTTGTTGTCTTCTCTTTGTCTAGAAAATTTAAATTTCTTAAAAACCTTGAAAATATTGCATTAGCATAAAATGCATCATATAATAAGCAGGTTTTATGATATAGGTTTCCTCATCTTTTTACTGTTTATTTCAGTATAAGATGGATCTCGAGAAAACTGTCAAGGACTTGCAAACTCAACACTCTCAATTCCAAGAGGCTCTGCTCAACTTAGCAAAGGGGCAGCAAGAAATGATGTCTCTTCTTGTTACGAAGAAAAAGACAAAGAAGAAAGCTGTAATAAACATGGGGAAGAGGTTTAAAGGGCCCGTCAGATAAGTACAAGTTGAAGAGGGTTCCTCCGAAGAGGATGAAAATCAAGATGAAGATGCTAGGAGCACCCGTGCTGGGGGTGGAAACAATCAAATCTCTGAAGACAAGGATTTTTCTGATGACCAATACCCGCCAGCTGACGACAAATATAAGCAACTAGAAAATAAACTGAAAGCTGTGGAGATCCAAGTTTTTCCTGGCGTGGACTTTGAAGACTTGGGTTTGGTACCTGGCGTAGTCATTCCCTACAAATACAAGATCCTAGTCTTTGCCTAGTATGATGGAGTTTCATGTCTGAAGCTTCATTTAAGATCTTATGGCCGTAAGATCCAGCCACACACCGCCAATAGGAAACTATGGGTGCACTTTTTCCAAGAGAGACTATCTGGGACGCAGTTGGAGTGGTTTTACCTATTGGAAGTGTGATACGGTGGTAGAACCAAATGTTATACTGGTTTGTGTTTTTTGTTTGCAAATGTCGCGGTAAGCAAGAGTCGCTACCGATTTTTCTTTTATCCAACAAAGGAAAGGGTGAAATGAACATAAAAAGACCTTTTTTGAGATTTTCTGAGTAAGGGGGTGGATTATGGAAAGGAAAGGTGTTAGCACCCTTTCCATCCATGGTTTTCCATGGGCTCTTAGGTACTTGCTCATTTTTGAAAACTGTTTGTGTTTGTGTGTTTTGAAAGATTTTGTTTGCTTTACGATAACTCTTGTATCAGTCCTCAAGAATATAATAAAGAATTTTTTGAAAAGAAGTTTGGAAGGTGTGTAAGTGTAAAAGGAATCAGATTTGAGCAAGTACTTAAGAACTATCTATCTTCTCGAAAAGGATGATCTTTTCCTCCTACCCTTTAGATAGTGTTATCCTACTATTAGTGAGTAGGTAGCTCTATCGTTGGATGTTGATGGACTATCGAAAGGGACATTTATGGTCATTGAAGGCAACATGTAAGGATACCTTAGCATTTCGAAGGGACTGTCATCATGTAGGCAACATCGAGGGACAAGATCATTTCTTGTAGGCAACTCGAGGGACAAGATCATTTCTAGTAGGCAACTCGAGAGACATTTAGGGACTATGATCTTTATGATTACTTTTAAACTGAGGGCCTTTTGCTAAGATATCCCTATGTTCGAGGGACATGACCATTTCTGAAGGCAACCAAGTGAGGAGTACCCTAAGGGTGCAAGTGTGAAATAGTACTTTTTTCAGATATTTGTCTTAATATTAGTGATCTAATGATTAATTGATATAATATTATCATGCACACCTAATTACTAGCAATTTATGTACAAGCATATAAGAAAAAATAAAGCGAGAAATAAAGTTCCTACAACTATTACAAGGCTTCAAGACAGTTACAGTTATATCTGACTAAAATGTAAAGTGCGGAAAATGAAAATCCAAATTAGGGCTATTACAATCCATAGGCAGATACATAATCAGGAAATAAAATGCGCGCGCGATAAAATTACAAACCATAGGCAAATACATAATAATATAAGTGCGCGAAATAAAGAAACGTCTAAAAGCCTAGTAAAAATTCTAAGTAAACAAGGACATATTTTTGTTTGTTTTTTTATTTGATTTTTAAATAAAATAACTAAGTGAAATAAATACTTAAAATTTAATTAGAGAAGTAAATTAACTATAAAAAAAACATCTAAGTCCTTTTTGTATATATTTTTTATAATAAAAAGAAGTGATATAAATAAAATTAATCCTAATTCTATTTCATTTTAATTTAAAAAAGTTAAAGTTTAATTAATTAATTGTACTCAAAATTAATTATTAAAAAAACTAAATCCTAAATTTATATGTGATTTTATTATTAAATGAAAAAATATTTTGAAGTTAATAAATTAAAAGAAATAAAGAAATTAAAAAAAAAACAAAAGAAATGGGCCAGCTGAATAGTAAAACAGGGGGGTGTTGTTTGAATTTCCGTCTGGCCCAAATGAGGCCAAGCCCAGGACATCTTGGGATCATGTAGGGATGACCTCTGAGTGTCCATGGTGGTCTACACATCCTGGGCGTTAGATCTGGATCCCATATGGATTTGCTGGCATATATCTGAGGAGTATGGTGTGCACTTGAGTATGTGAAACACTGAATCTGTTGAACAAATATTAGAAAAAATTACAACATGCATGATTGGGGACTCGAACCCCAGGCCTTTCCTTAACACGCGTGCTTCATCACCAATTGAGCTATTGATCATTCATTGATCCAAATAATAAAATAATGTTATATACCAAAGTTAATCAACAATATCCAAAAAATATAAAAAAATGCACGCTGGATTTGAATTATCGAGTGAGAGGATGCCACACATTCATCTTTCTCCCTCATCCGTCGTCTTAGCCTAGGACATTTAATGATAGTTTTTGTCTGTCACTATAGCACCTGTAAACCAAAAAAAAACAAATATACACATGATAAATTTATGGTGAGGCCATGGATGAATTGGCCTCAACCTCCTGAGCACACAGAAACCCTTGGTTTGGCCTAATTTTGGCTATTTTCCAGAAATTCTAATTTTAAACTTGGAACCCTAACAATGCTGGCATTCGATTCCTGCATCAAAACTCAAATCTAACCATACAGAAAGCTTGCAAACACAAGAGTGGTTAATAATGCATGATTAAAATGATTTTATATCATATAAATAAAGGAAATCAGAGTCAAGAAAAAACACAAATTGTGAGGTGGTTATAACACGCTTCAGACTGTTTTGAGACTTGGTAATGGCTGGGAACAATCTTGGAGGCTTCCAGGAATATGTTTGAGCCTTTGTTTGGGATTAAAACCAACTGCAATTTGAAATTCAGGTTTGACAATTTTTGAGTTTTTGGGTGAAATGTGCAACAATTCTCTAGGCTTTTTGTGCATGCATTTGGCTGGCTAGAGTGTTGTTCTTATAGTGTAGATGGAGGAGACACCATTGAATGGAAAAGATCATGGCCATAACTCATGTTTTCCAACAAAAATTCAATAAATTCAAAGCCTTCCAAATTTGCCAAAACATGCCTTATCCTTGCTTGAATGAACCTGGTCATGTTTGCACGAATCCTTGGGGTTCAAGACAAGTCAAAGCACCAGCCCAAGTGCCTAAGCCCATTTCCAAATATTTTGTACCATTTATTTTATATTTATTTGAAATAAATTAAAATAAAAATGTAAAAAATAGGTAGAAAATGCAACGCCATGCAAAAAAAATATTAGATGTCCTCTATGACCTTAGGAATATATTTGAACCTTAAAAAGTTAGGCCATTGACCCAAAAATTCAACTTTGCTCAATGCACCATTCTTGAAATTTCCAAAATTTTCCCAACTTGGGCAAGCCATAACTTGCTCAATTATTATCTCATGATGCTGATCTATAACTTTTTGGAAAGCCTAAGATGTCCACTTCAATCCCTCATTTGATCAATTTTTCATTTGAAGATGTTATCCTAAAGTAAAAGGTCTTGGAAAAAAGTGGCTTTTGTTGACTTTTTGAAAATGACCTGTAATGTTTGAGCTCATATATTTCAAATGGTGAATTTCTTGATATTGTAGGCTGAAGTTAAGTTATAGGGAATTAATTCTTTTCAAAATGAGCTTTGGTAGGAAAATTTATGATAAAGTATGAGAAAGTTATGCTTGGTCAAAGTTTGGTTGACTTTTCCTATAGAAACCCTAATTTAGCAATTGTTGACTTTTGATGAACTAGGAGAATTTCTTGAGGAATCATGATCAACACTTGATCAAATGATGGATATCACCTTAAAATGTTGACGTTGACCAAAAATCTTAAAGTTTGACTATACATGGGCCACAATTGACTTTTGACCTAGCACAATTGATTTTTCAATACTTCAGCAATTGACTGAGCAAACTTATTGTGCAAGGCATGAAATTTGTCATAGATAATCTTGAAGGCATATTAGGACCGTGGGAAGCATTTGGGACCATTGACGCTCAACCATCTTGATGAAAATTGAAACCCTAGTTGGGGGTTCATTGCCGTAGGAGGAGGATTGTCTGTTCAATTCTTGGTCAACCTTGAGCAATTGAGAACCTCTAGGAGTATGTCTTATGTGAAAATGGGAGGGAAAATTTTGGGGTACAACAGCTTCCCCTGTTCAATATTCTTAAACCTGAAAATTTAGATTGGCTTGTTTGCCTTTCGTGATCTGAAGCCGGAAGATGATTGAACACTAGAGTGCCCAGAAATTTGCACTCGTCCGAAGTGAGACTATTGGTAAATAATATCGGGAATGGGCTTACAGATTCCATTTGGGGAAGAAGACAGAAAACGGTCTGAGATGGGCTTAAATATGCCATCCAAGGAGTACAACGGAGAGTCGTCGGAGACGGGCTTAAAGACGCCATCTAAAATAGATGTTGACTTCGTGAGAATTCTCTTTGTGGGGATTCCTATTCCTGTTGTCCGAGGAGGAGTCCGCCGGGGAATGCCTTTTTTAGGGGAATAGAGTTTAGGAGATTCAGTTGTCTATTACTCTACTGGGGATTCCTCTCTTAACTGAAGAGACGGGAGTGAACTGCTATCTGGTCAGGATCTAGGCTTCGTAGTGACTTGCTGAGGATGATAAGGCTGATTGCTATCTGGTTGTATTCCAAGCTTCACAGCTACTTACTAGGGAAATTAAATTAAATTGTTATCTGGTCATTGTTGTACCCCAAAATTTTCCCTCCCATATTTCTCAATACATTTCAAGTGGGGTCCTCAAATTGCTCAAGGAAGTTCAAGAGTTGACCAGACAAATTCTCTCCTAAGGCAGTCTACCTCAAATTAGGGTTTCATTTTGCACCAAGGTACCTGATTCCAAAGTATCTCAAATGATCACCATTGTCCTAATATGTTCTCAAGATCATCCATACCAAGTTTCAAGCCTTACAAAGGAAGTTTGCTCAGTCAATTGCTCAAAGGCCTGAAAATTGACTATGCTAGGGCAAAAGTCAACTGTGGCCCACATACAATCAAACATCAATATTTTTGGTCAACATCCTCATTTTTAAGTATTATTCATTATTTTATCAACGGTTGATCATGATTCATCAAGGATTGCTCACAATTCATCAAAACCCAAAAGTTGCTAAATTAGGGTTTTGTAGGAAAAGTCAACTCAACTTTTACCAAGCATAACTTTCTAATACTTTATCAAAAATGACCCATCCAAAGCTCATTTTAAAGAGGATGCAATTCCCCACAATTCATATTCATCACCCAAGTTCAAAATATGCACTCACAAGAAGATGTGAATTAGGACATTATAGGTCATTTTGAAAAGTAAACAAAAACACCTTTTTTGTCAAAGCTTCATACATGAACATGGAATACCCAATTGAGATTAGACATAAAGGGTTGCTTAGAGGACATCTTGAGCTTTCTAAAAAGTACAATAACACCTCTCTAGGGTCAAAATTGAGGGAGTTATGCATTGGCAAAGTTGACCTTTTTTGCAAATTTGCCAAAAGTCAAATATGGCCAAAATTACAATTTTTGTCAAATGGGCCCAACTTTTTATGCTTGCATTACGTTTGTAACATGACCAACGACCCATGATATTTCCCACTTGTCATTATTTTATTTTATTTATTTATTTTTATTTTATTTCAATTAAATCTAATAAAATCAAAATAAAATCAGGAAAATATCAAAAACTAATCAAAGCTTGAGATTTTGTGCATGTTTAAGTCTACTATACAGCTAGAAGTGAGATCAAATCGTGCAAGCTTCATTTGGACACAAAAATATTGAGTTTTTCTTGATTTAGAAAGATTTGCACAAAGAATCAAATCATGAATCAATGATCTTAATTGAAAAAGATTTGAAGCAAATTTGTAACCTAACTCCTTCTAGGGTACATAAGGAAGATGTTCAGATCAGAAACAAATAGATTGGAGGCGTGAAAAAAAGAAAGCAAGTTTCAATAAAAATTGGAAAAAGTGGCACACTGATTTCTAAGTTGCAGACCAATTCAAAGCATTCTAAGCATCCCAAACGTTTGATGGACATCCCAGGAACGTGTTTCAACCATTAACAAGCTTTCTAACACCCAAAATCGCGCTGTAAGTATCCCACGATATCCATACTTTCTTGAAATCGAATATCACAATTCTGGCACTTTTGGCATGACATGTTTACACATTCTTAATCCTTGAGTCATTTGCAAGCTAATGGTGGTACTTAATTGCATTTTCATTAACTGTACAGCAAGATGCCATAGTTAGGGTTCTTGCTCCGTTTTAAGATTTTGTGTACAGGTATAATTTTCCATGGATAAGGGTACTATGATGCTCGTTATGTTGCCACGAGTTGATTGGTACCATTGTTGTGCATTTATCATGCTTGCATAAGATTTTGGAGAAACACAGGGTTGTACCTACGCCCATTTGTCCTTAGGTAAAAGTCAAAGAACCTTTAGCAACGGTGGGAGGAAGAAGAAGGGTAACGTGGCACCCCCTGACTTACCCCTTCAAATCTGTGCGTGTTTTGATAATTACTGTTTTGTTTTTCCATATAATGATTGTTTATTGTTCCATGTACAGTTAAGAAAGCTAGCTCAGATGGTCATCATGCATTGGGAAAACGCCTAAGGGCATGGGTTCGATCCCCAGGTCCCAATATTATTCCATATTATTTTGCATTACATGATCAGATGTACAGGGTCCCACAAAGTCCATCATGCGCCATCAGCCTCCCACCATCAGATCATCTAGGCTGCAGATCCAACGCCTTATCCATGAAGATCCACCATACGCCCAGTCAAGCTAGCAACATGGGATCTGGAAAAGTCAAATGGGCCAGGCGCTATTGGGCCTAGATTTGCCATCAACACCCCCCTTTTGTTGAAATAACCAGGCCCATTCTATTTTTCTAATTTTTCTTTTTTATTTAATTGCTTTTATTTAATTATTTTTCTAACACAAAATGAATTCATTTTTTTAGAATTTTTTTTATTAATAACCATGTATTAAAAAAATATTTCGCAAATAACCGGGTTTCGGAAAAAATTACGCAAATAACCATGTTTCAGATGGCTCCACAAAGGAGGAGCCATCTCAATTGGCGCATGCACCTAGGGTTTTGCCCTAGGCTCCATCTCACTTGGCGCCTCCCTTGTCTTTTAGCCAAGTGAGATGGCGCATGCTCCTTAAAAATGAGAGGAGGCGCCATCTCACTTGGCGCCTAGGGCAAAACTAGGGTTTTTTGCTGTTTTATAAATAATCCGTCCGTTTCTTTGAAATTTCTCACACTTTCTCGCACTGTATTTTTATTTTGTACTCCCTTATTTACGTAATGACGTCGCCTATGATTTTTAGCAGAGATGGTTACGTTATATTCTCCGCCACGAAACCTGCGATGAAAATGAAATTCTGGCACATTCACTCCATGGAGCGTCTGAAGCGGGAGTTGATGCGGTGGCTAGATGGAGACATCACGGAGGGGGAAAAAATTCGAAGGATCCAGCGAAAACGAACAACAACCTCGCATGCGACAGGAAGACCTAATGTGTGGTTGGAGGAAGTCAAAACAGACAGTGATGTAATGCTGATGATGCATCGGTCAGATGAAATTGTGTTAACAGTTGTAATTTCCTAGATTGAATATTATTAATCATTGTTGTACGCGAAAACCCTAATGTAATTTCCTATATTGAATTTCTTAAATTGTGTTAACAGTTTTATTAACGGAAAACCCATAATGTTTACAACACAAATATTGAAAAGATTTATTGTATTACAAAATTTATGTGGTCGAGCCAGACGCCTGATTCGGACAGTTTTTGCGATTGTGTCCGACCTGACGGCATAAACCACACTTTCTTTCCAACCTGTCAAGATCGTCCATTTCTGTTGTGATGCGCCTGCTTTTGGGACGACCCTTCTTGTTCCTTCGCATTTGGTCATTGTGCCAAACTATATCGCCGTTGTATTCAGGCTAATAGTCTGGTTTTGCCACCAAAGGAAAGTTGTTGTTGTAAACAGTGAGCAACGTTTCAGATTTATAAACGTTTGAGAGCAGTTGAAGCACGTCTTGATGGGTATGAGCACAAGCGGCAATGACATGAGAGCAAGGCATACGAAAAGCTTGAAACCTTCCACAATCGCACCATTGAGAAGGTAAAATGACCCTGTATTCTTGTCTTGCCAGGCCTTCATTGTGGTCGATTGTCTCTTTCACAATGAAGTTGTGGCTATGGTGGTCAAACCGTGTAACCATGTGAGTGTTGGCTTTAGCACTTTCAGCCTTAATGTATTTCATACAGCTTTCACTCCATAGTTGTCCTGATTGCAAGACCGCATACCACATTTCACCTCTTTTGGCAAATAACGCAGCCATCCTAAAATACGTGGATTTCACCAAGGCAGTGATTGGGAGGTTTCGTATGCCCTTGAATACCCCATTCATTGATTCAATAAGATTTGTTGTCATATGCCCCCATCTTTGGCCATTGTCGTATGACCTAGTCCACTTTTCGACCGGTATATTATCGATCCACGTACCGGCTTCTGGGTTAGACAAACGGATCTCGTTGCGGTAATATTTGAATGTGGGTTGTGTCAGTGCGTATCCCGCATTCATCACCGCTTTCCTCAATGTTTTGTCCTTGACCTCCCTCGAGAAATTCTGGACGATATGCCTGACGCAATAGACATGCGTAGAAGGAGGGTCATGCCAACCATTTGCTGGATTATTATAGGCACTTTCAATGGAGGCATGTCTGTCCGAGATCAAACAGAGATCTGGTTGAGGAGCCACGTGTGTACGAAGATTTTTCAGGAATAAGCTCCAAGCACCACCGGTCTCCCCCTCGACAAGGGCAAACGCAACGGGGAAAATGTTATCGTTGCCATCTTGTGCAACTGCCATCAAAAGCGTGCCTTTGTACTTCCCATACAACCAAGTCCCGTCAATTTGTAGAATTGGTTTGCATGATGCAAACCCTGTGATGCATGGTTGAAATGCCAAAAACACGCGACTGAATATTCTATTGCCATGCAGTAGACTACCATCTTGGGCGTATGCTGGCAATGTTTCCAAAACATAAACACTACCTGGAGAATATGTCTTGAGTGCATTTAGGTAGCGGGGAAGTTCTCGGTATGACTCCTCCCAGTTTCCGTACACCCTTTCAATCGCCTTAGTCTTTGCTAACCACGCCTTACGGTAAGGCGGAGTGTAGTTAAAAACCGTGGTGATGTGGGAGATGATTGTTTTCACCTTCAAAGAAGGGTCCTTGCTGACCAGGGGTAGGATTTCTTGACAGATTAGATCATGGTTGAGTTTTCGGTGGTCTTGTGATTGAGTGGAACTTACACAAGTATGGGTAGTCATGGAACCTATGATCCAGCAGTCACCCCTTAGTCTGTATGATGCAGTCAGCTTGAACATACAGTCAGGGTGGACACACTTGATCTTGTACCTTTCCGGGTTTACACGATCCACCTTATAATCAACTGATTTGAGCATGTGAAATTTTTTGATGGCCCTTATGCATTCCTCTCTGTTACGAAACTTGTCCTTCTCTTTTAAATTTTCATCCGACTGCATATACGGTTGGAAAAACAAGTCCGTAGAAGGTTCATCTCCGCCCATGTTGAAGTTTGTCATGTGCGTAGGTGGTGTGTAGATTTTGTCAGTAGGAATACTTGGGATGCCATCATCGTCAGAATCGTCGTTCACCATTTCATCAAACTCTAACTCGTTATCTTCTTCTTCATCATCAACTGCATCCACCTCATCTTGCTCATTCTCCAAAGGATCAACCTCCTGTGTCACCGGAGGCTCTACCTCCTGTGTCACCGGAGGCTCTTGAAGCAAAACGTATAACTCAATAGAGTCGTTTCCAGAATAGACATGGCTGGAAATCATGTTCTGGAAATCCTCGTCATCTTGAACTTCAACCTTATAAAAAATAACTTGGTTGTTTCCAAAAAAGACTGGACTCTGATAAAATATCTGGGATACCGGGCCTCGTTCAAGTTTGGCCTCCAATCTTTTCTTAAAGTACGAGAAATTTGCTTTCCCGTTTAAGAGAAATCGAACGTTGTCGGTGTTTCTAAACAAAAACCCAACTGTGGGACACATGTATGTCTCACCGTTGAAATGTGCTTTGACAACAAATTATGGTGAAGAGGCCATTGTGTAGAATTATTTTAAGGTTTGAAGGTTGGAATATTTTAGGTTTATTGATTGTATGAAGGTATGAATGCTGGAATGTTTGAAGGTTAGATGACTGATTCGAAGGTTGGAAAATTTTACAGATTATGTGAATGAATGTTATGTTCAACGTAAGGCAAAAAATTTCAATTAAGTAAGGGATGCAACCCCCCAAGGCTGCCAATAATATTACATGCAATAATGAAACCCCATAGCCTGCCACCTATCCTGGCCCTATTCTGCATGCAACAAAGAAAGGAATCCCAAAGGTTGTCACGTAGCCTGAGCCAATGTTGTAAGAAGTGACACCTCTTATTTGCCAAATGGGGTGGCGACACCATTCATTTTTGTACTCTTTCGCCAAGTGAGATGGCGCCTCCCTTACTGTCCAATCGTGATACATGCATGGGCTTATGAAGCCACCTAGCCTGCCACCTATCCTGGCCCTATTCTGCACACATAAATGTTTTGTGTAAGACTCCACCCATCAACTCCAATGGCCTTGCATGCAACAAAGAAAGGAATCCCAAAGGCTGTCACGTAGCCTGAGCCAATGCTGTAAGAAGTGACACCTCTTATTCGCCAAATGGGGTGGCGACACCATTCATTTTTGTACTCTTTCGCCAAGTGAGATGGCGCCTCCCTTACTGTCCAATCGTGATACATGCATGGGCTTATGAAGCCACCTAGCCTGCCACCTATCCTGGCCCTATTCTGCACACATAAATGTTTTGTGTAAGACTCCACCCATCAACTCCAATGGCCTTGCATGCAACAAAGAAAGGAATCCCAAAGGCTGTCACGTAGCCTGAGCCAATGCTGTAAGAAGTGACACCTCTTATTCGCTAAATGGGGTGGCGACACCATTCATTTTTGTACTCTTTCGCCAAGTCAGATGGCGCCTCCCTTATTGTCCAATCGTGATACATGCATGGGCTGCCACCTAGCCTACAAGAGTGACACCTTACATTTTTTGTAAATGCATGCATGCATATGTGTAACACCCTAAGCATGCAAATGTGACACATCGCAGGCATGCAAGCACAAGCAACCACTACATCAAACTTATTTGCCTATAAATACATACCTTATGAAACATCTCTCACACCCACACAAATCATAAAATCATAAAATCAATTTCACAAATTTAGAATTAGGTTTTATTTTATTTGACCAAATTTAATTTAATGATAGTTTAATTTAATTTAGGATTAATTCTAACTTTTTTTCATATATTTAAAATCAACTAGAAAAAATTAGGGTTAACATGTGATTTAACTTTTATTTCTTTTCAATAAAACAAAAATACAAAAAATAGGTTAAATTAATTATTTTTTTTCTTAAATTAATTAGTAATTAGGTTTCTTTATTTATTCAATTAAACTCTATTTTTCTCAAAATAATACAAAAACCACAAAAAAATGATTTTTCTTTCAATTAGGTTTAGACGGGGACAAAACCCTAATTCTCTCGTTTTCGATTCATCGCGCGTGTTTGTATTTTTTACAATATTAATGTAACTGCTCACAGTATGTAATAGTTTAATTAGGATTTTCTTGTATTTATCATTTTACGGGTTTTTGGCTATGTAATTAATCCCTCCCCCGAAGCCTTGTAATAGCATAGGTTTTTATTTCTCGCATTTTAATTCTCGTAAATATTAACTGCTAGATGTATGTTAATAGGATTGTATGACAAGATTGCATGACAATTTAAAATGGCTAGAAAACCCTAATATGCAAAGATAATAACTGAAATCAAATCACTCGCACATGCACACTCTTAGGGTATACTCTCACTTCGGTTGCCTTCGGTAAACGGTCATTAAGTATAAGGAGTTTTAGTGGTTGCCCTGTTGTCTAACAAAGATCAAAAGTCTCATTCAGAAATGTTGCCTCGGTAAGGTTTCCTCAAAAATGTTGCCTCGAATAATGATCTTAAGACTCTAGGGTTATTACTAAGACGCCCTAACATTGCTTTAGTGATCGTACGTCCCTCTCGAATTGACCCTTACAAACTCCAACGACGGTGCTACCTACTTCTCAATAGTGGGATAGCATTGTCTAAAGGAAACAAGAACAGAAACAATTCTTTTTTCGAGTTGGTAGATGCTAGTAGGTACTTGCTCAAAAAACAAACTTTTTTTTCACTTGCACTCTTTTCAAACAAAGTTTTCAAAAACAACTTCGTAACACTCTTGAGGACTGATACAAGGGTTAAAACAAAGTAAAACAAAAACTTTTCAAAACACACAAACACGGAATAAATTTTCAAAATGATGAGAAAATACCTAAGAGCCCATGGAAAACCATGGATAGAAAGGGTTCTAATACCTTCCCTTTCTATAATCTACCCCCCGTACTCAAAATATCGAAAAAGGAATTTTTCTGTGCTTTTTTCCTTTCCAGTTGGATAAAATAAAGGTCGGTGGCGACTCTAGCTTACCGCGACATTTTGCAAACACAAACGCAAAACACAAACCAGCATTTTCCAAAACAATCAGGTTCTGCCACCGTATCACAGAACTGGCGACTCTGCTGGGGATTTAATAAGTGGGGTATACCTTAGGATTAGTTCATCATAAATTGCTTCTCTTGTTTGTTTTGGTTGCTTTACTTTTAAGGATTTTGTATTGGGAGTTACTATAGATCCTAACCCGGATCTGGGGACACCTTTTAGGTAAGTAGCAATAAACTGTGAGAGAACTGTACGACGTAGATCGATACGATTGAAGTAGTAGCTACGTTGATGTGGCATATTGGTTGGTATCGGTATCCTTTATGGAAAAACGAGGAGAATATTGGGCCGTTATGTTTGTCGTTAAGCATCAACAGACCTTAGAACCTTTAATTGACCAACTTAGCCATTGGGAAGTAGTGAGATAGTCGGCCTCGGTGTAAAGCTGAGAACTGGTTGATACTCGATACTACACTCATTGAGACCATACTCTCGAGATAGTTCCGGCCGCAAGAAAAGATTGCATGAGCTGAAACCATGACCGATGGAGGATGGTCAGTGATATTGAGAACCTCTAGAACCCGGTTACTTTTACTAGGACAGGTTGAAACCAACTTGTTGTACCCCAAAATTTGCCCTCCCATATTTCTCAAAATATTTCAAGAAAAATTCACAAGTCCAACCCGGCGCGTCATATTCAGGTATTCTTTCGCCAAGATATCTCTGATAACGTATTCTCAAATTCAGGTTCGGCTCGAGAGTCAATTCTTTAAAGAAGGTATCCGAATGTGTGAGTTTTCTCGAAGAAATATGGTGAAAAAGTGTGCTGAAAGTGCAGTTTTTACGCGCTAAAAAATTCATAACTTGAAGATCGTGGCTCATATTGAACCCGTTCCGGTGGCCAAAATTCCGTTTTGACATTATCTACGTTTTCATTTCTCACGGCTGGAAGCCAATTTCGATCAGAAGGTCTTCAAAAATGTGGATTTATCAAGTATTTTTGCACAGAAAATTTGTGACAAAAGTTTATTTGCGTCATGTTCAGAAAATCATAACTTGGTCGATTTTCATCGTATCGAGCTGGTTCCGGCGCCAAAATTTCACCAATTGAGGTGACTACATTTTCACAGAAGGTATTGAGTTCAAAAGGTATTCAAAAGGCCTTCGTTTTTTGCTCAGAGTGCGTAACACGCTGAAAATCCTGAATGCTGAATATTATTTCATCTCGGCCGAAACTTCGAAAATTCATAACTCGGTCAATTTTTATTGGATTGGGCTCATATTTTTACACAAGGTCACTGACTCATAGATCTACAACTTTGCTTCAAAAGTCGAGACCAAATTATGCACCGATCGATACCAGTTTTTTTTTGAAGAACGTGTCAGAGTCGACACTGGAGCCCAAAATAAGTTTGTCTGAGCTGAAACTTCAAAAATTCATAACTAATTCACCGTTTATCCGATTGAGCCGATTTTCGGACAGGAGTTAGTTATCGATGTCGGCTACATTTTGTTTTCACATTTCAACTTCAAAAATTGCACTTAAGTCCCTGTGCTTTAGCCTGGAAAGTGACGAACTCAAGTGAACATTGGAGGCCTAATTGCACATTCAAAGCCCATTTTCTTTATCCTAATTTCCATTATATAATCACCTTCTTTTCACACAAACCAAGGAGGAGAAAAAAGAGAAAAAAAATCTTGCCACAACACTATTATAATATCAAATTCTTTCAAGAACCCTAAAACCTTGAAATCCTTATTATAAATCCCTCTCTCACTACAAACAAGCCATCACAGTTACAAACCAACACCTCACTACTTCTTCAGTAAGGGTAAGGCTGGCTTGATCTCCATGATCCAAAAGGCATAAAAGCATTCATGTCACTAATTTTCCAGTAAGGGTAAGATTGATTTGATCTCCATGATCAAAAGGGTATAATCATTCATACATGCCATATTGTGCCTAAACATTAAATTTCTTCATATATTGGCTTTATTTGCATTTTATGATTTTATTTAATGTGTTCATGAGATTCAACACTGCAGATTTTAGACAGGATTCCATGCAGGTTCATTAAGGAACGTTAAAGCCAAAAGCCAAATGGCCAAAAGCCAAAAGCCAAATGGCCAAAAGCCAAAAGCCAAATGGCCAAAAGAACAACTTATGCATGATGATGCCAGAACACAAATAGCCAACAGCCAGAACACAAATGACCATGAAACCCAATCCAATGGCCAAAGAATGCAGACCACGGTACTCAGGAGTCAATGAACACGCACGTGATGCCAGAAAGTCAAACAAGGCTTTTTGTCTAATGGGCCAAAGTGCTTCCAAAAAACCTCCCTTTGGGTCTGAATACCCCCCATGGTTTGCATTGTTTTTGATTTCTATTTGATTTTCTTTTAATTCTTTTAATGTTTTAATTATTTCTTTTAATTCCATCAAATAATTTTCATAATAAAAATAAAATACAGAAAAATCAAAAAATATCTTTAATTATTATTAATTTCATCACTAACCTATTTTTTGTAAATAAACTCTAATAATCAACTTAGTTTAATTTAGGTTTTTAAACTTTAATCTTTTTCTTAATAAATAAAAAGTATCTAGAATTAGGTTTTTTTTTGACATTTTCATCTTTTTCTTAAATAAATTATTAATCATCATTATTTATCATTATTATTAATTATCATTCATTTTGTAAATAAACATGTAAATAAATTAATTAACTAGTAAATTAGGTTAACTTTAATATTTTCATTCATAATTAAAATAATCTAGATTTAGGGTTTCCTTTTAATTCTTTTTCTTTATTTTTCATAAATACAAAAAACACTAAAACACTTTCTTTTCTTTAATTAAATAATTAATTGGACTTTAATTTAATTTAATTTCATGCAAAGGGTCAAAACCCTCGGACGTCCTAATTTTAATTCTTTTCACGCATTATTTCTTTCGATCATTATGCAACTGTTTCTCAGATGTAATAGTAATTAGGTTTATCTTTCCGTCTTTACTTTCCGCATCTTTATCAAAAAACGGGTCTTTGTATTTTGGCGATGTATAAACCCGCGCCTTGTAATAGCGTAGGATTTTACTTTCCGCGTTTAAATTTCCGCACTTTTAAATTATAATTGCATGAAAGAATGTATGACCTAAATTAAAAACAAGCGTAGATCACCATGATACATGTACAAGATAAAACATAACTGAAATAACACACAGATTCACACACCACTCTTAGGGTACGCCTCACTGTTGCCTTGCCCTCGAAACGTGGTCGTCGAGTATAGGACGTTTTAGTAAGTCCTTATGTCCATGACATGATCCAATTGCCTCGAAACGGTTGCCTCGGAATTAAAAAGGATCAATGGCATAAGGGTAGCTTCTAAGGTGTCTTACTGTTGCTCTGGTGACCACACTGTCCCTACAAACGAGTTGACCCAAACACCTCCAACGGTGGTGCTACCTATCTCTCAATGGTGGGATGACACTACCTTAAGGACATTTACACAGCCTAATTCCTTAGGGTAGGTAGATGTCTCGTAGATACTTGCTCTAAAAAACAAATCAAAACTCTTTTCACACCGACACTTTCAAAAAGCTTTCAAAACAATTTTTCAAACACTCTTGAGGACTGATACAAGAGTTATTCCGGAATCTTAAACGAAACTTTTTCAAACTCACTCACATCTTGAAAAGCAAACACTTTTGAAAACACAATGAGCAAGTATCTAAGAGCCCATGGATAACCATGGATAGAAAGGGTGCTAACACCTTCCCTTTCTATAAATCTGCCTCCCGAACCGAGAAACTATCTCATAAGGAATTTTGCTGTGCTTTTGTCCTTTCCATGTTGGAGAAAATAAAAGACGGCGGCGACTCTTGCTTCAGCGACATTTCGCGAGCCAGCGTTAAACAGTCAGTTCCAGATCCACCGATCACAGAACTGGCGACTCTGCTGGGGACTACTTAAAGTGAGGTGTACCTTAGGATAGCTCATACTTATGTTTTCAATTGCCTGATTTGTGTGCTTTAATATTTTGGGCCTGTCTTGGGAGTTCTATAGATCCTAACCCGGATCTGGGGATACATTCTTAGAAAGTAGAAACAAGACTGTGAGGGAACTGTGCGGGGTATACCGACATGGTTGAAGCAGTCTGCTACGTTGATGTGGCACTTTGGTGTGTACCGGTAACCCTTGAGTTCAGTCAAGGAGAGTATGGGGCCTCCACGTGGTGTCGTGAAGCATCAACTGACCTTAGGAACCTTAATTGAACCATCTTGGCCTCTTTAGGGTAGTGAGATAACTGACTTTGGTGCAGTCCGAGGTTGGTTGATACTCGATACTACACTCAATTGAGGGTTGTTTTCCTGGAATATTTCGATCGCCAGTTCAGTGGCTAAATCAAAACGATGAACAATGAAAGCAATCCAGTGATATTGGGACCCTTAGAACCCGGTTACTTCCGATAGGACAGGTTGAGCCCACCAACTTCAAGAGGGTAGTACCCCAAACTTCATGCTGGCCTAAACTCTAAGGGCTCTTTGTGTGACTTGTGTGCTTTAAAACTTGACTACTTGCATGCTTGTTATCTGACCCATGAGTTCGTTGCAGGTTTTGTTTACAGTCCTTAATTAGGACTCATAACAGGGTCTACTTACATCACTCCATGCATAGCATAACATCATACCATCATACCGTTGCATACATCTTGCATAAGGACTAACCCATTTCAAGGGTCTCAAGGGCTTGTGATGCAGGTCATGATGAACCAATTGTCTAGCAAGGGGCAAAGGGGATTAATTTCCTCTAGCCAAGGTTGTCAGGGGCTATGACCCACTGGATATGGTGAGCCTTTGACCCTTGAAGAAGGACTCTCTACAACACGAAGTTACTTCAATCAAGATACCAAATTCTAATTTTAACAAATTTTCTTGTTTACCCCGCGAGATCCTTGAAAACATCACATGCATACATACACATCATTGCATAACAGGTACCCTTTTTTCTACAGGTTGCTTACCTTCTTTGCTGTTTATTTCAGCAGTCTCATCATGAATCCAGAAACATCTACTGAGCAATCCATCAAGGCTCTCCAGGCTCAGAACGCCCAGTTCCAAGAGCTGATCATGAGTTTGGCCCAGGGGAAACAAGATCTGAAGACCCTGCTTTCGAAAAAGAAGAAGAAGAGGACGGTGTTGTTCAACCCTATACGCAAATCTGGGAATGGATCACGAAATGAAGTTGAGCAGACTACCCCATCTGTTGGGAAAGACAGTCCCCAAGAAAGGGAGGTTCCTAGTCCAGTGGTCTCCAACAACGAGACCGATTACAATGATGAGCAGTACCCTCCAGCTGAGGACAGGTATAAACAGTTGGAAGACCGGCTAAGTGCCATGGAGATACAAAAAGTGCCCGACCTGGACTTCGAGGATCTAGGTCTGTCTTCTGGGGTAGTAATCTCGCACAAATTCAAGGCACCTGCCTTTGCAAAGTACGACGAGGCATCCTGTCCTAAGCTGCATCTCAGGTCTTACACAAGGAGGATCCAGCCCTACACGGCTGACAAGAATTTATGGATTCACTTCTTTCAGGATAGTCTGTCTGGAACCCAACTCGATTGGTTCTATCAACTGAATAGAGCTAACATCCGCAGCTGGGAGGATTTGGCCACTGCATTCTACAAGCAGTACCAGTATAATGCCGACCTTGCTCCCACGCGCACTCAGCTTCAGGGAATGTCTATGGGTGCAGGTGAAGGTTTCAAAGAATATGCTCAAAAATGGAGGGACCTTGCTGGAAGGGTACAACCACCTCTGACTGACCGCGAGCTCGTCGACATGTTCTTGGGGACCCTGTCTGGTCCATTCTTCAACCACCTGATTGGGAATTTTGCTGCTGGGTTTATAGATCTGATCTTGACCGGGGAAAGAATAGAAGTTGGCATCAAGTCGGGGAAAATACAGAATGGTGACTCCTCGAACACTAAGAAGAAACCATCCAAGAGAGAATCTAGTGTTGTCTATGGCTCAAAAGGGCAGAATAGGTCCGAACACCGCCAAGATGTCAACGCGGTGGTTATTGCAAAACCGACCG
The DNA here is from genome assembly GCA_948472305.1 of Vicia faba. Lineage (NCBI taxonomy): Eukaryota > Viridiplantae > Streptophyta > Magnoliopsida > Fabales > Fabaceae > Vicia > Vicia faba. Next base: position 1,013,412,640 of record OX451735.1, read on the forward strand.
GCGCTCCTCAGCGTCACAATCAGCAAAGGGAAGAGAGACCAAAAAGGAAATTCACTCCCCTCGGCATGACCTTGTCACAGATATTGCCACAGTTGCTGGAAACCAAGTTGGTAACTCTCATGGACCCTCCAAAGAATCCCAACAGGACGCCTTCAAGGTATAACCCCAATGTTCGTTGCGTTTATCATTCTGACAGCCCGGGGCATGCTACAGATGATTGTTGGACTTTGAGAAACAAGGTTCAGGATCTGATCGACGCGAAGGAAGTCCAGTTCGACTCTCTAGAGACTCCGAATGTGACCACTGCTCCCTTGTCCAAACATGGCTAGGATTGGAAACTTTTGTTCGTTTGAATGTTCAGATTGTAATTTTCTTTGATTGTTCAAACATTTTATTCCATGTCAAACTTGGTTATTTCATTAATGCATTACACATGTCTGTTTTGAAGTAATTATTTCGTATTCACTATATGCAAACTGTTTTCATATTTTTGTGATGATCAACTCTTGATTGAAAATTCTAAGCCTCTTGAGGGAGGATGACGAAAACGATACCACGATCTTTACAGTATGCTTTTGAACAGATCCCGCTGATGAGGTACAGGCATTGTTTCAATTCCTAAACACTGGAGTTATAAGGATGATAATCCCTCGTCAACCCCTCTGAGCCAAAGAAGTAGGAGTTTTGCTTTTCACAAAAAATTAAAACCCTTAATCATAACCTGGGGCAGGGTAGTTCTCTCAGTTGATCCAAGTGCACAACGAATGACATCAAAGGATTCCTTCCAAAAACAAAAGACAGTGAGGGTTCCGGATAATCATAAAGACAGGCAGTCATTACCAAAAAAAAAGGATAAAAGCCCAATAAGTCAAAACCTACGAAGGAGACTTACAAAACCGGGGCATCCCGCTGACTGTAATTCCAAAAGAAACAGTCAGGCAAAAACAGGGATAATAATAATAAAAAAGAAAGAGGTCCAACAAACCCTCGACAAAAGGAAATGACTGCCTATTCAAAATAAACTGTCAGCATCCGAACCATCACTGGAATACCCAAGCAAAGACTCAAACAAGGTCTAACGCACGATCAACTGAGTTTAGGTTTGAAGAACATCACGAAGAGCGGGTGGGTACAAATAATTTGAGCCTTTATCCTTTGTTTCTTAAACCGTGAACCAGGCCATGTTACAACCCTTAAAAGTCCTAGCTGAAGCATGGGTTAGTTCGAAAGCATACTGTTACGAAAGGTATCCTGACTCCTTAAGGCTTGCTGTAAAATACTGAGTTGACATCACATTTTACAAAAAAAATTCGCTTGTTTTACAAAAAATGCATTTTCAAAATTTTCAAGACAGACATAAGCTTTGCATTTTTTATATAACATTGTTTGCATATGACTATTTGTTTGAACAGCAGGTAAATTCGCACGATGAATAACCAGTGAACAAAAATCTTCTCAACAAAAGGTCACCTCAAATGGAAAAGCACTTCCAATCAAGGGGCACGGCACGATCATTGTCCAACATTTGGGGCAGTCCAGTCAAGATTCATAAAATCTCTCAAAATGCCAAACAGCTAGGGGCAACTCTCCGTCTGAGTCACTTGGGGCATTGGACATGAATTCCAGCGACGAATCTGGCCTGATCAAACATATTCTGGTCGCATGGCAACACAACAACAAGGGCATCTCCCTACATCCTGAGAGCGTGGACATAGTCGAAAAAAATACTACGCATAATCAAAGACCCGCTAGGTTGACACACCTAGGCAAAAATAAGGGCTTCCCGGCGAACCAAAAGGGTTCGGGCAAAAATAAGGGATGAAATGAAAAAATCTGTACACCCGGCAAGTCGAAAACCTGAAAAGGCGGCTTGGGCAAAAAAGGGTATCCCGGTGGACTGAAAACCCGAAAGGGCGGTCCAGGCAAAAATTAGGGATCAAAGCGTACGACTATGTCCTGGCATCTCGTCACCTGTCTACCAGAAGATTTGTCAATTACCCCCACAGGTGCCTTCTCCCACTGAAACTGGGGCAATAATGAGTTGTCTAAGCGATCTAGTTGCTCTGCCATCAAGGTACCAAGGTAAATTCGGCTGAAGAATGTAACCAGGATGCCTTAATTCCCCAGAGAATGTGACAAGGTTCAGCCATACTCCCCCCGAGCAGAGAAGGCACAATACCTCCAGCAAGTCAGCAACACTCTCCCCAAGCAGAGTTAGCTTACTGTCAGCCTTAAGGAAGTTGGATTATCCCCCGAAGATCTCAATATTCCCCGGCGGAGTACGAACATTCTTAACAAGCATCCCCGGCAGTCTTGATCTAAGATTGTTCCCCGGCGGAATACCAGACATCAAGTAAATCCACTTCCCCAGTGCAATCTCAGAAGTTTCCCCAGGAGAACTTAATCAATCTCCCCAGCAGGTCTTGAAGCTTATCCCCAGTAGATTCTGGAAGCTTACCCCTGCAGAGCACGAACGCTCCCCCGGCTTTATTCAAAGGTTATTTCCCCACCAGGATATAACTGGGTTATCCTCAGCTAATGGCCACGGAAAGATCTTCCTCGGCGAAGTCTTCCTATCCCCAGCGGAGTTCATCAGATCTTCCAACAAAGCTCGTCAATGGTATCCCCAACGGAGTATCATCAACATCTCAGCAAAGTGTCTCTTTCCCCACAGAGTTCACTCCCCGCAGAGTAATCTATTCGCCAAGTTTATTCCCCAACGGAGTCATCTTCTCCTACCGGTATTCTTGCAACCATCATCCCCAGCGAAAACGAAGAACTCTCTTCAACATTAGCCCAGGATTCAGCTCCCAGCATTCGTCAAGGATTTATTTTCCTAGACAAAAATACATTCATAAACATCACATTGTCATACATTATGATACATGCATACACGCATCATATCACCCCAATCTCATTTATTTTTGAGAACATCTTAAAATCAGGCAATTCATACATTATGACATTGCATACAACTAACTCGTTACTTTTTCAGGAAAGAACGATCAACAGATAAAAGTCTTTACCGTTTGAGGTAGATGACGTCCAAGATTCTCTCACCATTCTGCTGAGGTTGAAGTCGCCAAAGATTCTCTCATCATTCTGCTGAGGTTGAAGTCGCCCAAGATTCTCTCATCATTCTGCTGAGGTTGAAGTCGCCTAAGATTCTCTCATCATTCTGCTGAGGTTGAAGTCGCCAAAGATTCTCTCATCATTCTGCTGAGGTTGAAGTCGCCAAAGATTCTCTCATCATTCTGCTGAGGTTGAAGTCGCCTAAGATTCTCTCATCATTCTGCTGAGGTTGAAGTCGCCTAAGATTCTCTCATCATTCTGCTGAGGTTGAAGTCGCCTAAGATTCTCTCATCATTCTGCTAAGGTTGAAGTCGCCTAAGATTCTCTCATCATTCTGCTGAGGTTGAAGTCGCCTAAGATTCTCTCATCATTCTGCTGAGGTTGAAGTCGCCTAAGATTCTCTCATCATTTTGCTAAGTTTGAAGTCGCCTAAGATTCTCTCATCATTCTGCTGAGGTTGAAGTCGCCTAAGGTTCTCTCATCGTCCCGTTGAGGTAGTAATCGCCCAAAGGTTCTCTCATCGTCCCGTTGAGGTAGTAATCGCCCAAGGTTCTCTCATCGTCCCGTTGAGGTAGTAATCGCCCAAGGTTCTCTCATCGTCCCGTTGAGGTAGTAATCGCCCAAGGTTCTCTCATCGTCCCGTTGAGGTAGAAATCGCCCAAGGTTCTCTCATCGTCCCGTTGAGGTAGTAATCGCCCAAGGTTCTCTCATCGTCCCGTTGAGGTAGTAATCGCCCAAGGTTCTCTCATCGTCCCGTTGAGGTGGTAATCGCCCAAGGTTCTCTCATCGTCCCGTTGAGGTAGTAATCGCCCAAGGTTCTCTCATCGTCCCGTTGAGGTAGAAATCGCCCAAGGTTCTCTCATCGTCCCGTTGAGGTAGAAATCGCCCAAAGGTTCTCTCATCGTCCCGTTGAGGTAGTAATCGCCCAAGGTTCTCTCATCGTCCCGTTGAGGTAGTAATCGCCCAAGGTTCTTTCATCGTCCCGTTGAGGTAGTAATCGTCCAAGGTTCTCTCATCGTCCCGTTGAGGTAGAAATCGTTCAAGGTTCTCTCATCGTCCCGTTGAGGGCACGTCTGAAGAGTTTGAAGATCTGATTCCTGTATCTTGCCAGGGTGTATCTGTTGACGACTAATTCCAGACTCGATTCCTGTATCCTTCCAGGGCACGTCTGAAGAGTTCGAAGATCCGACTCCTGTATTTTGCCAGGGTGTATCTGTTGACGACTATTCTCCGGACTCGATTCCTGTATCTTGCCAGGGCACGTCTGAAGAGTTTAAAGATTTGATTCCTGTATCCAGCCAGGGCACATCTACACGAAGAGTTTGAAGATCAACCCCTGTAACAGGCCAGGTAATTATCTTTCTTTCTTAGGTCCTTAAGTTCTCGCTAAGGAATCTCTTACGCGATCCACAACCTCTCGATGGCATCTATAAGACCATCCACATACCAACAGTCTCCAAATGGCATCCATAAGCCCATTCCCGACAAAGCTCCGTCACAGCTCTAAATGGCATCCATAAGTCCATTCCCGACAAAGCTCCATCACTTCCAAATGGCATCTATAAGCCCATTCCCCCTACATCACATTGCTGATACTACACCATGCGAGTGCAAATTTCTGGGCACTTTAGTGTTCAATCATCTTCCACCTTCGGATCACGAAAGGCACGCAAGCCAATCTACATCCTAAGGTTTAAGAAGATTGAACAGGGGCAACTGTTGTACCCCAAAATTTGCCCTCCCATATTTCTCAAAATATTTCAAGAAAAATTCACAAGTCCAACCCGGCGCGTCATATTCAGGTATTTTTTCGCCAAGATATCTCTGATAACGTATTCTCAAATTCAGGTTCGGCTCGAGAGTCAATTCTTTAAAGAATGTATCCGAATGTGTGAGTTTTCTCGAAGAAATATGGTGAAAAAGTGTGTTGAAAGTGCGGTTTTTACGCGTTAAAAAATTCATAACTTGAAGATCGTGGCTCGTATTGAACCCGTTCCGGTGGCCAAAATTCCGTCTTGACATTATCTACGTTTTCATCTCTCACGGCTGGAAGCCAATTTCGATCAGAAGGTCTTCAAAAATGTGGATTTATCAAGTATTTTTGTACAGAAAATTTGTGACAAAAGTTTATTTGCGTCATGTTCAGAAAATCATAACTTGGTCGATTTTCATCGTATCGAGCTGGTTCCGGCGCCAAAATTTCACAAATTGAGGTGACTACATTTTCACAGAAGGTATTGAGTTCAAACGGTATTCAAAAGGCCTTCGTTTTTTGCTCAGAGTGCGTAACACGCTGAAAATCCTGAATGCTGAATACTATTTCATCTCGGCCGAAACTTCGAAAATTCATAACTCGGTCAATTTTTATCGGATTGGGCTCATATTTTTACACAAGGTCACTGACTCATAGATCTACAACTTTGCTTCAAAAGTCGAGACCAAATTATGCACCGATCGATACCAGTTTTTTTTTGAAGAACGTGTCAGAGTCGACACTGGAGCCCAAAATAAGTTTGTCTGAGCTGAAACTTCAAAAATTCATAACTAATTCACCGTTTATCCGATTGAGCCGATTTTCGGACAGGATTAGTTATCGATGTCGGCTACATATTTTTTTCACATTTCAACTTCAAAAATTGCACTTAAGTCCCTGTGCTTTAGCCTGGAAAGTGACGAACTCAAGTGAATATTGGAGGCCTAATTGCACATTCAAAGCCCATTTTCTTTACCCTAATTTCCATTATATAATCATCTTCTTTTCACACAAACCAAGGAGGAGAAAAAAGAGAGAAAAAACCTTGCCACAACACTATTAGAATATCAAATTCTTTCAAGAACCCTAAAACCTTGAAATCCTTATTACAAATCCCTCTCTCACTACAAACAAGCCATCACAGTTACAAACCAACACCTCACTACTTCTTCAGTAAGGGTAAGGCTGGCTTGATCTCCATGATCCAAAAGGCATAAAAGCATTCATGTCACTAATTTTCCAGTAAGGGTAAGATTGATTTGATCTCCATGATCAAAAGGGTATAATCATTCATACATGCCATATTGTGCCTAAACATTAAATTTCTTCATATATTGGCTTTATTTGCATTTTATGATTTTATTTAATGTGTTCATGAGATTCAACACTGCAGATTTTAGACAGGATTCCATGCAGGTTCATTAAGGAACGTTAAAGCCAAAAGCCAAATGGCCAAAAGCCAAAAGCCAAAAGCCAAATGGCCAAAAGAACAACTTATGCATGATGAGGCCAGAACACAAATGGCCAACAGCCAGAACACAAATGACCATGAAACCCAATCCAATGGCCAAAGAATGCAGACCACGGTACTCAGGAGTCAATGAACACGCACGTGATGCCAGAAAGTCAAACAAGGCTTTTTGTCTAATGGGCCAAAGTGCTTCCAAAAAACCTCCCTTTGGGTCTGAATACCCCCCATGGTTTGCATTGTTTTTGATTTCTATTTGATTTTCTTTTAATTCTTTTAATGTTTTAATTATTTCTTTTAATTCCATCAAATAATTTTCATAATAAAAATAAAATACAGAAAAATCAAAAAATATCTTTAATTATTATTAATTTCATCACTAACCTATTTTTTGTAAATAAACTCTAATAATTAACTTAGTTTAATTTAGGTTTTTAAACTTTAATCTTTTTCTTAATAAGTAAAAAGTATCTAGAATTAGGTTTTTTTTTTACATTTTCATCTTTTTCTTAAATAAATTATTAATCATCATTATTTATCATTATTATTAATTATCATTAATTTTGTAAATAAACATGTAAATAAATTAATTAACTAGTAAATTAGGTTAACTTTAATATTTTCATTCATAATTAAAATAATCTAGATTTAGGGTTTCCTTTTAATTCTTTTTCTTTATTTTTCATAAATACAAAAAACACTAAAACACTTTCTTTTCTTTAATTAAATAATTAATTGGACTTTAATTTAATTTAATTTCATGCAAAGGGTCAAAACCCTTGGACGTCCTAATTTTAATTCTTTTCACGCATTATTTCTTTCGATTATTATGCAACTATTTCTCAGATGTAATAGTAATTAGGTTTATCTTTCCGTCTTTACTTTCCGCATCTTTATCAAAAAACGGGTCTTTGTATTTTGGCGATGTATAAACCTGCGCCTTGTAATAGCGTAGGATTTTACTTTCCGCATTTAAATTTCCGCACTTTTAAATTATAATTGCATGAAAGAATGTATGACCTAAATTAAAAACAAGCGTAGATCACCATGATACATGTACAAGATAAAACATAACTGAAATAACACACAGATTCACACACCACTCTTAGGGTACGCCTCACTGTTGCCTTGCCCTCGAAACGTGGTCGTCGAGTATAGGACGTTTTAGTAAGTCCTTATGTCCATGACATGATCCAGTTTCCTCGAAACGGTTGCCTCGGAATTAAAAAGGATCAATGGCATAAGGGTAGCTTCTAAGGTGTCCTACTGTTGCTCTGGTGACCACACTGTCCCTACAAACGAATTGACTCGAACACCTCCAACGGTGGTGCTACCTATCTCTCAATGGTGGATGGCACTACCTTAAGGACATTTACACAGCCTAATTCCTTAGGGTAGGTAGATGTCTCGTAGATACTTGCTCTAAAAAACAAATCAAAACTCTTTTCACACCGACACTTTCAAAAAGCTTTCAAAACAATTTTTCAAACACTCTTGAGGACTGATACAAGAGTTATTCTGGAATCTTAAACGAAACTTTTTCAAACTCACTCATATCTTGAAAAGCAAACACTTTTGAAAACACAATGAGCAAGTATCTAAGAGCCCATGGATAACCATGGATAGAAAGGGTGCTAACACCTTCCCTTTCTATAAATCTGCCTCCCGAACCGAGAAACTATCTCATAAGGAATTTTGATGTGCTTTTGTCCTGTCCATGTTGGAGAAAATAAAAGACGGTAGCGACTCTTGCTTCCGCGACATTTCGCGAGCCAGCGTTAAACAGTCAGTTCCAGATCCACCGATCACACAACTGAACTTCAAGTGGGTAATACCTTTGACCCCATGCAAGCCTTAAACTTAAGGGCTTTTGTATGACTTGTTTGCCTTTGCCGTGTCTGTTATCTGCTATACCTGTGGTGTTTTTATCATGACATCATGCATCATAACATAGCATGCATATTTCATTATACTAACCATTTCAAAGACTGAGGGGATTTATCTTTGTTCCATTTTGCAGATTATGGCTTACGTGCGCAGAAACACCATCCAAGTTAACTTTGTGCAAATACCTGCTCAACTCAAAGATTTAGCCTCGAGAGTTTGAGACTTCTTCCTTCATTAAGAGACATGGTAAGCTTCTTAGCTTGGTTACCACAAATTTTGATGAGCATATGATGAGTGTGCTTTTCCAGTTCTTTGATCCTGTGCATCATTGCTTCACTTTCCTAGATTATCAGCTAGTTCCTACTTTGAAAGAGTTCTCTCACTTATTGGGCATATCCATCCTTGAGAAGATTCCCTTCACAGGTATGGAAGAGACTCCTAGACCAGAAGACATTGGTTCAGCTCTGCATCTAAAAAGGGCTGATGTAGTGTCTAATTGGGAAACATAAAGCGGGGTTAAAGGCTTCTTAGCCAAGTTTCTGATAGATCAAGCTCAGCTATTCTGGGATAGTTTGGACTTTCAGGCTTTCGAAGATATCTTGGCTCTCCTTATCTATGGTTTGGTTCTCTTCCCGAATCCAGATTCCTTCATATATGTGAATGCGGTTAAGATCTTCCCGTCTCGCAATCTTGTGCCTACTCTATTGGGTGATATCTTGCATGCCCTCTACACTCGTACTGTGCAAAGAAGAGGGACTCTTATGTGTTGTATGTCGTTGCTGTCAAAGTGGTTTATTTCGCACCTCCCCAAGTCCATGCTGAAGAACGAATAAGGTTTGGGTTGGTCTTACAGGATAATGTCACTTGCCCATACAGACATTCTTTGGAGTTCCTGGGCAATGGAAAGCACTACTGTCATTGATCGTTGTAGGGGATACCCTAATTCTCCGTTTCTTGGAATCATAGGAGGGATAACCTACAATCTTTGTCTAACTTTGCAACAATTTGGTCGTGCTCGGAGAGACGGTCCTCATGAGCTACTTCTTATGGATATTGCTTTTGACTAGAAGGAAGACGTTGACGAGCACCGCCGAAGGTTTATACGAGCTTGGGGCATGGTGAACAGGTCTGACCCCCAAGAGCTAGGACCAAGGACTTTCCTTCCTATGAAACCTTACCTCCAATGGGTCTGAGCTCGTGCCCAGAAGCTTGGGATGCCCTATGAAGTAGTATTACCAGTGATTGTGGAGCCCACCAATGAAGAAGGCGTTCCTTACACGATTCTCTATCCTTACATGCCCACTGATCTTGGGGTATTGCAGAGATCTTAGATTCAGTTGAAAGAGGAAAGGGATACTTACCGGGAGAAGTACCATGAGCAAGAAATGAAGATCTTGAAGCTCACTAGGAAACTCGAGAATGAAAGAACAATCAATGACTACGTCAGCATAAAGGGGAAGCATCCATGGGATTTCTGATTTTGCATTTTTTCTAGTTTATATTTGTTTTCCTTTTATTTCTTTGTAACGCCTTAAAGGAATTGTTGAACCTTTTTACATATTAATCTAATAAAGTTTGTTTATTTTTGGTTTACAAATTTAAGTCTCCCAAAGTCTTTGAAATCATTACATACGCATCCCATTATCATGCACACCATTACAGGTACCATTACAGGTTTCTCATCTTCTTCGCTGTTTATTTCAGCAGAAATGTCTTCCGATCAAGCCATCAAAGATCTTCAGGCACAAAACGCCCAATTCCAATAGATGTTCTTAAGCCTGGCTAAAGGGCAAGAGGATTTGAAAGCTCTTCTGAAAGAGAAAGAGAAGAAGAAGAAGAAGAAGGTTGTTCTTCTGAATATGGGCAAAAGGTTTTGGGATAGGTTGAAACAGCAAGCTGATCTATCCTTTTCATCCAAGGAAGGGGAGAACCAAGAAGAAGAAAAGGGCCTCAGTCTTACAGTTTCTGATAATGATACAAATTATGATGAGGAGCAATATCCTCCTGCTGAGGATAGGTACAAGCAACTTGAAGATCGTCTGAGTGCTCTGGAGATTCAGAAGATCCCTCATTTGGATTTCGGAGAGCTGGGATTGGTATCGGGAGTGGTGATCCCTCATAAGTTCAAAGCTCTGGTTTTTGCCAAGTACGACGGAGTATCCTGTCCAAAACTCCATCTTCGATCGTACGTCCAGAAAATTCAACCCCACACTGCTGATAAAAATTTGTGGGTGCATTTCTTTCAAGATAGTCTGTCAGGGACTCATCTTGAATGGTTTTATCAATTGGAAGGAGCCAATGTCCGAAACTGGGAGGACCTTGTTGTTGCTTTCTATAGGCAGTACCAATATAACGCCGACCTTGCTCCCACTCGTACTCAGCTTCAGGGTATGTCTACGGGTGCAAGTGAAGGTTTTAAGGACTATGCTCAAAAGTGGAGAGAACTGGTTGGAAGAGTCCAACCCCCGTTGTCTGATAGGGAGTTGGTTAACATGTTTATAGGGACGCTATCTGGCCCATTTTTCAATCATCTGATCGGCAGTTCGTCATATGGGTTTACTGAGTTGATTTTGAATGGAGAGAGAGTAGAAGTAGGTATCCTAAGTGGTAAGATACAGAAGGATACTTCATCAAGTGCAGTAAAGAAACCTTTCACCGGTAAGAAAGAAGTTAGTGTAGTCTACGGCCCGAGAGGCCAAAGCAGACCTGAACACCGTCAAGCAGTTAATGCGGTAGTGATATTAAGACCCACAGGTTCTCTACAATGCAAAAATCAACAAAGGGTGGAGAGATCCCAAAGGAAGTACACTCGGCTCAATATGACCTTGTCTCAAATTCTACCACAATTATTGAAGACCAATATGGTAACTTTGAGGGAAGCCCTAAAGAATCCCAACACCACTTCTCCTCAATATAACACGAATGCCCGCTGTGCGTATCATTCCGAAAGTCCAGGTCAATGATACAAACAACTGTTAGGCCTTGAAGAATAAGGTGCAAGACTTGATCGAAGCCAAAGAGATTGAGTTTGACGCTCCGAAGAAGCCCAACGTCATAACTGCTCCTATGCCCAAACATGGTCATGAAGTAAATGTTGTGGACGATGATTTATTTGTGACCTCCGTGGAAGAAATTTCTACTCCTTTAATGACAGTCAAGAATAATTTATTATTGGCCGGTTTATTTCTGGGCTGTGGCGAAGGTTGCCACATGTGTTCAATTCTGCCTGCTGGTTGCCACTTATTGAAGTCTGGTGTTCAACACCTGATGGATAACAAAGAGATCCTATTCGAAAATACTATGATTTCATTGGTTCCAATTGAAGAAGTTGCCATCATAACCATTTCCGCCAATCCTTCCAAGGCTTCCCCGAGAAATCCTGTTAGGATTACACCCGTCTTGAGAATTTCTCCGTTAATAATTATTGTACCTGGTCCTATCCCATACACTTCGGATAAGGCTGTCCCTTGGCACTATGGGGCCTATGTGTATTACCATGGAGTTAAACAAGACTTGAAAAGTAAGGAAGTTAATGCTGATGTCAGCAATATTGTCGGGGCTAGCAAGGTCACCAGAAGTGGAAGACTCTTTTCTCCTGAGATTTCCCCTCCGACTGTCCACAAACATGTTGTCATTCCATATGGTGGTACATCAGCTACTGTCCCAGTTCCTATTCCAGTTATCACCCCTGTCGCCGAGTCATCTGGGACTCGGGGAAAAGAAATCACAGGTGAGCCTGCCCGGATGGAAGCACCTAAGAAGATCATTGTAGAAACCTCTAAGTAGGAGATAGAGGAAATTAAAAAGATTATCAAGAAAAGCGACTACAATGTAGTCGAGCATCTGGGGCAGACCCCGTCAAAAATCTCCATGTTGTCCTTGTTATTGTGTTTTAAAGCCCATGCAAAGGCTTTAATTTCTTTCCTCAAAACTGCGCATGTGCCGCAGGAAACTTCTGCCAATCAATTCAAAGACTGCGTAGCTAGTTTGACTGCCAACAACGGGTTGGGTTTCTCAGATGCAGATCTGACTGCTAAAGGAAGAAATCATAATGATGCTCTTCACGTCTCGATCGAGTGCAGGTGCACTACTATGACCCATGTAATGGTGGATATCGGGTCCTCATTGAATGTTTTTCCTAAGAAAGAATTAGACCGTCTGGACTGTGAAGATTTGATTTTGAAGCCGATCAATATTGTGGTCAGGGCTTTCGATGGGTCAAAAAGGATGGTGCACGGGGAGGTTGACTTCCCTGTTAAAGTTGGCTCTCAGACTTTTGCATCTACTTTCTACGTGATGGATATCCGACCATCATATTCTTGCTTGTTGGATCGTCCTTGGATTCATAAGGCTGGGGCAGTGACTTCCACGCTCCATCAAATGTTGAAATATCCATTAAAGGGGAAGATTGTTATGGTTCAAGGAGAAGAGGAGTATATGGTGAGTCATCTCAATTCCTTTCTCTATGTGGAGATGGATGGGGAATTGTTCTAAACCCCTTGTCAGAACTTTGAAGAGGTCCCCCAGACTTTGGCGTAGACTGAAGTTGCTACTAACAAACCTCCGATGAAGATGGCTTCCCTCAAGGATGCCAGGGCTGTAATTGAAAATGGTGGGTGTGCAAATTGGGGTCAGCTCCCTGATTTCACACACAAAACTAACAAATTTGGTTTGGGCTTTACTACAGGGGCTCAAAGGGCTGTTCGGTGCACGCGGATTGGAAGACCTCCTCTGCATATCAGTAATCAAGGAGTTAATGCAATTCAAGATGGTAAAGAAAATTCAGATATCGACAACTGGATCTACCCCACGACCAATGGTGGATTGAACAACTGGACGGGGAAAGACTTCATACCTGTTTCTTTTATTACACAGTAATTGACTTTTTTTTTTTGAGATTTGTAATAAACAGTTTGAGACTTTACGGCCCGGTGCCTTTCCCGAGGCACCTTGGATTTGCTTGTGAGGGCTTATTATTTGTCACTTTCATATATCATCAATAAAGCATTGGACGTTTCTTGCATTACAAATTTTGTGCTCCTTGTTTTTATTTTTTTGTCTCTCACTTTATCAAAGCAGCTTTTCTCTTACACACACTCACATATCATAATGCAGATCCATATCCACTCTGGATCCCATGGATAATGACTCTGCTACTGCCAGTTATGACTTCGAAAATCCGATCAACCAAGCCGAGGACGAAGGTTAGGATGATTGTGAGGTGCATGGGGAACTTGCTAGACTGTTACTGCAGGAAAGAAAGGGCCATACAGCCCCATGAAGAGCAAGTGAAGCAATGAATTTGGGTACAGAGGAAGACAGGAAAGAGGTCAAGATAGGTGCGAATCTGAAGCCTATTGTCAAACAACGGTTGATACAGATGCTACGCGACTATGTTGAGATCTTCGCTTAGTCTTATGAAGATATTCCTGGTTTGGACACTGACATTGTGGTTCATCGCCTGCCAACCAAAGAAGATTGTCCTCCGGTAAAGCAGAAGGTTCGTCGTATGCGCCTTGAGATGTCTGAGAAAATCAAAGCTGAGATCATGAAACAGTTTGACGCCGGATTTCTAGCTGTCACTTCTTACCCGTAGTGGGTTGCCAACGTTGTTCCAGTGCTTAAGAAGGATGGTAAGATACGGATGTGTGTAGACTATAGAGATCTGAATAGGGCGAGCCCCAAGGATGATTTCCCACTTCCTCACATTGATGTTCTGGATGACAACACCGCACAACATAAGATCTTCTCCTTTATGGATGGTTTTTCTGGTTACAATCAAATCAAGATGGCTCCCGAAGACATCGAGAAGACAACCTTCGTTACACAGTGGGGCACATTTTGCTAAAAGGTAATGCCTTTCGGGATGAAGAATGTTGGGGAAACTTATCAGCGCGCCATGGTCGCTTTGTTCTACGACATGATTCACCATGAGATTGAGGTTTACATTGATGACATGATGGCAAGGTCCCAGACTGAGGAAGAACAAGTTAACCATCTCCAGAAACTGTTCGACAGGTTGAAGATGTACAAGCTGAGGTTAAACCCGAACAAGTGCACCTTCGGGGTAAGGTCTGGTAAGCTGCTCGGTTTCGTCGTCAGTGATAAGGGTATTCAGGTGGACCCTGCCAAGGTAAAAGACATACAGGAAATGTCGGCTCCCTACGTAGAAAAGGAAGTCAGAGGCTTTTTGGGACGTCTAAATTACATTGCCAGATTCATTTCACATCTGACTGCTACTTGTGAGCCAATCTTCAAGCTGCTGAAGAAAGATCAAGTGGTAAAATAGAATGATGAATGTCATACCGCTTTCAAAAAGATCAAGAAATACCTCCAAGAGCCACCTATTCTGATGCCTCTTGTTGAAGGAAGACCTTTGATCTTATATTTGACAGTGCTGGACAATTCAATGGGGTGCGTGTTGGGGCAGCATGACGAGTCTGGCCGAAAAGAGCACGCTATTTACTACCTTAGCAAAAAGTTTACCGACTGCGAGACCCGATACTTTATGCTCGAGAAAACTTGCTGTGCTTTGGCATGGGCTGCTCACCGGCTGAGACAGTATATGTTGACTCACACCACCTTATTAATATCAAAGATGGATCCAATCAAGTATATCTTCGAAAAGCCTGCCTTGTCCGGAAGAATAGAAAGATGGAAGATGATCTTAACTGAGTACGACATCCAATACACGGCCCAAAAAGCAATCAAGGGGAGAGTATTGGCAGATCATTTGGCGCATTAGGCCGTGGATGACTACCAATCCATGAATTTCGAATTCCCAGATGAGAACATCATGTTGGTGACCGACTGTGAAAAACCTGGACCGAATGAAGGACCTGAGGAAGGATCTCGATGGTCTATGTATTTTGACGGAGCCTCAAACGCATTGCATAATGGCATTGGCGCTGTGATCATATCTCCTGAGGGCTGTCATACTCCATTCTCCACCCGACTATGTTTTAACTGCACCAACAATATGGCGGAGTATGTAGCATGTATCCTGGGTCTTCGAGCTGCTATCGACCTAAGGATTAAGTTCTTGAGTGTATTAGGAGATTCTTCTATAGTGATCAGTTAGATTAAAGGAGAGTGGGATACCAAACACCCAAATCTTATTCCTTATAAAGAGTATGTATTGATGTTGCTCCCACACTTTGAGGAGATAAACTTTGAACACTTCCCAAGAGAGGAAAACCAGTTAGCGGACGCGCTAGCTACTATGTCTTCTATGTTTAAGGTCAGGTGGGACAATGAAGCTCCCCAGATTACCATTGAGAGGTTGGACTAACCCGCACATTGTTGTGACATTGAGACTGAAGAGGTAGCAGATAAACCTTGGTTTCATGAGGTAAAGAGTTATCTTGAGGCTCAAGAATACCCCGAGGGGGCATCTGTTAATGATAGGAAATTTCTGAGAAGATTCGCTGCGAAGTTCTTCATCAGTAATGGTATCCTTTATAAGCGTAACTATGATTCAACCTTACTGCAACGTATGGACAAAAGCGAGGCGGAAAAGATCATGACAGAGTTACATGAAGGTACCTTCAGAACTCATTCCAGTGGACATACCCTGGCAAAGAAAATCCTATGGGCAGGATATTATTGGTCCACAATGGAAGCCGATTGCTATCAGTATTCTCGGACCTGTCATAAGTGTCAAGTATATGCAGATAAGGTCCATATACCTCCAGTTCCTCTGAATGTTTTGACATCTCCTTGGCCCTTTGCAATGTGGGGCTTTGATATGATAGGTGAGATCAGACCTACTATGTCTAACGGGAATCGTTTCATTCTAGTGGCTATTGATTATTTTACGAAGTGGGTTGAGGCAGCTTCCTTTTCTATAGTAACCAAGAATGTCGTGGCGCGGTTTATCTGACACAATCTGATCTGTTGATATGATGTACCAGAGAGGATCATTACGGATAATGGTACAAATCTCAACAATACAACGATCACCGAGTTCTGCAAATAGTTTAAGATACAGCATCACAACTCTTCTCCCTACCGGTCGAAGATGAATGGGGCTCTTGAGGCGGCTAACAAGAACATCAAGAAGATTGTTCAGAAGATGACGTTGACATACAAAGACTGGCACGAGATGTTGCCATTCGCTCTTCATGGGTACCGTACCTCAACTCGGACATCGACAGGGGCAACACCCTACTCTCTGGTGTATGTCATGGAGGCAGTCCTACCCATTGAAGTCCATATACCCTCTCTCCGGATCATGAAGGATTCGGGTTTGAGCGAAGACGATTGGATCCAAACCCGACTTGATCAGCTGAATTTAATCGACGAGGAGAGACTTACTGCTATCTGTCATGGTCAGACGTACCAAAAGCGAATGATCAAGGCATTTAACAAGAAAGTCAGACGACAAGAATATCAAGTTGGGGATCTGGTGATCAAACGCATCATACTACCGCAAGGTGATCCCAGGGGAAAATGGACCCCCACATACGAAGGGCCATTTGTGGTTAAGAACATTTTCTCGGGAGGAGCTATGATTCTAACCATGATGGATGGTGACGACCTTCCTCACCTCGTCAATGCAGACATAGTTAAAAAATACTACGCATAATCAAATACCCGCTAGGTTAACTGGCCTAGGCAAAAATAAGGGCTTCCCGGCGAACCAAAAGGGTTCGGGAAAAAATAAGGGTTGAAATGAAAATAACTGTACACCCGGCAAGTCGAAAATCTGAAAAGGCGACATGGGCAAAAAAGGGTATCCCGGTGGACCGAAAACCCGAAGGGGGCGGTTCAGGAAAAATTAAGGATTAAAGCGTAACACTATGTCTCATTGGATCATCTTGCAACCAAACTTCGTTATCGACTATCAAGCTCGGATAGCGCCAATCAATCTGATTTACCTTCAACTAAGTAGCAAAGTGATGAGACGCTCGAAGACATAAGGGCAATAGCAGAGTTGGAACTCAATGGGATTGTTCACATAGCTGTTTTTCTTTTACACAAAATTGTATAAATTATGTTCCCTCGGCGGTGTTCTCTTACTAGGACGTCAACCTCTTGTACAAAACGCCTATTACAGGCTAACTTCAAAAATCAATACAATTCGTTTTCACAAAGAAATTTTAACTTGTGTTTTCTTTTTCTGTTTTGTTTTGCAAGAACGTCCAATGATTCATTTTTGATATATGCATTTGAAAATAATTGTTGCTCATAAGTGTTTACATAAGAAACAAAAGACAATTTCTCGTAATTCCAAGAACAGGGGCAAATAAGAAATATTTCAAGCCTTACAGTTGCTCTATCCATCAGGTACAGGGATAGAGCCAGCTTAAGAATATGACTAAAGGTACATATACTCCCCGTAGAGTGGGAAGTATCCAAAGTCAGAGGTGTTAATTCTCCCCAAGCAGAGTTCATCTATCACCAGCAATAGAAGTTCACCATCAGCTGAGTTTAGTTCTTCCACAAGCAGAAACTCAATCCCCGACAGGGTTCATTATCACCAGCAACGGTAATTCATCCCCAACGGAGTTGTTTCTCCATATCAGAAGATCTTCTATTAGAGTATCTCTCTTCCCCACAGAGTCATTCTATCGCCAATTCATTTTCCAGTAGAGTTTCTCCCGGCGGAATATTCTCAAACAGAACAGACGCAAGTCTCCGGCTAATCATCTTCGGCCGTTATCCCCAGCGAGCGCGAAGAACTTAACTCCTTGAACTCTTCAACAGCAGTCCAGGATTTATTTTCCCCAGCTAGGGAGTATCACAAGAACATTGTTTATCCATACATCATGACATACGCATAAGCATCATACAACACAATCTCATTTATTTTGAGAACATCGTTACTCAATACATTTCATACATCATGACATTACATACGACTAACTCTTTACCTTTCAGGGAAATATACAATCAAATTCTCACAAGTTTTCTCTGGTTCAGTCAAATCGATGCTAAGTTTTCTATTCCAATTCAAGCTATGAAGCCCGGATTCGACCGGATAATATCTTAATATCTCCAAAATACTACGAAGCCTGGAATCGACCAGATAGTGGTATATCTTAAATTTAAGCTATGAAGCCCGGAATCGACTGGATAATATCTTGATATCTCCAAAATACTATGAAGTCTGGAATCGAACAGATAGTGGTATATCTTAAATTCAAGCTATGAAGCCCGGAATCGACCGGATAATATCTTGATATCTCCAGAATACTACGAAGACTGGAATTGACCAGATAGTGGTATGTCTTAAATACAAGCTTGAAGCCCAGAAATCGACTGGAAAACAGCTTAACCCCCAGCAAGTTATTGTGAGGCCTGGAAATCGACCAGATAGCAATACAAGATACCATGAAGCCTGGACTCGACCAAATAATGGTATAAGACATCGTGAAGCCTGGATCACGACCAGATAGTGGCAAAGGATGCTGAAGCCTGGGACACGACCAGATAACAGTATAAGGTACTCCGAAGCTTGGAATTCGACCAAATAGCAGTTTACTCGACCAATTACTATGAAGCCTGAAATCGACCGGATATTAGTACTTCCTTAAATTCAAGTTGAAGCCCGAATGCGACCGAATAACGACTTAATTCCTTCTGAAGCCAGGAGCGCGACCAGATAAGAAGTGATAAATTGCAAAGCCTTGAGAACGACCAGATAGAAAGTTGAATTTCATCCTCCAGTAAGTCGCTGTGAAGCCTGGAGCACGACCAGATAGCAGTCGGTCTTATTTTTCTCAGCAAATCACTATGAAGCCTGGAGCACGACCAGATAGCAGTTCATTTTTACCTCCTCGACTAAGAGATGATTCCCCAGTAGAGTAACGGACAACTGAAAGTTCGTAAAACTCTATCTCTCTCAAGACAAGAGACCAGCGTTCCCCAGCGTAGTCCTCCTCAACAACAGGTATACGGGCTCTCACAAAGGAATCTATCATGCGATCGACACTTCTTATGATGGCATATTTAAGCCCATCCTCCGACATCTACTTCCAAATGGCATCTATAAGCCCACTCCTGACATTGCAAGACGAGTACCACTTCATGCGAGTGCAAATTTCTGGGCACTCTAGTGTTCAATCATCTTCCACCTTCGGATCACGAAAGGCAGACAAGCCAATCTACATCCTCATGTTTAAGAAGATTGAACAGGGGAAGCTGTTGTACCCCAAAATTTTCCCTCCCATATTTCTCAATACATTTCAAGTGGGGTCCTCAAATTGCTCAAGGAAGTTCAAGAGTTGACTAGACAAATTCTCTCCTAAGGAAATCTACCTCAAATTAGGGTTTCATTTTGCACCAAGGTACCTGAGTCCAAAGGATCTAAAATTATCACCATTGTCCTAATATGTTCTCAAGATCATCCATACCAAATTTCAAGCCTTACAAAGTGTTTGCTCAGTCAATTGCTCAAAGGCCTGAAAATCGACTATGCTAGGGCAAAAGTCAACTATGGCCCACATACAGTCAAACTTCAAGATTTTTGGTCAACATCCTCATTTTGAAGTATTATTCATCATTTGATCAAGGGTTGATCATGATTCATCAAGTATTGCTCACAATTCATCAAAACCCAAAAGTTGCTAAATTAGGGTTTTGTAGGAAAAGTCAACTCAACTTTGACCAAGCATAACTTTCTCATACTTTATCAAAAATGACCCATCCAAAGGTCATTTTAAATAGGATGCAATTCCCCATAATTCATCTTCAGCCGTCAAGTTCAAAATATGCACTCACAAGAAGATATGAATTTGGACATTATAGGTCATTTTGAAAAGTCAACAAAAACACCTTTTTTGTCAAAGCTTCATACATGAACATGGAAGACCCAATTGAGATGATACCAAAAGGGTTGCTTATAGGACATCTTAAGCTTTCTAAAAAGTCTAAGAAAACCTCTCTAGGGTCAAAATTGAGGGAGTTATACATTGGCAAAGTTGACCTTTTTTGCAAATTTGCCAAAAGTCAAATATGGCCAAAATTACAATTTTTGTCAAATGGGCCCAACCTTTTATGCTTGCATTGAGTTTGTAACATGACCCACGACCCATGATCTTTCCCACTTGTCATTATTTTATTTTTGTTATTTATTTTGATTTTATTTTAATTAAATCAAATAAAATCAAAATAAAATCATGAAAATACCAAAAACTAATCAAAGCTTGAGATTTTGTGCATGTTTAGGTCTACTATACAGCTGGAAGTGAGATCAAATCGTGCAAGCTTCATTTGGACACAAAAATATTGAGTTTTGCTTGATTTAGAAAGATTTGCACAAAGAATCAAATCATGAAACAATGATCTTAATTGAAATAGATTTGAAGCAAATTTGTAACCTAATTTCTTCTAGGGCACATAAGGAAGATGCTCAGATCAGAAACAAAGAGATTGAAGGCGTTAAAACAAGAAAGAAAGTTTCAAAAAAAAATGGAAAAGTGGCACACTAATTTTAAGTTGCAGACCAATTCAATGCATTATAAGCATCCCAAACGTTTGCTCGACATCCCAGGAACGTGTTTCAACCATTAACAAGCTCTCTAACACCCATAAACGCGCTGTAAGTATCCCACGATATCCATACTTTCTTGAAATCGAATATCACAATTTTGGAACTTTTGGAATGACTTGTTTGCATATTCTTAATCCTTGAGTCATTTGCAAGCTAATGGTGGTACTTAATTGCATTTTCATTAACTATAAACAAGATGCCATAGTTAGGGTTCTTGCTCCATTTTTAGGTTTTTTGTCTACAGGTACAATTGGCCATGGATAAGGGTACCATGATGCTCGTGAGGTTGCCACGAGTTGATTGGTACCATTGTTGTCATTTACCATGCTTGCATAAGATTTTGGAGAAACATAGGGTTGTACCTATGCCCATTTGTCCGTAGGTAAAAGTCAAGGAACCTATAGCAATGGTGGGAGGAAGAAGAAGGGTAACATGGCACCCCCTGACTTGCCCGTTCAAATTTGCGTGCGTTTTGATAATTACTGTTTTGTTTTTCCATATAATGATTATTTATTGTTCCATGTACAATTAAGCAAGCTAGCTCGGATGGTCATCATGAATTGGGAAAACTCCTAAGGGCCTGCCTTCGATCCCTAGGTCCCAATATTATTCCATATTATTTTGCATTACATGATCAGGTGTACAGGGTCCCACAAAGTCCACCATGCGCCATTAGCTTCCCACCATCAGATCATCCAGGCTGCAGATCCAACACCTTATCGATGAAGATCCACCTAAAGCCCAGTCAAGCTAGCAACATGGGATATGTAAAAGTCAAATGGGTCAGGCGCTATTGGGCCCAGATTTGCCATCAACACCCCCCTTTTGCTGAAATAACAAGGCTCATTCTATTTTTCTAATTTTTCTTTTTTATTTAATTGCTTTTATTTAATTATTTTTCTAACACAAAATTGATTCATTTTTTTACAAAAAATCATAAAATCAATTTCACAAATTTAGAATTAGGTTTTATTTTATTTGACCAAATTTAATTTAATGATAGTTTAATTTAATTTAGGATTAATTATAACTTTTTTTCATATATTTAAAATCAACTAGAAAAAATTAGGGCTAACATGTGATTTAATTTTTATTTCTTTTCAATAAAACAAAAATACAAAAAATAGGTTAAATTAATTTTTTTTCTTAAATTAATTAGTAATTAGGTTTCTTTATTTATTCAATTAAACTCTATTTTTCTTAAAATAATACAAAAACCACAAAAAATGATTTTTCTTTCAATTAGGTTTAGACGGGGTCAAAACCCTAATTCTCTCGTTTTCGATTCATCGCGCGCGTTTGTATTTTTTACAATATTAATGTAACTTCTCACAGTATGTAATAGTTTAATTAGGATTTTCTTGTATTTATCATTTTACGGGTTTTTGGCTATGTAATTAACCCTCCCCCGAAGCCTTGTAATAGCGTAGGTTTTTATTTCTTGAATTTTAATTCTTGCAAATATTAACTGTTAGATGTATGTTAATATGATTGTATGACAAGATTGCATGACAATTTAAAATGGATAGAAAACCCTAATGTGCAAAGATAATAATTGAAATCAAATCACTCGCACAAGCGCATTCTTAGGGTATACTCTCACTTCGGTTGCCTTCGGTAAATGGTCATTAAGTATAGGGAGTTTTAGTGGTTGCCCTCTTGCCTAACAAAGATCAAAAGTCCCGTTCGGAAATGTTGCCTCGGAAAGGTTGCCTCGGAAATGTTGCCTCGAATAATGATCTTAAGACTCTAGGGTTATTACTAAGACGCCCTAACATTGCTTTAGTGATCGTACGTCCCTTTCGAATTGACCCTTACAAACTCCAACGACGGTCCTACCTACTTCTCAATAGTGGGATAGCGTTGTCTAAAGGAAATGAGAACAGAAACAATCCTTTTTTTCGAGTTGGTAGTTGCTAGTAGGTACTTGCCTAAAAAACAAACTTTTTTTTCACTTGCACTCTTTTCAAACAAAGTTTTCAAAAACAACTTCGTAACACTCTTGAGGACAGATACAAGGGTTAAAACGAAGTAAAACAAAAACTTTTCAAAACACACAAACTCGGAAGCAATTTTCAAAATGATGAGCAAATACCTAAGAGCCCATGGAAAACCATGGATAGAAAGGGTTCTAATACCTTCCCTTTCTATAATATACCCCCCCCCCCCCCCGGTACTCAAAATTTCAAAAAAGGAATTTTTCAGTGCTTTTTTCCTTTCCAGTTGGATAAAATAAAACTCGGTGGCGACTCTTTCTTACCGCGACATTTTGCAAACACAAACGCAAAATGCAAACCAACATTTTCCAAAACAATCTTGTTCTGCCACCGTATCACAATCATACTCCAGGCTTTCCAGTTTCTCAAACTAGAATAGAAATCATAAAAATGGTAGTGTCGATTTAACTGAACCAGAGAAATAATCTACCAGAAAAGAATCAGTAATAAATCAATGGTTGATTCAAACTGCACCAGCATAGATCTTGATTTATCTTTGACTGGATAAGAATAATAAAAATCTTAATGTCGATTTAACTGAACCAGAAAAAGGTCTTGGATTATCTTCAACTGGAATAGGAATCAGAGAGATCTTAGTGTCGATCTAACTGAACCAGGGAAGATCTTGGATCAACTTGTACTGGAATGGATATCAGAAGAATCTTAGGGTCGATTCAAATAAACCAGACAAAAGTCTTGGAATGGCTTCAACTAGATTAGAAATTAGAGAGATCTTAGTGTCGATATGACTGAACCAGAGAAGGTCTTGAGAACTTCTTTCTAAGGAAAATGTTAAAATAACCCTTCATCAGACGTAGCTTTTTAAGAAGACTATCGGGTCACATAGATAGTCAACGGTGTTTATGGATTTGATCTTTCCCTGAAAAAGGAAAAGAGTTAGTCACATGCAATGTCATAATGCATGAAATGCATTGTGATGATGGTCTCAAAATAAATGAGATCATGTTGTACGCGATGTGTATGCGCATTCCATGATGTATGAACATGGGATGCTATTGCGATATTTCTTAGTCTGGGAAAGTAAATCTCGAACTGCTGTTGGAGAGTATAAGGAAGCTGAATCCTCTGTTTCCATTGAGGATGATGAATGGATATGATTTGATGGGGATTTCCTCTTTCTGTTTGAGAATACTATGTCGGGGATTGACTCTGCTTGAGGATTACTCTGCGGAGAGAGGATGCTTTGTTGGAAGATTTTGCCGATGTAGAGAAATAAACTCTGTTGGGGAATAAACTTCCGATGTTAGAGTAATAAACTCTACCCAGGAGGAGGTTTTCTAAACTGTTTGAAATTATAAAACTCGGCTGGGGAAAATAGATTTCAGCTCTCAGAAGGAACTTTGCTGGAGAAGGTAATTCCTGCTTGGGAGAGAAGAGATAAAAATTTTGGTTATTTCCAACATGTGGGGAACATAGACATCACGGGGCTGTATACTAAGGATGTAGCGGTGACTTTTCCCTAAGGCGTATCTGCCCCTGTACCTGCTGGAAAGAGTAATTATCGGGACTATAAATTATTTTTTAGACTTTTCCCTGTTTCTTAAAGTCATTAGCTAGTGTCTTTCTGTTTCTTATGCAAGTATTTGTGAATGATAATCATATTCAAATGCATATGTCAAGAATAATCATTGGACGTTTTTGCAAAACAAAACAGAAAAAATAAAAACAAATAGTTTTGTGCTTTCAAAGAAACTGATCCGTATTAATTTTTTGAAGTTCGCCTATAACAAGTATTTTTGTACAAAGAGATGGACATTCTAGTAGGAGAACACCGTCGTATGAAATGAAAACTACAAAAAATAGTGGACAAAGAGAAAATAGCTATGTGTAATAATCCCATTGGGTTTCAATTCTTCTATTTCCCCTATGTCCTTGAGCGTCTTATCACTTTGCTACTTGTCTGAAGCTGACTGGATTGATTGGTACCGTTTGAGCTTGATAGTTGATACTGAGGTCTGGTCGCAAGGTGATCCAATGGGACATAGTTGTATGCTTCAAATCCCTAACTTTTTCCTGGACCGCCCTTTCGGGTTTTCAGTCCACCGGGATACCCTTTTTTTCCCAAGCCGCCTTTGCAGGTTTTTGACTTGCTCGGTGTACATATTTTTTTGTTTTTATCCCTAATTTTTTCCCGAACCCTTTTGGTTCGCCGGGATGCCCTTATTTTTTCCTAGGCCAATCAACCTAGCGGGTCTTTAC
Source organism: Vicia faba (assembly GCA_948472305.1). Lineage (NCBI taxonomy): Eukaryota > Viridiplantae > Streptophyta > Magnoliopsida > Fabales > Fabaceae > Vicia > Vicia faba. The sequence goes on from OX451735.1 coordinate 1,013,437,533, forward strand.
TCATGCGTAATATTTTTTCACTATGTATGCATTAATAGGGTGAGGAAGGTCGTCACCATCCATGGTGGTTAGAATCATGGCTCCACCAGAAAATATGCTTTTGATCAAAAATGGCCCTTCGTACGTGGGAGTCCATTTACCCATGGGATCACCTTGTGGCAGTATGATGCACTTGATTACCAGATCACCCACTTGATATACTTGAAGTCTTACTATTTTGTTGAAAGCCTTGATCATCCTCTTTTGATGCATTTGACCATGACAAACACCAGTAAGCCATTTCTCATCAATCAGATTCAGTTGATCAAGTCGAGTCTGGATCCAATCGTCTTTGTTCAAGCCTGCATCCTTCATGATCCTCAAAGAATGGATATGGACCTCAATAAGCAGGACAACCTTCATACTGTATACCAGAGAATAGGGTGTTTCCCCTATCGACGTTCGTGCTGAGGTGCGGTAACCATGAATAGCAAATGGTAACATCTCATGCCAGTATTTTTATGTCACCATCATTTTCTGTATGATTTTCCTAATATTCTTGTTATCAGCCTCCACAGCGCCTCTCATCATCGGCCGGTAAGGGGAAGAATTATGATGCTGGATCTTGAATTGTTTACAGAGTTCGATGATCATCGTATTGTTGAGATTTGTACCATTGTCCGTGATGATTCTCTCTGGCACAGCATACCGACAAATCGAGTTATGCTTGATAAACCGTGCCACAACATTCTTGGTAACAATAGAAAAAGAAACAACTTCAACCCACTTCGTGAAGTAATCAATGGCCACTAGGATGAAGCGATGCCCATTGGAAGCGGTAGGTCTAATCTCTCCGATCATGTCAATGCCCGACATTGCAAAGGGCCAAGGGTCTGTCAAGACATTCAAGGGAACCGGAGGTACATGTACTTTATCAGCATAGATTTGGAATTTGTGACAAGTTCGGGAATGTTGATAATAGTCTGCTTCCATAGTGGACCAATAGTATCCCGTTGGATCTTTTTAGCCATGCTATATCCACTAGAGTGGGTGCCAAAGGTACCTTCATGTAAATCTGTCATAATCCTCTCTGGTTGTGCTTGTAGAGGATTCCATTAATGAGGAATAAATTTGCAGAGAACCTTCTCAGAAATTTTTTATCATTGACAGATGCCCCCTCAGGGTATTCTTGAGCCTCGAGATACCTATTTACTTCATGAAACCAAGGTTTGTCTGCTACTTCTTTGGTATCAATCTCACAGCAGTATGCTGGTTCATCCAACCTTTCAATAGTGATCCGAGGAGCCTCGTTGTCCCACTTGACCTTGAACATAGATGACATAGTAGCTAGCGCGTTCGCTAACTGGTTCTCTTCTCGTGGAAAATGTTCAAATCTGACCTCTTCAAAGTGTGAAAGCAATGTTATCACATGTTCTTTGTAAGGGGTAAGATTCAGGTGCTTCGTGTCCCACTCGCCTTTGATTTGACTTATTACCAAGGCTGAGTCCCTGAAAATGCTCAAGAACTTGATCCTTAGGTCAATAGAAGCTTTGAGACCCATGATGCATGCTTCATAATCTTCCATATTGTTGGTACAATTGAAACATAATCTAGCAGTAAAAGGTGTATGACAACCCTCAAGGGATATGATTATAGCACTGATGCCATTACCAAGGGCATTGGAAGCTCCATCGAAAACCATAGTCCATCGAGATCCTTCCTCGGGTCCTTCATCTGATCCAGGTTCTTCATAGTAAGTCACTAACATAATGTTCTCATCCGGGAACTCAAAATTCATGGACTGGTAGTCATCCATATCCTGATGAGCCAAATGACCATCTAGTACACTTCCCTTGATTGCTTTCGGGGTCATGTATTGGATATCGTATTTTGTCAAGATCAGTTTCTATCTTGCTATTCTTCCGGAGAGAGCGTGCTACTCGAAGATGTACTTGATCGGATCCATCTTAGATATCAACAAAGTAGTGTGGGTCAACATACACTACCTCAGTCGGCGAGCATCCCATGCCAAAGCACAACAAGTTTTCTTGAGTAGTGAGTATCTTGTTTCACAGTTGGTAAATGTTTTGCTAAGGTAGTATATTGTATGCTCTTTTCGACCAGACTCGTCATGCTGCCCCAGCACACACCCCATTGAATTATCTAGCACTGTTAAGTACATTATCAAAGGTATTCCTTCAATCAGAGGCATCATAATGGGAGGCTCTTGAAGGTATTCTTTGATTATTTTGAAGGCAGTCTGCCATTCGTCATTCTACTAAAACACTTGATCTTTCTTCAGGAGTTTTAAGATTGGCTCCCAAGTAGCTGTTAAATGGGAAATGAACCTGGCAATGTAATTTAGGCGTCCCAAGAATCCTTTAACCTCCTTCTTGGTGTGAGGATTCGGCATCTCTTGTATAGCCTTCACCTTTGCATGGTATACATAAATACCCTTGTCACTGATAATGAAGCCTAATAGTTTACCAGACCTTACCCCGAAGGTGCACTTGTTCGGATTTAAGCTCAGCTTGTACGTCTTCAACCTATCAAACAACTTCTGTAGATGATCAAGTTGCTCTTCCTCAGTTTGAGACCAGATTATCATGTCATCAACATAAACCTCTATCTCATGGTGAATCGTGTCATGAAACAGAGCTACCATATCTCACTGATATGTTGCCCTAGCATTTTTTAATCCAAACGACATCACTTTGTAACAGAAAGTGTCCCATTGCGTGACGGAGGTTGTCTTCTCCATGTCTTCGGGTGCCATCTTAATCTAATTGTAACCAGAGAACCCATACATGAAGGAGAAGATCTTGTGTTGCACGGAGTTGTCAACCAAAACGTCAATGTGGGGAAGCCGAAAGTCATCCTTGGGGCTTGCCTTGTTCAAATCTCGGTAGTCCATACACATCCGTACCTTCCCGTATTTTTTAGGCACCGGGACTATGTTAGAAACCCATTCGGGATAATAAGTGACAACTAAGAACCCAACTTTGAACTGCTTCATAACTTCTACTTTGATCTTCTCTGACATTTCAGGGCACATACGACAGACCTTATGCGTTACCGAAGGGCAATCTTCTTTAGTTGGCAGATGGTGAACCACAATATTCGTGTCCAGTCCTGGTATGTCTTTATATGACCAGACAAAGATCTCGACATAGTCATGCAACATTTGTATCAATCATTATTTGACACTAAGCTCCAATATTGAACCTATCTTAACTTCTTTTCTGTCTTCTTCTGTGCCCAAATTTACTGTCTCAACTGGCTCTTCATGATGTTGTATAGCCCTCTCTTCCTACTGTAACAGTCTGGCAAGTTCTCCGGGTACATCACAATCTTCCTCACCTTCGTCCTCGGCTTGGTTGATCAGATTTTCAAAGTTATAACCGTAAATAACATAACCGTTTTCAATGGGATCCAGAGTGGATATGGATCTACAGTTTGATACGTGAGTGTGTGTAAGAGCATATTTGTATTAACAAAGTAAAAAGCAGAAAAGAAAAACAAAGAGCACAAAATTTGTATGTAGAAATGTCCAATTCTTTATTAATGACATATAAGATTAGAACATGATAACCCTCACAAATAAACCATTATTCCCCGAGTAAGACACAAGGCCATAGAGTTTATACTATTTAATTATTACATATCCAAAACAAAAAGATAATTACTTCTGAATAAAAGTAATCGGTACAAAGTGTTTAATCGTCCAATTACTGGGTTCATCGTTGATAGTAGGGAAGATCCAACCATACATGTCATAGTCACCATCACTGTCTTCTAGAGCGTTGATCCCATGGTTGTTGATACGTATGGGAGGTCCTACAGCACGAACACGACGAACAACCCTTTGAGCCCCTGAAGAGAAACCCAAACCAAACTTATCAGACTTGTATGGAATATCCGGGAGTTGGCTTCAGATGGTACACCCACCTTCTTCAATAACTGCTTTGGCTTTCTTAAGAGAAGCCATCTTTAAGGGAGGTTTGGTGATCTTTGGCAGATTGGTGACAATTTCAATTGCAGCCATAGTCTGAGGCACCTCTTCGAAATTCTGGAAGGGAGTCTCGATGAAATCGCCATCCATTTCCATATACTTGAAGGAGTTCAGGTTACGGACCATGTATTCCTCTCCACCATTTACCGTGACAATCTTTCCTTTTACCGGGTATTTCATCATCTGATGCAGAGTGGATGTGACAGCTCCCGTCCCATGGATCTAAGGGCGACCCAGCAAACAAGAATAAGATTGTTTGATATCCATCACGTAGAAAGTGGAGTCAAAGGTCTGAGAACCAACTTTGATGGGGATGTCAACCTCCCCGTGCACCATTCTCTTCGATCCATCGAAAGACCTTACTACAATATTGATGGGCTTCAAGGTCAAAACTTCACAGTCTAGTCTATCCAAAGCCTTCTTGGGAACCACATTCAATGATGAACCTGTATCTACTAGAACATGGTCCAAAGTAGTTCCCCTGCATTAAACGGAAACATGTAGCGCATCATTGTGTTTTCTCCCTCTGGGTGTCAGATGAGCATCAGAAAAACCCAAACCCTTATCAGCCATCAAATTGGCCACACAATTGTCAAATTGGTTAGCGGAGGTTTCCTATGGCACATGGGAAGTTTTAAAGAACTTCACTAAAGCCTTTGCATGAGATTCGGAGCACAACAATAAGGCTAGCATATAAATCATGGAAGGGGTCTACCCCAGATGTTCGACCACATTGTAGTCGCTCTTCTTTATGATCTTCAAAATTTCTTCCATTTCCTTCTTGGGAGCCTCTGGGATAGATACTGAATGTGCCTTCGTCTGGATAACCTCAATCAATATGTATTTGCCTCGAGTCTCGGCCGACTCGGTGATAGGGGTGGCAACAGGAGTATTCACAGGAACTACGATAGTAGTATCAGCAAGAACAAACGTAGGAATGATCACATGACTAGTAACAGCTTTTGGAGGAGAAATCTCAGGGGAGAACACTCTTCCACTTCCTTTTATTTTGCTGGTTCCAACAATGTTGCCAATGTCGGGATCAACATTTTCAGAAACCTGGTCTTCAACATCCAGCAGGTATTTGCTTGACGCCGTGGTAGTAGACGTCATCCCCATAGTTCCAGGGAACTGCCTTGTCCGAGGAGTATGGGATTGGCCCTGGCCTAGTGATAATTAGTGGAGCCAACTTCGGAGAAGATGTAATCCTGACGGGTCTTTTGGTGGAGACCCTTGGAGGATTTGCGGAAATGGTTATGAAACATCCTTGCAAGAAATATTCGGGACGGGAGTCTTCTCAAACAAAATCTCTCTATCATCCACCAGGAACTGAACTCCTGCCTTCAACAAATGACAACCAGTCGGTAGAGATAAACATAAGTGGCAACCTTCACCACAACCCAAAAATAAACCGACTTTTAACAAGTTCCACTTAATGGTCATGAAGGGAGTAACAAGTCCCTCAAAACCAGTAACAAACATATCATCTTCAATAGCATTAACACCACGACCGTGCTTGGGCATAGGAGCAGTGATAAGATTGAGAATCTAAGGGGCGTCAAATTCAATTTCCTTCGCCTCGAGAAGGTCTTTCACCTTGTTTTTCAAAGCCCAATAATCGTTGGTATCATGGCCTGGACTTTATGAATAATAAGCACATCGAGCATTAGGGTTGTAGAGAGGAGAGGCGGTGTTGGGATTCTTCATAGCTTCCCGCAAGGTTACCAGATTAGATTTCAATAAATGTGGCAAGACTTGAGACAACGTCATATTTATCTTGGTAAACTGTCTTACTAGCCTTTCTGTTCTAGACTGATTGTTCCTTTGTTAAATAGGTGCAAGTTTAGAGATCATAACAGCCCCAACCGCCGGACGACGTTCAGTTCTGTCCTGATTCCTTTGATTGTAAACAACACTGAACTCTTTTTCCCAAAAAATGTCTTTCTTACTGTAATGGAGGACGCATCCTTCTGGATCTTACCACTCCTAATTCCAGCTTCCACTATTTCCCCTGTCAAGATCAATTCAGTAAAGCCGACTGAGGAGCTTCCAATCAGGTGATTGAAAAATGGACTAGACAGGGTACCCAGAAATATATCCACTACCTCCCTATCAGACAGGGAAGGTTGGATTCTACCCGCTAAGTCCCTCCCCTTCTGAGCATAGTCTTTAAAGCCCTCGCTCAAACCCATAGATATACTTTGGAGTTGTGTACGAGTGGGAGCAAGGTATGTCTTAAACTGGTACTGCTTTTAGAAAGAAGCATCCAGGTCTTACCAATTACGAATGTTGGCCTTTTCCAGCTGGTAGAACCACTCTAATTCAGTTCCAGATAGACTATCTTGAAAGAAGTGGACCCATACGTCCTTGTCAGCAGTGTGAGGCTGGATCTTCCTCACATAAGATCTGAGGTGCATCTTGGGACATGAAACCCCATATTATTTGGAAAACACCGACACCTTGAACTTCTGTGGGATGACAACCCCAGAAACCAAACCGAGCTCTTCAAAATCCAGCCCAGGCACGTTCTGGATTTCCATTACACTCAGACGCTCTTCTAGTTGTTTGTATTTTTTGTCGGCCGGGGGGTACTTCTCTTCATCATAGTCAGATTCATCATTGGATTCTTTTTGGTTGGAGTCTTCCTCTCTTGTTTCTTCTTCTTGATTGCCTCCTTCCTTTGATGAAGTTACCAATTCAGAGGCTCGCTGCACTGGTCCTCTAATCCTTCTTCCCAAGTTCACCACACCAGCTGGATTCTTTGGCTTCTTCTTTTCTTTAACAATAAGGGATTTCAGTTCTTCTTGCCCCTTGGCCAGAGCCATGATCATCTGTTGAAACAGAGCATTCTAAGTATGTAGATCCTTCACTGTTTGTTCTAGAGCCATTGCTGAAATAAATAGCAGAGAAGATGAGAAACCTGCTATGAAACCTGCTCATGCAATGATATGTAGGGTATATGTATGCAATGTTTTCAAGGATTTCTAAGACTCAAATTCTCTTAAATTGAAAGAGAACAAATGTTAATTGTATTAAGATGTTTTATTGATCATAATAATTCCTCTTGGGCTCACAAGGGAACAAAGCAAAAATAAAACTCTCCAAGCAAAGGAAGACTCAAGCTTCCCACAAGCGCATCCTTTTTGGTGCGATGTAAGAATTTATACTCTTCTCCTCATGAAGTAACCTGGTGAGCTCTAAAACCTTCTTCTTGCTGGCGTAGAATTGAGTTTCAAATGTATCTTGCTCTTCTTTAAGTTTGATCTAGGACTTCCGTAGCTCCTCAAAATCAGTTGGCATGTCAGGATCAAGAACGACGTAGGGAGTGTCTCCCATAGCAGTTGGCTCCATAATCACAGGAAGATGGCGGGGTAAGGCATAATAAGACATTGAGCACGAGCTCACACCAATTTAAGGTAAGGCTCAAGAGGGATGGAATTCTTGTTCCCCAGTGTCTTTCTATCAACTAAGTTTATCATGCCCCAAGCTCGAATGAACCTCTTCCGATAACCTTGAACATCATTCTCATAGTCTAATGAGATTCCTTGGACGAGTGCGTCGTGAGGACCATCCCTTCTAGCATAACCAAAATGTCACAATGCCAAACAAGTATTATAAGTGATTCCTCCCCTAATGCCTAAGAGAGGGACATTAGGGAATTCCCCACAGTGATCAATGATAGTGATACTCTCCAAGGACTGAGAACACCAATGAATATCCGAATGTGTAAGGGACATCAGCCTATGAGACCCTCTCATACCCTGCTCATTTCTCAAGACAGACCTTGGTAGGTGCGAAATAAACCACCTAGCCAATATAGGAGTGCAACACACAAGGGTTCCTCTTCTATTCAGAGTGCGAGTATGTAGAGAGTGTAGAATATCCCCGAGTAAAGTAGGTACCGGATTATGATTCAGAAAAATATTAACGGCATTTACATCTATGAGTTGGTCCGTGTTAGGGAATAGTACCATCCCATAGATGAGAAGGGCCAACACTTCTTCAAAAGCTTGTAAATCTAGGGTATCCCAAAAATAGCGAGCATTCTCAAATAGGAACTTAGCTAGAAATCCATGGAAACTTCTTCTGGTTTCCCAATTTGGCACTACATCAGACCGTTGTAAAGACAGAGCTTGAGAAATCTTTTTAGGCTTTGGGTCTCTTTCCATACCGTTGAATGGTAGCTGATTAAGGATAGGTACTCCTAATAATTGAGAAAAATCCTCCATAGTAGGCACTAACTGGTAATCAGGGAAAGTGAAGCAGTGATACAATGGGTCAAAGAAATGAAAGAGCACCTTTAACATTTCTTCATCAGGATTTGAAGTGACCAAGTTGAGAAGTCGACCATGTTTTTCAGTGAAGGGAGAACTTTTAGGAATCCTTGAGGCTAAGTCCTTGAGTTGCAGATGTATTTTCACAAGGTTTATTTGGATAGTGTTCTTGCGAGCGGATGTCATGTCCTACAAAACAAGAGAAAGATAAGCCCTAGAAAATCCTTGAAATGGTTAGTATGATATACCATGTTTGATGTCATGATTATGCTAAGAAATCAATAATATAGAAAGCACAAGCAAATCACACAAAGACATTAGGCTTAAGGCTTGCTTGAGTTTTAAGGTAATACTCTCTTGAAGTTGGATTGGTTTAACCTGTCCTATAAATAGTAACTGGGTTCTAAGGGATCTCAATATCACTGATCTTTGGGAGTAAAATCTCAATGAGTGTAGCATCGAGTATTTGCTAACTTTGGGAATACACCAAAGACGACCATCTCACTACGTCCTAATGGCCAAGTTGTTCAATTAAAGGTTCTAAGGTCAGTTGACCCTTCATGACACCACGCAGCGGCCCCGTATTCTCCTTGAGTAACTCAAGGGCTACCGATACCAACAAAAGTGTTGCATCAACATAGCCATCGCTTCAACCGTGTTGGTATACCTTGCACAGTTTCCATGATTTATTGCTACTTACCTAAAAGGTTTCCCCATATCTGGGTGTAGGATCTATAACACCCAAAAAATACCCTTTAAAAGTAAAGCAAACAAATAGACAAAGAAGGAAAATGATCTAGACCCTAAGATAAACCCAACTTTATAATATTTCCCCAGCAAAGTCGCTAGTTCTGTGATACAGTGGAAGAACTGACTGTTATACTGGTTTACATTTTTTTCTTTGCAAATGTCGCGGTAAGCAAGAGTCGCCACCGAATTTTATTTTATCCAATAAAGGAAAGGGTGAAAAGAACAGAAAAAGACCTTTTTCGAGATTTTTTGAGTAAAGGAGTAGATTATGGAAAGGGAAGGTGTTAGCACCCTTTCCATCTGTGGTTTTCCACGGGCTCTTAGGTACTTGCTCATTTTTCAAAACTGTTTGTGTTTGTGTGTTTTGAAAGATTTTGTTTGCTTTATGGTAATTCTTGTATCAGTTCTCAAGAGTGTGATAAAGCATTTTTTGAAAAGAAGTTTGAAAGGTGTGTAAGTGTAAAAGGAATCAGATTTGAGCAAGTACTTAAGAACTATCTACCTACTCAAAAAAGGATGTTATTTTCCTCCTACCCTTTAGATAGTGATATCCTACTATTAGTAGGTGTTTACAGTGATTTCTGGTAAACAACCGCTAGTCCTCCAAACTATCGAATAAACTTACTGACTGTTATTCAATTTCTCTGGTAACTCGCAGGATCGACTAGATTGATCCTAGGACGTGTTGGTCATTAGGGTAACTCTCATGATCGAACTGGTATTCATGGTTGGTATTTAGAATGTTGTGTAGGTGCTTAACTTACTTCGAAAAATCTAAAGGTGTGATCAAGTAAATGTGCGCGAAACTAAATTGCATGAATAAAGTTAAATTGTAAAGACATGTAAAAACTGCATAAAAGACAAGTAAATGACTTCGAAGCATAAAAACAGTTAATGTAAAAGATTCTCTGGAATGTAAAAGATTCGAAATATGAAGAAAGCGTTTAAATGCAAGAAAACTGTAAAATGACTTTAAGTAAAAAAGGTGTTCGAATGATAAAAACTTGAAGATAAAGGCATGAAATGTATAACAGTTTCTGAAATGTAAACTATTTGAAATGAAAAGAAAGCATTTAAATGCAAGGCATCAGTAAAAAGAATTCGAATGAAAACATTTTAAATGCAAAAACTTGTAAATGGTATGGACATAAATATAAAGGAAAGTACTGGAAATGATTAAAAGTTTTCATTAAATCATAAACATGTGGTGTTATCATACGTACATTGCTTGTGCATTCGTTTCCCTAGCCATGTGGTAATTTGAATGTTTACTGAGTTTTTTGTACAATAGATATGACACACGAAATCCCAATGCTAAGACTTCTATTTATACTACTTCGACCATAACGGTCTTGCTATAAGATTATGCCACGTTCAGAACATGCAGAGCAATGCCTCTCTCCTGCTTCCACGCGTCTTCGAATGCTCCAGCGCATATATTTCAAATTTCGAACATCCCGCTTGCATTTGAATTTCAAATGTCTTGGCACTTCTTCGCTTCGAACGCATTTCTTAGACACAGCCTTGTTACCATTTCGAGGCTTCTTTGAATACATTCTCATAACTGTCACTCGAAACCCCAAACTTTGATATGCCCATTCGAAGCACTGCTTCTATAATTTCGAAACATGACATTTTGCTTCATTTCAATCGAAACGTCCAATTCGCTTTGCTTCTAATAATATCATCAATATCTTCAGCCAACAAAATTCCCCTTTAAAATATGTATTTCGATTCCTTTGAGAAATACTTATTTTAAACATATACACAAGATTTTGATGCGACCTTCGAATCATCGTAACATTTATTGCATATGACTCCAGTCACGTCAATCACAATGCTTTTCAGATTCCTTAACCGCCTTGAAACATTTCACAGCATGGTGCAGTTACAAAGCAATGATTATCTTTAATCACGCCTATTACCAATATTAACTTTACGCCACCTCTTCATCAAACCAACCCACGACTACCACGTATCACAATCTTACTCAGTTTCTTCCCACTTTCTGAATCTTTTCTCCATCTTTTCTCACTGAAACCCTAAACTTCCAACATTCTTCCAATAATGTCTTCTTCAACTTCATCTCAACTAAAAAAGGTTTCCAAAAAGAAAGGAAAGACCACAAGAACCACAATGGAAAGCAAGGTTGGCACCTACCAAGGTCAATCTGTTCTTGTTCCCCAGATGATCTCAAAAGAGAAAGAAATGCTTTATGCATCCCAGGTACTAATTCCTACTCACGCTGCTGGCAAGAGGTTAGCTTTAATGGGCCCTCTTACAGTCTTTGAAATTTTAAAAGACACCAGAAAAATTTTCCCAGTTTGCTATAATTTCAAACCTCTGTTTAATAAAATGGATGGCCCCAAGACTATAGAGTCTTCTGATTCAAACCCCGTGGAAAATCCAATCGTTCCTCCTAAGGACCCTTTCGCACTAGATTATGTAAAGAGTAACTTCAAACCATTTCGATCTTGCCCCACCTCCGACACAGCCTATCACAAATGGTTTAATAAGGTAGAAGCTAAGCAATCCCAGCAATGGGAAGAATTAGGTATCTATAACTTGATTAAACTATTGAAGCCAGGTTTTACTTATAGCCACCCATTGTTATTCGCGTCCCTATATTTCTGGGACAGTACTTACAATACTTTCCATCTCCCTAGTGGAATGATTACCCCTACCTTTTTTGACATAGTGGCCATTACTGGGCTATCACCAATAGGAGAAACATATATCCCTGACAATGAAGAGCATTCGAGTATTATCGACTTTGAAGTCAAGCTAGCAAGCTTTTCAAAGTTTATCAGCCACTATCATACTGAAGGTGACAGTGTGTCGGATGTAGAACACATTGCTTTCCTTACTTTATGGTTGTCAAGGTATGTCTTTTGCAGCAGATCCCTACAGGTAGCCAGTAGGTTTATTCCTCTAGCTAGAGATTTGCATGAGAATCGGAGGGTGTGTTTAAGCGAATTGCTATTAGTTGATCTTTATGAAAGTCTAAGGTAAGCTGTTTCGAGTCTAAAATCTCACACCTCCAAGAATATCCTGCTAGCTGGCCCTTTCTGGTTACTTCAGTTATGGCTAAATGCCATGTTCGAACCTTCACTATCAACTGCCAATACTATTGCTGAACAAGACCCTGAAATAGCGGATAGAATCATCGAAGGCACTAGGCTACAAAGACTAACCCCAAACGATGATAAGGATGACTTCAAAGTTCTATTCTCAAAATATATCATGATTTTATCCAAGAGGCATAAATTCGAAGAGACCATGGCGCCTTTTGCTTCAAGGACTCATGGACCTTCATGGTTCACCATGGCTCTCTCAGAAGTTGTCAAAAGCAAAGAAATTCAAGATGTATGGAGAGCCTTTTTGCTACCCACACTAATCTCTTCAAGAATAACTCCTGCTATGAATCAGATTTTCCTTTTCGCTTATCAGCCCAACTTCGTTTCGAGACAGTTTGGCTTGTGCCAACTAATTCCTGAACCCCTATTTCAAACGAAAAATGCCATCACCTCTGGGCGAACCTTCAAGGCACGAGAAGCCAAACTACAGCAGGAACAATACCAAGGCTTTGCCCATTTTGAACTAATAACCTTCTAACCTACACACCTTACAGCAAAGGGGTTTCTAGAATGGTGGACAAAGTTCTATCAGACTTATATGTTCGATACTCTTACTATTCAGTAGAAACTAACTGATGCATTCGATGTGCAGGTACCATGCAAGAAAGGTATGTTCACTCATGCCAAAGAGATTAAAGCTTTTCAAAATTATTTCGAAACTACTTATGATCCCACACACTTGGAATCCACTGTGCATCAAGCGGCTGAGACCTTGAAGGAAAAATTCAAAGAAAAAGTTTCTAAGTTAAAACTTCCTTCAGGGTTGTCACCTGAGGATAGGTATAGGTTGGCATTCGAAATGCATCCACCTAAATTTCCTAGATTACCTACCTCAGAACTGGCTCTGGCTTGGTTTCCTCCATACCCTTGGTGGTTCACTTGTAAAGAAATGTTCAAATATCTTCAAAAGAAACCAAAGCCATCTGAGACTGTGACATGGGCTCGACACTGGCTCCACGATTTCCCAAGACATCTTCGCTATGACCTTTCTGCCATGTCGATTAAATCTGATCAAGGCACAGGTGCGAATGCTTGGGAAAATCCCAAACGTTTCTTATTTCCTATATCTTTAACTTTTGCCTTAATTGTTTCAATTTTCAGCCATCAGGATAAAGACTGCTGCTTCAAAGTCAAAAGAAGGGAGCGCCTCTCAAGCCTCTATCGAAACCACTGACAATGTGACTCCATCCGAACCATCAACAACAACAACACCAATAATATCCAGTGCTCCAACTCCACAGGTAATCACTTAGCCTTGATGTTTCGAATTCACTAATGTTTCATGATTTGCATCTAACTCTTTGTTTAAATCTTTTTAGACCAACAAACTTCCGCCTACCACTCCAAAGAAGCGAAAATCAAACACTACAGGGGAAGACCCCAAGGCTGGAGGGAATTTACCAGCTGCTTCGAAGAAGAAGCAGAAGAAGGATATTTCAAAAAGTGCTGCACCCACTAGTGTCTCTGGACTCGATTCCAGGGATGCTGCTCCCTCACCTAAATCCAAAGTTCCACCTTCGACCTCTAACGTAATGTTGGAACGTATAGCTAGCAACCTCTCTTCCGAGAGTCCACAAGTAAATTGAACTTTAAATCTTTTGAAAAAATAATTTCTCATTACCTTGGTGCATGCCTTTAATATTCTTTTTCTTCTTGCAGGATATTTTAAATCCAGCTCTTACCACTTCGATTTCACCATCAAAAGCTGCTGCTCCGATCAACTCTTCTTCTCAAGGAGATTCCAGCAACCTTGTACAGAACAAAGGTTCCTCCAATATGGCGGTTCTGGCTGGGGCTTCTGAGCAGCAAGATGATCAGAGTACTTCTCCTCCTCTAAAAGAATCAAATGAAGCAACACTTCATGAATCTGAAGAGGCTTTACAAAGAACTTCTCTTCAAAAGTCCCCTCTTGAAACCCTTCAAGAGGATCCAAAGGACACTCACGCTGAAGGAGAGAAAGCTGATTCTGGTCAAAGAAACGAAGAATCTGCAGGAGAAGGGTCTGAGGAGGAAGATGCCAACGATGGTTCGATTGCTGGGACAGAGTCCAATGCAAATAGCAGCGAAAACGAAGACATCGAAGTGGTGGATTTAGATGACGATGAAGAAGATAATGAGCACGAAAGGAATGAAGGGGATGGTGACGCAACCAATAAACCCATGGAAGTCGAAATGGACGTGACTCCCCTACGTGTGGAACTCCCTCAACCGTCTTTGTCCCGAATGACTGAAGAGGAGCTTGCTCTCCTGAGACAAAATGACCCTATTGGGTACATGAAGGCGAAGCTGGCTCAAAGGGATATTCCACCTGCTAGGGCTGGCACAAGTTCGACTAGCCATCCGCTGCCCATAGATGAAAGAATTGTACTTCTTAACAGGATCAGGAGAACAATTCTTGATGTGGATATATTCGAAGTGCTCAAACAGGATAGCACTGCTTGCTACACTATGAAGGAGTTGCTTACAAAAGTCAACCTTGCTACCTGCTCCTTGCCAGTTAGCATTATCTTGTTCGATCTTCAATCTTTGCTGGACAACGTGACTGGGTACATTCTCCAAGATGAATTTGCTTCCAGAAAGGTTCAAGAAAAACGCACTGCAATGGATGCTGCTTACGAACATGCTTCGAAACTCTCTCAAGAAGCTGAGGATCAAGCCATGCATCTGAAGCAAGCAAAAACTGATTATGAGGCTCGAGCTGAGTCCATCCTTCTCTGGGAAAGGCAAATTCAGGAACTTCAACAGAAGGTTAAAGAGGCTAGAGAACAACAATTAGCCTACGAAACCAATACTGCTGGTAACCAATTCGAAGAGCTTCTCAACCAGGGGCTTGCAGAAATGGAAACTGCAGAACAACTCAAGGGAGAAGTGGCCACCTTAGAGGGAGCAAGACGTTTTGCTCAACAAAGGCTTGAGTCTTTTCAAAGTACCTTCAACAGATTGAAGAATAATTCCTATTTCTAAATCTCAGTGTTCATTTGATTAAAATTTGGTTTTTTATATGTAATATTCGAACAACGCCATTTTGGCATCCCATATTGCCATTTTGGCATTTTTATGATATTTTGATTACGTTGTTACTATTTGAATCTCCTGCAGGCGTGGCTTATATTTCTTTAAATACTTCCCATTAACCTTTAGGATACGTTTATCATCCATCAGCTCTTCGATTTCATATGCATTGTTTGAGAATACCTTTAGTATTCGAAAAGGCCCTTCCCAATGAGGTGACCATTTACCTAACGTTTTATTTTTCTTGTCCATGGGCAATATGACTTTCCAAACTAAGTCATTAATAATGAATGCCTTCCTTTTCACCCTATTGTTATATGTCCTGGCCACTCTTTCTTTTTGTCTCATCAAGATTTCCAATGCATGTAATCTAACTTCGTCCAACTCAACTAATTCATTCATCATCATCTCCCAATATAATGCAGCTGGAATTTCGTTTTGTCTTTGAATTCGAACTGATTGTAGATGAATTTCTACTGGCAGCACTGCATCATGACCAAATGTGAGTTGGAAAGGCGTGGTGTTAGTAGCTTCTTTAGGAGATGTTCTATAGGCCCATAGTATTTGGTCCAAAGTTTTGTGCCAGTTCCTTGGCTTTTTACCAATATGTTTCTTGATTAACCCTATTATCACTTTATTAGCTGCTTCGACTTGACCATTTGCTTGAGCATAATATGGCGTTGATGTTAGTAATCTAAACCCAATTTCTTGGGCAAATTCTTGCATTTTTCTACCAGTAAACACAGAGCCTTGGTCTGTGGTTATGCTCTCTGGCAATCCGAACCTGTAGATAATGTGTTTCTGTATAAATTCAATAATAGCCTCTTGATCAGCAACTATTAATGGTATTGTTTCGATCCACTTGGTAAAATAGTCTATTCCTACCAAGATATATTTTTGTCCTTTAGACGAAGCAGGATTTATTTCTCCTATTAAATCCAATGCCCATCCTCTAAATGGCCATGGTTTGATGATTGAATGCAACTCACTTGCAGGGGCATGTTGAATCCCTGCATGTTTCTGACATTCCTCACATCCTTTAGCAAAGTCTATACAATCTTTGAGCATGTTGGGCCAATACATGCCATATCGAAACAACAGCCATTTCATTTTATGACCTGCTTGATGTGCCCCACATGCCCCATTGTGGACTTCTAACAATGCTAAGTATGCCTCACTTTCTCCTAGGCACTTCAATAATACGCCCTCTTGGGTTTTTTTGAACAATTCGTTCCCCATGAGGACATATGATAATGCTCTGTATTTTGTCTTCCTATCAACATTCAGAGTTGAGTTTGTCAAATAACTTACCAGTGGACTTCGCCAGTCTGCATCTGATAAAGTGTTTATGGCTAATATTTCGAATCCCTGTTTCTCAGCATAACCCAATTTCATACTCTCTAGATCTGATGGTATGAATCTAGTAGCCATAACTCTACCCCTTAATTCAACTAAATCCTCAAAAATTTTGGCAGAAACTTTATAACCTGAAGCCAAGTGTGCTAAGTCATTTGCTTCTTGGTTTTCTATTCTTGGTATATGTTGAATATCCATGTATTCAAATTTCCTAAGTAGCCTGTTGACTATGACGAAGTATATCATCAGGTTTTCCTTTATGCATTTATACTCCTTTGTTATTTGCTTGACCACTAATTCTGAGTCTCCTTTAATTTCGACTCTAGTTGCCCCCAATTCCAACAAGCTTCAAGTCCAACAATGAGCGCTTCATACTCAGCTTCGTTGTTCGAGCAACGAGGACCATCTAATTTATACTTGAATTTTGTTGGAATTCCTTCAGGAGAAATTAGAAGGACTCCAACACCACTTCCATTCCTGTGGGTCGAACCATCAAAGTATAATTTCCATGGTTGCATTTCGACGTAACTCATGACAGTCTGCTCAACCAATGAATGGTCCACAATGAAATCAGAAATCACTTGGCCTTTCACAGCTTTTAAAGGCATGAAAGTCAAAGAATATTATGTTAAGGCTAAAGCCCATTTACCAACTCTGCTATGCATTATTGGTTTCGAAAGCATGTGTTTAATGACATAGAAATGAGATGAAACATAAACATCAACAGGCTTTATATAATACTTGAGTTTTATACAAGAGAAATACAAACAGAGACATAGCTTTTCTAAATTGCTATATCTGGTCTCTGCATCATTCAATACTCTACTTAAATAATATATGGCTCTTTCGATGCCATTGCTATCTTCTTGTGCTAACATACTACCTATACTAACTTCAGAGGCAGATATGTACAATCTCATGGGCTTTCGCCATGAAGGTGGAGACAAAATTGGAGGCTGAGAGAGGTATCTTTTTATCTTGTCAAATGCCTCCTGATGGTCTTCGTTCCATTCGAAGGCCTGGCCTTGCTTTAGACGAAGCAACAGAGAGAAAGCTTGGGTTCTTCCACTCAGATTCGAAATGAAGCTTCTGAGGAAGTTAATCTTCCCTAGCAAAGATTGCAGCTCCCTTTTTGACGTAGGTGCTTTCGTCTCCATTATGGCTTTGGTTTTGTTCTGGTTGATCTCAATCCCTTTCTTGTGAACCACAAAACCAAGGAAATCTCCAGCCTGCATAAAAAATGCACATTTAAGGGGATTCATCTTTAAGCCATGTTTTCTCATTCGTTCGAATGATTGGCTCAAATGATGCAAATGTGTTTCTGCAGATATAGATTTGATGACTATATCATCAATATACACCTGCATAAAGGTTTCAATGAAATCATGGAAAATCGAATTCATTGCCCTTTGATAAGTTGCCCCAGCGTTCTTTAAACCAAAAGGCATCACCACCCATTCGTAAGTGCCTAAGGCTCCTGGGCAACGAAATGTTGTCTTGGCAACATCTTCTTCAGCAATGAAAATCTGATTATACCCAGATTATCCATCTAACATACTCAAGTATTCGAACCCTGTAGAAGAGTCTACTAGCATTTCTATCACAGGCATGGAGTACTCATCCTTAGGGGTTGCAGTGTTTAAATCTCTAAAGTCTATGCAGATTCTCAAAGAACCGTTTTTCTTAATAACAGGTACTATATTTGCTAACCATTCGACATACCTTGTGGTTATGATGAATTTGCACCGCAGCAACCTTTCGATCTCAGCTTTAATCTTTGTGAGAACCGCTGGTGCGAATCTTCTAGGAGTTTGCTTGAGGGGCTTCTTGCCATCTTTGATTGGAAGTCTGTGTTCGACTAACTCCCTCTTTAAACCAGGCATTTCGTCATAATCCCATGCGAAGCAATCTTTGTTTTTCTTAAGGACTTCGATCACTTCCTGCTTGAGGCCTGGGCTAAGTTTTGCACTTATGTAGGTTATTTGTTTCGTGTTTTCATCCCCTAAGTTCACTTCTTCGAGTGGATCCTATGCCAACATTTTGGCACCTGAGTCTATGGGGTCCCTTTCGAAGCCTAAGGGTTCTTTATCATAGATGGCGTCCATCCTTTGATCTATCTCAATTTCTTTAAAGGGTGAGCCTTTCAAGCCATCCCCACTTATTTCGTTCATCTTCACAGCCAATTTATTTATTTCAGCCTCTAAGGCCGCCTTTGATTCGTTCTCAGCCATATAGGCCGAAATCCTTTCGAAAAAGGAGGACTCAGTGATGAGTAAGGTTGTCGAAGTCCCAGCCTGGTGGCCGTCTTTGTATAGTACTTTCGACTCCTTCGTCATCACTGATTATTCTTCTATCCCAGTATAGGCCATCATGGCAAAGGGTCATATAGTAGTGGGCGTTTCTGGTTTCATTGATTTCATCATTTGGGATACAAGGAACAATCTTTGCCCGATGCTTGTCATAATTCCTCTTGTCAACTAAATTGATTGTTGACATGAAGTAACTCTGGTCTGCTTCAATGTTTTCCACGATCCCATCTTCTCTCCATAGAACTAATCGCTGGTGCATTGGCGAAGGAACTGCCCCTACACCATGGATCCACTCCCTTCCCAGCAACAAGTTGTAGTTGGCCTTGGCTTCGATCACCATGAACATGGTGGGCCTACAGCTTGAGCCTATTGTCAAATCCAATTGAACCACTCCCAGTGTTTTGCCTACTTTCCCTTCATAATTGGATAGAACCATATTATGGGGCTTGATGTCTCCTTCGCGTATTTCTAACCTTTTTAGCATGAAGTGGGGTATCAAGTTAACTGCAGCGCCCCCATCCACTAGAACCTTATTCACGCCATGGGCACCAACTTTTGCCTGAATAAATAGTGGCTTAAGATGGTTCTTCATAGCTGGTTCTGGACGTTCGAAGAACGCATTCTTCTCCTCGATAGCCCCATTATCCATCACATAGTAGCATACAGGCCTATGCTTCATCAAGTCTATGGTATCTTCTTCCTCATATTCATCAATTTCAGTTTCCTGTCCAAATTCAGAGGGAAGCACAGATACCACGTTGCAATTGAGGTTAAACGAAGACTCCCCCTCTGATTCGAAGTTATCCGTTATACTATCTTCATCTTCTTCTGGGCCTGGAGTGTATTCCTTTGGTTCATCCAGTTGTACTTCAGAGAAAAGCCTCCTATTAACTGGGGGTTTGCCTTCAGTTTGATTTTTTGGTGTGGGTTTGTTGGTGCTAGATTCACCTTGGTTCTTTGTTGAAGTTTCCCCTTTGTTTGCCACAGCTTCCCTCTCAGCCTTTCGAATCCTTTGTTGCCTTCGCCACTGGGATCTCGACATGGGGTTCCTTCCTTTGTAGTTCTCTAATCTCACCTCTTCCCTCTTCGCTATGTTGAATTGCCTTCTGTATGTCATAGCATGACGTGCGTTTCGTTCTGTGTTTCTCCATCTGTCTTTGCCTTTGTCATTTCTGACTTGCAGCCATCTGTATGTTGGCACTTCAGCAGGGAGTTTGAACGTCACTCTTCGAGCACCCTTAGGATTAGGGCTATCAGGCCTTCGTTGTTTGTATTTGCTATCGAAACGTGGGCCCATCTGAACAGTTTCTTGATGGTTCCAGCAAGGGGCGAAGGGAATTGTTTCGAAGGCTCTGGCCATGCTTTGATCATACACAGCAGAACACCTTGGGCATATCAAGCACTTGGTTGCCCCTTTGTAGCAGCGAAACACAAATTCCAGCAAACTTTCTACAGCCTTAGGATAACACCTAAATAGCTGGTTATCCTGGCGCCAGTTGTTGCCAGTTCGCGCCCTCTGCACCCTCTCTAAGTTCGCAGCGATTCTCTGATTGCAGAGGATGTTGCACCTAGGGCATAGTATCATTCCTGTATCTCCCTTGTGGCACGTCATGAGGTAATCCTTGAGACTAGCATCTCCAGCATGATTATCCTCCATTTTATACTTCTCTTTTTCTAAATATCTTTCTACCTCCTCCATCTCAGAGCGAGGTCTCTCCATATCCACCATGTTTACCTCAACATCCTCCCCCTTAGCTTCATCATCTCCCCATCCTGTGGGTTTTATATCTTCAATGTGGACCTTTGAACTCTCTGGGGCAGAATATTTGACCAAATAGTCAAATTTTCCACTGGGTTCCCCTAAAGTGTCCCATATTTCTTTCTGAGGGGAGGTTGGCTTCGTGATTTGGACTTTCTCCAATTCCAGCCTCAGGCCTTCAGTGACCTGTGTCAATTCTTGGTTTTGGTTTTCCTTGCCTTCAGTAGCCTGGATTTCTTTTGCAACAGCTAAAGGTGCTGCTTCAATCGAAGTCTCTGGTTGCTTGTGGACGTCTTCAGTGACCTCCTTATTGACTTCGACTATCACCCAACTTTCATTTTCAGTACCTTTCTCTCCTATTGGGGCATCACTTTGGTCAGCTTCCACCATGTTAATCTCTCCAATGCATGCAGGCTCGGAGTAATTGGTGTCTGCGACGTCCAAAGGATCTTCGTCCACTTTCATTTTTGCTTTATCAGCAAACTTCAGTCTGCCATCTTTAATTGCATTCTGAATTAGGTCCCTGAAAAGAAAACACTGTGAGGTTTTGTGGCCTAGGAAACTATGATATTTGCAAAATCCTCTTTTCTTTCTTTGATCTAAAGGAGGTATTTTGACATTTGATGGCACAATGTGTTGGCCATCTTTGACAAGTAAATCAAAAATCTCATCATATTTAGTGACATCGAAGGTATAAACCTTCTTTGGGAATTTGTCACTTTTCTCATTTTCAACAATTTCTTTCCCTTTTGTGGGAACTAATAATTTGCAGGAGTAAGGTGGTGCCTGTTTTAATCCAGCGAGGTCGATTTCGACCTCTTCGAATTCGAATTCAGGATAATCTTCTGCTTCCTCAGTTCCAACATAGGAGATCCTTTCCTTCTTGTTATTTTTAAAGACTCTGGCCTTTTCGGCCTTTAGCCTTTCGACCTGTCGAACCCTATCGGCTAACTGAGCCATATCCCTCAAATATTGAGTGTCTAGTTTCTTTCGAATAGAGTAATCCAAGCCACCAGCGGCCATTTCGACTAACTCATGTTCAGGCACTACTGTGTAACATCTGGATTTCAAAAGCCTGAATCTATTCAGATAATCATCTATGGGTTCAGTGAACTTTCTCTTGACACTGGCTAATTCCTTCAAACTTATTTTTGACTGTCCCATGTAAAACTGTTCATGGAATAATCTCTCCAAAAGAGCCCAAGTATCAATGGACCCAGGAGGCAAAGTGGTGAACCATGTGAAGGCGTTTTTAGTCAGGGAACTTGGGAAATATTTGATCCTGAGGTCTTCATTATTGGCTATATCTCTCGCTTCGGTTAGATATCTGGCTATATGTTCGATTGTTGACTCATTGGTATCCCCGGGAAACTTTGTAAACTTAGGGACTTTATATCCCCTTGGTAAATCAGTATGCATTATGTAATCTAATATAGGAGAAGCATAATTTGGCCTTCTAATTCCTGTGTTGAGGCCATTCTGGGCCATGACTCTCTCTATCATGGTGGTTAAATTATTTTCTGCCAAGATGTTATCGTTTCGAATTCTATGAACGATTGCATCAGCATCTTGATTTCGACCCACCATGACAACCCCCCTAGGTTGTTCTTCTCGAAACTCTGGGACTTCCCGCCTTTCGACCCTTGCCCCTGGTTCCATAATTTATCTTTGTGGGCCTTGGATCATTGGAGCTTCTAGCCTTTGTGCCCTTTCCCCCAAGTTAACTTCTTCTCTGGGTGGTCTATAGGTTGGGTCGTTAGCAACTTGTTCCATAATAGGTACGTTTGCTCGAACTCCCGCCTGATTCTGCCTACGCCTCTCTGGGGGAGCAAAGAAATCTGCTATTCGACTCATGTTATCTGCGTTTTCTCTATTTGTCACAGTCACATTTTGTACTATTGGGGCAAATATTTCCTGCATAGTTTGTGCTAACACCCCTATCATATTATGGTTACTGTCATCCATCAATTGCCTAAAAGCCAACTGGTTTTCTGTGGTTAAAATAGGCATTGCGCTATAACCCACTGACCCTTGGTTATTCGTCATAAACTGATTTTCCCCAGACCCAGACCCTAATTGTGGTGATGAATTCGACGTGGAATTGTGTAAGCCTGCCATAAAAGATGTTGGCATTCCATAAGAGAAGTTTCTGGTTCTATTACCATCGAAACCGGGTGGTCTAGTTAGTGGGGTGGCGAAATGGGTTTGTGTCCCTGATAGTGGGACGAATCCCCCAGGATAACCAATGGTTCCAGTACTTCCTAGGATCGAACTATTAGTTGATATGCCACTTATTTCATTAGTGGCTAAATTACTGGTAGAGGATGCAACAGACTTTGCATTCGAAGGGATCACATTAGATGTTCCCATCGAAGCGTACATATTAGTGCCTGTTGTATGTGGGGCATTTTGTTCCCCTTGTTGATTGTCAGAATTAGACATCTTGTTCAAACGTTTTCTTCTGGATAAGGGTTGGTTGCTATTGGTTATTTTACCACTTCTTAGGTTCATAAAACAACAAACTTATCACTCAGAGGTTAATTTTATAATGGTTACGTCTCAACAATCTTTATTTCTGTCCTAAATTCCGTAATGGCCTATTGTTGGTCCCACCGGGTGTGCCAATTTGTTTACAGTGATTTCTGGTAAACAACCGCTAGTCCTCCAAACTATCGAATAAACTTACTGACTGTTATTCAATTTCTCTGGTAACTCGCAGGATCGACTAGATTGATCCTAGGACGTGTTGGTCATTAGGGTAACTCTCATGATCGAACTGGTATTCATGGTTGGTATTTAGAATGTTGTGTAGGTGCTTAACTTACTTCGAAAAATCTAAAGGTGTGATCAAGTAAATGTGCGTGAAACTAAATTGCATGAATAAAGTTAAATTGTAAAGACATGTAAAAACTGCATAAAAGACAAGTAAATGACTTCGAAGCATAAAAACAGTTAATGTAAAAGATTCTCTGGAATGTAAAAGATTCGAAATATGAAGAAAGCGTTTAAATGCAAGAAAACTGTAAAATGACTTTAAGTAAAAAAGGTGTTCGAATGATAAAAACTTGAAGATAAAGGCATGAAATGTATAACAGTTTCTGAAATGTAAAGTATTTGAAATGAAAAGAAAGCATTTAAATGCAAGGCATCAGTAAAAAGACTTCGAATGAAAACATTTTAAATGCAAAAACTTGTAAATGGTATGGACATAAATATAAAGGAAAGTACTGGAAATGATAAAGAGTTTTCATTAAATCATAAACATGTGGTGTTATCATACGTACATTGCTCGTGCATTCGTTTCCCTAGCCATGTGGTAATTTGAATGTTTACTGAGTTTTTTATACAATAGATATGACACACGAAATCCTAATGCTAAGACTTCTATTTATACTACTTCGACCATAACGGTCTTGCTATAAGATTCTTCCACGTTCAGAACATGCAGAGCAATGCCTCTCTCCTGCTTCCACGCGTCTTCGAATGCTCCAGCGCATATATTTCAAATTTCGAACATCCCGCTTGCATTTGAATTTCAAATGTCTTGGCACTTCTTCGCTTCGAACGCATTTCTTAGACACAGCCTTGTTACCATTTTGAGGCTTCTTTGAATATATTCTCATAACTGTCACTCGAAACCCCAAACTTTGATATGCCCATTCGAAGCACTGCTTCTATCATTTCGAAACATGACATTTTGCTTCATTTCAATCGAAACGTCTAATTCGCTTTGCTTCTAATAATATCATCAAAATCTTCAGCCAACAGTAGGTAGGTAGCCCTATCGTTGGATGTTTAGGGACTATCAAAAGGAATTTTATGGTCATTGAAGGTAACATGTAAGGATACCTTAACATTTCGAAGGGATTGTCATCATGTAGGCAACATCGAGGGACAAGATCATTTCTCATAGGAAAATCGAGGGACAAGATCATTTCTAGTAGGCAACTCGAGGGATGTTTAGGGAGGATGATCTTTATGATAACTTTTAAACTGAGGTTCTTTTGCTAAGATATTCCTACGTTCGAGAGACATGACCATTTCCAAAGGCAACCAAGTGAGGAGTACCCTAAGGGTGCAATTGTGTAATAGTTCTTTTTTCAAATATTTGTCTTAAAATTAGTGATCTAATGATTAATTTATTTAATCTTATCATGCACACCTAATTACTAGCAATCTATGTACAAGCATATAAGAAAATATAAAGCGATAAATAAAGTTCCTACAACCATTACAAGGCTTCGGGACAGTTACAGTTATATTTGACTAAAATGTAAAGTGCGGAAAATGAAAATCCTAATTAGGGCTATTACAATCCATAGGAAGATACATAATCAGGAAATAGAATGCACACGTGATAATATTACAAACCATAGGAAGAAACATAATAATATAAGCACGTGAAATAAAGAAACGTCTAAAAGCCTAGTAAAAATTCTAAGTAAACAATAACATATTTTTGTTTGTTTTTTTATTTGATTTTTAAATAAAATAACTAAGTGAAATAAATACCTAAAATTTAATTAGAGAAGTAAATTAACTAAAAATAAATAAAAAATTAATATCTAAGTCCTTTTTGTATTTTTTTTATAATAAAAAGAAATGATATAAATAAAATTAATCCTAATTCTATTTCATTTTAATTTAAAAAAAGTTAAAGTTTAATTAATTAATTGTACTCAAAATTAATTATTAAAAAAAAATCCTAAATTTATATGTGGTTTTATTATTATATGAAAAATTATTTTGAAGTTAATAAATTAAAAGAAATAAAGAAATTTAAAAAAAAAAACAAAAGAAATGGGCCATACTGAATAGTAAAACAGGGGGGTGTTGTTTGAATTTCCGTCTGGCCCAAATGATGCCAAGCCTAGGACATCTTGGGATCCTGTGGGTTTGCTGGCATAGATCTAAGGAGTATGGTGTGCGCTTGAGCATGTGAAACACTGGATATGTTGAACAACTATTAGAAAAAAATACAACATGCATCATTGGGGACTCGAACCCAGTCCTTTCCTTAACACGCGCGCTTCATCACCATCTGAGCTACTGATCATTCATTGGTCGAAATAATAAAACAATATTATATACCAAAGTTAATCAGCAATATCCAAAAAATCAAAAAATATGCACTGGATTTGAATTATCCAGTGAGAGGCTGCCACACATTCATTTTCCTCCCTCATTCGTCGTCTTAGCCTAGGACCTATAGTGACATTTTATCACATGATGATGGTATTTTACTTTTGGTAAAGCCCAAGATGTCTAATTCAATCCCTATTTTTATCAATTTTGCATTTGAAGATGTTATCTTGATGTAAAAGGTCTTGGGAAAAGTGGCTTTTGTTGACTTTTTTAAAATGACCTATAATGTTTGAGCTCATGTCTTTCAAATGGTGCATCTCATGATCTTGGGGGCTGAAGAGAAGTTGTGGGGAATTAGATTTCTTCAAAATGAGCTTTGGTAGGAAAATGTTTGATAAAGAATGAGAAAGTTATGCATGGTCAAAGTTTGGTTGGCTTTTCCTATAGAAACCCTAATTTAGCAATTGTTGACTTTTGATGAACTAGGAGAATTTCTTGAGGAATCATGATCAACCCTTGATCAAATGATGGATATCACTTCAAAATGTTTATGTTGACTAAAAATCTTGATGTTTGATTGTACATGGGCCACAATTGACTTTTGACCTAACATAGTTGATTTTCCAATAATTGAGCAATTGAATGAGCATACTTTTTGTGGAAGGAATGAAATTTGGCATAGATAATTGAAGGAATATTAGGACCATGTGAAGCA
Organism: Vicia faba; assembly: GCA_948472305.1. NCBI lineage: Eukaryota > Viridiplantae > Streptophyta > Magnoliopsida > Fabales > Fabaceae > Vicia > Vicia faba. The sequence goes on from OX451735.1 coordinate 1,013,463,921, forward strand.
TTTGAGACCATTGGAGCTCAACCATCTTGATGAAAATTGAAACCCTAGTTGGGGGTTCATTTCTTTTGGAGGAGAATTGTCTAGTCAATTCTTGGTCATCCTTGAGCAACTAAGAACCTCTAGGAGTATGTCTTGTGTGAAAATGGGAGGGAAAATATTAGGGTACAACAGAAAGGAACAAACATCCATACTTGGAAGGATTTGGACGCTGCCTTTTACCGCCAATATCAATATAACATTGATCTTGCACCAACTCGGGTGCAATTGTAAGGCATGACCATGGGTTCAAATGAGGGTTTCAAAGAGTATGCCCAAAAGTAGAGAGACTTGGATGGTAGGGTGTAGCCACCTTTAACTATTAGATAATTGGTAGATATGTATATGGGGATACTGACTTGACATTCTTCAACTTGTTGATTGGGAGTTTGTCATCTAGATTTACTGAATTGATCTTAACTGGTGAGAGGGTTGAAAGCGGGGATTAAAAGCGGGAAGATACATATGGCCTCCACCTCAAATGCTGTGAAAAAACAATTTACTGGTAAAAAAGAGACTAATGTAGTGTATTGATCAAGAAGCCGTGTGAAGAATGACCATTAGCATTCAGTCCAACTCCAATCCAACTCCAACTCAACATCTGCGTCAACAAAATAACCAACAAAGGCCGGATTCCCAAAGAAGAAAATTTACTAGAATCAATATGCAATTATATCAAGCTCTGCAACACCCTTAAAAGCTGATTTAGTAACCTTGCGAGATCCCCCTTCCAACCCTAACACCCCTTCTCCAATGTACAACCCCAATGCCAAATGTGCGTACCATTCAAATAGCCTCGGACATGATACCAGTGATTGTTTGGCATTAAAGAACAAAATCCAACACCTAATTGATAACAAGAAAATTAATTTCGACCCTCTACCAACTCCAAATTTCATCACCGCACCCATGCTAAATCATGGTAAGGGTGTCAATGCTATTGAAGATGCTTTTTTGTTGCCTCCATCAATGAATTGACCACTCCTTTGAAGATTGTTAAAGAGAATTTGCTGAAAGTCAGGGTATTCCATGGCTGCCTTGAAGACGGTTGCTGATGTTCTATACAAAAGAATGGTTGTGAATAGTTGAAGAAAGGTTTCCAACACCTAATAAATATCCATGATATTCTATTTGAAAGATCTTCATCTGTGAAAAGTTTGACCAAAAGTGTATCTCAAGAATTTGAAGACGTGTCCATCATTACTTTCTCAAACAAACCTATTATGATCACTTCTAAAGGTCCTATTAGGATTCCTGTTGAACCAAGAATAACTCCACTAATTATCACTACAACGAGTCCAGTTCCCTACTCTTCTGATAAGGATGTACTATGGAATTATGAGGCGTAAGTGTATTACCATGGTATCAAACAAGATTCCTGGATTGATGAAGATGAAACTATTGACATTACAAACATTGTTGGATCAAGTAAAGTTACTAGGACGAGGAAGATCTTCTCTCCATATATTTCACCACCGACAACCAGTACTGATACTCGAGGAAAGGAAAAAATTACTAAGCCTGCCATTACGGAGGTTCCCATAAAAGATATTACCATTGAGTACCCATCTACTCAAGAAATGGAGGAGATTTTAAAAATTATCAGAAAAAGTGACTATAAGATAGTGGAACAGTTGGGGAAAACACCCTTGAAGATTTCCATGTTGTCTTTGTTGCTATGTTCCTAGGCACATGCTCAAGCCCTGATAAAATTATTGAAAAATGCACATGTCACATAAGAAACTACAGTCAACCAATTTGAAAACTTTGTAGCAAGCTTGACTGTCAACAACGGTTTAGGGTTCTCTGATGCAGATTTGACGCCGATGGGGAAGAATAACAACAAAGCTCTCCACATTTCCATAGAATGCATGGGCACCACCCTGGAACATGTATTAGTGGATATTGGATCTTCTCTCATTGTCTTACCAAAAGGAGCTCTAGATAGGTTGGACTATGAAGGTTTGATACTAAAGCCTAGTGACATTGTGGTGAGAGCTTTTGACGGATCAAAGAGAATGGTCTATGGAGAAGTTGATCTCTCTATCAAAGTTGGGTCTCAAGTATTCAACTCAACATTCTACGTGATGGATATTCGTACTGCTTATTCATGCCTGCTTGGACGCCCATGGATTAATGGGGAATGTGCAGTGTCTTCCACACTACATCAAAAGTTGAAATATCTGGTCAAGGGGAAATTGTCACTGTATACGAAGAATAAGAGTTTATGACTAGTCATCTGAATTCATTCATGTATGTTGAAATGGATGAGAGTTCGTTGAAACTCCTTGTCAAGCCTTTGAGGTGGTATCTCCCATGGCTGTTATTTCCAAGGACACTCCTGACACTCCTAAAGCTGCTAAAGATACACCAAGGATGGTATTGTACCCCATTTTTTGCCCCTAAGATCCCTTCATCATACCATATTGATTCAATCACAACAAGATCACATTAGGGCTTGTGGTTCTTCTCCCTAGCTCTAGCTTTTCTCTTTGAGGAATCACCAAGCACCTTGACTTGTTTTCCTTTTGTGATCATGAATATTTTGTCTTGATTTTTATTTCTAATTTATAAAATGCAATGTTGGTTTATCTTACTTGTTAATAATGTAGGTAAAGGCAATGTGGCTTAACAAGTTGATCCATGGGTTCATGAGTTTATTTCCATGCCCTAGTCAATAAAGTTTGAGAAGTTCAAACCTCACCATTGAAAATATGTTGGAATAAATTGCATGGCAAGGTGTATCTTTGTTCACCCCATTTCAAAGTTATCAAGATTGATTCAAAGGTACAAGGGGGTTGATTGAAGAAGCTGGCATGCTTGGACAAGGCTTTGTTCCCATTGGTCACAAGTTCATATTTATCTCAATACTCAATATATGGAAGTGGTTTGTATGTTTATGAGTTCTCATTATCATCCTCAATAACTTCTATTTACAAAGCAAGAGTGTTGGTACAAGAAGGTTGGTCAAAATTATCGAAGTTCCTCAAAGCATTTTCTTGGTCTATGAGCTAGGGTTTTGACCTTCAAAGAGTTATATCTTGCTCATATTTTGGTATTTTTGAGTGATTCAAAAAACATCCTTCTCTTCAAAGGGTTATTAACAAATCACTTCAAAAGTTTCAACGATTTTTCATGTGGAAGAATCTTGATGATAAAGAAAGATTACAAGTCCTCCAGATGAACCCCCAATTTTCCATGTGTGACTTTAAATGATCATAACTTAGTCAATTTTTATCACCTTCAGTCCACTCTTTTTCCAAAATGATCTGGAGGATGTGAATTTTATTCCTTCTTTTATGTGAAAAGTAAGAAAATGGATGGAAGATTCCCTAAGAATGCAAAATATTATAGGTCATTTCATGATTTTTTGCCAACTTCAACAATTCATAACTCTCTCAATTTTTGGATATTTTGAATGGTTCAAGTTTCAAAATGTCATTCAAAAGGTCTATTTCATGCCATATTTTTTGGTCAAGAGAAAATTCCAATTGGAAGGCCATTTTAGGTCATTTTTGAAGAAAAATTTGAAAAATTTCTAAGTATGGAAAGTCAACCCTTTTTCTCCAACTTTGACTCAATGCAACTTTCAGCTCAAGCATCCATTTGATTCCATTATTTTTTATATTGCAAATATTGTAACCTCATCTATCTAAAGCATCAAGACTCATGTCCTAAGACCCCTTGAGCTGAAAATGCCATTATTTTGAAATTGGTAGCTTGAAACTGAAGTTTCATCACAAGTCAGATTTTGAAATCTTTGTTTTCGCTTCTAATCATAAGTTTTCCATACATTTTTACTTCTGATCATGTTTAGAAACTTTCCAAAGGTGTTTACCATAATGAAACACACAATTTGGCTGAATTTTGATGCTAATCATGTCTAACTTTGTTTATGCTGCAGACCTCCATGATTTGCCTCTAAACTTCATCATTTCACATGCTTGAGGATCCCACTCATTCTCCTATAAATAGAGGGTCATCTCCCATTAATTTCCTCAAGCTTGGATAGCCAGAATCACCCTTCCAAACTTGCTCCATAACTAAATTTTCTGTAACTTCATAATCAGTGTTCAAGCCTTTTTTTAATCCAAGTTTTCTATCAATTCACCTTCCTTGATCTTCCCTGGAGCTAACCATACAATTACCTTCAAGAATCGTGCCTTATATTGCTCTATAGAAGTCTGGTTTCAGAGCTCTGCAACTCAACTTCAATAGGTAGATTTCTCCATCAATTCTTCAAAACTTTGATATCATTGTGATGCTTCCATTGCCCTGGTTCTAGTTGCAACACTTGCTTTTATCTGGAAACACGTTTTTACCATGAAATTTCAAATCCCTTTTCAAAACATTCCTTCCAAATTGCTTGAGCTACAATTTATATAAATTTGTCGCGAAGGTGTGGTTGTCTTCATCTTTAAGAGACGAAGCAAATGGCATAGGTCCGCGCTTCTGATTTTACAGTTTGAGAGACCTGCAATTCACATTGGTTGGAGGTTGAAGATGACCAACGTGTCATCTTCCAACCAATGAAGGTGCACCACTTGTTTTTTTGAATTTCTGATTTAATATGTGATCCAGTGTTTTATTCACTAATGACCATGATATGTACAACGCACCAGATCACTTGGATTTGAATACTAACGTGTTTTGACTCTCATCCATTGGTCCACATCTTTTTGGTTTTTATTTTATTTTCTGATTTTTATATTTAATTGTTTTAAACTTCAAAAAATTATAGAAAATTCATTTTTAGTCCAAAAAATGTGGAAAAATTATGAAAACTATTTTTGATTATTCTCTTTCTGAATTTTATTTTTTCACAATTTTATTTTGTGTTTTCCTATTTTTTATAAATTATCACTTTATTTGATTTGTTTTAAATGTTTAAAAATATTTTTATACATTTTTAAATTCTGAAAAAGTTATGGAAGGATCCAATAATATTGTGACAAATATTGGTAACCTTATTTATTTTTTATTTCTGACTTTGTTATTTTTTTATCATTTTCGGTTTATTCTACTCATTTCTTTTAATTTTAAAAATAGTTTCTGACTTTAAAAAATTACCAAAAAATTTATAAACATATTTGAGTCCTTTTCTGATTTTTCTATGGTCTTACTTTTTATTTCTTGATTAATTTGAACATAGTTGATATTTTCTCTTTTATATCTATTTTAAAATATTCTAAAACTTTTTTAATGTATATATTAAATGCAATACTATTTTGTGATTATTTTCTGGCTGATCTTGGATTGAATTTTTTATTATGAACTTTGTTAACATCATTGGATCCATGGTGTTGAATCTAACTCCATAAAATGGATGAATGATTTTATTAATAGTTTAATTAAAATTTAATTGAAATGTGATTTGTATTCTTTCCCATTCCTCTTCATATCATCTCTTTCTTATTACACTAAGTGTTATTGGAGCATGATCTCTATATCATGTCTCAAAATAAATGGTGCATAAATTGGTATTGACCGGCCTCAAAATAGGTACGACTTCTATATAAGTCCACTTACGATTTCTTAACATAGCGCTAAATATTGTCCCGATTCGAATAAATGATCATTCGTGGCCCAAACCTATCTTTGCAAGCCCAAACTTGTTAATTTGATCCCTTTGATCCAAGAACTTTGAGATTCATTGTGTGGAGGCTTTGGTTCTACCAATTCTCTAATGGATCTATAACACTTTTGGTCAATACGGATCACTTAAACATCATTGATCATTAAATGGTACTTGTGAGGATTCCAAATGGATGATATACTTGACAAAAAGCAAATGCAACTTGTTGTGTGGAGGCTTTGGTTCTACCAATCCTCTAATGACTTCCAAATGCAAGTTTCAAGAGGGTCATCCAACTAACCACTAATTATTAATTTGTTTCATTTTATGCTTTTATTTTTTATGCTTTATGTACCATTTACTTTAAGCATTATATTTCATGTATTTGTATTTTGCTCACTTAAGCATTTCTATCCTTGTTATTTTTGTTTTGCTCACTTGAGGCTTTCTTTTCTTTTTCAAGACACCTAAAAATCAACATGAACCCTAAAAAAGGCTTTAATGATACTTGGACTATTTGGTTATTATCCTTGGCATTATGGAGTATTGGACTTCTTGGACTTAGGATTAGAAACCTTGGCCTATGTTGGAGACCTTGTGACCTTAATTGATATTTTTTCTAGAGTTCTTGAGGTTTACCTCAAGACATTGGGTTGTTTTTTTTTGTGTGCAGGTTATTGTGATTACATTCTTTGTTTGTAATCTAGAATTCACCCGTATACAGTCATTACTCTTCCCAATTTTTAGTGAAGACTTAATACACTTGAAGTTTGGTTCTCTCAAAAGGTCTAGTATCTTTTCTTGTTTGGTTTTAATCCAAGGAATGGGAATTCTATCTTGACTCATAATGTCAAATATTTGCTTCTTGTTGGTTAGATGGTTCTTATCCCTAGCTTTTATCTTATACTTTAGGATAGTCTCTTCTTCTCCTCCCATCTTCTTTAATTTCAAAAATCTTCTTCCTCCTTTTGAAAACTCTTCTTGTTTTTAAACTTGAACCACTTTCATAATAAACTTGGACTTAGGTCCATGCATTTTCAAAACCTTTTCATGAATAAAATTCAATCAACTTAATAATACCTTGACATTTTTTGTGAGAAGACTAAAAGTCAATCAATCTCATTTCAAACCATTTTTCCATTTTGGCTCTTATCTTTGAGACTTTTCTCCAAAGATTGGACTCTTTTCAATCCTTGTAGTGATGCAAACAACTATACTTCTACAATATGTAGTTAAGAGAGATATTTTCCACTTGGGTGTTGAGTGAGGCATTGATTATTTTAAAATCTAAGCCATATCCTCCACTTTGAGATGATGAAAATTCTCCTTTCTCATTATTGTGGGTAGTAAGTATGTTTTCCACACGGACAATGACGATAATGTCTTATCTCATATAATTAACCAACACACTTGTGTTTTAAATTTTTTTAAAGAGGAACTACGTGTACCCTGATCCTCTATTGCACGAAAGGTGGTACGTAGGCACTAAAGGTTTGCAACCGCGAAGGGTAGTACCTTCGACATCTTGCTCGTGACGTTGAACCTATGAACCCTATATGTATGATCTTGTGTATGATTGTTGCATCATGCATCCATGCACTCATAATCATCTTTTGAAGGAATTTTATTTCAAGGGACTTAAAAGTTGACCATTTGTGAATACCTCAAGTACCTTTTGACCATGGATTCTGGATAAAGAAAGACTGGAAAATACAGTTTCAAGGATCCTAAGATAGATGAGTTGATCAGTCTAAATCCTGAGATTGAGTGTTCTGAAGATTTTCGGAAGAAGTATGGATCCACCATTCCTCTCATGAAGCTTAGGATGAAGGAGGGTATTCTCTCGACCTTGGACCCGTTCTATGATCCGATGTATCATTGCTTTACTTTCCCTGACTATTAGTTGATGCCTACACTAGAGGAGTATTCTTATCTGTTGGATTTACCTGTTACTGATCGTGTTCCTTTTACTGGTTTGGAGGGTGAGCCAAAATCCCACGAGATTGCTGCTTTGATTCATCTGGGGAAGTCTGAGGTTGAATCCCATATGACTACTAAAGTAGGGATTAGAGGATTACCAGCTAAGTTCTTATTGGAGAAAGCTCTTTACTTTGCTAGGATGAAGAGTACAGTCGCTTTTGAGGCCATCTTTGCTCTACTTGCTTACCGGTTGTTCTTATTTCCTAATGTGGACAAGTTTGTTGACATTAATGCTATCAGGATCTTCATGATTGGAAACCCATTTCCTACATTGTTGGGTGATGCTTATTACTCTATTCATATTCGGTATTCTTATCATGGGGGGATGATTATCTGTTGTACGCCTCTGTTGTACGAGTGGTTTATCTCTCATATGCCTCAGTCTGATGCTTTTTGGGATATCAGGAAGGAACCCCATTGGGCTCCTAATATCATGGAACTTACTCACTCGGACATTCATTGGTATCATAGAGCTTACAAGGATGTATAGATTGTTGACAGTTGTGGTAGTTTCCCCAATGTACCTCTTCTTGGTCCAAAGGGAGGAATTAACTATAACCTCGTTCTTGCACGACGAAAGCTTGGTTATACGATGAGGGATAAACCAAATAGTATTCATTTGAGTAGTTTATTTTTGAAGGAGAGAGAAGACCATAAGGAAGCTAGGGAGAAGATTGCGAGGGCCTGGCGTCACATTCATAAGAAGAGTAGGAAAGATTTGGGACCAAGAGGGGCTGTTTCTTTGGAACCTTATCTTCAGTGGGTCCAAACGAGAGCTATTCAGTTGAAGATGTCGTATTCTCAAGAAACACCTATGCCTGATTTGTTTGCGAAGACCACTCCTCCCTTATTGGATTATATAGAAGAACTACAACTTACTTTAGTCATGATGCAATAAGAAAGGGGTGCTTGGAAGAATAAGTGCCAAACTTTAGAGATTTCCTATAGAGCAGACTTGAAGGAGAAAGAAGACTTGATTGAGATCATGGAGAGATCATGGAGAGGCGAGGGGATTTATTTTCTCCTAAGCCTCATTCAGATTCTAGTTGCTCACTTTCTGATTCAGGTGATTGGAAAGAGGTGTCCACCAGATATGCTGAAGAAAACCAGAGGTTGAAGGCTCAGATTACCAAGCTTACAGGGAAGCGCCGGTGTATAGAGTGATCTCCATCAGTTTTACTTCTTAGGGTTTTAGACTTTATGTTCATCTTGTACTTGGGATTATTGAAACTTGTAATCCATTTTAATGTTATTATAATAAAAAAATTTAGTATTTCAAATGTGTTATTACTTTGATATTTGCAATGTGTCTTTAAATCTTTAAGTCCCTTGAAATATTAATAATAAAAATTAATCATGTGCATTGCATATCATGCATCATATTGCACGTATTTCTTGCATTTGTTATGCATATCCAGGTGTCTTACCAAGCTTCTTTACATCATTCAGCAAACTGACTCACCACTACAACACACGAGCTAATTTCAGAAGGAAGATGGACAACTTAGAACAAGAGAATCACGAGTTGCGTGAGGAGGTTTTTGCTTTAAAGGCCATCATGGACACTCTTACTGCTCTGATGGAATCTCTGGCGGCTGCTCAGAATCAGCCACCGAGTGTTAAACCTCAACCAACAAGGGTTGCTGCTGAAGCTCCGGCTGTTCCTGTGTCTGCTACTCCAGTTTTTATTCAAAATCGCATGCCTCAAGGTTATCCATGGGGAATGTCAGAGAAATTTGTGCATGAAAGTTTCAATCTTGGTCCTCAAGAAGCTCTAGTTGTTCAGACTACTATTACTCCAGCACTCCTGTGGTGCATGTTGCTCCTACTGCACCTCCTTCGGTGTATATGGTTCCATTTGTTAATGATGATATGTGTCTCCGTTTTCCTCCACCAAGTGAAGACTTGGGTCTTTATGACAAAATGGATGACATTCAAGAACAGTTTGATAAGATTTAGAGGGAGATGAAGGCCCTCAGGGGAAAGGAGTTATTCGGGAAGAACGTGAATGAATTATGCTTGGTCCTGAATGGTAAGATACCTGAAAAGTTTAAGGTCCCGATGTTTGAAAAGTACAAGGGAAACACTTGCCCTCGTGCTCATCTGGTGATATATGTAAGAAGAATGTCTACCCATACTGATGATCAGCGTCTGCTGATTCACTTTTTTCAGGATAGTTTGACCAGTGTTGCGCTGAAATGGTATATGAGTTTGGACAACGTCAACATCCATACTTTCAATGACTTGGGAGAAGCATTTATCAGACAATACAAATACAATGTGGACATGGCGCCTGACCGTGATCAACTCAGGGCCATGGACCAGAAAGACAGGGAATCATTCAAAGAATATGCATAGAGATGGCGTGAGGTAGCCGCCCAAGTGATTCCTTCCATGGAAGAGAAGGAGATGACTAAGATTTTATTGAAAATTCTGGGTGATTTCTACTATGAGAGGATGGTAGCGGGTGTGCCAAGTGACTTTACTGAAATGGTAGGCATGGGTATCCGGTTAGAAGAGGTTTTAAGAGAGGCCCGTTTAACAAAGAGTGAAGGTTCTGGAAATACGAAGAAGCCATCATATGGGTTTAGAAAAAAGAAGGAAGGAGATACAAATGTTGTTATGAAAGAGAGAAGAGTTAATCCTTCTAGAAGAAGTTATCAGCGTCATCAGCAAGTCGCCTCAGTTTCTCCAGTTGTTGGTATAACTCCAACCACCGTTGCTTATCAGAGACCATTCCAGCAGGGGAATCAAGGGTATAATCAGAGAAGGGATAGTTATGACCCTATTCCTATGAGTTATACAGAGTTACTACCGGCATTAATTCAGAAGAAGCTGGTTCAGACCCCACCACCTCCCACTGTACCATCACCGTTGCCTTGGTACTACAGAGCAGACCAAACATGTGCTTTTCATCAAAGAGCATAAGGGCATAATGTTGAGAACTGCTATCCTTTAAAGACTGAGGTGCATAAATTGATGAAGTCCGGTATTCTATCCTTCAAAGATATGGGCCCTAATGTGAAAGACAATCCTCTACCCAAGGACGGAGGAGCAAATACTATGAACATGGTGGCCGGTTGTCTAGGTGACTTCCAGGTTTTTGATATCAATCTAGTTAGAGAATATTTGGTGAAAATGCATGCAGACCTATGTGAATTTAGCTATTATAGGCATGACCATGCTGGTTGTGCTATTTGCAGTACAAACATACAGGGTTGCAACAAGATAAAGGCTGATTTGCAGGAGATGATGGATGAGGGCCTCATCCACATAATCAGGCCTAGGGCAAAGTATGAAGAGGAAGTGAACATGGTTTCTGGATGTCCTAGAGAGTTCATAATTTTTGATGTGGAGTATATGAATGAGGACCTTGTGCAATTGCACGCTACTTTCTTCCACATGGTTCGTCAGGTGGAACATCAATATGGATCTTGCCGAGTTTGCTGCCAGGACTCCCAAGGATGTTCAATTGTGAGGAAAGGTGTTCAGTTGTTGTTGGATAATGGAACCGTCAAGTTTATAGGTCAAAGGGATGATTACCATGAAGTTGATATGATTAAGGTTTATTTGGCTGAAGAAGAGTCATATTATGAGTATACCTCTGCAGATGAGTATTTCTCCTCAGATGAGGATTATTTCAAGAGATAACTCAATAATGACTGATTATGTTGAAGAATGGGTAAACGTCATTGTTCCTTGTTTTGGTACACCTGCCCATTTTGAAGTTGAGTATCATAGCAAGCCAGCTATTACTCCATTGGTGATTAGTTTGCCGCGTCCTGTCCCCTACAAGTCAGATAAGGCAGTACCCTACAAATATAATGCTACAATTTTGGAGGATGTTGTGGAAGTTCCCATCCATCCAATTCCTGATGTTGGAAATATTGTTGAGACTAGAAGAGTGACCCGCAACAGTCGTGTATTTGCACCAGTTGTTCAAGGAGATGTGAGTACTGGAAATAAAATTGTTGAAAATGTTAAACCCAAGAAGGCAGTGGGTGAATCTAGTGGAGCTACGCTAGAGAAAGAGATGGATGATATTTTGAATATAATCAAGATGAGCGACTACAAAATTGTGGATCAGCCACTGCAGACTCCTTCAAAAATATCAATCTTGGCTTTATTGATGAACTCCGCTGCTCATAGGGAATCTTTGATGAGGGTATTGGACCAAGCTTTTGTGGAAAGTGACATGCCTATATACCAATTCAGAAGTGTAGTAGGGAACATTATGTCATGTAATAACCTGAGTTTCTGTGATGATGAATTGACATATGAAGTAAGGAATTACAACTTGGCCCTCCACATCTCTATGAACTACAAGAATGATTCAATATCTAATGTGTTGATTGATAATGGATCCGCTTTGAACGTTATAACAAGGAGAATACTTATGAAGTTGAAATATCAAGGAACACCCATGCGCCCAAGTGGCATTATTGTGAAAGCATTTGATGGATCAAGGAAATCTGTTATTGGTGAAGTGGACTTGCCTATTCATATAGGCCCACATTTGTTTCAGATTACTTTCCAGGTCATGGATATTGTACCCGCTTATAGATGCTTGTGTGACGGCCGTGGATACATGAGGCAGGGGCTATCACTTCGACTTTACACCAAAAGCTGAAGTTTGTACGTGAAGGAAAAATGGTGATTATAAATGGAGAACAAGCATTATTGATATCTCATTTGTCCTCTTTCAACATTGTGGAGGTGGATGAAGTTGCTATTGGAACCCAATTCCAAGCTTTATCCATTTACAACATAAGGGGAAATGAGAATTCTATGGTTTCACTTAAGGATGCGCAGTAGGTTGTGCGTAATGGTCATAGTGAAGTATGGGGACAGATTGTGGATCCACCTGTAAACAAGAACAGAGTTGGCTTAGGGTTCTCTTTGAAGAATGATAAAGGTAAGAGCATGAAGCTGAAGTCTGCTGCAGGCAAGTATCAAGACATCATCCGTAGCGGGGGTTATCTTCATCCAAATGTCTGAGATTAATGCCATTGTGGAAGATGAAGCAGAGCCAGAAACGCCGAATTATGTGACGCACGAAGTTAGGGTTCAGAACTGGATAACCATTGATGTTCCCTCTTGCATACATGTTTCAAAGTAATTTGTTGTGTTAATCTTTTTGAAAAGCTTCACTCTGCCCAAGGTGGAAAGTATTAATATTGTAGGGGCTTGTCAGTTTTCTGTGATTTTAAAATCAATAATAAAAGTTGTCTTTGTTTCCCAAATTGTGTTTTTATTTTTTGCTTTTTTTCTTGGAAAATGGTAATCAGAAAAAACATTTCAAAATAAATAATAACTAAAATTGTATCTGCATGATCACTTGTTATATGTGTCAGTTTCTAAAGACAATCATAAATCATATGTGCAGACTAATTAAAAAACCCGTTGAATGCAATGACCCTGCACCCTCTCCGAACTTTGAATGTCATGTGTATGGGGCCGAAGAAGAAGACTATGATGAGATCCCAGAAGAGGTCTCACAGTTTCTTGAGCGTTGGGAGGATGCCATTCAGCCATATAAAGATCCATTAGAAGTAATCAATTTGGGTTCAGAAGAAGATCCGAAGGAAGTCAAGATTGGAGCGTTACTACAACCTGATGTGAATAACAGGTTGATTGAGTTGATGAAAGAGTATGTGGATACTTTTGCTTGGTCTTACCAAGATATTCCTAGTCTAGATACAAATATTGTAGAGCACCGTTTGCCATTGAAGCCAAAGTGTCTGCCAATCAAACAAAAGTTGCTAATAACTCACCCAGATATGGCAATGAAGATCAAAGAGGAAGTTCTAAAGCAGATTAATGTCGGTTTTCTTGTGACATTAGTGTACCCTCAATGGATTTCCAATATTGTCCCAATACCGAAGAAATACAGAAAAGTTCGCATGTGCATAGATTACAGAGATCTAAATAAAGCTAGTATAAAAGATAATTTTTCATTGCCACACATTGATATGTTAGTGGATAGCACAGAAAAATTCAAATTTTTCTCGTTCATGGACGGATTTTCTGGGTATAATCAAATAAGAATGGCTCCTGAGGACATGGAAAAAACAACATTTATCACACCTTGGGGAACATTATGTTACAGAGTAATGCCCTTTGGGTTGAAGAACGCTGGTGCAACGTACCAGAGGGATATGACAACCCTATTCCATAATATGATGCACAAGGAAATAGAGGTATATATTGAGTCACACTACTTGGTTGATCTCCAAAATGGATCCAATCAAGTACATTTTTGATAAGCCTTCTCTTACTGGTAGAATTTCCCGCTGGCAGATGTTGTTATCTGAATATGACATCGAATACCGCACTCAAAAAGCTATTAAAAGCAACGGGTTGGAAGATTATCTTGCTTACCAACCAGTCGATGATTATCAGTCTGTGAAGTATGATTTTCCCAATGAAGATGTGATGTTTCCGAGAGTTCAAGATTGTGAAGAACCATTGCCTGAGGAAGGTACTGGTCCTAAATCTCGTTGGAGTATGATATTTGATGGAGCTGTGAATGCTTATGGTAAAAGAATTGGTGTTGTGATTGTCACTCCACATGGATCGCATATCCCTTTCACTGCAAGGTTGACATTTGATTATACTAATAATATGGCAGAATATGAGGCTTGCATCACGGGTCTCGAGGAAGCTTTTGATCTCAGGATTAAATTCTAGATGTGTATGGCGATTCAGCTTTGGTAATAAATCAGATTAAAGGAGAGTGGAATACTCGTCACCCTGGCTTGATCCCTTACAAAGATTATGCTAGAAGATTGTTACCCTTCTTTAACAAAGTTGAATTCCATCACATTCCTAGAGATGAAAATCAATTGGCGGATGCTCTGGAAACTTTGGCTTCTATGTATCAAGTAAATACTTGGAATGATATACCTCGAATTATAGTTTGGCGACTGGATAGGCCCGCTCATGTGTTTATAACAGAGGACATAGCGGATGAGAAACCTTGGTATTGTGATATCAAGCATTTTCTTCACACTCAAGAATATCCGATTGGTGCATCGAATGAAGATAAAAAGACATTAAGAAGATTGGGCGGCAGTTTCTTTCTCAGTGAAAATGTGTTGTACAAGAGAAATTATGACATGGTCCTGCTCAGATGTGTGGATAGACACAAAGCAAACATGTTGATGCATGAGATTTATGAAGGCTCATTTGGCACTCACGTCAATGGACATTCGATGGCTAAGAGGATGCTAAGGGCAGGTTACTATTGGCTGACATTGAAATATGACTGCTAAAAATTTGCAAAGAAGTGTCATAAATGCCAGATTTATGCGGACATGGTTCATGTGCCTCCGAAACTTCTTAATGTTCTTTCTTCCCCGTGGCCCTTCTCTATGTAGGGTATTGACATGATTAGGATGATAGAACCCAAAGCTTTGAATGAACACCATTTTATCTTGGTAGCAATTGATTAATTCACCAAATGGGTGGAAGCAACTTCATATGCTAATGTTACTAAGCAGGTGGTAGTGCGCTTCATTAAGAATAATCTTATATGTCGGTATGGTGTGCCGAGCAGAATTATCACTGACAATGGCTCGAATCTGAACAACAAGATGATGATAGAACTTTGTGAGGAATTCAAGATTGTGCATCACAACTCTTCTCCGTACAGGCCAAAGATGAATGGGGCTGTTGAAGCTGCTAATAAGAATATCAAGAAGATTATCTAGAAGATGGTTGTTACTTATAAGGATTGGCATGAAATGCTCCTTTTTGCTTTGCATGGCTATCGGATATTTGTCCGCACTTCAACAGGAGAAACCACATTCTCCCTTGTGTATGGAATGGAAGCGGTACTCCTAATTGAGGTTAAGACTCCCTCTTTGCATGTGATAATGGAAACCAAGTTGTCAGAGGCTAAATGGGTCCATAACAGGTTTGACCAATTGAATTTGATCGAAGAGAAGAGAATGACGGCTTTTTGTCATGGGCAGTTATATCAGATAAGAATGAAGAAAGCTTTTGATAAGAAGGTCAAACCTCGTGAATTCAGAGAAGGCGACCTCGTGCTCAGGAAGATCATGTCTTTTAACGCTGATTCTAGGGGCAAGTGGGCTCCCAATTTTGAAGGCCCATATGTTGTCAAGAAAGCCTTCTCTTGTGGCGCGTTAATTCTTGAAACTATGGAAGGCGAGGACGTCCCACGTCCCATGAATGTTGATGTAGTCAAGAAATACTCCGCCTAAAGAAATGAAAAGAACAACTCGCTAAGTAGAAAACCCGAAAGGGCGGCTTAGGCAAAAAAGAGCGTCTCGATAGACCGAAAACCCGAAAGGGCGATCTAGGAAAAAATTAGAGACATAAACAGAATAAATTTCCAACTAATTTGAAAACCCGCAAGGGAAGCTTAGGCAAAAGTTACATACTTTCTTGGCAAGTAACTACATCAGACAAGACTTGATCATTGAAGCAACAATATTCTCGGATCCTCATCATACTTCAATGGAAGCTGCTGCTCAGGATTTCAAAAGTTGTTAAAGAGGATAGTGGTCATTGTATTTCAATGTATCTTTTCCATTATATATTACCATTTTCCGAACATTGTAATTATCCATGGAGTCTCGCCATTCGCAAACTACCATTCTATCAACGAAATTTGAGCTTTTACCCAATTCTTTGTATTTCTTGTTTTATTTATCTTTCAAAGACTCCATTTATTATTGATAATAATTCTCAAAGTGAAAATATTAAATAACAAAATTGTTTTTCAAAAATAATTGATAATTTACTTTTACTTTAGATTTTATGATTCAAGAGGAAAACAAAAGTGATGATCCCAAGAATGGATGAACTCCAGTATTTTTGAGAAGTTTTTGTTTCCCCCGGGAAGGTTTACTCAAGACGTTTTCGCTATATTGGGTTGGTGACTCCAGTGTCCCCATTCAAGTCTTGGTTCATTTTTTATTCTTTTCTGAGTTTGTATGATATGAATATTCAATTCAAGATTTCTCCAGTGAAGGTTTCGCTTATTTGATATGAGTCCTCTCTTCCTAGAGAAGTTGGTATAATTATTACTCTCGAAGAACACGTATCTCCGGTTTCTCCAGTGAAGAAGGTATATTGCTTTCCCCTTGATGATGTGGTGTTGATCTCCTGAATGGAGTCAGCACAAAGTCCCCAATAGGTGTCTCGATGATGAAGCGTTATATTCCTTAGTGAAGTTTGTATGTTTATCCTCCTTCAAAATGGGACTGAATTCCCCAGTGAATGTTTTGATGATTTGGTGTCCATCTGCTTTATTTGAAATTAGTTTTGCAAACCCCAGTAGAAGTGTTACATTTGAAAATATTTATTTCCCCGTTGAAGTCTGAGTGCTACTCCCTGGTGAAGCTTTGAGAAGGATGTTATATCCTTGTATCTGTACTATTTCTTCGCTATATTATGTTTCTCCCCAGTAAAGTTAAGCCATGCAGTAGGACTTTGTTTCCTCAGTTGGTGCTTATTTTTATTTTGGGATGATCGTCATGGATGTGATTTGGCTGAGTGTTGTGTGCACTCGAGTTGGTTTTGTTTGTTTATTCCCAGTATTATTTGTTTGTTTTGTCAGCATATACATAATAACACTCATACATACACCATACATAGTTCAATTTAGCTAATCATTTCTCATTCACACTCGTTAATATTTTGTTGACATATTTCCCTATTTTGTAGAGTTGTGTTGTCCTCTTTCCAATAGAGTGTCAGTCATAAGCAGAAACTGTATATTCTTTCAATTTCCCTACTGAGTTATCCCTCGTGGGAGATTTTTTTGCTTAATCCTTCCTACACAGCTCCTTGATTGGATGATTTGGGTTTCCCACTTGAGTTCATTTCTCAAGGAATGTATTTTGGTAGACCATTTGACTCCAGTTTATTTCTGGATTGAATCTTTGTTTCCCAGCAATATTATTACTTTGGATTTCTGAATGCTTCGAGTGTTGGTTTGAGAATGTGCA
This sequence comes from Vicia faba, assembly GCA_948472305.1. NCBI lineage: Eukaryota > Viridiplantae > Streptophyta > Magnoliopsida > Fabales > Fabaceae > Vicia > Vicia faba. The sequence continues at coordinate 1,013,481,492 of OX451735.1, forward strand.
TTTATTTTTCATGAGAAGACTTTGTTTTCCCCAAGAAGCCATATTGTTTTCCCAAGGAAGCCATATTGTTTTCCCCAGGAAGTCATTTTTTCAAGTCTTCATAACAACAAATAGCAGGTCTCTTTATTTGAGCAACTTGTATTTCCCCATAAAAGTCGACGTTGCTTTTCTTTATTATCTTCTCAATGAGTGGATAGTTAGTCGTTCAATATAACAGAGACAGTTCATTGTGAAATATTTGAAGTAGTAGTCTCTTTATTTGAGACAACTTATATAGTACCTTTTCCAGGCAGAATACCTTGGTTAAAGAAGAAGTTGAGACCCGTTCTAGGTGAAACACTAGAATTTTGGAGAAAACTTGTTATCTGTTGGCTACCTTCAGTGAACGTTGGTAGTTCATTGTCAGTGAACGATGATGCTTTGATATATTCTCTTTCTACCTTCAGTGGAAGTTGGTAGGTCACCTTTAGTGAAAGTTGGTTCTTGTTATCTTCTTGCTACCTTTAGTGAACGTTGGTAGTTCATCGTCAGTGAACAGTAATGCTATGATATATTATCTTTCTACCTTCAGTGAAAGTTGGTAGGTCACCTTCAGTGAAAGTTAGTGTTTGTTATCTTTTTGCTACCTTTAGTGAACGTTGGTAGTTCATCATCAATGAACGACGATGTTATGATATATTCTCTTTCTACCTTCAGTGAAAGTTGGTAGGTCACTTTCAGTGAAAGTCGGTGCTTGTTATCTTTTTGCTACCTTCAGTGAACATTGGTAGTTCTTCCTTAGTGAACGGCGATGCTATGATATATTCTCTTTCTGCCTTCAGTCAAAGTTGGTAGGTCACCTTCAGTGAAAGTTGGTTCTTGTTATCTTTTTTCTACATGCAATGAATGTTGGTAGTTCATCGTCAGTGAATGGTGATGCTATGATATATTCTCTTTCTACCTTCATTGAAAGTTGGTAGGTCACCTTCAGTGAAAGTTGGTTCTTGTTATCTTTTTGCTACCTTCAGTGAACGTTGGTAGTTCATCGTCAGTGAACGGTGATGCTACGATATATTCTCTTTCTACCTTCAGTGAAAGTTGGTAGGTCACCTTCAGTGAATGCTAGGGCTTGTTATCTTTTTGCTACCCTCAGTGAATGTTGGTAGTTCATCGTCAGTGAACGACGATGCTATGATATATTCTCTTTTTACCTTTAGTGAAAGTTGGTAGGTCACCTTCAGTAAAAGTTGGTGCTTGTTATATTTTTGCTACCTTCAGTGAATGTTGGTAGATCATCGTCAGAGAACAGTGATGTTTTGATATATTCTCTTTCTACCTTCAGTGAATATTGGTAGACCACCATCAATAAACATCGGCGTTGTTATTTCTTTCCTCTTTCTACCTTCAGGGACTGTTGGCAGTTTCCCCTTCAGTAGAAGTTGGTGTATCCTTTGATCTTTTACCATCCTCTATGAGTCGGGTCTTTTGATCCACCAGTGATTTATTTTCCTGGTCGGGTTTCTCTTTTGTTTTTTTTTATTTTGTTACATCCCCAATGGTGATTTGCGTCCCTTTGAATTTGTCCATGTGCATTCATATTCATAAGCATGGCATGGCATCTTAGGGCCAAAAATAGGATTTGTTTTATATTTAAGTATCTTTGATCGCGTTGACACGAATATTTTTAACCTTCGTATCTCCGGATATAATAAACTTAAATAAGGGCAGCTGTTGTATCCCATTTTTCCCCTAAGATCCCTTCGTCATACCATATTGATTCAATCATAACAAGATCACATTAGGGCTTGTGGTTCTTCTCCCTAGCTCTAGCTTTGCTCTTTGAGGAATCACCAAGCACCTTAACTTGTTTTCCTTTTGTGATCATGAATATTTTGTCTTGATTTTTCTTTCTAATTAATAAAATGCAACGTTGGTTTGTCTTACTTGTTAATAATGTAGGTAAAGGCAATGTGGCTTAAGAAGTTGATCCATGGGTTCACGAGTTCATTTCCATGCCCTAGTCAATAAAGTTTGAGAAGTTCAAACCTCACCATTGAAGTTATGTTAGAATAAATTGCATGTCAAGGTTTATCTTGGTTCACCCCATTTCAAAGTTATCAAGATTGATTCAAAGGTACAAGGGGGTTGATTGAAAAAGTTGGCATGTTTGGACAAGGCTTTGTTACCATTGGTCACAAGTGCATATTTCTCTGAATCCTAAAGATATGGAAGTGGTTTTGATGGCTATGAGTTCTCATTATCATTCTCAATAACTTATACTTACAAAGAAATATTGTTGGTACAATAATGTTGGTCAAAGTTCCTCAAAGTATTTTCTTGGTCTAGGAGTTAGGGTTTTGAACTTCAAAGAAGTATATCTTGCTCATATTTTGGTATTTTTGAGTGATTCCAAAAACATCCTTCTCTTCAAATGGTTATCAACAACTCACTTCAAATTTTTAAAGGAGTTTTCATGTGGAAGAAACTTGATGATGAAGAAAGATTACAAGTCCTCAAGTTGAACCCGTAATTTTCCATGTGTCACTTCAAGTGATCATAACTTGGTATTTTTTATCACCTTGAGCCCACTCTTTCTCCATAATGATCTTAAGGATGTGAACTTTATTCCTTATTTTATGTGCAAAGTGACAAAATGGATGGAAGGTTCCCTAAGGATGCAAAAGATTATAGGTTATTTCATTATTTTTTGCCAACTTCCCCAGTTCATGACTCTTTCAATTTTTTGAGATTTTGAATGGTTCAAGTTTCAAAATGTCATTCAAGAGGTATATTTCATTCCAACTTTTTTAGTAAAGAGAAAATTCCAAGTGGAAGGCCATGTTTGGATGCAGAACATTATATGTCACTTTTGAAGAAAAATTTGAAATATTTCTAAGTATGGAAAGTCAACCCTATTTCTACAACTTTGACTCAATGCAACTTTCAACTCAAGCATCCATTTGATTCCATTCTTTTCCCATTGCAAAGATTTTAACCTTATCTTTTTAAAGCATCAAGAATCATTTCCTAAGACCCCTTGAGCTGAAAATGACATTGTTTTGAAATTGGTAGCTTGAAACTGAAGTTTCATCACAAGTCGGATTTTGAAATCTTTGTTTTGGCTTCTAATCACAAGTTTTCCATGCGTTTATTCTTCTAATCATGTTTAGCAACTTTCCAAAGGTGTTTAGCATCATGAAACACATGATTTGGATGAGTTTTGATGCTAAACAAGTCACACTTTGTTCATGCTGCAGACCCCCCATGATTTCCCTCCAAACTTCATCATTTCACACGCTTGAGGATCCCATTCATTCTCCTATAAATATAGGGTCATCCCCCATTCATTTCCTCAAGCTTGGATAGCCAGAATCACCCTGCCAAACTTGTCCCATGACTCAATTTTCTGTAACTTCGTAATCAGTGTTCAAGCCTTTTTTAATCTAATTTTTCTATCAATTCACCTTCCTTGATTTTTCCTGAAGCTAACCATACAATTACCTTCAAGAATCATGCCCTGTATTGCTCCATAGAAGTCTAGTTTCAGAGCTCTGCAACTCAACTTCATTAGGTAGATTTCTCCGCCAATTCTTCAAAACTTTCATATCATTGTGATGCTCTCATTGCCCTGGTTCTAGTCGCAACACTTGCTTTTATCTGGAAATACATTTTGACCATGAAATTTCAAATCCCTTTTCAAAACTTTCCTTCCCAATTGCTTGAGCTACAGTTTATATAAATTTGTCACGAAGGTGTGGTTGTCTTCGTCTTGAAGAGACGAAACGAATGGCATAAGTCTGAGCTTCTGATTTTACAGTTTGAAAGACCTGCAACTCACGTTGGCTAGAGGTTGAGGATGACCAACATGTCATCTTCCAACCAATGAAGGCGCGCCACTTATTTTTTTCAAATTTCTGATAGAATAATGATCCAATGTTTTATTCACTAATGACCATGATATACACAACGCACCAGATCCCTTGGATTTGATTACTAACGCGTTTTGACTCTCATCCATTGGTCCACATCTTTTTAGTTTTTATTTTATTTTCTTATTTTTATATTTAATTGTTTTAAACTTCAAAAAATCATAGAAAAAACATTTTTAGTCCAAAAAATCTAAAAAAATTATGAAAAATATTTTAGATTATTCTCTTTTTGATTTTTATTTTTTCATAATTTTATTTTGTGTTTTGATATTTTTTATAAATTATCACTTTATTTGATTTGTTTTAAATGTTTAAAAATACTTTTATACATTTTAAAATTTTGAAAAAATTATGGAAGGATCCAATAATATTGTGACAAATATTGGTGACCTTATTTATTTTTTATTTCTGACTTTGTTATTTTTTTTATCATTTTTGGTTTATTCTACTCATTTCTTTTAATTTTAAAAATAGTTTCTGACTTTAAAAAATTACCAAAAAATTTATAAAAATGTTTGAGTCCTTTTCTGATTTTTCTATGGTCTTACTTTTTATTTCTTGATTAATTTGAACATAGTTAATATTTTTCTCTTTTATTTCTATTTTAAAATATTCTAAAACTTTTTTAATGTATATATTAAATGCAATATTATTTTGTGATTATTTTTTGGCTGATCTTAGGTTGAACTTTTGATTATGAACTTTGTAACATCATTGGATCCATGGTATTGAGTCTAACTCCATAAAATGGATGAATGATTTTAATAATAGTTTAATTAAAATTTAATTCAAATGTGGTTTGTATTTTTTCCCATCCCTCTTCATCTCATTCCTTTCTTATTGCACTAAGTGTTACTGGGGAATGATCTCTATATCATGTCTCAAAACAAATGGTTCATAAATTGTTATTGACCGACCTCAAAATAGGTGCGACTTCTATATAAGTCCACTTACAATTGCTTAACATAGCACTAAATTTTGTCCCGATTCAAATAAATGATAATTTGTGGCCCAAACATATGTTTGCAAGCCCAAGTATGTTAATTTGATCCCTTTGATCCAATAACTTTGAGATTCATTATGTGGAGGCTTTGGTTCTACCAATCCTCTAATGGATCTACAACACTTTTGGTCAACGCGGATCACTTAAACATCGTTGATCATTAAATGGTTCTTGTGAGAATTCCAAATGGATGATATACTTGACAAAAAGCAAATGCAACTTATTGTGTGGAGGCTTTGGTTCTACCAATCCTCTAATGACTTTCAAATGCAAGTTTCAAGATGGTCATCCAAATAACCACTAATTATTAATTTGTTTCATTTTATTCTTTTAGTTTTTATGCTTTATGTACACTTTACTTTAAGCATTACATTTCATGTATTTGTATTTTACTCACTTTAGAATTTCTATCCTTGTTATTTTTGTTTTGCTCACTTGAGCCTTTCTTTTCTTTTTCAAGACACCTAATAATTAACACGAACCCTAAAAAGGCTTTAATGATTCTTGGACTATTTGGTTACTATCCTTGGTATTGTGGAGTATTGGACTTCTTGGACTTAGGATTAGAAACCTTGGCCTATGTTGGAGACCTTGTGAACTTAATTGATATTTTGTCTGGAGTTCTTAAGGTTTACCTCAAGACATTGGTTTGTTTGGTTGTTTTGTGTGCAGGTTATTGTGATTACATTCTTTGTTTATAATCTGGAATTCACTCGTATACAGCCATTACTCTGCTTAATATTTTGTGAAGATTTAATACACTTGAAGTTTGGTTCTCTCAAGAGGTCTAGTATCTTTGCTTGTTTGGTTTTAGTCCAAGGAATGGGAATTCTATCTTTACTCATAATGTAAAATATTGGCTTCTTGTTTGTTAGATTGTTCTTATCCCTAGCTTTTACCTTTTGCTTTAGGATAGTCTCTTCTTCTCCTCCCATCTTTTTTAATTTAAAAAATCTTCTTCCTCCTTTTGAAAACTCTTCTTGTTTTTAAACTTGAACCACTTTTTTAATAAACTTGGACATAGGTCCATGCATTTTCAAAACCTTTTCATAAATAAAATTCAATCAACTTAATAATACCTTGACATTTTTTTTGTGAGAATACTAAAACCCTTGTTTTCCCATTTCAGAAATTAGGGATTCCCAGAAAAGAAAAAAAACGTTTCTCTCATGAACCAGTAGCGATTAGGGGCGACTGAGTGAGGAAGATGAGTGAGTGAGGAAGAGATGTGAGAGGGACGATGGGTACGGCGCGCTGTGAGCGCATGTTCACAAACCCTAATCAAATGTTGGAAACTTATGGAATTGGGCCAATGCTGGCCACAAACCTTAAGCCCACGTTGCAAACTTATGGAATTGGGCCAATGCTGGCCACAAGACTCTTGTCAATCCTTGTAGTGATGCAAATAACTATACTTCTACAATATATAGTGAAGAGAGATATTTCCACTTGGGTGTTGAGTGAGGCGTTGTTGATTTTAAAATCCAATCCATATCCTCCATTTTGAGATGATGCAAATTCTCCTTTCTCATGATTGTGGGTAGTAAGTATATTTTCCACACGGACAATGACGATGATGTCTTATCTCATAAAATTAACCAACACACTTGTGTTTTAAATTTTTTTAAAGAGGAACTATGTGTACCCTGATCCCCTATTGCATGAAAGGTGTTACGTAGGCACTAAAGGTTCGCAACCGCGATGGGTGCAAAAATCATTAAAAAATATATTTCTTTTCTCACCTCCATCATCTATCTTACATACGACATTTTATAGCCAAAATATACAGATTTTTCAAAGAGGTTCCTGCAGAGTACCATAGATGTTTAGGATGCTAATACCTTCCCTTTGCATAACCAACCCCCTTACCTTGAATATTTCTCCCTCTTTTTGGGTTACTCGCTCTTTTCCCATTCCTTTGGAAACAATAAAGCGCAATAGTGATTTTTATTTTAATTTGTATAAGTCTAGTCAATCCAATGGCTTAGTCTTAAACATTTCTACCTCTACAGATGGACTCTCTCAAAGATGCTTGTGTTGTTCTTGAAGACGGAGGTTGCACCATTTAGGGACAAATACTTGATATCCCTTTCAAGTCAGACAAATTTTGGTTGGGCTTCAATTCTAAGGCTCAAAAGGAGGTTCTACGTGCTCGTGCAGGGAAACCACCTCTTCGCATTAGTAACGATGAGGTTAATGCTCTTGAAGACTTCGATGCTGATTGTGACTGGGACGACTGGATCTACCTAACTGCTGATGGAGGAATCAACAAATGGCATACCAAAGACTTCATTCCAATCTCCTTCAATCAGGAGTAATTGCCATTTCCTGTTTTTTATTACTTTTAGAAATATGTCTGTAATTTCCATTTAAACAATGACTTTAAACCATGTGTCTTGCCCAGGGCACAATGGTCCATTTCTTAAGGGTTTGTCATTTTCATATGCCATATGCTCATTTTAATGAAACATTGGACTATTTTGCATTCAAATTTTACGCTCTTTTTCTTTCTTTTACTTTTATTACATTTTTAAATAGCCATGTGACCTTACATGCACACAAACACACACACACACACACACACACACACACACACACACACACACACACACACACACATTTACAGATCCACATCCACTCAGGATCTCATTGATGACGATTTTGCTATTGCCATCTATGACTTTGAAAATCCAATCTATCAAGCCGAAGATGAAGGTGAAGAAGAATGTGAAATACCTGGGAAACTCACTAGACTCCTGATACAAGAGAAAAAGGCCATTCAACCGCATGAAGAACTAGTTGAAGTGATAAACTTGGGGACTGAGGCAGACAAGAAGGAAGCCAAGATCGGCGTTAACCTGGAAGACAGTGTCAAAGGAAGATTGGTTCAGATGTTGCATGACTATGTGAAAGTGTTTGCTTGGTCGTATGAATATATTCCAGGACTTGATACTGAAATCTTGGTTCACTGTCTTCCAATAAAGGAAGGTTATCCTCCGATCAAGCAAAAGGTTCTTCGCATGCGGCCAGATATGTCTAAGAAGGTAACGGCTAAGGTAATGAAACAATTTGATGCAGGTTTCCTGGCAGTGACGTCATATCCCTAATCTGTTGTAAATGTAGTCCCAATGCCGAAGAAAGACGGTAAAGTCTGTATGTGTGTAGACTACACAGATATGAATAGGGCAAGCCCCAAAGATGATTTCCAACTACCACATATTGATGTTTTGGTCGATAACACTTCTCAACATAAAGTATTCTCCTTCATGGATGGCTTCTCCGGATACAACCAAATTAAAATGGCGCTTGAAGACATGGAGAAAACAACTTTTGTCACACTGTGGGGCACCTTCTATTATGAGGTCATGCCTTTCGGTTTGAAGAATGAAGGCGCAACTTATCAATGGTCTATGGTAGCTTTATTTCATGATATGATTCATCATGAGATAGAAGTTTATGTTGATGAAATTATTGCAAGATCGCAAACTGAGGAAGAACACCTTGATCATTTGCACAGGCTATTTGAAAGGCTGGAGAAATACAAGTTGAGGCTGAATCCCAACAAGTGTACCTACGGGGTAAGGTCTGGTAAGCTCCTAGGCTTTGTCGTTAGTGGTAAGGGAATTAAGGTCGATCTCGCAAAGGTTAAAGCTATCCAAGAAATTCCAACTCCCAGTACTGAGAAGAAGGTCAAGGGTTTTTTTAGGTCGACTCACCTATATTGCCCGATTCATCTCTCACTTAACTGTTACTTGTGAGCCAATTTTCAAACTGCTAAAGAAAGATCAAGTAGTCAGATGGAATGACGAACGCCAAACAACTTTTGACAAAATTAAGAAATACTTGCAAGAACGTCCAACTCTGATGTCTCCAATTGAAGGAAGACCTCTGATTATGTACTTGACTGTATTAGAGAATTCAATGGGGTGTATGTTGGGCTAACATGACGAGTCTAGTCGAAAATAGAATGCAATATACTACGTTAGCAAAAAGTTTACCGACTGTGAAACAAGATACTCATTGCTCGAGAAAACTGGTTGCGCTTTGGCATGTACTGCTCTCCGACTAAGACAATATATGTTGACTCATACTACTCTCTTGATTTCTAAAATGGATCCATCAAGTACATCTTCAAGAAACCAACCCTCTCCGAACGAATAACAGATGGCAAATGATTTTTACTGAATACAACATCCAGTATACTACACAAAAAGAAATCAAAGGAAGTGTATTGGTAGATCATTTGGCCTATCAAGCTGCTGATGACTACCAATCCATGAAATTTGAATTCCCAGATGAGAACAAAATGATAGTGATAGACTATGAAGAACCTAGACCGTATGAAGGACCTGAGCAAGGATCCTAATGGACTATGGTTTTTGATGGAGCTTCCAACGTATTGGGTAACAGAATTGATGTTGTATTGATTTCTCCCGAAGAGTTCCATACCCATTTCACTGCTAGAATCAATTTCAACTGTACAAACAACATGGATGAGTATGAAGCGTGCATGTTGGGTCTAAAGGTTGTCATTGACCTAGGAATCAAATTCTTAAGCATATACAGAGATTTGGCCTTAGTAATTAGTCAAGTCAAAGGAGAATGGGATACCAAACATCCGGATCTAATCCCTTACAAAGAGCTTGTGCTAACCTTGATTCCTTTATTTGAAGAGGTCACCTTTGAGCATATCCCGAGGGAAGAAAATTAGTTGGCTGATACCTTAACAACTATGTCCTCTATGTTCAAGGTCAATATGAAGATCTCAAAATTACTATTGAAAGATTTGACGAACCTGTGCACTATTATGAAATTGAAACTAATGAGGAGAAGCCTTAGTATCATGAAGTGAGGAGGTACCTTGAAGCACAAGAGTATCCTGTGGGAGCCTCAATCAACAACAAGAAATTCTTGTGAAGGTTCTTAGCCAAATTCTTCCTAAGCAATGGGATTCTGTACAGCGTAACCATGATTCTACTCTGCTACGTTGCATGGACAAGAAGGAAGCAGAAAACATCATAGAGGATATGCATGAAGGTATCTCTGAAACTCATTCTAGTGGGCACACCATGGCCAAGAAGATTCTAAGGGCTGGTTACTATTTGTCGACAATGGAATCTGATTGTCACCATCACTCGAGGACTTGCCACAAATGTCAAATTTATGCTGACAAGGTTCACGTGCCCCCGATCCCTTTGAATGTCACGACTGCTCCTTGGCCATTTGCAATATGGGGCATTGATGTGATCAGAGAAATCAAGCCCACTACATCTAATGGACATCGTTTCATCCTCGTCGCCATTGATTACTTCACTAAATGGGTCGAAGCAGATTCATTTTCCTTAGTTACCAAGAATGTTATAGCCCGATTCATCAAACATAACCTCATCTATCGATATGGCATCCTTGAAAGGATCATCATCGACAATAGAACCAACCTCAACAATGTTATGATCATTGAGCTTTACAAGCAGTTTAAAATCAAGCATCACAATTCTTCTTCATACAGACCTAAGATGAATGGCACAGTGGAAGCCGCTAACAAAAACATAAAGAAGATTATACAAAATATGGTGGTGACCTATAAAGACTGGCATGAGATGCTACCATTTTCTCTTCATGGCCACCGTACCTCGGCACGGACATCAATTGAGGAAACCCCATTCTCTTTAGTCTACGGTATAGAGGTTATCTTTCCTGTTGAATTTCAGATTCCTTCTTTAAGGATTACTAAAGAAGAAGACCTAGACGAAGACGAATGGATTCAGACTAGACTGGATCAGTTAAATTTGATTGATGAAAAGAGATTGGTTGCTATCTGTCATGGTCAAATGTATCAAAAGTGTATGATTAAGGCATTCAATAAGAAGATCAAACCTCGAGTATACCAGGATGGCGAATTGGTAATAAAGCGCATCATTTTACCACAAGGCGATCCCAGGGGAAAATGGACTCCCGCTTTCGAAGGGCCATTTGTTGTCAAGAAAGTATTCTCTGGAGGTGCTATGATGCTAACCAATATGGACAACCAAAATTTCCCACATCCTGTGAATGCGAACATAGTCAAAAAAATACTATGCATAAAGAATGACCCGCTAGGTTGGCATTCCTAGGCAAAAATAAGGGCATCCCGACGAACCAAAAAGGTTCGGGAAAAAATTGGGGATATAAACAAAAGATTATACACTCGGCAAGTCGAAAACCTGAAAGGGTGGCTTGGGTAAAATAGGGTATCCTGGTGGACTGAAAACCCGAAAGGGCGGTCCAGGCAAAAATTAAGGGTTAAAGCGTACGACTATATCCTGCGAGGTCACTATAGCTAGCTTTATTACCAAGGTCAAAAGGTCAAATGGTACAAGAACAATTCAATCAACTTCTTTCAACATAAAGGGATAATGTTCAAAGACATAGGGGCAATAGCAGAGTCAGAACCCAATGAGATCACTCCTACGTGTCTATACATTTTTGTTTTCATCTTGTATTCTTTTCATTTTTTGACAACTTCCTCTTACTAGGATTTTTGTCTCCCTTTACAAAAAATGCTTGTTTTTAGGCAAATTATCAATACAAATATAATTTGAAGTGCAAACTTCTTGTTTTTCTGTTTTTAGTGTGAAAACATCCAATGACTAAAATCGAATGAAGATATGCATATGAATATGATTAACTGTAAACAAATGTACACACAAGAATGGTAATAAGCATTTACTTAAGGATTTGGGATATACCCACAAAATTACTTCAATAATACCCCCACAGAGTAAATTCATACATTCTCCATCCAGAGTTCCAATCAGCGTATTTCCGGGAAATTCTCTTCCCCAGCCAAATTTTTCAAAAAAAAATCAGAAAAGAAACCATGCAAAAGTTTTTCCCCTAATGAATTCATTTTCCAAGTAAGGTCGCCAAAATACTTTTCTCAACAGGGTTTATTTCCCCAAAAAACTACATATTCCCAAACTTGAGTCTATTCTTAAGACTATCACATCATTGACAAATTTCTTCTTCCTCAGTAGAGTTAAGATTATCCCTAGAAAGTTGCGGCAAAGCCTAGAATCCGAACAGATAACAGTTAACTTTACCCCCTCAGACTAATTGGAAGTATAAAGAACTGAATTCCCCAGTAGAGAAATGGACAACTAAAGTTCCTGAACTCTATTCCCCAAGCAGAAATCAATATTCCCCACATAGTTTCCTCAAACAGCAAACAGGAACTCCTAGCGGAAGCAATCTAGATAAGGTTGAAGATACATATACTCTTCATCCCCAGCGATAGTTCGGGATTTAGCTTCCCAAAACTCACTAGCAGTAGTCAGGGATTTATTTTCCCATACAAAGATACACTTCAATAACATTTCCCATTCATACATCATAGCATATACATGACAAAATGCATACAACATGGTCTCATTTATTTTAAGAACATCATTACGCAATGCATGCATCATAACATCACATACATCTAATTCTTTACCTTTTCAGGAAAGATCAGTCACCAGTTGAATACCATCAACAACAAACATTTCTAAGTTCAAGACCTTTGTTAGTTTAGTTTAAATCGACCAATGATTTATCCTAATTTCGTTTCGGTAGAACCTTTCTCTGGTTTAGTTAAATCGCTCCTAAGATTTATACTGATTCGTTATCCAGTTAAGAACAATTTCAAGACCTCTGCTAGTTCAGTTTAAATCGACCAATGATTTATCCTGATTCCTTTCTGGTGGATCCTTTCTCTGGTTCAGTTAAATCTCTCCTAAGATTTAAATTGATTCGTTATCCAGTTAAAGACAATTTCTCTGCTGGTTCAGTTTAAATCGATCAATGATTTATTTTGATTACGTTCTGGTAAACCCTTTCTCTGGTTCAGTTAAATCGCTCCTAAGATTTATAATGATTTGTTATCCAGTTAAATACAATTTCAGACCTCTAGTGGTTCAGTTTAAATCGAAAAATGATTTATCCTGATTCCATTCCGGTGGACCCTTTCTCTGATTCAGTTAAATCGCTCCTAAGATTTATACAGATTCGTTATCCAGTTAAAGACAATTTCAGACCACTACTGGTTCAGTTTAAATCGACCAATTATTTATCCTGATTCCTTTCTGGTGGACCCTTTCTCTGTTTTAGTTAGTTGCTCTTAAGATTTATGTTGATTCATTATCAAGTTAAAGATTATTACAGACATTTGTTGTTTTAGTATAAATCGACCAAAGATTTATTCTTATACTTCTTGTAATCTCTATCAACAGTCACTTTGGATGGCATCTATAAGTCCATCTCTGATAACCCTTCATTACCTCTCCAAATGGCATCTTTAAGTCCACTCCCAACATAATCAACCAAAAGTAGTACTTTGTGCACAAGCGAGTGAAAATTTCTGGGCACTTTAGTGTTCAATCATCTTCCACCTTCATGTTACGAAAAGCGGACACGCTAATATAACTTTTCAAGATTAAGAAGATTGAACAGGGGACGCTGTTGTACCTCAAAATTTTCCCTCTCTTTTCTCAAGACACTTCTCACAAAGATCTTTAATAGCTCAAGATTGCACAAGTGTTGACTAGGTCAAATCACCTCTTAAACACTGGAACCCCAAATTAGGGTTTTGATTTTCACAAGGACAATTGGACCTATAATTCCTCAAAATATTTTCATGGTTCATTATGGGTCTCAAAGAATACTCATGCCAAGTTTCAAGTATTAGATAAAAATTTTGCTCAGTCAATTGATTAGATGACTGAAAATCAACTATATTGGTTAAAAATTAAATTATGGTCAACCTATAGTCAAACTTCATGACTTTTGGTCCCCATCATTATTTTGAAGTCATATTTATCCATTGATCAAGTGTTGATCACAATTCCTCAAGAAAATCACTCAATTCACCAAAAGGGTAAAATGGTCAAGATTAGGGTTTTGAGTGTAATTGACTGATCATTGATTTTTGACTTAATACATGATCCAATGGTTTGAAACACAATATCAAGGATTAAAATACAATGTGTTTACCTAATTACATTGCTCAAATCATCTCTCAAGATTAATGGATTGATAGTTGAATTTTGGATCAACTGATGAAAAGTCATATGATACACCAAAAGTCAAACTTTGACTTTTATAGTCAAATTTGAGTCTCAAAGATCAAAATTCATTAAGAAATTAAAAAACATGAAGCTTGATCATCAAGAAATCAAGAAAGTCAAAAATAAATTTAAGAAGTCAAACTTTTCAAGGCATAGAAATTTTTCTAAGTGTTTTGTACATGATGATTTCACTACTTCATGCCAATTTTTCACCAAGATGCAAGATGATTCAAAGAAAACTTTCAACATGAAAGTTATAGAAGTTTTTGGATTTTGAGTTGCAAATTAATGAATTCATGCACTTTTTCTAAAAACACTTAGTGAAAATTTTGATCAATTTGGTTAGGATTTTTCCTTAACTTCATGGCCAATTTTCACCTAGCTCCAATTTGATTTAGGAAAAATGGAAAACATGAAAGTTGTAGAGGATGTTTCAAGCTTTCCAAAATTTTGAAGAACTTAAAGAGATCATTTTTGAGCCAAGAGAATCGAAGCGAAGAATTTGGGCATCCATTCATGAATTATAAACCATTTTTATGGTGAACTCCTAGCAAAATCTCAAACCTATCCTACATAATCCCATTTTTTAGGCCATTTGACTTATAAATCTCACCATGATCAGATATTTACACAAGTTCTAAATGTATTACTCAAACATTATAAGTATTGTCCAAGTTTTGATACCATTTTTGGATAATTTGCATAAAGTCACTTTACAATTTTGGTAAAGCAAGCTTTATGCTAACAACTATTTTCTTAAACTTGTAATTTACTCCTAATCATATCCTATACAATCTAAATATCAAAAGAAATCTCAAGAAGTCAGTAAATGCATGGAAAATCCCTTGAATCACTCACTTTCTTCATCATGAAGCAATAAAATCTTTGTATTTTCAAAACAAGCCAAAAACTTCAAAACTTCAAAATCAATATTCTCACTCATTCTAATCTTTTCTATATAAATAGAGATGCATTTTGCAAGCCATGGCACGAAAGGAGAAGATTGAAAACTCCCTCAAACTCTCTCAAAATCAGAATTGCACTTCAACCTCCATAACTTGTCATTTCTGCCCAAGAACCTCAAACTCACATTTCCCTCGTGCGTTTAGCTTTCTTGAGGGTCACTGAAGCTATTTTGATCATCACAACACCTTCAAGATTGCTCAAACTTAAAATACGATTTTCAGTTTTGAGGTAAGTTTCCTTAACTTTTAACCCTCTCTACAAGCATCATTATTGGTTCATTTATGATGATAAAATGTAGACATCATAGTGAAGCTACCAGCAAAAAAACACAGAGCCGCCACTGAACTTTATTTATCCAGAAGGAAGGGGAAATATCGATAAAACCATAAGGGAATGGATAAGATGGTCTTGCGACCAAGAGAAAGGGTAAGGGATTCGGTTATGTGAGGGGAAGGTATTAGCACCCCTCACATCTGTTGTACTCAATAGGATCCGTTTTATTTGTTTGTCTTTAAAGGGTGTATTTATCTACAACTATGCTTGCTAAAGGGGAAATAAATGGTTTTTTATTATTGCGTTCGTGAGGGTTTCACGACCCTTTGCCTACGTATCCAATGAAGGAATCAGAACACCGTAGTTCCTCTAGAAAATGGTTTGTTTGTTTGTGTTTTTTAGTGGGCGATGTTAACGCACGCATTCTAGCAATAGGCACGGCCAGTATCACGGTAGAACAGAGATAACATGCCCTTTAGGGGAGTTTCGATGTGTTGAGTGTTGTTGCGAGTTTTAAAATGAATTTGAATAATGATTAATGGTGTTTTGGATTTTTGATTTGTGAATGTTAAGTTTTAATTACAAAATAAATTATTAAGACGGAGACTTGAAACCTAATTGTTGGTTATGTACAAGGGGAAAATTAAAAGTCTATCTCGACATAAGGCGATCGAAACGGGATGTAATGGCCTCATGGAGCTACCTAAGGGAGTATGGTATCACGGTTTGAATGAGCAAATAAGGAAACTTACATTTGAAATGTTTTTTATGGTTTTAATAAAAGAAGATAGTATTATAATATTTTTATGAATTTATGAGAAAATAAATATTAAAACCTAATTCTAAATTATTTTTGAAAATTTTTATCATGTTAAGAAAAATAAAATATTAATTTATTATACATTTTATGTACAAAAATTTAGAAGTTCAAAGGAAATGGATTCTTAATTCTAAAACTGAAACTAAACTAATTAACAATAAATTATTAATAAAAGCCTATGTTATTATTAATTGAATCTTAAAATCTAAATTAAAAAATCTACGAAAATTAACAAGACTAAATAACGGATGTAAATAGAAAACAAAGGGGTGAGGGAAATTGATCATTATTGGGCTTGCGGTTGGAATGATGGGCCTAAATTCTGTACAAAATTAATAAAATAAAAATAAAAAAATAAAACAATACAGTTGGGCCAGACCGGGTCAGTAGGGTCTAGACCCAGTTGTCCTCTTAAGAAAAATAGGTTAAAGAAGGAAAAAAACCCTAATCACAAAACAACGCCTCTCTCTCTCTCTCAACATATCCTCACCATCATCTTTTCCTACTTCCATCACTATACTTCCTCTGCTTCAATTCATCTTTCTCTGATTCTCTCAAATTTACTCTCTCAATCTCAATCGATCTCTCTATCAAAAGTCACGATTATTCTATATTCCTAATGATTCTCCTCCTTTCTCTGCTTGCTCACTTCTCAGTAACAACAACAAGATTATGGCAACATAAAATCGAACAATAAGAAGATTATGGCCTCTCAACTAAACTCTCGGTACTCTCCGGTCATGCTTTTCTTCTGATTCTAAAATAACGATGACTCTTGAGCTGAAAATCCTTTCAACACATCATACATCTCGCAGTTCTCATTTTCTCTATGTTGATAATACTCTCTCTATTAACTCAACAACAATACAACTTCTGACAAATAAAATCTCAGATTGAACAATACTCACACAAGACATCAAGCGATTACCGTGAGGTTAACATTTTACACAACAAAACAAATGCAATAGTATGATGAAAAGTTAAGAAAAAGGAAAACCAACCTAACCAGAGCTTGTTTAGCGGCATATTTCTGATGTTGGTGCAAACTCAGGTATTCTTTCTCACTCTACTTCTTTTATGCTCTATCTGTGCGCGTCTATTATTGTGTGCTTCTGTTGAGAAACCTTGAATCTTCTGTGAATTTGTTTAGTTCTGTGCAAGTTTGAATAATTTTGTCGTGTGTAGTTGCGGTTTCGGTGCTTTGAGGTTTTAACGAGGTAGTGAAAAGAGATAATGGTTTGGATAAGTTGTAGTGGTTTGGGTTGTGTTGTGGCAGATCGAAACAGGGAGGTGGGAGAGCTTTTTGTTATGTATTTCTATTGTTTTTGGCTGTGTGTAACTGGTATTTTTCCTCTGGTTTTTGCTGTGTAATTGATGTGAGATTATTGGTTTTTTCTGTGTGTTCTCCGTGTGTTTTTGCATAGAGATGTATGGACTTTTTTTTCAGGTTCTGGAAAATGTATTGGTCTTTCTTTTGTAGGGAAATTTGAACATTCCTGGTATGCTGGCTTTGTGCTTTAGGGTGCAGGTTTTTATGCTACCTTATATGATGTTATTTTCAAACTGTTTTGATTAGGTGTTTGGACTGTTTTGGTTCTTGCATAATACAGGTTTTATCTTTTTATCTCTCATCTTTCTATGACATAAAGCTTATCTTCTTTTTACTCAATAAATTCTGAAGGGTTTGCTTTTGGGACATGATGACACCATGGGGCTTTGGGCTAATGTTAGCTTGCGTTGCTATATTATTTGTTTGGTTTGATGTTGTTGCCTTGCTTTACTGTGTTACAAATGTTGTTTTCTGTTTTTGCTTGTTGTGGCTGTTTGCTGTGTTTGGCAGCTTCCTGGTTTTGGATTGCTTTGTTTTGGCCTGTTGCCGCTGTTGTTTCTGCTATGTCTATTTTGGGCAGCTGCCTGTAACTTTGCTGCATTTGTTTTGGTCTGTGCTGCTTGCATAGCAGCTTGTTGCTGCTGCATATTTTTTGTTGGCAATTTTTCTTTTCTCCCTTTTTGTGAACCAAAGAGGACAAATTTTTGTGATTTGAAATTTGGGAGAAAATAAACTGTGATTAAAAAAATAACTCCCTCTTTAACTGATTCCAAATGCAAACCCTCATGATGAGCATTTTCTCTTAACAAATAATTGTTTGGAAATTTTCATATGTTAATTGCTCGCTAATTTTTCCTTTTCTTTGTCTTGTTTCATGAACACGAGAATTGGACGATCAAAGCGAGGCAATGTGAAGAGAAGATCATGGCTAGTAAGGAGTGGACGCGTTTCTTAAAGATGAAGACTTGGAGAAGCACACATTATTTCTTTCTTTGTAAACAAAACAAATGTAGTTTGTATTTCACACTGTAATCCTTTTGGTTAAATTGTTCACAAGAAATGTACTTTAAATGATATCTCTTTAAATCGTGTGAATGATGAATTTGTTGTACAAAAATTAACAACTCTTGAATCTTGATTGAAAGTAGCAATTTCCACTTGAATGATTTGAATGCACATCTTGCTTTTATAACTTGAATTTCAAGAAATCATGAACAAATGTTGTAACTTGTATTTCAAGCAATCATGCGCCTTATCTTTCAATATCCAATCAAACTCTCAAACAAAACAAATGCTTAAGAATTTAATTCCCTTTGGTTAATTCGAACGCAAAACCACGGTCACTTAAACCTTAACTTCACATCACGCTTGAACCAAACTTGCACTTCTCTACCAGAACCCTAATTTTGATATTCAAACCACAATAACTTGTAACTTAAGCAACAAAACACGCCTTAATCGTCATGACCCCCAGCTTCATTTCTTGTGCCCAAACTCCACATTTGTCAACTTAAACTTCAAACTCTCGACTCAATGGCTTAGAGACTTTAAGATGAAAACTTGAAATGCGAGGAGATGAAATTCTTGACTTAATGCAATGAGCTTTGAGCCATCTTTGAGGCAGGCAAAAGAAACATCTTCACAGAAACCAAGGACCCAAAACCCTAGCCTCTTGATCAACAAATAGGGAAATAAACCCTAATCCATGCCTTATTAAATTTTAGCAAGAACCAACCTTGTAACGTGATGACAAAATTCATTCCACGACCCACTAATCAAGAACCAGAAGAATTTTCCTTTCACCTGATAAGAGAACTTCAAAACAAAATTAGACATAAAGATGGCACAACCCTAATACCTCAAACCAAAGTGTCTGATTTCATGAGATGCGGGATATGCAAATGACTGAGTGAAAATGGTGCAAATGGGATGCAAAGTTCAAAGCCAGACAAAAGTAAAAGAGATAGGGAAAATTTGGGGTACGACACATAGCCCTGAAGCTAACCATGCACTTAGATTTCATTTATATTGCCAGAGTAGTGTGAATTTCAAGTTTGAACTTCCTGTAAAAGTTAGGTCATATTTGCTACCAACTGAAATTCTCATCCGTCTTTGATCCGTTGTTTAATTTATTTACTTATTTGAAATTGTGGTGAAATTTCTAACAAGGTTAGTGTTTACAATTTCTGAAATGATTGAGAAATGAGAAAGTAACAATGTTAAAAAATGGTGATGAAGAAACTCGTGCGAGGAAGAAGAAGATGATACAGTCAGAAACTTGTTTATAATATAATATGTTAGTTATGCATAAGTCAACGGATGTATCACCACTCCAATGGTTAAAGCGCGCGTCTATGACCCTTGTGACTTGGGTTCGAGCCCCAGTGCCACATTTTGTTATTTTTCATTACATTTTCTGGCCTTTTTTTGTTTGCTAGCGCGCCAGGGCTCATCCCTTTTGGGCTTGACTTGTTTCTGAACTTCTCACCCCTCATTCTACTTCTCATGCGTAGTCCATTACATTTTTTACTTTTTGTTTTTGTTTTCTGATTTAAAAAATAGTTTGGGCCTAACAATAAAAACTCTTTTACTTTCCAACCTCCTAAATACTCTTAAAACCCCTGACTTCTAATTTATATTCTTTATTTTATTTTCTTTTCTTTTTTCTAATAATATTATTTTTATTATTAATATCAAAAAATACAAAAATACATTTTTCTTGAATAACTAAATTATTAAATATTTCAATTTAAGCATTTATTTTATTTTGTAAATAATTAAAACTAGGTTTATTTATTTTATACACTTTAAAATACTTCTTTGTTTTTAAATTAGTATTAATAATCAAGATTATTTTTCTCAACAAATTTACTTAGACTTAGGGTTTTTCTTAGTTTTAATTAACTTAGACTTTAGTTTTTTTATTTATTAACTAACTAATCAACTTCATTTGTGATTAAAATTAATTAGTTGGATTGGGTTAACCTTTAAACCTTTTTTATACAGAAAATCATAAAAAAATAATTTTACTTTTCTTTTACATTATCTTTATATTCTTGTACATTTTATTTTGCATTATTCAATTTGGTTGTAATAATAATTAGAACTTTATTGCTTTATATACCCATTTGTAAGTTTGTATCCCCCATCCCAAAATGATGTGTTAGCATAGAACTTTAAAATTCTGCAATTTATCGCTTTCCATATTATTGTTAGTAATTAGGATTTGTTTGGGAAGACTTAAAATCAACAAGTACACAACCTTAATTCAAGACAAAAATATATGAAATCGAAACACTTTTCACACTTTCACCTCTAGGGTAACCCACACTTGTTGCCTCAAATAAAACAATCATGTCCCTCGAACGTGGGATACTTTAGCAAAGACCCTCGATTACAAGATCATAGTCCCTTGATGACCCTTCAATGATGCCTTTGGTAAATGATCTTAGACCCTTACAACAAATTGATAAGGTACCCTACCATGTTGCCTTCTATGACTGTATGATAACCTACGCCTGTCCCTTCACATCCAATGATAGGACTTCTTACCAATCAATGGTAAGATAGCAATGTCTAAAGGAGGAGGAAAAGAACAAAGACTTTTTGAGTAGGTAGAACGCTCGTAGTTGCTTGTTCACAAACTAAAACCATTTCCACACTCACACTTTCAAAACATGTTTCCAAAACCAAACATCTCTTTGAACTATTTTTAAAACCAACACTTTGTATACATTCTTTTAGAGACGAGAATCATTAAAAAGTTTTCCGAAACAAATCCGTTTTCAAAATACTTTCAAACAAACACAAAAAAATTTACAAAGCATTTTAAATTGAGCTAGCAACTAAGAGCCCGTAGATTACTACGGATGAAAAGGGTTCTAACGCCTTTCCTTTTCATAACCTACCCCGCGAACTCAAGAAGATTCTCAAAAGGCCTTTCCTATTCTTTTCACCCTTTTTCTTTATTGGGTAAAAGAAAAGTCGGTGGCGACTCTTGCTATCCGCAACAATTACGTTGAAACGAGAAACATCCAAGTCAGTTTTCCCACCGTATCACAGCTTATGTTCCAATGCATTATTTAATTATTATTTTTCAATGGCGTAATGTTTCCAAAAGAGAATATAAACAATACACTTTGAGGATGCAATATGGTGATGCATGATTAAATGTTTCATTGGATAATGGCCAATTGAGAAGCTAACAACCAACAGGCCGAGACCATATAGGATTTGCAAAAATAAATTGTTGACTTTATTAGGAAGAAGTAAACATGTTTCACATTCCAAACAAGGATGTCACATGGGTTTAAGAATTGCCGTGAGTACCAATATCCATTGGATTTCCAGAGAGTAAATTATTGACTTCTTCAATGGGGGAAAAGGAAAATCTCAGGACAAATACATCCATGTGCTTCAGGCCGTTCGAGTACAACGACTCTACTGCGGAAAAAGAGGAAATTTCACAAAGAAATCCCTTATCAGGGAGAAAAATCTTCCAACACGACTTGATTACAAGAAAGAGTAAAATTTATCTACTAGAGAAAACTTCTGCTTTATGAGCGACTACTCACCAATAAGTTCACCATTGCAAACATTCACTAGGGATCTACGAATCTTCGTCAGGATTCACCAAACCATTCATCGAGGAGAAGAAAAATTCTCTGAGGAACCAAACTTATTTTGGGGAGAAAAGAATTTTTGAACAAAAAAGTACTCTTAAACATCAACTTCTGTCGGCGACAGATACAAAATATCCGGTTGCTTAAGAGTGAGGTAAATCATAGAATAAATCTAATTGATGTAGATTGTGTTGGAAAAGAAATCCTCACAAAGAAATTATCGGTATATAACCTCATTGGTGAGGGGCCAGTTCCTGAAAGCCAGACAGGTGTAGACTTCGTGAGGAATAAGGAAAATATGCACAATTCATCAGAAAGTAACGACCTTAACAAGGATTCATCAAGAGATCTTATTGAGGATATGAGAATTCTTAAGAGAACTCTAAAAAAACGCTAGTCACACTAGGGAGGTAAACCATTATACTGAACTCGCCAACACATGCTTCGCTTGCCTTGGGAGAGAGAAATTTGGATTAAGGAGACTGCACTGGGGAGTACGTCCTATCAGAGATCATTTCTTGAATGGCATCAAAGTGAAGACAACTCCAACATAGAATCCATTCAAGAGAAGCGGGCTTTTACACACTTCACTTGGGAGAGTATTCTACTTAAAACAACCTTAACATATGAACTTATGTTGAATTAAAGTGCTGACCACTTTGGGAAAGAAACATTTGTTTGGGAAAAAAATTGTCCTATCAGGAAACCTACGCTGGTAACAACCTCAAGAGCTCTATTTTTCCTTACTGGAGAAAAAGAGATGTAAGGAGTCGTTGGAAAGGGATCCTTGAAAGGTTTAAAAACACAATGAGTAACCAGTAACTATGGGCTACACGCTCTGAATGGAGTTGCAAAAATAAATTGAAAAAACTCTGTTGGAGATGATTTGGAGAAGATCAAGTCAAGTCTGCAAATCGTGGGGAATAAAGATTCTATATCAAGAAATCTTATTATTCCAATATTCTGAGAGAAGATCTTCTGCTTGGCAATGCTGGGGGGAAGAGCTTCAAGTAACACTGGGGAATCATCCAAGAATCTCCATATCATTAAAAATTTTAGCCACAAACCTTTGCTTGGGGAATAATCACTGGGGAGAAGTAGAAATTTCAATGTTGGTGGGGAAACGACCCAAACTCAGGATACCATAATCATTCTTGAAAGAAATGTTATTCTGGTATTGGAAATCATCCACACATAATTGGGTGAACACAATTCTGCCCAACAAATCATACCAAACATGCTCCAAGTATAGTATGAAGGAATTTCATTTTGAGAAGGTCCTTATAGAAACATGGGCTGAACTGATTAAAGATGAAATGTTCTTGCATAACGCCTTGCCCCGGTCTGTAGTGATGTTTAAGAAATTGTCTTTAAAAAAACTTCCTCATATATGTACTATCCAGATATACTGCCACAGTGTTACAAATTTTAAAATACAGCCTCTCACTAATCAATATTAGAAGTGGCTTGAATGAAACTTGGGTAACACACCCTGATCACTAGGTACTTTTAGATATTTGTCGAATCTCTACATAACTTCCCAAAATTGGCAAAATCTTTACTCGACAGAGTATTCACACACTACTTTCTCAATAGAGTACTACCATTGAAATACATGCCCCTTCTTAATGGAGTCTTGGCAATCCATTCCCTCGCCTTATGCTCATGGAAGAGAGAGAAGTTAATAAAGCCTTGGATGACAACATACCCTTAGAGTGGTTGACTTACATCCTGGAACTAGGCTAGTACACAATTATACTTCTTAACTTGAACTTCTTCGTGCTAAAATATATGTTTGGCTGAATTTTCAAACTTCATTCTCTTTAAGGGTACCCAAACAGTAAAGCATCACATTGTTCATACTCATCAGAGTCTCTGGGAAACAAACCCCTTAAGGTACTCAGAATTGTAAACACCAAACTGCTTGTTTTTAACAAAGTATCTGGGACACAAGCCCTGGATATCATGAACTCTTTGAAAAAATTAGCTTTTGATTCAACAGAGTATTCAAGCCTCGCTTATTTGACAAGATTAAGCTCTTAACCGATGCTCATTGTGCAAGCTCACCTGATGTTTAAGTACTTTTTCACGTGCAAAATATGTTTTATTATGAGAATGATAATTCTAATGCAAATCATATGCTTGTCTTGAAATTCAAAAAACTTTATTGAAAAGATGTTAAAACATTTAAAAAAAACAATTTTGCACAAAAGACAGTAAAGGATGGAGTGATACTAACTTAAAAATTTTACAAGCCCCCTAGGAGTCGGATTACCGTATTCTTGTTACACTATTGCTCTTAAATTAATCCATGCTTCAGTTAGGACTTTTAAGGGTTGTAACGTGGCCTGGTTCATGGTTTTAGAATAAAGGATTTAAGGCTCAAAATATTTGGTTCCCACCCATTCTCAATGATGTTCTCCAGTCCTACATTCAGTTAAACCAATACGAACACTAATTTCTTAAGAGAAATTTATGATGGTTGAGGAACCAGTCACTCATCTTTACTTTCTTGGTGATTGATCACACGACTTTGTTCTTTGCTAAGGATTTTCATATCATAATCCTTTTTCTCCTTTCGGGCTTTCTATTTCTTCCTTTCTTTCCCTAAATTTTTCCTGGACAAATTCCTTTTGAATTTGACTCTGACGTCCAGCGGGATGCCATTACTTTTGCCTAAGCGACTTGTTTTTCAAGTTTCGACTTAGTGGAGCTTTTAGTCTCTTTCTTTCATCATTATTTTCCATATTACCTTTTCTTTCCTTTTGAACACGTCGTGTAACTTCGAGTCGTTTTCAAATTTATTGGAAGGATTATGACTGTCGGGATCCTTGGTATATAAGGGATAACCTTTGTTGTATCGGCATCTGTTGTCCTCCTGATGTGCGAGAGATACCCATTGGGATATCGTCCTCTTTTGATGCACACTGCTAATATATGAAGATTGACCATTTCAATTTTGACTTTCCTCAAGCTTTGGAAGGATAACCATTGTTGTATCCTTGGATGCGCACTCTTGATGAGTTTTGAATGCTCAATCAGATAAACTGAACACTACCCACCCATGGGTTCAAAAATAAGGGTTTTTTCTGAATAGAAAAGAAACTCCTACTTCGAAGGCTCAAAGGGGTTAATGAGGGTTTCACTCCCTTATATATCCGGTGTTTAGGGATTTGAAATAATGCATGTACATTGTCAGCAAGTTTTTAATCAAAGGCATATTGTTTGAGATTCTTCATAAATTATTCGTCATCCTCCCTCTAGAGGTTTTACTTTAACAAACAAGAGTTGAGTATAAAAAACAAAGAAAAACATTTAAGAGAAATCGTGAATGGATTAGTTCAAGACAAACATATTTAATGCATTGTGATTAACATTCAAAGTTAAGCAAGTTTTGCATATAAGAAAATACTAAACCAAACAATAAAGATTGCAAATGAGAATGCGAATGAAACTAGAAAATTGCCATCGTTGAGGAGACTTGACTCTGTATGGACTTCTTAATTCTGACGATTTTATAAAGTTTTGATACTCACTTGGGCAAGAGATTCCCCTTCGGATCTACTGTGAACACAATAGTCTTTGAGTTGATCCAATCCTGGACCTTGTTTCTGAATGACAAACTGTCTTCAACTGAATGGTCAGGTGCCCCAAGATGATATTCACAGAAGATTATTTCAAAAGAAATGATGGAAGTTGTGACAAGCGACATTGCAACAACTGAACCATGAAGTGTCTTTTACTTCAGAGAATAGATAATCAGATATTGCATCTGAGGAATTGAAATTCTGGCTGCAGATACTCAATGTCACGTTCAATGTTATGACACCGTATCTGACTTACTATATGACAGTAAATACAAAAATAATAAAGAACACAGTCAATTGTTTACCCAGTTCAGTGTGCAACAACACCTACTCTGGGGGCTACCAAGCCAGGGAGGAAATCCACTATAAGAGATGTTAATTCAGGAATAAACCAACCAGTTTATCTCCTTCACTTAAGACCTACCCAATGCAATTTCAATCTAAGTACAACTTAAACCTGAGTTCCTACTCACTCCCCCTCAATCACAGCAGTGATACATAAAACAATTTGACTAATGAATTGATGAAGACACTCTTCAAAAACATACACTTGATTAAGCTTCACAGCTTCTTAATCAAGTAACACAACCACTCTTGCTTCACAGCTTTGAGTGATACACAACTTAACTTGACTCTGCTTCACAGCTTTAGTCAAGAAACATTCAAACACTCTTGCTTCAAAGCTTTGAGTGCTACACAACCCTTACAATTAAAAACCTATTCCAAGTCACTTATCACAATGATAATTGCTTGGAGTATAATAATTAAACCTATACAGTTTACAAATGATCTTCTGACCAAAAAGGGATTACTTGCAAAACAGCAGCTCTGTTGAATATATAGCAGCTGCAACTTCAGTTAGGGTTTCCACAAAAACCTAGGGTTAATTCCGTTTGACCTTAAGACTAGGTCACAGGACTTTATTAACCAGGTTAGGGTTGAGCTAGGTTAATCCTCAGAAAACGCAGGATTCTGTTCTGGAAAGACTGAGTTATTTTCCTGAAAAAACTCAGAATTAACCAACCTGCAAACCTGTTAGTTCAGGACAGGATGTCTTAACATCTGTTATGACATCTGAGGAACCTGTCTACTGATTTAGGAAAATGTGATCATTTTGCAAAATGCTCAGATACACACTTATAAACATCAGTACCTGAATGACAATATTTTTCTGCAAAGGTACCTAATGAATCAGTACAAACTAAACTAGAATGTTATGACATCAGTCATGACATTCACACATACACTTAGGTTTTACCAAAAATGCAAGCCAATACCTAAACAACTACAAACTCCCCCTTTGGCAGATTTTTGGCTAAAGACCCTAAGCAATCAGAGATAGATAGCAGCAGAAAGAAATGACTGCAGAAAAATAGAATGTCTAATTGAGCAAGTACTACCAAAATATTCTCCCCCTCTTTAGCCACAAATGGGCCAAAGATACATGTTCATAATGATTATACAGTTATCCAAAACAAATAATAAGAGCAGCAGCAGAAAAAAAACTGAACACACTTCCAAACTCTACCAGATATCAGCACCAACCAGCAACACCACCAATCAGCAACCAACCTTTAAGCACTGTCATCAGACTCAGAGGATTCGGGCTTCTTCCTTTTCTTGTGAGCAATGTCAGCATTCTTCTCTTTGTTTGATGTCTCAACATCCTTAGAGACATCTGGATTTGTTTCAGCATTTGAACTTTCTTGGTTCAGAGGAACAGAAATGCCAGGAACTGAGTGGTTCTCGTTCAGAATTCTTGAAACAATTTTTGATATTGCTTGATTAACATAGGCTGACCCTTCCTTATTTGCAATTTCAGGGGGAACTGAAGAAGAAGGAGGAGATGGATTACCAGAGGCAGAAGCTTGGGACTTTCCTGCATGTCTTGTTCTCAACTCTTTGACTTTGGTGGGGTTAGTTCCCACTTTTCTACGAGAAGAGATCTCCAGGACTTCAGAGTCCAGACAGGAAGAGATTGTCCTAGAATCTTGATCAGAGGAAGAGGTTGAAATAGTCGTATTGGATGATGATGGTGTTTGAGACATTTTGACAGTTTTAGAGGACCAACAGCAACTGAAGAGGAAATTCTGATTGAGAGACTGGGTTTTGATGAGGAGACGAGAGGGGAAGGAAGAAAAGGAGTGTCTATTCAACTTCTTAAAAGAATTGAAGGAAATGGGAAAATATAATTTTAACCCAATCAGAACAAGCATAACTCCTTTAATCCTTGTTTTAAGCAAAATTAATTGCTACAATTCCTCATGTTGGCAAATACCCAACTTACCCCTCAAGTTTTCAAATTGATTTGCATCCAGTGCCTTGGTAAAAATGTCAGCCAGCTGTATCTCAGTGGCAACATGTTCCAATTTGATTGTCTTCTCTTCTACAAGGTCTCTAATAAAGTGATGTCGTATGTCAATATGTTTGGTCCTACTATGCTGAATGGGATTCTTGGAAATGTTGATTGTACTCAGATTGTCACAGTACAATGTCATAACATCTTGTGTGACATTATACTCAGTGAGCATCTGTTTCATCCAGATCATTTGAGAGCAGCTACTACCAGCTGCAATGTATTCAGCTTCAGCAGTAGAAAGAGACACACAGTTCTGTTTCTTGCTGAACCAGGAAACCAGATTATTTCCCAAGAAGAAACATCCTCCAGAGGTGCTTTTTCTATCATCAGCACTACCAGCCCAATCAGCATCACAGTAGCCAGTCAGAGCTGGTTCACATCCATGAGAATACATCAACCCATAGTTGTAAGTTCCACTCACATACTTCAAAATTCTCTTCACTTGGTTGATATGACTGACTTTGGGATCAGCTTGGTATCTTGCACAAACTCCAACTGCAAAGGCAATATCAGGTCTGCTGGCAGTTAAGTACAACAAGCTTCCTATCATGCTTCTGTACAGACTTTGATCCACCTTAACCCCACTTGAATCTTTGGAAAGCTTTAGATGAGTAGGAGCAGGAGTCCTTTTGTGACTTGCATTCTCCATACCAAACTTCTTTACAATGTTCTTAGCATACTTGCTTTGAGATAAGAAGATTGAGTCCTCCATCTGTGAGACTTGCAGTCCAAGAAAATAAGTTAGTTCTCCCATGAGACTCATTTAGAATTCAGCCTGCATCTGGTCAGCAAAGTGTTTAACCATATGTTCTGACATTCCTCCAAACACTATGTCATCAACATATATTTGGGCAACCATCAACTTCCCTCCTTCAGTTTTGACAAAGAGAGTTTTGTCCAAGCCTCCTTTTCTGTAGCCTTTGTCTGAGAGAAACTTTGTTAACCTGTCATACCATGCTCTAGGAGCTTGTTTCAGGCCATATAGAGCTTTTCTCAATTTGTAGACATGATCAGGGTGAGTTGGATCCACAAAGCCTTTAGGTTGTTCCACATAAGCTTCCTCATTTAGGTACCCATTGAGAAAGGCACTTTTCACATCCATCTGAAATAATTTGAACTTCAGAAGACAAGCAATTGACAATAGGAGTCTGATTGATTCCAGCCTGGCTACAGGTGCAAAGGTTTCATCAAAGTCAACCCCTTCAACCTGGGTGTATCCTTGAGCAACAAGTCTTGCCTTATTTCTGGTGACAACTCCTTCAGCATCTGACTTGTTCTTGAATATCCATTTTGTCCCAATGATGTTAGTTCCTTCAGGTCTAGGAACCAGTTCCCAAACTTCATGTTGCTTGAATTGGTTCAGTTCATCTTGCATTGCACCAATCCAGTATTCATCAGTTAAAGCTTCCTTGACATTTCTTGGTTCCATTTTGGACACAAAACAAGAGTTTGAGATGATTTCTCTAGATCTTGTGATGACTCCACTGTTGGGATCTCCTATGATGAGCTCTTTTGGATGATCCTTCTGAATTCTGATGGAAGGGATCTTGCTAGCTTCCTTTGATTCAGATTTTGTTGTGGTGGAGTTGGGTAGGTCATTTTGTTGGGTTGAAGTCTCAAAGAATGTCTCAACAGTACAAGGAACGTCTATTTCTTCATGATAGTCATCAATTATAACATTTATTGATTCCATCATGGTTTTGGTTCTGGAGTTGAATACTCTATAAGCTCTGCTGTTTGAGGAGTATCCTAGAAATATGCCTTCATCACTTTTAGGGTCCAGTTTTCTTCTTTGTTCACGATCAGCCAGAATATAGCATTTGCTGCCAAACACATGGAAGTACTTCACAGTTGGTTTTCTTCCTTTCCAGAGTTCATATATGGTGGATGAGGTTCCCTTCCTCAAGGTGACCCTGTTATGAACATAGCAGGCTGTATTCATAGCTTCAGCCCAAAAATACATAGGAAGTCTTTTGGCATGTAACATTGCTCTGGCAGATTCCTGTATGGTCCTGTTTTTTCTTTCCACAACTCCATTTTGCTGAGGTGTTATAGGAGAAGAAAACTCATGACTAATTCCCTCTGAAGAACAGAAATCATCAAATTTGCTGTTTTCAAATTCCTTGCCATGATCACTTCTGATTCTGACAATACACCCTTCCTTTTCTCTTTGAATTCTTTTGCACAATTCTTTAAAAACTTCAAATACATCAGATTTTTCCCTAATGAAATTAATCCAGGTGAATCTGGAAAAATCATCCACAACCACATAGGCATATCTTTTTCCACCAAGACTCTCTACTTGCATTGGTCCCATCAGATCCATATGAAGAAGTTCTAGAACCTTAGAGGTGGTCAGATGTCTTGACTTTGGATGTGACATCCTAGTCTGCTTACCAACCTGACATTCACCACAAACTCTTTCTTCATCAATTTGCAGTCTTGGAATCCCTCTGACTGCCTCCAAGGAGATAATCCTCTTCATACCTCTGAGATGAAGATGGCCAAGTTTTTGGTGCCACAGTTTCACCTCTTTTTCTTCTTTTGCAATGGAACACACAAATGAGAAATTAGTGTTCTCAGGCTCCCACAAGTAACAGTTGTCTTTGGATCTGACTCCTTTCATTACTATCTCTTGTTTGTCATTGATTACAAGACATTCAGATTTTGAGAAATTGACCTTGAATCCTAGATCACACAATTGACTGATACTAATGAGGTTAGCAGTCAGCCCTTTTACCAGCAGTACTTCATTCAGACTTGGAACTCCAGGGCAGTCCAAATCACCAACTCCTTTGATTTCACCTTTAGCACCATCTCCAAAGGTCACAAAGCTGGTGGTGTGAGGCTTAACATTATTGAGGAGGTTCTTGATTCCAGTCATGTGTTTGGAACATCCACTGTCAAAGTACCAGTCTTCCTTTGCAGAGACCCTCAGGGAAGTGTGGGCTATCAGGGCAGTAGCCTTTTTCTTCCATTTAGGAGCATGTGGTACCTTTTTAGACTTAGGTTTGACACCTGAGTTCTGATTAGGGTATCCATACAATCTGAAGCAGAAGGGCTTTATGTGGCCATATCTCCCACAATGATGACATCTCCATCTTTGGTACCTTTTCTTCATATGTCTCTGTTCCTGATGATGAGAGTTGTGTTGAGACATCTGTTTTGACATTTGCTTATCAGTACCAGATTTCTTCGCTTCCATATATCCTAGTCCAGATTTATTTCCCACATTTTGTCCAACCTGGAGGATCTCTTCCAATTTGTCTGTTCCATTTGTCAGCATCTTGACAGATTTAGTCATTTGATTCAGTTGTGAGTTCAGCAATTGAACTTCTCCTTCTAGATGACTTATAGTTTCAAGGTTTGCCCTTTTTTCAGCCTCCAGCTTTATGATGAGTTTTGATTGTTTCTCATTCTGCACACAGACTTCAGTACTTCTGATACACAATTTCTTGTAAGTATCAGCCAGTTCTTCAAAAGTTACCTCTTCATCACTGATGTCACTTTCAGAGGTACAAATACCAGTTAAAGCAGTAACTAGTTTGGCAGATTCTTCTTCAGAGTTACTTTCTGAATCACAGTCAGACCAAGTAACTGTCATTCCTTTCTTTTGTTTCTTAAGAAAGGTAGGACATTCAGCTCGAATATGCCCATATCCTTCACAACCATGGAATTGAATTCCTCTGCCTTGATTTCCCTTCTCTTCTGACCTTGGTCTTCTGCTGGAACTGTCAATGTCAGAGGAAATGTTATGAACATTAGACCTTGACTTTGGATCTATTCTTTTGATGAGTTTGTTGAACTGTCTTCCAAGCATGGCTATAGCTTCTGAAATATTTTCTTCAACATCAGTGTTGGACACAAGTGCTATGCTCTTGTTCTTCTTGTCACCATTATCAGTGATCCCCATCTCAAAAGTCTGAAGAGACCCAATAAGTTCATCCACTTTCAACTTGCTGATGTCCTGGGCTTCCTCTATGGCAGTTACCTTCATTGCAAATCTTTTAGGCAAGGATCTGAGAATCTTCCTCACCAGTTTTTCTTCTGACATCTTTTCTCCCAGTGCTCCTGAGGTGTTGGCAATCTCCAAGATGTTCATGTGAAACTCATGAATGGTTTCATCTTCCATCATTTTTAGATTCTCAAACTTGGTAGTCAACATCTGAAGCCTTGACATTTTTACTTTGGAAGTGCCCTCATGAGTAGTTTTGAGAGTGTCCCAAACTTCCTTGGCCAGTTCATATTGATGTACTAGTCTGAAAATGTTTCTATCAATTCCATTGAACAAGGCATTTAAAGCTTTGGAATTTCCCAGGGCTAACTCATCTTCTTCTTTACTCCAATCTTCCTCAGGCTTCAGACTGATTGTCCCATATTTCTCAGTTATGGTGGGATGGATCCATCCTTTGTCAGCAGCTCTCCAAGCCTTTTTGTCCAGAGATTTTAGGAAGGCAATCATACGAGGTTTCCAGTAGTCATAATTAGTTCCATCCAGAATGGGTGGTCTATTTCCAAAGATTCCTTCTTTGTCCATAGTGCCAGAAAGTGATATCCCTAGATCTCACCCAGTAATACAGGCAGGGTGCCTGCTCTGATACCAATTGAAATTCTAGCTGCAGATACTCAATGTCACGTTCAATGTTATGACACCGTATCTGACTTACTATATGACAGTAAATACAAAAACAATAAAGAACACAATCAATTGTTTACCCAGTTCAGTGTGCAACAACACCTACTCTGGGGGCTACCAAGCCAGGGAGGAAATCCACTATAAGAGATGTTAATTCAGGAATAAACCAACCAGTTTATCTCCTTCACTTAAGACCTACCCAATGCAATTTCAATCTAAGTACAACTTAAACCTGAGTTCCTACTCACTCCCCCTCAATCACAGCAGTGATACATAAAACAATTTGACTAATGAATTGATGAAGACACTCTTCAAAAACATACACTTGATTAAGCTTCACAGCTTCTTAATCAAGTAACACAACCACTCTTGCTTCACAGCTTTGAGTGATACACAACTTAACTTGACTCTGCTTCACAGCTTTAGTCAAGAAACATTCAAACACTCTTGCTTCAAAGCTTTGAGTGCTACACAACCCTTACAATTAAAAACCTATTCCAAGTCACTTATCACAATGATAATTGCTTGGAGTACAATAATTAAACCTATACAGTTTACAAATGATCTTCTGAACAAAAAGGGATTACTTGCAAAACAACAGCTCTGTTGAATATATAGCAGCTGCAACTTCAGTTAGGGTTTCCACAAAAACCTAGGGTTAATTCCGTTTGACCTTAAGACTAGGTCACAGGACTTTATTAACCAGGTTAGGGTTGAGCTAGGTTAATCCTCAGAAAATGCAGGATTCTGTTCTGGAAAGACTGAGTTATTTTCCTGAAAAAACTCAGAATTAACCAACCTGCAAACCTGTTAGTTCAGGACAGGATGTCTTAACATCTGTTATGACATCTGAGGAACCTGTCTACTGATTTAGGAAAATGTGATCATTTTGCAAAATGCTCAGATACACACTTATAAACATCAGTACCTGAATGACAATATTTTTCTGCAAAGGTACCTAATGAATCAGTACAAACTAAACTAGAATGTTATGACATCAGTCATGACATTCACACATACACTTAGGTTTTACCAAAAATGCAAGCCAATACCTAAACAACTACAGGAATTCTTTAGCCTCATCTTTTATCACACAAAAGTGAAACTTTGCTGAGAGAAAGATTCTGGAATGAATTGCAAAATGAAATTGGCCTTTGGAAAAAATACCAGACTAGTGCTGGACTTTATACTTCAACACTTGTGGTCCTCAATATTAAGATAAAATTCCCCAGAATGAAACTCACACTTAGAATTCTCATCATAGTCAAGTGGAAGATCTGCATGAGGAAACCAACAGTATAGAGCTCAATCAACTGATGTTCAAGTAGTCGATGGAGTAATTGGGCATATGACATCAGAATAGAATCTGAATGCTTCTAAGGTTGCTTCTGTTTCTTCTAAAAATCTTTACCCCATGGATTCACTTGGGGGATAGGCAATGACTTCTAACAAGAAGATTCGGGAACACAATTATAAGGAGAGTGCCCCTATTTGAATGGTCAAGTGCCTTGGGTATAGTGTCACGACCTTGTCTACCAAACAATCTACAAATAGATCCTCAACATTTGTAACTTGGATGGTATCCATATAAGTCCAATTGTTCAGCTCCTAACCAGGAACTCTTGGGTGAATCCAAGTATCAATGTTGTACAACAATATTCATCATCAATAATTGCATTGTTACATTCATTCTGGGAAAAACCAGAACTAGATAATTTTACCCGAGTAAACAAATTTGAAGCTTTGGGAGCTGCACTCTGCTTCCCGAGGTTGAAAACCAAGCTGAACTTGTTAAACTTTGGAATAACATCTACAACCTGACCCCAACCCCAAGGATGACCAGCCTCGACCAACGCTTGAGCATCTCTGACTGAAGTCAAAGAAGTCTCGGGTTTCTTTCTTTCCTCAGAACAAGGAGTCTTGATCATCTGAATAGTTTCAAAAGCCCGAAACGAAGTTTCATGAACTTCTCATTCAACCTCCACATAACAGAATAAATTCTATTGGATCAAAACGTATTCTTCCTCACCACAAATAGTGATTATTTTTCCATCCAGTGGATACTTGAGCTTCTGATGAAGGGTAGAAGTAACTTCCCCAGCTTTATGAATCCACATGTGCCCCAATAAGCAACAATATGCTGGCAATATATCTATCACATAGAAAGTAATGGTAAAAACCCGGGTACCAACCTTAGTAGGTAGATCTACTTCACCAAACACCGATCTTCTAGATCCATCAAAAATCCTTCACAACCAAATTACGGGGATGCAACTTCACTGGAATAGTCAATCTAATGCAGTTTTTGGCCATAAATTTAGCGAGGATCCCGTATCCACCAACACACGTGACAAATTCGTTCCCTTGCACTCCATAGAGATGTACAATACCTTATTGTGGTTACAACCCTCAGGAGGGAGATTAAAGTCAGCAAAATCCAAACCATTTCCGGCAGATAGATTGGCAAAAACTGTCTAACCATTATCTCTTGCGCACGAAAGCATTTTTCAATAGCTTCATCAAAGCATCCCGATGAGCTTTAGAATATATCAACAAAGATAAATTAGATATCTTAGAGGGCGTCTGGTGCAGTTGCTCTATGATGTTGTAATCACTCTTTCTTATAATTCTAATAAACTCTTCAATCTCATCATCGGGAGCTGAAGAAGTCCGAGGCACAACAATTGGTTTAGGCACACTAGCCTGCACATGTTTCTAATAACCAATTAGTATTTATGAGTAGTCATTGTTGAACACCTCTTCTCAGAAAAAGAAGAACCACAAGATAAGAAGACCAACCAAAAAACCTATAATGCATGAAATGTGTGATTATGCATGTTATGTTTTTGTCATTTCCCAGGTACCCATGAGTTTTTTCAACCATTAAGAAAGACCAAACAACAAGACAATAGAGATAAGAAATAGTCAAGACGAGGTATCAAAGCCAACACTATTTTTATTCACAACAAAACTGAAAATCAGATGAATTCATATAGACGAGACAATATCACATCATAAGAGATCCAAAATCAACTAAGCTTACACCCACGGTAGCAAAATACGGTGTCAAGATCCCATCCAACAATTCTGATGAGACAATTAAGAACATAAATACAAAAGCTACTTGATGGAATCTGTTAATGGAATCATTCTTCTCAGGGGTAAGGCAATAACAGAGTTTCAAATCTCTTCATGACCCATCTGGAATAAGGAATCTCATATGTAGAATCTTTCATACCAAGGAGAGCTCCACCTTTCCTATGAATCTCCGCCCGAGCTAGATGTACTTTCTTCAACAATCCAGGATTTGCTACATTATTAAAGAAAACATAATCTTCTACCTCCTTGTCGAAAGGTTCACCATCCATTGCATACCCTAACTGACAAAGTGCAAGCATAAGATTGTAGTTAATGTAACCCTTTCTTCCAATGAGAGGGACGTTAGAAAACTCTCTGCAAATCGTGATGATCTAAGAGATATATATCTTAGGGGTATGACATTTTATATCATGATGAGTGAGACTCATAATTCTTTTATAAAATAAGTAAGTGCCTCGGATGTCCACATACGGTCCACCTACATGTAGGTGAGTCATGAACCACTTATTCAGTAATGGTAAACAACAACAAATTATTCCTTTCGCTCCATACTTGGAGTGAATGGAGTGGTGAGTATCAGTATGAAGAGTCAACATAGGGTTTTTATCCATGAAGAGATAAATAGCAGCGCAATCTACAAAGTTTGTGACATTTAGGAACATAATTATCCCATAAATCAAGATAGCCACCACAACTTTAAAGGCCAACCAGTTTCTTTCAATCGCAGACTCTTTAGCTTTCATTGTCATGAATCTGGAAGAAAAGCCAATGACACCACTTTTTTGCTTCCAATTCCCTTTCACATTGTTCAGGATCAAATAAAGAGCCTCGGTGATAGCTTCAAGATTAAACACCTCTGGAATGTTGACAAAAGGCACGCAGTTTTGATCATGGATGTCAAGAATGAAGGCATACTCCTCTACAGTAGGAGGAAGCAGATAGTCCTTGAAAGTGAAGCATCGAAACTTTGGGTCATAAAATTATATAAGAGTGGGTAGAGCACAGGGCTCACTAGTAGCACTCAAGAGAGACAGGATATTTCCATAGTCTTGAATGAATCTTCTGGAACTATGCTTGACAACTTGAGCCCATAAATCTCTTTATGGTGTCAAATCCTCATGGAAGAAACTATATGCAAAGATGTGTCTGATAGCCATCTCTGATGAAGATACAGACTCTTGGATATCCCTGGAAAATGATAATACATATGCAGGTTAACATTTGTGTAGACATATTTTTGAAAAGTAAATATGCTATGATGCAAAGTGATAGGATCAAGGCTTCCAAAACATATAGATATCGTTATGTTGTTGTCTGAACCGACTGAGTGTCACAAAATCAAAGGTTCGACATAGCTTCAGAACACACATATAAGTCACCAACATTAGTCACCAACAGAATCATAGTCACCATATGAACTAGAGTCACCATCAGAACCAAAGTCACCGACTGTACCTGTAAGAAATCATCCCTCGCCACTCACGGGTGAAGTCTAGGTCATAGTAAAGTCAAGGGTAACTAAAAATCACGGGTCCTCCTGGAAGCATTATCGTCATTCTACAAAGGTGGAGGAAGATAGCACCCTATTTTTACCTCATTTGAGTGCATACGAAATGACCGCATAGTAGGACCTTCGTCCAGTAGCAATCATGTTCCACTTTGTTCCTAGGTTTCCTAGATAGTGCACTCTGGTATGGGTACTGGGTCTTTTACCTCAAAAAGTATCATCCCATCCCCACAAAGAAACAACAAAACAATAGTATCTAGAGTATAGGAGACAATAAAATAAAATTCAATGCATGGAAGCATATAATCGAAACATATAAACAAATAAAGCTAGAAATCAATAAACAGATAAACACCCAAAGAAAAATAAAACAACCACAAGCTAGGACTAATTTCACAAAGATGGACCAGCATTTGGTCAACCTTTCCCCAGTGAAGTTGCCAGCAGAAACAACTGGAAAAATCATCGAAGATAAAACTCAATGAAGTCTCCATCGAATTCCTTTTATACCACCGAAAGGGAAAGGTAAACATCGAGTAAACCTGAAGGGGTGAAATCACGATCTTGCGACCATAGAGATCGCGTAAGGAAGTCGGGTATGCGAGGGGAAGGTATTAGCATCCCACACATATGTGGTGCTCCATAGGATCCACTTATGCTTGTTCTAATCTAAGAGTGTGTAAAATCTATTTCTAAAGCTTAAGAGCTAAAAAGAAAGATGCAAGGGGGGAATGCATGCACAAGAGAAAACACGGGGAAAAAAAGGAAAGAATTACAAAGGTCACTCGGTTAAGCCCCATGACCAGATTCCTACGTATCCCTTTTAAGGAATCAGAGCATCATAGTTCGGCTCAAAATTTTCTATTTGTTGCAATGTTTTTTATGAACAATGCTAGTGAAGCATGTCCTTTTTAAAAAGGTTTTAAAAGAAAAAGTAAGAAGACAAAAAGATTTGCATTTGTTTGTGTGTTTTACCTTGAAAAAGTATTTGGTGATTTGGACCACATTAAAGTCTATGACATGAGAGACTTTGAGTGGTTGAGACAGACGTCTCGTACCTAAAGGACTCATGTAAGGCTTATGACACATGGCTGACATCATTATTATTAAGTGTTTTGAGAAGTTGAAAGAAAAAGAGTTTTAGTTTTAATGAGATGCAAAAGGGAAGAAAAAGTCTAATGGGAGACTAGCAAAATATTCCTAGAGTTATCATGCAATGTTGATCCTATAGTTGAGGATAAGAGAGGGAAATATCTATCAAATGTTGGCATACATGGATACAAGCCTAAGGTCTATTCCATTCAAACTTAAAAAAGATTGAATTGAAGATCCTATGGGGAGCATGGCAAGAGGAGAAGCAAGTAATGATAGGAGAAGGGATGATAAACATCGCACAAAGATGAAAAAACATCAAAAACATGAATCAAGTATGGATGACAAAACATCTAAAAAGTATGGAAAAACATCAAGAAACATGTGTCAAGTATATATGACAAAACATCTAAGAAGGATAGCAAAACTTCATGAAACATGTATCAATATACAAGAATGAGAAATAAAGAGAGGTATGGTAATACCTAGCGGAGAAGGTCTTTTGCCTCTTCAATGTTCACGAGATAAGAAAACTCTACCGATCACCTACTTGAGCTTCCTCCATCAAATAATAATTAGGCATACCCAGGTGGCGTCAACAATCGATCGCAAAACCATGGCAGAAGTATCCATAAGATAAATGGATTGCTTGGTGTATGGGAGTTGAATCGGGTTATGATTAATCAAGGGGTGTACTTGATTAATTTCTTGAGAGTGGATGATCCCACCCTCAACCATAAGACCATTTTGTGCATGGAACACTTGGTATATGGACCAAAGTGATTTATTCGGGTTATGATTAACCAAGGGCAAATATTGATTAATTTCAGGAGAATGGCCATGCCCAAACTCAACTATGAAACCCTTTATGAAAATATTAATATGTGGACCAAGAGGAGGCCTGTGTTTTAATTGGATGATACATGCATACTTGAGCAAAAATTAAAACATACAAAGAAATAAAATTCTAAGCTTTTACAAGCCATATGGGAATATGGGGTACAAGTTTATGAATGGGGATGTATCAAATCAATAACACGATTAAAAGTCTAAAAAAACAAACAATACAACCAATCAAAATATTAAATAACTAATTAAATTTAATTATCTTATTTAATAGAATTAATTAACAAAATAATCAATTCTATTAAATATTATTTTCTAACCTAATTAATTATTTAAAACAAATATATTTTCTTGTGTTATTATTTTTTTATTTGATAGAAATCAAAAATAAGAAAAATAATGCAAACAAATATAAAAGAAAATAAGAAATGGGCTTGAAACTAGCAAACAGTGGGGTGTTGAATAACAATCCCCTAGGCCCAGCAATAGAAGCCCAAGGTGGGGTGTCTACTGGATTTAGTGTGCTGCAACTCCAGGGGGTAAAACGTGAGGTCGCGTGAATGAGTGTTGGATCATATCCGGAGAGATCTGATGGCTGATGCGATGCGAGGGTGCACAGTAGGTGAGAAGTGTTAGGCACATGATCTTGGATGATCCCTTGAGATCTGGTGTGTCTCCTTTAGGAAGATCCACCATGGTGTTACGCTTTTGAAGCGTTCAA
The DNA here is from genome assembly GCA_948472305.1 of Vicia faba. NCBI lineage: Eukaryota > Viridiplantae > Streptophyta > Magnoliopsida > Fabales > Fabaceae > Vicia > Vicia faba. Next base: position 1,013,521,344 of record OX451735.1, read on the forward strand.
TGATGATGAAGATCTGGAGGTAACAAGGCGAGAGAGCATGGTTGCTAATTATGAGGTACCTGCACGAAATCAGAAAACAACCCCAATGGTGGTGAAAAGTGTCACCACCAGATTAATGCTTCTAATTAAAACTAAATTAATAAAAAAAAAGTAACATTAACACAAATTTGTAACAAAAAAGAGAATAATCTATAATATCTTTTTCTATTAACGTTGACTCTCTCATTTTGTTTTCTCCTTTGCTCATCAGAAATCGCCTACAGCGGAGGCAACAGCGGCAAATAGCGCGGTGCGCGATTCTGCTCCAATCTCCACTTTTCTTACATCAATCTCTTTGTCTTTATTTCCTCTTTACTATATGTGGATTGATTTTGCAGATGTTGAATGGTGGCGCGTAGTTCTTGAAAGGGAGAAATGAAACCCTAAACACTCTGATTACAATCTCGGTGATGATGATGACCAGTTATTGGTGATTAATCGACGCTATTAGATGCATGATGAAGAGTTAGGTGGCTATAAGGGTGCTTCTCGACCGAACTGGTCAGCTTCCAACGGCGGTGGAAGGTGATCCGCGATCGCGACCTTCTTGGTGAGGTCTTTTTGGTTCTATTTTTCACCTTTTTCGATTAGGACAATTCTTCCTCCTCTTTTGACTCTCTGAAGGGTTAGTGTAGAGGGAAAATGATGATGAAATAGGGTTTAGGGTTTGTTGATTCTGTTTCTGTGAAATAACTCTAATGAGAGTTAGAGTTTTTTATGTGAATGATGAAAATGAATCATGAAGTTGAGAGAGCAGAGAGAATATTGTGGAGATTTGTTTTTGTGATTCTTCCAAAATGTCAAGAATGAAATTAATCAGTGTGAACTTTCTGTTTTATAGTTTTGTAATTTTGTTAAAAAAACGGTTAGAGCTTGACTCCATATGCGTTGTTCAATGTGGGAGCTTTTTATATCAATGGATGGTGAGGATTTGATTTACAATGAAACTTGCTTTGAAGGCGTTTGGTTAATTTGTTGAGCTGGCTATTCTAAATTTTTCTTCCCGTTTTTCTTTCTATTTCCTATTTATATTTTCCTGTTTCTAAATGGATGTGTTTCTTTTCTTCTATGTGAATTTAATATGATGTTGGGCTGCGTAATTTTTCTTCTATGTTTCTTGTTTTGATTGAACTGTGAACTTTTGCTAAGATGTGGTATTTTTCATTGGGCTTAAGCATGATATTCTAACTTTCTGAATTGTACTTGGACTGTGATAATTCTGATTTTTGAATCTTTGTCTCTTCTCGATTTGTATTTTGTGAACCAATCATTATTTATGATTTGCAATAGATGAATTGCTTCTTGTTGGCCTATGATTAAACCCACAATCTGATTATGTTCATATAACATGACGCTTTGTAATTCTTGGAAAATGATTTGAAAACACCACCTCTATATTCTGATTCCTCACTCGAACATTCATGATGAAACTGAAGAGTAAACTTCTTGAAACGTTTCTTTGTTTATCATTCAAGTTTTGATTATTTTACTGACCATTTCCTTCCATGTTCTTGTTTCATGAATGAACAACAAAAAAATGACGAGTAATGGAGCAAGTTGGTAAAGAGGATGAAAAAGATGGAAAAGACTTGAAACGCTCAAAGGACCTTGAATATAAAGAGGACCTATTTGTAGTTTTTAGAACAAACTTGTATCCATTAGTAAATTTAACATTGTGATTTCAACTTGTGATTTAAACTTTGAGACTTGAAGACTTGTAATAATTGTATTCAACTTTACTTGTAAACTTAAATAACAATGATTCTTTGTTGTAACCTTGAATTCTTGAGCATGAATGAGAAGAAATGGTTTTGAATATCGAATCTTGCATCCTTTATTGAAATTTTGAAAGAACTTGGTTCTAGAATACCATGTATGACTTATGAACTTTGAATTGGCATTTGAACTTTCTTTAAAACTCATTTGCACTGCAAAATTTGAATTGAAACCCAATTGAATCTTTGCTTAGGAATTGATAAGAAAGCATGGCAACTTGAAACTAATAGAAAACAAAATTCAAACTTTTACGCCTAAAAAACGAATCCACCAACATTCAAAAGTTTCCTCTCCTCTCCTCCAATAAACAACTCAAGACCTCTATGTAAATTTCCAAATATGCAATGTTGCACTTGTAGTACCAAAAGAAAGTCAAACTTCACAAGTTCTGGTCAATTCCTAAACATAAAGGATTGAAATCTTAATCTTCTAAAAAATACAAGGAAATAAATTTCGATTCAAAACCTTGGTAGATGAATAGCTTTGTAGTTTGGTGAGAATATATATCCAGGATCGAAAATCTAACATTGATGATATTTTAAACTCAAATGCCTCATGTATTGAGATAAAACTTATAATTGTAATGTTTCCAGAACTTTATCAATAAAGGGTCCACACATTTCAACAATCAGAAACCATACACAAGGGCCAGTGAATAAGAGAAGAATGAGATTTACTTTGAAACTCTTTCCTTAATTCTCTGATGAAACAATGAATCAACTTAAGATGTCACGAGGCCTGAGAAGGCTTGGTAGCTTGAATGATCAAAAGAGAGAAGATATGAGAGCCTCCTTAGAATAATTGACAGTACAACCATTTTCCACAACTTGAAGAAAACTATGAGAGCCAAAGATACCTTGATCCTATCTCAAAAATGCATGAGTATGTATGATGAAACATAAGTCATATAAGGTAAAATGAAGAGGGAAAATTTTATGGTGCAACACACATTCAGTCAACAGGCCTTGTAATACGGTGGGAGAACTGACTTGGTTTTTCATTTTATTGAAAATGTTGTGGATTTCAAGAGTCACCACCGACTTTTCTTTTATCCAATAACAAAAGGGTGAAAAGAACAGGAAAGACCTTGAGATTATTGAGTTCGGGGGGTAGGTTATAAAAAGGGAAGGTGTTAGCACCCTTTTCATCCATAGTTATTTACAGGCTCTTAATCGCTAGCTCACTTTTTGAAAGGCCTTGTGAATACGTTTTGAAAGTATTTAGAAAATATGCCTAAGTATGGAAACTTTTTAATGATTCTTATGTCAGTTAAGAATACATATAAAGTATTTGTTTTTTTGTGAGCAAGCGATTAAGAACTATCTACCTACTCAAATTATTTTGTTTTATTTTCCTCCTCCTTTAGATAGTGATGCCCTACCATTAGTTGGTAGGAATCCCTATTGTTGGATGTGAAGGGACATGCGCGGGTCATCGTATAGTCATAAAGCCAACTCGTAGGGGCGCTTTAGTAATTTATCGTAAGGGACTAAGATCGTTTACCAAAGGTAGCATCGAAGGACTACGATCTTTTTAACTGAGGGTCATTGCTAAAGCGTCCCCACATTCGAGGGACATGATTGTTTTCCGAGGCAACGAGTGAGGTTACCCTAGAGGTGCGTGTGTAAAGAGTGATTCATGTTCAGTTATTTTAGTCTTGAAATAAGGTTAACTATCATTTGTTTTTAGGTCTTTCCATACAAACCCTAGTTACTAGCAAAATAGCAATAATGAAAAGAAGTAAAGTGCGGGAAATAAAATTCTACGCTATTATAAGGCTTCGGGAGTGTGGGTACAAACAATAAAACCGGAGGGGGGGGGGGGGAGTAAACCCTAATTAAACTATTACAACCATAAGCAGTTACATAATTGGCAAAAATAATGCGAAATTAATAAAGTACGTGAAGCGGTAAAAAGAAAGAGAAAACATAAAATTATTTTGATGAAAAAAAGGTTCGATCATTAACCTAAAACCCTAACTAGTTTTAATTAAGAAAGAATTAATGAATTAAACCTAAAAACTAAATATATTTTAATTAAAAAAGAAAGGTTTTAAAAAAGAACTTAATAAATAAAAAAATGGAATTAATTTAATTATTATTAAAAACAATTAATTTATTAAGTTAATTAAAACATAATGTCTAAATTAATTTTAATTTTTATAAAATTAATTAACAAAATTATGCTAAAAAAAGAAATAATAATTAATAAATAAATAAAAAAAGATTGGGCATGTAGGTAGTAAATCTGGGGTGTGTGGAGAGCATCATATCCAAGGCCCAACAAGCTTGATCCAGCTGATCCAGTGTATTGCTCTAGGTGGGTTCATCATGAGCAGACAACCAGAAGCATTAAATTAGATGATGATGAGATCTAATAGTTTGAGAGTTAAGGGCGCATGGCTGAGCCATAGAAGCGTTGTACTGGATCTGCAAGAGCTAGAAACTATGAAAAATTTGGCAAAATCGGGGATCGAACCTACGACCTGGGAGACCAATGCCTTATTACGCGCACTGCCACCGCCGGGGCAGCTAAAATTCCATTTATTTATATCAATCAATAAATATATAATATAAATAATCTACTTGTACCAGAGAGGTGTCAGAGCCCTAGCTCCGGTTGTCTTCTTCTATAAATCCTGCAAAATAAAAAAGGTTCGCAAGCAAAAAACACCTTACCCCCCCTAAATCGAGGGTTGCGAATCCAATGGAAGGATTATGATGGGCTAAAATTAGCTGGTTTAAGAGCTAGGGAAAAAGCGCATGGATCGGTGCAACAATGGTGTTCTGCGATTTAGCATGCATGGGATCACTATGATGATCCAAACCTGTTTAAAGATATCTCAGAAGCATCTTAATAACATTAGCCTGATTTAAAACAAAATAAAACTAAAGATATTAATTTTGCAAGAATGTAAAATCGGATATGCCATGCGATGGGGTTTCATGTGTTTTATAACATCAAAATCGACCTAGCCTTACTATGTATGATTGTTAGGAGTGAATGTGATGGTTGCTTTATAGTGGAAAAGTTTGTAACAAGGGTTTCAAGATTTCTAGGGTTCTTGAGAAAATTTGATATTTTTTTGACAAGTTTTAGGCAGGAGTTTTGTGTCCTTGTATGAAGAGAATGGATGAGAATATATAAGGGAAATTAGGGCAAATAAAATATGGACTTGGACCTTGTAGAAGCCTTTGTTTTATTTTATTTAATTTTGACTTTAACTAATAAAAAATCAATAATAAATAAAATAAAAAGGTCAAGCGTTGCATGAATAATATGTGAGGTGCATGATAAGGGGCAAAACACGTCTGGACTCTTAAACAATGGCTTAACAACCCAAAATATCAAGTTTGCTCCATTTGAACTTCATGCATTTGCTCAAAATTTCCCAACTTGAACTGATAATAGTTCTCCGAATTTTTATCTCGTGAAGGTGATCTTGGGCTTTTGGAGACTTTATCTTGATGTGAGTTGCCTTGAAAAAAGTGTCTTTTTGTTGACTTTTAAAATGACATGTAATATATTGACTCATATCTCTCAAATGAAGCATTTTTTGGACTTGAGTTTAGAGATTGAAAGTTGTATAGAATTTAATTTCCTTCAAAATGAGCTTTGGTTGGGGAAAAACTGATGAAGCATGTGAAAGTTATGCTTGGTCAAAGTTCAGTTGACTTCTCCTAAGGAAACCCTAATTTGGCAACTTTTGACTTTTGATGATTTAAGGGCTTTTCTTGAGGAATCATGATCAACCCTTGATAAAATGATGAATGTGACTTCAAAATTTTGATGTTGACCAAAAATCTTGAGGTTTAACTGTATGTTGACCATAATTGACTTTTTACCCAATATAGTTGATTTTCAGTCATTTTGGTCGTTAACTGAGAAAATTTGTGATGCAAGACTTGAAATTTGACATGAGAATTCTTAGGGACATATGAAGAACCATGAAAACCATTTGAGACTTTGGAAACCCAATCTTCCTTGAGAAATACAAAACCCTAGTTGTGAGTCCAATGCTTAGGAGGAGAATTTATCTGATCGATTCTTGAGCCACCTTGAGCATTTGAGAATCCTAGTAGAATGTCTTGAAGAAAATGGGAGGGAAAAGTTTGGGGTACAAAAGTTGCCCCTGTTCAATCTTCTTAAACCTGAAGAGTTATATTGGCGTATTCACCATTTGTGACCTGAAGGTTGAAGGTGATTGAACACTTAAGTGCCTAGAAATTTGCACTCTCCTGTGCAAAGAGTAACACTGTTGGTTGATGGTATTGCTTGAATGGGCTTAAAGATGCCATTCAGAGAGGTTACAAAGATTCTTCAGAGGTGGGCTTATCGATGCCATCCAGAGTAACTGTTGATAGAAGTATCAAAATGAGTCCACGCTTGACTGTATATGAGGAATGCTTTTCAAAATGAATCTATCTGATCCTACTTGAGGGAAATGCTTTTCAGAATGAATCTATGAATGAAAGATATTTTTCAGAATGAAGCCTCTTAAGGAAATGCTTTTTCATAATTCAGTCTCTTAAGGGAAATGCTTTTTAGAATTCAGTCTCTGAAGGGAAGTGTTTGTCATGTAGATAATCGCCCTGTCCTATTTCAAGAATTGATCTACAATATGTTTTTGTTGGTAAACTTGTTCTGTTTCGGGAGTTCATACCACTTGGTGGTAAAGATAGTCGCCCCATCCTGTTTCAGGAATTGTTCTTCACCTGGCCATGAAGATAGAAAGATAGTTTCCCCGTCCCGTTTCGGGAGTTAATCTTTGCTCGGTTGCATAGATAGTTTCCCCGCCCCGTTTTAGGAGTTAATCTTCAACCTATTTTTATATATAGTCGCCCCGTCCTGTTTCGAAAATTGATCTATAAATTTTTTTCACTGATTGTTTCCCTATCTTGTTTCAAGAATTAGTTTGTGTCTGGTCATTATGATAGTTGCCCCCTGTCTTGTTTCAGGAATTAATCTACGAACTGTTTGAAAATTATTGATGATATTCGTCTGCTAGTAGATTTTACCTGAAAAGTTAAAGAGTTAGCTGTATGAAATGTCATGATGTATGAAATGCATTGTGTAATGATGTTCTCAAAGTAAATGATAATGTGCTATATGTGTTTCGTATGCATATGCTATGATATTTGTAAATTATGTATGAATGTGAAATGTCATTGAAGCGTATTGGTAGCTTTGTATAACATATCTGGATTGGGAAAATAAATCCCTAACTATTGATGGGGATGAAGAATATGTGTAATCTTTAACCTTTGCTTGGAATGTTTCCGCTGGGTAATTCCTGCTTTCTGTTTGAGGAAACTCCGCTGAGGAATTTGATTTTTGCTTGGGGATAGAAGAGTTTAGGAACATTGGCCGTTCATCGCTCTACCGAGGAAATTAATTCTTATATACCCTGACTGGGGATAAAAGAGATGGATAACCTTCTGGGATGTTGTCTGACCGAGTTTCTGATATGGATGTCGACTCGTTTGGGACGATAAGGTTAAATGAAATCTAGTCCACTTTTAGATTTCGTAGAAACTCTCTGGGGATAATGATCTGGACTGCCCTTTGCTGCAGAGATAAATTTTCCTTGTGATTTGTAGTATTCAAAGGGATCAAATCAAGTTTTGGAGATTGTATCCTATTAGGGAAATAAACCTGGTTGGGGAAATAAACCATGTTGGAGAAATAAACCTACTGGAGGAATACATTCTACTGAGGAAATGCACCCTGCTAGAGAAGAGAATTCTACAGGGGATTTTATAGCTTTGGAGAAATAAACTCAGCTGGGGAAGAGAATTTATGTGAACTGTACTCGTGTCATACTCTCTGACGAGGATTGGGACTCTATAGGTTGGCAATATTATCGGGGAAAATATCATGCTCCTTTATCCGCTAGAGGAATCTGCTGGTGAGTATGATTAGGGTATTTCATATTTGTGGGGAATGTGTCGAGTTTGTTAAGGTGACTTCGTTGGGATTCCATGGAGGTTGTTATGTGGATATTTGTGGAGGACTTGAACGTTATTCCGTCTCCTAGAGTCTTGATTAAATACTTATTCCTATTTTTATGCATACATTTGTTAACATTAATCATATTCATATGCATATGTTCATTCAATTAAGTCATTGGATGTTTTTGCAAACAAAACAGAAAAAGTAAAACAAAATTTGAATTTTGAAATTGTGTTTATCTTGATAGTTTGTCTATAAACATGCGATTGTTGTACAGAGAGACATAAATCCTATTAAGATTAAATCGTCGTGAAATGTACGGAGTACAAAGTAAAACAAAACATATAGCTATGTGTAAATGATCTCTTCAGGTTTCAACTCTGTTATTGCCCCTATGTCTTCGAGTATCTCATCCCTTGTTGTCAGAAGAAGTTGATTTAGTTGATCGGAACCATTCTAACTTGACGTTGGTAATAAAACTAGATGTAAGTGATCCAATGGGACATAATCGTACGTTTTAACTCGTAACTTTTTCCTGAAGCTCCCTTTCGGGTTTTCAGTCCACCGGGATACCCTTTTTGCCCAAGTCGACTTTTCAGGTTTTCGACTTGTCGGGTGTACAATATATATATATATATATATATATATATATATATATATATATATATATATATATCCCTGTGTTTTTCTTGAACCCTTTTGGTTCGCCTGGATGCCCTTATTTTTTCCTAGGCCAGTCAACCTAGCGGGTCGTTTTTTATGCATAGTATCTTTTAACTATGTCAGTTTTCACATGGTGTAGAAGATCTTCCTCGTCCATGGTGGTAAGTATCATAGCCGCCCAAAAATATTTTCTTGATTACAAATGGCCCTTCATAGGTGAGAGTCCATTTTCCCCTCGGATCACCTTCCGGTTGGATGATGCACTTTATTACCAAGTCCCCATCCTGATATACTCGATGCTTGATCTTCTTTTTGAAAGCTTTGATCATACGCTTATAATACATCTGACCATGACAGACAACTACAAGACTCTTCTCGTCAATCAAATTCAATTGGTCCAGCCTATTCTGAACCCATTCGTCTCCGTCAAAATATGCATCTTTCATGATCCTTAGAGAAGGAATTTGAACTTCGACAAGTAGGACGTCTTCCATGTCGTAGACTATAGAAAATGGGGTTTCCCCAGTTGTTGTTTGTACTGAAGTGCGATAGCCATGTAGAGAAAATGGTAACCTCTCATGCCAATCTTTATATTTCACCATCATCTTTTGTTTTAATCTTCTTGATGTTCTTATTGCAACTTCCACTGTGTTATTCATCTTCAGTCGATATGGAGAAGAATTGTGGTGCTTGATCTTGAACTGCATGTAGAGTTTCGTGATCATAGTGTTGTTGAGATTGGTACCGTTGTCTGTGATGATTCTTCTGGGCATGCCATATCGATAGATAAGGTTATGCTTGATGAACCGTGAGACCACATTCTTAGTAACATTGAAAAAAGAGGCTTCTTTAACCCATTTGGTGAAATAATCAATGGTGACGAGGATGAAGTGATGTCCGTTATAAGAAGTGGGCATGATTTATCCAATCATAACATTGCCCCACATTGCAAATCTCCAAGGAGCAGTCAAGACATTCAGTGGTACTTGAGGCACATGTATTTTGTTAGCATAGATCTAGCACTTGTGACAAGTTCTTGAGTGGTGATGGTTGTCAGTTTCCATTGTTGACCAATAGTAACCCGCTCTCAGAATCTTCTTATCCATAGGATGCCCACTTGAGTGAGTATCTTCCATAATTTTCTCAGCTTCCTTCTTGTCCATACAACGAAGCATAGCCGAATCATGATTGCGTTTGTACAAAACTATGTTGTTCAGTAAGAACTTGGCAGAGAACCTCCATAGGAATTTATTTTCATTGATAGATACCCCCTCAGGGTACTCCTGATCCTCAAGATATCTCTTTACTTCTTAAAACTAAGGCTTCTCTTCTACTCCTTCAGCGTTAACTTCGTAGCAATGTGCCGATTCATATAGCTTTTCAATAGTAATTCGGGAAGCCTCATTGTCCCATCTGACCTTGAACATAGCTGACATGGTAACTAACGCATATGCCAACTGATTCTCTTCTCGTGGGATATGCTCAAAAGTGATCTCCTCAAAGTATGGGATTAAAATCAACACATGCTCTCGGTATAGGACGAGATTCGGATGCTTCGTATGCCATTCTCCCTTGACCTGACTGATTACTAGGGGTGAGTCCCCGTATACACTCAAGAATTTGATTCTTAGATCAATAGTCGCTTTAATACCCATGATGCACGCTTTGTATTCAGCCATGTTGTTGGTACATTCAAAGCATAATCTGGAGGTGAAGAGCGTATGGAAACCCTGAGGAGAGGTAATTAAAGCACCAACTCCATTGCCAAGTGCATTAGAAGCTCCATAGAAAACCATAGTCCATCAAGATCCTGCCTCAAGTCCTTCAGGCGGTCCAAGTTCTTCACAATCTGTAACTAGCATAATGTTCTCGTCCGAGAATTTGAAGTTCATAGATTAGTAGTCGTCTACGAATTGATGAGCCAAATTATTTGCCAGTACACTTCCTTTGATTTCTTATTAAGTGGTGTACTAAATGTCGTATTCTGTCAAGACCATTTTCCATCTGGTTATTCTTCTAGAGAGAGAGGGCTTCTCGAATATGTATTTGATAGGATCCATTTTAGAGATCAATAGAGTAATATGAGTCAACATATATTGTCTTAGTCGGTGAGCAGCCCATGCCAAAGCGCAATAAGTTTTCTCGAGCAGTGAATATCTTGTTTCATAGTCGATAAATGTTTTTCTAAGATAGTATATTGCATGCTCTTTTCGACGTGACTCGTCATGTTGGCCCAGTTCACACCCCATTGAATTCTCTAGCACTGTTAGATACATGATTAGAGGTCTTTCTTCAACTGGTGGCATCAGAATTAGAGTTTCTTGTAGGTACTCCTTTATTTTGTCAAAGGCTATATGTCAATCATCGTTCCACTTCACTACTTGATCTTTCTTCAGTAACTTGAAGATCGGTTCATAAGTAGTAGTCAAATGAGAAATAAATCTGGAAATATAATTTAGTCGTCCCAAGAAACCTTTGACTTCCTTCTCAGTACGGGGAGTGGGAATTTATTGAATAGCTTTGAACTTAGTGGGATCAACCTTAATATCTTTACCGCTGACGATGAAACCTAGGAGTTTACCGTATCTCAGCCCAAAGGTGCACTTGTTCGAATTCAATCCTAGCTTCTACTTTTCAGCCTCTCAAACAACTTGTGTAGATTGTCAAGATGCTCTTCTTCAGTTTGAGATCTGGCTATCATGTCATCAACATAAACCTCTATCTCATGATGGATCATGTCATGGAACAAAGCTACCATAGCATGTTGATATGTTGCGCCGACGTTCTTTAACCCAAAAGGCATAACTTTGTAGCAGAAAATGCCCCACTGTGTGACGAAGGTAGTTTTCTCTATGTCTTCGGGTGCCATCTTGATCTTATTATATCCTTAGAAGCCATCCATAAAGGAGAATACCTTATGTTGAGCGGTGCTGTCGACCAAAACATCTATGTTTGGGAGAAGGAAGTCATCTTTGGGGCTCGCCCTCTTCAGATCCATGTAGTCTACACACATGTGTACTTTTACATTTTTCTTTGGTACCAGAACATTATTTACAACCCATTGAGGATAGGATGTCATTGCTAAGAACCCTATGTTGAATTGTTTCATAACCTCAACCTTGATCTTCTCTGACATCTCTGGACGCATGCGACAAACCTTCTGCTTTATCAGAGCACGACCCTCTTTTATTGGCAGTCGGTGAACCACAATATCCGTATCGATCCCTGGTATGTCTTTGTATGACCAAGCAAAGATATTAACATATTCGTGCAACATCTAGATCAAATTGCTCTTGACATTGTCCTCTAAGTTGGCGCCTATCTTGACTTATTTCCAGTCTGTCTCAGTACCCATATTTATAACTTCAACCGGATTTTCATGTGGTTGTATGGCCTTTTCTTCCTGCACTAACATTCTGGAAAGTTCTCTAGGTATTTCAAAATCTTCCTCACTTTCGTCCTCGGCTTGGTAGATCAGACTTTCAAAGTCATAAGTGGCGATAGCATAATTGTTATCAACGGGATCCAGAGTGGATGTGGATTTGCAATGTATTTTATGGGTGTGTGTAAGAACACAGCTATTTGAAAGTGTAATAAAGTAAAAGGAAAAACAAAGAGCGCAGAATTTGAATTCAAAATGTCTAGTGCTTTTATTGAATGAAAATATGTTTATGAATTGACAACCCTTAACAAATGAACTATTGTGCCCCGGGTAAGACACATGGTTTAAAGTTATTGTTTAAATATTACAAATCCAAAACATGAAAGAAATAAAAAATAGAAATGTAGCTATTACTCATGACTAAAGGAGATAGGGATAATGTCCTGAGTTTTCCAATTGTTGGGTTTGTTGCCAATGGTGGGAAAGATCTAGCCGTCAAAGTCATAATCACTATTAACATCTTCTATAGCATTGACTTTGTTGTTGTTGATGCGGAATGATGGTCTTACAGAATGAGTGCGACGAATATCCCTCTGGCCCTTTGAAGTGAAACCCAAACAAAATTTGTAAGAGTTATAGGGAATGTCAGGAAGTTGACCCCAAATAATACAACCACCTTCTTCTACAGTAGCTTTAGTATCTTTCAAGGAAGCCACTCTGGGCGAAACCATGGTAACTTTGGGAATGGCAGAGACGTCTTCAGTTGAGGCAGGAGGGATAAATTCAAAAGTTTGACAGGGAGTCTTGATGAATTCTCCATCCATTTCTATATACCGGAATGAGTTCAAGTGGCTAACCATATACTATTCTTCACCGCAGAGAGTAACAATCTTTCCGTTCACAGAATATTTTAACTTCTGATGTATGGTTGAGTTAACAATACCTTCCCCATGGATCCAGGGGCGTCCCAATAAGCAAGAATTAGCTGGCCGAATATCCATTACATAAAAGGTAGATTCAAAGACTATGAAACTACCTTGATCAGAAGATCCACTTCTCCGTGTACCATTGTTGTACCCCAAAATTTTCCCTCTCATGTTTTTCCAAGATTTCCTGTTGCATAGGTGGTTACAAACCTTTTCCTAAAGAAAAGGAAAATTTTCAAATGATGGTTAAGTATCCTTCGATTGGCATCTGAAAAAGGTCCTTCGATTGGCATCTGTAAAAGGTCCTTCGATTGGCATATGCAAAAGGTCTTTTGATTGGCATCTGTAAAAGGTCCTTCGATTGGCATATACAGAAGGTCCTTTGATTGACATATGCAAAAGGTCCTTCGATTAGTATAGGGCCTTTCGATGGGCATTTCCAACAAGGCAGCTTCGACGGGTGTAATACCCCAAATTTGTCCTACCCATTTGCCTTTATCTGGCTTACGCATCCCACATTTTCCTTTCGTACATAACTTCCATTAGGTCATTTAACTCATGCATGCATCTCATTGGTTCCATATTCATGTAATAAAGGTATTTGATCAACATAACAAAGCTCTCATGATTTTTCAACGCATGTTTGAGTTATGGAAGATTTGGGTGTTTTGGGTGAATTTAAAATAGTGCGAATTGGAAACAGTGTTTAAAAATTCGCATCTCCAGCTTGGAATGGTGTTTTGGGTTGATTCATGAGGTTTTGAAACTGTCTCAATGTTCTCTTCAATTTTTGTGTTTGGACCAAAAGTTAATTCTCAAAGGAAAGTCTCCGGATACGCGGTTCTTTTGGAAGTTATATGGTAAAAAATACAAAGGAAAAAGGTGTTGAAAGTGCAGTTTTTGCACACTAAAAAATTCATAACTCGAAGATCGTTTATCGTTTTGAACCCGTTCCGGTGGCTAAAATTCCGTCTTGATATCATCTACATTTCGTATCTCACAGCCGGAAGCCAGTTCTACCAAGAAAGTCTTTGAATATATGAATTTATCAAATATATTCGCACGAGAAAATTGTGACAAATGTTCACCAGCTTCATCCATAGAAAATCATAACTCGGTCGATTCTTATCGTATCAAGCCGGTTCGAGTGGCATTGGTTTAAAATTTGAGTTGGTTAAATATTTCTTTCATCTTTCCAATTCAATCGGTATCCCGAAGGCCTCCGTTTTTGGTCTGAAGCGCGCGCAATGCGTTTGAAAATCTTGAACCGAGAAATATTTTCATCTGAAACGAAACTTCAAAAAATCATAACTAAATCACCGTTTATCTGATTGAGTTCATCTTCGGGCACGATGTTGTTCTCGATGTTGGTTACATTTTAGTTTCACATTTCAACTTCGAAAGTCGCACCGAGATTCCTGTGAATTCTTCTGAAACGCGTCGCACTCAAGTGAATTAAAATCCTGCATTAATATTTATGAATATTTGAGAACCCATTAACCAAATTCAATCACATAAGCCCATACTATATATTCTTTTTACTCCAATTTCTCTCATAACTCAAAAAAATCTCCACAAACAATCAAAATTTTTCTCTCAATTCTCTCAAAGATCAAATCAAGGTTCTACACTTTTTACATCAAGAACACAACAACAACTTTATCAAGATCCAAAGGTCAAGATAAAGAGCAATTATTCTCCGATGGTTGATCCGTTCGTTGCGATATCTATACCTAAGCCTCCTCTTCACTTCTATCAGTGAGTTTTCTTGAATTAAGTACTTTTTGAAATAAGTGATTTTTTGGAATAAGTGTTTTTTCTTAGTTGTGTTGATTGGGGTTTTAATTGTATGATTGAGACTTAATTGTTGAGAATTGATTTGAATTGAGAATTTAATACCATTTTATTGAATTGCTTATTGAAATAAGTGATTAATTGAACTTGAGAAATTGATTTTGGTTGTAACTTGAAATTGACATAGTATTGTTGTGTTGATTTTTAGCCCTAGGTGTAGTTACACTTGTGCTTAAGTTGAATTAGCTATAGAAAACTAGTTAGCACTAACACTAGTTTGAGATATTGAACCCTTGATTAGATTAACAATAGCTTTTAATTCTTGATGTAGAATTTGTTAATAGTTTAGGTTATGTAGATTCTAACACTAACTTTGATTTAGGTGTTGTAACATAAACTAACAATTAGTGTAGTTTAGGCCAAGTATTTTATTTTCAAAGTTTTACTACATGTTTTCAATTATTTTTGGTTGATGATCATTGATATTTTTGTGTATTTTAAATGCATTTTTGCATATGATCTCATGTTACCGATTCTTGACATAAACTAATCTTTTATCAATTTTTGGTTGATTAATTGTTGCTTGCCATTTCAATGAATTGAGGTAATTTTTAATGGACTCATATGTCATTGCTAAACATTTTTGAAGTAAGTTTGATTGAATTTGATAGAAAATATCTCAATACTTGGTAAATGGCAAAGTTTGACATAATTAATGTTTTTACTCTAACTTTTGATCTGTTTTGATTTTTTTCAACTTTCTTTAATGAAAACCAACTTTCTCGAGCCATCTGAGGCTCTCTACATGAACGGTTCCTCGATTCGGACGCGTTTTACTTAAATCTGGGAGCTGCTGACTTGTGTGCGAAAATCGCATTTTTGAACGAAATTTGACCGAATCGTCCGCATTTTGAGACCGTGTGCGTGTGCATAGCTTCTGATAATTTTGATATATCATTCCGGTTGATTTTTAAGCTTGTCCCTTGTGTATCGGTTCATTTTTTTAACTTATCCATGATTGTCATTCATGGCCTATATGTGAGTTTTTTTAATCTTAATTCATCAATTTTCATAGTTTGTGATTGTGCTAATTATGTGATACTTGTAGCATTTGTTTGTTTTCTAATATTAGCCTAGTTTAGGCCTAATTCTTTGATTACTCAAAATTGTTGAAATCAAAATGTTAAAAAAAGCTTGGCATTGATTGATAATTCAAGAGATTATGTGTAAATTGTGGAGTTTACAACTTAATTGAAAAATATTGTTGAATTATCTCATGAGTTGGAAATTGATGTTGAGAATTTTCTTTAATGTCTTGATATCAATAATATCAATTGTTTCTAACCATTTGGTTGTTGATCATTGTATTTTTTTTGTGCATTTGAAATATATTTTTGGTATATAATTTCAAGTTGTTTGATTTTTGACATAAACTATTTTTTTGCTAATTTTTTGATTGACACTTGTTGTTTGTCATTTATATGTGTTGAGATAAATTTCAATAGACTCAAATGACATCATAAAACACAACGGAAACAAGTTCGATTGAGTTTGGTGGAAAATGCCTCAACACTTGAACATTGGCAAATTCTTGACATAATTGTTGTATTTGCTCTAACTTTTGATCCGCTTTGAGTTTTTCCGTCTTTCTCTATTGAAAACTGAGTTTCTCAAGCCATTCGAAGCTCCCCATGCGCATAGTTTTTCGATTCGGACACTTTTCACCTGACTTTTACTGTTGCTGACTTGTTGCGAAAATCTTGTGTCCGGGTAAAATTTGGCCGAATCGATTGCATTTTTGTGATCCGTTTGCATGAATATAAGTCCCATTAATTTTTACAATTCATTCCAAACAATTTTCAAGAGGTTACCGTTTGTTTCAGATGCGCCTTTCGGTTTATGTACATATTACACCGTTACTTGAAAAACACCATTTTGCATTAATTTCAGTTTTTGATATCATTCCCTCATAGTTTGTAAATATACTAACTTGTAGCATACCAACTAACTTGGTAGTTTGTACATTGGATGCTGACATTCAAGAGATTACCGTTTTATGTAAATACCGCATTTTGTTGATACCGTTAACTTTTGTACATATGTGTTTTTACGGCTTTTTTTGAGTTTAATTACTTGAATATGGTGTGGCTGTCCGGAGTATTGCGATCAGCGTCTAAACATGATCCACTTTTTACCATTTGACCACTCATGTTCATACTTATATATGATCTCATTTCTTCCGCTTCCATGTTAATTTCGGTATTCTTTCTGATACTAATGCAATGCTGTCCGAAAATGTCATACTATGTTCAAGCAACTTGCTCATTTTGTATTATACATAATCATGCTTACTTGTAACCATTGTTTCTTATTTACAATTTGTATTTCAATTGTGTTGTTATTTGCTAACCATTTTGGTGAGTTGAGAATGCCTTGAGAAGAAAAGTCAGACATTGAATGCTTTTGTAACGGATGCGCTTTGCTTGCACTGGTGTCACATTTCTTACATTGTCTCCTGTTGATGCTAGCTTTTGGAGCTTTTGCAGAAGATTTCTGATATTTGTTGTAGAGTTTGCTGTATACGGATTTGTTTTATTCGCTTGGTACACATTCAGATCATTATTGTTGTAAATATCGTAAATGCTACATTTTACCACTTTTAAGAAATCACGTGAAGTAGGAACCAGGAAATAAAGAGTGTGCGCTCGAAGTCCCTATTTAAAGACCTGTAGCAGGAATTTCTCACTTCATTTTCTATATGTGTGGTGCTTGTGTTTGTTTCTTTATTTGATTGATCGATGAGTCACTCAATTTGGAAATTGAGACCACGACTTTGCTCTCAGTGCATGCTCCCTATAGGACTTTATCGCTTTCCTTTATTTCTTGTTGATCGATGAGTCATTCAATTTAGAAATTGAGATCATGACTTCTCTCTCATTGCATGCTCCCTATAGGATAGTTTTGTTAGACTTTCTTTGGCATGCTAACTTAGGTAGGATCTCTTTAAGGTGTGCTCTCTTGAGCTTATTAACTTGCTTGCTTTATCCTTGTACATACCACATTCCCTTAGGATGTGCTTGCTCTGTTCGAACGCAAGTTAGACCTTAGGTTATAAACCATGCATGCTAACAGTAGGTAGAAACTCCCCCTTTCATCCTCGACATAGGACTACCATTGTATGATAACATTAAGTTAGAGATAGGCTAGTCTCCCATAGACTCTTTTCTGTCCCTTTTTGCATCCTTGCATCTAAAACAAAACTTCTTTTCATAGCAAATCAAAAACATGCTAATCATACTTAAACCCTTTTTCAAGGTAACAAAAATACAAACCAATTCAAACAATTTTGTGCGCTCAAACACCTTTCCTCTAAAACCCATTTTCAGCTATGGACATGATTAGTTTACTTTTGTGCCAACGCATAAGTCTCCAAAGGTCGAGCTACGGCAGAAGGCAGAATTAACATTGTCCATAAAAAACACAAAACAAATAAAAACATATGAGCCGAACTACGGTAGCACTGATTCCTTAAAAAGGATATGTAGGCATTGGGGTAGGGCCCAAGCGAGCACAATTTTATTTTCCCTACATTCTTTTTCCCCCTTCTTTTGCATGCATTCTCCCTTTAGCAGTAGTATAGACAATAAGCATAGATTAAACACACCTGTAAGATAGACAAAAAGAGTGGATACCGTAGAGTACTACGGGCGTGTGGGGTGCTAATACCTTCCCCTCGCGTAACAGACTCCCTTACCCGATCTCTCGGTTGCAAGACCTTGACTTCTCCCTTCTCAGGTTTTCTCGATGTTTACCTTTCCCTACATATGGGTTAAAAGGCGTTCGATGGAGACTTCATTGTTTGATGATTTTCAGCCGGTTGTTTCAGCTGGCGACTTCACTGGGGACAGGTCGACCAAATGCTGGTCCATCCTAGAGTCTCTCCTAGTTCTTGTTTTCTTTCCTTTGTGTGTTTATCTTTATGCTTTCAGTTTATTCACTCATTTTGTATATACTTGAGCATATGTAGGCATTGCGTTTTACTGTCTTCCATATACTACTATTGTACTGGATCTGCTTCTGATTGGCTGGGTGTTACTATGAGGTAAAAGGTGCAATACCCAGGCCAAAGTTGTATATTATAGGAACTTTAGGAGTAGAGTGGACCATGAACGGCTAGTTGACTTAGGTATTGTTGTACCCCAAATTTTGACCTAAGATACCGTCTTCCATCTGCATCATTCGCATTGCAAGAGTTTTGACCATTTTTATCAAATTTTCAAAGCAGTTTAAAAATTCATAACTTTTTCGAGTCGGGAGCTGTTTATTTGTTGAACGCTAAATTTATTAACTGATCAAGATTTAAATGACGTTTATTAATTATTCATTATCTTAAATTTAAATAATTGGAATCTATTTTTCAATTGTTATATAATTTAAAGACTTATGAATAATGAAATAAGCATTTGAGAATGAGTTTATTAATTGGTCAACAATGATTATTTAATTCTTTATCATTTTAGATTAAATAATTAAAATTCTATTTTTAATTATTATAATTTGGAATTTTTACGAATAATGAATTAAATAGTTGAATTTTGTTGATTAGTCAATGATGTTTATTTATTTGTTTGTCATTCTGAATTTAAATGATTGGATTTGATTTTCAATCATTATATGATTTAAGGAATTATAAACAATAAATAAATAATTGGAAAGAAAAGGAATTAATTGAGAAATAATAGAATTTTTATTCACTTTATTCTATTTATTACAATTGTTGTTTAAATACTATTGTACAAAGTATTTATAATAACCATTACATAAATGCTTAAAGTAAAATAAAACTATTTTCCTAAATTCTAATTCTAATCTTCTATCCAATACTTTTTGTCTGCTCATTTAAATTTTACCTGCAAAAAAAAAACGATTAAAAGAAAGAAATTAGAATTCGGATAAATAATTAAAATGCAGAAAATAAATTCAATGTTCATCATTAAAAGCAATGGCCGGAATCAGTTACTCTTTTTTGCAAATCACGGGATTTCTCCCGGTTCACAAAAAAGAGAGGAATTTTTAAATGAATGCACAATTAAAAAATAGCACATTTTCAAAATCATTTGCATTTTTATCAAAAAGCCCACTGCATATTTCACATATGCATAAATACTTTTTTGGTCAAAACTGCATAAGTATAAATCACAGCATACATTTTTTTCAAACAAACATATGCAAGGTACACAACAAGCCAACGTTAACCTGCAGAATAATATAGGCTAATGCAAGACAAAAAACAATATGAAATTTCAAACAATGTGCAGTTTTAAACAATGTATGCAAGCAACCTATTCCTTTTTTTTGTCATCATTTTCTGGCCATTACAATTTCAGAAAAATGTACAGTATATCATTTATATATATCATTTCTGTACTTGGGAGAGAGAGAGAAGAGGTTCAATTTTGCAGGTTCTGACTTAAGCATGAATTGGGAATAAAGTCAACCTTGTAGCAGCATAGGTGCAAGCATCAGAAAAATATATTAAATATATTCAAAACCTGAGCCATGATAATAAGAAGCAACGGCTATTTGAAAATCCCTTCAAGAGGGAAGTGTGAACTGGCATAGTAACACCACCAGAACATCACTGCAAAACTAAGCCAAGCAAAATAACATATTCCATTTTCCACACCATAACCATCATTGCATACTGCATCAGAAGATAACCTGCATACTATACAAGCCTACCAAGAAAAACCATCTCTAAGCATTTGCAAACCTGCATACTGATATCAAAACATAACCTACTGCCAAATCATTTTACATAGCATAAAACCATCCAAAAACCACATAACAAGCATATTGCTAAGCTTGCATATTGCTAACCGGCATATTGCTAAACCTGCTTCACACAATCTGCATACTGTACCAAAACCATAAAAAACGGTATAATCCAAAACCACCAAAAAAACATTTATTCAATATTTCCAATCAGTTTTTTAGACGGAGAAGAAGAGAAGAATTAGTGGCAGAAAGCAAGGAGCGAGGAGTCTTCGGAGCTTACCTGACTTCGCCGGAATCGTACCGTCGGACTAGCTCCGACCATGTGAGTTTCTTCAGTTTTTCGCATAAACCTTTATATCTTTGTGTTGCCTTTGTCTCACTTAATAATGCTCTTTAATTTCTTGAAATCATGTGAAATGTCCATTTAATATCGTTGCTAATCATCAATGAGCCTGCAGCAATACATTAATCCCCGTTATACACTGGCAATAATTTGATCGATAAATTTCAAAGTTCATAATGTTGCAAAACCGGCACAATCACATAAGCTCTGTTAATTTAAAACCAACTTGTAAAAAATATAGAGATTTCACAAACCTTTTTTCAACTACCCATTCGGACTTCGCGGTTCATCACTATCCTCCTCATTCAATTCTTCTGCCGCTCTCAAATCCGCATCTGATACAACGATATCCTCCTTCCTATAGACATAGATATGGAAATGGTTCTTGTCATGACTATAGAGCCTGGATTTGGAGGACAAAAATTCATGCCAGAGATGATGGAAAAGGTTCAAATACTGAGGAAGAAGTATCCATTACTTGACATAGAGGTTGATGGTGGATTGGGGCCTTCAACCATAGACACAGCTGCATCAGCAGGAGCGAATTGCATTGTTGCTGGAAGTTCAGTGTTTGGAGCCCCTGAGCCAGCTCAAGTTATATCCTTACTGAGGATTTCTCTGCAGAAAGCACAGCCAACAAAGTAAAGATCCGTCATTTATATTGCGGTACACGTCACAACTTCATATAGTCAATATGCTTGGTGTGCTAACATTTTCAAGTCAAATAAGAGATCAAGTTTACATCTCTCTGTTTATTGTGCAATTAAGAAATACTGTAAATACATAAAAGGAATGACACAACGCTGTCACCTAAATCCTTTGTTGAATATTTTGAAGTTTACATTGAAATTTTGATCTATTATTAGTACTTTACATTATTTGTAAACAAGACACGGACACATTCATAGTAATTGAGATTTTAAAAAAAATAACAACTAACCGTGCTAACAGGTCGTTTTCCTCTTCCTCTTCGTGTAGCTTCCTCTTCGCTTCCCTTCTTTACCTCCATCAATTTTTACCTTCTCTCTGCAATTACCACGATCACAAATCGCACCGTTTTCCTCAAGGATCTTCATTGCTTTCCTGTAATTAATACGGTATCAAGTTAATACACTTTTACAAACGCTCTTTACAACTCACGATTTCCTTTCATTTTCGCTTCTAGTTCACTTAATTCACTCTAGAACCTGTAAAATGCCTAAGGAGAGAAAGACAGGTCCGTGTCACAGGATAGTAGTAGAACATCACCTTATCCAAGAAGCTCAAGCTCATATGAAGACACCTTATCTTGTTCTCAGCAGTCATGTTAAACCAGGACAAACTAGTGACCCAAAGTGGTTTTGCTACAGTTGAGAAGGATCTTCCTGGAGGCTTGACACCTATGCTCGGTGATCGGAAGGTTGAACACTTTCTGGGAATCAAGAGGAAAGCTGAACAATCAAACTCGGAGACCCCAAAAAAGACTAAATCTTGATTACTTGTCCTGTAACGAAAATCATTTCAAGCTAAAATCCTTACAAGGTTGCAATTTGATTTAAAAATTTAATGACAGGAGGGTGAAGAATCCATAGAACTCACATTATTTTGCATTCTGTACCTTGAAGAAATGAGGATGGAGAATCCATAAAACAAAGAGATGAAAGGAGTCGGCACCGCCAAAGCAATCACTCCTCCGAACCGTAACAACTCAGACCGCGAGCACCGCCCCACCTCGACACTCAACCGAGCCATTCTCTAATCGCTTTCTCATTCGGATCCGCTCTTCAATTTCCTCAACCGCCATCTCCATTACCATCGCTGCGACCCATTTCCTTGTTTCCTCGTAAGAATCGCTGAGAGTTGGCATTTGTTTAACAGTTTGGACGGTTTAATTTGCGAACCAAAGATGTAAATAACGCAGTCACCACCGGCGGCATACCCTCAGCGCTGCAAGGGTTTCCTCTTCGTTACAGCTTTGTGTCTTTTTCCTGGGTCTGGGTCTTCCAACGACCCGGCCCATTTCCCTCGACCCGCTCCACATTTCCCTTAACCCAGCCCATTTTCTTTTTAACTTAAGCCCATCTTTTGTTTGCTATTTAATTAATTCTATTTCTTAACCTATTTTAATTTCAATTAATTAGTTTCTTAGAAATAATATATAGTTTAAATAGATAATTTTAATGTTTTACCCTAATCTCATTTAATCTAAGTTTAGGTTTATTTAATTTCAGTTTTCCTTATTTTAATTAGATATTTGACTTTATAAGTTTTATTTAATTTGATAAATACTTAATATCTCTAAAAAAGTAAAAAATGAGAAAACTAAAAGACATGCTATTTTTCCTTTAATTTACTCCCCTCATTTTGATTAAATACCAATATACAAAAAGACATAAAAAATAGAAATATATAAAAACCTTAAAAACATTTCTATTAATTATCGTTATTTTTTATCTATGTTAAAATGCGTAAAAAAGTGAAAACCAATTAAACTTTTTCTTTTCGCCTATTAAACAAAAATCATATAAAAAATGCATATTTACACTCAGTCTCTTATTTAACTTGTTGTATATCATTCATCTCATAATCTTCTGTTTAAATATCTCGCATTCATTCGATTATTCCGTTTGCGTCAATCCAAAGGAAATTGTCTAATTTTGTTGACTTCATGTCCTCAAAAAACGATTGAGCGAATACTCTCATTCATCAAAAACTTAGGTTAATTTTCCTCAAATATTCACCTTTCTTCAAAATTTCAACCTTTTCAAGACTTATACCTTTTAAGCCAAAACTTCGACATTAGGTCGTCGTATTTTCAAAAACCCGTCCGTATCCCTTTTTCGGCCAAAACGATTTATCTTCAATCAAGCGATCAATTTTAAATAAAACAGATATTTCAAAAGGTTCCTATAGAGTACTATAGATGCATTGGGTGCTAATACCTTCCCATTGTATAACCAACCCCCGAACCATAAGATCTCTTTTCGAAAAACGCTTTGTATTTGTATTTTTATTTACATTGCATATTTAGGGTTTTATTTCGCTCTTTTCCCTTTTCCTTTGGAAACAATAAAGCGCGGTGGCGAATCTTGCTTTTGTGAGACGAATTAATCAATAATTCGATCTCCGATTTACCCCGCTACATTTTTTATCGCTACAGAATTGGCGACTCTGCTGGGGACAGATTGACCTCTTGCTGGTCCATCCCTAAGTGGGTTAAGCCTAATTTGTCTTATCTGTTTACTATTATTTGATTTGCTTGATTATGTGTTTAATTTGGGGTGTTTGGGTTTTTTTGCAAAGGACGAATCCTATACCCGGATTAAGTAACACTTAAGGAATAGGACGGGCGGTATAGTCATGTTAACTTTGAGGGAGTAATCCCGAAGAAGGAGGCATGAGATCCCCCACTCAATGGAAGGCCCTCTTGAACTTAATATTTGTTTACCGAGTAATCGGGAAGACGTTATTATTTTCGACCTAGGAGCCCGAGAAGTTGAGGACCGTAGAACCCTAACCCATCTTGGCCTTTTTAGGTGTAGCGCGGAGACTATAACGGAGTAATTCGGAAGTAGTTGTTACGCGATGCTACACTCGGACGAGTTTCTCTTGAGAATATTGCTAATTATCGAGTAATCAAGACGTTGGCAATATCCGAAGGAGGAATGTAGACTCTGGGAACTCTTAGAACCTTGTTCTACAGGTGTGATTAAACCCTTAGTAAATACCTTGGGGATGTTTTTACCCTTGACTCCATGCGGGACGTTGAACCTTTTAACCCCATGTTTTTGACCTTGCTTGTGGTTGTTGCATCGCCATGCATTCATGCATCCATAAAAACTCTTTTCACTTGACTTTGAAGGAGTTTGGAGGTCTTTCTTTGTAAACATCACTAGTTTCGTCAAACTCAATGGATCTTGGGTGTCGATAGGGCGAAAACCCTAATCCACCAAAATGGATGATTGATCTTGACGATAACTTGATCAATGTTTGGAGCCAATTTAAAATTCATCTGTTATCTTCATACTTGGATGTTTATAACTTGATATCTTGAGTTCCTTGAAAGTCAAATAAAACTCCCTTTTGCATATCATACATCATTCTACATTTTCTTTGTCTCACTTTCAAAGGTCTTTTTCCGAGTCTTATTTTTCTCCCTTGGTCTCACTAGTACAACACTCGCGCTAAGAGGATAATGGAGAATATCAAGCAAGAGGTTTCTGAACTCCGCAGAGAGGTGACTATTTTGAAAGCTGGTTTGGATCACTTAACTGGTTTGGTTGAAATTCTGATCTCCGCCCAAGTCAATCCTTCTAGGAGGGAGGAAGCAAGGATAAAGGTCTTCACGGAGACTCTAAAATCATTCTCTCATGAGAAAGTGATGGTTAATGCACCTGATGACTTTCCTGACAAGGTGAATGTGGGAGTGCGTCTAGAAGAAGATGTCGGAATGGGATGTTTATATGAAGTGGGTAGCTCAGTTAATGGTGTGAAGAAGTTTGATAACGACTTTTCCAAGAAGAGAATCGAGGGAAGGAATAATCATCATCAGAATCATCACGTTCACCAACAGAATCAGCAAGTTCCTAATCAGAGGAAAACCCAGTTTGATTCAATCCCAATCACCTATACAGAGTTGTTCCCTATCCTGATGCAGAGGAATTTGGTTCAGACCCGACCTCCACCGAAGGTCCCTAAGAAGATACATTGGAACTACAAAGCTGATTTGGCTTGTACTTTTCATCAAGGTGCTCGTGGGCATGACTTGGAGGGTTGCTTCGCTTTGAAGATTGAGGTTCAGAAGTTGGTCCGAAGTGGTATCTTGTCGTTCAAGGACGTTGGTTTTGAGGTTCAAATCAAACAGGCGCCGAAGAGTAAACACGATTGAGGGTGACTTTGAGTTTTTGAAGATGTTTTCGGTAGTTCAAGTGGAAAGCCTTCCCAGATTATTAACTTGTTTCTGCTTTTGTAGCTTTTCTTATTTATCGAAACATTGTTTGCATGTAAGAACTTGTTTGCGTCTGAATGATTATTTTAATACAATGAGTATGTTTGTCTTGAAGAAATTCATTCGTTTCACTCATATTTGCTATCAAATTTTAAATTTCTTTTGCATTATGATACCAACATGTTGCCCATTCTCTTGCCTAGGCAGAGATTGAAGGGGGGATGATGATCTAAAGAACACAAAATCTTTGGTTGCATGCTTTTGAATAAAATCTTGTTGATGATGTACAGGCATTGTTTCAAATCCCTAAACACCGGAGATATAAGGAAGATAATCCCTTGCTAACCCCTTTTGAGCCTTTGAAGCAGAAGTTTCTTTTCTATACAAAAAACCTTGAATTTTAACCTGGGGCAGGGTAGTTTTCAGTTAATTTGATTGAGTGTTCAAAATTCGCAAGGAAGATGTTACCGTCACAAAATCCTTTGAGAGATGAACACTCATGTTGAATTAACCGAACATAGAGTCGGAGAATATCATGAAGAATGGGTGGGCACCAAATATTTTGAGCCTTAAAATCTTTTTCTAAAAAACCCATAAACCGGACCACATTACAACCTTCAAAAGTCCTAATTAAAGCAAGGTCATTCTGAAAGCATACTTCAATGAGATAGTGTTCCTGACTCCCATGAATGTTCTAAATAGTTATGTTGGTATCATATGTTTTTCCTGCACAAAAATAAATGATGCTCTAACTCGCAAAATTTGTGCGATATCTTTTCAAAATCTTCAAGACTTACATAACTGTTGCATTAGAATTTGCATTCTCATTGTAAACTTTTTTCTAACTGCAAAACATTTGTTTGATATCAAGGAAGCTCACATAAACACCAGTGATGAGTTTATTCTTTTAAGGCTTGAAACTATGTTGAGTATTTGGAGAATCAATTTAAGAAAATCATATCCAGGGGCATGTTAGTTGAAGACCTTAAGCATGGACAGGTTGTTTCTCCTAGTTAATGCTTTTCCCAACTTGTTTGCTCGATTGGGGCAAAAATTCGAAGACTCTGTTGTGCCGACTACAGTCAATCCGGGGCAATCACGTCAAGATTGGATGATTTCCTCTAAAGTTTGAAGACACCAGAGCATGGTGAATGCCAGGTCTCTTGTAAACCCTCGTTAGACGTTTTTCTCGCCATCAACCTTTTAGCTTGGGGCATTTTAGAAGTGAAGTTATTCGCAAGAATCGTCGTGCAACATGCGGCTCATCAACAGTGAGTTTTGGGGCATCCAATATTTGGACCCAGGGGCAATCTAGACTTGTCAGAATGTGTGTTATGTATCGTACATTTTATCAGAGGTTGGTGTTCCCAGTACCTCGAGCTAAGCATGACTCCTTCCAGCTGAAGCTTTGTTCGTGTTGTTATCCTTTCAATGGATTGTCGACGTTAGAGGACTGGACTTTGGGTTTTCTACCTAAATATCTTCCTCTCCAAGAGATTTGAGCTTTGTAGGATGACTTTGCTCCTTTGATGGCCCTTATCTTCTATCTCCGGTGTTGTTCCCCTCCTTTTGAGATTAGCCGAGCGCCGGGTTGTACTGTGATGTCTTATCATCTTCTGTCCATTTCCCCTGTCGGTTTTGTCAGCATATACATGGCATTCATTTATTCATTTACACTTGCATCATGCACGCACAGTTGTATTTGTTGATGTCATTGAGTTCGCACACCTTGGTTGTGTCTTTTCAAATAGCACATTTGATCTTTCCAAATAGAGTGCCAACTTAAGCATAAAATGTGCCTCCTTTCTAATTCCCCAACTGAGCTAATCCTCGTGGATGATTTTTGATTCAGCTTACCTTGTCCATTTCTGGATAGGATAAATTCCCCAATCGAGTTACTTTCTCATTGGGTAGAGTCTTGTTTGACTGTTTCTCTCTGGTTATTCCTGGATGAAGTGACTGCCTCTTGCATAGGCTATACTCTTTGATCTTCCCCAGTGAGTTTGCGACCAAGACGACTGGTGCATTTATTTTGCACATTTAAGTATATGATCTCCTCGGGAAGGATTGATTCAGGGTTCTCTTTGATGAAGATTTTATTCTCTGCCAATATCATCGCAGTTTCCTTCTGAATTATGTTGGAAAACGACAAGCGGCAGCTCTTCATGAGCAACTTGTACGTTATAGGCACCGTTGGAAAACGACAAGCGGCAGCTCTTCATGAGCAACTTGTACGTTATAGGCACCGTTGGAAAACGACAAGCGGTAGCTCTTCACGAGCAACTTGTACGTTACTCTGTGAAAACGCCGAGCAGCAGTTCTTCATGAGCTACTAGTGCGTCATTTATCCTTTTTGGGAAGCGCCGAGCATCAGTTCTTCATGAGCTACTAGTGCGTCATCGTCATTTTACCTTTCGGAAAGCGCCGAGCAGCAGTCCTTCATGAGCTACTAGTGCGTCATTTTATTCCGTTGGAAAGCACCGAGCAGTAGTTCTTCATGAGCCACTAGTGCGTCACTTTACTTCTTTTGAAAGCGCCGAGCAGCAGTTCTTCACGAACTACTAGTGCGTCATTTTATTTTTTCTTGAAAGCGACAAGCAGCAAACTCTTCATGAGTTACCAGTGCGTTATTACTTTTCTTCGGACGACAGCAAGCGGCAGCTTCTTTATTTGAGCAACTTGTTTGTTATCGGTATTTTCTTCGGACGACAGCAAGCGGCAGCTTCTTTATTCGAGCAACTTGTTTGTTATCGGTATTTTCTGGAATACAGCAAGCGGCAGCTTCTTTATTTAAGCAACTTGTTTGTTATCGGTATTTTCTTCGGACGACAGCAAGCGGCAGCTTCTTTATTTGAGCAACTTGTTTGTTATCGGTATTTTCTGGAATACAGCAAGCGGCAGCTTCTTTATTTGAGCAACTTGTTTGTTATCGGTATTTTCTTCGGACGACAGCAAGTGGTAGCCTCTTTATTTGAGCAGCTTGTATGTTATCGGTATTTTCTTTGGGCATACAGCAAGTGGTAGCCTCTTTATTTGAGCAGTTTGTTTGTTATCGATATTTTCTTTTCTGGACGACAACAAGCGGCGGCTTCTTTATTTGAGCAACTTGTTTGTTATCGGTATTTTCTCTGGATACCAACAACTGGCAGTTTTCTTTATTTGAACAACCTTCGTATCTACAGTCTCATTACCTCAGCATTAATGAGTATACCTCTGGGAAGCTAGCAGAGAAGTCTGTTACGAATCTATACCTCCAGAAGTCGGTAATCAGTTATCCGCAATTTGATACTCTCTGTCTATCGTCGACCTCGATTTGCGAATTCACTGTGTTGGATCAATGATTTGTTACGGCTTATGCAAGATGCTCTCTTTGTTAGGGTTAGACGTCGTATTCCCTCAATTTTATTCGCTGTCAGGAGTCTGTCGTTGGAAGTCGATAGCTTGTTTCCCCAGTAGCGTATAATTCATGTCTCTGTGTTTTGTTGGTGTTCGATTCCCCCAGCATTGTCTTGTTTCACACAATATCTTTCTCTGTGAATTCATGCACTACATTCATATCACTGCATGATGACGGCATCATAGGACAAAATTTGCGTAGTTATGTATTTAAGTACCTTCAACCTCGTCGAAACGAAGATTTCAAATCTTCATATCTCCGGATTGAAGGAACTTAAATAGGGGCAGCTGTTGTACCCCAAATTTTGACCTAAGATACCGTCTTCCATCTGCATCATTCGCATTGCAAGAGTTTTGACCATTTTTATCAAATTTTCAAAGCAGTTTAAAAATTCATAACTTTTTCGAGTCGGGAGCTGTTTATTTGTTGAACGCTAAATTTATTAACTGATCAAGATTTAAATGACGTTTATTAATTATTCATTATCTTAAATTTAAATAATTGGAATCTATTTTTCAATTGTTATATAATTTAAAGACTTATGAATAATGAAATAAGCATTTGAGAATGAGTTTATTAATTGGTCAACAATGATTATTTAATTCTTTATCATTTTAGATTAAATAATTAAAATTCTATTTTTAATTATTATAATTTGGAATTTTTACGAATAATGAATTAAATAGTTGAATTTTGTTGATTAGTCAATGATGTTTATTTATTTGTTTGTCATTCTGAATTTAAATGATTGGATTTGATTTTCAATCATTATATGATTTAAGGAATTATAAACAATAAATAAATAATTGGAAAGAAAAGGAATTAATTGAGAAATAATAGAATTTTTATTCACTTTATTCTATTTATTACAATTGTTGTTTAAATACTATTGTACAAAGTATTTATAATAACCATTACATAAATGCTTAAAGTAAAATAAAACTATTTTCCTAAATTCTAATTCTAATCTTCTATCCAATACTTTTTGTCTGCTCATTTAAATTTTACCTGCAAAAAAAAAAACGATTAAAAGAAAGAAATTAGAATTCGGATAAATAATTAAAATGCAGAAAATAAATTCAATGTTCATCATTAAAAGCAATGGCCGGAATCAGTTACTCTTTTTTGCAAATCACGGGATTTCTCCCGGTTCACAAAAAAGAGAGGAATTTTTAAATGAATGCACAATTAAAAAATAGCACATTTTCAAAATCATTTGCATTTTTATCAAAAAGCCCACTGCATATTTCACATATGCATAAATACTTTTTTGGTCAAAACTGCATAAGTATAAATCACAGCATACATTTTTTTCAAACAAACATATGCAAGGTACACAACAAGCCAACGTTAACCTGCAGAATAATATAGGCTAATGCAAGACAAAAAACAATATGAAATTTCAAACAATGTGCAGTTTTAAACAATGTATGCAAGCAACCTATTCCTTTTTTTTGTCATCATTTTCTGGCCATTACAATTTCAGAAAAATGTACAGTATATCATTTATATATATCATTTCTGTACTTGGGAGAGAGAGAGAAGAGGTTCAATTTTGCAGGTTCTGACTTAAGCATGAATTGGGAATAAAGTCAACCTTGTAGCAGCATAGGTGCAAGCATCAGAAAAATATATTAAATATATTCAAAACCTGAGCCATGATAATAAGAAGCAACGGCTATTTGAAAATCCCTTCAAGAGGGAAGTGTGAACTGGCATAGTAACACCACCAGAACATCACTGCAAAACTAAGCCAAGCAAAATAACATATTCCATTTTCCACACCATAACCATCATTGCATACTGCATCAGAAGATAACCTGCATACTATACAAGCCTACCAAGAAAAACCATCTCTAAGCATTTGCAAACCTGCATACTGATATCAAAACATAACCTACTGCCAAATCATTTTACATAGCATAAAACCATCCAAAAACCACATAACAAGCATATTGCTAAGCTTGCATATTGCTAACCGGCATATTGCTAAACCTGCTTCACACAATCTGCATACTGTACCAAAACCATAAAAAACGGTATAATCCAAAACCACCAAAAAAACATTTATTCAATATTTCCAATCAGTTTTTTAGACGGAGAAGAAGAGAAGAATTAGTGGCAGAAAGCAAGGAGCGAGGAGTCTTCGGAGCTTACCTGACTTCGCCGGAATCGTACCGTCGGACTAGCTCCGACCATGTGAGTTTCTTCAGTTTTTCGCATAAACCTTTATATCTTTGTGTTGCCTTTGTCTCACTTAATAATGCTCTTTAATTTCTTGAAATCATGTGAAATGGCCATTTAATATCGTTGCTAATCATCAATGAGCCTGCAGCAATACATTAATCCCCGTTATACACTGGCAATAATTTGATCGATAAATTTCAAAGTTCATAATGTTGCAAAACCGGCACAATCACATAAGCTCTGTTAATTTAAAACCAACTTGTAAAAAATATAGAGATTTCACAAACCTTTTTTCAACTACCCATTCGGACTTCGCGGTTCATCACTATCCTCCTCATTCAATTCTTCTGCCGCTCTCAAATCCGCATCTGATACAACGATATCCTCCTTCCTATAGACATAGATATGGAAATGGTTCTTGTCATGACTATAGAGCCTGGATTTGGAGGACAAAAATTCATGCCAGAGATGATGGAAAAGGTTCAAATACTGAGGAAGAAGTATCCATTACTTGACATAGAGGTTGATGGTGGATTGGGGCCTTCAACCATAGACACAGCTGCATCAGCAGGAGCGAATTGCATTGTTGCTGGAAGTTCAGTGTTTGGAGCCCCTGAGCCAGCTCAAGTTATATCCTTACTGAGGATTTCTCTGCAGAAAGCACAGCCAACAAAGTAAAGATCCGTCATTTATATTGCGGTACACGTCACAACTTCATATAGTCAATATGCTTGGTGTGCTAACATTTTCAAGTCAAATAAGAGATCAAGTTTACATCTCTCTGTTTATTGTGCAATTAAGAAATACTGTAAATACATAAAAGGAATGACACAACGCTGTCACCTAAATCCTTTGTTGAATATTTTGAAGTTTACATTGAAATTTTGATCTATTATTAGTACTTTACATTATTTGTAAACAAGACACGGACACATTCATAGTAATTGAGATTTTAAAAAAAATAACAACTAACCGTGCTAACAGGTCGTTTTCCTCTTCCTCTTCGTGTAGCTTCCTCTTCGCTTCCCTTCTTTACCTCCATCAATTTTTACCTTCTCTCTGCAATTACCACGATCACAAATCGCACCGTTTTCCTCAAGGATCTTCATTGCTTTCCTGTAATTAATACGGTATCAAGTTAATACACTTTTACAAACGCTCTTTACAACTCACGATTTCCTTTCATTTTCGCTTCTAGTTCACTTAATTCACTCTAGAACCTGTAAAATGCCTAAGGAGAGAAAGACAGGTCCGTGTCACAGGATAGTAGTAGAACATCACCTTATCCAAGAAGCTCAAGCTCATATGAAGACACCTTATCTTGTTCTCAGCAGTCATGTTAAACCAGGACAAACTAGTGACCCAAAGTGGTTTTGCTACAGTTGAGAAGGATCTTCCTGGAGGCTTGACACCTATGCTCGGTGATCGGAAGGTTGAACACTTTCTGGGAATCAAGAGGAAAGCTGAACAATCAAACTCGGAGACCCCAAAAAAGACTAAATCTTGATTACTTGTCCTGTAACGAAAATCATTTCAAGCTAAAATCCTTACAAGGTTGCAATTTGATTTAAAAATTTAATGACAGGAGGGTGAAGAATCCATAGAACTCACATTATTTTGCATTCTGTACCTTGAAGAAATGAGGATGGAGAATCCATAAAACAAAGAGATGAAAGGAGTCGGCACCGCCAAAGCAATCACTCCTCCGAACCGTAACAACTCAGACCGCGAGCACCGCCCCACCTCGACACTCAACCGAGCCATTCTCTAATCGCTTTCTCATTCGGATCCGCTCTTCAATTTCCTCAACCGCCATCTCCATTACCATCGCTGCGACCCATTTCCTTGTTTCCTCGTAAGAATCGCTGAGAGTTGGCATTTGTTTAACAGTTTGGACGGTTTAATTTGCGAACCAAAGATGTAAATAACGCAGTCACCACCGGCGGCATACCCTCAGCGCTGCAAGGGTTTCCTCTTCGTTACAGCTTTGTGTCTTTTTCCTGGGTCTGGGTCTTCCAACGACCCGACCCATTTCCCTCGACCCGCTCCACATTTCCCTTAACCCAGCCCATTTTCTTTTTAACTTAAGCCCATCTTTTGTTTGCTATTTAATTAATTCTATTTCTTAACCTATTTTAATTTCAATTAATTAGTTTCTTAGAAATAATATATAGTTTAAATAGATAATTTTAATGTTTTACCCTAATCTCATTTAATCTAAGTTTAGGTTTATTTAATTTCAGTTTTCCTTATTTTAATTAGATATTTGACTTTATAAGTTTTATTTAATTTGATAAATACTTAATATCTCTAAAAAAGTAAAAAATGAGAAAACTAAAAGACATGCTATTTTTCCTTTAATTTACTCCCCTCATTTTGATTAAATACCAATATACAAAAAGACATAAAAAATAGAAATATATAAAAACCTTAAAAACATTTCTATTAATTATCGTTATTTT
This sequence comes from Vicia faba, assembly GCA_948472305.1. Lineage (NCBI taxonomy): Eukaryota > Viridiplantae > Streptophyta > Magnoliopsida > Fabales > Fabaceae > Vicia > Vicia faba. The sequence continues at coordinate 1,013,554,970 of OX451735.1, forward strand.
TTATCTATGTTAAAATGCGTAAAAAAGTGAAAACCAATTAAACTTTTTCTTTTCGCCTATTGAACAAAAATCATATAAAAAATGCATATTTACACTCAGTCTCTTATTTAACTTGTTGTATATCATTCATCTCATAATCTTCTGTTTAAATATCTCGCATTCATTCGATTATTCCGTTTGCGTCAATCCAAAGGAAATTGTCTAATTTTGTTGACTTCATGTCCTCAAAAAACGATTGAGCGAATACTCTCATTCATCAAAAACTTAGGTTAATTTTCCTCAAATATTCACCTTTCTTCAAAATTTCAACCTTTTCAAGACTTATACCTTTTAAGCCAAAACTTCGACATTAGGTCGTCGTATTTTCAAAAACCCGTCCGTATCCCTTTTTCGGCCAAAACGATTTATCTTCAATCAAGCGATCAATTTTAAATAAAACAGATATTTCAAAAGGTTCCTATAGAGTACTATAGATGCATTGGGTGCTAATACCTTCCCATTGTATAACCAACCCCCGAACCATAAGATCTCTTTTCGAAAAACGCTTTGTATTTGTATTTTTATTTACATTGCATATTTAGGGTTTTATTTCGCTCTTTTCCCTTTTCCTTTGGAAACAATAAAGCGCGGTGGCGACTCTTGCTTTTGTGAGACGAATTAATCAATAATTCGATCTCCGATTTACCCCGCTACATTTTTTATCGCTACAGGTATCACTATTGCCTCCATGTCGTCCATGCTCAGATGAGGTACAAATGAGGGACTATCGTTTTCACGTAGGTGATACAGTGATAGTTTTCTCAGGAGTACCCTCGATTCTGAGTTACCATTGCCTTACCCTGACCTAGTCTTCACCCGTGAGTGGGGGGAATTATTATCACATGTACAGTTGGTGACTACATTCAGACGATTGCTCATATTCTGAGGGTGACCATGCTCAGACAGTGACTATTGGTTCTAATGGCTATGTTTTGGATTTCTGTTGATGACTTTATGCAGATGCTATATTCTGTTGGTGACCGTATGGTTCTCAGATTTATTTTCTGAGTTCCTGACTTGTCTACTTGGAGGTTCATTCAGGCCTTCTATGTTGGTATTCCCAGCATATTCAGAAAATGCTCAACAGTATTCGTCGCTCCAGAAGCCTTGATCCCGTACAATGGGAGATCTACATGATACTTGGTTCTTATATGTGCGGAAGCTATGCCAGACCTTTGATCTAATGATACTCATATGGTTCAGAACAGTGCAACAATCATATTCAGAAATGATGGAACCTTGATCCCATTTGATCCCATGCCTTTACATACATAACATTATTAACCACATGCTTAACATACATGTTCTATTATCTCCAAGGAATCACATTTGCAAGTCTTGTGCTAAACTATTCCATCTCTTACTTGCGTAAAAACAAAATCAAAGCACGTAAATTCCTTGGGAATGACAGAACATGACACAACATCCATTCATGCACCCCATGCATATTCATGCATCCATAACAGGTACTCAAAGATTGGGGATTCTTATTCAGACCCAGTGCTCTCTTCAGAGGTTCATATTTGATTTCTTACTGCACTTGTTTAGGGATCAATTATGGAATAACTCCGTGTGGTATACTTTGGCCCATAGTCATAAATTTCTTCGAACAGGAAGATAATTGATTGAAGACTCAGATGAGACAGGTCATGAAAGCTCTGATAATGATGCCAACAATCTTGCACTTATTGCTGCAGTAGGTCCCCTCTTCTCCTCATCTTTTGGGAATTACATTCAACCATGGAGTGCTACACAATCTTGAGTTCTTGGAGCATCTTATCAACAGATGGTTCACATTTACTGTGGGATCTTATATCAATGATGCGTTCTTGTTGATACCAACGTCAGACGTGGTTACTACACCGGGGCACCCGACTATTCAATCAGGGGCACTCTCCACAGTTTTGCGTTCCCTGATCTGTCCAACAACAGCCAATCTTTATTCCCCTAGTGAATTCAAGGAAAAAATCTTCTAAGCAAAGACAAAAGAAGCCTGATGAGCATGGTGATGCAACCCCAGCGCACTACATCCAGTTATTTCCTCTCTTGGTGTAAGTTCGACAAAGTTCTGATCTTTGGGGTCCTCTTTCCACAAACATCTCTTCTGATTGCAATACACATGCTAGATGTATCCCCTATTTTGGGACTCCCGATTTTAATGTCGAAGACTGTAAAGGGGTTAAAGTATAAAGCCCAACACCTATCTGGCATCTCTTCCAAAAGTCCAATTCCTATTTGGCCAGCTGTCTGGGTCTTTCTCACGAGTCAGATGTCTCTGTTGTTCTGAGAGAAGACGAATTGTATTATTTCTTTGAGACACGATATGCTTGGTGATGCAGTTTATACCGATTTGTTGGGTAAGTCATTCATTTGTTCTCCTGAAAGAATTCTCTATGCATATTATACTGGGGTAGCTGGCCATTCGATTGAAGGTATGTCATCCAAAGACAATGTCAAAGACAGGCTCAATTCAGAGACTATTATGTTCACATCAGACCAGAGGGGAATTCTCTCACCCATTTAGGCATCAAGACTGCAGAAAGTCGTCAGAATCAGCAAGTCCATACGGAGTCAAGTCTCCTCAACGATGGCAATCATCTGTTTCTTTACTGCATTTTCATTTGCATTCTTGCTTGTTTGTTTAAACATTGCTTGCATGTAGAAACTTGTCTATTTTTGAATGAAAATATTAATGCAATAGGTATGCTTGTCTTGAAGTGTTCCTTTCATTTTTTATTCATCCATTTGTTATCACTCTTTAAATGTTTTACTTGCATATTGATGCCAAATTTCTAAGTCTTATGCTTAGGTAAAGATTGGAGGGAGGATGACGATAATCTAAAAACGCAAAAATCTCTGGTTGGTATGCTTTTGAGTAAGACCCTGCTGATGATGTACAAGCCTTCTTTAGATTCCTAAACACCGGAGATATAAGGGAGATAGACCCTCGTTAACCCCTCTCAGCCTTCGATGTAGGAGTTTCTTTTTTGTTCAGGAAAAACCTGATTTTTAACCTTGGGGCGGGTAGTGTTCAGCTAATCTGATCAAGCATCCAGAACTCATCAAGAGTGTGCATCCAAGGATACAACAATGGTTATCCATCAAAAGCTTGAGGAAAGCCAAACCACAATGGTTAACCCTCATCTATCAGCAACGTGCATCAACTAACAATATCCCGATGGGTATCTCTTGCAAATCAAGAAGTCGAGATCAGATGACGATACAATAATGGCTATCCATCATCTACTAAAGACTCAGGCAGTCACGATCACTTCCAACAAATCAAAACAACGCAAAGATCAACGAATTGTTAAAAATGGAAAATACAAATAAGAAAGAAACAAAAATCCCCGCTAAGTCGAAACTTGAAAACAAGTCGCTTAGGAAAAAGTTAGGGCATCCCGCTGGACTTCCAAATCAAAATTCAAAAGAATTTGTCTAGTAAAAAATTAGGGACGACAAGAAAGAAGATGAAAAGCCTAAAATGGAGAGAAAAGGATTACCAATGAAAATCCTCATCAAAGAACAAAGTCGTCTGATCAGACCCCAAAACCAGAAGTTAGTGACTATAGTGTCCAAGAGGCCTCAGTGGTTCCTCAATCATCGCAAACTCTTCTCGAGAGATGAACGCTTGTATTAGGTCAACTGAACGAAGGAATGGAGAACATCATGGAGAATGGGCAGGCACCAAATAATTTTGAGCCTTAAATCCTTTTTCCTAAAACCGTGAACCAGGCCACGTTACATCCCATAAAAGTCCTAATTGAAGCATGGGTCAATTTGAAAGTGTGCTACAACGAGATAACATTTAACTGACTCTAAAGAGGTACGTTTGAATATCTGTCTTGGCATCATATGCTTGCATTATCTTTCATAAAAAAGGAATTTGCAAATGTCTCTCTCTAGCTAGTGACTTGTTCACAACAGAGTTGTGACGTCATTTCATTCAAAGTTTTTTCAAACTTCAAGACTTACATATGTGTTGCATTAGAATTATCATTCTCATAATAAACATTATTCGGCATACAAAACAACTTCTTGACATCAAGTAAGTTTACACAATGAACAACTGGTAAATAGCTCAATCTTGTCAGAGAATAGAGGTTTGAATACCCTGTTGAAGCAGGAGTCAGCTGCCACAAGAGAAATGACTTATCCAGTGACATGTTAACCAGATATTCTGTCAAAAGAAATCATCTTAGTGCTTCACAGTCTGAGTACCCTTCAGGGATGAAGTTAGCAGATTCAGTCAATCTGGGGCAATCAAGTCGAGAATCGACCTCTCCAAGTTCATTCGAATCTGGGGCATTCCCTCAAAGCTATCAATCAGAAGCTATCGCGTCAATAAATCTATTCAAGCTCAATCAATCAGAGGTTATCACGTCGATAAATCTCTTCAAGCTCGATCAATCAGAGGCTATCACATCGAGAAATCTATTCAGAATTCATTCAACCTGGGGAAGTTACATCGAGATTCGACAAATCTCTCCAAGAAAGCTTTAAACAAGAGTAGTTTATTTCATGGTTCAAGAGATTGGGGCAGGCCACCTCATATCATATTATGCCATGGATATTCCGGTCTTCTATTTAGCACAGTTTCTTCTAGAAATCCTCCAGACAGGGGCATTCCTCATCTATACTTGCAAAGTTTCTCAAGCCAATTATGTTGTACAAGACTATGATCAAGATAAAAGCACCATGACGATCACCCTGGCTTGGCCAGCGCATAAAGCTTCCTTCGTCTGCTACAGACAATTTCAAACTTGATTCCCCAAGTGAATTCAGAAAATTCGGATTCGTCGTTTGACTCGGCATGCGCAAGTGCATCCCCAGTGGAGTTAATCAAAAACATCCCCAGTGGAGCTAAACTTGGGCATTCGCAGAGCTAAACCGGGGCATTTATAGGTGTCCATGCCCATCTCTTATCCCCAAATGATTCGAGATATAATTCCTCAGTGTGCGTAGACTTGGGGCATGCATTCAGAGAGATTCACATGGTGTTTAATATCCATTCTTCGGCATATTCAGTTCTGTCATCCTCTCGACGGTTCAGTATGTGTGGAAGTCTATCCCGATTGTCTCTTCCTCGACGGTACGATTCAGAATCCAGTGGATTACCTGAAAACTCACTTAGTCAACAATGCAATCTTCAACAGAGTCATCAATAATCTGCGGTATCATGGGCTCCCTAGTGCAAATTCTTATCAGTATCCCCAACGATCTTTGGTACTGCAGGCTTCCAGCGCCGATATGTGTTGACATTCCTAGTGATGAGCAATGGTTCCCAATAAGCTTTCGCTTATCCCCATGAAGTCTACTTCTTTTCATTGCATACAATTATCATTGCTTAACATTGCATCCTCAAAAGTGCATAGCCGATCCATCAGAGTGGGTCTTTGCGGCAAAAGAAATTCAAACATGCATACGAAGCATTAGCCAGATCAAGTAACTTACACGAAAGACCTGAATCATTCAAGGACAACAATACATCCCTACAAGAGGGTATCACTTCCCAAATCCCCAACTGGTGTCCTTCACCTCTATCAATTCCCAACAAAATCAATACACTTTGTCATTCTAGACCCAGTTTTCTTCTAGTAGCCAACTTCTGTCTGACAAATAATTCAGATTTCCAATACTCGTCTGTGTCAGTTCCCTAAACACTCGTCCATGTCAATTCTTAAACACTCATTTCTGTCAGTCTCTCAAACACTCGTCTGTATTTAAACTTTTTTTGATACTCGTCCGTATCTTCTTTCAATACTCGTCCATATTGATTTAAACACTCACTCGTGTTTAACCTTTTGATACTCGTCCGTATCTTCTTTCAATACTCGTCCGTATTGATTCAAACACCTGTTTGTGTTATCTCTTCCTTGATACTCGTCTGTATCTTATTTCAATACTCGTCCGTATTGATTCAAACACTCGTCTGTGTTATACCTCCCTTGTATTGGCATCACGCTACGTTACAAGTTCGATCTCTTGTATTGGCATCACGCTACGTTATAAGTCCAATATCTTCCTTGTATTGGCATCACGCCACATTACAAGTCTTCTCTGTCCTTGTGTTTGCATCATGCTACCTCCCATTTAATCATCGTGTCCTAATCGATGTATTCCTGGTAGTCGTCGTCTCCTAATCGATGTATTCCTTTCGGTTATCGTGTCCTGATCGATACCTTTCCTCAAACCATTATGTCCTAATGGATGTCTTCCTTTTTGTTATCGTTTCGTGACCAATACCGCCACCTTCTTAGAACCTGAAATCGCCCATAGGCTAGGATCTTCCTTAGATTATCTTAGAACCTGAGATTGCCCGTAGGTTAGGTTCTTCCCATAGATCATCGTCGAACCTGAGATCGCCCATAGGCTAGGTTCTTCCTTAGATCATCTTAGAACCTAATATCGACGGTAGGCTAGGTTCTATCCTTAGATCATCTTAGAACCTGAGATCGCCTTTCAGCTAAGTTCTTCCTTAGATCATCTTAGAACATGAGATGACCCGTAGGATAGGTTCTTCCTCAGATCTTAGAACCTGAGATCGCCTTTTGGCTAGGTTCTTTCCTTAGATCATCGTCGAACCTGAGATCGCCTGTAGGCTAGGTTCTTCCTTAGATCATCTTAGAACCTGAGATCACCCGTAGGCTAGGTTCTTCCTCAGATCTTAGAACCTGAGATCGCCTTTTGGCTAGGTTCTTTCCTTAGATCATCGTCGAACCTGAGATTGCTTGTAGGCTAGGTTCTTCCTTAGATCATCTTAGAACCTGAGATCTCCTTTCGTCTAGGTTCTTCCTTAGATCATCTTAGAACCTGAGATAGCCTTTTGGCTAGGTTCTTTCCTTAGATCATCATCGAACCTGAGATCGCTTGTAGGCTAGGTTCTTTCCATAGATCATCTTAGAACCTGAGATCGCCCGTAGGCTAGGTTCTTTCCTTAGATCATTGTCGAACCTGAGATCGCTTGTAGGCTAGGTTATTCCTTAGATCATCTTAAAACATGATATCGCCCGTAGGCTAGGTTCTTCCTCAGATCATCTTCAAACCTGAGATCGCCCATAGGCTAGGTTCTTCCCATAGATCATCATCGAACCTGAGATCGCCTCTTGGCTAGGTTCTTCCTTAGATCATCATCGAACCTGAGATCGCCTCTTGGCTAGGTTCTTCCCTCAAATAATCATCGAACCTGAGATTGCCTCTTGGCTAGGTTCTTTCCATATATCTTGTCTTATAACCTGAGATCGCTCTTTGGCTAGGTTCTTTCCATATATCTTGTCTTAGAACCTGAGATCGCTCTTAGGCTAGGTTCTCTGGTAAATCACTCACATGTTTCACCTTAGGATCGTAGGTCGCCCGTAGACCTCGTCTGCTGTCTTTTCATACCGACCATTTGTCTTTTATTGGCATCACACCACGATACAAGTCCAATCTCCGTCTTTTCATTGAAAAAACAAAAAAAATTCTTTCCCCCAACAGATATCATAGAATAAATAAAGAAACACTTACACTCTCTCCCAGGACAAATTTTTTACATTGGTATTTAATCATCTTCTAGCTTGAACTTCCGAAAGGCAGGGCCAATCGAACATTTAGGTTTAATACGATTAAATATGGGCAGCTGTAATACCCCAAATTTGTCCTACCCAATTGTCTTTATTTGGCTTACGCATCCCACATTTTTCTTTCGTACATAACCTCCATTATGTCATTTAACACATGCATGCATCTTATTTGTTCCGTATTCATGTAATCAATGTATTTGATCAACATAACAAAGCTCTCATAATTTTTTAACACATGTTTGAGTCGTGGAAGATTTGGATGTTTCGGTGAATTTAAAACAGTGCGAATTGAAAACAGTGTTTGAAAATTCGCATCTCCAACTTGGAATGGTGTTTTGGGTTGATTCATGAGGTTTTGAAACCGTCTCGATATTCTCTTCAATTTTTGTGTTTGGACCAAAAGCTAATTCTCAAAGGAAAGTCTCCGGATACGCAGTTCTTTTGGAAGTTATATGGTAAAAAATACAAAGGAAAAGGTGCTGAAAGTGCAGTTATCGTTTTGAACCCGTTCTGGTGGCTAAAATTCCGTCTTGACATAATTGGTGTTTTTGCTCTAACTTTTGATTCGTTTTGATTTTTTTCAACTTTCTATAAGGAAAACCGACTTTCTCGAGCCATCTGAGGCTCTCCATGCGAACAGTTCCTCGATTCAGACGCGTTTCAGTCAAATCTAGGGGCTGCTAACTTTTGTGCGAAAATCACATTTTTGAACGAAATTTGACCGAATCGTCCGCATTTTGAGACCGTGTGCGTGTGCATTGCTTCTAATAATTTTGATATATCATTCTGGTTGATTTTTAAGCTTGTGCCTTGTGTATTGGTTCACTTTTTTAACTTATCCATGATTGTCATTCATGGCCTAAATGTGACTTTTTTTAATCTTAATTCATTAATTTTCATAGTTTGTGATTGTGCCAATTATGTGATACTTGTAGCATTTATTTGTTTTCTAATATTAGCCTAGTTTAGGCCTAATTCTTTGATTGCTCAAAATTGTTGAAATCTAAATGTTAAAAAAAGCTTGGCATTGGTTGATAATTCATGAGATTATGTGTAAATTGTGGAGTTTACAACTTGATTGAAAAATACTGTTGAATTGTCTAATGAGTTGGAAATTGATGTTGAGAATTTCCTTTAATGTCTTGATATCAATAATATCAATTGTTTCTAACCATTTGGTTGTTGATCATTGTGTTTTTTTTGTGCATTTGAAATATATTTTTGGTATATAATTTCAAGTTGTTTGATTTTTGATATAAACTACTTTTTTGTTAATTTGTTGATTGACACTTGTTGTTTGTCATTTATATGTGTTGAGATAAATTTCAATAGACTCAAATGACATCATAAAACACAATAGAAACAAGTTTGATTGAGTTTGGTGGAAAATGCCTCAACACTTGAATATTGGCAATTTTTTTACATAATTGTTGTATTTGCTCTGACTTTTACTGTTGCTGACTTATTGCGAAAATCTTGTTTCTGGGTGAAATTTGGCCGAATCGATTGCATTTTTGTGATCCGTTTGCATGAATATAAGTCCCATTAATTTTTACAATTTATTCCAAACAATTTTCAAGAGGTTACCGTTTGTTTCGGATGCGCCTTTCGGTTTATGTACATATTACACCCTTACTTGAAAAACACCATTTTGCACTAATTTCAGTTTGTGATATCATTCCCTCATAGTTTGTAAATATACTAACTTGTATCATACCAACTAACTTGGTAGCTTGTACATTGGATGCTGACATTCAAGAGATTACCGCTTTATGTAAATACCGCATTTTGTTGATACCGTTAACTTTTGTACATATGTGTTTTTACCGCTTTTTTGAGTTTAATTACTTGAATATGGTGTGGTTGTCCGGAGTATTGCGATCATCATCTAAACATGGTCCACTTTTTACCATTTGACCACTCATGTTCATACTTATATCTGATCTCATTTCTTCCGCTTCCATGCTAATTTCCGTACTCTTTCTGATACTAATGCAATGCTGTCCGGAAATGCCATACTATGTTCAAGCAACTTGCTCATTTTGTATTATACACAATCATGCTTACTTGTAACCATTGTTTCTTATTTACAATTTGTATTTCAATTATGTTGTTTTTTGCTAACCATTTTGGTGAGTTGTGCATGCCTTGAGAAGCAAAGTCATACATTGACCGCTTTGGTAACAGATGCACTTTGCTTGCACTGGTGTCACATTTATGAAATTCTCTCTTGTTGATGCTAGCTTTTGGAGCTTTTGTAGAAGATTTCGGATATTTGTTGTAGAGTTTGTTGTATACGGATTTGTTTTATCCACTTGGTACACATTCAGATCATTATTTATGTAAATATTGTAAATGCTGCATTTTACCAGTTTCTAGAAATCATATGAAGTAGGAAGCAGGAAATAAAGAGCGTGCGCTCGAAGTCGCTGTTTAAAGACCTGTAGTAGGAATTCTGCACTTCAATTGCTATATGTGTGGTGCTTGTGTTTGTTTCTTTGTTGGATTGATCGATGAGTCACATAATTTAGAAATTGAGATCACGACTTCGCTCTCAGTGCATGCTCCCTATAGGACTTTATCACATTCCTTTATTTCTTGTTGATAGATGAGTCACTCAATTTAGAAATTGAGATCACTACTTCGCTCTCATTGCATGCTCCCTATAGGATAGTTTTGTTAGACTTTCTTTGGCATGCTAACTTAGGTAGGATCTCTTTTAGGTGTGCTCTCTTGAGCTTATTAGCTCGCTTGCTTTATCCTTGTACATACCATGTTCCCTTATGATGTGCTTGCTCTGTTCGAACGCAAGTTAGACCTTAGGTTATAAGCCATGCATGCTAACAGTAGGTAGAAACTTCCCCTTTCATCCTCGACATAAGACTACCATTGTATGATAACATTAGGTTAGAGATAGGCTAGTCTCCCATAGACTCTTTTCTGTCCCTTTTTGCATCCTTGCATCTAAAACAAAACTTCTTTTCTTAGCAAATCAAAAACATGCTAATCATGCTTAAACCCTTTTTCAAGGTAACAAAAATTCAAACCAATTCAAATAATTTTGTGCGCTCAAGCACCTTTCCTCTAAAACCTCTTTTCATGTAAAGACATGATTATTTTACTTCTGTGCCAACGCATAAGTCTCCAAAGTTCGAGCTGCGGCAGAAGGAGGAATTAACATTGTCCATAAAAAACACAAAACAAACAAAAACATATGAGCCGAACTACGGTAGCTCTGATTCCTCAAAAAGGATACGTAGGCATTGGGGTAGGGCCCAAGCGAGCACAATTTTATTTTCCCTACATTCTTTTTCCCATTTCTTTTGCATGCATTCTCCCCTTAGCAGTAGTATAGACAGTAAGCATATATTAAACACACCCGTAAGATAGACAACAAGAGTGGATACCATAGAGTACTACGGGTGTGTGGGGTGCTAATACCTTCCCCTCGCGTAACAGACTCCCTTACCCGATCTCTTGGTTACAAGATCGTGACTTCTCCATTCTCAGGTTTTCTCGATGTTTACCTTTCCCTACATGTGGGATAAAAGACGTTCTATGGCGACTTCATTGTTTGATGATTTTCAGTCGGTTGCTTCAACGGCCACCTTAAATAAGGTTATTTTTCGTCAGAGCATACAAGGTGCCTTTCGACAGGCATGTTAACTAAGTGATGTTTCGATTGGCATATCAACAGGGCGATATTTTGATTGTCCAAGTCATAGAAAATGAGATAAAAAAGAGTAAGAGCTGAGAGGGTTCCAAAAGCTCTGATGATGGGCCATTCAAATTCATGTAGATTGGAGAGGACAACTCTGAGCCTTTCGAATTTTTGTAGACTATGGTTCAAACGAAGAAGCTCTGATGCTGAGAATGTTGGTGCAATTCAAATTCAGAGCCTTTGAAGGAAAACAAATGTTATGATGAAGGAAGTTCTAGGAAATTCGAATCAGGACTTAGCACCATCAAGGAGTGTAGAATAACACTTCGATTAGTCAATAAGATAACACTTCGATTGGACCAAGTTCAAAGCCATTGAAGAGAGAAAAACTTGAGATTTAATCGAAAGAACCATGACAAAAGCCTTAAGCCAAATTCGAACAAAACACCTATCCTAACCTGTCCAGGTTCACCCAAAGTTCAAAATGGCATGTTTTCCTTGCAAATATGGAAAGAATTCAGTGTTGATCATGGATTCAATTCCTGAGTTAAAGGTCAGATTCTTTCCTTGTTTGTTCCCAACTCCACAAGAGCTGACTCGACCAGGGTGATTCTCTTCAAATCAAGCAATTGAAGTAGAGGGTGGCTCAATCGGAGGAGCCATGACGTCGAAGCTGGTGCAATTCGAATTAGAGTTCAGAGCCTTCAAAGAGAACAAATTCGAATGGAAATGGATCTGGCAGTAACGCACGACAATAGATTGGCACTTGATTGAATCAAATATAGCAAGTTTTTATGAAGAAATCAAATCAAATCTCTTCATCATAATGGACCGAGATTTGATACATAAATGTTGACCTAAAATCCCTTGTCTATATAAACCTCATGATCTCAGAGAAAAAACGAATGAAGACACAGGGAGACTGCCTCACAGAAAACACACATATATTGCCTGGAAAAAAACGAAAACCAGTATTAATAATCGGTAAATCAGAAAACCAGTAAACCGCTACTTCTCATGATCTCTAGAAAAGCAGTAAAGTGAGGAAATGAGGAATAAAAGTTAAGCCACGATGATACCTAACGGAGAAGGTTCGTTGCCTCTTCAAAACCATGCAAGCGATAAGAAAACTCTAAAGAAGTTGCTTCACACAAGTGATCAAAGAATTAATCTCCAAGCATTCCACATTGTGAAAGTTACATATACATTCTAGCATAAAATCTTGGCTAAAAATGGCAACAAAAATAATTACCAAACATAAAAGCAATAATAGGAAAGTTAAAATAAAGAGAAAAGTTAAAATATTTTCTACATTCTTTACAAAATATTGTTCTAATATTTTCATATCATTTCTATTATCAATAAATATAAAAGTTAAAATAGAATAAAAACTAAAATAATAAAAAAAAAAGATAGAAGAGTCAGGGGGTGCAAGTCTGCAAACAGGATGTTGTAAAGAAGTCTAAGCACTAGGCCAGTCTCAGCAAGGATCCAGAAACTGTTCTTTTGTTATTTTTTTTTGTTATCAAGCTTTAAAAAAATTGCAATGGGCTTTTTTTTACCCCAAAATTTTCCCTCTCTTTTCTCAATATATTTCTCACAACGATCTTCAAAAGTTCAAGCTTGCACAAGTATTGACTAGGTCAAGCCATCTCTTCAACACTAATTCCTCAAATTAGGGTTTGAGTTTTCACAAGGACAATTGGAATTTTAATGCCTCATATGACTTTCATGGACCATTAGGCACTTTCAAGATTGCTCATGTCAAGTTTTAAGTCTTGCAGTTTAAGTTTGCTCAGTCAATTGATCAAATGACCTAAAATCAGCTTTATTGGGTAACAAAGTCAATTATGGTCAACTCACAATCAAACTTCAAGATATATGACCCATATCAACATTTTAAACTCATATGTATCATTTTATCAAGTTTGTATCATAATTCTGCAAGAAAATTACTCAGATCATCAAAATGGCAAAATGGTGAAAATTAGGGTTGTAATTGAGAAGGCTTGATTTTTGACTTTTGACCTAATACATGACTTATTTGATTGAAACATGATATAAAGGATTCAAATGAATCATCTTGACCTAATTTCATTGTTCAATTCATTTCCCAAGATCAATTGATTGATAGTTGAAATTCAGTCAACTAATGAAAAGTCAATTGATACACCAAAAGTCAAACTTTGACTTTTTGATCAAATTTGAGTTCCAAAGATCACATTTCATCAAGACATTAAAAAATATGAAACTTGATCATCAATAAATCAAGAAAGTAAAAATTCATCTTAAAAAGTCAAACTTTTCAAGACTTATAATTTTTCTAAGTGTTTTTAAGTCTTATTTTTTCATGACTTCATGCCAATTTTTCACCTAGATGCAAATGATTCAAAGGAAATTTTAAACATGAAAGTTGTATATCTTGATCATATATACAAATTTGCTTTACTGATCAAGTTCTAGAAATTCTTGGATTTTGAGTTATAAATTCACAAAGTCATGCACTTTTGACTAGTTTAGGCAGATTTTTTTTGACCTTACTTCATGGAAACTTTTCACATAGTACCAATTGGATTATTGAAAAATGAAAAACATGAAAGTTGTAGATCATGTTCCAAGATTTTCAAAATTTTCAAGAACTCAATTAGATCATTTGTAAGCTAAGATAGTTGAAGAGATGAAGTTAGGATTTCAAACTTGAAATATAGGTCATCTTTGTGATGAACTAGAATTCAAATCTCAAGCCTATGCTGCACAATATTGTTCTTGAAGGCTTCTAACTTGTAAATCACTCCATAATTAATTGTTTACACAATTTATTGCGGTATGATCCAAGTGATTAAGCCATTATCCAAAGCAATTGGCCATATTTGGAAGAAAGGTACCATTTTATTCTTACAAAGCAAGCTTTATGCAAAGTCAACTTGTATTGAGCTTCGCACTTGTTCCTTCTACACAAGCTTCCTCTATAAAGTCAGATAAGAATGTTTGAAGTTGGTAACCACTCTAGATAGCCTTATACCTTTCATTGAAACCATACTTGTCAATCTTGCTTCAAAAACAAGTCAAAATCCCATAACTTGTGATATTGTGATTGAGACAACCTCAAGTCTCCAAACCTTTTCTTATATATCAAGATACTCTTATGCAACTCAAGACACGAGATTACAAGCCCTAAAAACACCCTCAAACTTCCTCAAGCCAGAAATTGCATAAATCCTCCATTCTTGTGTCATTTTAGATTTTGAACACCCAACTCACAATTCCCTCGTGCGTTTCTTGGCCAAATCATTTCTAAAGCTTCCTTACCTCAAATATAAAGCATCCCAATACCTGTTTTCAAACTATAACACCTATTGTACCCCAAAATTTGCCCTCCCATTTCCTCAACATTTTCTCACCACAAGACCCTTGGAGCTCAAGATCCAGTTAGGGTTTTCTCTACTCAAGACTCCTCCTTGCACTATTGACCCAAATTAGTGTTTGAGTTTGCACAAAGATGTTTTGACCTAAAAGGACCAAAGTTACTTTCATGCTTCATGTTGGACTCACAAGTTTATCCATACCAAGTTTCAAGCCTTGATTCCAATCTTTGCCCAGTCAATTGGACAGTTGACCTAGAAATCAGTTGTATTGGGGAAAAAAGTCAACTGTGGTCAATTGACAGTCAAACCTCATGATTTTTGACCCACATTAATATTATGAACTCATATGGGCCATTTGATCAAGTTTGGATCACAATTCCACAAGAAATTTGATCAGATCACCAAAAGGGCAAAATGGTCATTTTTAGGGTTTTGACTGCACAAAGGCAATTTTTGACTGTTTGACCTAGCCAATGGCAAAACAAGCTCACATATGGACTTAAGGACTCAATGGAATTGTCTTGACATATTCAAAAATTTCAAAAGATCCCAAATGCACAAGATTGACAGATGAATTTTCCAGTCAACTGAGCCAAATTTGACTGTATACTGAGAAGTCAAACTTTGACTTTTTGGTCAAAATCAAGTGTCAAGATTCATTTTTCATCAAAACATGTCAAATCATGAAACTTGTTCATCAAGAAATCAAAAATCACAAATTAGGGTTTGAAATGAAGAATTTTCATAACTTAGAATTTTTCTAAGTTATGAAAATCCCTAATTTTTTCCTAACTTTGTCCCAATTTTTCATCAAGATGCATTTGGATTCAAACACAACTCAAAACATGAAAGTTGTAGTCCATTTCAAAATCTACAAATTTGATTCACAAAGTTTCCTCAAAAGAAGCCTGTATCTCAAGTTATGATTTTTGGAACAAGGGTGCAAAATATTCTTAACTTAGAAAAATTTTGACCTATTCTAGGCAGGATTTTTGCCTAACTTCATGGCCACTTTTCACATGCTTCCACTTGGAATTTCAATTTACATTACAAATATGGATTGTAGTACACATTCCAAGCTTTCCAAAATGTCCAAGAACTTCTCAAACACCCTTGTGATTAGGGATAATCGAATTTGGCAATATGGGCAAAAGTCACTTTGTTCATGAGCCATTTCCATGTTCATAACTTGTGCATTTTCAAACTCAGCATGTGCAAGCTACATTACAGGACTCTAATCTTATTTACACTCAAAAATTAAATACTAAACCATTGTTCCAAGATGTTATTCTATGCATTTGGTCATTACATGAAGGATTAGTCCATATTTAGAAAAAAACACATTATCCATTCTTGTAAAGTGGCACTTTATGTCAAGTTTACAATCTATGAGGTACAATGCAGATCTTTGAGGCACAAAGGCTTGGACATATCCCACTGATCAAGACAAAAAGGGGCAGCATACTTGAGGGGTCTGTAGTAGCCTAGAAACCAACTTGCCAACTTTTGCTTATCATAGAAGAAACATTGCATATTGAACAACAACTTTCATTCCTGCAATCAGAAGCCTAAGCAAACTTATTGAACACATTCCATACTCCTCAAGTAACCTAAAACACGACCAAGCCATCCCTAAGACTCCATCATTCATCAAAACACAGTTTTATGGCGAAACAGGGTATCTTCTGCATATTGACTTCCACAGTTCATTTCTCTCGTGCGTTTTCATCCAAAACACCTCAAACACATTCAATAACATCCATACAAACAATCCCCAACCTTAGATACAGACTGTAACAGCTATAGCATAGTTTTCCATTTTCATTTTTCTCTCTTGCAGGTTGACTTCCATGGAGTGATTCAGCAAGATTCAAAGCACACCAAGCATTGGGGAAGCATCCTTGAACTTCAAGCAAGCTGTACAAGTCCTCACATTGCCTTGAAAGTGCCTCCATTGTCATACATGAATCAAGCTGAACAGGTAAGTTCTTGAACTTCTATCTCTCTATCCAGGCATAGTTAGGATTAAGTTTGTGAAGAAAACATATCCTAATCATAGCCCTGAAGCCATCCATATAGTTACTTTTCATTTATATTATGTGTGCTAAGAGTATTTTGAATCTGAACATCTGAAAAAAACTAGGTCAGGAATTGGGGGAGAAGAAATTCTCTCTCATTTCTGAGAGTTAGATCAAGTTCTTGGTATGTATGGATTCGTGGTTTGATGCTTGACATTTTTTATGTTATGAGTTTGTGCAAAAAATCAAAGAATCGGGAGATAGCAGGGACAAGGCAAAACGCGCGTTTTCTTGTTTGAATCTGGCCAGAGGTTGAAGACAAAGTCTTTTGGGCTGGGCTTGGTTCTTTTTTCTGTTTGCACCACTGTTTCACACATACACCCCCTTGGCCCATTGTGTTATTTTTTAATCATTTTTTACTTTTTCTTTTTTATTCTGACTTGTTATTTTTTGACAAAACATAAAAAATATTAAAAATATTTTTTCAACCTTTTTTGCATTTTATTTGGATTTTATTTGTTTTATTTGAATTTATACATTGTAAATAACATATATCCTTTTATTAAAAATACCAAAAATAATACAAACACTTTTATTTTCTGATTTTTATTTTATTTTATCTTTAGAAAACATTTTATAAAAAAATATACTTTTTTTTTGTAAATAATAAATATTGTTATTTTTGTACATATTTAATATATTTAGTAAATATTATAAATACTTATATATTTATTAGAATATTTAGGAAAAATACAAAAATAATACATTTTTATTTTTATTAATATTTAACTTAAAAAATCACCTTTTTACAATATACCTTCTTTTTATTTATTTATTTTACATAATTAATAAATATTGCATATATTAAATAATAAATACTTCTTACTTAGGATATTAGGGTTTTGCCCTAAAATGTAAAAATATCCAAAATTAATCCTTTTTATTTTTGTTTATTTGACACATAAAAAATACATTTTTACATACACATGAAAATCATTTTTGCATCTTGCATATTTATTTTATTTTACTTAATTATTGTGCAGTTAAATATCTTGTAAATTTTAATTTGGATGTAATAGTTTAGATTTAATTTTTCTTGCTAAATATCCCCATTTAAACATTTGTACCCCCCATCCCATAATTTGTGTTGTAATAATTTAGGACTTTTATTTTTTGCATTTAAAAGCTTTCTAAATATGCCATGATAGACTTAGGGTTTTGTATGCAAAAATCAACCAAAAATAGCTTGACCTAATTCCAAGATAAAAGCATGAAAATGAACAAACACCAATCACAGTTGCACCCCTTAGGGTTACTCCACTTGTTGCCTTCAATAATGGGCCATGTTGCATGTTAGGTGTCTTTGGTAAAACAAAACAATATCAAATGATCATAGTCCCTCGATGACGCTTTCGAAAGTTGCCTAAAAATGATCAAGTCCCTTAAGGGAAAAAGTTGCCAAAGACACTTGGCACCATTGCAATCATGGTCTAAACGATGACCCACGCCCGTCCCGTTAACATCCTAACACAAGATTGTCCACCAAATACAATGGTGGAACAAAATTGTTAAAAGGGTTAAAACATAGTAAAGATCTTTGAGAAATTTAGGGTAGATAGCTCTTGGTCACTTGCCAACTTGCAAAACAAAAACACTTGCCTATTTTTCAAAACCACACATCACAACACACTTTCAAAACAACTTTCAAAAACATTGAAAACTTTTCAAAAGACATACACCTTTGTATACATCCCAACATGGATCATTACAAAGGTTGCCACCACATTGGCCTCTTTTCAAAACAATTTCAAACACACACACAAAGCACCATTTCAAACAATTGAAAGCACCATTTCAAACAATTGAAAATCAAGGCAAGTTGATCTAAGCAAGTAACTAAGAGCCCATGGATAACCATGGATAGAAAGGGTGCTAATACCTTCCCTTTCTATAATCTACTCCCCGAACCCAAGAAAACATCTCAAAGGTTTTTGCTGTGCTTTTTAACCTTTCCTTAGGATAAAATAAAAAGTCGGTGGCGACTCTTGCTCAACCGAAACATTTGCGAAAACAAACGCAAAACCTCAAGTCAATTCTCCCACCGTATCACAGAACTGGCGACTCTGCTGGGGAGAATTTTAAAAGTGGAGTAACCTTAGGGCTTAGATCAACCTCTTGCATGATTAATTGTTTGCTTTGATTGCTTTATATCTTGGCTCTCTTGTTTGGGTTTGAAATCCTACACCCGGATTTGGGGAAACATTCATAGATAGCAATACGTTGTGGAAACTGTGCGGGGTATACCGACACGATTGAAGCAATAGCTATATTAGTGCGACATATTTGTGAGTACCGGTAACCCTTGAGTTCAATCAAGGAGAGTACGGGGCCGCTGAGTGATGTCACTAAGCACTAATTACCTAAAACCTTACTTGACCATCTTGGCCTTTCATTAGGGGTAGTGAGATGACCGGCTTTGGTGCAGTCCGAAGTTGGTAGATACTCGATACTACACTCATTGAGGGTTGTTTTCTTGGAATATTTTGGTCGCTAGTTAAGTGGCTAAACCAAAACAATGAACATGGAAAACAATCCAATGATATTGAGCTCCTTAGAACCCAGTTACTATTTATAGGACAGGTTTTTAATCCAACAACACTCAAGAGGGTACTTACCTATGAAACCCCATGCAAGCCTGAAACTAGGGTTTTGTGTGAATTACTTGTACATATGTTTGTGCATACATCATGAGCATCATAAAGCATCATATGCATACACTAACCATTTCAAGGGTTTAGATCTTCATCTTTGTTCTTGTTTTGTAGGTCATGGAAATTCTTCGCAGGAAAACTATCCAAGTCAACCTTGTGAGAATCCCTCCTCAACTCAAGGAGCTCACATCCAGAATTCCGGAAAGCTCTCCCTTCAGTGAAAGACATGGTAGACTGCTCAGCCTAGTCAACACTAGCATTGAAGAGGACATGGTAAAGGTGTTGTTCCAGTTCTTTGACCCCCTTCACCACTGTTTTACTTTCCCCGACTATCAATTGGTGCCCACTTTGTAGGAATTTTCTCAACTCTTGAGAATTCCTATTTTTAGTCAACTACCTTTCAACGGTACGGAAAAGGAACCAAAGCCTGAAGATGTTGCTCAAGCACTACACTTACAGCCATCTGACATCAATGGGCATTGGGAAACTAGAAGCGGTGTCAAAGGATTCTTGGCAAAATTCTTGTTTGAGAAGGCACAAGAGTGTTGGAATTCATTGGACCTACAAGCCTTTGAAGAAATTGTGGCACTCCTCATTTATGGGTTGGTCTTGTTCCCAAATCCTGACCAGCTTGTAGATGTCAACACCGTCAAAATCTTCTTATCCAGAAATCCAATACCAACATTGCTTGGGGACATTCTTCACTCATTTTACACACGGACAATGAGAAAGAGGGGTGTTCTCATGTGCTGTACTCCTCTCCTTGCAAGGTGGTTTATTTCGCACCTTCCACAATCTGTCTTGAAGAATGACCAAGGCCTAAGGTGGTCACAATGGTTGATGACCCTCACTCACTCTGATGTACATTGGTGCTCTCGGTCCAGATAAAATGTCATCATCATCGATCGTTGTGGAGAGTTCCCTAATGTTCCATTGCTTGGCATTAGAGGAGGCATTACCTATAACCCTTGTCTAGCTTTGAGACAATTTGGATATGCACGGAGGGATGGCCCTCACGACATGTTGATTCCTGACCTAGTTTTTGACTTCGACAATGATGCGCAAGGACTTCGCCAAAGATTCATCAGAGCTTGGAGGATGCCTAACAAGATAGACAGCAAGACACTGGGGCACAAGAACTCCATCCCTCTTTAGCCTTACCTCAAGTGGGTACGAACCCGATCCCAGAGTCTAATGATGCCTTATCCTCATGTTCTCCCTGTGATTAAAGAGCCCGTTAAGGAAGGAGAGGTTCCCTACACCATCCTATATCCTGACATGCCTACATCGTGGGAGGAGATGCAGAAGAGTTGGATCCAACTCAAGGAGGAACGAAACACTTTTGAAGCCAGCTTCTACGCCAGTGAGAAGAAGGTTTTGGAGCTTACCCGCCGACTCCATGAGGAAGAGACCCTCAACACCTACATCGCACCAAAGAGGATGCGCAACGTCTTTTTACCTTGAGAAGTTTTTTGTAATATTTGGCCCATGGGGCATTTATGTACTGACAAATTTCTTCTTATTAATATGACGTGCGTTCTTTTTGTTTGCAACAATTTTGAACTTTCTAAATCCTTGAATGCATTGCATACATAAGCATACCATTCATCATGTGCATAAGCAGGTCTCCACACCAGGTTTCCTTATCTTTCTGCTGTTTATTTCAGTAAGATGGATCTCGAACAGACGGTCAAGGACTTGCAGTCTCAAAACTCACAGTTTCAACAACTCCTGATGACCTTGGCTAAGGGTCAGGAGGATCTAAAAGCCCTGCTTGGGAATAAAGAGCAAGTGAAAAAGAAGAAGAAAAGAATCGGGGTGGCTACCCTAGGAAGAAGGTTTGAGGGTGAAGCCAGAAGAGTTCTTGAATTTCCCCCTACGTCTGAAGAGGGAACCAGTAAAGGGAATGCAGCTGCGGTACCTTCCGAATCCGAAGCCGAAGAAGGAGAGGCTGAAGAAGACGAAGACTACTCTGAGCAACAATACCCGCTCGCCGATGATAAGTACAAAGGCTTGGAAGACAGGTTAGCAGCTATGGAGCTGCAGAGAGTTCCCGACTTAGATTTCAAAGACTTGGGATTAGTTGCTGGAATTGTGATCCCCCCGAAGTTCAAAGTGCCAGTTTTTGCAAGGTATGACGGGCTATCCTTCCCAAAGATGCATCTCAGATCATATGTAAGGAAGATCCAACCTTACACTGCAGACAAGAACCTTTGGATCCATTTCTTTCAAGATAGCCTTTCAGGGGCCCAACTCGAATGATTCTATCAGCTGGATGGAGCCAGTATCCGAAACTGGGAAGACTTGGCTACTGCATTTTATAAACAGTATCAGTACAATTCTGACCTCGCTCCTACGCGTACCCAACTCCAGGGTATGTCACTAGGGATGGGCGAAGGATTCAAGGAGTATGCGCAAAAGTGGAGAGACCTGGCTGGCAGGGTGCAGCCACCGCTGACTGACCGTGAACTTGTTGACATGTTCCTAGGTACCCTGTCTGGTCCATTCTTCAACCACTTGATTGGTAATTCCTCTGCTGGGTTTACAGATTTGATCTTGACTGGTGAGAGAATAGAAGCTGGTATCAAGTCGGGGAAGATTCAGAAAGGTGCCTCCGCGAGTACTAAAAAGAAGCCCTTCAAGAAGGAAGCCAGTGTTGTTTATGGTCCCAGAAGACAAGTTAAGCCGGAACGCCGCCAAGCTGTCAATGCATTGGTAATTTCAAAGCCTGTTGCTGCTCCTCAGCAATTCAACCAACCAAGGGGTGAGAGGCCTAAAAGGCAGTACACTAGACTCAGCATGACCCTGTCTCAGATTTTGCCGCAACTATTGTCAACCAATCTGGTAACTGTCAAATAAGCTCTGAAGGTAGTGAACACAGCTTCTCCAAAGTACAACCCCAACGCCCGTTGCGCTTATCACTCTGATAGCCCGGGGCATACTACTGATGATTGTTGGGCTCTGAGGAATAAGGTTTAAGACCTTATTGATGCTAAAGAAATACAGTTTGAGGCGCCCGAAAGACCCAATGTTGTGACTGCTCCCATGCCCCAGCATGGAGTGAATGCTGTGGAAGAAGACCGGTATGTAGCCTCCGTGGAAGAGATTGTTACTCCATTGTTGACTGTCAAGAGGAACCTGTTGCTAGCCGGTTTATTTCCGGGATATGGTAAAGGTTGCCTTCTATGTGCTGTTTCGCCTGTTGGTTGTCCGTTGCGGAAATCAGGTATCCAAAGCCTGATGGATAGCAAAGAGATCTTGTTCGAGAAGATTGTTGTTCCTGTTATCCCTACTGAAGAAGTTTCTATTGTCACTATTTTCAACAAACCTCCTAAGGCTCCCTCAAAGAAGCTTGTCAAAATCATGTCCACTCAGAAGATTTCTCCTATCATCATCACTGTTCCGGGGCCCCTCCCCTATACATCCGAAAAAGCTGTCCCGTGGCACTATGGGGCAGATGTTTATGTGCTTGGAGTAAAGCAAGAGTTTTATACAAGTACCGGTGTCAGTAACATCACCGGGCCTGCCAAAATTACTCGCAGCGGTAGGTTGTTTTCGCCAGATATTGCACCACCAACTATTCAGAAACCTCTTATCATCACACCTGCAAGTGTGCCTATTCCCCTTCCTAATCAAGTTCATGTTTCTACCCCTGCTGCCGAGTCATCTGACGCTCGGGACAAAGGGATTGCTACTGATTTTCCTGCCCTGACAGAGGCGCCGAAGACAACCACTGTTGAAGCCTCACAGCAAGAGATGGAGGAGATCCTCAAGATTATCAAGAAAAGTGATTTCAACGTAGTTGAGCAGCTGGGGCACACCCCATCAAAGATTTCTATGCTATCACTGTTGTTGTGTTCAGAGGCCCATGCCAAGGCCCTGATCTCCTTCCTGAAGACGGACCATGTGCCACAAGAAACGTCTGCTGATCAATTTACTGATTGTGTGGCCAACTTGACTGCTGATAATGGGTTGGGCTTCTCTGAAGCTGATCTGACTGCAAAAGGAAAGAACCATAACGACGCCCTGCATGTCTCCATTGAATGCAGGGGCACTACTCTTGCCCATGTGTTGGTAGACACCGGTTATTCATTAAACGTATTTCCCAAGAAGGCCCTAGACAGGTTGGATTGTGAGGGTCTGGAGCTCAAGCCCAGTAAAATTGTTGTCCGAGCCTTTGACGGTTCGAAAATGATGGTACATGGTGAAGTTGACATTCCAATCAGGGTTAGTTCTCAAGGTTTTGATTCTACTTTCTATGTGATGGACATCCGTCCATCCTACTCTTGTTTGCTGGGTCGTCCATGGATCCACAAGGCTGGAGTTGTGACCTCCACACTACATCAGAAGCTTAAGTACCCAGTCAGAGGAAAGATTGTGACAGTTCAGGGGGAGGAAGAATATATGGTCAGCCACCTCAACTCGTTCCGGTACATAGAGATGGATGGGGAATTCATTGAGACTCCATTCCAGCATTTTGAAGAGGTGCCTTAGACACTGGCATCAGCTGAAACTGTGAAAGAAGACTCTCCTTTGAAGATGGCTTCCTTAAAGGATGCCCGAGATGTTATTGAGAAGGGTGAGTGCGCAAACTGGGGCCGACTTCCTGACTTCACTCCGAAGACCGACAAGTTTGGTTTGGGTTTCACTGCGGAAGCTCAGAAGGCTGTTCGTAAGGCAAGGATTGGAAGATCTCCTGTGTTCATCACCAACCCGGGAGTGAATGCTATTGAAGACGATGTGGAGGAATCTGAATTCGACAGCTGGATCTACCCAACAACCGACAGTGGACCAAGCAACTGGACTGCTAAAGACTTCACACCTATTACTTTTGTCACTCAGTAATGAACTCTTTTGTTTTCAATTTGTAACAGACAATATTTTGAAACTTTTATGGCTCGGTGTCCTACCCGGGGCACCGTGGCTTCATTTGTGAGGGCTTTTGTATGTCATTTTCATATATCATTAATCAAAACATTGGACGTTTGTTGCATTTCAAAATCTTGCGCTCCTTTTCTTTCTTTATTATATATTGCAAAACAGCTATATTTACACACACTCACCTATACAGGTTCCAATCCACTCTGGATCTCACTGGTAACGACTCTGCTACTTCCAGTCATGACTTCGAAAATCCGATCAACTTAGCCGAAGAAGAAGGTGAAGATGATTGCGAAGTGCCTGGTGAACTTGCAAGACTGTTACTCCAGGAAGAGAGGGTCATTCAGCCACATGAAGAGTCAGTGGAAACGGTAAATCTGGGTACTGAGACAGACAGAAAGGAAGTCAAGATTGGTGCCAATATAGAGCCCAGTGTGAAACAACGGTTGATTCAGATGCTGCATGACTATGTGGAAATCTTTGCCTGGTCTTACGAAGACATGCCTGGTTTGGATACCGACATTGTGGTTCATCACCTGCCTACCAAGGAAGATTGCCCTCCGGTAAAACAGAAGGTCCGCCGTATGCGTCCAGAAATGTCCGAGAAAATCAAAGCTGAGGTTATGAAACAATTTGATGTCGGGTTTCTAGCTGTAACTTATTATCCTCAGTGGGTTGCCAATGTGGTTCCAGTACGGAAGAAAGATGGTAAGGTCCGAATGTGTGTTGATTACAGGGATTTGAACAGGGCTAGCCCTAAGGATGATTTCCCTCTTCCTCATATCGACGTTCTGGTTGATAATACTGCTCAGCATAAAGTTTTCTCCTTCATGGACGGCTTCTCCGGTTATAATCAGATCAAGATGGCTCCTGAAGACATGGAGAAGACCACTTTCGTCACCCAGTGGGGCACCTTTTGCTACAAGGTCATGCCTTTTGGGTTGAAGAATGCTGGGGCAACCTACCAGCGTGCCATGGTTGCTTTATTTCATGATATGATCCATCACGAGATAGAAGTATACGTCGACGATATGATTTCAAGGTCCCAAACTGAGGAGGAACACCTTGACCATCTACGGAAGCTGTTTGACCGTCTGAAGTTGTACAAGCTGAGGTTGAACCCAAACAAGTGCACCTTTGGGGTGAGATCTGGAAAATTGCTAGGCTTCGTCGTAAGCGACAAAGGTATTCAAGTGGACCCTGCCAAGGTGAAAGCCATACAAGAGATGCCAACTCCCAAGACAGAGAAAGAAGTTAGAGGCTTTCTAGGACGGTTGAACTACATTGCCTGATTCATCTCGCATCTAACTGCTACTTGTGAACCAATCTTCAAGCTGCTGAAGAAAGATCAAGTAGTACGTTGGAACGGTGAATGTCAGGCCGCTTTTGAAAAGATCAAAGAGTATCTCCAAGAACCACCCATTCTTATGCCGCCAGTCGAAGGGAGACCTCTAATCTTATACTTGACAGTACTTGACAGCTCAATGGGGTGTGTGCTGGGGCAGCATGACGAGTCTGTCCGAAAAGAGCACGCTATTTATTACCTTAGCAAAAAGTTTACCGACTGTGAGACCCGGTACTCACTGCTCGAGAAAACTTGTTGCGCTTTGGTATGGGCTGCTCACCGGCTGAGACAGTATATGTTGACTCACACTACTCTGTTGATTTCAAAAATGGATCCAATCAAGTACATATTCGAAAAGCCCGCCTTGTCCGGAAGAATAGCAAGATGGCAGATGATCTTGACAGAATATGACATCCAGTACACGACTCAAAAAGCAATTAAGGGAAGCGTATTGGCAGACCATTTGGCACACCAGGCAGTGGACGATTACCAGTCGATGAACTTTGAATTTCCAGACGAGGATATCATGGTGGTGACTGATTGCGAAGTACCCGGACCGGATGAAGGACCTGAGGAAGGATCCCGATGGTCTATGCACTTTGACGGAGCCTCGAACGCTTTGGGTAATGGTATCGACGCTGCGATCATATCCCCCAAAGGCACTCATACTCCACTTACCGCCCGACTATGTTTCAACTGCACCAACAACATGGCAGAGTATGAGGCATGTATCATGGGTCTTCAAGCTGCAATTGACTTAAGGATCAAGTTTCTGAGTGTCTTCGGAGATTCCGCTCTCGTGATCAATCAGGTCAAAGGCGAGTGGTATACGAAACACCCAAATCTTATTCCTTACAAAGAGTATGTGCTAACGTTGCTTCCCCACTTCGAGGAGATAACTTTTGAACACTTCCCAAGAGAGGAGAATCAGTTAGCGGACGCGTTGGCTACGATGTCTTCCATGTTCAAAGTAAAATGGGACAACGAGGCTCCCCGGATCATTATCTGGAAATTGGACGAACCTGCGCATTGCTGCGATCTCGAAACCGAAGAGGTAACAGAAAAACCTTGGTATCATGAAGTGAAGAGGTACTTGGAAGCTCAAGAATACCCCGAAGGCGCATCTGTTAATGACAAGAAGTTCCTGAGAAGGTTTGCGGCAAAGTTCTTCCTCAGCAATGGCATTCTCTACAAGCGAAACCATGATTCGACCCTACTGCGTTGTGTGGATAAGACTGAAGCAGAAAAGATCATGGCAGAACTACATGAAGGTACCTTCGGAACACATTCTAGTGGACACACCATGGCAAAGAAAATCCTTCGGGAAGGATATTTCTGGTCCACAATGGAAGCCGACTGTTATCAGCATTCTCGGACATGTCATAAATGCAAAATCTATGCTGATAAGGTGCACATCCCTCCGGTTCCTCTGAACATCTTGACGGCACCTTGGCCCTTTGCAATGTGAGGCATTGATATGATCGGCGAAATCCGACCTACGGCATCTAATGGGCACCGCTTCATCCTGGTAGCGATTGATTACTTCACGAAATGGGTTGAAGCAGCTTCCTATGCTACCGTAACCAAGAACATCGTGGCACGATTCATTCTGCACAACCTGATCTGTCGATACGGTGTACCTGAGAGGATCATTACGGACAATGGTACCAACCTTAACAACAAGATGATCACCGAGCTCTGCGAGCAATTCAAGATACAGCATCACAACTCTTCTCCCTACCGGCCGAAGATGAATGGAGCTGTAGAAGCAGCTAATAAGAATATCAAAAAGATTGTGCAGAAGATGACAGTGACCTACAAAGATTGGCACGAGATGTTACCGTTTGCTCTTCATGGGTATCGTACCTCAGCACGGACGTCAACAGGGGAAACTCCCTTTTCCTTGGTCTATGGCATGGAGGCAGTTTTGCCTATTGAAGTCCAGATACCCTCTCTCCGGATAATGAAGGATGGAGATTTGAGCGAAGATGATTGGATCCAGACTCGGCTTGATCAATTAAACCTAATTGACGAAAAAAGACTCACTGCTATTTGTCATGGTTAGACGTACCAAAAACGGATGATCAGGGCATTTAACAAGAAAGTCAGACGACAAGAGTATCAAGTCGGAGACCTGGTAATCAAGCGCATCATTCTTCCTCAAGGTGATCCCAGGGGCAAATGGACCCCTACGTACGAAGGGCCATTTGTGGTTAAACATATCTTCTCAAGAGGAGCCTTGATTCTAACCACCATGGATGGTGACAATCTTCCTCACCCCGCCAATGCAGACATAGTAAAAAGATACTACGCATGAATCAAAGACCCGCTAGGTTGACACAACTAGGAAAAAATAAGGGCTTCCCGGTGAACCAAAAGGGTTCGGGAAAAAATAAGGGATGAAATGAAAAAAATCTGTACACCCGACAAGTCGAAAACCTGAAAAGGCGGCTTGGGCAAAAATGGGTATCCCGGTGGACTGAAAACCCGAAAGGGCGGTCCAGGCAAAAGT
Source organism: Vicia faba (assembly GCA_948472305.1). Lineage (NCBI taxonomy): Eukaryota > Viridiplantae > Streptophyta > Magnoliopsida > Fabales > Fabaceae > Vicia > Vicia faba. The sequence continues at coordinate 1,013,583,064 of OX451735.1, forward strand.
TAGGGATAAAGCGTAATACTATGTCTCATTGGATCACCTTGCATCCAGAATTCGGCATCAACTATCGGGCTCAGATGACTCCAATCAATCAGCTTCATCTTCAACTAAGCAGTAGAGTGATGAGACGTTTGAAGACATAAAGGCGATAGCAGAGTTGGAACGCAGTGGGATTATTTTTTTCACATAGCTGTTTTGTTTCCTTTTCAAAATTGTATAAACTTTATGTTGCTCGGCGACGTTCTCTTACTAGGATGTCAGCCCCTTGTACACAAAACGCCTATTTACAGGCAAATTTCAAAATCAATACAAGTTCAACTTTTCAAACAAATTACCCATCATTTTTCCTTTTTTCTGTTTTGTTTTGTAAAGAACGTCCAATGTTCATTTTTGATATATGCATTTGACATTAATTGCTAATCATGAATATTTGCATGCGAAACAAAGGACTAATTACAGGTGACATTAGAAACAGGGGTAATTTAGAATTGTCTAAGCGATCTAGTTGCTCTGTCCACCAAGGTACCAAGGTAGGTTCGGCCGAAGAACGTAACCAAGTCACCTCAACTCCCCACAGAGTAAGACCAGATTTCAGCAATACTCTCCCGTCAGCCTTGAAAAGGCATAATATTCCCCTAGCAAGTCAGCGGTACTCTCCTCAAACCGAGTTAGTCTACGGTCAACCTTAAGGAAGTTGGGTATCCCCAGAAGATCTCAACATTCCCCAGCGGAGTATATACATTCCTCAGCAAGCATCCCCGACAGTCTTAGTATAAGATTGTTCCCCAGCGGAATGCAAGACACCCTAGTGGAGCCATTCCCCAGTACAATCCAAAGTTTCCCCAGGAGAGTGGAATCCATATCCCCAGTAGATTCTGGAAGCTTATCCCCTGCAGATTACGAACGCGTCTCCCCGGCTTTATTCAGAGGTTATTTCCCCACCAGGGTATAACTGGGTTATCCTCAGCTAATAACCACGGAAAAATCGTATTCGGCGAAGTTCTTCCTATCCCCCAGCGAAGTTCATCAAATTCCCCAACATAACTTATCAGTGGAATCCCCAGCGGAGCTCTCATCAAAACCTCAGCGAAGTATCTCTTCCCACAGAGTAATACCCTGCAGAGTAACCTCTTCACCTATTTTATTCCCCTCAGAGTAATCTCTCCAACAAGTTTATTCCCCGACGGAGTCATCCTCTCCTACCGGTTTATTCTTGCAACCATCATCCCCAGCAGAAGCGAAGAATTCTACTCTTCAACATCAGCCCAGGATTCCATAAGTTCCCGGCACTCTTCAAGGATTTATTTTCCTAGACGAAAATACATTCATAGACATTTCACATTTCATACATCTTTCTTACATACATGATAAAGTGCATACAACACTGTCTCATTTTGAGCATCATGACATCATGCAACTCATACATCATAACATTGCATACAACTGATGTTTTGCCTTTTCAGGAAAAGATCAATCCAAAGATGATTACTATCAACTATCGCAATTCCAGATTCGATTCCTGTATCTAGATAGGGCACATCTGTGAGTGATTGATTGTAGATTCGATACCTGTATCTAGCCAGGGCATATCTGCATGAAGAGCTTGAAGATCAACCCCTGTAACAGGCCAGGAAATTATCTTTCATTCTCAGGTCAGAGGTCGACACCTGTATCCAGCCAGGAAAGCTATCTCTACCAACCTTTTGCAAACTCCAGATTTGATTCCTGTATCTAGCCAGGGCACATCTGTGAGCAACAAATTCCAGATTCAATACCTGTATCCAGCCAGGGCATATCTGTAGACGACAACTTCCAGACTCGATACCTGCATCCAGCCAGGGCATATCTGAAGATGACCAATTTCCAGATTCGACACCTGTATCCAGCCAGGGCATATCTGTGAGTAATTGATTGTAGATTCGATACCTGTATCCATACAGGGCACGTCTACATGAACAATTTAGAGATTCGATACCTGTATCCAGCCAGGGCACGTCTGTAAGCAACCTTTTGAAATTCCGGATTCGATTCCTGTATCCAGACAGGGCACATCTGTGAGCAACAAATTCCAGATTCAATACCTGTATCCAGCCAGGGCATATCTGTAGACGACAACTTCCAGATTCGATACCTGCATCCATCCAGGGCATATCTGAAGATGACCAATTTCCAGATTCGATACCTGTATCCAGCCAGGGCATATCTGTGAGTAATTGATTGTAGATTCGATACCTGTATCCAGCCAGGGCACGTCTATATGAATAGTTTAGAGATTCGATACCTGTATCCAACCAGGGCACGTCTGTAAGCAATCTTTTGAAATTCTGGATTCGATTCCTATATCCAGCTAGGGCAAATCTGTGAGCAACAAATTCCAGATTCAATACATGTATCCAGCTAGGGCATATCTGTAGATGACAACTTCCAGATTCGATACCTGCATCCAGCCAGGGCATATCTGAAGATGACCAATTTCTAGATTCGATACCTGTATCCAGCCAGGGCATATCTGTGAGTAATTGATTGTAGATTCGATACCTGTATCCAGCCAGGGCACGTCTATATGAACAATTTAGAGATTCGATACCTGTATCCAGCCAGGGCACGTCTGTAAGCAACCTTTTGAAATTCCGGATTCGATTCCTGTATCCAGCCAGGGCACATCTGTGAGCAACTAATTATAGATTCGATACCTGTATCCAGCCAGGGCATATCTGCATGAAGAGACTGAAGATCAACACCTGTAACAAGCCAGGAAACCATCTTCCTTTCTCAAAGTACGCAAGTTCTCGCTAAGGAATCTCTTATGCGATGAACACTTCCAAATGGCATCTATAAGCCCATTCCCGACAAAGTTCCTGTCACACCTCCAGATGGCATCTATAAGCCCATCCTCCTATCCACCATCTCTCCAAATGGCATCTGTAAGCCCATTCCCGACATCACATTGCTGATACTCCAGCATGCGAGTGCAAATTTCCGGGCACTCTAGTGTCCAATCTCCTTTTACCCTCGAGTCGCGAAAGGCAAACTCGCCAATCTAACTCTTCAGGTTCAAGAAGATTGAACAGGGGCAACTGTTGTACCCCAAAATTTTCCCTCCCATTTCCTCAACATTTTATCACCACAAGACCCTTGGAGCTCAAGATCCAGTTAGGGTTTGCTCTGCTCAAGACTCCTCCTTGCACTGTTGACCCAAATTAGTGTTTGAGTTTGCACAAAGATGTTTTGACCTAAAAGGCCCAAAGTGACTTTCATGCTTCATGTTGGGCTCACAAGTTTATCCATACCAAGTTTCAAGCCTTGATTCCAATCTTTGCCCAGTCAATTGGACAGTTGACCTAGAAATCATATGTATTGGGGAAAAAAGTCAATTGTGGTCAATTGACAGTCAAACCTCATTATTTTTTACCCACATCAATATTATGAACTCATATGGACCATTTGATCAAGTTTGGATCACAATTCCACAAGAAATTTGATCAGATCACCAAAAGGGCAAAATGGTCATTTTTAGGGTTTTGACTGCACAAAGGCAATTTTTTACTGTTTGACCTAGCCAATGGCAAACCAAGCTCACATATGGACTTAAGTACTCAATGGAATTGTCTTGACATATTCAAAAAGTTCAAAAGATCCCAAATGCACAAGATTGACAGATGAATTTTCCAATCAACTGAGCCAAATTTGACTGTATACTGAAAAGTCAAACTTTGACTTTTTGGTCAAAATCAAGTGTCAAGATTCATTTTTCATCAAAACATGTCAAATCATGAAACTTTTTCATCAATAAATCAAAAATCACAAATTAGGGTTTGAAATGAAGAATTTACATAACTTAGAATTTTTCTAAGTTATGAAAATCCCTAATTTTTTCCTAACTTTGTCCCATTTTTTCATCAAGATGCATTTGGATTCAAACAAAACTCAAAACATGAAAGTTGTAGTCCATTGCAAAATCTACAACTTTGATTCACAAAGTTTCCTCAAAAGAAGCCTGTAGCTCAAGTTATTATTTTTGGAACAAGGGTGCAAAACATTCTTAACTTAGAAAATTTTTGACCTATTCTAGGCAGGATTTTTCCCTAACTTCATGGCCACTTTTCACATGCTTCCACTTGGAATTTCAATTTGAATTACAAAGATGGATTGTAGTACACATTGCAAGCTTTCCAAAATGTCCAAGAACTTCTCAAACACCCTTGTGGTTAGGGAGAATCGAATTTGGCAATATGGGCAAAAGTCACTTTGTTCATGAGCCATTTCCATGTTCATAACTTGTGCATTTTCAAACTCAGCATGTGTAAGCTACATTACAGGCCTCTAATCTCATTTACACTTAAAAATTAAATGTTAAACCATTGTGCCAAGATTTTATTCTATGCATTTGGTCATTACATGAAGGATTAGTCCATATTTAGAAAAAAACACATTATCCATTCTTGTAAAGTGGCACTTTATGTCAAGTTTACAATCTATGAGGTACAATGCAGATCTTTGAGGCACAAAGGCATGGACATATCCCACTGATCAAGACAAAAAGGGGCAGCATACTTGAGGGGCCTGTAGTAGCCTAGAAACCAACTTGCCAATTTTTGCTTATCATAGAAGAAACATTGCATATTCAACAACAACTTTCATTCCTGCAATCAGAAGCCTAAGCAAACTTATTGAACACATTCCATACTTCTCAAGTAACCTAAAACACGACCAAGACATCCCTAAGACTCCCTCATTCATCAAAACACAGTTTTGTGGCGAAACAGGGTATCTTCTGCATATTGACTTCCACAGTTCATTTCCCTCGTACGTTTTCATCCAAAACACCTCAAACACATTCAATAACATCCATACAAACATTCCCCAACCTTAGATACAGACTGTAACAGCTATAGCATAGTTTTCCATTTTCATTTTTCTCTCTTGCAGGTTGACTTCCATGGAGTGATTCAGCAAGATTCAAAGCACACCAAGCATTGGGGAAGCATCCTTGAACTTCAAGCAAGCTGTACAAGTCCTCACATTGCCTTGAAAGTGCCTCCATTGTCATACATGAATCAAGCTGAACAGGTAAGTTCTTGAACTTCTATCTCTCTATCCAGGCATAATTAGGATTAAGTTTGTGAAGAAAACATGTCCTAATCATAGCCCTGAAGCCATCCATATAGTTACTTTTCATTTATATTATGTGTGCTAAGAGTATTTTGAATCTGAACATCTGAAAAAAACTAGGTCAGGAATTGGGGGAGAAGAAATTCTCTCTCATTTCTGAGAGTTAGATCAAGTTCTTGGTATGTATGGATTCGTGGTTTGATGCTTGACATTTTTTATATTATGAGTTTGTGCAAAAAATCAAAGAATCAGGAGATAGCAGGGACAAGGCAAAATGCGCGTTTTCTTGTTTGAATCTGGCCAGAGGTTGAAGACAAAGTCTTTTGGGCTGGGCTTGGTTCTTTTTTCTGTTTGCACCACTGTTTCACACATACACCCCCTTGGCCCATTGTGTTATTTTTTAATCATTTTTGACTTTTTCTTTTTTATTCTGACTTGTTATTTTTTGACAAAACATAAAAAATATTAAAAATATTTTTTCAACCTTTTTTGCATTTTATTTGGATTTTATTTGTTTTATTTTAATTTATACATTTTAAATAACATATATCCTTTTATTAAAAATACCAAAAATAATACAAACACTTTTATTTTCTGATTTTTATTTTATTTTATCTTTTGAAAACATTTTATAAAAAAATATACTTTTTTTTTGTAAATAATAAATATTGTTATTTTTGTACATATTTAATATATTTAGTAAATATTATAAATACTTATATATTTATTAGAATATTTAGGAAAAATACAAAAATAATACATTTTTATTTTTCTTAATATTTAACTTAAAAAATAACCTTTTTACAATATACCTTCTTTTTATTTATTTTTTGTACATAATTAATAAATATTGCATATATTAAATAATAAATACTTCTTACTTAGGATATTAGGGTTTTGCCCTAAAATGTAAAAATATCCAAAATTAGTCATTTTTATTTTTGTTTATTTGACACATAAAAAATACATTTTTACATACACATGAAAATCATTTTTGCATCTTGCATATTTATTTTATTTTACTTAATTATTGTGCAGTTAAATATCTTGTAAATTTCAATTTGGATGTAATAGTTTAGATTTAATTTTTCTTGTTAAATATCCCCATTTGAACATTTGTACCCCCCATCCCATAATTTGTGTTGTAATAATTTAGGACTTTCATTTTTCGCATTTAAAAGCTTTCTAAATATGCCATGATAGACTTAGGGTTTTGTATGCAAAAATCAACCAAAAATAGCTTGACCTAATTCCAAGATAAAAGCATGAAAATGAACTAACACCAATCACACTTGCACCCTTTAGGGTTACTCCACTTGTTGCCTTCAATAATGGGCCATGTTGCATGTTAGGTGTCTTTGGTAAAACAAAACAATATCAAATGATCATAGTCCCTCGATGACGCTTTCGAAAGTTGCCTAAAAATGATCAAGTCCCTTAAGGGAAAAATTGCCAAAGACACTTGGCACCATTGCAATCATGGTCTAAACGATGACCCACGCCCGTCCCGTTAACATCCTAACACAAGATTGTCCACCAAATACAATGGTGGAACAAAATTGTTAAAAGGGTTAAAACATAGCAAAGATCTTTAAGAAATTTAGGGTAGATAGCTCTTGGTTACTTGCCAACTTGAAAAACAAAAAACACTTGTCTATTTTTCAAAACCACACATCACAACACACTTTCAAAACAACTTTCAAAAACATTGAAAACTTTTCAAAAGACATACACATTTGTATACATCCCAACATGGATCATTACAAAGGTTGCCACCACATTGGCCTCTTTTCAAAACAATTTCAAACACACACACAAAGCACCATTTCAAACAATTGAAAGCACCATTTCAAACAATTGAAAATCAAGGCAAGTTGATCTAAGCAAGTAACTAAGAGCCCATGGATAACCATGGATAGAAAGGGTGCTAATACCTTCCCTTTCTATAATCTACTCCCCGAACCCAAGAAAACATCTCAAAGGTTTTTGCTGTGCTTTTTAACCTTTCCTTAGGATAAAATAAAAAGTCGGTGGCGACTCTTGCTCAACCGAAACATTTGCAAAAACAAACGCAAAACCTCAAGTCAGTTCTCCCACCGTATCACAACACCATTTACACTATCTTCCATTTTCAAAAACAGAGGTCTGCATCTTGACTTCTCTAGGCCAGCTAAAGCACTCTAGGCTCAAGGTAACCATTGGAATAGCTTCCTATGGACTCAAGGAAGCTAACCTGAATATTACAATAACTTGAATCATGCTCATTTGCAGAACACGATTTCCAATTTTAAGGTAAAGTTTTTGACTTTCAATCTCTTCATGTAGGCATTGTTAGGCTTCTATTTTCAAAGACAAAATGTAGACATCATAGCCCTGAAGATGACAATGTCCTTAGATTTCATTAATGTTGACTAAGTAACGAGAATTTTAGACTTAAACTTTCTGAAAAAGTTAGGTCAGATTTGGTACCATTCAAAATTCAAGTTTATCTTTGATTTATAGTTTTAATAATTTACATTTTTGGAATCGTGAGGAAAAATGGAGCAACTTTCATGTTTACAGTTTTAATTTTTGTTGAGAAATGAGAAAGTTACAGATTTGAAAATAAAGCATTGAACATGGTGCGAGGAAGAAGATGAAGTGCAAGCCTAGGAATGATTTTCTAATATAATTCAATGGTTTCATTTTTAATACCAGATCTATAGCCACCCCAGTTGTAAAGAAGCGCAAGCGTATTGTTAAGGGCCTGGGTTCGACCCCCAGCGCTGCCCTTTTCCAACTTTTTCATTATTTTCCTCTTTTTTGTCAAACAACAACGCGCCTGGGCCTTACATCATTTTGCTATATCTGACCCCCCCCCCCTTTCTATTTACAGCGTAACCCATTTGTTCCTTTTTATTTCATTATTATTCTGATAACAAAAATGCTATTCGGCCCAAACTTAAAAACTATTTTACTTCAAACCCACACCTCAACTCATTTTTACATACGCTGACTTTACCTTTTCTTATATATTTTATTTTATTTCTTTATTTTTATTTTTATTACTATTAATAAAAAACCTAAAATATTTTTATTTATTATTTATACTTTGTATACTTGTATTTTATTTCTTTTAAAACAAAAGACAAAAATATTTTCTTATTTCAAATTAATTCCATTTCATAAGTTAATTAGACTTAGGTTTATTTTCATTAAAATTAATATATAAAACATTTTCATAAAAACCCTAAAAAATGCTTTCTTGATTAATTTTATTTCTTTTCTATTTTAACTTACGCTTAATTTCTTTAAAAATAATTTGGACTAGTTAATAATTTCCTTTTAGTTAATTAGATCAAAAAATCTTTTCATAATAAAAAACTTAAACAAAAATACTTTCTTTTCATTCCATATCATTTTTATCCTTGCAAATTATTTTTACATTTCTTGTATATTATTATTCATTCAATATGGTTGTAATAGTAATTAAGTTTAATTATTTTCTCCCCATTTGTAAATTTGTATCCCCATCCCCAAATGATGTATTAGTGTAAAATTTTACATTTTTGCAATTTATCGCTTTCATATAAATGCTAGTAATTAGTGTTTGTATGGCAAGACTAAAATCAACCAATATAAAACCCTAATTCAAGACAAACAAAGCATGAAAAACAAAAACTTTGCACACTTGCACCTCTAGGGTTAACCTTACTTGTTGCCTGAGAATAAATAGTCATGTTACGCAAATATGGGATACCTTAGTAAAAATAATCAAAACAAGATCATAGTCCCTCGATGACCCTTAAAATGTTGCCTTTAGTAAATGATCTTATACCCTTAAAAAATTGCTAAGGTATCTCACAAAATTGCATTCTATGACTACACGATGACCCACGCACGTCTCTTCACATCCAATGATAGGGCTTCTTACCAATCAATGGTAAGATAGTAATATCTAAAGGAGGAGGAAATGAACGAAGACTTTTTTAGTATGTAGAACGCTCCTAGTTGCTTTCTCATAACAATTTTCAAATCATCTTTCAAACACACCAACACTTTCAAATTAAATATTTTCAAGAGTCAACACTTTGTATGCATTCTTGTAGAGACGATAATCATTACAAAGTTCTCCTAAATGAAGGCACTTTTCAAAAATACTTTCAAAACCCATCACAAACACATTTCAAATAAAGCATTTCAAAGTGAGGTAGCAATTAAGAGGTCGTAGTTAACTACAGAAGAAAAGGGTGCTAACACTTTCCCTTTTCATAACTTACCCCCCGAACTCAAGAAAATTCTTAAAAGGTTTTTCCTGTTCCTTTCACCTTTTTCATTATTGGATAAAAGAAAAGTCGGTGGAGACTCTTGCTATTCGCAACAATTGCGATAAGACGCAAAACACCCAAGTCAGTTCTCCCACCGTATCACAGGCTTAAGGCAACACCGTTTCGGTCCAGACCCATACATCATGATACAATTTTTATATTTATTCCAATTATCAACTAAAATAATAATAAAGACAGAAAAACAGTTAATTAGTAAAAAGGGTAAACAATAGCGTATTGAGGAGATAGGGTTGAAGATAGTGTCATTTCAAATTCACGAGGTCTTCTTTTTTCCTCTCTCACACGGCGCCGTAACCCAACTCAAACCCTTCAGGCCCGCCACCGTCGTCTCATTTACGAATTCATCCTTTCTTATGTCTCAAATCTCCCACTCATTTTCTATGTCCGATTATTTTCATCCTTCCTCAATGCTCCGTCTATTCATCATCATTCTCCATTCATCATCTGAAACGAGAACCAACAACAACAAACATTGAACGCTACGGGCTTGCCATTAGATTTACATCCCTTAAGCCATAAATAAAGATGAATGAGGCGAGTTTAAGGATTACCCACCGAAGAATCTCTAGTGGCTTATTAATGTGATGAATATGCAAGAAAACACGAGAAGACTCGTCACGAAGTCCAGGTAAAAAATTCTTCTTTCAACTTCAACTCATGATTCGTAAATCTTCTTATATTCTAACTCTGCTTCTTTTCTTCTGTGATATTTTGTATCTTTTGCTATCGTTATTTTTTTGACTTTGTTACTGACGTGTGTGATATTGTTGTTGTTCTATGAAGCAGAAGTGTTGAAGATGATGTGCGTAAAGTTGTTGTGTGAAAATTGTTGATTGAAGCTATGATTCACATGTTATGGATGATTAAAGATCACGTGTTGATGATGAACATTTGAGGATGCGCCGAGATGATGAAGCCCTTGAATTAGAGATGATGTGATGAAGATTAAAGACGATTGAAGGTGAGTGATGAAGTTTTGTGATTTTGTGGAAAAGAGAATTGTGTGCAGAGAGAAGATGAAGAAGGATGTTTTTTTTGGCGAGGAATAGAAGGTTAATGATTTATGGATATGAAGAATATCGTGAAGGTGTTGAGGGTATATTGATGTGGTTCGAAGAGAGAGGTGAATGAGATCTTTTTTTTGAGATAATGTTCTGGTGACCTCTCTCATTATGAATCCTAAACTTCCTCCTCTTCTGTTATATCTTGAAAATTTGTTAGAGTCTTTCTAAAAGTTAGTTATGAGGTTAGTTGTGAATTTGTTAGCTGTTAGAAATTATGGTTGGAAGTTGTTATGAAACAGTTAGGATAGTGAGGGATTGGTTAGGGAATGTTCAGAGTTTGTTATGAAATTGGTTAGGAGGTTAGGTTAGTCATAGGTTATGGAATACTATCTGATAATTTTTCTGTTTTCACTGTTTTTATTCCGATTCAATTTCTGGTTCGGTATCATTATTCTTCTATGCTTCCATGACTTTCTGATTTGCTAACTTCTTTCATGAACAAGGTTGCGGCTTATTTTCAGTTCGAAATTGCCTTGTGTAACTGTCAACTGCTGGTATATTTTCTAATTTTTCTTTGAAGTAATGTAAGGCTATCAGTTAGTACAAAGACTAATTTATGGATATATAATGCGGTTGTATTTGCAAGTGTACAAATCGCGTCAGAGTAATATAAAAGATTATCGATCCACAAAGACCAATCTTCAATCTATTGTTTCCTATTGTTACGGTGTTTAGCTAAGTCAATATTAAACAGGGAATTGAGCATGCAAGAAAATAAAGTGCGACGAAAATAACTAATTTAACAGGAACTGTCGCTTTCACGTAATCAGAACCGACTTTACTCTCTAATCAGACCTTCTTATCGTCACTTATAAAAAGGCGCGCATTGCGTTAAACTAATAAAACTATTTTTCATAAATAAAGTACTTGACCAAGTTGAAAAGTATTTTGATATGGAATTTCTAATAAAAAGGGGACCTAACTTTAACCCTATAAACGCGTCCGAAAATAGTTTCAAAATTGATTTCTTTGATAATAAAAATCCCTAACTAATTGGACAAAGCGCTTTCGCTTCCTTTGACCAGTTAGAACTAACCGAGTTTAACAAAAGTTTGGACGGCTCTCGATCTTACCCAACAAAAATAAAGTAAAGAAAACTCGTATTAAAAATCAAAATAGCCCATAAGTATTTCTATTGACACATTATTTGGAATATCGATCTAACTAGATCCCTTACATTCTAGCCCAGTAAGGTTCAGCTTGACATGGGAATGTAAACAGACATGTTAAAATAAATCATGCCAGAAAGTAAATAATTTAAAGTTCGGTGCAGGAAATAAACAAGGTAAAAGAAGTGCAGAAGATAAACAAAGTAAAAGCAGGTGCGGGAAATAAACAAAGTAAAAGAAGGTGCGGGAAATAAACAAAGTAAAAGTAGGTGCGGGAAATAAACAAAGTAAAAGCAGGTGCGGGAAATAAACAAAGTAAAATCATGTGCGGGAAATAAACAAAGTAAAAGAAGGTGCGGGAAATAAACAAAGCAAAAGCAGGTGCGGGAAATAAACAAAGTAAAAGCAGGTGCAGGAAATATAAATAGAAACCTGCTCCAAACTGGGAGGTTTTAAATCTGGTACAAACTGGAATTAAAATGTGACTGGAAATAAACAGCAGCTGAAAATAAATGTGGCAAGATAAACTTCTGCCGAAATGCTCCAAACTCGATTATAGATTGAATCTACGAACTCGATCACAGACTCAATCAACAGTGCAATAATTCCCCGATGTGAAGAATTATCGCTTTACAATGGTGAAATTAAATGGCTTAAGTTCGCAACTATGGTTGGATCAATTTTTCAACTAAACTTGGGTGATTTGAAATGAAATCAGGAACTTCTATTCATAGAGGATGAAGAATGCAGGAAATCACAGGAATGCCCCCAACTCCTTTTTGGGGGGAAAACATCGTCTAAAGGTGGCATCCGCCATGGAGGCCATGGCGCCCTCCAAGAGTGTAAATGATAGGAAATGGGGAACGTGGCAGTTGAGGTCAGCAGGAGGTGGTCCACATCATGGCCTACCATATGGCTGGCGCCATGGTGGACACCATGAGTGCAAATTTGACCTAAACTCCTGTTTTTCAACCTGTTTTCCTTCATTTCTTCAGGGGAGCTCTGGATAATTGAAATACCTGAAAAGGAAACAAAAGATAGGCATAATACGAGAAAACAATAATAAAAAAACCTAAATAACATGTGAAATCAGAGTCAAAAATAAGTGTAAAGTAAGTGTTATCAAATTCTCCCACACTTAAACCTTTGCTTGTCCTCAAGAAAAAACTCTAAATAGATTAAGAGGAAAAATGGTGTTAGTGAACAAGTTGGGATGCAAGGGGCCTCTGGAATTAAAACAGGAATGTATTGATAGGTACTGATTGATTCAAACCAAGGATATTGTAGTGACACTCTTCCATAAAACGAATATAACCTTCGTTCTTTTACGAACCAATCCATATCATGCCACTATGCTTAAGCCTATATTTTTCCTTTTTTCAAATCCTTTTTCATTTAGGCGCAATCACATTAAGCCTGTTATTCGTACATGCTCATAGTAAAGGGACCGGGTAGTGATTCTGATCATAAAATGCAGGGCTCTAGTACAAAAAGTTGGTGTAACCTCTTTTATTTACCCATTTATAGTTGCGGGAGATCGGATTGTAATCTACCCTACCAAGTTCAGCACCAGATACCTCTGAACCAACTAAAGATGGTAAAAAAAAATTCTTTTGCTTTTTCTTCTTCTTTTGCTTTTGCTTTTGCTTTATTTTTCAACATACAACTTTTGTTGAGTTAAATGACTTTGTGAGGGTCACCTATCTCGGGGTTGTAGTTTATAATAAGAACATAGCATATAGATCATTCACTTCTCTTCGGTCCCCTACGTAGAGCATGCTTAGACCGGAGATGACTGCTAGGATAAACTTATTCAAGGATTTAAGAGTGAAAATTTGAAGGCCACGACATAGGGGGTATCGGGATCAAATTCCTAAATTTATGAAGCTTAAGGTGTAAAAACGATGTCGATGCTTCAAAAGGGCTTTCTTAAGTCATACTACATTCTATCTCAACCAGGTCTTATAGGCCAACTAAGTTCAAAACACAATGTTTTTCTTAGAAAAAAATTCCGGTTAGGCTCAAGAAATGGGGGAGTGGACATACACTAGACCATACAGATATAGATGACTCGTCAAACAGATGTATTATTTTGAAAATAACGCAAACAAGCAAACTAAAGCAAATAAAGAAGTAAAATAACGAGAAGGAAAATGCAGGAAAGGAAAAATAAAGCGAGAAAAAATAAAGCGAGAAAAATAAAGCGATAAAGCGAGTAAATCTCCTCCCACACTTAAATAGAACATTGTCCCTAATGTTACGAAATAAGATAAGGAAAGAGTCATCTGGTAAAGTACTAAGGCTGGCTGGGTCTCTCTCCATCCTGTGGTGAATGTCTAGGATGACAGGATCGGCTGCAACGACGACTGCTCTGAGAAGCCTCGAACTGGTCAAATCTGGCAGACAAGGAAATATGTGAACTCTGAATCTCACGAAGGTTGCCTAAAATGGAACCTTGAGTGGCCTCCATGAGGGCGGAGTGCCTCTGAAACGAGGCTTGTTGCCTATGTTGCTCGCGGGATATCTCCAATTGAGATTCCATAAGACTTTGAAAAGAGTGGTACATCTGCTGTCGTGACGCCTCCATAAAACTCATGCTATCTGCCAGCTGCTGTTGGATGGCAGAAAGTAAACCATCTCTTCTCTCCTCCCGAGCTAGCTGGTCAATCCACATCTCTTCAGTGATGTAGAAGCCAGGAGTCATACCTGCAAAAGTGTTAGAAGTAGAAGGTGCAGTGTGCGCGGGTGAAGCATGATGGGGGGACACAGGTGGGGCATGAGGTTCATCCCTCTGCTCGTATTCTTCATCAGTCTCGTATCCGTCCCCAAGTGGAACATTAGGAGGTAATGGACCCGTAAAAGGTGGAGCATCTAGATCGTAGGTCCAGTTCCTCGCAATTCGTATATCAGTACGTCTAGTGCAAGGCAAAATGATTGATGGGATAGCGAAACCCCGAATCATAAGTTCAAAGCCACCTGCTCTCCTCACCTTTCACAATTTCATATCTTTTATAAATTTCAAATTAATTATGTGGGGAGGCAGGGGAGCTAGTGTAGATATCTCAGCGTCGAGGTGCAGAGCTCTAGTAATAGATGTAACTAGTCCTCCAAAAGCTATGGTCCATGTGTGTCTCAGGACATCAATCATGTGAGCAATCATAAACGGGACTGAATTAATTCTTCTATTAGTGAGACTACCTTGCAAAAATAGAAGTTCTCTAGCATTTACCTTGTTTGGATTCTCCCGGCCAAAAATAGTACAGGAGAGCATATATCGAAAAATTTGAATAGTCGGGTTATGGATCAATGATGCTAAAATTCCTTCAAAAGAATTTATAGAAGAGTTTGACAATTGGAGCCAGAAGGAAAATGCATCAGTGGACCATTCAGAATCTAAAGGGGTCTCACAAATAGCGCCAACACCATGAGGAATACCCAACAGAGCTGCTAGTTCGTCGGTGCTATATTCATATTCAACATTAAACAGACAGAATTTAACTGTACCGACGGTACTAGCAGTGTCGGGGTGAACCAAATAAATTAGGGAACTTAAGAATTCCCGAGTTAGCCTCTCAAAGGCGGGCTCTTTTCTAGTAAAAATCTCGTGCAATCCTAGGATGTCAGCTAAATGAAAAAAACTATGATAAAGTCCTAAAGTATACAGACAATTTTCATCGACATACCTGGTTGAGACAATTTCTCGTCCTTGCAATTTTTCAAGGATTTTCCGTTGACGGACTCTGGGTTTGCCTTCACGAAGAACGTATCCATTAAACTCCATTGTTTCTCCTTTGGAAGAAAATTGAAAAAAATGGGTTTCAAAATGGGTGTTAGAGATTGGGAGGGGAAAGTTAGAATTTTTATGAAGGTTAGAAAAATGGATGTTGGAGTGGTTAATGGGGTAGTAGGTGGTTGAGAAAATGAGAATTTTTGGGGTTAAAAATGGAGAAAGTCGGAGGTTTTTGAAAATCTGCCCGTTATAGTCCCAGACCCCATGGCGGGCGCCATGGTCTTGGTGGTGGGCGCCATGCTTGGAATTTGGGCTGGGCTCAAATTTCTTTGTTTTGTTGGTTTGGGCTTCTTATTCCAATTTCTTCTCGTAGGTGCAAACAACAATTCTTCATTTGGTACTTCCAAGGATTGGTGTATTGAATTTTTTCTTTTATGTTTATAACTTGAAAATAATAAACTCATAAAAATAAAATAAATAATTAATTAAAGAGAGAAAAAATGATAAAATAGAAATATACTTAATTATGGTAAGTCACGAAAAATAAAAATAAAAAGAAAGTAGAATGCAAGAGTTAGGCATAAAAATAGATAAGTCTGAAAAAAGGAAACAACAGGATAAAAGAAACAACAAAACAGCAAAACAGTGCAGATATGAATCAAGATCATCAAGGAGTAGCAGGGTCCTTGATTGACTCAAAACCATGAGTTGCAGCTAACTTACTGCGAAGATCATCAATTTCCTGTTGTAGGAGGTTTGCCTCAGTGGAATGAGTAGAATCGGAAACCATAACTTGAAGAGAGAGGTCTTCAACTGTCTGACGAAGTTAGGCTACCTCTCTATGCAACTCAGCAACCTGTGCATAAATGTCGGTTTTCTGCAAAGAGAAATTATTAGAGAATACAGTGGTCCTTTCTGGCGATGGACATGGATGATACTCAGGTACCGCGGGTGATTTTCGCTCGTCCACGTCTCTCCAATACCTTCTAAGGCATATATCCAATTGGCAGGGTTATGGACATTGGTCATCATGGGATCAGGAAAGGTAAAATAGTGAACGGTTTCATTATCAATCAGGAGTCTATACTGGTTGGGATTAAAGTAGACTCTTCTCATCAGCCCACGATCCAAACATAAATCAATGTCCATTATAGTATATCCACAATAGGAGGTAAGGTGAGATAACTTACATGTATGACCCAAAGAAGAAGCAATCTGAGTCACTGTCCCTCCCACAAGGAGGATACCTTCAGCAAACTTAGAAGTCGTCATGAGATTCCACAGCAGAAAATTTCCACAGGCTACAGGGCCAGACTGGGTCGCACAATAGAAGAAAAAGATATCCTCCTCGCTAACATGGGTATCAGTGTCAGCCTTCCCTAGGAAAGTGTGACCAATAACCATCTGAAAATACCTGAAAGCGGGGTTGTGAATAACAGGGGATAGCTGAGTGGAAGGATCAAGGCTCCCTCTAGCAGTAATATCTCTCCAGAATTTCTCTATGTCCCTAGTCATGAAATAGCCAACTGGTAGCTCAAGTATAGCATCGGGTGTGGTCTGGAAGCCTAGCAAGTTTCCAAACTCCCTCTGGGTAACACAGTATTCTATCCCGAATAGTCTAAAAGTGGGATATCCATCCTGACCATTATAGGGCTCAAACTCGAATAAACTGAGGAATTCTAAGGCGAGGTTCCTGTAGGTCACATTTAGGTCATCTGCATTCTCGTCCCACTTTAGTTGGTTGCATAGATACTTGATACTGGCTTCAAAGCCAAGAGCTTCCATGCAAATCTGGTCTTGATATCTGGTCGGTGCCATGGGTCGCTATGAAAGGGCCGCATAGTATTGTCTCTGAGTGTCATCTCAGAAGGAAACATGCATATCATCGAAATGCTCCATCCTGAAAAATGTAGTTAGCAAAGACGGCTAGCAGGTGATGCCTGAAATCATAAATTTTGCAATTGTTAGTATAAAGATAAAAAAATAAAATTTGATAAAGTAAAAAGTAAATAAATGCAAAAAATAAAAATATACCCATGGGTTGCCTCCCATGTAGCGCTTGTTTAACGTTGTTAGCTTGACGAGTAAACTTCATATATCGGAAACTGGTACTGGTGGATCAATCAGAGTGTGGCTGGAGTAGTTGGTGGGAGTGTCACCTCCTTCGTAGTGATTTAACCTCTGCCCATTAATGATGAATGGGCTACAAGAATTGTTCTTGATCTCGACTGCTCAGGATCTTAGGATTCTAGAAACCTTAAAAGGACCAGTCCATCTTGAAGGTAGCTTGCCAGGAAAAAGTCGCAACTTGGAATTGAAAAGGAGAACAAGGTCGCCTATATTGAAATCTTTCTTTACAATTCTTCTTTCATGCCAAGTTTTGGTTCTTTCTTTATGTATTATAGCATTCTCATAGGCAGACTAGAGGAATTCCTCCAATTTATGAATGTCAAGGATGCGCTTTTCACCAGCAGTCAAATATTCCAAATTCAGGGTCTTAATGGCCAAATAGGCTTTATGCTCTAACTCGAAGGGTAAATGATAAGATTTTCCATAGACTAATTGGTAAGGGGTTGTTCCAATAGGGGTTTTAAAAGTTGTTCTGTAGGCCCATAGTGCTTCATGTAGCTTCTAAGACCAATCTTTTTTGGAAATTGAAACGGTTTTTTCTAAGATTTGTTTAATCTCCCTGTTAGACACTTATACTTGGCCGTTATTCTATGGATGATAAGATGTTTCTACTTTGTGCTTTACTCCATACTTACTCAAGATCTTATCAAAGAGTCTGGATATGAAATGTGATCCTCCATCACTTATAACGAGATGGGGTGTTCCAAACCTCGGAAAAATGATATTCTTAAATAACTTGACTACCACTCTTGCGTCGTTTGTGGGTGATGTTGTTGCACCCCAAAATTTACCCTCTTGATTTAGGCTTATGTTTCATCATAAGCATCATATTGCATTGCATTCATACATTGTGATAGGATCAACGTACTTTGGTTATCAAGTTTTCCTCAAGCTTTGAAGGTTGATTGCATTGACAAGTGGCTCAAATAGAATCTTATCATCTAAACCTCTAAATCTTTCAAGCTCAAAAGTTTTTTCATATCTCAAGATGCTTTATTCATCTCTTTGGATCCCCCATAAGATTGGAGTTTGTGTTTGATTATAAAAGGGAATCATTCCTTTGATTCACCAGTCAAATTAGGGTTTTGCTTGATTGAGGCTATTGATCAATGTACAAGTCTTGATTTATAAGCTAAAACATCTCATTCGCATTTGGAAGTTATTTTTACAAGAAATTGGTCAAGGTGCCCAGAGGATTTGAAGTTTTGAAAATGATTCATCAGTCTCCTGAAGAGTTTTCCAAAATTAGGGTTTGGGTTTTTATCAGGTTTTCTTGAGAATTTTGAAGTGAAACTTTGTACATGGCCTCTACATATTTGGAAGATCATATGTGGGATGTTTTGATCATCAATTTTGAAGGGAAGTGGATCAATTATTTCAAAGGGGAAAAATGGTCATTTTGGTCAAAATCAGTCAATGTCAAGGTTGACCAAGTGAACTTTTGGCTAATCATCAATTCAAGGACGAAATTTTCATTTTCAAGTCCATTTTGGTCATTGGATCAAAGAGATTGAGGTTTGGGTTGAAACTTGTTCTTGAAGAAACCCTAAAAGTTTCTAATTTTGGAAAAAAGGACTTAATTTCAAAAATTCATAGTTTATTCATCTTTGATCAAGATAATGCAAATTAAACATTCTTGTAAAGCTAAGAGGATTATCTTTCATCTCCTTTTGGTCTCTTGTCCAAATTGAAAAGGAATAAAGAATTATGGTCTTTTGAAGTCACAAAATTATAGGTCATTTTCCAAAATTAGTGAATTTCAAGATAAATTTTGAGGACTTTAATGGATTCAATTGCAAAAACTCAAAACAAAGGGATTGTATATCTTTTCAATACCTTTCCAAATTGTGCTCATTTGTGTCAAAATTCAAAAGTATGAGCATGTTATGAGCTTTCGAATTTTGAGGCATTTTATTGAAATTTGACAAATATGCAAAATGGCCAATTCATGAGAACTTAAGTTTCATCCATTCTCTTTGTTTCTAATCCAGCCCATAACCTATTTGTGACTTTCTAAGGCCCATAATGCCGGCTATTTCGTGCTCCATGGACCATGGTGTTTGCTTGGGTACAAAAATGACAAACTTGCTCAATTTGGCAAATTGATCCATACTCTCTCATTTCAAATGATCATGACCTGGCATTTTGAGGATTTATTTGAGTTTATTTGGCTCATAAAATGTAAGGAAAATGAAGAAACGCACGAGAAAACAACTGAGGCCCATGTGCACCCATTTTTTGGCCAAATCTTCCAAGCTTGCCCCTGAACAGTTTTGAGGACCAATTTCCTCTTCTAACCTTCTCTACACGCACTATATAATGTATTGCAAGCCTCATTTCATGCTAGACACGCTTCATTCATCACAAATCCAGATCTGAACTTTTTTTGCTTTTGCTGAAGTTTTCTTCGATTCTCTCATCTTCTTCGCGCATTCATCAAATTTCCCGTGGATTCATCTTCATTGAAGTGTGTAGATCAAGATCATGGAGTTTTTGGCTTCTAGAACTAAGGAATCAAGGTTTCCAGTTTCACATTGAGGTGAGATTTTTGAACTTCGATTTTCTTTGTTTAGCATGATTTGATGAATTATTCCATATCCATGATGTATTAGCTAGCCAGACAAATAGGTTTGAGGTATACTTTGTGTTTTATTTAAGCTTGAATCATATTTTGGAGTTTCTGAAACTCTGTGTGCATATTGTTTTTTTTTAGTTTTCATGAGCTTCGTACTGGACCTACACTTGATGATGTTGCTTAATTCGAGTTGTTATGGATTATTTGTTATGTTAGATTTAATTTGCCCTTTATTTCATAAAAAATGGTGTGAAAATGAGTATGTTATGCTGATCTGAACATGAGCCCTAAGACTGAGTGTTACGCGCGTTTTTGAGTTTGTCCAAAGGTTGAAGATGATGTGGTGGCACTGCATGATTGGTCCGTTTGAATTTTTGTCTCATTTTAATTATTTGTTTTATTTGGTATTTTGTTTGATTTTATTATCTGATCAAAATATTTTTAAAAATCATAAAAAAATTATCATAGGCCAGTAATAATTTCTAGTATTTGTAATATTTTTTCTAAATTTTTTTAAAATAATTTGATTGGTTTAAAAAATTCATAGGTTTAATCCATAAAAAGTATTTTGAACCCATAAAATAATGTAAAGATTGATTCTGATTTTGGTTTATCATTTTTTTTATATTTGATTAAAAATTTAATTTCAAAGGTTATTTGTAATATTTGTTTGTTTGATTTTTAATTTAATATTTCCTTTAATCCAAAAAATTCAAAAAAAAAATCATGTAAGCTTGTTTTTAATCATGGAGTCAGAATATAATTCCATTTTTGACCTTTTGTTGATTTTTGGATACGGTTTGCATTTTGCCATTTAAATAATAGTTTAATTGTTAATTGTTTGTTATATTCTATTTTAATATTTCCTTGAATTCAAAAATTCCCCAAAAAATCAGGGATGTGTGTTTTTAATTCTAATATTTGAATATAATTTTGGTTGGACATTTTTCTGTCTTTTTGATTAAAGTTCTATTTTGAGATATGATTATTTGTTTAATTGTCTAATTGTTTGAATTTAATTTCATTTTTGACTTTTCTTCAATTCAAAAAATATGAAAAAATATATTTTCTGATATTTAGGGTTTCTTGGTGATTTGTATGACCTTGGTTTAAATTGTTTGAATTTTGATCTTACTTAATCAATATTTAAGATTAAAAGTCAAAATTTAGGGTTTAGTTGCTTATGGTGCAAGTTTCATTTTCAAAACCACTATGCCCTGGACTTTCAATGGAATTTAAGTCTTGATTATGGTTCATGAATGCATTAAGGATCTGAAAACCATTTGTCTTGAATTATTTGGCTTGGTTTGACATTTTTCCACAAATTATTTTGAAAACTTGTCTAGTTTGGTAGTTTTGCCAACTAGTCTTAAACTTTGGGCCTCATTTGATCCCCTCCTCAACCATTCATGAACCCAATACTTTCTTTATGACTTTTGTACACTTCAAATATGCCAATAGATTTTTTGTTTGAATTATTGAAATCACTTTCTATTTTTGATGTATTTTTGAAGTGAAGGTACCCAATTAAGGTTGCACATCTTGTTGCAATTTGTTTAATGGCCAATGAACTTGAGTGAGGCCTATAATTGGGCACTTAATGATCATTTTTATTCTTATTATCCATGATAGCTCAAGTCATTTCATTTAATACCTCATGTTTGAATGTTTGAACCTTCTAATGCATTGTGTGTGATTCACCTTCTATTGTGCATGTGAGTTGTGGTTGAATTAATTGTACATGATTGAAATGTGTTTTCCTCTGACCTCCATGGTCTTTGTTGTATTCTTTTCAAGCTCCCATGATCCTTGATTGACATTCAATTGTCAATTCAATATGGTGATAGAAAGGAGCAACATTCCTCTATTTCTTTTGACCTAATTGTGCATGTTCCTGTTTCTTCTTGTCTATCATGGCTAATATTTGATAATTGTTATCATGTTGTGCTTACTTCATCATGTTGCATCCATCCCTTATGTGAGTCATCATTCACCTTATGGAATACTGACTTGTCTGTTGAATGTGCGAGGTACTTTGAGAAAGTTTCCACTTTTGGCTTAAGGCTATTGTGTTTCACTTTATTTGAGGAACACAATTTATTATATTGGCACCATTCTTGTGCTTGGCATGTTTGATAGTTTATGCAGGATATACATACATATGATTATGAATGCTATACATTTCCCCTGGGATTTGTTCATATATGATAAATCACTTACATCCTGATGGTGTAATTCTTGACTTGATTTGTCTACTGATGTCAGCTTGCTCGAAGTTCTCTGGGTTTCTTTTATTCTTGCTCAATTGCTATGGATAGTTATCCATTTGGTATTGCACTATTTCTTTTCTTCCATCTTCATTTTGCATAGTGCTTTGATTGCATGATGGGACCTCTGTTTCTGATATATTTCAGGAGGCCCTCTGGTTTTTGTCTGATGCATGTGCTGTGTTGCTTTTGATCGATGAGTCACTCAATTTAGAAATTGATATCATGACTTCTCTCTCATTGCATGTTCCCTATAGGACGTTTATTGCTTTTCTTCTTTAATTGTTGATCAATGAGTCACTCAATTTAGAAATTGAGATCACGACTTCTCTCTCATTGTATGTTCCCTATAGGATGTTTATGGTTTTTTCTTCTTTAATTGTTGATCGATGAGTCACTCAATTTAGAAATTGAGATCACGACTTCGCTCCCATTGCATGTTCCCTATAGGATAGTTTTTTAAGCTTCCTTTTTAACATGTAAATTAGGGTAGGGTTTTCCTTTATCCTCAACTTTAGGACCAATCATTGTATGATAACAATAGGGCTAGAGATTAGGATAGTCTACCTTAGTTGTTTTCTTCTCCTTTGCATTCTGCATCTTAAAGCAAAAATTTGTTTTCTTGGCAAATCATAAGACATTTCTAATGAACTTAAACCCTTCTTCGGAGTAAAAGATACAAACCAATCTTACTTTGTCTATGTGCCTCTTGGCTATGCTTTTAAACCTGGTTAATCGATGTTTCGCCATCGCATTCGTTTGTTATCCTGCTTTGATTCTTAATATCATTGTTAGGTGTGATGTTTTGTCATCCATTTTATTGATGTGTTTCCATCTATGCCATGATACCTTGTTATCTCTTACCCGATGTTTCGCCATTGCACATTTGTTCGAAGCCGATGTTTCGCCATCGCATCTGTTTGTTATCCTTCTTTGATTCTCAATATCATTGTTAGGTGTGATTTTTTGTCATCCATTTTATTGATGTTTTTCCATCTATACCATGATACCTTGTTATCTCTTAGCCGATGTTTCGCCATCGCACATTTGTTCGAAGCCGATGTTTCGTCATCGCATCTGTTTGTTATCCTGCTTTGATTCTCAATATCATTGTTAGGTGTGATGTTTTGCCATCTATACCATGATACCTTGACATCTCTTAGCCGATGTTTCAACATCAGACATTTGTTTGAATCCGATGTTTCGCCATCGCATCTGTTTGTTATCCTGCTTTGATTCTCAATATCATTGTTAGGTGTGATGTTTTGTCATCCATTTTATTGATGTTTTTCCATCTATACCATGATACCTTGTTATCTCTTAGCCTATGTTTCGCCATCCCACATTTGTTTGAAGCCGATGTTTCGCCATCGCATCTGTTTGTTATCCTGCTTTGATTCTCAATATCATTGCTAGGTGTGATGTTTTGTCATCCGTTTTTTTTTCATTTGATGTTCCACCATCTTTGACATATTACCTTGTTAGTATTTAGTCCATGTTTGACCATCTCATGCGTTTGTTGTTTTATTTGACTTTTTGCCATCTTGATTGTTTTTATTGTCTTAATTTAAAAAAAAACACAAACCAACCAAAATATGTAAGCCTAACTACGACTGCTCTGATTCTTTAAAAGGGAAACGTAGGCATTGGAGTAGGGCCCAATCGAGCACAACTTTTATTTTCACTACATTGTTTTCTTTTTCTTTCGCATGCATTCCCTTTCAGCTTTAAGCCATAGACATAGGATTTGACCACACCCATTAGATTAGACAACAAGAGTGGATACCGTAGAGTACTACGCGCGTGTGGGGTGCTAACACCTTCCCCTCGCGTAACGAACTCCCTTACCCGATCTCTCGGTCGAAAGACCATGATTTCTCCCTTTTCAGGTTTTCTCGATGTTTACCTTTCCCTTTCGGCAGGGTAAAAGACGTTATGTGGCGACTTCGTTGATGTTTCATTAACATCCAGATGACAGGTTCCGGCCGCGCGGTTCCAGCTGGCGACTTCACTAGGGAAAGATTGACCTCTTGCTGGTCCATCCCAGAGTCGATCCTTGCTCTTGTTTGTTTTCTTTTTGGGTGTTTATTTTTACCGCTTTGCATATTTACCTGTTTGCATTGCATTCTATGTGTGCTTTACTTTCTGCATACTGGATTTGGCTGGGCTGTTTGGATTCTAGTTTTCTTGGTGGGTGGGTTTTTCCATGAGGTAAAAGGCCTCGTACCCAGGCTATGAGTGAATCCCATAGGAACTAGGAATATAGTGGCCATGGCAGCTATGAGGCGGATGCTTTGTAGACCTGACCATGAGACCCATGACTTCAGAGGTAGTTCGGATAGGTGTTATCATATGATGATACCGACATTCGAGCTCTGGTACTCTGATTTGGATTTTTACCTTACCATGACCTAGACTACGCCCGTGAGAGGGGCCGGAAAAATTTTCTTATAGGTACAGGTACTGTTGGTGACATTGTGTTGCGAAGGTGACTCAGGTTCCCATGATAGTTTTGAAGCTTTGGGATTTTCTTTTGATCTCGAGTGGTGTTGTTCCGTAATGGTCCAGCCATGATCCAGTGTGAAACTTTGATCCTGTCATGTTGCATCATAGCATATTTATTTCTAAAAAATAATGTAAAAAAAAATAACTAGCATGCGCATGTCATTTTCCAGGGACATTCAAGAGTCTTCTTTCCATCAGAAATGGCTGGCCTCCCGTCAGATGAGTTTGATTTAGCTCGTGTTAAAGAGCCCACCAGGCATACTTTCTCTTATCAGATTCCAACCATTGATGTGTCCGAGTTGAAGAGGTTGAGTTCTTATCTGAAGGGTGATGTTCTGAATAATTTCAACAAAAATTATGGCAATTTGTTACTAGTCCTCAACACTCCAGTTGACCCAATGGCTTTGATCACTCTCTTCCAGTTCTATGACAAGGAATTATGGTGTTTTACTTTTCAAGATTATCAACTGGTCCCCACACTAGAAGAGTACGCGTACCTACTTAATATCAAATTGCCCGATGAATTTCCTTTGGCCAAGTGCCGTAGAAGCTGAAGTTCGAAGTTATTTCTGAAATTCTTCATTTGAGTTGGAAAGAAGTGAAAGACAATTGGAAAACAAGTGAGGATACTACAGGGTTTTATTTGGACTTCTTAGTGAAGAAATATGTAGACTGGGCAAAGAAAGGGAATTGGAATAACTTCAGAACTCTTTTTTCTCTCATGATATACGGGATCATCCTCTTTCCTCGCAAGAGAAATTTTGTGGATTTGGCGGCTATTTGTGTTTTTAGAAATAAGAACCCAATACCAACACTCTTGGCGGATACTCTTTACACCATTCATTTAAGGCATGGAAAAGGAGGTAATATAAGTTTATCTCATTCAATATTGTATCAATGGTTCAAGTTGCACCTACCGGTAAGTGGCCCTTTCGTGGATACCAGGCATTCTCTCCGATGGTCATCAAGGCTTGTCAACCTTACTTCATTTGATATCCGGTTTAATTATGACATGGGGGAAATACGAAGTGTTATCACTAGCTGTGGAGATTTTCCTAATGTTCCCTTCATAGGAACTAAGAGGTGTCTGAATCAGTGTATTTTGTTGGAGGAAATGATCCTGTGATGTTGAAAAGGGTGACAAATGCTTGGAAGAGAATTCACAAGAAAGATAGAACTACTTTGGGCAAGAAGGTTCCTATTGCTAGGGTCCCTTACTTGGATTGGATCAGATCCAGGGTTAAGATTTTCCGATTACCATTTGCAAGGTCGGCTCCTCTATGTGAGCAACCTCCTACTATTTTGAGTAACACAGTGCATACCGAAGTGTTCACCCAGGTTCATTTTGAGAACATTCAACTTCGTGCAAAAGACCGTGAGGCAGGGATGAAACTTTATTGGGTAGATCAAGAAAGGGCCGACTTAGCCCACAAACTCAAAGAAGCTCAAGGGGAAACCACTGATGCAACCAATTTTAGGAAAAGATCTCATGCTGAAATATAAGAAGAATTGAGTAAGACTCAACAAGAGTGTCGGAAGCTTCAGGTATCTGAAAACAGCTACAGGAGGAAAATTCAGAACTTGGAGAGATAGCTCAAAGAAAAATATGCTCAGCTTAAGAAGGAAGTAGCCCAGAAGCGTGTCGCAGAAGATCGATTCCAAGAAAGTAAAGTGGTCGCATCATAACTTTTGAAGGAGAAAGCCAGACTTGAAGAGTACTGTCAACATCTTGAAGCATGTCTAGTTCTGGAGATTTAGTTCTGTTATTTACTTTTGGTGTATTTCGTTACCCCCAGAATTGTTGGAAGGGACCATCTGATTGTTGTTATTATTCAGTTTTTTTTGTTCTTTGTTAAAGACATGTATTTAGTTGTTTACTATTATACTCTTAGTTGTCCGAATTCACTTAAATGACGCTTCTTTGTTTGTAAATAATTTAAGTGTTCGTCTTATTGTCCTTTTTCCTTTGATTGTATAATTGATTATCTTTGGTCACACGCCGTGATTGATGAATATAAAGACTCTTGAATACTGGGAAATGACAAACATATCATGCACATCATGCATTTCATAACATTACAGGTTATCTCAAGACGACATTCTTATTCTTCTGCTTTTCTTATTCAGAATTCAAGATGACTACTCATCGGTATTCCACCAGAAACAATTTGCCAAGGAAGATGGAACAAGTTCAAGCTGAACTCGCTGAAATGAGGGCCCAGATGGCTACTCAAATGACTCAGTTCATGGAGGTCATCACCAATGTAAATCGCCGACAGGAAGAACTGACTGCTATTGTCAACAACCAGCGCTGCTATCCAGGGGATGGTTGAAATCAAGGGCTCTATCAGGACATTTCTGTAGGATTAGGGGATGTGCAAGACCAGCCCGCTGGAAATATTCATTGGATTCCAGGAAACCCTTTTGTGCGCAACGTAGGGCAGTTTCCCCCGTTTCTGGGACCTCATCTTGTGGGAAACGGAAGACTTAATCAAGGCGGTGTATGGAATTATTAGGAGCAGGATTATGACTTTGATCAGGACGAAGATCAGTTTTCTGTTGGGCATTCAGAGCCGGAGGTTCAGATTGAGGATATGAAGTATCGATTATTGGAAGAGCGTTTGAAGGCTGTGGAAGGGCACAGAGTCCTCGGTATGGATGCTAATGATCTCGGGTTGGTGTCTGGGGTGAAAGTTCCTCCAAAGTTCAAGCCTCCAATATTTGAAAAATACAATGGAAAGTCATGTCCTGTTACTCATGCAACTGCTTATTTCCGAAATATGTCGGTGCATACAGAGGATCAGGGGCTTTTGATTCACTTTTTCTAGGATAACCTATCTGGGGCATCCCTAGAGTGGTACATGAAGTTGGAGAAAACTCATATTTGTTGCTGGAACGATCTTGCTCGAGCTTTTGTCAAACATTATCAGTACAATGTGGATATGGAGCCTAATCGTACTCAGTTACATAATATGTCACAGGGACTAAAAGAATCATTGAAGGAATACGCTCAGAAGTGGCGTGAGTTGGCTGCGAGGGTTCAACCTCCACTCATGGAGAGAGAACTCATTGATATGTTTATTAGTACCCTGCAAGGGCCATTCTATGAGCACATGATAGGAAGTACTTCGGCAGGATTTGCGGACTTGGTAATGTCTGGTGAAAGAATTGAGGTGGATTTGAAATTGGGGAAAATTCAAGTTGGAGGTTCTAGTGGCTCATCAGGGGGAAGTAAGAAACCATTCAACACTTACCCTAAGAAAAGGGAAGGCGACGCAAACGCGGTTTACTCTCATAGAGGAAAAAGAGAGGATACTTAGCACCAACAAATCAATGATGTTTCTATTCCTGTTAATGCTCCTCCGCAGCAGAGACCGAATACAGTGCCTCAATAACAAAGACATCAAGATGGTCCCCGTCAGTATAATAATCAACAGCAGAGACAACCCAAAAAATTCGATCCCTTGCCAGTATCTCTTACTGAAGAACTCCACCATTTGCTCGATTTGAAGTTGATCAGTTTGAGAAATATGCCACCATCACCCGCAAGAGTTCCTCCTAACTATGATGCTAACGCAAGAGGTGAATTCCATTCAGGCGGAGTTGGTCATTCTACTGAGAATTGCTTTGCGTTGAAATGCAAAGTACAATACTTGTTGGATGCTAAGGAAATTGAGTTTACTCCACTGACTGGTCCAAATGTTACTCAGAACCCAATGCCTAGA
Source organism: Vicia faba (assembly GCA_948472305.1). NCBI lineage: Eukaryota > Viridiplantae > Streptophyta > Magnoliopsida > Fabales > Fabaceae > Vicia > Vicia faba. Next base: position 1,013,611,606 of record OX451735.1, read on the forward strand.
CATGGAGGGGGTGTTGTTAATATGATTGACGATAATGGTGAAATGTTGAATTTAATCATGGATGTGGAACAAGTAACTACTCCGTTGTGCTATGTTAAGAGGTATTTGCTTTCCAATTCTATTTTCCCGGGTTGTACTTCAGAGTGTGCCAAGTGTAGAGAGTAACCAAAGGGCTGTGATGATTTAAAATCCGGTATCCAGTTGTTGATAAAGGAAGGTTCCCTGCAGTTTGATAGTAAACCGAGCTACCGCAAATTTAACGAAAAAGATGTTGCTGTCATATCTATTCCTTACACCCATGTGTACATTCCTACCCCATCTAGGGAACCTCCTTTGATAAATACGGTACCTGGTCCCATGCCGTATACTAGTGAGAAGGCCATCCCATGGCACTACGGTGCTGATGTTTATTACCATGGGGTGAAGCAGGAGATAAGTACCCATTCGTCTGAAGAAGAACGCGCCGAAGATAATGAAGAGGAAGTTCATAACTTTTCTGGTGTGGGTCGAATGACTAGATGCGGCAGATGCTTCTACAAGAGAAAAAGGAAAACAACAGGCAATGATCGGTAATCCTAGGGTTACGCCAGCCAATGTGACTCAACCAATTCCTATACCAGAAGCTTCTTCAGTTCCCGATGAGGTTGAAGAGTTAATGCGAATTATCAGAAAGAGTGATTACAGCATAATTGATCATTTGAGCCATACTCCTTCCAAGATGTCTATCTTGCCTCTTTTGATTTATTCAGAACCTCACAGAAATGCTTTGATGAAGTTGTTGAAGAATGCGTTCGTGCCCCATGAGATAAAAGTCAATCAGTTTGAGAATGTTTGTGCTAACATATCTGCCGGGAATGGTTTGGGCTTCACAGATTTTGATCGTACTCCAGAGGGACCAAACCATAACAAAGCGTTACATATTTCGATGGAGTGCAGGGGAAATACTTTATCCAGAGTTTTGGTGGACACAGGGTCGTCTTTAAATGTATTGCCTAAGTCAGCGTTGATGAAGATTGATTATTCTGGACTAGAGTTGCGCCCTAGTGATTTGATGGTGAAGGCGTTTGATGGGTCTCGAAGGTCAGTATTTGGGGAGGTGGAACTACCAATCAAGGTTGGTCCTCGCACCTTCACGGCTACATTTTTTGTGATGGATATACAACCAGCGTATTGTTGTTTGTTGGGGAGGCCTTGGATTCATAGAGCAAGAGCAGTCACTTCTACTCTTCATCAGAAACTCAAGTATCCTATAGAGGGAAAGGTGATAACTGTGTGTGGAGAGGAAGAGTACATCGTGAGTCATTTGACATCATTCCACTATGTTGAAGTTGAAGGTGAGATACATGAGACTCCGTTTCAGGCGTTTGAGACAGTTCATGCTGTAAATTTTCCTCCTCCAGAGCAGAAGAGGAAACCCAAAACTATTATGTCTTCTCTCAAGGATGCGAGAGTTATGGTGGAAGGTGGTAAACCTGAAGGATGGGGTCAGGTGTTGGACGTTACTCCAAAGTTTGATAAATTTGGTCTTGGTTTTAGCCCAGGTCAGCAGAGTGCAACCCCCAGAGCATCTAGTTTATCCACTCCTGTGAAGTTTTCTCGCCCTTATGCTACTCAGGAAGGACACGCCAATGCAGTTGGCGATGATAGGGCTGATGGCTACAATATTGAAGATTGGATTCGTCCGAGTATTCCAGGATGGACACTCAACAATTGGACTTCTGTGGATGTTATCCAAGTTTTAAGCAATGAGGAGTAATTTTCTTGTTTCTTTTATTATCATATCATAATTCCTACGCTCTGTCCAAGGCGTACTGGATCATTTGTGTAGGGCCACCATGTTTATTTTCCAAGCTTATCATGAGATAAAGGAAGTTTTTGCATTCAAAATTTTGTTCCATTTCTTTTTTTTATGGCAATGTTTCTCTTTTCACACACTGTCACTAAAAAACGCCGAAATGTCATTCATGCAGATGCACTTCCACCACCGATTCTATTGATAACGACTCTGCTATGGCTCATTATGACTTTGATACTCCTATTTATCAAGCTGAAGAAGAAGCATATGAGGAGTGAGATCTTCCTGAGGAATTAGCAAGACTGTTAAAACAAGAGGAGAAGGTTATCCAGCCGAATCAGGATTTGATTGAGGTGGTGAATATTGGCACAGAAGAGGTAAGAAGAGAGGTCAAGATAGGGGCAGATCTCGAAGAAAGTATAAAGGTAAGATTGATTGAGTTACTCCGTAAGTATTATGATATCTTCGCTTGGTCTTATGGGGATATGCCTGGGTTGGATACAGACATAGTAGTGCACCGACTACCGCTTAAAGAAGGATGTTCCCATGTCAAGCAAAAGCTCTGAAGAACTCATCCTGAGATGTCCAAGAAGATCAAAGAGGAGGTTCAGAAGCAGTTGGACGCAAATTTCTTAAAGGTCGTCAATTATTTGCCATGGGTTGCAAATATTGTGCCTGCGCCCAAGAAGGATGGTAAAGTCAGCATATGCGTGGATTATAGGGATTTGAACAGGGCCAGCCCTAAAGATGATTTCCATCTTCCGCATATTGATGTGTTGGTCGATAATACCGCTCATTCCAAGGTGTTTTCATTCATGGATGGTTTTCCGGGTTACAATAAAATTAAGATGGCACCAGAGGATATGGAGAAGAAAACATTCATCACGCCTTGGGGAACTTTCTGTTATAAAGTGATGCCGTTTGGTTTGAAAAATGTCAGGGAAACATATCAGTGCGCCATGGTCACTCTCTTTCATGATTTGATTCACAAAGAGATTGAGGTATATGTGGACGATATGATTGCTAAGTCTGACACGGAAGAGGAACACCTTGTTCATCTGAAAAAATTGTTTGAGAAACTGAGGCAGTTCTTGCTGAGGTTGAATCCGAATAAGTGCACCTTCGGGGTGAGATCCAGCAAGCTGTTGGGTTTTATTGTAAGTGAAAAAGGTATCGAGGTGGACCCGGCCAAGGTAAAAGCGATACAGGAAATGCCTGAGCCAAGGACATAGAAGGAAGTACGTGGTTTCTTGGGAAGGTTAAACTACATTTCTAGATTTATTTCTCATCTCACAACCACCTGTGAACCTTTGTTCAAGTTATTGAAGAAAAGTCAGACAACGAAATGGAACGAGGATTGTCAGAAGGCCTTTGACAAAATAAAAGAATATTTGCAGGAACCTCTGATACTCATGCCGCCAGTGGAAGGAAGGTCACTAATCATGTATCTAACTGTATTGGAGAGCTCAATGGGTTTTTTCCCCGGTCAGCACGACGAGACAGGGAAGAAAGAGCAGGCTATTTATTACTTGAGTAAGAAGTTTACGGAGTGCGAATCGAGGTACTCATTGTTGGAAAAGACTTGTTGTGCGCTTTCCTAGGCCACCAAACATTTGAGGCAATACATGTTAACTCACACCACCTACTTGATATCCAAAATGGATCCAATCAAGTATATTTTCAAGAAGCCAGCTCTTATAGGCAGGGTAGCCCGGTGGCAGATGATACTCACCGAATATGATATTCAATACACTACTCAAAAAGCAATTAAGAGTAGTGTACTGGCCGACCATCTTGCTCATCAGCCCATGAACGTTTATGAACCGATGAAGTTTGATTTTCTAGATGAGGAAATTGTGTATATTCGGGATTATAACATGCCAGACCCAGACAAAGGACCCGAGCCAGGATCACGTTGGACACTTGTGTTTTGATGGTGCCTCCAATGCCATGGGCAACAGTGTCGGAACTATTATCACTTCCCCTGAGGGGTACCACATTCCTTTCACGGATCGTATTTGTTTCGATTGCACTAACAATATGGCCGAATATGAGGCTTGCATTTATGGCATTGAAGCGGCGATCGACCTGCGCGTCAAATTTTTGAAAGTTTACGGGGATTCCAATCTTGTTATCATCCAGATTAATGGAGATTGAGAGACTTTCCATCAGAACCTAATTCTGTATCGTGAGCATGTTATGAAGCTGATCACGTACTTCGAAGAGATCACGTTTGAGCACATTCCAAGAGAAGAAAACAATCTAGTTGATGCACTGTCAACTTTGTCCTCCATGTTCAAGGTTAAGTGGGCTAATGAGACACCTTCCATTAATATCAGAAGTTTGAGTGAGCCAGCTTTCTGTTTTGAAGCTAGTTCGGAATCAGATGGTAATCCTTGGTTTTATGATGTTAAACGATATCTTGAAACACAAGAGTACCCTAAAGAGGCATCTGTCACAGATAAGAAGTTCTTGACAAGATTTTCAACCAAGTTCTTTCTCAGTGGTGGTGTGTTGTATAGAAGGCATCATGACGGCTTACTGCTCAATTGTATTGACAAGAAAGAAGCAGCTAGAATCATTGAGGAAATACATGAAGGAGATTTCGGGACCCATTCCAACGGGCATACCATGGCTAAAAAGATCTTGTGAGCAGGTTATTATTGGTCCACCATGGAAACTGACTGTTACAATCATGCACGGGTTTGCCACAAATGTCAAGTCTATGCTGATAAGGTGCATGTGCCGCCAGTACCTTTGAATGTATTGACTTCCCCTTGGCCGTTTGCGATGTGGGGAATTGATATGATCGGCAAGATTAAACCGACTGCGTCCAACAAGTACCGTTTCATTCTGGTTGCCATCGATTATTTTACAAAGTGGGTCGAAGCTGCATCCTATGCCAATGTCACCAAGCAGGTGGTAACTCGGTTCATTAAGCACAATATTATCTGTCGCTACAGAGTGCCTGAAAAGATCATTACCGATAATGGGTCTAATTTGAACAACAGAATGATGAAAGAGCTTTGTGAGTCCTTCAAAATCAAGCATCATAACTCTTCCCCATACCGACCAAAGATGAACGGTGTTGTCTAAGCGGCCAATAAGAATATTAAGAAGATTGTACAGAAGATGGTGGTAACCTATAAAGATTGGCATGAGATGATTCCTTTTGCTTTGCATGGTTATCGCACCACTGTGCGTACTTCGACTGGGGAAACCCCATTTTCGTTGGAGTACGACATGGAAGCAGTGTTGCCGGTAGAAGTCGAGATTCCTTCTCTTAGGAACATGAGAGATGTTGAGCTGGATGAAAGTGAATGGGTACAGAATCGGCTGGATCAGTTGGAACTTATTGACGAGAAGAGGTTGACGGTTGTATGTCATGGTCAGGAATATCAGCAAAGGACGAGGAAAGCTTTTGATAAGAGGGTGTGACCTCAGTGTTACAAGCCAGGTGAGCTTGTGCTAAAAAGGATAATTCTCCCCCAGGGAGATCCCAGGGGCAAGTGGGTTCCGACTTATGAAGGTCCTTTCGTGGTCAGAAAAGTTTTCTCTGGAGGAGCGATGATGCTCACGACTATGGATGGAGAGTACTTCCCTCTCCCTGTGAATGTTGACGTAGTTAAAAAATACTTTGCATAAAAAATAATTTAAAAAAACCCGCTAAACCGAAAACCCGAAAGGGCAGTTTAGGCAAAAAGAGGGTGTCCTGGTGAATCGAAAACCCAAAAGGGCAATTCAGGCAAAAGTTAGGGACTTAAAGCAAATGACTACGCTCGGCATGAGATCCTTTGTCTCTTTCCTTTATTCTGTCACCTGGCATAAGCTCGAAGCTAATCCAAGAATGATCTGTCTGGAAGCAGGAAGAGGAGAGCATAAGAGTCATAAGAGTCATAGCAGAGTCGGGACTTGACGGATGTTCACTTTCACATTGCCATTTGTAAACACTTGTTTGCTTTGAATTTGTAATTGCTTGCCTAAAAATGTAAATGCCTTTTTTGCACAGGTTGATTTCTCAAAATCAATAGAATATCTTCTTTCAAGTATACATATATGTTTCTTTTCTCCCTTTTTACTATTGTGTTTGCAAAAACGTCCAATATTTTTTTTAATAAGCATGTGCATGTAACTTCATGGGCCTTACACGGAAATGGTAATCTAAGTCATGGTTGGTTGATCGCTTGAAATGCAGATAACAAACACAATTACTGCATGTGCGAGGGGCATGTTTGGTTCTATGTTTGATTGGATTTCTCTTTCACTTTGTTGGTGGATGCCTTACCCTTTTGTTTCACAGCTCCGGGTTGTTGGTAAAGGTCACGGGTCAGGGTAATATCAAGGTTACGGTAGGTCGGCAAGATCGGCAAACCTAATTGGAGACATTTCTTCCCCATAATGGCTTTTATTACGTTTCTTTGTCGCACTTTCATGTGTTATCTTGATTGATTGTTTTAGCATTGTCTGCATATAGGATTTTATTTATAACCGAATGTCAGTCTTGATGCGGTGAATGTTTTTGCCTTGAAATTTTTTTTCTCATTTTACTTAATCCATACAGTATTACTCTTTAATCGTTTTTCGGGCATTTTGATACCAACTGTGCCAATTCTTTTGCTTAGCTGAGAGTTTGGAGGAAGGAGTTTAGATAAAAACGATGACTATAGTGGTATGCTTTTAAGTAGAACCCCATTGATGATGTACATGCATTGTTTCAATCTGAAGATGTGAAAAACACAAGAAGGGGGGTTGAATTGTAAATCTTAAAATCAAAAGCTTAGACCACGCGGTATTTTTATCCTGGTTCATTTGATCTCAAACTACTCCAGTCCACCCGTCAAGGTGATTTCTCCTCTCTCCAACGAGGTCTTAATCCACTATATTCAACTGAATACAACAACTACTTTAACAACTGTTAAAGCCTTCTTGAGTCTAACAACAGACCAGTTTATCTCAAGGTAATTCTCTTACAGATAATTGAACAAAAGTGTGTTTGATGTTTTCTAAGAAAAACTATATATCACAACTGTGATAATACACAATATTAAGCTTAGAAAGAAACTAGACTGCTAATGCTTTTGTGTAGGCGTGGTTGAAAGCTTTAGCAAATTGTATAAGTGACATCGATTACGTAGGCGTGTATATGCGTGAAGATGATTAGCCTTTTCTTTTCTCACACAGTTTTGTTTAAATAGCCAAGGAAGAGATACGTTGGTTGTCCATAAATCACTTTCAATGATAATAACGTTCTTTCCTTTTTGAGAAGATCTTGTCTTGGACAAAGCCGTTGGTAATTAATCTGTCTTGAATGCATAGTAACGCTTCAGAGTGTTCTGCTAATGATAATCAGAGTGTTCTTTCCTTTATGTCGACGCTTCTGAGTGCTGATGACTTGGTTAAGATCTTGATCAGAGTCAGAGTATTTTATGCGCAAATTCTGTTCATCAGGATTCAACGTATAACACATGTTATTTGATCTTCTGATGCTGACATATCTTCTGATGCTGATGTTGATACTGCTATTCTGATGCTGATTCCATCAGAGTTTCTGTAAATACACAACATAATTTTAAGTAGCATATATGTCTTATATAAATCTTACAATTTATTTAATCTTGTATTTTGTTATCATCAAAACTCTTACTGAGGGTTGTAGAATCAAACTATGTTCTAACAATCTCCCCCTTTTTGATGATGACAAAAACCGGATTTTTTTCAATTAAAATTAAAGAATAAAAGGTATCAGAGATAAACAAATAACGAATAAAAGGTATCAGAGATAAGAAGATAAAGAATAAAAGGTATCAGAGCAACGAAGATAAAAACTCCCCATGTGTTGATTACTTCTTTTTAATTCCATGAGACCTTGAGCATCAGAACTTTACTTTATCAGAGTTCATCAGATTCATCAGATTCTTGTACCTGTAAGCTTTTCAGAAGAAATAAATTGAAATATATCAGAATGTTAGAATGTTTGAGACTTATGTCTCAGTAATCCGTTATTGAAAAATATCATTCTTTCTCCCCCTTTTTGTCAGTTATCAAAAAGCACAAATAATCAGATGTAAAAAAAATGATAAGAGTTAAAATGCATTTATATTAAAAAACAGAAGCAATGATAAGTTCAGAGCATGTAAAAATATTACAGACAAACATGTAAAGAAGACAAGGAAAACACAAGAAAATTCTAAGAGGGAGGTGGAAGACGTGTGAACAGAGTTTCCAACATGCTCTTGATTTGAGTGTTGGTTTCCTGTTGCTGAGATACCATGTTTGCTATAGCATCAATTTTGATGTCCTACTTATCCATTCTTTCATTCATCAGCATATCAGATCTTTTCAAGTCCTCCAGAGTCTTCCTGTCAAGAGAGGAAGCTTGAGCATCTTCAGATACAGGATGCTTCTCAGAGCTTTCTTCAATATCTTCTTCTTGACCCAAGTCTTCAGCTGGAATCATCTGTTCTTCTGCAGGTTGAACTTTGGATGCTGGACGCTGTTCACACCAAGGAGCAATTTACAGATGGAGAACTTCTTCCTTAAGCAGCTTGCTCAGAACTGGACCTTCAATTTCTTTCAACAGATTGCTGAAGTTCTGTTGAGCCTGTCCGTAGCTCTGGTCTTGCAACTTAAAGGTTTTAGAGCATACCCATCTTTTGAATTTTGTCCAGAGGAGGTCTGATACAGCAGGATCAGCCAGTTCCAGACTTACTTGTTTCAGAGAAGTGATCCACTTCTGTATATCTGTTTCAAAGTTCAATATGCTGGAACCAACATCTGGATGTTTTGGTTTAGGGATAGCAGTTTTGTGGTTGATGGAAGCAAGGCGTTCAAAGACTGTTAAATCAATGACAGTCTTGCTGTGGTCTTCTGAATTTTTCTTAGGTGAGGGAGTGGGAGAGTCAAGAATTACGATTGGACTTGATGGGGAATTTGGTGGAGTTATTTCTGGTGAAGAGGGAAGTTGAGGAATATTTACAGTGGTACCACAGGGCAATTGAATGGCCAAAGGTTGTGGTTCAGGAGATTCAGAGGGTTGAGCCTCAGAGGTTTGAGTCCCAGGTTGTGGAGATTGTTCATGTTGAGGAGAGGGTGGATTAATATCTGGTTGAGGAGATGAAGGTAGAGAGATTTCTGGTTCTGGAGAGAGTGGAATTTCTGGTATTGGTGAGAGGGGAGTTTCAGGTTGTGCTTCTGTGTTTGGGTTTGGATTTGGATTTTCTGTTTCGGGAGCGGAAGTGTGTTGGTCTATATCAGCAAGAACTTTTTCAAGGTGTTGTTCTGGTATGGCTTCAGTATTTGGATTTTGTGGTTGGGATGGAGATCTTCTGAGGGTTAATGATTCAGAAGGGTCAAAGTCTAAGTCAAAATCATCGAAAGTTTGAGGTGTTGGGTTTTCAGATGGAGTTGGAATAGGGATAGATGTTGAAACAGCAGTTGAATCTAAAACAGTTACAGAAGAAAGATTACCTCTCTTCTTGGGAGTCTGTTGAGATGATCCTTCTACAGCAACTTTTCTTTTCTTTGTCTTCTTCAGAACAACCTCTGGAGCCTTCTGCTGAAGATCTTGAATATTAAGATTTGGTGTTGTACCATCAGCTTTACAAGCATCCAGATATCTCAGAATGATTTCTGGCTTAGAGTCAATTTCTGAGAACAGAGGGAAGTCGTCCAGAGGGACTCTTCTGTTGGAGATTTAAACAAAAGGAGTGACGCTGGGCTCCTTCTTAATGTTCTCTATCAACTTCATTTTCTTCAGATTTTTGGCATTCAGCTGCTTGCCAACAGTAGGTTCCAGAGTGCTGATTTCTTGTGCCTCTGTCAAATGATCAATCAGCCTATTCTCTGTCAGAATATCTGATATCAGTCTTCCTAAGGGTATCCAATCCCTTTTTGTACGTTCCTCTTCTCTTGTTTCCTTGACACTTGTTCTGAGATGGTTGAACAGAAGATGAGCCAGATTTATCTTAACCTTCTGAGAGATAAAATAGATCAGAAACTGCTGATCAATATTAATGTAATCAGGAGAGCTGGTAGGCTTGATGTGGTTGAAACAACCCAGAATGATCTTGGCCCAAATTATGTGCTTGTCCTTTAAATCCCTTATCTTGCTGGAGGGAAGCCCCAGCGTGAAGATTTCCCTTGCAATTAGGGAAGCATCTGCACACCTTTCTGCCATATCAATACAATGAACACCACCACCATTGTATCCTATCAGTCTTGCAATCAGGTCTTCAGTAATAACAATCTTCTTCCCCATGATGTAGGATGTAACTTGGTGATTTGAAGACGAAGCGTGAATTCAAAATTCCTTTACCAGAATAGGAAATGTTGGACCCACCAGACGATCAAAATACTTTTCCCAGCCTTGAGCTTTAATTTCTTCAGATAAATCAAACCCATTTTCTTTCAGACTGTTGAAATCCACTATTAATTTTGACAGAACTTCAAGATTCTTGACTGGTGTTAGAAGCGTTCTGAAAGGTACTTCATATTGTTCAGATGAAATAGTTTTCTGGGAACCTGAAGAAGGAATGCTGGAAGAAGCCATGTTCACACGAGGTTTTTGTGAAAAAGATTGAAAGGGTTTCTTGAGAAAGAAGAACACTGAAAATAGAAATATTCAGAGAAAATGGAAGTGACGGTAAAACGTGTAAATGGTGTGACGTGTTTAAATAGATTTCTAAAAAAAGTTTCGAAAACATAAACGTTTAAGAGAGAGAAATTAATAATGATTATTAGCATTTAATGATAGTTGATTTTAGGGGATTCAAAAAGATATTTGGAACGGTTACCCATGACATGTGTCTCAATGCATCCAATCAGCGCTTTGCCTTTTTCAGAAACGTAAACGCGTGTTTAGCCTCAGAAAATGGATGATGACTGGATGACACTTGTTTGCTTTGAGTGAACAACACATTTCTATCCTTGAAATGAAGCGCTCAGATCTTCATGGATAGATTCTGATACAATCTACACTTCTAAAGTTCTGAAAGAAGATTGATCAGTAGTTCACAGAAAAATAAACAAAGTTCTGAAGGTTAACATATGGAATTAAAACAATTTTATTCTGGGCAGAGCTTCATGCTGAGATATTTCAGAATTAAGTTGAACCTATCTTCAGAAAGGGGTTTTGTAAAAATATCAGCCCATTGATGGTATGTGTTAATAAATTTTAAGTTTAGAATCCCTTTCTGAATATAGTTCCTAATAAAATGATGTTTTTATTTCTATATGCTTAGCCCTAGAATGTAAAATTGGATTTTTACTAAGACAAATAGCAGAAGTATTGTCATAGAGGATAGGAATGTTACTCTCAAATATCTGGAAGTCCTCAAGTTGACTTTTCATCCAGATCATTTGTGTGCTGCATCCAGCTGTTGCTATGTATTCAGCTTTTGCTGTTGATAGAGCAATTGTGGATTGTCTTTTGCTGGACCATGAGATCATATTTTCTCCCAGAAACTGGCAGCTTCCAGAAGTACTTTTATGTTCTACTCTGTCTCCAGCAAAGTCAGCATCACAGTATCCTACTAAGCTGTAATCACTTGATTTTCTATAAAACAAACCCAGAGTAGTAGTACCTTTCAGATACTTGAAAATTTGCTTAACTGCTATTAAGTGAGATTCTCTAGGATCTGATTGGAATCTAGAACAAATGCAAACACTGAATAAAATGTCAGGCCTTGAAGCCGTCAGATAAAGAAGAGAACCAATCATACCTCTGTAGACCTTCTGTTCTACCTTTTTACTTACCTCTTCTCTTTCCAAAATGCACGTGGGATGCATTGGAATCTTTGATGGCTTACATTCTGAGAGATCAAATTTCTTCAGAAGTTCTCTGACATATTTGCTCTGATGAATGTAAGTTCCTTCTGGGTTTTGATTGATCTGAATGCCCAGAAAGAATTTCAGTTCCCCCATTAGGCTCATCTCAAATTCTGCCTGCATACACTTAGCAAATTTTCTTCCCAGAGAAGGTTTAGTAGATCCAAATATGATGTCATCAACATAAATTTGACATACTAAAATGTCATTCTTAACTGTCTTACAGAATAAGGTTGTGTCCACTTTCCCTCTGGTGAATTCCTTTTCTAACAGGAAGTTACTTAGTCTTTCATACCAAGCTCTGGGAGCTTGTTTCAGACCATACAGTGACTTCTTTAGTTTGAAAACATATTATGTATTTTTTGAACTTTCAAAACCAGGGGGTTGGTGCACATATACCTCTTCTTCTATATAGCCATTTAAGAATGCACTCTTAACATCCATCTGATATAGAGTGATGCCTTTATTAACAGCGAATGAAATTAAGAGTCAGATAGATTCTAACCTGGCGACTGGAGGAAAGGTTTCTGTATAGTCTATCCCCTCTTGCTGACTATAACCTTGTGCTACCAATCGTGCTTTGTTTCTAATGACTTCACCTTGTTCATTCAGTTTGTTTCTGAATACCCATTTTGTTCCAATGACGTTGAATCCTTTTGGTTTGGGAACTAGATCCCATACGTCATTTCTTGTGAATTGATTCAGCTCCTCTTGCATTGCTAGAATCCAGTCATTGTCCAGAAGTGCTTCATCAATTGTTGATGGTTCAATTAGAGAAACAAGTCGCATGAGGGATTATTCAGAGTTTCTGAAGCTAGATCTTGTTCTGATTGGATCTTCCTTTCTTCCTAAGATTGTTTCTTCTGGGTGATCCAAGCTACTTCTGGATAGTCTTTTCTGAAGTTGATCAACAGAAGGTGTTGGATTGCTTGCAGTGCCTCTTTCTGATGTTGAGGGAGTGTCTCTGTTAAGAGCTTCTGATGACTTGTCTTCAGTACCTGTGAATTCAATTTCCATACATGCAAATACTTCATTCTGCTTTGACTTTTGAGAGTCAAGCTTATCATCAAAACAAACACTGATTGATTCTTCAACAATCTGTGTTTCTGTATTGTATACTCTGTACCCTCTTGAGCGTTCAGAGTATCCTAACATAATACACTTTTGTGCTTTAGAGTCAAACTTGTTCAAATAATTTTTTTTATTTAAAATAACGCAAGTACATCCAAATGGATGAAAATATGAAATGTTGGGCTTTCTGTTCTTCCACAATTCATATGGAGTCTTTTCCAGAATAGGTCTTATGGAGATTCTATTCTAAATGTAGCACGCTGTGTTTATTGCCTCTGCCCAGAAGATCTTAGCAACATTAGTATCGTTGATCATGGTTCTGGCCATTTCTTGCAATGTTCTGTTCTTTCGTTCTATAACTCCATTTTGCTGGGGAGTTCTAGGACAAGAGAAATTGTGCAAAATGCCTTTCTCATTAAAAAATGATTCAAAATATTTGTTTTCAAACTCTCCACCATGATCACTTCTGACTTTGATGATCCTAAGATCCTTTTCATTCTGAACTTGGTTGCAGAAGGTGACAAACACAGAGTGTGACTCGTCCTTGTGTCTTAAGAACTTTACCCATGTCCATCTGCTATAGTCATCTATGATTACTAACCCATACTTCTTGCCATTGACTGAAGCAGTTTTAACTGGTCCAAATAACTCAATATGCAGAAGTTCTAATGGCTTAGAGGTGGAAACAACGTTTTTAGATTTGAAAGCTGGTTTTGCAAACTTTCCTTTCTGACATGCTTCACACAAAGCATCTGAATTGAACTTCAGGTTAGGAAGCCCTCTGACCAGATTGAGTTTGTTAATCTGAGATATTCTTCTCATACTAACATGTCCCAATCTTTTGTGCTAGATCCATTGTTCGTTGTTAACAGACAGAAGACACTTTACATTCTGACTTTTCAGTTCAAAAAGTTTTATTTTATAAATGTTGTTTCTCCTCTTTCCATTAAATAGGATAGTCCCATCTTTCTGACTAACAACTTTGCATGAATTTTGATTAAAGATTATATCATAACCGTTATCACTTAATTGACTTATGGATAACAGGTTATGCATTAATCCATCTACTAATAAAACATTATTTATAGAGGGAAGATTTCCATTACCTACAGTTCCAGAGCCAATGATCTTTCCCCTCTGATTGCCTCCAAAACCTACGTGGCCTCCAGGCTTAAGTTCCAGGCTTTGGAACATATGCCTTCTTCCCGTCATGTGTCGTGAACAGCCAGAGTCCAGGTACCATGATTGGTGTTTCTGCTTTGCTGCTAAAGATATCTGCCACATGTATTATTTTATCCTTAGGTACCCATATTTTCTTGGGTCCTGATTTGTTAGTTTTACCAAAACTCTGGTTGAATTTTAGTTTGACAGAATAATTACTACTAGTATATTTATTGTCATGTGTGTGCCCATATACAAAGTGTGAATCAAGTGAGGTGAGTTTTATAACTAAATACATGGCATTCTTTGGTGTAGGTACCTTACCTTGGAATCCTATTCCTTTTCTGCCATTTCTGCTAACTCCATTAATCATTGAAGCCATTTTGCTTCTATCTATGTTTTTAGCTAGAAACTTCTGAAAGCTGTGATCATACTCCTTGATGATCTCATCAGCACTGCTGGGAGTTTCAGGGATTGTTTCCTTCTGAGAGTTTTGCAATATATTTTCTAATTTTGAAATTTTGTCTTTTAACTCAGAATTCTCCAATTTGAGACTCTCAGTCTTATCAGAGTCAGAAGCAAGATTCCTTTTCAGGTTTCTGAATTTGACTCTGATCTGCTGATATCTTTCCAGAATTTCATTAAGGCTTTCAGCTAGTTCAGCCTTAGTAAAGTTTATAGCAAAGTCAGGAAATACCTCTTCTGTATCTGATTCAGAGTCTGACTCAGAAGCTTCACTATCTTCTATTATGTTTGCCATGAGAGCTATGTTTGCTCTTTCATCATCTGATTCTGAGTCAGCTTCAGATGTGTCAGAATCATCCCATGTAGCCATGAGACTTTTCTTCTTTTCCTTTCCAAACTTCTTTTTGGGCTTTTCCTTCTGAAGCCTTGGGCAATCACTTTTGTAGTGTCCTTGCTCGTTACATTCATAGCAGATGATGTCTTTGTTGTTTGGCTTTCTGCTTCCTGAAGAGCCTTCAGATCTTCTGTGTCCAGAGGAGGATTCTGACCTTGTGTATATGGAGAAGGATTCATTCTAATTCTCCGATCTTCTGGGATTCCTGAACTTCCTTTGCCTCTGCTTCCATAATTGGTTCACCCTTCTGGAGAGGAGAGATAGTTCATCTTCTTCTGATGAAGACGCATCATAGGTTTCTTCTACAGCCTGCAAAACTTTGGAGTCAGATTTTCTGTTAGATTTTAAAGCTAATGGCTTACCTTGCTTTTGAGTTTCATCTGCTTCTAGCTTTATCTCGTGACTTCTGAGGGAGCTGACAAGTTCCTCCAGAGAGATTTTGTTGAGATCCTTGGCTAGCTTAAGCGCTGTGACCATTGGCCTCCACTGTTTTGGCAAGCTTCTGATGATCTTCTTAACATGATCAGCAGTAGAATACCCTTTGTCAAGAATTTTGAGACCAACAACCAGAATTTGAAATATTGAAAACATAGTCTCTATTGATTCACTTTCTTCCATCTTGAATGCCTCATACTTCTGAATGAGCGCAAGAGCTTTGGTTTCTTTGACTTGAATGTTGCCTTCATGCGTCATTCTCAGAGAATCAAACATATTCTTTGCAGTGTCTCTGTTTGATATCTTTTCATATTCAGAATAAGAGATGGCGCTGAGAAGAATTGTTTTGGCCTTGTGATGATTTCTGAAATCACGCTTTTGCTGATCCGACATTGCTTTCCTGTCAATCTTCTGACCACTTCCATCCACTGGGTGCGTGTATCCATCAATCACCATGTCCCACAGATCAGCATCATGGGCCAGAAAGAAGCTTTCAATTTTGTCTTTCAAGTAGTCAAAGTTCTCTCCATCAAAGACTGGAGGTTTGCCACTGAATCTGTCTCTTTCTTCATTGTTGTCATTGCTGATGTTTTGATGTGGTCCTGCCATTGTGTTTTTCTGACGCTGGATCTTGTACTGACACGGTTAAGTGTTATAAGCTCAGAACCAGGCGCTCTGATGCCAATTGAAGATGTGAAAAACACAAGAAGGAGGGTTGAATTGTAAATCTTAAAATCAAAAGCTTAGACCACACGGTATTTTTATCCTGGTTCGTTTAATCTCAAACTACTCCAGTCCATCCGTCAAGGTGATTTCACCTCTCTCCAACGAGGTCTTAATCCACTATATTTAACTGAATACAACAACTACTTTAACAACTGTTAAAGCCATCTTGAGTCTAACCACAAACCGGTTTATCTCAAGGTAATTCTCTTACAGATAATTGAACAAAAGTGTGTTTGATGTTTTCTAAGAAAAACTATATATCACAACAGTGATAATACACAATATTAAGCTTAGAAAGAAACTAGACTGCTAATGCTTTTGAGTAGGCGTGGTTGAAAGCTTTAGCAAATTGTATAAGTGAGATCGATTACGTAGGCGTGTATATGCGTGAAGATGATTAGCCTTTTCTTTTCTCACACAGTCTTGTTTAAATAGCCAAGGAAGAGATACGTTGGTTGTCGATAAATCACTTTCAATGATAATAACGTTCTTTCTTTTTTGAGAAGATCTTGTCTTGGACAAAGCCGTTGGTAATTAATTTGTCTTGAATGCATAGTAACGCTTCAGAGTGTTCCACTAATGATAATCAGAGTGTTCTTTCCTTTATGCTGACGCTTCTGAGTGCTGATGACTTGGTTAAGATCTTGATCAGAGTCAGAGTATTTTATGCGCAGATTCTGTTCATCAGGCTTCAGCGTATAGCACATGTTATTTGATCTTCTGATGCTAACATATCTTCTGATGCTGATGTTGATACTGATATTCTGATGCTGATTCCATTAGAGTTTCTGTAAATACACAACATAATTTTAAGTAGCATATATGTCTTATATAAATCTTACAATTTATTTAATCTTGTATTTTGTTATCATCAAAACTCTAACTGAGGGTTGTAGAATCAAACTATGTTCTAACACAATCCTCCAAAACTGGAGATATAAGGGAGTTAGACCCTCGTTAACCCCACTGAGCCTTCGATGTAGGAGTTTCTTTTCCGTTCAAAAAAAAGAAAGAAAACTTTTTTTTACCAGAGGCAGGGTAGATGTTCAGTTAATGTGACCAAGCATTCGAATTTCAGAAGGAATGTCCCATTTGAGGATCACCATATTTTATCTTTCGCATCATGAGATCAGGAAAAATGTCTAAACCACGATGTTCATTTCCTCACAAAGTCCTGAGGTCGAAATCGAATCGATACAATAATGGCTATCCCTCGCCGACCAAGGAATGAAGCATTTGTTTTCTTCAAAAAAAGAGAGAGAAAGAAAGAAAAAGTTCAAAGACCTAAAGTCATATTGACTTGCTCAGAATGGAAACCATGAATAAGAAAAAAACAAAATGGCCCGCTAAGTAGAAACTTGAAAAAAAGTCGCTTAGGTAAAAGTTAGGGCGTCCCGCTGGACTCCCAGAATGGAAATTCAAAAGATTTTGTCCAGGCAAAAGTTAGGGAAAAGAGAGCCTAAAAAAAAGAGAAAGATTATTCAATTAATTTTTTTAAAAAAATAAGAAGAAGAACAATAATATCAAAAACAAAAGCAGCAAAAGTGACAATCATGTTGGAGAATTTGTCATGATCACTCAACCATTACAAATCCTTTTGAAAGATGAATGCTTGTGATAAGTTAGCTGAACTTAAGACATGAGAATATCACGAAGGGGGTGGGCACCAAATAAATTGAGCCTTGAAAAACTTTTTTTATCTAAAAAACCTTGAACCAGGCCACGTTACAACCTTTAAAAGTCCTAACTGAAACAAGGGTTTAACTCGAAAGCATACTACAACAGGATAGCTTTTCTTAAAAACTCCCAAATATGTGTTGCATATCCATGTTGGTATCTTATCACCCGTATCTTGACTTTTTTTTCAAAAAAGGGAAGAAAGGTTTTGAAATTTTCGCACTCTAGCCAGTGATTCATTCACAACAGAGATGCGACACTTTGTTAAGATTTTCAAACCTAAAGGCTTAAGTAATCACCGCATCAGGTATGTGATTCTTAAAATAAACATCATTCTGCATGCAAAACATTTGTTTGGCATCAAAAAGAGTTTACACTTTGAACACCTGTAAAGAGCTTAATGATTGTCAGAAAGGGAATATTTGGCTTTCTTCTGTTAGACGGAGCCCATGTATGATTAGGACTCTACTTATCCCCAATGAAGATTTGTTTCCGCATCGAAGTTTTATTGCCCCCGGAATCTTCTTTCAAAATCTTCATTCTAAGACTTCAAGTTTGGATATGTCGCACATCCCCAGTGGAGTCGTTTAAATGAGAACTCACTTTCTGAAGAAGTTTTAACTCCCCAACAGAATTGCCAACAGAGGCCCCTCGCCTTGACTTTTCATTTCCCAGCCAATCTGTTGACTGGGGCATCCTTATGTTAAAGAGCTTCCCTTATCACCAGTAAGTGAAGTGGTGAAAAACACAAGAAGGGGGGGTTGAATTGTAAAACTGAAATCTAAAGCAATGAACACGATATTTTTATCCTGGTTCGTTTGATCTCAAACTACTCCAGTCCACCCGTCAAGGTGATTTCGCCTCTCTCCAACGAGATCTTAATTCACTATATTCAACTGAATATTACAGACTGCTTTAACAACTGCTAAAGCCTTCTTGATTCAAACCACAACTCGGTTTGTCAAGGTAACACTTTCTTTCAAAGAGATAAAACTATGTGTGTGGATGTTTTCTACAAAACTTTATCACAACTGTGATGTATACACAAATTGAAGCTTAGAAACTAGATTGCTAAACAGTAATGGAATATCAGAGTGTATGGTTTAGCAAAACTGGTAGAACGAAGATTATGGTTCAGCTTTTGTGCGTGTAGAGATTTGGAGAGCATTAACCATTTCAATCTTCAAAGCCTTGTTTATATAGCATTGGGATGATGAACGTTGGATGCAATATTCTTGATTCAATGCTAATAACAAACTTTCCTTATTGAGCAGATCTTGTCTGGAATGAAGCCGTTGGAATTAATTTGCTTTCAATGCACAGTACCGTTGCTTACTTAATGCAAGTTCTGGCTTGGCTCATTCTGATTCTGCTTCGCTGCTGATGAACTATTGTGTTTCTGTATCAGAGTATTAGGCGCAGTCTTGTTCATCAGACTTCAGCATGTACGAGAGTTGATCATCTGGTTTTGACGTTCTGATGTAGCAACTTCTGATGCTGGTGTCTGAAATCAAGTTCTGATGCTGAATAGATGTGATCTTGCTTATTTCACTCAGCGTATCTGCAAGTCAGAACATAATAATTTAGGCAGCAGATAGTTCAAACATGAAACTTATAAATACTATATGTTTTCACTTTGTTATCATCAAAACTTAAATATAGGGTAGTAGATTCAAACATTGTTCTAACAATCTCCCCCTTTTTGATGATGACAAAAACTAGATATTTTAAATGAAAATAACGTGAAAAGGTATCTGGAATATGTATCAGAATAAGAAGTAAAAGAATAAGGAGTAAGGAAATACTCCCCCTGAGTTTATTACTTCCCTTTGATTATACGTGTTCTTCAGGATCAGATCTTTTAGCCTTTCTTTGAACATCAGAGTATCAGAGTCTTTGATTTATCAGAAGCTTTATGTCAGAGCAGAGCTTCAGAGCTTTTCTTGTCAGAGCTTTGCTTTGGATCAGAGTATTAGGACGATCAGAACTTCATATTGATCAGAGCAACATTGATCAGAGCTTCTAGTCTTCAGAGTGTCCAGGAGCTTCCTTGTGCCTGTAGACTTTAAACAAAACAGAAAAAAACATTTCAAGTAATAAAGTTAGAATGTTTGAGAACTTCTGTCTAGTTAGCCGTTATTGATTTAAATATCATTCTTGTTCTCCCCCTTTTTGTCAGCAATCAAAAAGTGTTGGTGATGTGCTAAAACAATTAAGATCAGAAAAACTAATGATATTAATATAGTTCAGAATCAAAACGAGGAAATATTACAAAACATAATCAAACAGTACATCAGAAAATCAGGGAAAACAAAAAAATCATGTATGAAAAAGATTAAGGTTGAGGAGGCAAGCGTGTGAACAGGCTCTCCAGCATGGCTTGAATCTTTTCAGAAGTTTCATTTTGCTTATGCACCATGCTGACAACAGTGTCAATCTTGCTGTCCTGCACATCCATTCTCTCTTTCATCTTCTGATCGTTTTCATCCATCCGCTGCTGTAGACGCATGTCATTCAGCCTTAGTTCTTCCAAAGTCTGCCTGTCCAAGGCAGCTTGAGACGCATCAGAAGGAGGAGGCTTCTCAGAACTTTCAGCAACATCATCTGCTTGACTTTCAGCCTGAATGGTCTTGTCTTCTTCTGATGGTTGCACCTTTGCAGCTTGCTGTTTCTCAGACCAAGGTTCACTGTCCAGAGGGAGCACGTCCTCTTTCAGAAGCATACTTCCAGCTTCATTCAGAAGTTTGCTGAAATTTTGTTGTGCCTGCTCATAGTTGATATCCTGCAACTTGAGGGCTTCAGCACGTACCCAACGTCTGAACTGTGACCAGAGCTGATCAGAAGCAGCTGGGTCAATTATCCCAGGACAGACTTGCTTCAAAGAAGCAATCCATTGCAACACACCTGTTTCAAAATTCAAAATACCAGAGCCAACATCTGGTTGCTTTGGTTTTGGGATGGCAATTTTGTGTTTTAGATCAGCAAGACGGTCAAGACTGGTTAAGTCAATGAAAGTCCTGCTAGGGTTTTCAAAGGTTTTCTGAGAGGCTGTTTGTTTTGGAGAAGGGGTATCAGAATCAGATATTTCGATTGGAGTGGGTGGTGTTTTGGGAGTTTTGGGTGGTGTCGATTCTGATGAGGATGGCAACTGGGGCATGATAACAGTGGTTCCACATGGCAGCTGCATTGCCAACGGTGATGGTTGAGGTGAGTGAGGGTCAGATTGAAGTGGTGAAGGTGGATTAATTTCTGGTTGGGGAGAGGGAGGTGGAATCTCTGATTGCTCAGGGATCAGAGGTTCTTCTGAGAGTGGTTGTTGTTGTGGTTCTGGTTCTGGTTGTTGTTGTTGTTCTGGTTGTGGAGGAGGAACATTTGGTGGTTCAGAGTTTGGTTGAGCAGAGGCATGTTGACGCTCAATATCAGCCAGCACTTGGTCAAGTGCTGTTGTTGTTGAAATTGTTGGTTGTTTGGTTCTAGGTCTTCTGAGTTTTAATGCCTCAGAAGGGTCTTCTTCTTGTATGGTTTCATCAATGGTAGGGATGGGAATAGATATTCTATGAGAGGTTTGAGGAGGGATAGATGCTGGAATAGTAAAAGAATTTGAAATAGGGGCAGCAGATGAAATACCTCTTTTCTTTGGAGTCTGCTGAGATGATCCTTCTGATGGCGCTTTCCTCTTCTTTGTCTTCTTCAGAGTTACTTCTGGTTGGGGTTGACGCAGATCTCTGATATTCAGCTTTGGATCTGTATCATCTGCCTTGTACGCATCTGGGTACCTGAGAAACATCTCTGGTTTGGATTCCATTTCAGAAAATACCGGAAAATCACTCAGAGGCACTCTTCTGCTGGAGATATCAGCAGTGGAAGTAGCTCTGGGTTCCTTCTGAATATTTTCTATCAGCTTCATCTTTTTCAGATTCTTTGCGTTCAGAGGTTTTCCAATAGTTGGTTCAATAGTGATCAGCTCTTGAGCTTCTATCAGATGCTCAATCAGCCTATTCTCTGTCAGAATATCTGATATGAGCCTTCCAAACGGTATCCAGTCCCTCTTGGTTCTTTCTTCTTCCCTTATTTCTTTCACACTGGTTTTGAGATGGTTGAACAGGAAGTGAGCCAGATTGATCTTTATCTTCTGATCAATAAAGTAGATCAGAAACTGCTGATCCACATTTATATAATCAGGAGAACTTGTTGGTTTCCTGTGGTTGAAGCACCCCAGAACAATCTTAGCCCATACTCTGCAATGATCCTTCAGATCCTTAATCTTGCTGCTGGGCATCCCAAGAGTGAAAATCCTGTTAGCTACCACACCTGTATCAGCACATCTTTCAGCCATGTCCACACAACGGACGCCACCACCACTTTGACCGATTAGCCTTGCAATGAGATCTTCAGAAATCACAATCTTCTTCCCCATAACAGAGGAGATGACTAGATGTTTTGAAACCTTGGCGTGAATCCAAAATTCCTTGACCAGCGCTGGGAATGTTGGTCCAACCAACCTATCGAAATACCTTTCCCACTTTTGAGCCCTAACTTCTTCAGTTAGGTCAAAACCATTCTCCTTTAAGCTTTCAAAATCAATGATTAACTCAGAGAGCACTTCAAGGTTCTTCACCGGAGTGAGGAGAGTTCTGAGTGGCACTTGATATTGCTCAGAGGATGCTTTCTTCTGAATACCTGCAGAAACGCTACTGGAGGATGCCATTGTTCACACTAAAAAGGGTTTTGAGAATGAATTGAAGAAAAAAGGTTTGCAAGAGATGAACTCAGAAATATGCAGAAAATGCTTGAGTGTTAGTGAGAAAGTGTAAAGAATAATAATGAGAGATTAATGTGCTTAAATAGAGTTTTCAAAATTATTTTGAAAAGATAAACGTTTTTAAGAGAGAGAAAAATCATGATTGCCATTTAAAAGCATGATTACTTTTCATTAAATGCTTGCTGATTTTGGGGGATTTGAGAAAGATACTTAAAAACGGTTACCAGACATGTGTCTCAATGCACCCAATCAGCGTTTTGCCTTCTCAGAAGCGTGCATGCGTTCTGCTTCAGAGATATGCTGATGATTGGATGACACTTGTTTGATGTAGTGATCAGCACGTCTGTTTTTGAGCTTAGACTCTCAGATCTTTAGACTTGCATCTGATACAATCTGCATGTGCTATCTTTCTGAAAGGAGATTGATCAGAAGTTCACAGTAAAATAATTACATTCTGAAAGTAAATATATGGAATTAAAACATTTTCACTCTGGACACACTTTCATGCTGAGATGTTTCAGAATGAAATTAAACCTATCTTCTGAAAGGGGTTTAGTAAAGATATCAGCCCATTGATGGTCTGTATCTATAAATTTTAAGTTCAAAATACCTTTCTGAATATAGTCCCTAATGAAGTGATGTTTTATTTCTATATGCTTAGCTCTAGAATGTAAAATAGGATTCTTACTTAAGCAAATAGCAGAAGTATTATCACAAAGTATAGGAATGTTACTCTCAAAAATCTGGAAGTCTTCAAGCTGACTTTTCATCCAGAGCATTTGTGTGCTACATCCTGCTGCTGCTATGTACTCAGCTTCTGCTGTTGACAGAGCAATTATTGATTGCCTTTTGCTGGACCAAGAGATCAGATTTTCTCCCAGAAACTGGCAGCTTCCAGAAGTACTTTTACGTTCCACTCTGTCTCCAGCAAAATCAGCATCACAGTAGCCTACTAAGCTGTAATCACTAGATTTTCTATAAAACAAACCCAGATTAGTAGTACCTTTCAGATACTTGAAAATTCGCTTAACAGCTGTTAAGTGAGATTCTCTAGGATCTGATTGGAATCTAGCACAGATACAAACACTGAATAATATGTCAGGTCTTGAAGCAGTCATATAGAGGAGAGAACCAATCATACCTCTGTAGACTTTCTGTTCTACACTTTTGCTTACCTCTTCTCTTTCCAGAATGCACGTGGGATGCATTGGAATCTTTGATGGCTTACATTCTGAGAGGTCAAATTTCTTCAGAAGATCTCTGATGTATTTTCTCTGATGAATGTAAGTTCCTTCTGGAGTTTGATTGATCTGAATTCCCAGAAAGAATTTCAGTTCCCCCATGAGGCTCATCTCAAATTCTGCCTGCATACACTTAGCAAATTTTCTTCCAAGAGAAGGATTAGTAGAACCAAAAATGATATCATCAACATAGATTTGACATACTAAGATGTCACTCTTAACTGATTTACAGAATAGAGTAGTGTCCACTTTCCCTCTGGTGAATTCATTTTCAAGCAGAAAGTTACTTAGCCTTTCATACCAAGCTCTGGGAGCTTGTTTCAGACCATACAGTGACTTCTTTAGTTTGAAAACATGTTCTGGATGTTTTGTATTTTCAAAACCTGGGGGTTGGTGAACATAAACTTCTTCTTCTATATAACCATTTAAGAATGCACTTTTGACATCCATCTGATACAGAGTGATGCCTCTATTAACAGCAAATGAAATTAAAAGTCTGATAGATTCTAACCTGGCGACTGGGGAAAAGGTTTCTGTATAGTCTATCCCCTCTTGCTGACTATAACCTTGTGCAACCAGTCGTGCCTTGTTTCTGATGACTTCACCTTGTTCATTTAGCTTGTTTCTGAACACCCATCTTGTTCCAATGACATTGAATCCTTTTGGTCTGGGAACGAGATCCCATACGTCGTTTCTAGTGAATTGATTCAGCTCTTCTTGCATTGCCAGAATCCAGTCATTATCCAGAAGGGCTTCATCAATAGAAGAAGGTTCAATCAGAGACACCAGTCCCATAAGAGTTTCTTCGGAGTTTCTGAAGCTTGCTCTTGTTCTGATTGGATCTTCCTTTCTTCCTAGGATAGTCTCTTCTGGGTGATCCAAGCTGCTTCTGGGTAATCTCTTCTGAGGTTGATCAGCAGCTGTTGTAGGATTTCTAGCAGTGCTCCTTTCAGACGTTGAAGGAATGTCTGTGTTGAGAGCTTCTGATGACTTGTCTTCAGAACCTGCAAATGCAATTTCTATACCTGCAAAAATTTCATTCTGCTTTGACTTTTCAGAGTCAAGCTTATCATCAAAACGAACACTGATTGATTCTTCCACAATCTGTGTTTCTGTATTGTATACTCTGTACCCTCTTGAGCGTTCAGAGTATCCTAACATAATACACTTCTGTGCCTTAGAGTCAAACTTGTTCAAATAATTCTTTGTATTTAATATAAAGCAAGTACATCCAAATGGATGAAAATATGAAATGTTGGGCTTTCTGTTCTTCCACAATTCATATGGAGTCTTTTACAGAATAGGTCTTATTGAGATTCTATTCTGAATGTAGCACGCTGTGTTTATTGCCTCTGCCCAGAAAGTCTTAGCAACGTTTGTCTCATTGATCATGGTTCTGGCCATTTCTTGCAATGTTCTGTTCTTTCGTTCTACAACTCCATTTTGTTGGGGAGTTCTAGGACAAGAGAAATCATGCAGAATGCCTCTGTCATTAAAGAATGACTCAAAATCTTTATTTTCAAATTCTCCACCATGATCACTTCTGACTTTAACGATTCTAAGATCTTTTTCATTCTGAACTTGGTTACAGAAGGTAACAAACACAGAGTGTGACTCGTCCTTGTGTCTTAAGAACTTTACCCATGTCCATCTGCTATAGTCATCTACGATTACTAACCCATACTTCTTACCACTGACTGAAGCAGTTTTAACTGGTCCAAATAAGTCAATGTGCAGAAGTTCTAATGGCTTAGAGGTAGAAACAACATTTTTGGATTTAAAAGAAGGTTTTGCAAATTTGCCTTTCTGACATGCTTCACACAGAGCATCTGAATTGAACTTCAAATTAGGAAGTCCTCTGACCAGATTGAGTTTGTTAATCTGAGATATTCTTCTCATACTAACATGCCCCAATCTTCTGTGCCAGATCCACTGCTCGTTGTTAACAGACAGAAGACATTTTACATTCTGACTCGTTAGTTCAGAAAGTTTGATTTTGTAAATGTTGTTTTTCCTCTTACCATTAAACAGGATAGTCCCATCTTTCTGACTAACAGCTTTACATGATTTTTGATTAAAGATTATATCATAACCGTTATCACTTAATTGACTTATGGATAACAGATTATGCATCAATCCATCTAATAGAAGAACATTATTAATAGAGGGAAGATTTCCATTACCTACAGTTCCAGAGCCAATTATCTTTCCCCTCTGATTGCCTCCAAAGCCAACGTGGCCTCCAGGCTTAAGTTCCAGGCTTTGGAACATATGCCTTCTTCCCGTCATGTGTCGTGAGCAGCCAGAGTCCAGGTACCATGACTGGTGTTTCTGACTTGCTGCTAAAGATATCTGCAACATGTATTATTTTGTCCTTAGGTACCCAGATTTTCTTGGGTCCTGATTTGTTAGTTTTACCAAAACTCTGGTTGAATTTTGGTTTCACAGAGTGCTTACTGCTAGTATATTTGATATCATGTGTGTGACCATACACAAAGTGTGAATTTAGAGGAGTGTGTTTAATGGTTAAGTCCATGACATTCTTTGGTGTAGGAACCTTACCTTGGTATCCTATTCCTTTCCTGCCGTTTCTGCTAACTCCATAGATCATTGAAGCCATTCTGCTTCTATCTATGCTTTTAGCTAGGAACTTCTGGAAACTGTGATCATACTCCTTGATGATCTCATCAGCGTTGCTGGGAGTTTCAGAAATTGGTTCCTTCTGAGAGTTTTGTAAAGTGTTTTCTAATTTTGAAATCTTATTTCTCAGCTCAGAATTTTCCAATTTGAGACTCTCAGACTTATTAGAGTCAGATTCAAGATTCCTTTTCAGGTCTCTGAATTTAGCTCTAATTTGCTGATAACGTTCCAGAATCTCATTAAGGCTTTCAGCAAGTTCAGCCTTTGTAAAGTTAACAGCGAAGTTAGGAAATACCTCTTCTGTGTCTGATTCTGAGTCTGATTCAGAAGCTTCACTATCTTCTGAAATGTTTGCCATGAGAGCTATGTTTGCCCTTTCATCATCTGATTCTGAGTCAGCTTCAGACGAGTCAGAGTCATCCCATGTGGCCATGAGACTTTTCTTCTTCTCTCTTCCAAACTTCTTTTTGGGCTTTTCCCTCTGAAGCTTTGGGCAGTCACTCTTGTAGTGTCCTTGCTCATTGCACTCATAGCAGATGATGTCTTTGGTGTTTGGCTTCTTGCTACTGGAGGAGCCTTCAGATCTTCTGTATCCAGAGGAAGAATCTGTCCTTCTGTATCTGGAAGAAGACTCGTTCTGATCAGATCTTATGGGATTCCTGAACTTCCTTTGTCTTTGCTTCCACAGTTGATTTACTCTTCTGGAGAGAAGGGAAAGTTCGTCTTCTTCTGATGAGGATCCATCAGATGTTTCTTCAACTGCCTGCAAAACTTTAGACTCAAATTTTCTGTTAGATTTTAATGCTAAAGGCTTACCTTGCTTCTGAGGCTCATCAGCTTCTAGCTCTATCTCATGACTTCTGAGGGAGCTGATAAGTTCCTCTAGAGTGATTTTGTTGAGATCTTTAGCTAGCTTCAGAGCAGTAACCATAGGCCTCCACTGCTTGGGTAAACTTCTGACGATTTTCTTGACATGGTCAGCAGTAGAGTATCCTTTGTCCAGAACTTTGAGACCAGCTACCAGAATCTGGAATCTAGAGAACATAGTTTCAATGGATTCAGATTCTTCCATTTTGAACGCCTCATACTTCTGAATGAGCGCCAGAGCTTTTGTTTCTTTGACCTGAACGTTGCCCTCATGCGTCATTCTGAGAGAATCAAAGATATTTTTTGCTGTGTCTCTGTTGGAGATCTTTTCATACTCAGTATAGGAGATGGCACTGAGGAGGATGGTTCTGGCCTTATGGTGATTCTTGAAGTCATGCTTTTGTTGATCAGACATTGATTTTCTATCAATCTTCTGACCACTTGCATTCACAGGGTGCGTGTATCCATCTGTCACCATATCCCACAGATCAGCATCATGTGCTAGAAAGAAGCTTTCAATTCTGTCTTTCCAGTAATCAAAGTTTTCTCCATCAAAGACTGGAGGTTTGCCACTGAATCTGTCTCTGTCCTCATTGTTGTCATTGCTGATGTGAGAATTGTTTCCTGCCATTGTGTTTTTCTGACGCTGGATCTTGTACTGACACAGTTAAGTGTTTTAGCTCAGAACCAGGAGCTCTGATGCCAATTGAAGAGGTGAAAAACACAAGAAGGGGGGGTTGAATTGTAAAACTGAAATCTAAAGCAATGAACACGATATTTTTATCCTGGTTCGTTTGATCTCAAACTACTCCAGTCCACCCGTCAAGGTGATTTCGCCTCTCTCCAACGAGGTCTTAATTCACTATATTCAACTGAATATTACAGACTGCTTTAACAACTGCTAAAGCCTTCTTGATTCAAACCACAACTCGGTTTGTCAAGGTAACACTTTCTTTCAAAGAGATAAAACTATGTGTGTGGATGTTTTCTACAAAACTTTATCACAACTGTGATGTATACACAAATTGAAGCTTAGAAACTAGATTGCTAAACAGTAATGGAATATCAGAGTGTATGGTTTAGCAAAACTGGTAGAACGAAGATTATGGTTCAGCTTTTGTGCGTGTAGAGATTTGGAGAGCATTAACCATTTCAATCTTCAAAGCCTTGTTTATATAGCATTGGGATGATGAACGTTGGATGCAATATTCTTGATTCAATGCTAATAACAAACTTTCCTTATTGAGCAGATCTTGTCTGGAATGAAGCCGTTGGAATTAATTTGCTTTCAATGCACAGTACCGTTGCTTACTTAATGCAAGTTCTGGCTTGGCTCATTCTGATTCTGCTTCGCTGCTGATGAACTATTGTGTTTCTGTATCAGAGTATTAGGCGCAGTCTTGTTCATCAGGCTTCAGCATGTACGAGAGTTGATCATCTGGTTTTGACGTTCTGATGTAGCAACTTCTGATGATGGTGTCTGAAATCAAGTTCTGATGCTGAATAGATGTGATCTTGCTTATTTCACTCAGCGTATCTGCAAGTCAGAACATAATAATTTAGGCAGCAGATAGTTCAAACATGGAACTTATAAATACTATATCTTTTCACTTTGTTATCATCAAAACTTAAATATAGGGTAGTAGATTCAAACATTGTTCTAACAGTAAGGACGGTACTGTGTGACTATCTGCATGATCCATCCAATGGTTGCATTCCAAGAAAAATATCTCTCCAAAAAATTCTTTAGCAGAGTTATGTCTCCTAGGTGAAGTCCCATCTCCTCAGTAGAGATTTGTTCCCCCAACAAAGGTTTTCACCTCTCACGTCGGGTTTTGTTGTCTTGGTTTCATCCTTAACACGGCCGCATGCTGTCTTTTTCTGGAGATTACAGTCTTTCCCTTATGTTCTCCCTCGATGCCTGATCTTCAGATGACGCCCTTCTTCAGAAGCTACAATGTCGATCTGATCTTCTATAGGAGTTTGTAATTTATTTTTGCAGCTCCTCTCAATGTTTGTGGATCGTTACTACTAGTTGCTCGGATGTTATTCTCTGCGAAGCTTCGTCTCTTCGAGGTTCCCTCTCTAGCGGTTCCCCATATTTTCTCCTCTCCTTCGGATTTTGCAATTTATTTTTGCAAGTCATGTCAGATTCCTATTTCTTGGTTTTTGGCTTCTCAATTGGCCATTCCCCAGTGAAACTTTTAAACATACATCATTACATCGCATCTACCAAAACGCAGAGCATTTCCATTATATGGAGCATTACGCTATATAGAAAGAATTCAAACATGCATCAGAACAAAAGCTATTATTGTTTCTCACATCCCTAGTGAATTTGCTAATACTTCAGATTAAGTCCACAGCAAGGTCTTCGTCCTCATTATCTCAGTTCCCACCATACCAATATCCTTTTGGCGTCAATCATTTGTTTGTTTGAGTGTCTACTCTTGACTGTAGTTCAGTTTCGCCCTGGCGCGGTCTTCTCGGGTTTAGTCTTCACTACCCTCTCTGGTTCATTCCAATGTCTATTGACGTACCTTTTGAATACCAGTTTCGTCCTGATATTCGCTTTCAGCAGGTTTTTAGGTGTACGCCCTAATCTCCTTGCTTTGGGTTGAGCTCAGAGTTTTGTCTCCTCACCCTGTGCATGAAATTCAGTTTTGTCATGGTGCTCATCTAGTTTAGTTTCGCCTAACTAGTTTTTGAGTCGGTTTTCATCTCGTTTTTGCTTTCTTACCTTGGACCCTTTGACGGTGTTCATTTACCGAGTGCAGTATTCATACTGCATCCCTGGTTTGAAATCTGTTTCCTTTGTTCCTTGGATTCTTCTATCAATTTTCGTCACTGTTTATCCATTGATCTGTGACCAGCAAGGGTTTTGAGAAACATGCACTCTCATCATTTTGCTATGGGTCGAGTTTCACCTCGTTACTCGTGTGTGAAATCCAGTTTCGCCCTGGTACTCATCTTGTTTAGTTTCGTCTAACTGGTTTTTGAGTCGATTTTTGTCTCATTTCTGTTCCTCATTTCTGAGATTCTTTCAGTTCCTTTATACTGTCTATGTTAGTTGAGATTAGCAAGTGCTCCTAGAATCACGCACTCTAGCCACTTTTTCCTTGGGTCGAGCTCAGATTTTCGCCTCCTCACCCTCGTACGTTTTCTTTTCCAGAGTTTAGTTTCACCTACTCTGTAGTTTGAGTTTTATCTCACCTTTTCTGAAGCCCTATTTTTCCATGGCACATCTGTCCGAAAGTTTAGTTGTGTCTACTTTTCTATGTTTTCATTCTGTTTTGACCTGCGTTACAACTTCATTTTGACACATGTCTTGGCGGTTTTCTGTTTCTGTTTCTTTCTTCTTCAAGAGTGTAAATTTTCGGGTTCTTTCGTATTCAAACATCTTCAACCTTGTACGCTCGAAAGTTGTCACTTTTCTCACTTATCATGTTGAAGATATTTGAATAGGAGCAGTTGTTGCACCCTAAAATTTACCCTCTTGATTTAGGCTTATGTTTCATCATAAGCATCATATTGCATTGCATTCATACATTGTGATAGGATCAAAGTACTTTGGTTATCAAGTTTTCCTCAAGCTTTGAAGGTTGATTGCATTGACAAGTGGCTCAAATAGAATCTTATCATCTAAACCTTTGAATCTTTCAAGCTCAAAAGTTTTTGCATATCTCAAGATTCTTTATTCATCTCTTTGGATCCCCCATAAGATTGGAGTTTGTGTTTGATTATAAAAGGGAATCATTCCTTTGATTCACCAGTCAAATTAGGGTTTTGCTTGATTGAGGATATTGATCAATGTACAAGTCTTGATTTGGAAGCTAAAACATTTCATTGGCATTTGGAAGGTATTTGTACAAGAAATTGGTCAAGGTGCCCAGAGGATTTGAAGTTTTGAAAATGATTCATTAGTCTCCTGAAGAGTTGACCAAAATTAGGGTTTGGGTTTTTATCAGGTTTTCTTGAGAATTTTGAAGTGAAACTTTGTACATGGCCTCTACATATTTGGAAGATCATATGTGGGAAGTTTTGATCATCAATTTTGAAGGGAAGTGGATCAATTGTTTCAAAGGGGAAAATGGTCATTTTGGTCAAAATCAGTCAATGTCAAGGTTGACCAAGTGAAATTTTGGCCAATCATCAATTCGAGGATGAAATTTTCATATTTCAAGTCCATTTTGGTCATTGGATCAAAGAGATTGAGGTTTGGGTTGACACTTGTTCTTGAAGAAACCCTAAAAGTTTCTAATTTTGGAAAATAAGGACTTAATTTCAAAAATTCATAGTTTATTCATCTTTGATCAATAAAATGCAAATGAAACATGCTTGGAATTCTAAGAGGATGATCTTTCATCTCCTTTTTGTCTCATGTCCAAATTGAAAACGAATCAAGAATTATGGTCTTTTGAAGTCACAAAATTATAGGTTATTTTCCAAAATTAGTGAATTTCAAGCTAAATTTTGAGGACTTTAATGGATTCAATTGCAAAAACTCAAAACTAAGGGATTGTATATCTTTTCAATACCTTTCCAAATTATGCTCATTTGTTTCAAAATTCAAAAAGTATGAGCAAGTTATGAGCTTTCGAATTTTGAGGCATTTTATTTAAATTTGACAAATATGCAAAATGGCCAATTCATGAGACCTCAAGTTTCAGCCATTATCTTTGTTTCTAATCCAGCACATGACCTATTTGTGACTTGCTAAGGCCCATAAAGCCATCTATTTCATGCTCCATGGACCATGGTGTTTGCTTGGGTACAAAAATGACAAACTTGCTCAATTTGGCAAATTGATCCATACTCTCTCATTTCAAATTATCATGACCTGGAATTTTGAGGATTTATTTGAGTTTATTTGGCTCATAAAATGCAAGGAAAATGAAGAAACGCACGAGCAAACAGCTGAGGCCCATGTGCACCCATTTTTTGGCCAAATCTTCCAAGCTTGCCCCTGAACAGTTTTGAGGACCAATTTCCTCTTCTAACCTTCTCTACTCACACTATATAATGTATTGCAAGCCTCATTTCATGCTAGACATGCTCCATTCATCACAAATCCAGATCTGAACTTTTTTTTCTTTTGCTGAAGTTTTCTTCGATTCTCTCATCTTCTTCGCGCATTCATCAAATTTCCTGTGGATTCATCTTTATTGAAGTGTGTAGATCAAGATCATGGAGTTTGTTGGCTTCTGGAACTAAGGAATCAAAGTTTCCAGTTTCACATTGAGGTGAGATTTTTGAACTTCGATTTTCTTTGTTTAGCATGATTTGATGAATTATTCCATATCCATGATGTATTAGCTGGCCAGACAAATAGGTCTGAGGTATACTTTGTGTTTGATTTGAGCTTGAATCATGTTTTGGAGTTTCTGAAACTCTGTGTGCAGATTGTTTTTATTTTGAGTTTTCATGAGCTTCGTACTGGACCTACACTTGATGATGTTGCTTAATTCGAGTTATTATGGATTCTTTGTTATGTTAGCTTTAATTTGCCCTTGATTTCATAAAAAATGGTGTGAAAATGAGTATGTTATGTTGATCTGAATATGAGCCCTAAGACTGAGTGTTACGCACGTTTTTGAGTTTGTCCAAAGGTTGAAGATGATGTGGTGGCACTGCATGATTGGTCTGTTTGAATTTTTGTCTCATTTGAATTATTTGTTTTATTTGGTATTTTGTTTGATTTTATTTTCTGATCAAAATATTTTTAAAAATCATAAAAAAATTACCATAGGCCAGTAATAATTTCTAGTATTTTTTATATTTTTTTTGAAAATTTTTAAAATAATTTGATTGGTTTAAAAAATTTATAGGTTTAATTAGTTAATTGTTCAAAGTTTATTTTTATTTTAATAATTCCTTTGATCTAAAAAATCCACAAAAAGTATTTTGAACCCATAAAATAATGTAAAGATTGATTATGATTTTGGTTTATCATTTTTTTTGATTAAAAATTTAATTTCAAAGGTTATTTGTAATATTTGTTTGTTTGATTTTTAATTTAATATTTCCTTTAATATTTCCTTCGGTAATTTTGGACTAACTCAGAATAAGGGATCCCTAAGCCCTTTGCCAAGACTTTGACTTCAATAGTTTGCCCTATACCTACATAGGCCTTCTCTTTAGAAAAGTTCTGAATTTTGTCAAATTCTTCTAGAGCTGGTGCTAGCTGGAAGTATTGGAAAGTGAAGTATCTCAGCGGAGGGTCGTAGAACTGAACAAGGGCAACAACAACATCTATTTGGACCTCTACTATGGTTAAGTCACGGGTATCTCCATAGCGGTGAGCATACATCTTCAGAGCTCTTTCAGATAATTTCCCTTTTATGGCTTTGATTTCAGATAGGTTTGGCTTAAGGGCATTGACGCAGACAAGTTGTTTCCCTTTGGTATCCATTTTCAAAGATAATAACCAAAATCTTGATTTTGTTACTTTTTGTTTTTTACCCTGTGAATAAGACAAACAAAAAGAAACAAATGATGAATATATGCGAAATGTATGAATGCATGGATGCAGGGTTTAGTGACGGGATTTTGTGACAGGTACCTTTATAAGATAGGCTCTTAGTTTTGACCTATTGTTAATCTACCCTCCTAAAAGGTAGCTTCCTTAAGGGTATCATGAATAACACCAGAGAGAAAAGGCACTAGGGCCTCCCTTAGGTGGAGCCTCTTTATGGACCCAGACTTTTGTCTCAAAGTCGTGAAAGGTCTCGTCATGAGATTTTGGTTAGGTTTGATACAAAGAGTCATGGGTGGCATTCCAAAGTCCTACTCATCAAAAGGATATCTCTCGATAAGTATTCCTTTTGCGGAATTTCACTGACTCTAGGCGAAGTCGTCACATAAACTCGCTAGGATGATGTATCCCCTAAGCTAATAGACGAACCTTCTTTCTAAGGGTTATTTGAAAAAGATTTTTTTTGAAAATAAAATCCTGCCGCACAACAAATATATAATGATAAAAAAATAGACAAGAATAAATAAATGCATAAATAAATAAAGAAAATAAAAACCCCACCAAAAAAAAAACCTAAAACTTAGAGGAAGGCTTTTAAACCTAGGGTTGAAGTCCCTAGCAGAGTCGCCATCTGTTGCAACTGGATTTAAAATCAAGAGTCGCCACTACTAGTTTTTATCCCAAGGAAAGGCATCTAATAGGAAACCCTACTTTACAAAATAGAGATTCTAAGTTTCAGACTTCTTCAGACGAAAGGAAGGTGTTAGGCACCTTTCATCTACCTTATTCTTAAGGATGCTAGTTTTAGATTGTTTTAGGTTTAACAGTTAAGTGCAAAGGGGTTTTAATTTTTTAATAGGGGAACTCGCCACGATTTTTGATCGTATGCCTACGTATCCTCTTATGAGGAATCAGAGTCTCAATTTATAGTTCATACGGGTTTGTGTTTTTTAGGGGTTGTAAAATTATTTTGAATTGCCTCACATTTAGACCAGGTGTAAAGATAGCGGAACTTTGGACTAAATGCAAGATCAGTCAAAATATATTTGGAACCCTTTTGCAAAAAATTGTTTATTATATTAGTTCATTGCAAAAAGAAGATTTGATATTTGATAAGTGTATTTTAATTATATCAATTGCGAAAATTCTTAATTAATGCATGATTTAAAATTTGAATGCAATAATAATAATATACGCATGAGTTTTTGAATAAAATAATTATTTTAATATGATAATAAATAATAATAATATTTTATTAAAATAAATTAAAATACTAAAAATGATAATTATTGTAAAAAAAGAAAGAGATAATAATAATAATAATAATAATAATAATAATAATAATAATAATAATAAAGAAAGAAGTAAGAAAATATAAAAATTATAAAATTAAATATTTCTAGGGGGTGTATCCTGAGTTAGGTAGTAAAAAGATAAGGGTGTGAATAGTGAGGGACTGAATTCTGATATTGAATTCAGACCCAGTTGGCCTAGGGGTGCATTTTTGTATCTAGCGAGTAAACAAGGGGTTTAAGGAGAAACTAGGTGCAAGTTCAGATATTGAACAAGGCCTAGTGGTAGGGGGTGCTACACTGGCCTTCTTAGTAGAAAAATAGAAAAAAGGTGGTGTGAAAATGAAAGGTCTAGGCCAAAACACGTTTGAAAGGCGCCCATCTTAGACATTATACGCCAGGGTGCATGGAGCTTATAATGGACTTTACCTCACGTTCGTCCAGTGATGATCATACGAATATAATGGAAGGTACATTTTAATTACCGCATTGGCGCGTATATAGAATCTCTACAGAACATAAAAGTTATTTGTTTTCCATTATTCATTTCATTTTTGTTTTTCAATTAAACCCCCTTTGCTTTCTCTCTCACTCGAACCAATACAAACCCTCTTCACCTTCTTCAACCCTAACCCCAAAAATCCCCCCCCCCCCCCCCCCCCCCCCCCGGCGGCGATGCTGTAGTATCAAACTAACCCTATCATAAATCAACACTACAAAACCATAATCAAAATCAGAACAAAAAGAAAGCTATGTTTTTTACCCTGTTTGCCTTGTATTTTGACTTCAAGCGTTTGCCCGATTGGAGGATAATCTCTTTCCCCTTTCAATTTGTAGGTTACGGTGATGTTTCAAAGGCGGAGTATCAGTGGTGGATGATGAGGCAACGGCGGCGGAGATTAGGGTTTCAGATGTTGAAACCCTAATCACTCTCTTCATTCGTCTTCAACAAACTGCGTTAGTATCTGGAGTTTCTTTCGTCTTCCTTCATCTCAAATTTCCTCAATTTTTTCTCTGTTTCTGTATTCAAGCTCCCCTCTTTTTTATTTCCAATTTTGTATTTATAAGGTTTTGTAGCAATTGTTGTTACAAATTAGTTAACCTAGATTATGGATTTAGAGATAATTAGAGATTGTAATTGCTTTATAATTGATTTGGATTAGGCTTGTAATATATTCAATTGGATTTGGTTTTGTAAATTGAATGTAATTTGAGATTGGAATTGATTTGTCCGTAATATTGATAAACATAGATGATGTGTTACCAGATTTGATTTTGTAATGTTTTAGTTCTGTATATATTTTATGTTAGAAATTTTGGGCTTTGAGTTGGATAAAAAGATTTTGTGTAATTTGGTTTTGAACTGTAAAAAGATTTTATTTTTATTCAATATGTACAGTACTAGTTCCCACTGAAAATGCGCATATTCTGCTCACTAATTGATACCTTATCTGTTTATTTACTTTGGGTCTGCGTTTTTTATTCTTCTTCTTCCTAGCAACAAATTTTTGTTACAACAAACATTTCCTACGGACTGGACCTGAATTTTAAAAACCAACCTTTTTCCAACATTAAACTCATTTCTTTTTTTAAGAAAGACTCTTAATAAAATGATTATATAAAAATAATAAAATATTTTAATAATGAAATAATTATAATAAATTTCTTAATAATTTATAAAAAGATTATAATGAAACTTAATAACAATAAACCAGAAATGATTTTCACATAAAATGTCAAATGGGCCCAGTCTGTATCCATTGTCTAGGCTTTTAAAAAGAACTATTACGTGCACCCCCCTTTATATTATCCAATGACCAAACGAAAATGGCCAACTGAATGGGCTTGTGACTTGAAGTTTTACCCCTCTCTTTACTAAAAACAACAAAACCTAATGGGCCTTATACAATTAAAAATCTCAATTTCCTTTTTTGAGTTTAGATAAGAGCTCCTTATAAAACTTTAATTGACTTTCACCCCTTATAAACAAAATATTACCCCTTTTATATTAGAAAAAGCTTCTATTTTAGAATTTCATGGGCCATTGGCCAACATGCTTCGCAAATTGGCCTATGGATATACGGGTCATTCTAATTTAGAAAGCCTCACTCCCTTGAATTAAGGTACACCCCTTCTTAGATTCTTTAAAAAATGGGCCATCAGATATTGCTGGACCATCAAAACATTTTTCTTCCATTTTTAACCTTGAAAATGTGATCATATAGATAGGTCAAATTTGGGGTACGACAGGTTCCATTAGCGTCAATGTTGGATTACAACTTTCCATCTTCTATTTTTTCAATATTTATTTTTCATATTTTTCCTGTGAAATAAATATTCATGTTTCTTCTTGTCGAACCTCCAGACCAAGAAAGAATCTCATCAGACCTAAGTTTGTCATTTCGAATTCACTTGTCATTGTGCTCTTGAATTCTTCTATCATATGATCATCACTGCCTAGAAAAATAAGGTCATCGACATAGAGAGCAACAAGTAATACATTACTTCCATTTTTCTTCAAATAGAGGGCATGTTCTTAAGGACATTGCTCGAACCCATTCTCCTTGAAATATGTGTCGATATGTGTGTTCCTTCCCGCAGTGCTTGCTTCAGCCCATATAGCGCTTTCTTTAATTTCAACACCTTCTTCTCTTCTCCAATCCTCATATACTCTAGTGGTTGTTCAACATAGACTTCTTCTTCGACTACACCATTCAAAAATGTTGTCTTGACATCCATTTGAAATATCGACCATTTGAATTGAGTAGATTGAGAAATGAGCAATTGAATTGTTTCCATTCTAGCAACAGGTGCAAATACTTTGTCCTAGTCAATTCCTGCTTTCTGTTTGTATCCCTTCGCAACAAGTCACGCTTTGTATTATTCTATTTCTCCTTGAGCGTTCATGTTTTTCTTGGATACCCAATTTACATCAACGGGTCGACTACCTTTTGGTAATTCGACTAGCTCATAAGTGTTGTCGCGGTCTATTGCTCTAATCTCTTCATCCATGGAACTTTTCTACTTGTTGTCTCATAGCGCTTTTTCGAAACTGATATTTTCAGCATCTGCTAGAAGGCATACAAGGTGTAACTCATTTTTCGAATTATACAAATGTTGCAAACTTCACATTCTGGGTTATAGAGGTTCATCTTCATTTTCAGAATCTTCATGTTCTGTTGTAGTGCTTGTTGGTACAGTGATAGATGATTCTTTAACTTCATCAATAACTTCTTTCGACTTGTTCCAGTCCCACTTGCTTGCTTCATTTATTTGAACATATCTACTCACTATCACCTTCTTTCTTATAGGATCGAATAGCTTGTACCCTTTTGTATTCTCATCATATCCAATGAATATGTACTTTTTACTTTTGTCTTCAAGTTTCTTTCTTTGTTGATCTGGTACATGTGCATAAGCTACACTACCTAATACTTTGAGATGATAAATTGTTGGCTTCTATCCGCTCCATACTTCTTGTGGTTTTTGATCTTCTAACTTCGAATGTGGACATCGATTATGAACATAAATGGCACATTGTACAACTTCTGCCCATAATTCTTTCGACATGTTCTTGATCTTAAGCATTGATCGAATCATGTGAAGAACTATTTGATTCTTTATTTCAGCCACACCATTTTGCTGAGGTGAATATGGTGCAGTTAGGAATCTCCTTATGCCATGCTCTTCACAATACTTCATAAAGGCTGTCGAAGTGTACTCACCACCTCTGTCAAATCTAACTGCTTTGATGTGTTTGTTAGTTGTCTTCTCCACCATTACTTTGAAATTTTTGAACACCTCTAATGCTTCAGACTTTTCTTTCAAGAAATAAAACCAGTTTTTTAGTGAGAAATCATCGATAAAGGAAATGAAGTTCCTTTTGCCACTTAAAGATTCCAGACTGATTGGCCCACATATGTCGGTATGAATTAATTCGAGAATATGTTTAGCTTGATATTCTGCCTTCTTTTGAAATGAGGTTCTTATTTGTTTTCTAAGCACACATTCTTCACAAAACCATCCTTCATAATCCATGTCTGGTAGTCCGTGCACCATGTTCCTTTTCGCCAACCTTCTCAAACCAGCATGATGTAGATGACCAAAGCGTAGATGCCCGAGTGACGCTTTGTCTCGTATATCAACTTGTAGACATTTCTCTCGAACATTCCTTAAATTCAATTTGTACATTCGATTTCTCTCCATTTCAACATGAGCAATCAGATGTCCCACTATGTCCTTCAAATGCAGTACCCGATCTTTTATAAGTATCAAAAAACCTTTTTCTGTAAGTTGTCCCAAACTCAAGATGTTGGTCTTGAGATCTGGTACATAATAAACATCTTCGATTGAACCAATCAAGCCATCCTTCTGTAAGTAACAGATTGTACCCTTGCCTTCGACCTTCACTTTTGATGCATCTCCGAAAGACAAATTACCATCTTTTATTTCTTTTAGTTCTTTAAACAAGTGTTTGTGACCACACATGTGATTACTCGCTCTTGAGTCATGAAACCAAACATTGTCATTATTTGTGTTGATTTCATTTTGGGCCATCAACAGAAAACCTTCATTTGCTTCAGCTTCTAAAGCTATATTAGTTGTTTCTTATACCTTCTTTTCGATTCGATAATATTTTGCAAGATGACCCATTTTATCACAATTATAGCATTTGTAGGAGTTACAATCCTTCGCGTAATGACCATACTTCCCACACTTGTAGCATTCAAAGTTGGAGTGGTTCGACCGACCACTTCTTTGACAACGTCCCATGCCACACCAATTTTGCTAGTTCGACTATCCTATCTCGAAGTTGCTGCCTCAACCACTTCGACCATTGTCACGACCTCTACGGCCACGTCCTCTTCCTCAAAAGTTTTGAGAAAAGAGTACCTTTTTGTCTTTGATTGACTCCTTTGTTTGATTTTCTTCCTCGACTGCTTCTTCCTCCTTTTTTATCTTATGTTGTTCATGTGCTTCAAGAGAACCAGCAAGCTCTTCGACTGATAGCGTCAAAAGGTATTTCGACTATTCTATTGCACACACAATATTCTCAAATTTATCTGTTAAAGATCTCAAAATCTTTTCAACAACCTGTGCATCAGTTACGGTTTCACCATTTTTGATGAGTTGGTTCACCACCTTTTGTACACGCGTGATGTAGTCAGATATAATTTCTGACTTCTTCATCTGCATCCTCTCCAATTTACCATGAAGAGTTTGGAGTCGTACTCTCTTTACTCGGTTGGCTCCTTTGAAAATTTTCTCCAACGTGTCCCATGCTTCTTTCGACGTAGTCGAACCGACAATATTTTCGAAGCCTGATTCGTCAACAGCCCTGAACAACATGTATAGTGCCATTTTATCCTTCGATCGCAAATCTTTCAACGCCTTGTTTTGAGCTGTCGTATATCCTTCAACATATGTTGGTTCTTCAAACCCATCTTTGGTCACAACCCACGCGTCTAGAGACCCTATGAGAGCTTTCATTTGGATACTCCAGTTTTTGTAATTTGACTTTGTTAGCCGTGACAACGACATTTGATTCATCATGTTTGCCATTAGCTCTGATACCGATTTGATAGAAAGGAAGCAAATACTTTATATTTTCTTATCAAATAAAATACAACCTTGGTCTTTATATATACTCATAGATTTATGCTATCCTAGGAAAACTAAATAACATTAGTAAATACTATTATAGGCCAATATCTCTTGGCCTTCCAATTACAACAGACTCTTAATCTTTCCACTAATTTATTAATAAAACCTACTGACAACAACATTAAAGTTTATTCAACAGATTTTGTTGAAGTGAGAGAGACAGAGAGAAAAATGAGAGTTTGTTATTCTGTTATGGTGTGTGTTGCAATGATGATTTTTTTTTATTTAAGGTGAGGAAGTGTATGATAGCGTATCTTGCGCACACTAATCCTTTTCTTCAGCATTTGAAAAATCTTTTTTTATATTTGTGGCATAACTCTTCCACCCTGCATGCATGCAGTGATGTGTGTGGTTAAACAAGGTAATATGATGGTTATATTACATAACATGTATTGCATATCCTATACGCACTGCCCTTCTAACATGCAATATCTGGCCAATAAATAGTGCATACGCCCCTGGCTATAGAGCTCTCTTCGTGCACCTTTATCTGGACGCGCATACCCTCGTTTCATGAAATCTCCACTTCATTGGAAACTTTGATGATCAAACTCCATCTTTTATGTTGACAATAAATTGCAAGGATACTTGTACACCCATGAAAATTGGTCTTGAAGTCTTGACATCATAAACTAGTTTATACTTCAACAAATTCGGTAACGTTTTTGACTTGTCTCTTTTCATGTGCACAACTTATTGAGCTTATACCTTGTGATTCAATAGACCAACTGAGATTATGCTAAATGGAATGCTACAAGATCATAGGGCAACTCTCATGTTGAAATGGATTTGCAATGAAGCCTCATTCACCAGATAAATTAACTATGAAACTCACCTCTTAGAATTGATCAAAAGACTCAACATTTTTATATTGTCGAAACAATTCAAAATTTTATGAGCTCCTATCTTCCAAACCTCATAACTCACCATCTATGCCTCTTTACATAAAGATCTCAAGACCAAAAATGGAGAGAGAACTTGTGTGAACACTTCTTATGTTGAACACCCATCAAGATATGACTTGTTTCATCTTTAAAAATGGCCCTGAAGTCATGGTATTATGTTTGATTGCCTTATTAGAAAATTCAATAAGTGTCAAATTTGCAAGCATAATGAATTCACATCTTGCCACCTTTGTATCTTTTGATCCACACCTCTTTTGGACATGAATCCTTCTGTAAAAGTGTAGATGGTTAAGAGATGAACAACTTTGCAGTTGGATACAACTTGAAATAATGATTGGTCACACGTGTGACTTGGACTCAAAGTCAGTCATTTAGACATATTGAAAATTCTGCAATTTTCACTAAGTATGGAAAAATCCAAAGTTAAATATCATGAATTTTCAAGCTCCCTAACTCAAGATATGAGCACTTTTTAGGGATAACTTCTCAAGGACAAAAATGAAGTACAAAGTTTCCTCTTTAAAATGAACATGAATTTGCGAATTTCTGACCATGGATGAGTGAGATAGAGAATTGACAATATGGCTTGATGAACACAAAAATTCTCAACAACTTGGAAAAAATTTCTAAGTCCAAGATTACTTCAAATGAAAGAAATCCCACTTTTGACTGATTCTTTTGAATCATATCAATAAATGATCACATTTTATCTCATTTTGACTTTTGACAATAATTTTGACCAAAAATCTCATTTGGTAAACCTTTGACTTTCTATTGACTTTCACTTGTACATTCTCAAATCTCTTCTTATCCAATCAACCTTGATTCTCTGATAAAATGTGAAGATCGATAAGCCACATATGGATTATTTAAGAGCAATAGAAGACCAGAGAACCACTCTAACTTAAAAATTCAGTCATAACATGTTATTGATCAAAACCCTAATTTAGTCATAACAATGTAAGAGAAATTGATCAGAGTTCTAAAACTCTAATTCCTCTGAGATAGCCTGAAAATCTCTTGAACCAACATGTCTTGTGTATTGAGATGATAATCCTGATGATGAGATTTCACATATCCAATCCTTATAGGTCAAAACTTCTTCTCTTAAGTGATACACACTCACACAATTAATACCTTTGATCTCATATCATTGAGTTAATGCAATGAAAATGATAAATATGATGATGAAACATAAGCTATTTTTTTTATAAATAAGATGGTAAATTTTGAGGTACTACAGAGATCTCATATCTAGATGGTGATTTCTAGATAGAAGTTGCAGAAGGTAGTGATTAGACGGGAAGTTGTAAACTGAGACTGTTTAGGCTTTGAACTAACGTTATCATAGTGAATTTCCTTCCTAGCTTGGTAACCTCCAGAGTAGATGACGTTGGATAAAACTTGATTAACAATCTGTTGTGTTATTTATCATTCTGCAGTTGATTTTACATGTTGATATTATTCTGTATCAGAAACAAATGTCTCAATATTTGTCTTGACATTGTGTTCTGATATTGAGTTATCAGTGTTAACATGTGTTGTAAGTGTCAGAATTTCAAGTCTTAAAGACATCATAATAGTTATACTTCAAAATTAATTTATGCAACTACTTCTAAACTTCGATCAATCATTTAATACAACTTATAAATATCAAGCTTATTTTAAATAACAATAGAAAAATATATTAAATTTAAAGATAAGATCATAATTAATAGGTTGATGTCAAAGAAAAGATCGTCATTAATAAAATTAAATCAATTAATACATAAAATAATGATTTTTAGAATAAAAAACAAAAATGCTACTTCCTCGCTTTACAATAGATGTCTTCTTCCTATTTTTATTTGTCTTAAATTATTTATCCTTTTAAAATACTAATATGAACTCTATTATTTTTTCCATTAACTAATCCTTATTTATTGTATTTTAACTCATATAACAACTTCACTACTTAGGGGTGTCCAAAAATGAACCAACCCAATAGAAAATCGCAAATCAAACCAAATCAAATCAAATCGAAACCACAAAAAAACGTATTTGGTTTGGATGTGTTTCAGCCATCTATTAACAAAACCGCATGGTTCGGTTCGGTTTACGGTTTGTATTTTGCAAACCAAACTAAACTGAATCAAACGGCAACATGTTACAATCTAAATTTTACTTAACGTACATCCAACTCAAACCTAAACCTATTATACCTTAGCCTTATGATTACGAACAATTTTCTCATCCTTAAACTTTTGTTTCAATTTCAGTCTTTTCAATCTCTCCTAATATTATCGCGCATTCTTCGTTACATACATCTAGTCTCTTCTTCTCTAATCTATACTCTCTTATGTTCTTCCTTTTTCACTTCTCATTTTTATGCAAATGTTCCCTCTTTGAATTTCATTTTTATCGCACATCTTCTTCTCTAATCTCTCCTCTCTTATGTTCTTTCTTTCTCATTATCACTAATCTCTCATCTCTTCTATCTTTTTGTTTCATTATAATTTTTTATATTGTTTTATGCTATTGTTTCATGTTTATTATTTTACTTTTGTCTAATCTAATTTTTACATATTAAATGGGAAGTTGTTTTCCAAATATGATGAGTTTTGTTGTTATTTGGTAGTGTGTGAATGACTAAATACAAAGTTATATTGTCATATATATGTGTATGTATGGTTCAATAAAATATTTGTAAAAAATGGAACCAACCGAACCAAACCACATTGTTTTGGTTTGATTTGATTCGATTTTTTTTCTAAAAGTCAATTGAATCAAACCAAACCACACGTTTTTTCTCTTGCGGTTTGAATGATTTTTAGCATCAAAACTGCCTAAACCGCACCGGGAACACTCCTACCACTGCCTATTATTAATATGGTTATTTTAATAAACGATACTCGTTTTATTATTAAGACTTAAATAATCTTTTGGTCCCTGTAAGTTAGCGTCTTTTTAATTTTTGTTCCTGTATTTTTTTTCTTGGATAAAGTCCTTAAATGTTGAATTTCATTTGGTTTTAGTCTCTAAAACGAAAATCTGCAGGTTTCCTGCGGATTTACCTTCGAATTAACTTTAGGGACAAAAACCAAAAAAATTTTAACATCCAATGATCATTTCCAAAAAAAATAGATATAGGATCAAAAGCAAAAACGCGCCAACTTTTAAGGATAAAAAAACTATTTAAACCTATTATTAAAATAAACACAATTATTTAATTGTGAAAATTAAAAAAAAAAGCATATTATCTTAATAAGATTGGCCATTTATAAGAAAAAAAACAAAGTTGTTTTCTCAATGGAAATATATTTATTTTGGTCCCTTAATTATACCTTTGGATTCAGATTGGTCCCTTAATTTTTTTTCCGTTTCACTTTGGTCCCTTAACTTTCAAATTATTTCATTTTCGTCCTTTTTGACTAATTAGCCACGTAAAAACTTTAAAATTCATCGCTAAATCCGTCGCTAATTGAACAAAAAGGACCAAAATTAAACGTTTTAAAAGTTAAGGGACCAAAGTGACACGAAAAAAAATTAAGTGATCAATCTAATTCTAAAGATATTATTAAGA
The DNA here is from genome assembly GCA_948472305.1 of Vicia faba. Lineage (NCBI taxonomy): Eukaryota > Viridiplantae > Streptophyta > Magnoliopsida > Fabales > Fabaceae > Vicia > Vicia faba. Next base: position 1,013,656,563 of record OX451735.1, read on the forward strand.
GACCAAAATAAGTATTTTATCTTTTTTAATCAACTTAACATTTGACTAATTTTTGTTCAATAAAAACGCAACACAATGATTCATTAATTTCCATATGTGCAACTATTCTTTCTAAATAGTTTTTTTTCAAAAGGAATATATAAAAAATGATTAAAAAAACAAATAAAATGTATTTATTACTTCATTCGTTTTATAATAGATTCATTTTTATTTTATTTTAATTTATTTGGCCTTCTAAAATATTTAATATAATATTTATTATTTATTTCTACTAATTTACTCTTATTAATATTTTAATTTATGTAATTACTTTATTATTTATTATTAATAAAGTTATTTTAATAAATAATAATTTATTTTATTATTGAAATCAATATAATTAATTATTATCTTAAAAAGTATAAAAAGTTAAATTAAAAAAAAAACATACCATGGGACGGAAGGAGTAAAAACAATTAAAAAGTATAAAAATTAAAAATAAAAATAACCTAACAAGAAAAGCCGAATCTATTCTTGGTTCAAAGCTCGTCGGTTCCCCATGTATGTGACCTTGTTGAGGGAGATGGGTCTACAACTTCCCTTCTTGGACTTCCAGGTGGCGGTCTTCAGGCATCTTCGTCTGGCTTTGTCCCAGCTGCACCCAAACTCGATCACCTTCTTATGAACTTTCGAGATCGTTTGAGACCATCTGGGCATTGGGGACAATGTCTATCTGTTCTTCTACTATTTCCATCTTCAGAGGAAACATTTGACTCCCAATAAGGTTGGATTTCCCTGAAGCAGGAGAACAAAAAACTTTTCAAGGCATACCTGGAGTCTATCTATTTTTTCAAGGTGAAGTATATGCTTATTCAGCCCGTCTGAGAGATGAAGTTGTTGAATGTCTTCAGGGTTGCTCCAGCATATGACAAGAATGTGGCTCCCATGCTGACCGAGGAGGGGAAACATGCAAACAAGCTGGTACCCAAGTTTCTCTTTCATTGAACTGATAAGCAATATGAGAGGGGGACTGCTGTCTATGTTTAGAAGAAGGATCAACTCGGTGTCGAGGACCAGGCTAGATTCGATCGTCTTTGTGTGTTTATTGCAGGATTCCCTCCTGTCCAGTGTGTGGGAACAGGTGGGAAGCCGGTTGTTGATAAAGGCGGGAAGGAGGTTTGTGACTTGGGTTTCATATGCGCCAAGGAGATCCTCGAGAGTGAGGATCATGCGGCGTATCTTGGTAGTCTCTTTATGATTTGATTTTCTTTATATGCATGACATATTAATTTTTTCTAGTTGTTGGTCGTTATTTGTTATTTCCTCGTAGATAAGATGAATCACGCTAAAGAACGCCTGGAAAAGACGGCTGCTTTCAACCTGAAGAAGGCGCAGAAGGGTGCCAAGTTTTCTCCGCCCAACACAGGGATGGCTCCTCAGTCGGGCTCAGGTCCTTTATCGTCGGGGTCGGTTACCGGGGCTCATTCCCCTCTGCAGGTGTCTTCAAAACATAAAAGGCAGCGCAACAATGGAATTGTTGATATGGCCAAGGAGAAGGAGAAAGGGAAGTACGAGTTGCCTCCTTGCTGGCATGACAGGTCCTTTTTCGAGGGTTCCTATCTGTACCTTCTTTGGGGTGAGTCTTTTTTGCTCGAGGAGCTAGATTGCCTGACCAAGAGGATAACGCTAACTCGGGATGCTAGGGTAATTATGAGGGTTTTGGAGATGGTCGTGGAGTAAACTGAGGGGGTTCTTCTCACGAGATGGATATGAGAAAGCTGCGGACAAAGCTGGCCGAAGTCGAGAAGGGGTGTGCCGATGATGGGACTGCCCGGAAGTTAGTAGAGGAGAAGATGGAAAATTGGCCAAAGTCCATAAGGCACTGTTGCTCGAGAAGAAGACTTTCGACGAATAGGTGGAAACCTTAACTATAAAAGATGCTCCTATCGAGGACGAGCCAAAGGAAGCCTAGGGCTTGAGGACCAATGAAAAACTAGTTTCCCATCTCCAGCTGGCTTTAGACGATGATATGGTCGCTTCTTAGGGGTGCTTTGATAATACAGTGAAGAAGCTTCAGGTTCTGAACCCCGAGGTCGGGCTTAATGTGACTGGGATGGGACTCCATTATTATGTAGCTGATGGCAAGATCGTGATCCCTAAGTATCTCAGAGATGTCGGGGATGTACATGTAGGGGAGTCATCGCATCAAGAGCCCTCCACCGAGGAAGAGCCACAACCATATTATTTGACTTCTTCTTGTTATTCCTTTTTCTATTCAGGCCTATGCGCTGTATTGATGTAATTTGTTTTATGGCCTTGAGCCCATTTTGATTAAGTTTCAAACAGTCGTGGTCTTTGCAGCCACGTGATTACTTTGATTGATGGAGGCCTTAGGCTCCCTTTTTGTAAAATTTTCACAATCGTAGCCTTTATGGTCGTATTTTAATTTTTTGACTGTGGTGGTCGTTTTCTTTAATCCGTGCACGATTGTGTTGCTTTTCTTTTTGAAGTGTTTGCATGTTTATCTTATGCTCGTCTGATTGAGACATTTTTTATTAGTTAAGAGTTCTTGCGGAGTTTGGCTCCTTAGTGAGTTTGCCGGTGTGGGGAGACCAGACAAACAACCAGGATGATTATCGGGCATGGGCCAAAACTCAGGTCTCGTTTTAAGGACCTTAGCTCAGTGACGCAAACTTCCCATCACGAGCTGGGAATTATGCTGACGTGATACAACGAGGATGGAGCCCGGTCGAGTTATCCATGTCGGGCTAAGGATCCGCTCATTAAAAGAGTGGAGTCATGCCCCTTCATTTAAATTTGAGTGTTATGCTTATACCTAAGAATGCATGTGTGGTCGGTCCTGGATGATTTTGTCTTGTCGACTAAACTTGCCGACTACTCAATGTATTAATTGTAATATTGCCTCAGTTTTTAGGTGTTCCAAGGTCGAGCAAGTTGTTCCCCCTGTATGTTTTCTAGGTAGTAGGTCTCGTTCCCTGTTTTTACATGAACGCGGTAAGGGACAACCCAATTTGCGGCGAGCTTTCCTTCGCGAGATTCTTTATGATTCCTTTTTAGGATAAGGTTGTTGACTTCAAACTCTCGTTGTATGACTTTGGTGTCATATCTCATGGCGATTTTTTGTTTGAGAGAGGCCTCTCGTAGGGCCACTCATGTTCGGATTTCTTCGACCAGATCTAGCTCTTCCCGTAAGGCGATGTCGTTCATCCCTCGTCTAGGGGAGGTTCGGTTTGCCTGGAAGGCTTTTCGATCTTGACGGGGATGAAAACCTCTGTCTCATAGGCTAATCGGAACCGAGTCTCTCCGTTAGATGAGTGAGTTGTTGTTCGATAGCCCTAGAGCATGCTAAGTAGCTCCTTGACCCGTCTCTTTTTAATATCGTCCAACCTTCGCCTGAAACTTCTCAGGATCTCTGTTCGCAGACTTGATTTGACCATTTGTCTGAGGATGTTCGACAAATGAGAATTGTTGGGTGGTTCCCAAGTTGGCCACGAACTCCTAAAGCATAAGGTAAAAGCTAAGGAAAAGAACCATCTAACTAACAAGAAGCCAACACTTGACATAAAGAAGTCAATGTAGAATTCCCATTCTTTGGATTGAAAATAACGAACCAAAGGGTGCAAATAGAAGCGGTAAGATAATATTGGTAAATATCAATATATTAGGGTCGGTAACAAATGATTGGCATCAGTACTAATGACTAGAAAAAAATGGTTGACATCATCGCTTATGGATGGGAACAAAGCAACCCTTTTATTAGAGTAAAGTGAATCTCAAAAGTGAACTATCTCCCATAGTGACGAGACTACCATTCATCGGAGTGCAAATCTCAACACCAAACTATCTCCCATAATGACGAGACTACCATTCATCGAAGTACAAATCTAAAAAAAAAATCATCTCCCATAAAGACGAGACTACCATTCGTCGGAGTACAAATCTCAACAACGAACTACCTCCCATAGTGACAAGACTACCATCCATTAGAGTAAAACATCTTATCTAGCATTGAAAGACTTATTGGGGAAGAACATATTACTCAAATAAAGAGACCTGCCACTTGCTGTTTACGAAGAGTATTGCGATAACGCTGCTGGGAAATGAATCTTGACTTTCTGGGGAAGTGACAACACATTCTTGATGAGGTGATAAAGTCTTCTCATGCAAAATAAATGTACATTCTCAATCCAAGGCTCAAAGACTATAGAAATAAAAATAATATTGTTGTCAGGGACTACAGACTCAAACCAGGAACAAACCAGAGTGAAACAACCAACCAATACACCACCCAACGAGGAATAAGCTCAAATGGGGATCACATTTCGACCATATAATAAGCTGAATAGGAAGGCTAAAGAAAAATTCTTCCATGAGGGATAACTCACTGGGAAAATTGAAAAGATATACAATTTATGCTTAAGGTTGACAATCTATTGGAGAGAGGGTAACATAACTCTGCAAATAGGGTAATATGCAAACAAAAAATCAATGAAGGCAAATGAGCAATAAATTTTAATTCAGCTATGCATGATGTATGTATAAATGTATGAATGTTATCATGTATATGCTGACAAAAGAGACTTACATCATTGGGAATAACCAGACAAAACCAACTTGGGTAAAGTCAACACTCGGATAAATCACATCCAGGATGAAGATTCCATAAGAGAGTAGGCACTAACTGAGGAAACAAATTCCTACTTCACGATTTAACTCCACTGGGAAGAAACATGGCTTGACCAAAATAATCAAAGTGTAATGTGATAGCAATAAACCAATACAGTTGCAAGGAAATAACACCGTCCTTCGGGCTTCACCGGGGAATAACATACCGACTTCTTTAGAGAAGACAATTTCATACCGTCTAGACTTTAGCTAGGGATTCCAAACTGACCTCACCAGGGAAAACAATGCCACATAGTCGGTGGGAGCCCAAATACATTCTTCAATATCAAGAGTAATGGTTGTGCAAATTTCTATGGAGAGAAATTATGAAACTTCATGGGGATAAATACTTTAGAGAGAAGAATCATCTTTGCTTAATTTGGGGATATAGGAAGTTAACAACACAACAGGAACTTAAAATTATGGGGATTTTAAATCAAACTCAGCACTTGATGAAATAAAACCCAAAAATTTGACAGTTGTCTCAACACTTCTTAGAAAAGATACTGCCCTTGTCTGGCTACTCAGTTGGAAAATAAAATTTGTGTCAAGTCCTAACTGGAGAGTCTGGGATAAAGGTATCAAACCACACAAATCCAACACCATATAATCAACTTGGAGAAAAATCTGGACCAATAGTTAACTGGGGAGAATGGGATTATGGGCGCAACATCGCATCATATATCAATTGGTATGAAATCCAACTATCCAAGGGATGAAACACAACAGGATCATATGCATATCAATAAGAGTAATCCCGGGATATCTCTTGGGGAATATTTTCAAAACTTCAGAGTTCGTCCATCCTTGGAACCACTACTATTGTTCCACTTGAATCACAAAATTGAAGTAAAAAGTAATTTGCAAATTCTTTTCAAAATCATGTTTTTATTATTAAGTCCTTTTTGTTTTGAAAATTACTATCAATAATAAATTAAATTTTTGTAAATATAAAAGAATAGTAACTACAAAGAAATGGATAAAGGCTCAAACTTTATTAATAGAATGGTAGTCCGCAAATGGCGTGACTCCATGGATGATTACAATTTAGAAAATGGTAAATACATGGAAAAGATACATTGAGATACCATGACCATTATTCTCCCTAAAAAGTTTGAACTCCTGAGAAGAGGCTTCAGTTTAAGCGTGATGAGAACTCGAGAAGATTGTTGCTTCAATGATCAGGTCTTATTCGGCATAGTTACTTGCCAATAAATCCATATCTTTTTCCTAGGTTGCCCTCGCGGGTATTCAACCTACTGGGAAAATTTATTCTGTTTATGTCTCTAACTTTTTCCTAGACCGCCCTTTTAGGTTTTTAGCCTACCGAGACGCTATTTTTTCCTAAGATGCCTTTTCGGTTTTCAACTTAGCGAGTTGTTCTTTCATTTCTTTAGGCGAAGTATTTCTTGACTGTGTTATCATTCATAGGACGTGGGAACTCTTCACCTTCCATAGTTTCAAGAATTAATGCACTGCAAGAGAAGGCTTTCTTGACAACATATAAGCCTTTATAATTTGGAGTACACTTGCCCTTAGAATCATCATTAAAAGACATGATCTTTCTGAGCACGGGGTCTCCTTCTCTGTATTGTCGAGGATTTACCTTTTTATCAAAAGCTTTCTTCAAACTCTTCTGATATAACTGACCATGACATAAGGCCGTCATTCTCTTTTCTTCACAACTGGTCAAACCTATTATGGACCCATTCAGCTTCTGACAATTTGGTTTCCATTATTACACGCATAGAGGGAATCTCAACATCGACGGGGAGCACTGCTTCCATGCCATACACAAGAGAGAACGGGGTTGCCCCGGCTGAAGTACGGACAAATGTACGATACCCATGCAAAGTAAAAGAGAACATCTTATGCAAATTCTTATTGGTAACAACCATCTTCTGGATGATCTTCTTAATGGTTTTATTAGCAGCTTCAACTGTCCCATTCATCTTAGGCCTATAAGGAGACGAATTGTGATGGAAAATCTTGAAATCTTCATAAAGTTTTGTCATCATCTTGTTATTCAAATTAGATTTGTTATCAGTGATAATCCTGCTTGGCACACCATACCGACATATAAGATTTTTCTTGATAAAACGCACTACCACCTGCTTGGTGACATTAGCATAGGAAGCTGCTTCTATCCACTTGGTGAAGTAGTCAATTGCCACCAAGATGAAACGATGTCCATTCGACGCCTTGGGTTCAATCATTCCAATCATATCAATACCCAGCATAGAAAAAGGCCATGGGGAAGAAATAACATTGAAAAGCGTTGGAGGCACATGAATCATGTCAGCATAAATCTGACAATGATGGCACTTCTTCGTAAGCTTGTAACAGTCAGATTCCATTGTCAGCCAATAGTAACTTTCCCGAAGCATCTTATTTTCCATCGAATGTCCATTGACATGGGTAACAAAGGAACCTTCATGGATCTCACGCATGAATATGTCTGATTCGTGTCTATCCACACATCTGAGCAAGACCATGTCATAATTTCTTTTGTATAACACATCTTCATTAAGGAAAAAGCTACATGCCAACCTTCTCAATATCTTTCTATCTTTGTTCGAAGCACCAACCAGGTATTCCTGATTATGGACAAAGTTATTGATATCATAATACCAAGGTTTTTCATTTGACGTCCCCTCTGTAGCAAACACATGAGTTGGTATATCTAGACGTCAAACTATGATCTAAGGTACATCATCCCAAGCATTTACTTGGTACATGGAAGCCAAAGTGGCTAAAACATCTGCCATCTGATTGTCATCTCTGGGAATATGATGGAATTCAACTTTATTGAAGAAATTTAATAATATTCTTGCATAATATTTATATGGAATCAAGCCAATGTGACGAGTCTCCATTTCTTCTTTGATTTGATTTATTACCAAAGCTGAATCACCATATACATCAAGAATTTTGATTCTAAGATTTATATCCTCTTCAAGACCCATGATACAAGCTTCATACTTTTCCATATTATTGGTACAATCAAATGCTAACCTTGCAGTAAAAGTGATATGTGGCCCATGGGGAGTGATAATCATAGAACCAATTCCTTTTCCATAAGCACTTACTACTCCATCAAACACCATACCCCACCGGGATTTGAGATCAGGACCTTCCTCAGGCGAAGGCTCATCACAATCTTTTACTTTCAAATACATCACATCCTCATTAAGGAAATCATATTTAACAGACTAATAATCATCAAATGATTCATGGAAAAGGTACTCTACCAACACACTGCCTTTAATGGCCTTCCGAGTACGGTATTTAATATCATATTTAGACAACAGCATCTGCCAACGAGAAATTCTTCTAGTAAGAGCAGGCTTTTCAAAAATATACTTAATTTGATCCATTATGGAAATCAACCAAGTAGTATGATTCAACATATATTGCCGCAATCGTTTTTCCGCCCAGGCGAAAGCACAACATGTTTTTTCTAGCATAGAATATCATGACTGACAGTCAGTTAACTTCTTACCGAGATGATAAATGGCATATTCTTTTTTTCCTGTTTCATCTTATTGTCCCAAATTACAGCCCATGGAATTATCTAACACAGTCGGATACATAATCAATAGTCTTCCTTCATTAGGAGGGAGAAAGGTAGGAGGTTTAAGCAAATACTCTTTAATACTTTCAAATTCCCTTTGGAAATTATTCGTCCATACACAACCTTGATCTTTCTTCAACAATTTGAAGACTGGTTCACATGTTGCAGTCATATGGAAAATAAATCTGGAAATGTAATTTAAACGTCTAAGGAAGCCTCTAACTTGCTTTTCAGTTCTTGGTGCAGGCATTTCCTGAATTTCCTTAACTTTATCAGGATCAACTTCAATTCATTTTTGGCTGACAATGAAACCTAGCAACTTTCCTGAACGAACACCTAAAGTACACTTATTTGGATTCAAACAGAGACAATACTTCCTCAAACGCTGAAACAACTTCAAAAAATATTCTATATGCCCTTCCTCAATTTGAGATTTGGATATCATTTCATCAACATATACCTCAATTTCCTTATGCATCAGATCATGGAATAGGGTTGTCATAGCCCTCTGGTACGTTGCACTAGCGTTCTTCAACCTGAAGGGCGTCACTTTTTAACAGAATGTTCTCCATGATGTGATAAACGTTGTTTTTTCCATGTCCTCAAGAGCCTTACTAATTTGATTGTATATGAAAAATCCATCCATGAACAAGAGAACTTTGAATTTTTTTGTACTATCAACCAAAATATCAATATGCAACAATGGGAAGTCACCTTTCAGACTTGCTTTATTTAATTCTCTATAATCGACGCACATGCTGACTTTTCTATCTTTCTTTGATACTGGAACAATATTGGCGATCCACTGAGGGTACACTGATGTCACAAGAAAACCATCATCAATTTGCTTCAAAACCTCTTCTTTAATCTTCACTTTCATCTCAAGATAAGTTCTTCGCAACTTCTGTTTGATTGGTGGACATTTTGGATTAAGCAGCAAATAGTATTCTAGAATATCAGTATCCAAAACAGGAATATCTCGATAAGACCGAGAAAAGATATCCACATACTCTTTCAATAATCTAATTAACCTGCTCTTCACATCGGAATGAAGAAGTTCCCCAATCTTGACTTCTTTCAGATCTTCCTCTGAACCCAAGCGAATCGTCTCCAACGACTCTTTATACTGATGAATAGTATTTTCCTCGTGCTCAAGTAACCGTGAAACCTCTTCTTGGATTTCATCATATTCTTGTTCTTTAGCCACATACGCAGGATATTCAAATTTGGGAGAGGTTGTAGGGTCATTTCACTCAACGAATTTTGTAATTAATCTAGAGATATGATTTATGATTGATTTTAGAAACTGACACATGTAACAATTGATTATCCAGATTCATTTACAATTATTATTTATTTTGAAAGGTTTTTTTATTACCATTTTCCAAGAAAAAGCATAAAATAAAGGCTTAATTTGAGAATAAAAAAAATCTTTTATTAATGATCTTAAAAATCAAAACAAAAGATATGCCTATTCAATCATTACTTCCACCTTGGGCAGAGTGAAAGACTTTTGAAAAGACCAACAAAAAACAAATTACTTTGAAATGTAAATGCAATAAGGAACATCAACAGTGATCCAATTTTGGATTCTGACTCCATGTGTCACGAAGTTTGGCATCTCTTGCTCGGGCTCATCTTTAAGAATAGCATTGATCCTTGGAGTAGTCGGATGAAGATATCATGCATTATGAAAGATGTCTTAATATTTACTCAAAGCGGATTTCGGCTTCACAACTTCCTTCTTCATGGAGAAACCCAAACTAGTCCCATTCCTATTCACTAGTGGATTAATGAGCTGCCCCCACACCTTGCTAGGGCCTTTTTGCACTACCTGTTGCGCATCTTTAAATGAGGTGATAAAATATTCATTCTTCCTTATATTGTCAATGGACAAAGGTTGGAAGTGAGTTCCAACAACAACTTCATTAGCTTCTACAATGCTAAAGGAAAACAAATGAGATATCAACAGAGCTTGCTCACCGTTCACAATGATTACCTTTCCTTCCCGAACAAATTTCAACTTCTGATGCAAGGTTGAAGTGACAACTCCTGCTTCATGGATCCATGGTCGTCCCGATAAATAATACTAGGCAGGGACAATATCCATAACCTGAAAGGTAATCTAGAATAAGTGCGAACCTATGTGAATTGGTAAATCCACTTCTTTGATGACAAACTTTCTCAAACCATTAAAATCTTTCACTATAATACCTTTAGGGCGCATGTGAGTTCTCTGGTACTTAAGCTTCATGAGAGTACTTCTCGATATGACATTCAAAGTAGATCCATTGTCAATCATCACATTAGACAAAGAGTCATTCTTACAATTCATAGATATATGGAGAGCTAGGTTATGGTTTCTTCCTTCATCAGGCAACTCGCCATCACAAAAGCTCAGATTGTTACAAGATGTAATATTCCCCACAAAACTGATTATCTGATCTAGAGACATATCACTTTCAACAAAAGTATGATCCAACACTCTCATCAAAGATTCTCGATGAGCATAAGAATTCATCAACAAGGCTAAAATGGAATCTTTGATGGAGTTTGCAACAACTGATCCACAATCTTCTAATCACTCATCTTGATTATTTTCAACAGATCATCATCATCTTTTTCTAAGGAAACACCACTAAATTCTTCCACCGCTTTCTTAGGTTCAGCATTCTCAACAACCTTCTTACTAGAATTAGCATCTCCTCAAAAGTTAGGGGCGAATCCATGACCATTGCGAGTTACCCGACTAGCTTTAGCAATATTCCAAATATGGTACAAATGTTGGATAGTAATTTCCACATCATCCTCCAAGATAGTTGCATTGTAATTATAAGGAACATCTTTTTTTGATTCATATGGGATAGGACTAGGAAGACAAATAACCACGGGAGCAACAATAGGATTGCTATGGTACATAATCTCTATAGGAGTGGGGTCACATAAACATGGTACAATAAAATTCACACCCACTTCTTCAGAATATGCAGGCATCGCAGAATTATTATCAGAGAACATACCTTCATCTGAAGAAAAGAACTCATTAGCAGAAACATATTCATCATTAGACATGGCCTCAACAGAGTAGTCCTCAATCACATTACCTCTATTATAATCATCTTTGTTGCTTGCGACCTTGATAGTACCATTATCTAAAATCAATTGAACACCTCTTCTTATGGTTGCTTGGTCCTTATCTTTCATAGACATTTATCTTAGTTGGTCACGATCAGGTTCCATAAACATGTTGTAGTTATATTGTTTCACAAAAGCTTCACCAAAGTCATTGAAGGTGCGGATGTTGCTACTGTCCAATCCCATATACCATTTCAAAGCAGAACCAACTAAACTATCCTGGAAGAAATAAATAAGCAAATGTTGGTCATCAGTATGAGTGGACATCCTTATAATATACACCATTGGGTGTTCACGAGGACAAGAGTTATCCTTGTACTTTTCAAATTTCGGCACCTTAAATTGTGCTAGCACTTTTACATTAGAGACCAAACAAAGGTCAGTGACATTCTGTCCGAATAAATCTTTCCCTCAGAGAGCCTTCACTTCTTTCTGCATTTCATTGAATTGATCCTGAAAATCATCCAATCGCTCATAAAAGCCCAAACTTCATCATTAATAATAGGCATAACATTCATTGTAGGAGGTGCAACATGATGAATCTCATTATTGGCAAGAGGAGTAGCATGCACTACAGGAGGTGCATAAGCAACAATAGTTCAAGTAAGTGGAGCAACTTGAGCAGCAAGATTGTAACCTTCTGGCATGAAATTCTCAGGCATTCCCCACTGGTAACCTTGAGCCATACAATATTGAGAAACAATAACTAGAGTAATAGATATGGGACTGACAGAACTTTTGAAGAAACAGTCATCCGTTATGGCTGAGTAACACGAGGAGACGCAGGAGGAAGTGGTGGTTGATTATGAGCAACCACCAACGATTCCACCAAAGCCGTCAGATTATCCATACCATCCCTCAAAGCAGTAACTTCTTCACGCAGCTCACAATTCTCTTGTTCAAGATTTTCAATCTTCTTTCTAAAATTAGCCCGAGTATTGTAGCGATGAGACAACTTGCTGATTAAACGAAGCTGATATACATAGTAAAACACCTGTGAAAGATAGGAATGCAAAAATATGTGCAAAATGATGCATGATATGCAATGCATATGATTTATTTTATTTATTCACGAAACTCACAGAATCATAAATAATTGCAAATATTGATGTACTAACACATTTGGAAACACATAAAACTCTCATTTTAATAATAATTTTGGAATGGATTACAACTTTTAGTACAAGTTTCAATAATCCTAAGTACAAGATAATAAAGATATAATTTAAAATACAAAGGAGCCACAGCTGATGAAGATCTCTCCACACATTGACGCTTTCCCACGAGTCTTAAAATATGAGCCTTCAACTGCTTGTTCTCTTCTACATACTTGTCGACGACTTCTTTGCACCCACCTGAATCAGAAGATGAGTAACCGAGACCTGGATGAGCTCTAGAGTAAAATAAATCTGCTTGCTTCTCCATCATCTCCATAACACGGCTTTCAAGAATCTCGATCAAGTCATCATTCACTTTCAAATCTGTTGAGTAGGACACCTCCAAAGTCTGGTACTTGTTCTTCCATGCTTCCTTCTTTTGTTGAATCCTAACCAGGGCAAGATGAAGTTATTCCAAATCATTTAAGAGAGGAGGGGTAGTCCTCATAAATAGATTAGGTATAGGTTCTTCACGAGAATATGGCATCTTCAACTGAATTTCTCTTACTTATACCCAACTGAGATGAGGCTTAAGGAAAAAACTCCTCTTAGTCTCAAATATTTTCTACCTTTTATATGAATATGGCGCCAAGCCTTCTTAATCTCTTTCTTAGCTTCCTTGTGATCTTCTCCTTCTTTGAGAAACAAACCACTCATATGAATGTCGTTTAGCTTGTCTCTCATTGGATATTCAAGTTAATGATGCACAAGATCGAAATTGTAGTTAATTCCTCCCTTTGTACCAAGATGAGGCACATTGGGGAAACTACCACAGCTATCAATAATCTCCACATCATAATAAGACTGATGATATCAAACAATGTCTGAATTAGTGAGAGCCATAATATTTAAGGCCTAACCAGGTTCCTTCTTGGTATCCAAAAAAGCAACAGGCTGAGGTAAGTGAGAAATAAACCACTGATATAACAACAGTGTGCAACAAATGATCATCCTTTCCTGATAGAAATTTAGAATATGGATGGAATAATAAGTATCTACTAGAAACGTAGGGATTGGATTCCCAATCAGAAAGATTCTAATGACATTAACATCCAAAAATTTGTCTATGTTAGGAAACAAGAACAACCCATGGGCAAAAAAAGAAAAGATAGCTTCAAAAGCAATTGTACTCTTCATTTTGGCAAATTCACAAGCTTTCTCCAATATAAATTGAGCATGTAAACCCATGATTCCTCCTTTGGTAGTCATGTTAGCCTCAATCTCAAACTTCTTCAAATGAGTCACGACAGCAATCGACTGAGACTTGGGCTCTCCCTCTAAGCCGGTGAAAGGAACACAATCAAAAATAGGTAAACCAAGTAAGTAAGAATACTCCTCTAATATGGGCATTAGCTGCTAATCAGGGAAGGTAAAACACCGGCACAATGGATCATAGAACTGAACCAATGTATAAAGAATACCCTCCTTCATCTTGAGCTTCATAAGAGGCACGACAGATCCATACTTCTTCTAGGAAATTATAGAGCTCCCAATCTCAAGAATCAAACTCGTCAATTACTCTATCTTAGGATCCTTGAAACTGTACTTCCGAGTATTTCTTTTTCCAGAATCCATGGTCAAAAAGTACCTGAGATATTTATAAAAGTCAAATTTAAGTTCCTTTAGTCAACTGTTTTAAAGAATGCTCATGGGTGCATGAATGCATGATGCAACAATCACACACAAGATCATAAACATGGGGGGTTCATAGGTTCATTGTCATAATCATGAAGTCAAAGGTAATACCCATAAGGTAAGGACTAATAGTTTATCACCTGCCGAACAAGGTTATAAAAGGTTCACATAGTTTACATCCTTCCTTCGGATATTGCCAACGTCCCGATTAACCCGGTAATCGACAATATTCCCAGGAAAAACTCGTCTGAGTGTAGCATCGTGTGACAATGTTGTACCCAAAATTTACCCTCTTCATTTTGACTTTAATTTGGCTTATATTGCATCATCATATGCATACATATCATTGGTTCTATGGTTATTAGATTAAGGTATTTCAGATGAGCCTCGGTAAAATTGCAAGAGACATTTATTTCGTCAATGGACATCTCGAAGGATATTTTTCTATTGTATTATTTGGTCCGTCATTTCGCAACAGTTCGAGAATTCAGAAATTCATAAGGCCAATCCGGTTCGTCATATTCAGATGTTCTTTCACCAAGATATCCCTGGTGACGTATTCTCAAATTTATGTGTGGCTCGAGAGTGAAATTGTGCTGAAAGTGCAATTTTTGTGCACTAGAAAATTCATAACTCAAAACCAGCGGCTCATTTTGAACTTGTTCCGGTGGCTAAAACTCCGTCTCGATGTCCTCTACATTTCACCTCTCACCGTCGTAAGCTAATTCTGCTCAGAAGGTTTCCAAAATTTGGGATTTATCAAGTGCGTTCGCACGGGAAAATTGTGGCAAATGTTTATCTACATCACATTCAAAAAATCATAACTCGGTCGAATTTTATCATATCGAGCCCGTTTTAATGGAATTGTCTCACTAATTGAGTTATCTGAATTTTGGTTTCTATTTTCAAGAGCGAACGATGCCCCAAAGGCTTTCGTTTTTGACCCGAAGAGCGTGCAACTCACTGAATATTCTGAAGTTGGGAATTAAAGTTGTCTGAGGTGAAACTTCAGAAATTAATAACTTTTTCATCGTTTATCATATTGATCCCATCTTCGGAAATGAGAGTTTTCTCGACATTGGATACATTTTTGTTTCACATTTAAACTTCATAAATTGCACCTAGGTTGCCACAAATTTTCCCGGGACGTATCGCACTCAAGTGGTTCAAAAATCTACACTTTGGCTTATGGTTATTTGAAGCCCATTAACCAAATCCACTCACATAATGTCACATTATATATTCTTATTCAGTCCAATTTTTAAGGAGAGGCTCTCATAATTCACAAATTCTCACAAACACTCTAAACATTTCTTCCAATTCTCTCAAAGATCAAATCAAGGTTCTACATCTTTTTCATCAAGAACACAACAACAATTGCATCAAGATCCAAAAGTCAAGATCAAGAGCAATTCTTCTCCGATTATAGATATGTTCATTGAAATATATATACCTAAGCCTCCTCTTCACTTCTATCAGTGAGTTTTCATGAATTAAGCACTTTTAAAATAAGTGATTATTTGAGAAGCACTTTTTTGATCAAGCATGAATTGAATCTAGGTTGAATTTTGAATTTAGAATATAGATCTAAGCCTAGAATTATGAATTAATTTGATAATCATATGTAGATTCAGAATTGGATAGTTGAATTTAGTGATTTTTTGAATTAAGTTGATTTAAATGAAAGTGCTTAATTGATGAAATACATTGATGATGTTGCTAGAGGTTTAATTGTTGATCTTAATCAATCATGTGTAATTTGAATCTAGACCTTGAATTATGAAAAATCATGTGTTGAATGTATGAAGATCTTGTGTTTGATCAATTGCCTAAGCCATGAGCCAAATCTCAAAAATATGTTAAAACTATTTTCTGTCTGGGTAACGGGTTACCCAAATATAGTAATCGGTTACCATCCATTTCTTCAAAAAAAAAATTCAAAACTGTTACGTGGTAACTGGTTACCCAGTTATGGTAACCGGTAATTGTTTGCACATTTTACCTTATTAATTCTAACTCCTTTTGTGAATGCTTTGCAAGGTACATTGTTAGGCCTTCAAACTTTAATTAGTGCATGACTATTGGTTGAACGGAATATTATGCGATCACTTGTTAGCAAAAATTTGCGTATGATGCGCAAATGATATTATTCTCGCATAAATCCTGTTTTTGTGCAGCTAGGCTGGTATCATGCGAATGTGTTCGCTACACATTCTATTTGTAAGTGTTTGTTGGCAGCAATTTTGGTAAAACAATGACTTGATAATGTTTTTCTAAATATCTTGAAATTTGAAGCAAATTGTTTAGAATGATGTCAAAGCATATGTCTTGACATCTACCTCCTGAGCTGAACGAACTTCATATCCGGTTTAAGTTTTATGTTTCCTGTTTTTATGTGCGCCATTATTCAGGATTTATAACTCATAGGTTGCAAAAAATACAGAGGAATATTTTTCTATTTACATTATCCTTATGGATTATATCTTGTCTTGTTTTCATGGAAATATTCAAGGGATTGGAATATTTATTTTTTCAGCCCAAGCCCACTACTGCGCCTTTATAAGGACTTGTATCCTTATTCATTTGATAGTAACTTTTGAAGAAGAATATATTCTTTCTGTTTTAGAATTCTAAGTTTTTTTAATTGTAATACACTCTAAGTATTGGTTTAATACTTAAGTTGTAATTTGAGTTGATAAATGTGGATCATTCATAAGCTTTTAAGTATTGAATGATTGATGTCTTTAAAACATAATATTTCTGTTGTTTTTCACTGTTAGTGATTGAAGGGATTTGAGGAGGACCTCATACCTAAGTGTGTGTTAGGTAGAAGTATAGCACAGGTAATGATTAAGTGATTAGATCGTAAACTAGTTGTTTACTTAAGGTCTAGGAATTGATAATATTTAGTGGACTTGTCCTTGGCATGGTAGCCCCTAGAGTAGGTGTTGTTTTACACCGAAATGGGTTAACAATCCATTGTGTTTTTACTCCTTTTATTATTGTTTCACTTTACATTGTCCTCAGATATTTGTGTCGTGACATCTTCTTTGACATCACATATCTGATACCAGAATTTCAATTGGTATCAGAGCAGGCATCCTGCTCTATATCTGGGTGAGATCTAGGGAAGATACTTTCTGGTACTATGGACAAGGAAGGAGGATTCATGAGCAAACCACCCATTCTGGATGGAAGAAATTATGACTATTGGAAACCACATATGGTGGCCTTTCTAAAGTCACTGGACAACATGGCTTGGAAAGCTGTCTTAAAAGGATGGAAACACCCTGTCAAATTGGGAGAAAATGGAGAACCTACTTCTGAGTTAAAGCCAAAAGAAGATTAGTCTAAAGAAAAGGATGACATTCCTCTTGTAAATTCTAAATCCTTGAATGCTATATTCAACGGAATTGACAAGAACATTTTTAGATTAGTGAACACATGTGAAGTAGCTAAGGATGCCTGGGGGATTCTTCAATCTACCCATGAAGAAACATCCAAAGTGAAGATGACAAGACTTCAGTTACTCACCACCAGATTTGAAAATCTGAGAATGAAGGATGATTAAAGCATTAATGACTTCCATATGAACATCCTTGAGATTGCAAATGCTGCCAGTGCTTTAGGAGAAAAAATTCCAGAAGACAAATTGGTGATAAAGATGCTTAGGTCTCTTCCCAAGAGATTTGATATGAAAGTGACTTCCAAAGAAGAAGCACAAGACGTTGACAAGATGAAAGTGGATGAACTTGTTAGATCACTGCAGACGTTTGAATTAAGCATCAATGAAATATATGAAAAGAAGAACAAAAGCTTATCTTTTGTAACCAATACTGAAGATGAAGAGGAGGACCATGATCTGGATGCAGATGAAGGAATATCTAATGCCTTAGTTATGCTTGGAAGATAGTTTAACAAAGTGGTAAAAAAGATGGATAAGAATTCAAGATCAAATGTCAAGAACATCTCATCTGACATCCTTAAGTCAAATGAGTTTGGAAGAAAAAAGGCTGAAGAAAAATCCACTCAAGGGAAGGAAATACAGTGTCATGGATGTGAAGTTTTTGGTCACATTAGAGTTGAATATCCTACATATCTTAAGAAACAGAAGAAGAATATATTTGTTACTTGGTCTGAAGAGGATTATGATCTTGAAGAGGAATCTGCAAAGTATGTTAAAGCATTGACAGGCAATATGTGTCTAATATAGATTCTAGTGATGGTGAACTAACCTTTGACAAGCTAGCTTCCTTGTACAAAGAACTATGTCTCAGAAGTGCAGAAGTTTTCCTAGAAGGGGAGAAACAAAAAGCACTCATAACCCAGATGAAGGCAGAAAGGAAAGAGCACTTGAAAATTATTTCTAATCTGGAAAGTGAAGTGACTTCTCTGAATTCAAATCATGATAGAGTGGTCAAATCTCTCAAGATGTTGAATAATAGGTCTGACACATTAGATGAAATTCTTCAAGTCGGTAGAGTGACAGGAGACAAGAGTGGTTTAGGGTTTAGTGAGAAAAATGAACATGTTTGAGAAGAACCTTCATCAAATTCCACTCATGCCAAGTCAAAACCAAAGATGTTGAATCAAATGTTTGAACATCATGGCAAACACCATGGCAAGAAAAGACATCATGGGGAACATCATGGTAAGAAAAAATTTACTCACACAAAAAAAAATCCCAGCTCTGGAGGTGTCATCACTGTGGAAGGTTTGGTCATATAAGACCTTTTTGTTTCAACTTATATGGGTATTCTAAAACTACCCCTCTTCCCAAGACTGATCAGATCTCTCAACATAGAAAAAAGAAGAAACGGTGGTTCCCAAGTCTAATGTTGCTAGTTTCATAGCTCATACCTCTCTCAGAGTATCAACCAAAGATGACTGGTACTTTAACATTGGTTGTTCTAGACACATGACAGGCTCCAAGAATCTATTGGTAGATATCAAATCTCATTCTACCAGTTATGTGACTTTTGGTGATGGAGCCAAAGGTGAAATCAAAGGAGTTGGAAAGCTAGAATGTTCAGGAGTCCCAAAACATGAGAATGTATTACTTTTTAAAGGGTTAATAGCTAACCTAATAAGTATAAGCCAACTATGTGATAAAGGATTTAAAGTTAACTTCACCAAGGCAGAATGTCTCGTTTGCAATGAGAAGAATGAATTTATTATGAAAGGAATCAGATCTAAAGACAACTGTTATTTATGGGTTCCCCAAGAGTTTAACCCCTCATCAACATGTGCTTTAGCCAAAGAAAATAAAGTTAAAATGTGGAATCAAAAACTGGGACACTTGCATCTGAAAGGAATGAAAAGAATCATATCTATTGATGTCATTAGAGGGACTCATAAGCTCAAGATAGAAGAAGGGAGAGTATGTGGTGAATTCCAAATTGGAAAGCAAACTAAGATGTCACATAAGAAGATCCAACATCTCACTACATCAAAAGTTTTGGAACTTCTTCACATGGACTTGATGGGACCTATGCAGGTTGAAGTCTTGGTGGAAAGAAGTATGGCTATGTTGTTGTAGATGACTTCTCTAGGTACACATGGATAAGTTTTATCAGAGAAAAATCAAAAACTTTTGAAGTGTTTAAAGATGTCTTTCAAAAACTTCAAAGGAAAAAAGATAGTCATGTCATCAGAATTAGAAGTGATCATGGAAAGGAATTTAAGAAAAATAAATTTGCTGAGTTTTTCACTTCTGAAGGAATCATCGTGAATTTTCCTCTAATATTACTCCTCAGCAAAATGGGATTGTGGAACGCAAAAATAGAATCCTTCAAGAATCTGACAGAGCTATGATTCATGCTAAGAAGTTACCCAACCACTTTTGGGCTGAAGCTATGAATATTGCATGCTATATGCATAATAGAGTCACTTTAAGGAAAGGCACCTCAGCCACATTGTATGAAATATGGAAGGGAAGAAAACCTACTCTCAAATACTTTCATTTTTTTGGAAGCAAATGTTACATCTTAGCTGGTCTTGAACAAAAGAGGAAGATGGATGCCAAGAGTGATGTAGGAATTTTCCTGGGTTACTCTACAAATAGCAGAGCTTATAGAGTCTTTAACTCCAGAACCAAGGTTATGATTGAATCCATAAATTTAATTATTGATGATAGAGGATGGAATAATGAAGAAGTTGTCTTAGAAGATTTTTGAACATCTTTGTCTGATAGTCCAACAGAATCCAATGACATAAGTATTGATTTTAATCCACCTCAAGAAGATCCTGAGCCCAATCATCTCAATAAGGGGCCTTCAATTAGAACTCAGAGAGATCATCCTAAAGAGCTTATCATAGGAGATCTAAATAAAGGAGTTACTACTATATTAAGAGAAAGGACATCAAACTCTTGCCTTGTTTCAAAAATTAAGCCTAATAATGTTAAAGAAGCCTTAATTGATGAGTTCTGGATCAATGCTATGAAAGAAGAGCTAGAACAATTTAGTAGAACTGGAGTTTGGGATCTGGTTCCAAGGCGTGAAGGGACAAATGTGATTGGCATTAAATGGGTGTACAAGAATAAATCTGATGAAAATGGGGTGGTTACTAGAAATAAGGCAATGTTATTTGCACAAGTATACACTCAAATAGAAATAGTTGATTTTGATGAAACATTTGCTTCTGTGGCCAGACTTGAATCAATCAGACTACTCTTAGGAGTTTCTTGTATTCTGAAATTTAAATTGTTTCAAATGGATGTAAAGAGTGCCTTCTTAAATGGATATCTGAATGAGGAAGTCTATGTAGAACAACCTAAAGGATTTGTTGATCCAATCCTTTCTAACCATGTGTGCAAACTGAAGAAAGCTTTGTATAGATTAAAGCAGGCTCCAAGAGCTTTGTATGAGAGATTGAAAAAATTTCTTGGTGAGAATGGATATAGAAAATGTTACATAGACAAAACTCTTTTTGTTAAGGAAGAGGAAGGGAAGATCATGATTGCACAGATTTATGTTGATGATATTGTCTTTTGTGGGATGTCAAAGGAGATGGTTCAACATTTTGTCAGGCAAATGCAGTCAGAATTTGAGACGAGTCTTGTTGGAGAATTAACCTACTTTCTTGGCCTGCAAGTTAAACAAATGGAAGATTCCATATTCTTATCTCAGACTAAGTATGCGAAGAATATACTAAAGAAATTTGGGATGAAAAATACCAGTCACAAAAGAACACCTGCTCCCACACATCTGAAATTGTCTAATGATGAAAAAGGAGTAAGTGTGGAGCAAAGTCTTTACAGAAGTATGATATGCAGTCTTCTATACCTCACAGCTAATAGACCTGATATTTCCTTTGATGTAGGGGTGTGTGCTAGATATCTAGTTTATCCTAAAGTTAGCCATGCCAACCATGTGAGAAGAATTCTTAAATATGTGAATGGGACAAATGACTATGGTATGCTATATTATCATGGATCTAGCTCTGCCTTAATTGGTTTTTGTGATTTTGATTGGGAAGGAAGTGCTGATGATAGAAAAAGTACACTAGGAGGATGTTCCTTTCTGGAAAATAATCTCATATCTTGGTTCAGTAAGAAGTTTTTAATCTCATATCTTTTCAATAAAAGTTTTTAAACTTTAAGACAAACATGCGCTTTGCATTAGAATTATCATTCTTAGAATAAACATTCTTTGCATATGAACAAGTGCTTAAACATCAAGTAAGCTTGCATAATGAGCATCATATGGAAGTTTGGTTATCCCAAGGGACAAATTGCTTCAGGGATGTGTTGAAACGCAAATCATTTTTGAAGACGGACTTAATCTTGGGCATACCTTCTATTAACTTTGTTCAGTAAAAGAAGACCAGTTTCTGAAGCAGATTATAAAAGTTGATTGCCCAGAGTCTTTGTCGAGCAATGGTGTATCACTTTTAGTTTGGTTCCGAGGGGCGTTTTGTTCAACTATCGGATTGGAGAACGAAGCAGATCAAGATGATAAATATGGTTGTGTACTAACCTACTTTCAAGACGTAAGTCAATTACCCTGAGGAGGTGTTGTCTTCAAAACTCCATGAGCTTCTCATTTCTCCGTGAGCATGAGATGAAGAAAAGGTTTGTCAAGACTCTATTGAGAAGGGGAAAGTTATTGTCAATTAATAATACTTTGTCGGGAAAAGATGGAGGTGTCTCAGAGTTTGGGTACCCTAAGGGGCCTAAGTGTGTAAATACTTTATTTAGTAAGAGTTCCATTAATCGAGGGAAATTACGCTAAGATTCAAAGAATCTCTCAAAGTGATGTGTAGTCAGCGGCATTCTCCCAGGCATGGTTGAAACCATCTCCAACTTTGGTTAGCCAGGAGTCGTGTTCCAAAGTTCACAACACTGGGGTTGTTTATCTTGATGGCACAAGTCTCAAAAAGTCCTCTCGAGGCAAGTTTTTCAAAATCCCTACAGACTGGGGCAAAGCATTATGTAGGGGCATTCCTCCACTTCAGGCTTGATGAAATTAAGTAAAGTTGTAGGCTAAACAATTTGCGAATTTGAAGAGCGTGTCAGGAAGTTAAGTTCATTATCCTTAGCTCTTGAGGGATGTAAATCCATGTATTGGTGTTCCTCCATCAGAAGCCAGAGACCTAAGTTTGGGTTGTTGCCATTATTAAATGGAAGTCAAGGATTATTATCTCCAACTGAGATTAGAATTATTTATCCTCAGCCGAGATCAGGATTTAATTTCAGGTTGTGGGTTTTCTTCAGCATAAGTCAGAAGATGGAAGTCAATCCTTTGAATTTCCAACAAATATCCTCGCTTCGACACCTTGCATATAAAAATTGGGGGGCCTTACACATGGTAAGATATATTTGAAAGTTGCTTCGAAAACTTATGTACCCGGTTAGCAGAAAAAGTTGTCATGCCATACCTGGGGCATTTTGTGTTTCTCCGTCTTGCATGTTCGGTTATGCGTATTCTCAAGCAGATCTATCCCCAATGAGGTTGATATTTTTGGCCAACTAGAATAGATTTTTGATCCCCAGTAAGGCATGTCATAAGTTGATTTTTCCTCGGTGAAATATCCCATCCTCAGTAAAGTATTCCACAGATTGGTACTCTTTTTGGGAATTCATTATAAATCCTACAAAGGTTCTAGGGCCTATTCCTTATGTTTCCCCAGTAGAATCGCCTATTGAGAGTGGTTGGATGTAGGATAACATGCCACCAGTTAATTCGAACGGAACTTTACTTCCCCAGTAGTGTTGGCTTACTTTTAAGAGTCCTCTTGAGAATAATTATCCTCATAAAGTTTCCTTGATTTGTCCTCGAGAAGTAATCATTAAGTCTCAGAAGACCAAACCCGATCCTCTGTCCTCCATGAGATCTGCGACTTTCCGACCTGCAGGAAGTTGCGCATCCCTACTGATGTCGATGATTGCGATGATAAGACCACTCTTGTTTGAAATGGACTTTGCACCAGTGAATATTTTCCCTAGTGAGGTTTCCTTCCCACAGTGGAAGATTGGTAAGGCGTGGCCGAGATTTGTGCGTTTCTAGTGAATTGGGCATGAGTGCCTTATGTCTCTGTGAAATACATGTTGGCCCATTTTTCAAGATTTCGTTTCTCCCCAAGTGATGTCATTAAACTCGAGATTGTCTCTCCCGTAAGGTTGGCGTTGATGAAATCTCTTTGGAATCTGTCATACTTTCCTAATGAATCGCCTTGTTCCTCAATGAAGTTTTCTTCTTTATATGTGGATGGTCTTGAAGCGCCTGGCTGAGATATGTGATTCCCCTGTGAAGCTTGTGAGTTGTTCCTCGGAGATAGCCGACTTCACCAGTGAAGGATTGCCTGTGATGGGAAGATCTCTTTAATTCTTCATTATGTACAAAGTCAAAATCTATTTTTATCCCCAGTGTGGCCTCGTTGGTGGGAACTACTTCTGTGTTTATGGATTGTTGTATCCAGGAAGCCAAATTTTGGATTCATGTTGAAGTGGATGCTCTCTCTTAGATATGTTGAATGATATTCTCCTTATAAATCTAGTGGTTATTGGTTCCTCAACAATGTTCATCCCCATTGGAGCCTCGACGATCTGTGGCTGTTATTTTTCATTTTCCGTTCCCTAGTGGAGAATTTAAATATGCATCACTACATTGCATCTACCAAAACACGTAGCATTTCCATTGATTTTTGAAATTACGCTAAAAAATCTCAAACATGCATTGAAGCATAAGCCAGATTAAAGTCTTTTTCAGACACCCTTTGTATCTTCGAAGAGATTATATTCATCAGAAATCCCAAGTGGTATTCTCCACAAGTTTTCCTCAAGACTTATATTCTTTTGTTTCTATCTGCAAGCATTCTTGACCTCGTGTTGGTTTCTCACAAGTCCACAATCCAGTTCATTTACTAAGTGTCTTTCTTTTTGAAAAATCTTGTTGCGGTATTTTTTCCAGTGTTTGCCTTTGCGATTAGAGTGCGATTAAGAGTCGGTGTATAGCCTTTCTTGGTTCTCAAGTATTTGAGTTTTCATACTTGGTGTGTGGTAATTAAGATAATTGTCACTCTTGAAGAATTACACCTTGCCTTTGGCCTGAGGGATTTTATAGTTCTTGCATATTTTCAATCTCTTAAAGTCCAGCATGTATTGGTAATCCTTGCTTAGAGTCCCTACATTTGGTCTCTTTCTCTTGTAGAGTTCAACTTCGATCGGTGCTCTCTAAAGGTCCTGCTTAGTCTGTTCTTTGCCTTTGGTATCTGCACTAGTCAGGTTCTCCTTTCATTAGCTTAAGTTAACCTTCTCTGTTAAGAGCCCTTCAGCGTCTCTTCAAAGTCCAGTTCTTTGGCATCCTTGTTTAGGTGAATGCATTCTTTCTTATTGGGGCTTTCTTCGATTAGTCTCTTTCTTGTGTTCGCTATCAACTTCAGACATTTGTCTCTTGATACCCAGTTTCGCTTGTATATGTCTAACTCTGATCAGGCATGCATATCTTTATCCTCTGTGAGTTTACCTTTTATCGGTGTTCTTCCCCACAAATCCACCTTCAACAGGTATCCCTTGGTTGTCCGTTTACTTCGTGTAAGTCGGTCCCCTTCTAGCCTCTAACCTAAGTGAATTACCTATCTCTGTGAAGGTCCTCGTGGGTTGTGTTCATTTGTTATTGATGTACCTCCATTTTTTGGTCTAGACAATTCTAGCCCGTATTCGATGTTGTCCTTTTTCGATTTTCTACTCATTAGACTTATTACGATCCAGTTCTAACCTGGCGTAATGTTTCTTTTGGTTTGGTTTTTATCAGCACCTTTAATGTCGAGTTGTTACTCGTATATCTTGTCAGAATACAAAGTTATGGTATTCTGAGGAGTCTAATTGTTACTAGTCTCCCCTTATCAAGTTGTTACTCATTTTCCTTGTTGTTGTTAGCTTTGCCCTAGCGCAACATTGTTGGTTGGTAGATACCATTCCTACCAAGGTCAAGTTCGCGACTTGTCACCTGATTTTTGAGTGCAGCGTTCTAGCATTCATTTCATATTGGTTGATTCTATTCTTTACTAGGTTCTACCAAGGCAGATTAATATTTGTCTCGTTCCATCTCTGTAATTCCTTGGTTAGGGTTAGTCATTACTACTTCTTCTGGGTTCGAGATTATCAGGTGTTTGCCTTGTTGTCATAATACAATGTTCTGGTATTCTGAGGAGTCTAGTTGATACTAGTCCTCCCCTATCGAGTTGTTACTCGTTTGCTTTGTTGTTGTTAGCTTCGCCCTAGCGCAACTTCGTGGGTTGGTAGATACCATTCCTACCAAGGTCAAGTTCTCTACTTGTCACCTGATTTTTGAATGCAGCATTCTAGCATGTATTTCATATTAGTTGAGTCTAGTCTTTAC
This sequence comes from Vicia faba, assembly GCA_948472305.1. Taxonomy (NCBI): domain Eukaryota; kingdom Viridiplantae; phylum Streptophyta; class Magnoliopsida; order Fabales; family Fabaceae; genus Vicia; species Vicia faba. The sequence goes on from OX451735.1 coordinate 1,013,682,572, forward strand.
TAGGTTCTACCGAGGAAAATTAATATTTGTTTCGTTTCATCTTTGTAATTCCTTGGTTAGGTTCAATCATTACTGCTTCTTCCGGGTTTGAGATTATCAAGTGTTCACCTTGTTTTGTGGATCCAATTGTTATTGGTATCCACAGGAGTACTCATCGAGGTCTAGTCGCTAATAGTTCCTTTTAAAGCAGGAGTTGTTACTCTTGGTTTTGGTTTGTGATCCAGTATGGCACATTCTTTGGAGTATTTTTAAGGTCGAGTTTTTACTAGTACCTTCACTCGGTCCCCTAGTGTTTCCATTAACGTGCCAATGGGTTTTGGTTTAGAAAGGAATTATTCCAGTTTGATTGAGACCAGTTGTTACTGGTATTTTGAGAAGTCTGGTCGTTACCAGTCTTCCCTTGTAAGGTCGTTATTCTTTCTCAGAATGCAGCATTCTGGAATTCTGTGAAGACTAGTTGTTTCTAGCATCTTTAGGTTCTTACCTTTTTCGGGATGCATCATTCTGGAATTCTGTAAAGTCTTGTTGTTACTAGCATCTTTCGGTCTTTACTATCTTTCTCAAAATGCAGCGTTCTGGCATTCTGTGAAGTCTAGTTATCGCTAGCACCATTTGTCCGCCACTTTTCTTCCTTATAATGCAGCATTCTGGCATATTGTAGAGTCAAGTTGTTACTCGCGTAATTTATCTCAGAATGCACCATTCTGGCATTCTGTGAAGTCTAGTCATTATAAGCGTTTTGGATCAAGTTCCACGGTTTTTGATTTTTATCTCCCATCTACGAACTTGTTCTTTAGTCCAGTATCAAGACGCCATCAAAATTATACATGTATCGATACACGGCGTCTCAATTCAGAGTGCAAATTTTTATTTCATTTTTGTATTTAATCTCCTTCCACCTTATCACTCGAAAGGCTATCGTTGCCAATCTCGCTTTAGGTTTAAGAAGTTTGAATAGGGGCAGCTGTTGTACCCCAAAATTTACCCTCTTCATTTCGACCTTAATTCGGCTTATATTGCATCATCATATGCAAACATATCATTGGTTCTATGGTTACGGGATCAAGGTATTTCAGATGAGCCTCAGTAAAATTGCAAGAGACATTTATTTCTTCAATGGACACTCGCAAGATATTTTTCTATGCTATTAATCGGTATGCGGTTTCACAATGGTTCGAGAATTTGTAAATTCACAAGGCCAATATGGTTCGTCATATTCAGGTGTTCTTTCATCACAATATCCCTGGTGACGTATTCTCAAATTTATGTGTGGCTCGAGAGCCAATTCTTTGACGAAGGTCTCCGAATGTGCGAGTTGTTTCGAAGAAATATAGTGAAACTATGCTAAAAGTGCAGTTTTTACGCACTAGAAAAATCATAACTCAAAGCCCACGGCTCATTTTGAACTTGTTCTGGTGGCCCAAACTCTGTCTCAATGTCCTCCACATTTCATCTAACACGGTCGTAAGATAATTCTACTCAGAAGGTCTCCAAAATTGGGGATTTATCAAGTGCGTTCGCAAGGGAAAATTGTGGCAAATGTTTATCTACATAACATTCAAAAAACCATAACTCGATCAAATTTTATCATATCGAGCCTATTCTAGTGGAATTGTCTCACTAATTGAGTTAGCTGAATTTTGGTTTTATTTTCAGGAGCGAAAGATTCCCCAAAGGCTTTCGCTTTTGACCTGAAGCGCGTGCAACTCACTGAAAATTCTGAAGCTGGGAATTAAAGTTGTCTGAGGCAAAACTTCAAAAACCCGTAACTTTCCCATCCTTTATCGGATTGAGCCTATCATCGGACACGAGGTTTGTGATATGGTGGGAGAACTGACTTGGGTGTTTTCTGTCTTATCGCAATTGTTGCGGATAGCAAGAGTCGCCACTGAATTTTCTTTTATCCAATAAAGGAAAGGGTGAAAAGAACAGGAAAGACCTTTGAGATTTTTTTCTTGAGTTCGGGGGGGTAAGTTATGAAAAGGGAAGGTTTTACCACCCTTTTCATCCGTATTTATCTACGGGCTCTTAGTTGCTTGCTAGATCACTTGAGAATGTTTTGTTTGAAAATGTGTTTTGTGATGGGTGTAAGTTTGAAAATATTTTGAAAATGCCTTTTTCGCGGCAAACTTTGTAATGATTCTCGTCTCTATAAGAATTTATACAAAGTGTTGGTTTTGAAAATAGTTCAAAGAGGTGTTTTTTTCTAAGATGTTTTGAAAGTGTAAGTGTGGAAATGGTTTTAGTTTGTGAGCAAGCAACTACGAGCATCCTACCTCCTCAAAAGGTCTATGTTCTTTTCCTCCTCCTTTAGATGTTTCTATCTTACCATTGATTTAGTAAGAAGCCACATCATTGGATGTGAAGGGACGAACGTGGGTCAATCGTATAGTCATAGAAGGGAAATTATGAGATATTTTGGTAATTTTCGTAAGGGACTGGATCATTTATCGAAGGCAACATCGAGGGACATATTCGAGGGACATGACTATTATCTGAGGCAACAAGCGAGGTTACCCTAGAGGTGCAAGAGTGTGAATAGTGTGTTTGATTGCATGCATTTTAGTCTTGAATTAGGGTTGTCTACTTGTTGATTTTAAAACTATCCATACACTTCTTAATTACTAGCATTTTATATAAAAAGTAGTAAATTGCGGAAAATAAATATCTTACGCTATTACATATTTTTGGGATGGGGTATACAAATTTTCAAATGGAGGTTAGAAAGCAATAAAAGTCCTAATTATTACAACCATATTGAATAGCAAGAAAAATGTAAAAACAAAAACAGCACAAAAGAGAGAAAAACAAGTCTTTCGATTCATGAAGTATGTTCGAAGCATATGTCTTTCGATTCACACACCCCTTTTGCTTTCTTTCATTTGGGCCTGCAAATCAGTGTGTATCGAAACATACACCCTTCAATTCACACTTTTTTTCTTTCATTTGAGACTGTGAAGCTATGTGATCGAAGCCTAAGGACTTTGTGTCAAACCATGTTGTTATTTTTTACTTTAACATTATTTTATGGTCTGTACTGGTTAGTTATTAAGATATAATTGACAAGAAAGTAAGACAAACGAAAGGTTAGCTTCGAAGGCAATGGTTATTTACATGTTATGCTTGAAATGAAGGGTTTAAAGTTAGGAAGACTTACCTTGAATCGGGAGTTGGTGTTTTGAACTTTGAGTTGCTGCCCTGAATATTCTTGAATTAGAAGGAAGGAAGGAACATGAGTTTGAAGGATACAAAAACTTGGATTCAAAAGAGAGAACAAGCATAGGTGTTGTATTTTTTGGTTCTGGGTTTAAAGTGTTTTAAGTGTTCTCTCCTCTCTCTTTTTTTTCTCCTCTTCTCCATTTACCTTGCCAAAAAGCCTCTCTTTGTTTGTCAAAAAACCCTCTCCAAAATCCCCCTTAGATGTCTTGTGAAATAGTTTATTTATAGAAGAGTCTTGTTAGGGTTTTGGGGGGGAGAACAAATAAAAAATGAACAATTTGGGTATGCTATCTTCATAGTATTTTTTGATGCAGCTCTTGTATGCTAATTTTATGCTAATATAGGGTTGAGATAATGCAGGCCTGGACTAGTTTACAACAGTTTTAGAGTGTTGTCGCAGCTTGGTGAAGGGTTGTTTCATAGCAGTACAACAAATTGTTTTTTGACATGGTTTTAGGCTGTTATGTGGACAGTACAAAAAACTTGGGCTTGGCATCAAATAGGACATTGTTCAGCAGCCTTCGACCAGGCTCATCAAAAGACAAAACAATACTTGTTTCCACCAATTGTGTGTTCTCCGAATGGACCCATTGTATGTCCTTCAAATGGACCAATTGTATGTTCTTCAAATGGACCAATTGTGTGTCCTTCGAATGGACCAATTGTATGTCCTTCGAATGGACCATATTGTATGTTGTTTGAATCCACCAATTGTGTGTTCTTCGAATGGACCAATTGTATATCCTTCGAATGGACCATATTATATTCTCTTAGAATCCAATTGTATGTCCTTCGAATAGACCATTAATTGGATGTCTTTGAATCCACCAATGTATGTTCTTCGAATGGACCAATTATATGTCCTTTGAATGGACCATTAATTGTATGTGCTTTGAATCCACCAACGTATGTTCTTCGAATGGGCCACCTACAACCTTCAACCAAACTTATCAATAGACAAAACAATATTTTTTCCTATCAATTGTGTGTCCTTCGAATGGACCACATTCATCTGAATGTGCCACTTTGAGCATGTGATCGCGAATTTGTGAGTCTTAAAGAATCTAGACCGCAAGTATACAGTCCTATTGCGTGTAGCTTTAAAGATTATCAAATCCCAAGGAACTAAATGTCGAACTACCATTATCTTAGGTTACTACGTAAATCTAAGGCTAATAATGTAATTAATAGGGGGTTTAGGGAACCCAACTGATTATAATCTAGTTTAGATTCAATGGAGAATATTGGTATGTAATGGTTGGACTTCGGGGATTTAACAACTCATTGACCTAACTCGGATCAACAAAACAATTTTCAGTAGGAAGTATTTGTTTGAAAACCCTCTTCTCACACTCTCGTGTTTATTGATTCAGATCCTACGATCAAACCCAAGTGAGTGCTCTAGCTGTTTCAATTAGAGTTTAAAAATATTTTTTGGAAACAAACAAAACCTAATCAACTTAAAAGCGCTCTCGCTGTATTTTAATTTGATGCACAATTACCATTGTCCAGTTATTATCTCAAACTCTCATTTTATTGATCCTAACTTCTATCTGTATTTTACTCTCGTAACAAAACAATTAATATTTAGAACTAGTAATTGAAACCATAAAATTATTCTTTTTAAAAAGGAACCGATCAATTGGCGTTGCTAAACCCCGTTGGCTATATGACCTTACATAGCGATAAATAAATTTAGCCTAGCATGTTATACAATTTAATAACAGCGCCACAGAAATAACTACAATCAAACAATTTAAATAAACTGTACATTTCAGACAATCCTGGCATAAATAAATAAAATACTTAAAGTAATCCTGAAAATACTATGGCAGAATATTTGGCTGACTTCAGGTGTCTCCCACAGATCGGTAAAATAAACGAAAAGAAATAATGCCGAAAATATTTGGTAGAGTAACAGTAAAAGCAGAGAAAAGAAAACTCCCTCCAAAAATGGGGATTTGAGGTCCTATTTATAGGCTTGAAGACGCACAGGGAGTTAAGATATTTTCTCCTCCGGATTTGCCTCTATAACGACCGCTACGGATTAAAGGAATCAGTGGAAAGGTCGTTACACTCCTGCTTTTGAGTAGGGGCTGGTGTGGCAAGGTGTAACGGTCGTTACAACTGGGTTAGGTGATGTGTAACGGTCGTTATACCCCCTTGGTCCTTGGGTGGATTGTTTCCATCGCTTCTTTCTTCTTTATTCTTCCAAGGCTTTTTACTTGTAATGCCCCCAATTCTTCCACACACCCTTCAATTTCATAATTGCTCTTTCTTTGTGCAGATTTTAAATACGATTAGCTCGACTTTTCTTGAATTTCTTCGCACATGCCTTGCAAACATCAAATTCATGAAAACATAGAAAATACCAGCATAATACGAATAAAGAGTAATTTAATTAATTAAAGTGAGGATAAAAAATTCATGTAAATTGATCCAAATATTCGATACATTTCGGTTTATCAAACTACCCTACACTTGAACCTTTGCTTATCCTCAAGCAAATAATAGAGCAAAAAAATGTTTAACGCACGGTTTTCGACACAATCGCATGACACGACTCGAATCATACGTGGTTGAGGGTCGTTACATTAGAAAGATGGAACTAGGTTCCGACACTAATGATACAGAAATGACACAAAACCATAGGACATGGTCAAAATCCTCCTTCTTATGCAAACTAGTCCGAATTATGCTATCATAGCTAAACTTAATTCTTTTCGTTCGAAATCAACCGCTTCCATTCTAGCGCAATCATATTAAGCCCTTTATCTTTTGCACGCACATAGTAGAGTATCCGGTTAGCGATTCTGGTCTCTTATGCATGGGTTTCTGGTACACAAGTTGGTAACCCTTTTTCTTTCCCAGATTATAAGTCTCGGGGGATCGAACTGTAGTTCTCCCTAACAAGTTCAGAACCAGATACCACGAACAGGCTTACACTGGTTGTTACCTCAGTTTTTGTAGGTACCGCAACTGTTGGTTTAACTGACTTTGTGAGCGTCACCTAACTTAATTAGCGCATTCCCTATTATATCTGGATGCTTAGCATCTTTTTGTTCTAATTAGGACCAGTCACTTATATTCATCGGCTCCCTATGTAGTTCGTGGATAAGACGGTGCTGACTGTTCGTATAAACTACCCAGGGTTGATCCAAAACTAAAACTTAAGGCTTCGGTATCATAACCACTCAAACTGATTTGCATAATCTCGAAGATTTAGGTGTCAAAGCCGTATTATTTTTGTCGACTCTTTTTCAAAAAATCTAACACAGCCTAATTGTGAACAACCAATATACTTTTCGAATGTATCGAGCTAATGCGTCGAGTAAAAAAAAACTTTTTATGGTTCAAGAAAAGTGTTGAAGTACGAATAACTTACGGAAATGATTTTTTTTAATGGAACGGGAAATAACAGAAATTCGAATAACTTACTAGGAAAATAGAAAACATAACATAGGTAACATAGGTTTCCTCCCTTACACTTGAACTGAGCATTGTCCTCAATACGACAAATAAAGTGAGAAAAGAAAACGAACAGGAAACTTAAGAAATAATAATAAAAATGCAAGGAATGGAGGAAACATAGATCACTCCTCATTGTCGTCTCTGACGTTTCTGCTGCTGGATGCTTCACCTTGTGCTCTTCCTCCTCATGTCCTTACTCCACCTCTTTTGGGTCTAGCATGTTCCTCTCCAGTTTTGTAAACATAAGCATGCAGGCCTTCAACACGGAATGACAAGTGTCGCATTTCATCAGTCAGGTTAGAAATGTCATGATGGTTCCAGTAAGCATTATCGCGTTGATCACGCTGTAGCTCCTGCATCACCTGCATCTGTTCTTGTTGACGATGATCTTGTAGTAAAAGCGATGCATAGATAGCTTCGATGTGGGCCGACTGAAGATCATTTCCTGCTTGTTCTTATTGTGTCCCTTGTTGATTCACTTCTGGTACTTCAGTTTCTACACATGCTTGATTATCCTACACGTATGCTCCAAGGGTTGGTGCCTGCAAATTATAAATCCAATTTGCGGTGATGTCAATTCTTGTTACATCCAAATTCGGCATAATAATACTTGGGACGACCTTGTGCTGCACCATCAGGTTGTACCTTCCATCCCTTCTTGCTTTGACAAGATGACCAAACTGGAAATATTCAATATCAAGAAACTCAGCTTGCCAAAAAGGTAGTTGGACCAACCTGTTTTGCAAATTCATATAGTTGGCAATAGTGGTGACTAAACCTCCTATACATAAAGGTGATGTGCTTGCGCTCCTTGATAATAGAGATTGGATGTGGTTGAGAAGGCATGGAGAAGCATTTATTCTAATATCGGGATCAAGGATGCAGTGTAGAAAATACATTTCCCCAGCATTCACTTTATTGTTGTTCGTTCGCCCGAACACTGTATTGGCTAGAACACGGTGGAATTAGCGGATGCATGGGTTGTGTATGTGAGTGGATAAAAGCTCATCCCAATCGCTGACCTGAGTATTAGTTAAACGTTCCCAAATTTCAAATGATCTTGCCTTCCAATCTTCTTCAGGAGGAATTATATATTCCACACCTTCACCATGGTTGCAGTGGAGTATTTGACTCAGAATCTCTTGACTCACGGTGTACTCCGTGTTGAATAATCTGAAAGTTCCTGCGCCGATTAGATACTGACCAGCTTTTGGAGTGGATGGTGTTTGGTAGGAAAAAGAGCTCAAGAATTCCAACATGAGAGTTTAATAAGTTGGAATATTTATGGTGGTAATGTAGTGTGGACCAGATTCATGGAGAATAAATTACACTCTTTCAAGCAATCCCAAGTCACGTAAGCAATTTCCAGCGATATACCTTGTTGGAAGTATACCTTTATGATGAAACCTTCGGTAAAGTTGCTCTTGTCGATGTCGGTCGGCTCCATTTCTGAATATCATATCAGTGAGGTCTGGCTCCTCTCTTTCTTCTTGAGTTCTTCTGGCCATTTGGGAAAGGCGTTGGAAAGGATAAAGTTTATATGGTAGAAGATTTGTTGAAGAAAGTTGGTGTGATAGTAAAATTCTCTTCAAGAGTTTATATAGAAGCAAGGTTTTAATGGTGAAGAGAAAATTAGTGGGGTATTTAATGGTATTTATGGGGGTGTTTATTTGTATGGAATAGAAATAGAACGGATAGGAAGTTTGAAAAGAGTTAGAGTTGAAAATCAAATGAAGATGAAACGGCTGACAGAGTTTAAAGAGTGGGAGGAGATGAGGGTGTAACTGTCGTTACACCTGGCTTCGAGTTACAAGACACTCTTGTAACGGTCGCTATAAGGGCTTGATTCAAAAGAGAATCACGTTCCTGCAACCATCGGCTTGTCAGCCATGCATGAGGGACTTTGCTTGTTGACCGAGGCATGGCATAGATGTGTCAATTCATTGTCTAGTGGGAATAATAAATTTAAAATTCTAGGAGACAATGAAGTGACAATTAGGTGTGATGCATAATTTAATTATATTATTTTGTCTACTAGATCAACATGCATTTTATTTTGGGAGAACAAAATAGCATAATAGCATCATAATATATAATAGCACAATGAGGAGTAAATTTGAAAATACTGAAATAAATAAATAAATGAATAATTCTGAAAAATAAATAAATAAATAAAAATAAATAAATAAATTAAAATAAGTAAATCCAACTAGAAAATAAAAATAATGATGCTAATGAAAAACTAAAGACTGAATAAACACTCATACCCTACACTTAGAGAAAACAGTGCCCTCAATGTTCTAAAGACATAAATCAGCCACCTCTAAAATGAAACAGGTGATCTATATTTGCCGTAAAAAGATCCATGAAACCATAAAAATCTCTGCGGAGGGTAGTAATATCAGAACGAATATCAGCAAGCTCCATCGTGATAGCATCCATAGAAGCAGCGTAATCAGTCTGAGGAATATGGACAGCGACAGCAGCAAGAGCTGATAGTGGGTCCCAAGCTGGATGGCGGTCAAGTAAAGGAGGTGTATCAGGATCACTGTCTGCCATCTCAGGATCAAACTCACCTAATCCTACTAGAGGGTCATAATAATGGGGCAGTGTCAAAGGATTGGACTCTTCTTCTTCCATGTCATTCTCAGCTATACCCTTCAAGTCATAAATCCAGTTCTTCCTGTCATGCACATTGGACCATGCAATGTTAGGAAGTGTGAAGTTGTATACCGGCTCATGATGTATCAGCAACTGAAACTGATTCAGCTCTAAATATCTGATCATGCCAACATTAAAACAAAGAGTAAGGTCTAGCGGAGTATAGTTACCAACAGGGGTTAGAAGGGGCAGTGGCTCTCTCAAAAATAAGGCTTTAGCGATCATAGTCACTAAACCACCAACAAAAATCTGGCCATGAGGAGCCTGGACTATACTCAAGAGACGAGCAATCATGAAAAATGCACCAACTACCGGTCTGGACTGAAACACATAGAACATGATAAACAGCTCTTCCTTAGACACTAAGTTATCATTCTGAGGTTTTCCAAATTGGGTAGCACCATAATCATGTGGAAATACCTAATAGCGGGGTTATGAATATTTGAAGAGTTCTTAGGAATAGAGCTCTCATGTCTCAGATCAGATATCTCTCCCCAAAAGTGGTCAAGCAGGCTGTCCACATACTTGTCATCTGGAATCTCAATGACAACATCAACACTAACCGGGAAATCCAATAAAGTAGAAAATTCACGGATGGTGAACCTGTGGGTAAAACCAAACAATCTAAATGAAACCAAACCTCTGGCTAACCTTAAACCAATATCGGGGTTATAATGCAACGAACTAAGGAATTCCAACGTCAGGTTACGGTAGGTAAGCTGTTGATAATGATTAAAATAATCCCAACCAATCTGTTTAAACATGAAGTGGACACTCTCCCTGATGCCCAATGCGTATAGTGTGGGGTCGTGGAAAAATATGGTGGGATACATCTCTTTCGGAGCAAGCACCTCATAACCCTTCTGTTGAGCATCACTCACAAAGGTGACAGGCATAGTGTCAAAAAAGTCCATAGCAAAAATCAGTGAAGAAAAGGAAATGTGAATTCTGTTGGTTAATCTGAAAATAGTTTTAAATCATCATCGACCTAATGCCTAAAAATAGAAAAGAAGAAAAGAACAGAAAATTTTTATAATTTTTTAAAGAGAAACATAAAAAAAACTTTTAGTAAATAAAATTTTAATAAAAATGGTGGGTTGCCTCCCACAAAGTGCTTTGTTTAACGTTGAAAGCTCGACCTATATTGAAAATTGAAAATATATTTTGGTGACTCAACCGGCAGCTATATAAATCTCAAACTAGCTGAGTAGTCCCTATTCTCGATGCAGTGGTAGTGCTTCAAACGCTGCCTGTTTATAATAAACGGATCTCTAGTTTTTCCTTTGATTTCTACAGCGCCACTCGTGAGTATTTTAATAACTTCAAAAGGTCCTGACCATCTAGAGTGAAGTTTCCCTAGAAATAACTTAAGTCTGGAGTTAAACAGGAGTACTACATCGCCCTCATTAAATTCTTTCCTAGAGATGCGTTTGTCATGCCATTTCTTAGTTCGCTCCTTGTAGATTTTGGCATTCACGTATGCATCTAGCCTAAGCTCTTCCAATTCATGGATGTCTAGAATTATCTTTTCTCCAATGGTTTTATAACTTAGATTCAGGTTTTTGATGGCCCAATAGGCTTTGTGTTCCAGTTCTACAGATAAATGGCATGACTTACAATAGACCAGTTTGAAAGGTGTGGTTCCAATGGATGTCTTGTACGCTGTTCTTTATGCCCATAATGCTTCATGTAGTTTAGACGACCCATCTTTCCTAGATGTGGCAACAGTTTTCTCATGTATTTGCTTAATCTCCTTGTTACAGATTTCAACTTGCCTGCTAGTTTGTGGGTGGTAAGGCGTTGCTACGCGGTGTCGGACTCCATACTTTGCTAAGAGTTTATTGAAAACTTTGGAAATGAAATGAGAGCCACCATCACTGATGACTAATCTCGGAACACCGAATCTTGGAAAAATTATGTTTTTGAATAACTTAATCAATACTTGTGCATCATTTGTTGGATAGGCTACAGCCTCTATGCATTTGGATACGTAATCTACTGCCACTAATATGTAATTGTTGCCAGAAGATGATGGGAAAGGTCCCATAAAGTTAAATCCCCATACTTCAAATATATCTACTTCTAGGATACCCTTTCGAGGCATCTCATCGTGCCTAGATATGTTACTAGTGCATTGACACCGGTCGCATTTTGTAATTGCAGCATGGACATATTTCCATAGATTGGGCCAATAAAGGCCAGCTTGTAGGATTTTTGTGCAAGTCTTTGAGGTGCTAGCGTCTCCACCATAAGGGGCTTCATGACAATGAGATATTATGCTCTCTATTTCACTCTCAGGAATGCATCGACGGAAAATAATATCGGAGCCTCGCTTGAATAGTAAGGGCTCGTCCCTATAATAGTGTTTGAGATTGTGAAAGAATTTCTTCTTCTGCTGATAAATTAAATCAAGTGGAAGGACTTTTGCTGCTAAGTAGTTGACATAGTCAGCATACCAAGGCAGTGAAATTTGAGTAGATACTGCTTCCAATACTTCAGTTGTCTCGTCATTGTTGCAAAATTCAGGGCATTCTTCAGCTGAGTTTTCATACCTTATCTAGGCTACCAGGTGCTCATATGGAAAATCGTCATTGATGGGTATCTCTTCAGGTTTAAGATTTTCCATCCTAGATAGATGGTCAGCAACAAGATTTTCAAATCCTAGTTTATCTTTGATTTCTAAATCAAACTCTTGTAAGAGTAAGACCCATCTTAATAATCTTGGCTTGGCATCCTGTTCAACTAATAAGTATCTAATAGTTTTCTGATCAGTGTAAATAATAATATTTGCGCCTACTAGATAGGAACGAAATATATCTAATGCAAAAACAACTGCCAAGAGTTCCTTTTCTGTAGTGGCGTAGTTTATCTGTGCAAAATCCAAAGTCCTAATTTCATAGTACATTGCATGGAGTTTTTTGTCTCTTCTTTGTCCTAGGACTGCACCTACTACATAATCGCTCGCGTTGCACATTATCTCGAATGGTAGACTCCAATCAGGTGGTTGTATGATAGGTGCAGATATGAGAGATGCTTTTAACTGTTCAAAAGCCTTCAGGCAATTGTGATACGGTGGGAGAACTGACTTGGTGTTTTGCTTTTTATCGCAAATGTTGCGGTTAGCAAGAGTTACCGCCGACTTTTCTTTTATCCAAAAGAAAAGGATAAAAAGAACAGGAAAGACCTTTGAGATTATTTCTGGAGTTCGGGGGGTAGATTATGAAAAGGGAAGGTGTTGGCACCCTTTTTATCCATAGTTATCTATGGGCTCTTAGTTGCTTTCTAGATCACTTGCTTTTGTTTGAAAATGTGATTTGTGTGGTTTTTGAAAGTATTTTGAAAAGGCGTCATCGTTTAGGCAAACTTTGTAATAGTTCTTGTTCGTAAGAATTTATACAAAGTGTTAATCCTTTGAAAATGTTTCATGTTTGGAAAATGTTTTGAAAGTGCTTTTGAAAGTGTTTGGTGTTTGTTTTGAAAATAAGCAAGAGTGTTTGATTTGAAATTGAGCAAGCAACTAGGAACAAAATACCTACTCAAAAGTATTTAGTTTGTTTCTTTCTTTCCTTTGATATTGCTATCTTACCATTGATTTGGTAAGAAACCTTATCTTTGGATATATAGGGACGAGTGTGGGTCATCGTATAGCCATGATAGCAATGTTGTGAGATATCTTAGCATTTCTCTTTAAGGGACTAAGATCATTTTGAAAGGAAACATTTGATAGTGTCATTGAGGGACTATGATCTTGTATTTTTGATTTCTTTTTGCTAAGATACCCCACCTGCATAACATGGCCATTTTTGTAAGGCAACAAAGTGGAATTATCCTAAGGGTGCAAGTGTGCAAGTGTGTGATTTACATGAATTGTTTTGTCTTGAATTAGGGTTTGCTGACTTTTTGATTTTAATATTTCCATACAAACCCTAATTTACTAGCATTTATATAAATCGATAAATTACGGAAAATAAAAATACTAAGCTATTACATCATTAGGGGAGGGGTGTACAAATTTACAAATGTGGATTTTGCAAGAAAATTAATCCTAATTATCTATAACAACCATATTGAATAAATGTACAAGAATTAAAAATAAATAATGTACAAATGCAAATGGAAAAAGAAATGATTTTTGTTTGGATTTTTATAACAAGGGGGTTTTAATATAATTAAAGAAAATGATTAATCAAAATAAACAAAATATAAACCTAAATTAATTAAGAAAAGAAATTAAATTAAAAAGTATTTTTAGGGTTTTTTATGAAAAGGATTTAAATTAATAAAAATAAAATGAAGATTAGTCAATTAAAATAAACCTAAGTTATAAATTAATTAATTTTCAACAGAATAATATAGTAATTAAACCTAATTATCTAAATATTAGTTACAAAAATAAATTAATTTATTTAAAGAATTTTTTTTTTGTTTTTTTGTTTTACGGAAAAAGATAAACTAAATAAGTGTAAATAATAAATAAAAATAATTTTTATATTTTTAATAATAAAATAATAATAATAATAATAATAAAAATAATAAAATTAATATGAAAATGAAAATAAAATAAAGGAAAATAAAATGAAATAATAAAATAAAGGGCCAGGGGTGTGAAAGTAAACAAGGGTTAGAGGTCAGCAAAAATAAAAGGACCAGGGGGGGGGGGGGGGTGAGCGCAGGCGCTGTTTCAAATAAAAAAATGGAAAAATGTGAAAAAAATAGGCAAAAGGGTACCACTAGGGCTCGAACCTAGGTCCCATAGGTGACAGGCGCGCCCTTTAACCACTGGGTTGGTGATACATTTGTTAACTCAAACAAAAGAACAAATATATAATACAAATCAAGTACTGAATGAACTTCATCTTCAACCTCCAGCTAAAGGACCTGTAACTTATTCATTTCTCATCCATTCACAAAACTTCCAACGTCAAACTTGTTAGAAATTTCCTCATGATTCTGAATATGTAAATAACTTAAGCTAATTCTCAAAGATGAGCATGAATTTCTAACAATACCAAATTCTGACCTAAATATTTTCAGAGGTTCAAACTCAAAATTCTCCCTACTCAAGCAACATAAATGAAATCTATGGACATGTATAGTTTCAGGGCAATGATGTCTACATTTTATCTTCACAAACGCAAGCCTAGCAATGCCTAAATGTGAAGATAGAAGTTCAAGAAAAATACCTCAAAACTAGAAATCGTGAAATGAGTTTGAGCTTGATTCAATGTGCTGCAATGATCAGGTTATCTTCCTTGAGTCTCTAGGAAGCCAATGTAATTCTTAGGTTGAGTTGAGAGTGGCTGAAATAGCGTGGAGAAGTCCAACTACAATGATCTGTTTTTGAACTTGGACAATGGTGAAAATGGTGTTACAGTTTAGGAACAGGGATTGGGATGAGTTGTGTTTGAAGTAAGGAAGCTTTTGAAATGATTTGGAGAGGAAACGCGCGAGTGGTTTGAGATATGGGAGTTTTTGGTCAGATTCTGTACAACAATGGAGTTTTTTGTGCAATCTTAGTTTTCAGGGAGTTTGGGAGTGTTTTCAATCGTGTGTTAGCTTGAAAATAACTTGTATAGTTATATGAAAAAGGTTAGAGGGTTTGAAGTTGATAGATCTGTGAGATATAAAGTTATGGCTATGTTACTTGATTTTGAAGAAAAGTGGAAAACATGGTTTCAAGGCATAGTACAAGCATGGCCTGAGTTTATAGGAGGCTCTAGACATGTTGCTTTTTCCTTTGACATTGATTGTGTTCAGATGAAACAAGTTAGGAGCTCTATGCATTGAATTTGTGATTAAAGTCACTTTTCCAAAATGGAAGTGTGAACTTTGTTCCATTAATGGAATAATAACTTGGAAAATGACTTAAACACTTGGATCATAGCTCAAATAGTTGTGTAATCTTCTGATTATGGATAGATTTAGAGGTTAAAATCCTATAAAGTAAGTTCATGCAGCATGGGTGTGGATTGGATCAAATGTTCATCATGAAAAACAAGTTTGAAACCCTAACTTCTTGCCTTCGATTCTCCTTGCTCAAACATGATCTCAATGAGTTCTTTGACATTTTGGAAAGCTTGTAACATCCTATATAACCTCAATTTTGGACATTTTGAAAAATTCCTTTTGGAACTATGTTAAAAATTGCCATGAAGTTAGGTCAGAATCCTGCCTAAACTAGGGAAAATTTCACTAAGTTTCCAAGTTTCATGAACATCTATTCAAAAAATCATAACTTGAAATCCATGCATTTCTAGGAGAAGTTGTGTTATATAATGTTTTATATCTAATTGAGATCTAAAACTTTCATGTTAGAAGTTTCCTTTGAATCATCTTGCATCATGGTGAAAAGTTTGCTCAAAGTTATGACAAAAATTAGAATTTTCTAACACTTAGAAAAATTTCAAAGTTTTAGAAATTTTGACTTTTCAAAATGCAATCTTAACTTTTTGATTTATTGATGAACAAGTTTCATATTTTGACATGTTTTGATGAATTTTGATCTTGGACACTTGATTTTGACCAAAAAGTCAAAGTTTCACTTTTCAATGTATAGTTGACTTTTGATCAGTTGACTGAAAATTCATCTGTCAATCAATTGATCTTGAGCAATGTTTTGAGCCATGCCATTAGGTAAAAAATATGTATTTGAACCCTTGAGACCATGCCTTGAATCAATCAATCATTTTCTAGGTCAAAAATAAAAAATAGCATCTTTTTAGTCAAAACCCTAATTTTAACCATTTTGCCCTTTTGATGATCTGATCAAATTTCTTGAGGAATTTGATCCAAACTTGATAAAATGACATATATGAGTTCATAATGTTTATATGGACCAAAAATTATGAAGTTTGATTGTAAATTGACCATAGTTGACTTTTTTCCCAATTCAGCTGATTTTTAGGTCAATTGATCAATTGATTGAGCAAAAATGTGATCCAAGACTTGAAAATTAACATTAGTAATCTTGAAGGTCCAAAATGATCCATGAAAATCATTTGAGGCATTAAAAGTCAAATTTTACTTGTGCAATCTCAAACCCTAATTTTCAATCATCAGTGCTTAAGGAGGTGTCTTGAGCTGATCAACCCTAGTGCAGTCTTGAACCAAAGGAGATCTTGTGAGAGATTAATTGATAAATGAGAGGGAAAATTTTGGGGTACAACATCTGCCCCTGTTCAATATTCTTAAACCTGAAGAATTAGATTGGTGGATCCACCATTCGTGACTTGAAGGTGGAAGATAATTGAACACTAGAGTGTCCAGAAATTTGCACTCGAAGATTGATTGGGAATGGGCTTATAGATTCTATTTGGAGGAGTGATGGTGAACACTGGAGGAAGTATCAACATAAATCATTGGTCGATTTATACTAGAACTTAATGTTTTACTTGTGGGAAAAAGAGTTAGTAAAATGTAGATGTATGAATGATGTTCACAAGATGAATGAGATCATGCTAAATGCATTTTTTATGTATATGTCATGATGTATGAATGTGAGATGCATGTTTTTATCCGGGAAAATAAATCCTTGACTGCGGCTGAGGAGTTTTGGGAAGTTGACTCCCGGATTTCCGTTGGGAGTGAAGAGTATACATATCTTCAAACTTTGTTGAAAGGATACTTCCGCTGGGGAATATCTCTTGAATGTAAGCTATTATCTGGTCGAATCCAGGCTTCACAATTGCCGAGGATGAGGAAGTCAACTGCTATCTGGTCAGATCCTGGCTTCACGGTAACTTACTAGGGAAGAAATAAATTAATTGTTATCTGGTTGGATTCTAGGCTTCGCATAAGATTTCTTGAAATTGAATTATTATCTGGTCGGATCCAGGCTTCACAACAACATGCTGGGGATAAGGAAGTTTAACTGTTATCTGGTCGGATTCCAGGCTTTGTAGTAAGTTCTTGAAGTTGAATTGATATTTGGTCGGGTCCAGGCTTCACAGTAATTGGCAATGGTAACTACTATCTGGTCGAGTCCAGGCTTCATAGTATTTTTGGAAAAGTTATACTATTATCTGGTCAGGTCCAGGCTTCATAGTGTCTTGCAGACATTGTAGCTAATTGTTATCTGGTCAGATTCCAGGCTTCACAATATGCTTGCATGAACAGACGAAGTTGAACTGATATCTGGTCGGGTCCAGGATTTACAGTAACTTTCTTGGGATTTGGTTGTTATCTGGTCGGATTCCAAGTTTCACAACAAAATTATGAGGGGAATTATTATCTGGTCAGATCCAGGCTTCACAATAACTTACTTTGAAATTGAAAACTGATATCTAGTCGAATCCAGGCTTCATAGTGACTTATTGTGATAGAGGTAAACTTTACTGGGGAAAAGAAATTAAACCTTGGTCTGGTTGAGTCTAGGTTCTTCAATATCTTTGAAGAGTTGAACTATTATCTGGTCGGGTCCAGGTTTCATAGGTTTTGAAAGTCTGTTATTATCTGGTCGGGGCCAGGCTTCATAGTATCTTAAAGTTGTACTAATATCTGGTCGGGTCCATACTTCATAGTATCTTTTGGAGATAGTAAAGGTTTTGTTGACGACTTTACTATGGATTATAGATTGTGGACTTAAGATTTGGAATAGTCTGAAAGGCAAACTCAAGCTGGAGAATGTAGACTCAGTCAGGGAGAACAGACTCAGCTTAGGGAGGATACACTCAGCTTGGGGAGGATACATTCAGCTTTGGGAGGATACACTCAGCTTGGGGAGGATACACTCGGCTTGGGGAGGATACACTCAACTTGGGATAATAGGCTCAGCTGGGGAATTTTGTACTCGGATGGGGAATTTTGTGATTCCTTGATTGTTTTATGTTGGGGAAATAAACCATGTTGATGAATACTTGACGAACTGCTGACGAGGCGAGTTCTTTGAGGAAGAAGTTCACAAGGCTTCTACTTGTAGGATCAACTTAGCTAGGGAGAGATCTGCCAAGAGATTGAGACTCTGGTTGGAGATTATCCTATGCAAAGAGACTTTGAGGGTAACTTTGTTGAGGATGATGTTAATGAAATGATTTTGTGGGGATATTCCATATACATTAAAGAGGTGCTTGTTACTTATTAGGTCATATGTGCCAAACAGTTTTAATTATGTTCATATGCATATGTTCGTTCAATTTTAGTCATTGGACAAATTTGCATTCAAAACAAAGACAAAAAGTTTGCACTTCAAAGTATATTTTATTGATATTTTGCCCATGAGTAGGCAGTCCTGTACAAAGAGACAGAGATCCTAGTAAGAGGAAATCATTGAAAGGAAAACAAAATTGAAAACAAAAACAAATATCCATGTGACATGATCTCATTGCCTTCCAACTCTGCTATTGCCCTAATGTCTTTGAATGCCCCTTGCCGTTGACAGAAGTTGATTGGATTGATCTTGGACCGTTTGAACTTGGACCTTGATGATAAATTTGACTGTGGTGAATCCATGGGACATAGTTATACGATTTCAATCCTTAAAGTTTTCCTGGACCACCCTTTCGGGTTTTCATCCCACCAGGATACCCATTTTTGCCCAAGTCGCCCTTTCGGGTTTTCAACTTGCTGCGTGTACAATCTTTTGCATATATCCCTAATTTTTCCCTAAACCTTTTGGTTTGCCAGGATGCCCTTATTTTTCCTAGGTGTGTCAACCTAGTGGGTCTCTTATGCGTAGTATTTTTTAACTATGTCCACGTTTATAGGGTGTTGGAAGTCTTTACCATCCATGGTAGTCAACATCATGGCACCTCCAGAGAAAACTCTCTTGACAACAAATGGCCCTTCGTAGGTGGGAGTCCATTTTCCTCTAGGGTCACCTTGTGGTAGAATGATGTGTTTTATCACCAAGTCACTCGAGGCTTGATATTTTTGTCGAAAGCCTTGATTATCCATTTTTGGTACGTCTGACCATGACAAACATCAGCCAGTCGCTTCTCATCGATCAAGTTCAGCTGATCCAATCTTGTCTGAATCCACTCGTCTTCTACTAATCCTACCTCATTCATGATCCTTGGCAATGGAATCTGAACTTCTACTGGCAAAACAACTTCCATGCCATAGACTAGAGAAAAGGGAGTTTCCCCAGTTGATGTTCTAGATGAAGTGCGGTATCCATGTAGAGAAAATGGTAACATCTCTAGCCAATCGTTATAGGTTACTACTATCTTCTTCACAATCTTCTTAATGCTTTTGTTGGCTTCTTCGAGTGCGCCATTCATTTTAGGTCTATATGGAGAATAATTGTGATGCTTGATCTTGAACTGAGTGCAAAGTTCAGTAATCATAGCATTGTTGAGGTTAGTCCCATTGTTGATGATGATCCTTTAGGGGATACTGTTGTACCCCAAAATTTGCCCTCCCATATTCTTCAAAGATTTGCCAAATCAAAGCTTCAAAATTCCCCAAGGGTTGCACAGTGCAAGGGCCTCCTAAACAGTCAAAATTAGGGTTTGTGTTCTGATCAAGAAAATGAAGTTTCAAAGGGCCCAATCAAGTCCCACATGCCTACAAATATGGTCAAGCATCCTCATACAAAGTTTCAAGACATTCAGCTCAAAATTGCACAGTCAAAACCCTAATTGCACTACAGTCAACTGTAGGGGCAAAATGGTCATTTGACAGTCAAAAGTTCAAATTTTTGATCAACATATCATTTTGAAGCCACAAACATCATTTGATCAATGCTTGATCATGATTCTCAAAGCTTGGCTCAAAAATCATCAAGATGCAAAAGTTTCCTTATTTGGACAGTTGAAAAAGTCAACTGTAAATTGACCAGGGCATAACTTTCACATGGATTATCAGAAAAATTCCATCCAAAGCTCATTTTGAAGATAAAGACATTTCCTACAACTCATCTTCATACTTAAAGTCCAAGAAATGCTCTCACAAGAAGTTATCAATTTCAACATTATAGGTCATTTTCAGAAGTCAACAAAAAGGGACTTTAAGTCAAAGGCCATAACTTGAGATTGGTAAATCAAAATTACATGGGACCAAAGGAATTGGTTAGAGGACTCAAATACCTTTCCAAAATGTCAAAGAACATGAGAAAATATTAAAAATTGAGCACGTTATGCCTTGTGGAAGTTGGGAAAAGTTTGGATATTTTGAAAAGTCAACATTGATTCAAATGACCTAAAATTGCTAATGGGCCCATTTTTCTTCCATAATTCATCATCCATGGCATGTGCACGACCACTTGGCCCAAAGGGAAGTATTTCTTCATTTTTTATTTATTTATTTGAATTTTTATTTATAATAATTCATTTAAATCAAATTAAATACATGGAAAATATTTAACCTAAGTTTTACAATCCTTTTTTGCATGAAATCCACTCAATAACTCGTGCATGATCCAATATGGAAAGATTTGGAGAGAATTGATATGATTGAGAGCAAAAACACATGGAAAAAGATTGAAAAATAATGCTTGAAAATCAAATCTCAAAAGCCATCATTGCAAGAGATTTTGATCAGAATTGTTGACCTAATTTATTCATACATAAGCCTGAATAGAAACCTAATGCCATGGACCACGCAGCTGCTCAAAAAAACCCTTGCACAAACTCACACTTTTTCTCAAAAATCTCAATTCTGAAAACACCTTTGCAAGGCGATTCAGGTCTCAAAACCTATTCCATTAGCTTCCTCAAGGATCATAGGACATATTCCAATCAAAAACTAAGCCCCATACTCAAGAAAACGCGAAGTCATCACTGAAATTGGTAGAGAAAATCCCAAAATCGTTTTCCATTATCCATGCATTTTTAACATATTTTGTTGTTGTTTTCGTGTTTAGGATGATGTTTATAAACTAACTGCACAGTTTGATTGAAGTTTCATGCCCTATATGAGGATTCACCATTAGAGATACCTAGGGTTCCAAGGTTTTTAATTTGGGCGTTTTCCATTCCTATAAAATTAAGACATAACAATGCCATGAACGAAATCAGCAGGTTGGGACGAAGAGATTGGGACCATCGCGCCAAATTTCTGAGGCCACATGGCCTAATCACTATTATTGAAATCAGCATATTTTGAGGGGGTTTAAAACCCCCGTTAAATGTTTGTTAATTTGTTTCAGGAAATCCAACGAAGAAGATGATATCGTGGCTGCCAACGATTGGCTGGTTTGAAAGTTCGCGCGCAAAGTCCACTAACGCAATTGTTCTTTTTATAATATTTGTTGATTGTTATATATTAATCACGCGTGAGTTGATCCAGTGGCAAGCGTAGTTTTTGGCAAAGCACATGACCTGGGTTCGAACCCCAAGTCTTCACCCTCTTCATATTATTTTGTATTCATTGATTCCATGCAGGTTCAACATCAAAGCGTACCATACGCCCTCCAGATCAAACCATCCACGTGCATATCAGGGTCAATCCAAAGGCATAGATTGGAGGAACACCATAAACATGAGTCAACATGCCAGCACGTTGCCTGGAAAAGTCAAATGGACCATGCTAAATGGGCCAGAATTCTTGGACTTAACCTCCATGTTGGGGACTACAACCCCCCTTGGTTTGCAAATTCTTTTAACTTTCTTTATTTTTTTTATTATTTATTTTTTATAAATTGCTTGTTTAATTAATTTAATATTTTCATAAAAATACCATAAAAATCAGAAAAGATCAAAAATTAAATATATTTAATTAGTTAATATTTTGTAAATAAATTTGCATGTAAATTAATTAGTTTTAAATTAGGGTTTAATTTAATATTTTCATAAT
The DNA here is from genome assembly GCA_948472305.1 of Vicia faba. Lineage (NCBI taxonomy): Eukaryota > Viridiplantae > Streptophyta > Magnoliopsida > Fabales > Fabaceae > Vicia > Vicia faba. Next base: position 1,013,704,655 of record OX451735.1, read on the forward strand.
AAATTTAAAAAACATAGAATTAGGTTTGATTAATTTTCATCTTTTTATTTTTCTTTCATGATAGTCAAATATTTAATATCATTTATTTTATTTATTTTTATAATTAAATTTGTATATAAAAATTAGGGTTAATTTAGGTTAAAATTCAATGTTTTCTTAATAAATTAAAAGCCATTAGAATTAGGGTTAGTATTTATTTTAATTAATTCTCTTTTTCATATTAAATCATAAAATACCAAAAAAACATCTCCTTTTTTTTTTATTAATTAATTCCATGTAATTTTAATGTTGCAAAAAGGGTCCAACGCCCTCGCTTCGTTTAATTCTTATTAATTCGCATATTTATTTTATTTCGTATAATATTTATGTATCTCTCCCAAGGCCATGTAACCTTTTAATCTTCTCGCACTTTTATTTCTTTATTTTCATTTACTTTTCTGTCAAATCGGGTCCTGGAAATTTTGGCGATGTGGACCCGTGCCTTTTGTAATAGCTTAGAATTTACTTTTCTCGCAACTTTTTAACTTTTAACAAATGGCATGAAAGAATGTATGGATGAAAATAAAAACAAGCGTAGAACACCAATAACATGACAAGATAAATGCAAATGAAAACGACACACAAATCGCACACACCACCCCTAGGGTACGCCTCACTGTTGCCTTGCCTCGAAAGGTGATCGTCGAGTAGAGGATGTCTTAGTAAGTCCTCATGATCCGGGAACCTGGCATGAGGGTAGCTTCTAAGGTGTCTTCCCATTGCTCTGGTGATCACCATGTCCCGAACCTTCGAATTGACCCGAACACCTCCAACGGTGGTGCTACCTACCTCTCAATGGTGGGATGAAACTACTTTAAAGGACATTTACACAGACGAATTCCTTAGGGTAGGTAGGTTCTCGTAGATACTTGCTCTAAATTTCAAAACAAATCAAAAATACTTTTCACACCGACACATTTTCAAAAAGCTTTCAAAAAGCAATTTTTCAAACACTCTTGAGGACCGATACAAGAGTCGAACTGGAATTTTCAAAGAAACTTTTTTAAAACCCACAGTTGAAAAGCAAACAAACCATTTTGAAAACACAAGTGAGCAAGTATCTAAGAGCCCATGGATAACCATGGATAGAAAGGGTGCTAACACCTTCCCTTTCTATAACCTACCTCCCGAACCGAGAGCAATCTCTTTAAGGAATTTTTCTATGCTTTTGTCCTTTCCGTTTGGAGAAAATAAAAGACGGTGGCGACTCTTGCTTCCGCGACATTTCGCGAACCAGCGTTAAACAGTCAGTTCCAGATCCACCGATCACAGAACTGGCGACTCTGCTGGGGATGATTTATAAAGTGAGGTGTACCTTAGGACTAAGATCACTGTGTTTTCAATTGCTTTCCTTGCTTGCTTTATTATTGTGGGTTGCTTGGGAGTTCTATAGATCCTAACCCAGATCTAGGGGATACCTTTCTTAGAAAGTAGCAACAAGGCTGTGAGGGAACTGTGCGGGGTATACCGACATGGTTGAAACAGTTTGCTACGTTGATGTGGCACTTTGGTGTGTACCGGTAACCCTTGAGTTCAGTCAAGGAGAGTACGGGGCCTCCACGTGGTGTCGTGAAGCATCAACAGACCTTAGGAACCTTAATTGAACTATCTTGGCCTCCTTAGGGTAGTGAGATAACTGACTTTGGTGCAGTCCGAGGTTGGTTGATACTCGATACTACACTCAATTGAGGGTTGCTTTCCTGGAATATTTCGGTCGCCAGTTCAGTGGCTAAACCGAAACAATGAACAATGAAAGCAATCCCGTGATATTGGGACCCTTAGAACCCGGTTACTTTGATAGGACAGGTTGAACCCACCAACTTCAAGAGGGTACTACCCAGACCCCATGCTGGCCTTAAACCCTAAGGGCTTGTCTTGTGTGCCTTGTGTGCCTTACATGTTTGTCTTTGTAAATATCTGTGGTGTGTTTAATCATAGCATCATGACATCATCCAGCATCATATGCATTGACTAACCATTTCAGGGGTTCGAACTTTCATCTTTGTTCTTGTTTTGTAGGACATGGAAACTGTTCGTAGAAAGACAATTCAAATCAGTCTTGTAAGGATCCCTCCTCAGCTTAAGGAACTTATATCCAGGATTCCCGAGAACTCTTCATTCAGTGAGAGACATGGAAGTCTCATCAGCTTGGTCAATACCAACATTGAGGAAGATATGATAAAGGTCCTGTTCCAATTCTTTGATCCTCTGCATCACTATTTCACCTTCTTGGATTATCAGTTGGTACCTACATTGGAGGAGTTCTCCCGGCTCCTGAAGATCCCTATCCTTGATCAGCTACCCTTCAACGGTACAGAAAAGGAACCTAAGCTCGAAGAGATTGCTAAAGCCTTGCACCTACAGTCATCTGACCTCAAAGGACACTGGGAAGTTAGAAGTGGTATCAAAGGGTTCTTAGCCAGGTTTCTATTTGAAAAGGCCCATGAATGTTGGAACTCCCTTGATTTACAAGCTTTTGAAGAAGTGGTGGCCCTCCTTGTCTATGGTTTGGTGTTGTTCCCTAATCCAGATCAGCTTATTGATATCAGTGCTGTCCAGATCTTTATGTCCAGGAATCCTGTACCTACGTTGCTGGGGGACATCCTTCACTCATGTTACACTCGAACCATAAGAAAAAGAGGTGTCCTTATGTGTTGCACTCCTCTCCTGGGAAGGTGGTTTATTTCGCACCTTCCCCAATCAGTCCTGAAGAATGAGCGGGGTTTGAGATGGTCACAACGGTTGATGACTCTTACACATGCGGATATACATTGGTGCCCTAGGTCCAGAGAAGATGTCACTATCATTGATCGTTGCGGGGAGTACCCTAATGTTCCTTTACTTGGAATCAGAGGAGGTATTACTTACAGCCCATGCCTAGCTTGGAGGCAATTTGGTTATGCTCGGAGGGATGGCCCTCATGACATGTTAATTCCTGACATAGTTTTTGACTTCGACAATGATACTCAAGGACTTCGCCAGAGATTTATCAGAGCCTGGAGGATGCCAAGTAGGATAGACAGCAAGACACTGGGGCACAGGAACTCCATCCCGTTGGAACCTTATCTCAAGTGGGTATGCGCCCGCTCCCAGAAGTTAGTAATGCCTTATCCTTATATGCTCCCAGTAATCAAAGAACCGGTCTTGGAAGGAGAAGTGTCCTACACTATTCAGCACCCTGATATGCCCACATCCTGGGAAGAGATGCAGAAGAGCTGGATCCAGCTTAAGGAAGAACGGAATTCTCTTGAGACTAGTCTACATGCCAGTGAAAAGAAGGTCTTGGAACTCACCCGCCTGTTGCATGAGGAGAGGAATCTCAACACTTACATAGCTCCAAAGAGGATGCGCAGTGTATTTTGGGATTGATTTACTTTTGTATTATTTTGCCCATGAGGCTTTGATGTACTAAACAGTTATTTCATTAATGATAATGTGTGTTCCTTTTTGTCTACAACAAATTTGAACTTTCGAACCCTTGAATGCATTGCATAAACACATCTCATTCATCATGTGCATAGCAGGATTTTCCCTTTTCAGGTTGCTTACAGTTCTTCGCTGTTTATTTCAGCATCATGAATCCCGACTCTGCATCAACTGAGACATCCATCAAGGCTCTTCAGGCGCAGAATGTGAAGTTTCAGGAATTAATCAAGGGTTTGGCTCAAGGCCAAGAAGAGCTGAAGGCTATGCTCCTGAAGAAGGAGAAGAAGAAGAAGAGAAGAACTGTTCTGTTCCACTCGGGCCGAAGGTTTGGCAATGCTCTGCAACAGGAAGAGGCTGGTTCTTCTATTGGCAAGAGTACTCCTCAGGCAGAAGCAAGGGTTCCTAGTCCGGTAGTCTCCGACAACGAGACTGATTTTGATGAAGAGCAGTACCCTCCTGCAGAAGACAGATACAAGCAACTGGAGGATAGGTTGAATGCTATGGAGATTCAACAGGTACCTGGGCTGGATTTTGGAGATCTGGGTTTGTCTACGGGTGTGATTATTCCTCGGAAGTTCAAAGCACCATCCTTCTCTAAGTACGACGGGGCATCTTGTCCCAAGCTACATCTCAGGTCCTATGTTCGGAAAATTCAACCATACTCAGCGGATAAGAATTTATGGATCCACTTCTTCCAGGAGAGTCTTTCAGGGACTCATCTCGAATGGTTCTATCAGCTGGATGGGACCAAGGTTCGTAACTGGGAGGAGTTGGCTACTGCTTTCTATAAGCAGTATCAATATAATGCCGACCTTGCCCCTACACGTACCCAACTCCAGGGTATGTCGTTAGGTTCAAGTGAAGGTTTTAAGGAGTACGCTCAGAAGTGGAGATACCTGGCTGGCAGGGTGCAGCCACCATTGACTGATCGGGAGTTGGTAGACATGTTCTTGGGGACCCTATCTGGGCCATTTTTCAACCATCTCATTGGGAATTCGTCTGCAGGGTTCACTGATTTGATTCTGACTGGAGAGAGAATTGAGGCTGGGTTAAAGTCTGGTAAGATTCCGAAGGGTGCATCATCTAGTTCCGAGAAGAAACCCTTCAAAAAGGAGGCTAGTGCCGTGTATGGTTCCAAGAGATCAGAGAGACCTGAGGCCCGCCAATCTGTCAGTGCGGTAATGATTGCTAAGCCTGCTGCCGCTCCTCGGCCAACCAACCCTCAAAGGGCTGAAAGACCCCGGAGAGAGTTCACCCGCTTGAATATGACCTTGTCACAGATCCTGCCACAGTTGCTATCCACCAATTTAGTGACTGTCAGAGAGGCGCCAAAGTTCCCAAATACTGCATCTCCTAAGTACAACCCGAATGCTCGTTGTGCTTACCATTCAGATAGCCCGGGGCATTCTACTGATGACTGTTGGGCATTAAGGAGTAAGGTGCAAGACCTTATCGACGCAAAGGAGATACAGTTCGAAGCGCCTGAGAGGCCGAATGTAGTTACTGCTCCTATGCCTCAGCATGGGGTAAATGCTGTTGACGAAGATGTTTATGCTGTTTCTGTGGATGATCTAGCCACTCCTCTGAAGACTGTCAAGAAGAACCTGCTGCTGGCCGGTTTATTTCCGGGTTGCAGTGAGGGTTGTCTGTTCTATGCTGTGTCCCCATCTGGTTGTCCCTTGCTGAAGCTAGGCATCCAAAGCCTAATGGATAGCAAGGAGATTCTGTTTAAGAAGTCTGCTGTTCAGTTGGTTCCGGTGGAAGAAGTTTCTGTGGTTACCATATTCAATAATCCAATCAAGGTTCTCCCGAAGAAGCCCATTCAAATTATGACTGTTGCACCTGTTGTTATCACTGTTCCGGGGCCCCTGTCCTATATATCTGATAAAGCTGTCCCCTGGCATTATTGGGCAGATGTGTATGTAAATGGGATTAAACAAGAGTTCAGCGCTGGCGCCAGCATCTGTGACATCACTGGCCCAGCCAAGGTTACCCGCAGTGGCAGGCTCTTCTCGCCTAATATTGCACCGCCTACTGCTCGAAGACCACTCCTTATAACTCCTACAAGTGTACCTGTTCCTGCTGCTGATCCAATTATTTCTCCTGCTGTTGATCCAATTGTTTCTCCTGCTGCCGAGTCATCCAATGCTCGGGGCAAAGGAATTGAAGTTGAGCCTGCCCAGATGGAGGCACCTGTACCTATAACTGCTGAAGCCTCCCAACAGGAAATGGAGGAGATTCTAAAAATAGTAAAGAAGAGTGATTTCAATGTTGTGGAACAGCTGGGGCACACGCCCTCCAAAATCTCCATGCTCTCTTTATTGCTGTGCTCCGAGGCCCATGCTAAGGCCTTAATCTCGTTCCTCAAGACGGCCCATGTGCCACATGAGACATCTGCAGTCCAGTTCACTGATTGCGTAGCAAATCTGACAGCAGACAATGGCTTGGGTTTCTCAGATGCTGACTTGACCGCGAAGGGAAGAGACCATAATGACGCTCTGCATGTCTCTATCGAATGCAGGGGCACTACCTTGGCACATGTATTGGTGGATACTGGTTCTTCTTTGAATGTGCTGCCTATAAAGGCTTTGGACCGTTTAGATTGTGAAGGCCTGGAATTGAGACCCAGCAATATCATCGTCAGGGCCTTTGATGGTTCAAAGAGGATGGTCCATGGAGAGGTTGACGTTCCGATTCGTGTGGGCTCTCAGGTGTTTGACTCTACATTTTATGTGATGGATATCCGTCCATCTTACTCTTGTCTATTGGGTCGACCTTGGATACATAAAGCTGGGGCAGTGACCTCTACCTTGCACCAGAAGCTGAAGTACCCCGTCAGAGGGAAGATCGTCACTGTGCAAGGAGAGGAGGAATATATGGTGAGCCACTTGAACTCCTTCAGATACATTGAGATGGATGGGGAGTTTATTGAAACCCCCTTTCAGCATTTCGAGGAGGTGCTTCCAATTACAGCAGCAGCAGAAACAGCAGCGGAAGAAAGTGTTCCTTTGAAGATGGCTTCCCTGAAAGATGCCCGGGCTGTGGTTCAGAAGGGTGAATGTGCTAACTGGGGCAGGCTTCCAGACTTCACACAGAAGACTGATAAATTTGGGCTGGGTTTTACTACAGAGGGTCAGAAAGCTATGAGGAAAGCGAAGATCGGAAGACCTCCTGTGTTCATTACAAATCCAGGAGTGAATGCTGTGGGGGAAGACAATGAAGTGGATGAAGCAGAATTCAATAGTTGGATCTATCCAACGACTGAAGGCGGATTGACCAATTGGATTGCCAAAGACCATACTCCTGTTACCTTTGTGATGCAGTAATAAATTTCTTTGTTTTTCTATTTGTAATAAATAATAATAAACTCTATGGCCCGGTGTCTTACCCGAGGCACCGTGGTTTCATTTGTGAGGGCATATAAATTGTCATTTCATATATCATGAATGAAAATCTTGGACGTATTTTCGCATTGCAAATCTTATGCTCCTTTTCTGTCTTTCTTTCCTTTACATATATTTCAAAACAGCTGTATTTACACACACACTCACTCATACAGGTTTCAATCCACTCTGGATCTCACTGGTAACGACTCTGCTACTGCCAGTTATGACTTCAAAAATCCGATCAACTTAGCCGAAGACGAAGGTGAAGATGATTGCGAAGTGCCTGGCGAGCTTGCAAGACTGTTACTTCAGGAAGAGAGGGCAATTCAACCCCATGAAGAGCCAGTGGAAACAATAAACCTGGGTACTGAAGAAGACATGAAAGAGGTAAAGATTGGTGCCAACCTAGAGCTCAGCGTGAAGCAACGGTTAACCAAGATGCTGCATGATTATATGGAAATCTTTGCATGGTCCTATGAAGACATGCCCGGGTTGGATACCGATATTGTGGTCCATCACTTGCCGACTAAGGAAGACTGCCCTCCAGTTAAGCAAAAGGTCCGTCGGATGCGTCCAGAGATGTCTGAGAAGATTAAAGCCGAGGTTATGAAACAGTTTGATGCTGGGTTCCTTGCCATGACTTCTTACCCTCAGTGGGTTGCTAATGTAGTGTCGGTACCTAAGAAGGACGGAAAGGTCAGAATGTGTGTCGACTATAGGGACCTGAACAGGGCCAGCCCCAAGGATGACTTCCCCCTACCTCACATTGATGTCCTTGTTGACAATACAGCTCAGCATAAGGTGTTCTCTTTCATGGATGGTTTTTCAGGTTATAATCAGATCAAGATGGCACCTGAAGACATGGAAAAGACTACCTTTGTTACTCAGTGGGGCACTTTATGCTATAAGGTCATGCCTTTCGGACTGAAGAACGCTGGGGCAACCTACCAACGTGCCATGGTTGCTTTATTCCATGATATGATCCATCATGAGATAGAAGTGTATGTTGACGACATGATCGCTAGGTCCCAGACTGAGGAAGAACACCTAGATCATCTGCAGAAGTTGTTTGACCGGTTGAAACTGTACAAGCTGAGGTTGAACCCGAACAAGTGCACCTTCGGGGTAAGATCTGGAAAGTTGCTAGGCTTCGTGGTAAGTGACAAGGGCATTCAAGTGGACCCTGCTAAGGTTAAAGCTATTCAAGAGATGCCAGTTCCTAGGACAGAGAAGGAAGTCAGAGGCTTTTTAGGACGCCTGAATTACATTGCTCGGTTCATCTCGCATCTGACTGCTACCTGTGAGCCAATATTCAAGCTGCTGAAGAAAGATCAGGTAGTACGTTTGAACGATGAATGTCAGGCTGCTTTTGACAGAATCAAGGAGTATCTCCAAGAACCACCTATCCTTATGACACCGGTTGAAGGGAGACCTCTGATACTATATCTAACAGTGCTTGACAACTCAATGGGGTGTGTGCTGGGGCAGCATGACGAGTCTGGCCGAAAAGAGCATGCCATTTATTACCTTAGCAAAAAGTTTACCGACTGTGAGACCCGATACTCACTGCTTGAGAAAACTTGCTGCGCTTTGGTATGGGCTGCTCGCCGGCTAAGACAGTATATGCTGACTCACACTACCTTGTTGATCTCAAAGATGGATCCTATAAAGTACATATTCGAAAAGCCCGCTCTGTCTGGGAGAATTGCAAGATGGCAGATGATCTTGACGGAATACGACATTCAGTACACGACCCAGAAAGCCATCAAGGGAAGTGTATTGGCAGACCACTTGGCACATCAGGCCGTAGATAATTATCAGTCAATGAACTTCGAGTTTCCGGATGAAAGCATTATGATAGTGACTGATTGTGAAGTACCTGGACCGGATGAAGGACCTGAACCAGGATCCCGATGGTCTATGCACTTTGACGGAGCCTCCAACGCTTTGGGAAACGGTATTGGCGCCATAATCATATCACCTCAAGGTACTCATACTCCACTCACTGCCCGACTATGTTTCAACTGTACCAACAACATGGCAGAGTATGAGGCGTGCATCATGGGTCTTCAAGCTGCGATCGACCTAAGGATCAAATTTCTGAGTGTCTTCGGAGATTCCGCTCTTGTGATCAATCAAATCAAAAGAGAGTGGGATACGAAACATCCAAATCTTATCCCTTACAGAGAATGTGTGTTGACCCTGATCCCCCACTTCACAGAGATAACCTTTGAGCACTTTCCAAGAGAAGAGAATCAGCTGGCGGACGCGTTAGCTACAATGTCTTCTATGTTCAAAGTCAAATGGGATAATGAGGCTCCCCGGATCATCATCTGGAAACTGGACGAACCGGCATACTGTTGCGATCTCGAGACTGAATTGGTGACTGAGAAGCCTTGGTACCATGAGGTGAAGAGATATTTGGAAACTCAGGAATACCCTGAAGGTGCATCTGTCAATGATAAGAAGTTCCTGAGAAGGTTCACAGCCAAATTCTTCCTTAGCAACGACATCTTGTACAAGCGAAACCATGATTCAACCTTACTGCGTTGTCTGGATAAGACTGAAGCAGAAAGGATCATGGAAGAGCTACATGAAGGGACCTTTGGTACACATTCCAGTGGACACACTATGGCTAAGAAGATCCTTCGGGCAGGGTATTACTGGTCCACAATGGAAGCTGACTGTTACCAACATTCTAGGACATGCCATAAGTGCCAGATTTATGCAGACAAGGTGCATGTTCCTCCAGTTCCCCTGAATGTTCTGACTGCGCCTTGGCCATTTGCAATGTGGGGCATAGACATGATTGGTGAGATTAAACCTACGGAATCTAATGGGCATCGCTTCATCCTAGTGGCAATTGATTATTTTACGAAGTGGGACGAAGCAGCGTCCTATGCTACGGTGACCAAGACTGTTGTGGCACGGTTCATTCGACATAATCTGATCTGTCGGTACGGTGTCCCTGAACGAATTATTACAGACAACGGTACCAATCTGAATAACAAGATGATCGCTGAGCTCTGCGAGCAGTTCAAAATACAGCACCACAATTCTTCTCCGTACAGACCGAAGATGAATGGGGCTGTAGAAGCAGCAAATAAAAATATCAAGAAAATCGTGCAGAAGATGACAGTGACTTATAAAGATTGGCACGAGATGTTACCGTTCGCTCTACATGGGTACCGTACCTCAGCTAGGACGTCAACCGGGGCAACTCCTTTCTCTCTGGTTTATGGTATGGAAGCAGTCTTACCGATTGAAGTGCAAATACCCTCTCTCCGGATAATGAAGGATGCAAATCTGAACGAGGATGATTGGATCCAGACACGACTTGATCAGCTCAACCTTATTGACGAAAAGAGACTTGCTGCTATCTGTCATGGTAAGACGTATCAGAAACGGATGATCAGGGCATTTAACAAAAAGGTCAGACCACAAGAATATCAAGTTGGGGATATGGTAATCAAGCGAATCATCCTTCCTCAGAGTGATCCAAGGGGCAAATGGACCCCTACGTACGAAGGGCCATTTGTGGTTAAACATGTGTTCTCAGGAGGAGCAATGATATTGACCAACATGGATGGTGACGACCTTCCTCACCCCGCTAATGCAGACATAGTAAAAAGATACTACGCATGAAAAAAGACCCGCTAGGCTGACATGCCTAGGCAAAAATTAGGGCTTCCCGTCGAACCAAAAGGGTTCGGGCAAAATGAAGGGATGAAAATGAAAAAATCTGTACACCCGGCAAGTCGAAAACCTGAAAAGGCGGCTTGGGCAAAAATGGGTATCCCGGTGGACTGAAAACCCGAAAGGGCGGTCCAGGCAAAACTTAGGGATAAAAGCGTAATACTATGTCTCATTGGATCACCTTGCATCCAGAATCCAGTATCTATATCAAGTTCAGACGGCATCGATCAGTCAGCTTCACCTTCAACCAAGGTCATCAAGTGATGAGACGCTCGGAGTTATAAAGGCAATAGCAGAGTTGAAACCCAGTGGATCATTCATTTCACACAACTGTTTTATTTTCTTTTGTACAAAATTTGTATAAATTCTTTTATTCGGCGGTGTTCTCTTACTAGGAAACCAGTCTCTTGTACACAAAACGCCTATTTACAGGCCATTCAAAATCAATGCAAATATACTTTTCAGTTAAACGTGCCAACTGTTTTGCTTTTTCTGTTTTGTTTTGCGAAGAACGTCCAAGGTTCAATTTGTGATATATGCATTGACAATAATTTGCTAACTCATAAATATTTGCATACGAAACAAAGGATTAATTACAGGTGACACTAGAAACAGGGGCAATAAAGAGTTGTCTGAGCAATCTAGTTGTTATATCCTCCAAGGTACCAAGGTAGGTTCAGCTAAAGAACATGACCAGTACATCTTAATTCCCCAGAGAGTAAGTCAGCAGTCAGTGCATTCTTCTCCAAGCAGAGTTATCAAATATCAAGGAAGTTGAGTATCCTCCAGTAGATCTCAACATCTCCCCAGCAGCATATATACATATATTCGTAACAAGCATCCCCGGCAGTCTTGGTCTAAAGATTGTTCCCCGGCGGCGTATCAAATATTCAAAGGAACCACTTCCCCGCAGTCAAAAATTCCCCAGAAGAGTCCAATCCAGTTTCCCCAGGAAAGTTGGAATCCCCAAGCAGTAAGCTTATCCCCAGTAAATTCTGGAAGCTTATCCCTCGCAGAACACGAACCCGTCGTCCGACTTTATTCAAAGAGTTATTTCCTTAACAGGATATAACTGGGTTATCCTCAGCCAAAAGCCATGGAAAGAGCGTCCTCGACGAAGTTCTCTTACCCCCAGCGAAGTCTATCAGCACTTCCAATACAGCAAAGATATCCTCAGCAAGTTATTATCAACAACTCAACGAAGCATCCCTCTCCCCACAGAGTATCACTCCCCAGCATGGTCGCTAGAGTATTTTTCTCCCCGCAGAATCTTCCATTTGCCAAGTTTATTCCTCAACGGAGTCATCTTCTCCTACCGGTATTCTTGCAGTTATCATCCCCAGCGGAAGCGAAAGCTTATTCTTCAATATCAGCCCAGGATATGACTTCCCGGCACCCGTCAAGGATCTACTTTCCTAGACGAAAACATACATACATAAACATCACATACATCATTATAGCATGCATAGACGCATCATATCATACAAATCTCATTTATGTTGAGAACATCATTGCTTGATCCATATCATGCATTGCATATGACTGACTTTTACCTTTCAGGAAAGATTCAGTTAAGTTCTCAATCATATTTCAAGACCTAGACCAGTTCAGTTAATCGACTCCAAAGATTTCTTATCCAGTCCAAGGCCTTCTCTAGTCCAGCTAAATCGACTCCCAACAGATTTTTCTGATGAAGACTCAGTAGAAGTAATCTCAGGTTTTTCTCAAACGTCCGCTTTTGAGATTATAATTTCCTATGATTCCCTCCCTGACGGTGCGCGAGGTGATAATTCCTTTTGAGATTATAATTTCCTATGGTTCCCTCCCCGACGGTGCGTGAGGTGATAATTCCTTTTGAGATTATAATTTCCTATGGTTCCCTCCCCGACGGTGCGTGAGGTGATAATTCCTTTTGAGATTATAATTTCCTATGGTTCCCTCCCCGACGGTGCGTGAGGTGATAATTCCTTTTGAGATTATAATTTCCTATGGTTCCCTCCCCAACGGTGCATGAGGTGATAATTCCTTTTGAGATTATAATTTCCTATGGTTCCCTCCCCGACGGTGCGTGAGGTGATAATTCCTTTTGAGATTATAATTTCCTATGGTTCTCTCCCCGACGGTGCGTGAGATGTAATTCCCTTTCAGATTATAATTTCCTATGGTTCCCTCCCCGACGGTGCGTGAGGTGATAATTCCTTTTGAGATTATAATTTCCTATGGTCCCCTCCCCGACGGTGCGTGAGGTGATAATTCCTTTTGAGATTATAATTTCCTATGGTTCCCTCCCCGACGGTGCGTGAGGTGGTAATTCCCTTTCAGATTATAATTTCCTATGGTTCTCTCCCTGACGGTGCGTGAGATGTAATTCCCTTTCAGATTATAATTTCCTATGGTTCTCTCCCCGACGGTGCGTGAGATGTAATTCCCTTTGAGATTATAATTTCCTATGGTTCCCTCCCCGACGGTGCGTGAGGTGATAATTCCCTTTCAGATTATAATTTCCTTTGGTTCTCTTCCCGATACTGCGAAGATGGTAATTCCCACCAAGATTTTCTCAACGAGCATTGTTGAGGTTAAAGTCACTCAAGGTTCTCTCACTGTTCATGCTGAGGTAGTAACCCCCCTGGTTCATTCATCATCTTGTGAAGCTCCAGATCTAGCTCCTGTAGCCAGTCAGGACATGTCTATACCAAGCATCTGAAAATCAGCTCCTGCAACGTGTCAGGTACTCATTTTTTCTTTTGCAGGTATGCAGGTTCTCGCTAAGGAATCTCTTATGCGATCAACATCCAGATGGCATCTATAAGCCCATCACCCTATTCATCAATCTCCAAATGGCATCTATAAGCCCATTTCCATCACACTGCTACTATGTGAGCGCAAATTTCTGGGCACTCTAGTGTTCAATCATCTTCCACCCTCGGATTACGAAAGGCACGTCAGCCAATCTGCATCCTCAGGTCTAAGAAGATTGAACAAGGGCAACTGTTGTACCCCAAAATTTGCCCTCCCATATTCTTCAAAGATTTGCCAAATCAAAGCTTCAAAATTCCCCAAGGGTTGCACAGTGCAAGGGCCTCCTAAACAGTCAAAATTAGGGTTTGTGTTCTGATCAAGAAAATGAAGTTTCAAAGGGCCCAATCAAGTCCCACATGCCTACAAATATGGTCAAGCATCCTCATACAAAGTTTCAAGACATTCAGCTCAAAATTGCACAGTCAAAACCCTAACTGTACTACAGTCAACTGTAGGGGCAAAATGGTCATTTGACAGTCAAAAGTTCAAATTTTTGATCAACATATCATTTTGAAGCCACAAAAATCATTTGATCAATGCTTTATCATGATTCTCAAAGCTTGGCTCAAAAATCATCAAGATGCAAAAGTTTCCTTATTTGGACAGTTGAAAAAGTCAACTGTAAATTGACCAGGGCATAACTTTCACATGGATTATCAGAAAAATTCCATCCAAAGCTCATTTTGAAGAGAAAGACATTTCCTACAACTCATATTCATACTTCAAGTCCAAGAAATGCTCTCACAAGAAGTTATCAATTTCAACATTATAGGTCATTTTAAGAAGTCAACAAAAAGGGACTTTAAGTCAAAGGCCATAACTTGAGATTGGTAAATCAAAATTACATGGGACCAAAGGCATTGGTTAGAGGACTCAAAGACCTTTCCAAAATGTCAAATAACATGAGAAAATATTAAAAATTGAGCACGTTATGCCTTGTGGAAGTTGGGAAAAGTTTGGATATTTTGAAAAGTCAACATTGATTCAAATGACCTAAAATTGCTAATGGGCCCATTTTTCTTCCATAATTCATCATCCATGGCATGTGCACGACCACTTGGCCCAAAGGGAAGTATTTCTTCATTTTTTATTTATTTATTTGAATTTTTATTTATAATAATTCATTTAAATCAAATTAAATACATGGAAAATATTTAACCTAAGTTTTACAATCCTTTTTTGCATGAAATCCACTCAATAACTCGTGCATGATCCAATATGGAAAGATTTGGAGAGAATTGATATGATTGAGAGCAAAAACACATGGAAAAAGATTGAAAAATAATGCTTGAAAATCAAATCTCAAAAGCCATCATTGCAAGAGATTTTGATCAGAATTGTTGACCTAATTTATTCATACATAAGCCTGAATAGAAACCTAATGCCATGGACCACGCAGCTGCTCAAAAAAACCCTTGCACAAACTCACACTTTTTCTCAAAAATCTCAATTCTGAAAACACCTTTGCAAGGCGATTCAGGTCTCAAAACCTATTCCATTAGCTTCCTCAAGGATCATAGGACATATTCCAATCAAAAACTAAGCCCCATACTCAAGAAAACGCGAAGTCATCACTGAAATTGGTAGAGAAAATCCCAAAATCGTTTTCCATTATCCATGCATTTTTAACATATTTTGTTGTTGTTTTCGTGTTTAGGATGATGTTTATAAACTAACTGCACAGTTTGATTGAAGTTTCATGCCCTATATGAGGATTCACCATTAGAGATACCTAGGGTTCCAAGGTTTTTAATTTGGGCGTTTTCCATTCCTATAAAATTAAGACATAACAATGCCATGAACGAAATCAGCAGGTTGGGACGAAGAGATTGGGACCATCGCGCCAAATTTCTGAGGCCACATGGCCTAATCGCTATTATTGAAATCAGCATATTTTGAGGGGGTTTAAAACCCCCGTTAAATGTTTGTTAATTTGTTTCAGGAAATCCAACGAAGAAGATGATATCGTGGCTGCCAACGATTGGATGGTTTGAAAGTTCGCGCGCAAAGTCCACTAACGCAATTGTTCTTTTTATAATATTTGTTGATTGTTATATATTAATCACGCGTGAGTTGATCCAGTGGCAAGTGTAGTTGTTCGCAAAGCACATGACCTGGGTTCGAACCCCAGGTCTTCACTCTCTTCATATTATTTTGTATTCATTGATTCCATGCAGGTTCAACATCAAAGCGTACCATACGCCCTCCAGATCAAACCATCCACGTGCATATCAGGGTCAATCCAAAGGCATAGATTGGAGGAACACCATAAACATGAGTCAACATGGCAGCACGTTGCCTGGAAAAGTCAAACGGACCATGCTAAATGGGCCAGAATTCTTGGACTTAACCTCCATGTTGGGGACTACAACCCCCCTTGGTTTGCAAATTCTTTTAACTTTCTTTATTTTTTTATTTTTTATTTTTTATAAATTGCTTGTTTAATTAATTTAATATTTTCATAAAAATACCATAAAAATCAGAAAAGATCAAAAATTAAATATATTTAATTAGTTAATATTTTGTAAATAAATTTGCATGTAAATTAATTAGTTTTAAATTAGGGTTTAATTTAATATTTTCATAATAAATTTAAAAAACATAGAATTAGGTTTGATTAATTTTCATCTTTTTATTTTTCTTTCATGATAGTCAAATATTTAATATCATTTATTTTATTTATTTTTATAATTAAATTTGTATATAAAAATTAGGGTTAATTTAGGTTAAAATTCAATGTTTTCTTAATAAATTAAAAGCCATTAGAATTAGGGTTAGTATTTATTTTAATTAATTCTCTTTTTCATATTAAATCATAAAATACCAAAAAAGCATCTCCTTTTTTTTTTATTTATTAATCAATTCCATGTAATTTTAATGTTGCAAAAAGGGTCCAACGCCCTCGCTTCGTTTAATTCTTATTAATTCGCATATTTATTTTATTTCGTATAATATTTATGTATCTCTCCCAAGGCCATGTAACCTTTTAATCTTCTCGCACTTTTATTTCTTTATTTTCATTTACTTTTCTGTCAAATCGGGTCCTGGAAATTTTGGCGATGTGGACCCGCGCCTTTTGTAATAGCTTAGAATTTACTTTTCTCGCAACTTTTTAACTTTTAACAAATGGCATGAAAGAATGTATGGATGAAAATAAAAACAAGCGTAGAACACCAATAACATGACAAGATAAATGCAAATGAAAACGACACACAAATCGTACACACCACCCCTAGGGTACGCCTCACTGTTGCCTTGCCTCGAAAGGTGATCGTCGAGTAGAGGATGTCTTAGTAAGTCCTCATGATCCGGGAACCTGGCATGAGGGTAGCTTCTAAGGTGTCTTCCCATTGCTCTGGTGATCACCATGTCCCGAACCTTCGAATTGACCCGAACACCTCCAACGGTGGTGCTACCTACCTCTCAATGGTGGGATGGAACTACTTTAAAGGACATTTACACAGACGAATTCCTTAGGGTAGGTAGGTTCTCGTAGATACTTGCTCTAAATTTCAAAACAAATCAAAAATACTTTTCACACCGACACATTTTCAAAAAGCTTTCAAAAAGCAATTTTTCAAACACTCTTGAGGACCGATACAAGAGTCGAACTGGAATTTTCAAAGAAACTTTTTTAAAACCCACAGTTGAAAAGCAAACAAACCATTTTGAAAACACAAGTGAGCAAGTATCTAAGAGCCCATGGATAACCATGGATAGAAAGGGTGCTAACACCTTCCCTTTCTATAACCTACCTCCCGAACCGAGAGCAATCTCTTTAAGGAATTTTTCTATGCTTTTGTCCTTTCCGTTTGGAGAAAATAAAAGACGGTGGCGACTCTTGCTTCCGCGACATTTCGCGAACCAGCGTTAAACAGTCAGTTCCAGATCCACCGATCACAGAACTGGCGACTCTGCTGGGGATGATTTATAAAGTGAGGTGTACCTTAGGACTAAGATCACTGTGTTTTCAATTGCTTTCCTTGCTTGCTTTATTATTGTGGGTTGCTTGGGAGTTCTATAGATCCTAACCCGGATCTAGGGGATACCTTTCTTAGAAAGTAGCAACAAGGCTGTGAGGGAACTGTGCGGGGTATACCGACATGGTTGAAACAGTCTGCTACGTTGATGTGGCACTTTGGTGTGTACCGGTAACCCTTGAGTTCAGTCAAGGAGAGTACGGGGCCTCCACGTGGTGTCGTGAAGCATCAACAGACCTTAGGAACCTTAATTGAACTATCTTGGCCTCCTTAGGGTAGTGAGATAACTGACTTTGGTGAAGTCCGAGGTTGGTTGATACTCGATACTACACTCAATTGAGGGTTGCTTTCCTGGAATATTTCGGTCGCCAGTTCAGTGGCTAAACCGAAACAATGAACAATGAAAGCAATCCCGTGATATTGGGACCCTTAGAACCCGGTTACTTTGATAGGACAGGTTGAACCCACCAACTTCAAGAGGGTACTACCCAGACCCCATGCTGGCCTTAAACCCTAAGGGCTTGTCTTGTGTGCCTTGTGTGCCTTACATGTTTGTCTTTGTAAATATCTGTGGTGTGTTTAATCATAGCATCATGACATCATCCAGCATCATATGCATTGACTAACCATTTCAGGGGTTCGAACTTTCATCTTTGTTCTTGTTTTGTAGGACATGGAAACTGTTCGTAGAAAGACAATTCAAATCAGTCTTGTAAGGATCCCTCCTTAGCTTAAGGAACTTATATCCAGGATTCCCGAGAACTCTTCATTCAGTGAGAGACATGGAAGTCTCATCAGCTTGGTCAATACCAACATTGAGGAAGATATGATAAAGGTCCTGTTCCAATTCTTTGATCCTCTGCATCACTATTTCACCTTCTTGGATTATCAGTTGGTACCTACATTGGAGGAGTTCTCCCGGCTCCTGAAGATCCCTATCCTTGATCAGCTACCCTTCAACGGTACAGAAAAGGAACCTAAGCTCGAAGAGATTGCTAAAGCCTTGCACCTACAGTCATCTGACCTCAAAGGACACTGGGAAGTTAGAAGTGGTATCAAAGGGTTCTTAGCCAGGTTTCTGTTTGAAAAGGCCCATGAATGTTGGAACTCCCTTGATTTACAAGCTTTTGAAGAAGTGGTGGCCCTCCTTGTCTATGGTTTGGTGTTGTTCCCTAATCCAGATCAGCTTATTGATATCAGTGCTGTCCAGATCTTTATGTCCAGGAATCCTGTACCTACGTTGCTGGGGGACATCCTTCACTCATGTTACACTCGAACCAAAAGAAAAAGAGGTGTCCTTATGTGTTGCACTCCTCTCCTGGGAAGGTGGTTTATTTCGCACCTTCCCCAATCAGTCCTGAAGAATGAGCGGGGTTTGAGATGGTCACAACGGTTGATGACTCTTACACATGCGGATATACATTGGTGCCCTAGGTCCAGAGAAGATGTCACTATCATTGATCGTTGCGGGGAGTACCCTAATGTTCCTTTACTTGGAATCAGAGGAGGTATTACTTACAGCCCATGCCTAGCTTGGAGGCAATTTGGTTATGCTCGGAGGGATGGCCCTCATGACATGTTAATTCCTGACATAGTTTTTGACTTCGACAATGATACTCAAGGACTTCGCCAGAGATTTATCAGAGCCTGGAGGATGCCAAGTAGGATAGACAGCAAGACACTGGGGCACAGGAACTCCATCCCGTTGGAACCTTATCTCAAGTGGGTACGCGCCCGCTCCCAGAAGTTAGTAATGCCTTATCCTCATATGCTCCCAGTAATCAAAGAACCGGTCTTGGAAGGAGAAGTGTCCTACACTATTCAGCACCCTGATATGCCCACATCCTGGGAAGAGATGCAGAAGAGCTGGATCCAGCTTAAGGAAGAACGGAATTCTCTTGAGACTAGTCTACATGCCAGTGAAAAGAAGGTCTTGGAACTCACCCGCCTGTTGCATGAGGAGAGGAATCTCAACACTTACATAGCTCCAAAGAGGATGCGCAGTGTATTTTGGGATTGATTTACTTTTGTATTATTTTGCCCATGAGGCTTTGATGTACTAAACAGTTATTTCATTAATGATAATGTGTGTTCCTTTTTGTCTACAACAAATTTGAACTTTCGAACCCTTGAATGCATTGCATAAACACATCTCATTCATCATGTGCATAGCAGGATTTTCCCTTTTCAGGTTGCTTACAGTCCAACGCCCTCGCTTCGTTTAATTCTTATTAATTTGCATATTTATTTTATTTCGTATAATATTTATGTATCTCTCCCAAGGCCATGTAACCTTTTAATCTTCTCGCACTTTTATTTCTTTATTTTCATTTACTTTTCTGTCAAATCGGGTCCTGGAAATTTTGGCGATGTGGACCCGCGCCTTTTGTAATAGCTTAGAATTTACTTTTCTCGCAACTTTTTAACTTTTAACAAATGGCATGAAAGAATGTATGGATGAAAATAAAAACAAGCGTAGAACACCAATAACATGACAAGATAAATGCAAATGAAAACGACACATAAATCGCACACACCACCCCTAGGGTACGCCTCACTGTTGCCTTGCCTCGAAAGGTGATCGTCGAGTAGAGGATGTCTTAGTAAGTCCTCATGATCCGGGAACCTGGCATGAGGGTAGCTTCTAAGGTGTCTTCCCATTGCTCTGGTGATCACCATGTCCCGAACCTTCGAATTGACCCGAACACCTCCAACGGTGGTGCTACCTACCTCTCAATGGTGGGATGGCACTACTTTAAAGGACATTTACACAGACGAATTCCTTAGGGTAGGTAGGTTCTCGTATATACTTGCTCTAAATTTCAAAACAAATCAAAAATATTTTTCACACCGACACATTTTCAAAAAGCTTTCAAAAAGCAATTTTTCAAACACTCTTGAGGACCGATACAAGAGTCGAACTGGAATTTTCAAAGAAACTTTTTTAAAACCCACAGTTGAAAAGCAAACAAACCATTTTGAAAACACAAGTGAGCAAGTATCTAAGAGCCCATGGATAACCATGGATAGAAAGGGTGCTAACACCTTCCCTTTCTATAACCTACCTCCCGAACCGAGAGCAATCTCTTTAAGGAATTTTTCTGTGCTTTTGTCCTTTCCGTTTGGAGAAAATAAAAGACGGTGGCGACTCTTGCTTCCGCGACATTTCGCGAACCAGCGTTAAACAGTCAGTTCCAGATCCACCGATCACAGATACCATAGCGGCAGATGAGGTTATGTTTGATGAATTTGGATACCAAGTTCTTTGTAACTGATGCAAAAGAGGCGGCTTCGACCCATATGGTGAAATAATCAATAGCGACCAGAATGAAGCGATGTCCATTGGAAATGATGGGCTTGATTTCTCCAATCATATCAGTGCCCCACATTGTAAATGGCCACAGAGTGGTCATGACATTCAAAGCGATATGAGGCACATGGACCTTGTCAGCATAGATTGGGCATTTGTGACAAGTTCTTGAATCTTACTTGAAATTAGTCTCCATTGTTGACCAATAGTAACCAGATCTTAAGATATTCTTAGTCATCGTATATCCTCTTAAATGAGTACCAAAGAGACCATCGTGCATGTCTTCCATAATTTCCCCTTCCTCCTTCTTGTCCACACATCGGAGTAGAGAAGAACCATGGTTGCGCTTGTACAATATATTGTTACTTAGGAAGAATTTAGCTGAAAATATTCTTAAGAACTTTCTGTCATTGATGGATGCTCCCTCGGGATACTCTTGTGCCTCAAGGTATCTCTTCACCTCATGGTACCATGGCTTTTCCGTGTCAGTGTCAAGCTCACAAAAGTGCACGGGTTCATCGAATCTTTCAATTGTAATCATAGGGGCTTCATTGTCCCATCTGGCTTTGAACATTGAAGACATGGTTGCCAAGGCGTCAGCCAATTGATTTTCTTCCCTAGGGAAGTGCTTAAAAGTGATCTCTTCGAAGTAGGGAATCAGGGATTGTGTGATACGGTGACAGAACCGACTGTTATACTGGTTTGCATTTTTGTTCGCAAATGTCACAGTAAGCAAGAGTCGCCACCGACTTTTATTTTATCCAACAAAGGAAAAGGGAAAAGAAGAGAAAAAACCTTTTTCGATATGTTTCTGAGTACGGGGGATAGATTATAGAAAGGGAAGGTGTTAACACCCTTTCTATCCGTGGTTTTCCACGGGCTCTTAGGTACTTTCTCATTCTTAAATTTCTTTTCTGTGTTTGTGTGTTTGAAAATGTTTTGAAATTTTCCTTAGTGCCGCATTTCACTTTATAGTAACCCTTGTATCAGTCCTCAAGGGTGTGATAAAGTGTTTTGAAAACTTTAGTTTGAAAAGTTTGTTTGAAAGTGTATGGTATAAAAGATTTGTTATTTTGAGCAAGCATCTAAGAACTTATCTACTTATACTCGAAAAGGTCGTTCTGTTCTCCCTATCCTTTAGATAGTGCTATCCTACTATTAGTGAGTAGGTAGCCCTATCGTTGGATGTATGAGGGACAAACACGGGTCATCATTATGGTCATAGAAGGCAACATATAGGGATACCTTAGCAGTTCGAAGTGACTATCATCATATAGGCAACATCGAGGGACAAGATCATTTCTCGTAGGCAACTCGAGGAACATTAAAGGACTATGATCTTTTTGATGACTTTAGAATTGAGGGTCTTTGCTAAGATATCCCTATGTTCGAGGGACATGACCATTATTTCCCGAGACAACCAAGTGAGGTATACCCTAAGGGTGCAAGTGTACAAATGATTTAATTCCGTTATTTATCTTGCAATTAGGGTTTTCTATCGTTCATTTTTATCTTTTCATACAATCCTATTAATATAAGCATTGTATAAAATATAGTAGCTGAAGGTAAAGGTGGAAATATAAATCTAGGCTATTACAGAGCTTTGGGGCAGTTACATAATAGTGAAGAATGCGGAAAACAAATCCTAAAACTATTATATCCCGGAAGCAATTACATGATAATGATGAAAAATGCGGGAAAAATAAATTTACGCTATTACAGTTGAATGCTCCCTATACACTTTATCTAAGAAAATAAAAATAAGAGGAAAATAGCAAAGAAAATCTTTTGGTGATTTTTTATGAAAAAAATGATTTATGAAAATTAATTAAATAAACTTAAAAAACCTAATTAATTTTAATTAATAAAAAAAATGTCAATTTTGAAATTTAAAAAAAAGGTTAATAAAAATACCTAAATCGTAATTAGTTTTAATTAATAAAAAATGTTAATTTTGAAAATGTTAATTAAAATACCTAAATACTAATAAGTTCGAATTAAAAAAAAAGGTTAATTTTGAAAAAAGTTAATTTAAAAAAAAAACTAAAAACCTAATTAATTTTAATTAATAAAAAAAGGTTAATTTTGAGAAAAAAAAGGTTAATTAAAAAACCTAAAACCTAATTAATTTTAATTAAAAAAAAGTTAATTTTGAAAAAAAAGGTTTATGTGTAATGATTAATAAGAAAGATTAAGTTTGCCAAAAAATAGATAGGGGAAGAAACATCAATGAAAAATAGGGTTAGAAAATAAAAATAATGCAAACGTCAGGGGTGGTTGTTGAACCAAAAATTAATTTGAAACCTAAAATTAATATAACGCTGACCTTTCCCCTACCCGTACTCAACTCCAAAGTATGTCCATGGCTGCAAGCAAAGGTTTCAAGGACTATGTACAGAAATGGAGATATCTGGCAGGGAGAGTCCAACCCCCTTTGTCTGATAGGGAGTTGGTGGATATGTTCCTTGGTACGTTGTCTGCTCCATTCTTCAATCACTTGATTTCTAGCTCCTCAGCTGGTTTCACCGAGCTGATATTGACTGGAGAAAGAGTAAAAGCTGGGATCCGGAGTGGCAAGATCCACAAAAATACCTCTTCGAGTACAGAGAAGAAGTCATTTGGTGGCAAGGGGGAAGCCAATGTTTGCACGGCCAGAAGGGGCGTAGCAAGGCAGACTACCACCAATCTGTAGGGGCAGTGCTGATCTATAATTCGACACGGCACAACAATGAAACAATCAGCCAAAGGTGGAAAGACCTCAAAGGCAGTTCACCCAAATCAACATGCCATTGTCACAAGCGTTGCAACATATGTTGAAGATGAATATGATTACGGTGATAAACCCTTATCTGAACCCTAAGACTTCTTCTCCTAACTACAACCCGGATGCAAGGTGTGCTTATCATTCTGGTAGCCCAGGGCACGATACTAATGATTGTTGGGCGCTGAAATACAAGATTCAGAATATGATTGACGCTAGGGAGATCGAATTCGACCCTCCTGAGACTCCTAATGTGATCACTGCTCCCTTGCCAAAACATGGCTAGGATTGAAAGAATTTTTGTTCATTTGAATTCTCAAGTTGTATTTTCTTTGCTTATTCGAACAATTATTGTCATGTCAAACTTTATTATTTCATTAATGCATTACACATGTTTGTCTTGAATTAATTTGTTTTCATTATGCTTAAACTGCTTTATACTTCCTTTTCGTGATATTAAACTCTTGACTAAAAACTATAAGCCTTAGAGGGAGGATGATGAAAAAGATACCACAATCTCTACAATATGCTTTTGAACAAACCCAACTAACGATGTACATGCGTTGTTTTAAATCTCAAATAGTGGATTCATAAGGAAGATAATCCCTAGTAAACCCCTTTGTTCAAAAGAAGTAGGAGTTTTTCTTTCACACAAATTAAAACCCTTAATCATAACCTGGGGAAGGGTAGTTTTCTCAGTTAATTTAGAGGTGCATTCAGTCGCAATCTTCCGCTTCGCACATAATGAATGGCCTCGAAGACGTCCCTCCGAATCAGAAGATGGTGATGGCTTCGCATAATCATCAAAGCATGCAGTTATTAATTTTCAAAAGAAAAACCCGTTAAGTCAAAACCTATGAAGGAGACTTAAGAAAAAACTGGGACATCCCGCTGACTGTAATTACAAAAGAAACATTTTAGGCAAAAGACAAGGATAGTAAAATAAAAAAGAAAGAGGTCCTACAAATCCTCAACAGAAAGAAGGTTACAAAAACGACTGCATATTCAAAACAGACTTTCACTATCTGAACCATCACCATAACCCAAGGACAGTACTCCAGGACTCAACTGGGATTCTAAACGCACAATTAGCTGAGCATATGACTGAAGGACATTACGAAGAGCAGGTGGGTACAAATAAATTTTGAGCCTTTATCCTTTGATTCTTAAACTGTGAACCAGGCCACCTTATAACCCTTAAAAGTCCTAGCTAAAGCGTGGGTTAGTTTGAAAGCATACTATTACAAAGGTATCCTGACTTCTGTAGGACTTATTATGAATCTCGAGTTGATATCACATTCTTGTAAATTTTGTGTTACTACACAAAACACATTTTCAAAAAAAATATTCAAGTCAGATATGAGTTTTGTATTCTTTAAATGATATTGTTTGCATATGACTAATTGTTTGACCGTAGAGAAATCCGCATAATGGATATTCAATGAACAGACATCCTCTCAATGGACAGAATCAACAGAGCAGGAAAGACACTTCCATCAATAGGTTTTCCATAAGCAATGGGGCATGGCATGATGTCCAACACACTTGGGGAAGTCTCTCCAAGAGTGCCAAATAACTAGGGGCAGATCTCCATCTGGATCACTTGGGGCATTACGTACGCATTCCAGCAACGAATCATGTGCCATCAAGAAAACATTTTTGACAGTACTACAACACAACACTATAGACAGTGACAACTCCACACATCTTGAAAACATGGACATAGTTAGAAAAGACCACGCATGAAAAAGACCTGCTAGGTTGACTGGCCTAAGTAAAAATAAGGGCATCCCGACGAACCAAAAAGGTTCGGGCAAAGGTTAGGGATATACATATGAAAAATCTATACACCCGGCAAGTCAAAAACCTGAAAAGGCGGCTTGGGAAAAAAAGGGTATCCCGGTGGACTGAAAATATGAAATGACAGTCCAGGCAAAAGTTAGGGATTAAAGCGTGCGACTATGTCCCGTCATCTTGTCACTTGCCCATCAGTAGAAGACTTATCATTCTGATCGGCAGTTACCAAGCACCTCACGAGTTGGGATAACACTCAAGCTATCCATAAGGCCTCCGCAAGTACTTTCTCCAGCAGGTACAAGGGCAGAAAAGTCCTGATGCAAAGTCATTATCGTGTCCTCATCATGCGTCCTAGTGAGATCTACACTCCTCACAGAGTAGGGGTAGCTAAAGCTTTGACATCGGATTCCCCAAACAGGAGCTACTTTCCCGAGTAAAGTTCCTTCAAAGAGCCAACATCTATGTTCCCCAGCCGAATATCATAATCGCAAGAGGGTCATAAAGTTCTCTCCTGATCAGAGTTTATTTTTCTGAGCACAGAAGCTCAATCCCCAACAGAGTTATTCCCCCATAGAGTTATTCTCAAACAAAGTCTCTCCCTGGCAGAATATCTGTAAATAAGAAGCAAATCTCCAACATTGTCATCTCTGTTCGCCATCCCCAACGGAAGTAGAAGAACCACTTTTTCTACGACGGTTAGGAAGTCAATTCCCAGTACTCTCCAGCGGCGGTCAGGGATTTATTTTCCCAGACTCGGATATGGCACACATAGCATTTCATGTTCATACATCATGACATGCGCACACATATTACATACATCATAATCTCATTTATTTTGAGAACATCATCACACTATGCATTTCATGCATCACATATAATTAATCATGTACCTTTTCAAGAAAGATGGTTATCATCAACAAGTTCCAGCAGGTCTAAGATTAGCTCCTGAAACTAAACAGAGTAATTATCTGCACGACCAAATGCAGCTTTACACGGGTTCATCACAAAGCAATCTTACACGGGTCTCTCCTATATGCAGCTTCACACAGGTTTATCCTGAAAAATCTTGTCGGATCCCTTCTCATACATTTCTAAATAAGGTTTTACACGAGCTTATCCTGAAGCAACCTTACCAAGGTTCCTCCTAAAGTTTTACACGAACTTATCCCGAAGTAACCTTACCTAGGTTCCTCCGCAAGTTTTAAACGAACTTATCCCAAAGTAACCTTACCCAGGTTCCTCTTGAATTTTTGCATGAACTTATCCCTAAGTAACCTTACACAGGTTCCTTCTGAAGTTTTACTCAGACTTATCCCGAAGCAACCCTACCCAGGTTCCTTCTCGGTCCCGATGTACTTTTACCCAAACTCCTCACGAAGCAAACTTACCTAGGTTCCTTCTCGGTTCAGATGCAGTTTTACCCAAACTCCTCACGGAGAAACCTTACCTAGGTTCCTTCTCAGTTCAAATGCAGTTTTACCCAAACTCCTCATGAAGCAACGTTACCTAGGTTCCTTCTCGGTTCAGATGCAGTTTTACCCATACTCCTTATGAAGCAACCTTACCTAGGTTCCTTTTTGGTTCAAATTCAATTTACCCAAACTCCTCACGAGGAAACCTTACATAGGTTCCTTCTCGGTTCAGATGCAGTTTTACCCAAACTCCTCACGAAGCAACCTTGCCTAGGTTCCTTCTCGGTTCAGATGCAGTTTTACCCAAAATCCTCACGAAGCAACCTTGCCTAGGTTCCTTCTCGATTCAGATGTAGTTTTACCCAAACTCCCCATGAGGTAACCCTACAATCCAGGTTCCTTCTCATAGCCCTACTATCCAGGCTTTCATCTCTAAGTAACCCTACTATCCAGGTTCCTTCTCATAGCCCTACTATCCAGCCTTTCATCTCGAAGTAACCCTACTATCCAGGTTCCTTCCCATAGCCCTACTATCCAGGCTTTCATCCCGAAGTAACCCTACTATCCAGGTTCCTTCTCACAACCCTACTATCCAAGCTTTAATCCCGAATAAACCCTACGACCCATGTTCCTTCTCATAAGCCCTACTATCCAGGCTTTCATCCCGAAGAAACCCTACGACCCAGGTTCCTTCTGATAAGCCCTACTATCCAGGTTTTTATCTCGAAGTAACCCTACTATACAGGTTCCTTCTCACAACCCTACTATCCAGGCTTTCATTCCAAATTAACCCTACTATATAGGTTCCTTCTCTTTTATCTCCAGACAACAGTTTACAACACTATAAGACCTGGACCTAACCAAATATAGTCAATTACATAATTCCCCAGTAAGTCATTGTGCAGCCTGGACCCTAACCAGATATATAGTTCACTTCCACTTCCTCAATCAAGAGTTAGCTCCCCAGTAGAGTAATGGACAACTGAAGCTCCTATACTCTATTTTCCAAGGCGTAAATCAACATTCCCCGGCGAAGTGCTCTTCAGTGGCAGGTACAGGAATTCTCGAAAAGGAATCTCTAATGCAACCGATAGATTTTTGGATGGAATCTTTAAGCTCATATCAAACTATTTTCTATTGAATTCCAAATGGCATCTGTAAGCCCATTCCCGATATCACCAATCAGTGCTACTTCATGCGAGTAAAATTTTTTGGGCACTCTAGTGTTCAATCATCTTCCACCTTCAGATCACGAAAGAAAGACTAGCCAATCTACATCCTCAGGCTTAAAAAGATTGAATAGGGGCGGCTGTTGTACCCTAAAATTTTCCCTCCCATTTTACCCAACATATGTTCATTAAGATACTCAACTTGCTTAAAAATGACCAAGAGTTGACCAGACAAACTCTCTCCTAAAGCAATGAACCTCCAACCAGGGTTTCCTTTTTCATCAAGATGATTGAGTCCCAAGGGCCTCATATGCTCTCCATAGTCCTAAGATGTTCTCAAGACCACTCATGCCAAGTTTTATGCCTTGCACAAGAAGTTTGCTCAGTCAATTGCTCAAGTGTTGGAAAATCAACTATATTAGGTCAAAAGTCAATTGTGGCTCACATACAGTCAAACTTCAAGATTTTTGGTCAACATCAACATTTTGAAGTGATATCCATCATTTGATCAAGGGTTTCCCATGATTCCCCAAGGAATTCTCCTAATTCATCAAAACTCAAAAATTTCTAAGTTAGGGTTTCTCAGGAAAAGTCAACCAACCTTTGACCAAACATAACTTTCTCATACTTTATTAGAAATTTCCTATCCAAGGATCATTTTGAAAGGAATTCAATTCCTTACAAATCATCTTCAGTCATCAAGTTCAAGCAATGCACTCATGGAAAGATATGAACTCAGACATTATAGGTCATTCCAAAAAGTCAACAAAAACACCTTTTGGGTCAAAGCTCCTTACATGAACATGGAAGATCCACTTAAGATTAAACCAAAGAGGTTGCCTAGGGGACATCGTAATATTTCTAAAAAGTCCATGAACACCCTCTTAGGGTCAAAATGGAGAGATATATGCATTGTCAAAGTTGGCCATTTTTGGAAATTTGCACAAAGTCAACAATGCCTAAAATTGCATTTTTTCCCACATGAGCCTATCTTATCAAGTTTGAAACTCATTCCTAACATGGCCCATGACTTTTAAACTAAGTTACACGCCACTATGTATTTTATTTAATTTATTTTGAATTAAATCATTTGAATTCAATTTTAATTAAAATAAAATGCAAAAAAGGAATTAAAGGAGTGTAGGCTTGATATTCAAGTTTCTTAAAGCCAAGACAACTCATGCAAGGCTGGGTGAGGACAAGAAAATCATGCAAGGACTTGGAAAAGGAAAGGATATTCAAAAATGGAAATTTTGGAAACATTTTGAAAGACCATAATGCCATGAGATTATGCCCATTATTGTTACCCTAATCTTGCCTCATACAAATACACAATCATTCAGAAGCATAAGGTGAGGCGTAGGCAGCCAAAAGAACCTAGCAAAAGTTTCAAAATTGTTCAAGAAAGTTGCAACTCTAAAACACACGATCTAGCCTCCTTCAGTCTAAGCCAAGCATTCTATCATCATTCTTAGGATCCCAGTATCTTATCTCATCCACCCTTGAAGGCCAAAGTACCCTGAATCTCCCTAACCCGATCTTCTTACGTTGGTGAAATTCTTGATCTAAAAACTCGCTTAACTCTTGATATAAATCCTTTTGGCTGCATATTAATAATTTATTGTTATTTTTGAATTATCTAACGTCTTACATGCAAGGAACAAGGCCAGAACTGCAAATCACCATTGTTAGGGTTTAAATAAGTGCAAGCTTTGTTTTTAAGGATGCAGGTCGTTTTAGGTTAAACTAACCCCATGGTTGAACTCGCAGCCTATGATTTAGGGGGGTAGTCCAAACTTATGGATCGAAATCGCGCTACTTTGCAGGTTGGATTTTTGGGATCGCCGGAGACGATGGTGGTTAACCACCATGAGGGGTGGTTTGGCCCTCCCTTTGCAGATGTGGCAGGATAGAAGCCTATGATTCATTCATTTAAATTATAGCGCCCCACAATGCACGTGGGTTAGGTTGACTCAACATTAGACCTTGCTTTCATATTATATTGATATTTGTTATTTATATAAACAAATTAACAAACAGCGCAGACGGTTAAGGGTGAAGGGTTTGAAGCAAGCGTCCTGGGTTCGATCCTAGGCGCGTTACTTTTTGCATTTTTTTTAATTATTTGGTTGCAGATCTAGTGCGCCTCACTATCCAATGTCCACCATGTATCTCCAAATTCAACCACAAGATCTCATCATATCCAGATCCAACACGCAACATGCACAAGCTCATGATAGACCCTCAGAAGATGATCCCACTGGATCAGGTGCAGCAACTGGGCCACCACCTTTGGGCCTAACACAATTTCAGTTTCACCCCCTGATCAACTTTCATCACCAGGCCCAATTTAATTCTTTTTAATTTCTTTTATTTGTTTTAAATTATTTGAGTTAATTATTTTTTTTTCTGCAAAACAAAAATCTTATTTTAATTAATCATAAAATCAGTAAATCACAAAAAAATATAGAATTAGGTTTTTATTTATTTATATTAATTTTATTGAAAATAAATTAGATTAATTAGATCATTTGATTGCTTTTTAATTAAAATTAATTAGACAAATTAGGTTTAATTTGTAATTAAATTTTTTTCTCAATAAAAAAAAAACAAAAATATTTTTGAATTAATCAGGTTTTTTAGGCTTCTAATTTATCCTCGTATTTAAGTCGCCGCGCGCGCCTTTACGATCTTTTAATTCAAATTATTGTAATTGCTTCAAATTAGTAATAGTTAGTTAGGTTTACTATGTCGCATTTACTATATTCCCTGGTTTTTGATCATGTAATCCCCCTCACCAAGGCCTTGTAATAGCTAGAGTTTTAATTTCTCGCACTTTACTTTCTGTAACAATTAACTGCCTAGATGTATGAATAATAGAATTAAATGGAAAAACAAATAAATTTAAAAAGGTAGAAAACCCTAATTTTGCAAAGATAAAATTAACTGAAATCAAAAACATGCACATGCTCACTCCTAGGGTTTTGCCTTACTTGGTTGCCTCGGAAAATAATGGTAGTGTCCCTCGAATGTAGGGATAACTTAGCAATGACCCGCGATTCAAAATCGTCATAAAGATCATAGTCCCTACTTGTCCCTCGAGTTACCTACGAATTGATCTTATGACGATAGTCCCTTGGAAAACACTAAGGTATCCTTACTTGTTGCCTTCAAAGACCATTTTATCCCTTCGAATGTCCCTATAAAATTCCAACAACGGATCTCCCTACTACTTATTAGTAGGATATCACTATCTAAAGGAAACGAAAATGAACAGGCTTTTTCTGAGTAGGTAGAAAACTCTTAAGTACTTGCTCAAAACAAAAACTTTTCACACAAACACTTTTCAAAAAATAGTTTTCAAAACAACTTCGTCACACTCTTGAGGACCGATACAAGGGTTATCATGAAGTAAACAAAACTTTCCAAAACACGGATAGAAAGGGTGCTAACACCTTCCCTTTCTATAATCTACCCCACGTACTCATAAATATCTCAAAAAAAGGTTTTTTCTATTCTTTTTACATTTCCTTTGTTGGATGAAATAAAAGTCTGTCGCGACTCTTTCTTACCGCAAAATTTGCAAACAAAAAAATGCAAACCAGTATAACAGTCGGTTATGCCACCATATCACAGAACTGGCGACTCTGCTGGGGACAAACTTTATAAAGTGGGGTTTACCTTAGGATTTAGGTCATTTTTAAATTGCTTTCCTGTTTGATTTGCTTACTTAATCTTTAAGGGCTTTTGCTTAGGTATTGTTAAAGATCCTACACCCGGATCAGGGGCACTTTTTAGGTAAACAACAACAGATCATGGAGACTGTATGGCATAAACCGATATGGTTTAGGCGATGGTTGTGTTGGTGTGACACTTTGGTTGGTATCGGTATCCTTCATGTGGAAACGAGTAGAA
The DNA here is from genome assembly GCA_948472305.1 of Vicia faba. Classification (NCBI taxonomy): domain Eukaryota; kingdom Viridiplantae; phylum Streptophyta; class Magnoliopsida; order Fabales; family Fabaceae; genus Vicia; species Vicia faba. The sequence continues at coordinate 1,013,736,345 of OX451735.1, forward strand.
TACGGGGCCGCCACGTGGTGTCGTGAAGCACTAAGGGACCTTAGAACCTTAGTTGAACAAAATTGGCCATTAGAAAGTAGTGAGATAGCCGCTTCACTATAAAGCTTAGGATTGGTTGATACTCGATGCTACACTCATTGAGTTCAGACTTTCGGGATATTTCGGCCGCAAGAAAAGATTTCTTAAGCTGGAACAATGCCCGATAAAGGATGGTCAACTTTAGTGAAAGTTGGTAGGTCATCTTAAGTGAAAGTCGGTGCTTGTTATCTTTTTTCTACCTTCAGTGAATGTTGGTACTTCATTGTCAGTGAACGGCGGTGCTATGATATATTCTCTTTCTACCTTCAGTGAAAGTTGGTAGGTCACCTTCAGTGAAAGTTGGTGCTTGTTATCTTTTTTCTACCCTCAAAGAACGTTGGTAGTTCGTCATCAGTGAAAGTTGGTAGTTCATTATCAGTGAACGGCGATGCCATGAATATTTTGTCTTGATTTTCCTTTTAATTAATAAAATACAATGTTGGTTTTTCTTACTTATTACTAATGTAGCTAAAGGCAATGAGGTTTAGCAAGTTGCTCCATGGGTTCATGAGTTTATTTCCATGCCCTAGGAAATAAAGCTTGAGAAGTCCAAACCTCACCATTGAACTTTTTTTGGAAGGGATGGCATGGAAAGGTTATTTTGGTTCACTACATTTCCAAGATATCAAGATTGATTCAAAAGTGCAAGGGATTGATTGAAGAAGTTGTCATGGTTGGAGAAAGTCTTGTTCCCATTGATCACAAGTGCATATTTATCTCAACTCAAGATATGTAAGTGGTTTTGGTGGCTAGGAGTTCTCATTTTCATCCTCAAAAACTTCTTTTCAAAGCAAGGGTGTTGGTACAAGAAGTTGGTTCGAAATTGTCAAGGTTCCTACAAGCATTTTCTTGATCTAGGAGCTAGGGTTTTGAACTTCAAAGAAGTATATCTTGCTCATCTTTTGGTATTTTTGAGTGATTCAAAGACATACTTCTCTTCAAATGGTTAATAACAAATCACTTCAAAAGTTTCAAGGAGTTTTCATGTGGAAGAAACATGATGACGAGAAAGATTATAAGTCCTCCAGATGAACCCCCAATTTCTAATGTGTGAATTCAAATGATCATAACTTGGTCAATTTTTATCACCTTAAGCCCATACGTTTTCCATAATTCTCTTGAGAATGTGAACTTTATCCCTTCTTTTATATGCAAAGTGATAAAATGGATGGAAGATTCCCTAAGGATACAAAAGATTATAGGTCATTTCATAATTTTTTTCCAACTTGAACAACTCATAACTCCCTCAACTTTTGGAGATTTTGAATGTTTCAAGTTTCAAAGTTTCATTTAAGAGGTCTATTTCATGCCATTTGTTTTGGTCAAGAGCAAATTCCAAGTGGAAAGACATGTCTGGATGCAAAATATTATAGGTCACTTTTGAAGAAAAATTTGAAATATTTCTAAGTATGGAAAGTCAACCCTTTTTCTCCAACTTTGAATCAATGCAACTTTTAGCTCAAACATCCATTTCACTCCATTATTTTCCCATTTTTATGCTCGTAACCTCGTCTTTCTAAATCATCAATAATCATGCCCTAAGACCCCTTGAGCTGAGAATGCCATTAATTTGAATTTGGTAACTTGGAACTGAAGTTTCTTCAAAAGTCAGAATTTGAAATCATTGGTTTAGCTTCTAAACATGTTGTTTATGCGCGTCTTTGCCTCTAAACATGTTTAGTGAACTTCCAGAAGTGATTAGCACAACAAAACGCGCATTTTGGATGAGTTTTGATCAAATTAGAAGTCACACTTTTCTTGTTTGCAACTTCACACGGTTTTCCTCCAAACATCATCATTTCACACGCTTGGACATTCCATTTGATTCCCTATAAATATAGGGTCACCCCTCATTCATTTTCTTAAGCTTGGATAGCCAGAATTACCCTGCCAAACTTGTTCCATAACCCAAATTTCTGCAACTTCGAAATCTGTATTCAAGCCTTTTTCAATCCAATTTTTCAATCAATTTACCTCCCTTGATCTTCTATGAAGCTAACCATATAATTACCTTAAAGAATTATGCCCTATATTGCTCCATAGAAGTCCAGTTTCAGAGCTCTGCAACTCAACTTCAATAGGTAGATTTCTTCATCAATTCTTTAAAACTTTGATATCATTATGATGCTCTCATTGCCCTGGTTCTAGTCGCAACACTTACTTTTATCTGGAAACATGTTATGACCATGAAATTTAAAATCCCTTTTCAAAACTTTCCTTCCTAATTGTTTGAGCTACAATTTATATAAATTTATCGCGAAGGTGTGGTTTTCTTCATCTTGAAGAGTCAAAGCGAATGGCATAGGTCTCGTGATCTAATTTTACAGATTGAGCAACCTGGTTTTGGGACTGGCTAGAGGTTGAAGATGACCAACGTGTCATCCTTCAACCAATGAAACATCGTCATTTGTATTTTTTGAATTTCTGATTTACATTTGATTCAGTGCTTTATTCACTAATGACCATGATATGCACAGGACGCCAGATCCCTTGGATTTGATTACTAACGTGTTGACTCTCATCCAATGGTCCACATATTTTTTACTTTATTTTTCTTTTCTGATTTTTATATTTAATTGTTTTAAATTTCAAAAAATCATAGAAAATTCATTCTTAGTCCCAAAAATCTGAAAAAATTATGAAAAATATTTTTGATTTTTCTCTTTCTGACTTTTATTATTTCAAAATTTTATTTTATGTTTTGATATTTTTTATAAATTTTCACTTTATTGGATTTTATTTAAATGTTTAAAAATGCTTTTATGCATTTTTAAATTCTGAAAAAAATTTTGGAATGATCCAATGATATTGCGACAAATATTGGTGACCTCATTCATTTTTTATTTTTGTCTTTGGTATTTTTTTTAATCATTTTTGGTTCATTTACCTCATTTCTTTCAATTTAAAAAATAGTTTTTGACTTTAAAAAATTACCAAAAATTTTATAAAATTATTTTAGTTCATTTGTGATTTTTCTATGGTCTTATCTAATATTTCTTGATTATTTTGAACATAGTTTCCTTTTTCTCTATTATTTTCATTTTTTGATCACTTTTAAACCCTAATTCTTTTATTTTAAAAAATACAATTTTTTTTTTATATTTTCTGGCTGATCTTGGGTTGAATTTTTGATCATGAACGTTATTAACATCATTGGATCCATGGTGTTGAGTCTAACTCCACAAAAATGAATGAATGCTTTTAATAATAGTTTGATTAAATTTTAATTCAAATGTGGTTTGTATATTCTTCCCCACCCTTCTTCATCTTATCCCTTTCTTATTACACTAAGTGTTATTGGAGCATGATCTCTATATTATGTCTCAAAACAAATGGTGCATAGATTGCTATTGATCGGCCTCAAAATAGGTGTAACTTCTACATAAATCCACTTACGATTGCTTAACATAGCGCTAAATTTTGTCTCGATTCGAATAAATGATCATTCGTGGCCCAAACCTATGTTTGCAAGCCCATGTATGTTAATTTGATCTCTTTAATCCAATAACCTTGAGATTCATTGTGTGGAGGATTTGGTTCTACCAATCCTCTAATGAGTTCCAAATGCAAGTTTCAAGATGGTCATCCAACTAACCACTAATTATTAAATTGTTTTTACTTTATGCTTTTATTTTTATGCTTTATGTACCATTTACTTTAAGCATTACATTTCATGTCATTTTTATTTTGCTCACTTGATCCTTTTCTTTTCTCTTCAAAGACACCTAATAATCAACATGAACCATAAAAACCTTTAATAATACTTGGACTATTTGGATACTATCCTTGGCATTATGGAGCATTGGACATCTTGGACTTAGGATTAGAGACCTTGGCCTATGTTGGAGACCTTGTAATCTTAATTGATATTTTGTCTGGAGTTCTTGAGGTTTACCTCAAGACATTGGGTTGTTTGTTTGTTTTGTGTGCAAGTTATTGTGATTACATTCTTTGTTTGTAATCTGGAATTCAGCCGTATACAGTTGTTACTCTGCCCAAGTTTTGTGAAGACTTAATACACTTGAAGTATGGTTCTCTGAAGATGTCTAAGTATCTTTGCTTGCTTGGTTTCAATTCAAAGAATGGGAATTCTATCTTGACTCATAATGTCAAGTATTGGCTTCTTGTTGGTTAGATGGTTCCTAACCCAAGCTTTTATCTTATGCTTTAGGATAATCTCTTCTTCTCCTCCCGTCTTCTTAAATTTCAAAAATCTTCTTCCTCCTTTTGAAAATTCTTCTTGTTTTTAAACTTGAACCACTTTCATAATAAACTTGGACTTATGTCCATGCATTTTCAAAACATTTTTATAAATAAACTTGAAATAACTTAATAATACCTTGACATTTTTGAGAAGACTAAAAGTCAATCAATCTCACTTCAAACCATTTTTCCACCTTGGCTTTTTATTTTAAAACCTTTTTTCAAAATCTTAGACTCTTATCAATCCTTGTAGTGATGCAAACAACTATACTTCTACAATATGTAGTGAAGAGATATATTTTCCACTTGGGTGTTGAGTGAGGCATTGTTGATTTTAAATCCAAGCCATATCAATCACTTTGAGATGATGCAAATTCTCCTTTCTCATGATTGTGGGTAGCAAGTATGTTTTTTCACACGGACAATGACGATGATGTCTTATCTCTTAAAATCAACCAATGCACTTATGTTTTAAAATACTTTAAAATAGGAACTACGTGTACCCTGATCCCCTATTGCATGAAAGGTGGTACGTAGGCACTAAAGGTTCACAACCGCGGCAGGTGCAAAAACCATAAAAATATATTTCTTTTCTAACCTCCACCATCCATTTTTACACAATGTTTTATAGCCAAAATATACAGATTTTACAAAGAGGTTCCTACGGAGTACCGTAGATGTTTAGGGTGCTAATACCTTCCCTTTTCATAACCAACCCCCTTACCTTGAATCTTTCCCCCTCTTTTTTGGGTTATTCTCTATTTTCCCATTCCTTTGGAAACAATAAAGCGTGGTGGCGATTTTTATTTTTGATTTGTATAAGTCTAGCCAATCCAAAGGCTTAGTCTTAAACATTTCTACCGCTACAGGTACTATAGACCCTACACCTGGATCTAGGGAAACCTTTTAGGTAAGTAGCAATAGATCATGGAAACGGTGTGGGGTATACCGACACGGTTGAAGTGATAGCTACATTAATGCGACACTTTGGTTGGTACTGGTATCCCTTGAGTTAATCAAGGAGAATACAGAGCCACTGCGTGGTGTCAAGAAGCGTCAACTGACCTTAGAAACCTTAAATGAACAACTTGGCCATTAGGACGTAGTCAGATGGCTGTCCTTGGTGTAATCCCAATGTCGGAAGATACTCGATGCTATACTCATTAAGGTTTGACTCCCGAGTTTTGTTTGGTTGCAAGTCAATTGCCTATAAAACGAAATTTGTGGAAAAGATCAGTGATATTGAGATCCCTTAGAACCCGGTTACTATTTATATGACAAGTTGAACCAGTCCAACTTCAAGAGGGTATGACCTTAAAACCCATGCAAGCCTTAAACCTAAGGTCTTGGTGTGATTTGCTTGTGCTTGCTATATATGTGATTTCTTGGCATAATTATGACATCATAACATGGCATATCATACTAACCATTTCAAGGATTTTCTAGGGCTTATCTTTGTATTTTTTGTAGGACATGACATCCGCTCATAGGAACACTATCCAAATCAACCTTGTGAAAGTGCATCCTAACCTCAATGAGTTAGCATCAAGGATTCCTGAATGCTCACCCTTCACTGAAAAACATGGTCGACTTCTCAACTTGGTCACTTCAACCCCTGATGAAGAAATGTTAAAGGTGCTCTTTCAGTTCTTTGACCCATTGCACCACTGCTTCACTTTTCCTGATTACCAGTTAGTGCCTACTATGGAAGAGTTTTCTCAGTTATTAGGGGTACTTATCCTTAATCAGCTACGATTCAATGGTACGGAAAGAGACCCAAAGTCTGAAGAGATTGCTCAAGCTTTGTCTTTACAAAAGTCTGATGTAATGGAAAATTGGGAAACCAGAAGAGGTGTCCAAGGATTTCAAGTCAAGTTTCTATTTGAGAAAGCTCACTATTTTTGGGATTACCTGGATTTACAAGCCTTTGAAGAGGTGTTGGCCCTTCTCATCTATGGGGTGGTACTATTCCCTAACACGGACCAACTGATAGATGTAAATGCGATTATGATTTTTCTGTCTCATAATCCGGTACCTATCTTACTTGGGGATATTCTACAATCTCTGCATACTCGCACTCTAAAGAGAAGAGGGACCCATCTGTGTTGCACTCCTCTATTGGATAGGTGGTTTATTTCGCACCTACCCCGGTCTATTATGAGAAATGAGCAGGGTATGATATGGTCTCATAGGCTGATGTCCCTTACACATTCAGATATTCATTGGTGTTCGCGATCCTCAGAGAATGTTACCATCATTGATCGTTGTGAGGAATTCCCTAATGTCCCTCTCTTAGGCATTAGGGGAGGAATCACTTATAATCCTTGTCTGGCGTTGCAACAGTTTGGTTATGCTAGAATGGATAGTACTCATGACACGCTCGTCCAAGGAATCACTTTTAACTATGAGAATGATGTTCAGGGTTATCGTAAGAGGTTAATTCGAGCTTGGGGCATGATAAATGGAGTTGATAGCAAGACACTGGGGCACAAGAATTCCATCCCTCTTGAGTCTTACCTCAAATGGGTGCGAGCTCATGCTCAATGTCTTATGATGCCTTACCCAGCCATCTTACCTGTGATTATGGAGCTAATTGTTGAGGGAGACACTCTTTACATTGTGCTTCATCATGACATGCCAACTGACCTTGAGGAGCTACAGAAATCTTGGATCCAACTCAAAGAAGAACGGATACTTTCGAAGCCCAATTCTATGCTAGCGAGAAGAAGGTTCTAGAGCTCACTCAGTTACTTCACGAGGAGAGGAATATAAATGCATACATTTCACCAAAGAGGATGCGCCTGTGGGAAACTTGAGTCTTCTTTTGCTTGGAGAATTTTATTTTTCCTTTGTTCCCTTTGTGAGCCCAAGAAGAATTATTATGATCAATAAAATATCTTAATACAATTAACGTTTTTTCTCTTAAGAAAATTTGAGTCTTAGAAATCCTTGAAAACATTTCATACATATATCATACATATCATTGCATAAGGAGGTTTCAAAGCAGGTTTCTCATCCTCTTCGCTGTTTATTTCAGCAATGGCTCTAGAACAAACAGTGAAGGATCTACAGACTCATAATGCCCAGTTTCAACAGATGATCATGGCTCTGACCAAGGGGCAAGAAGAACTGAAAGCCCTGCTTTTTAAAGAAAAGAAGAAGCCAAGGAAACCAGCTGGTGTGGTGAACATGGGAAGAAGGATCAGTGGACCAGTGCGGCGAGCCTCTGAACTGATAACTTCATCAAAGGAAGGAAACAATCAAGAGGAGGAAACAAGAGAGGAAGACTCTAGTCCAAAAGAATATGATGATGAATCTGACTATGATGAAGAATAGTATCCTCCTGCTGATGAAAAATACAAACAGTCGGAGGATCGTTTGAATGCAATGGAGGTCCGAAAGGTACCATGTCTAGATTTTGAAGAATTGGGTTTGGTTTATGGGGTTGTCATCCCACAAAAGTTCAACGTTCCGGTGTTCGCCAAATATGATGGGGTTTTATGTCCCAAGATGCACCTCCGATCTTATGTGAGGAAGATCCAGCCTCACACTGCTGACAAGGACTTATGGGTCAACTTCTTTCAAGATAGTTTATCCGAAACTCAATTAGAGTGGTTCTACCAGCTGGAAAGGACCAACATTCGTAATTGAGAAGACCTGGCTGCTGCTTTCTACAAGCAGTATCAGTATAACACAGACCTTGTTCCCACTCGTACACAGCTCCAAAGTTTGTCCATGGGTTCGAGCGAGGGCTTTAAAGACTATGCTCAAAAGTGGAGGGACTTAGCAAGAAGAATCGAACCCCCTCTATCTGATAGGGAGCTAGTGGATATGTTTTTGGGTACCCTATCTGGTCCGTTTTTTAATCATCTGATTGGGAGCTCTTTATCCATCTTTACTGAGCTAATTTTGACAGGAGAAATAGTGGAGGCTGGAATTAGGAGTGGTAAGATCCAAAAGGATGCATCCTCCAGTACAATAAGGAAGCCATTTGCTGGAAAGAAAGAAGTCAGTGCCACTTATAGTCATAGGAATCAGGACAGAACTGAACGTTGTCCAGTGGTAGGGGCTCTTATGTTCCCTAAACCTGCACCTACTCAACAAAGGAACAATCATCCAAGAACAGAAAGTCCGGTAAGACAGTTTACCCGGATAAATATGACGTTGTCTCAAGTCTTGCCACATTTGTTGAAATCTAATCTAGTAACCTTGCGAGAAGTTCCGAAGAATCCCAACACTTCCTTTCCCTGTTACAATCCTAATGCTCGCTCTGCTTACCATTCAGAAAGTCCAGGTCATGATAAAAATGACTGCTGGGTTTGAAAAATAAGGTGCAAGACCTTCTCGAGGCGAAGGAAATTGAATTTGACGCCCCGGAGATTCCCAATGTTATCACTGCTCCTATGCCCAAGCACGGTCGTGGTGTTAACGCTATTGAAGATGATGTGTTTGTTACTTTTGTTGAGGAACTTATTACTCCTCTCTTGACCATTAAGTGGAACTTATTGAAGTTCGGTTTATTTCCGGGTTGTGGCGTAGGTTGCCACTCATGTTTATCTCTACCGATTGGTTGTCATTTGCTAAAGGCAGGTGTTCACCGCCTGATGGATGATAGAGAAATTTTATTTGAAAAGACTCCCGTTCCAACCATTTCTTCCAAGGATATTTCAAAATTAACCATTTCTGCCAATCCTCCTAGGGTCTCCACCAAAAGACTAATCAGGATTACATCTGCTCCGAAGATGGAACCTCTGATTATCACCATGCCAGGGCCAATCCCGTACTCCTCTGACAAAACTGTTCCCTTGAGCTATGGGGGTGACGTATACTACCACGGTGTCAAGCAAGACCCACTGGCTGTTGAAGACCAGGTTTCTGAAAATGTTGATCCCAACATTGCCAACATTGTTGGAACCAGAAAAATAACAAGAAGTGGAAGAGTGTTGTCCCCTGAGATTTCTCCTCCAAAAGTTGTTACTGGTCCTGTGATCATTCCTACTTTTGCTCCTGCTGATACCACTACTGCAATTCCTGTGATTAACCCTGCTGACACCCCTATCACCGAGTCGGCCTAGACTTGGGGCAAAGACATATTGATTGAGCCAGTCCAGACTAAGGCGCGGTCAGTATCTATCCCAGAGGCTTCCAAGAAAGAAATGAATGAAATTTTGAAGATTATAAAGAAGAGCGACTACAATGTGGTCGAACAGCTGGGGAAGAACCCTTCTAAGATTTCTATGCTAGCCTTACTGTTGTGCTCCGAAGCTCATGCAAAGGCTTTGGTGAACTTCCTTAAAACTGCCCACGTGCCACAAGAAACCTCTACTGATCAATTTGAAGATTGCATGGCCAGTTTTACAGCTGATAACGGTTTGGATTTTTCTGATGCTGATCTAACACCCAGAGGGAGGAAACACAACGATGCACTGCATGTTTTCGTCGAGTGCATGGGCACTACTTTGGCCCATGTTCTAGTAGATACTGGTTTTTCATTAAATGTGCTTCCTAAGAAAGATCTGGATAGACTAGACTGTGAAGGTTTGGTCTTGAAGCCCAGCAACATAGTAGTGAGGGATTTCGATGGATCGAAGAGAATGGTGCACAGGGAGGTGGACATCCCAATAAAAATTGGTTCTCAGACCTTTGACTCCACCTTCTACGTAATGGATATTAGACCATCTTATTCTTGTTTGTTGGGTCGCTCTTGGATCCATGGGGTGGGTCACGTCCACTCTACATCAGATGATGAAATACTCGGCCAAAGGAAGGATTGTCACGGTACACGGTGAAGAAGAATACATGGTTAGTCACCTAAACTCCTTCATGTATGTGGAAATGGATGGAGAGTTCATCGAGACTCCGTGTCAGAATTTTGAAGAGGTACTTCAGACTATGGCTACAACTGAAACTGTCAACAATCCGCCCAAGATCACCAGACCTCCCTTGAAGATGGCTTCTCTCGAGGATGCAAAAGCATTTATTGAAGAAGGCGGGTCTACCATCTGGGGCCAACTCCCTGATATTCCATACAAGTCTGATAATTTTGGTTTGGGTTTCTCTTCAGGGGCTCAAAGGGTTGTTCGTCGTGCTCGTGCTAGAAGACCTCCCCTATGCATCACCAATCATGGGGTCAACGCTCTAGAAGACAGCGACGGTGACGATGACATGGATAGCTGGATCTTCCCTACAACCAACGGTGGACCCAGTAACTGGACGATAAAAGACTTTGTACCAATTACTTTTATTCAGAAGTAATTGTCTCTCTTATTTTTGGATACGTAATAAACAATATAAACTTTTTGGCCATGTGTCTTACCTGGGGCACAATGGTTTATTTTTTAGGTTTATCATGTTTCAATTTCATATTTCATTAATAAAGAATTGGACGTTTATGCATACAAATTTTGCGCTCTCTGTTTTTATTTTCTACTTTTTACGTTATCTATACAGCTATGCTCTTACACACACTCATGTATCAAACTGCAGATCCATATCCACTCTGGATCCCATTGATAACAGTTCTGCTATTGCCGGTTATAACTTTGAAAATCCGTTCAACCAAGCCGAGAACGAAGGTGAGAAAGATTGTGAGGTACCCAGAGAACTTGCTAGACTGTTACAGCAGGAAGAAAGGACTATACAGCCTCATGAAGAGCCAATTGTAACAATGAATTTGGGCACATAAGAAGATAGAAAAGAGGTCAAGATAGGTGCAAATTTGGAGCTTCGTGTCAAACAGCGTTTGATTCAGATGTTGCATGATTATGTTGAGATCTTTGCTTGGTCATATGATGATATTCCAGGACTAGACACGAATATTATGGTTCATCGTCTGCCAACTAAAGAAAATTACCCTCCTGTAAAGTAGAAGATCCGTCGCATGTGCCCTGAAATGTCAGAGAAGATCAAATCAGAGGTTATGAAACAGTTCAACGTAGGGTTCCAAGCTGTCACTTCTTATCCTCAATGCTTTGCTAATGTATTCCAAATACCTAAAAAGTACGGCAAGGTACGAATGTGTATGGACTACCGAGATTTGAACAGGGCAAGCCCCAAGGATGACTTTCTGCTCCCCCGCATTGACATTCTGGTTGACAACACCGTGCAACACAAGATATTTTCCTTCATGGACGGTTTCTCTGGTTACAATCAGATCAAGATGGCACCCGAAAACATGGAGAAGACAACCTTCGTCACACAATAGGGCACTTTCTACTACAAAGTGATGTCGTTTGCATTAAAGAACACCAGGGAAACCTATTAGTGAGCCATGGCAGATTTGTTTCATGACATGATTCACCATGAGATAGAGGTCTATGTTAATGACAAGATAGCCACGTCTCAAATTGAGGAAGAGCACCTTGATCATCTACAAAAGCTGTTTGATAGCTTAAAGACGTACAAGCTGAGATTAAATCTGAACAAGTGCACATTTAGGGTAAGGTCTGGTAAACTCCTAGGTTTCATTGTTAGTGACAAGGGTATTCAAGTAGACCCTACAAAAGTGAAGGCTATACAAGAGATGTCGGATCCTCGCACTGAGAAGGAGGTCAGAGGCTTCTTAGGACGCCTAAATTACATTGCCAGGTTCATTTCCCATTTAATTGCTACTTGTGAGCCAATCTTTAAAATTATGAATAAAAGATCAAGTGGTAAAGTGGAATGACAAATTACAGATCTCCTTCAAGAGAATCAAGAAATACCTTCGAGAGCCTCCAATTTTGATTCCTCCGATTGAAAGAAGACCTTTGATAATGTACTTAACAGTGTTAGATAATTCAATAGGGTGTGTGTTGGGGAAGCATGACGAGTCCAATCGAAAAGAGCATGCAATATACTACCTTAGAAAAAAGTTTACCGACTGTGAGACAAGATACTCACTGCTCGAGAAAAATGGTTGTGCTTTGGCATGGGCTGCTCGCCGACTGACACAGTATATGTTAACCCACATCACTTTATTGAAATCTAAGATGGATCTGATCAAGTACATCTTCGAGAAGCCCTCTCTCTATGGAAGAATAGCAAGATGGCAAATGATCTGGACCGAATACGATATCCAATACACGACCCAAAAAGAAATCAAGGGAAGTGTACTAGCTGATCATTTGGCTCATCAGGATATGGATGACTACCAATCTATGAACTTTGAATTCCCGGATAAGAACATTATGTTAGTGACTGATTGTGAAGAACCTGGACCGGTTGAAGGACCTGAGGAAGGATCCCGATGGACTATGGTTTTTGATGGAGCCTCCAACGCACTCGGCAATGGCATCGGTGCTGTAATCATATCTCCTGAAGGTTGTCATACTCCTTTCACATCTAGGTTATGTTTCAACTATACCAACAACATGGTGGAGTATGAAGCATGCATCATGGGTCTCAAAGCTGCTATTGATCTGAGGATCAAGTTCTTGAGCATTTTCGGGGATTCAGCCTTGGTAATAAGTCAAATCAAAGGGGAGTGGGACACGAAACACCCGAATCTCATCCCTTATAAAGAACATGTGCTGACATTGCTTCCACACTTTGAAGAGGTCACCCTTGAACATTTCCTACAAGAAGATAATCAGTTAGCGGATGTGCTAGCTACTATGTCGTCTATGTTCAAGGTCAAGTGGGACAACGAAGCTCCTCGGATCACTATTGAGAGGTTGGATGAACTAGCATACTACTATGAGATTGACACTGAAGAGGTGGCACACAAACCTTGGTTCCATGAAGTGAAAAGGTATCTTGAGGCTCAAGAGTATCCTGAGGGGGCGTCTATCAATGATAAGAAGTTTTTGAGAAGGTTCTCTTCAAAGTTCTTCCTCAACAATGGAATCCTCTACAAGCACAACCATGACTTCACTCTACTTCAATGTATAGATAAAAATGAAGTAGAAAGGATTGTGGCAGACTTACACGAAGGTACCTTTGGCACCCACTCTAGTGGACACACCATGGCTAAAAAGATCCTATGAGAAGGGTACTATTGGTCCACTATGGAAGCAGATTGTTATCAACACTCCCGAACTTGTCACAAATGCCAGATCTATGCTGATAAAGTACATGTACCTCTGAATCCCTTGAACATCTTAACGGTTTCCTAGCCCTTTGCAATGTGGGGAATTTACATAATCTGGGAGATTAGACCTACAGCCTCCAATGGGCATCGCTTCATCCTAGTGGCCATTGATTACTTCATGAAGTGGGTCGAGGATGCCTCTTTTGCTACTGTTACCAAGAACATGGTGGCGCGGTTTATCAAACATAACCTGATTTGTCGGTATGGTGTGCTAGAAAGAATCATCACGGACAATGGTACAAATCTCAACAATACATTGATCACCGAGCTTTGTAAACAATTCAAGATCCAACATCATAATTCTTCCCCTTACCGGACGAAGATGAATGGCACTGAGGAGGATGCTAACAAGAATATTAAGAAAATAATACAGAAGATGACGGTGACATACAAAGACTGGCATGAGATGTTGCCATTTTCTCTTCATGGTTAACGCACCTCAGCATGAACGTCAACAGGGGCAACACCTTATTCTCTGGTATATGGTATGGAGGATGTCCTACCTATTGAGGTCCAGATCCCTTCTTTGAGGATCATGAAGGATGCATGATTAAACGAAGATGATTGGATCCATACTCGACTTGATCAACTGAATCTGATCAATGAGAAAAGGCTTACTGATGTCTGTCATGGTCAAATGTATCAAAAACGGATGATCAAGGCTTTCAACAAAAAGGCCAGACATCAATTATATCAAGTGGGTGATCTAGTAATCAAGCGCATCAAACTACCACAACATGATCCCAGGGGAAATAGGCTCCCACGTACGAAGGGTCATTTGTAATCAAAAGCATATTCTCTGGTGGAGCCATGATTCTGACCACCATGGATGGTTACGACCTTCCTCACCCTGTTAATGCGGAAATAATGAAAAGATACTACGTGTAAATAAATACCCGCTAGGTTGTCTGGCCTAGGCAAAAATTAGGGATAAATACAAAAGATCCATACACCCGGCAAGTCGAAAACCTGAAAAGGCGGCTTGGGAAAAAAAGGGTATCCCGGTGGACTGAAAACCCGAAAGGGCGGTCCAGGAAAAAGTTAGGGATTTGAAGTGTATCACTATGTCCCATTGGAACACCTTGCGGTCAAACTTCAATACCAACTATCAAGCTTAAACGATACCAATCAATCCAGTTAGCTTCAGACAAGCAGCAGAGTGATGATACGCTCAAGGACATAAGGGCAATAGCAGAATTGAAACTCAATGGGATTATTACACGTAGTTGTTTTCTCTTTGTACACTATTTTGTATAGTTTTCATTTTCACGACGGTGTTCTCCTATTAGAACGTCAGTCTCTTTGTACGAAATGTCTGTTATAGGCGAACTTCAAAAAAAAAATCAATACAAATCGTTCCTTGAAAGTACCATAGCTATTTGTTTTATTTTCCTGTTTTGTTTTGCAACAAGTCCAATGACTATTTTTGACATATGCATTTAAATATGGTCACTGTTCACAAATACTTGCATAAAAAAATATAAAGATAGTTACTAATGATTTTAAGAAACGGGGCAAAGTCTAAAACAATTTGCAGTCCCGATAGTTACTGCTTCCAATAGGTACAGGGGAAGAGACAGTTTGAGACGAAGTCGCCATTACAATGAGACCCCAAGATGTCTATGTTCCCCACAGAGTAGAAACAACCAGAGTTTTTATCTCTCCTTCCCCAAGCAAGAATTACCTCCTCCAGCGAAGTTCCTTCAGAGAGATGAAATCTGTATTTCCAAGCCGAGCTTTATAATTTCAAACAATACATAAAACCCCCTCCCGGGTAGAGTTTATGTCTCTAACTGTGGAAACTTTCCCCAACAGAATTTATGTCTCTACAGCGGAAAAACCTTCCAACAAAGCATCATCTCCCTCCATGGAGTTATTCTCAAGAAGAGTCAATCACCGGCATAATATCCTCAGACAGAAAGAGGAAATCCCAAGCGAATCATCTCCATTCATCATCCCTAGCCGAAACGAAGGATTCAACGTCACAATACTCTTCAGCAGTGTGATATGTGGGAGACCTTACTTGGGTGTTTTGAGTTTTATCGCAAATGTTGTGGTTTGCAGGAGTCTCCACTGACTTTTCATTTTCCAAAAGGAAAGGCTGAAAAGAATAGGAAATACCTTTGAGATTATTTTAAGAGTTCGGGGGGTAGATTATGAAAATGGAAGGTATTAGCACCCTTTTCATCCATAGTTATCTATGGGCTCTTAGTTGCTTGCTAGATCACTTGCTTTGTTTGAAAATGTGTGCTTTGTATGGTTTTTTGGAAGTATTTTGAAAAGGCGCCTTCGTTTAGGCAAACTTTATAATAGTTCTCGTTCGTAAGAACGTATACAAAGTGTTGAGCTTTTGAAAATATTTCAAGTTTGGAAAATGCTTTGGAAGTGTTTTGAAAGTGTTTTGAAAGTGTCTTCAAAGTGTTTCTGTTTGTATTGAAAATAAGCAAGGGTGTTTATTTTGAAGATGAGCAATCAACTAGGAACAATCTACCTACTCAAAAGTCTTTGTTCATATCTTCCTTTACTTTGATATTGCTATCTTACCATTGATTGTGTAAGAAGCCTTATCTTTGGATGTAAAGGGACGAGCATGGGTCATCCTATGGCCATGATAGCAATGTTGTGAGATATCTTAGCATTTTCTCTTTGAGGGACTAAGATCATTTTGAAAGGCAACATTGATAGCGTCATCGAGGGACTATGATCTTGTATTTTTTATTGCTTTTTACTAAAATATCCCACATGCATAACATGGCCATTTTTGTAAGGCAACAAAGTGGAATTAACCTAAGGGTGCAAGTGTGCAAGTGTGTTGGATTTACATGCTTGTTTATCTTGAATTAGGGTTTGCTAACTTGTTGATTTTAGTATTTCCATACAAACCCTTATTACTAGCATTTATATAAAGCGATAAATTATGGAAAGTAAAATTACTAAGCTATTACATCATTAGGGGAGGGGGTATACAAATTTACAAATGGGGATTTTGCAAGAAAATTAAACCTAATTATCTATTAAAACCATATTGAATAATATACAAGAATTAAAGATAAAATAATGTACAAATGCAAATGGAAAGAGAAATGATTTTTGTTTGGTTTTCATGAAAGGGTTTTAACCTAATTAAATAATATGATTAATTAAAATTAAACAAAATTAAACCTAAACTAATTAATAAATAAATTAAGTTAAAAATGTTTTTTAGGATGTTTTATGAAAAGGTTTTAAATTAATAATAATAATAATAATGTGAAAATTAATTAACTAAAAGAAACCTAAATTCTACATTAATTTTAAAAGAAAGAAAATAAATAATAATTAAACCTAAGTCAATAATTATTAAAAAAGAAATTATTTTGTTTAAGAAAATGTTTTTTTTATCCTTTTTGTTTTGTAAAGAAAATAAAATATATAAGTGTAAAAAAGAAATAAAATATTTTTTTGGATTTTTTATTAATAAAAATAAAAATAATATCAATAATAATAATAATAAAAATAATAACAGAAAACTGAAAATGAAAATAAAATAAGAAAAGAAAATAAATAAAAACATGAAAATATAAAAAAGGTTGGGCCAGGTGCAGAAGTAAAGTAGGGGGTTAGAAAAATAAAAAAAAGGAAGGCCCATTGTTGGAGGCCCAGGCGCCTATAGCTTAAACAAAAAAGAGTGAAAAAAATGTGAAAAAAATGAGAAATGGTAGCGCTGGGTGTTGAACCCATGACCTCAAACACAAATGCGCTCTACCTTTGCCACTAGGGTGGCTGTACATCCGTTAACTTAACTGGAATAATAAATACATAATACAAAACAAGTTCCAGAAATGAACTTCATCTTCAACCTCCAGCCATGGATCCTGTAACTTCACGATTTCTCAACAAAAATGAAATATGCAAACATGAAAGTTGCTCCATTTTTCCATATGAATCCAACCATGTAAATATCATAAGCTATAAATCAAAGATGAATGTGAATTTCTAAATGTACCAAATTCTGACCTAATTATTTCAGAAAGTTCAAACTCAAAATTCTCACTACTCAAGCAATATAAATGAAATCTATGGACATGTATAGTTTCAGGGAAATGATTTCTACCTTTTATCTTCACAAATGCAAGCCTAACAATGCCTAAATAATGAGATGAAAAGTCAGAAAATGTACCTCAAAAATGGAAGACGTGAAATGAGTTTGAGCTTGATTCGAGGTGCTGCAATGATCAGGTTAGCTTCCTTGAGTCTCTAGGAATCTAATGTAATGCTTAGCTTGAGTTGAGAGTGGCTGAAATGGCCTGGAGAAGTCAAGTTGCAGACCCCTGTTTTTGTGCTTGGACAATGGTGAAAATGGTGTTACAGTTTAGAAACAGGGATTGGGATGAGTTGTATTTGAAGTAAGGAAGCTTTTGAGATGATTTGGAGAGAAAATGCACGATTGGTTTGAGAGATGCGAGTTTTTGGTCAGGTCCCTCACAATAATGGAGGATTTGTGCAATCTGAGTGTTCAGGGAGTTTGAGTGAGATTGAGGGTGTTAATGCTCGTGTCTTAGTTGACAAATAGTGCCTCTATTTATAAGCATCAAATTTGGAGACTTGTTGTTGATCAGAATTCAAAAATAAATGTTTAAGCTCAATATGTGATTTTTGAGAAATCCAAGTTTCAAAGTCTTGTGTACTTGCTAAGGTAGAGTGGTTATGCATTAAATACACATGCTTTTGACTTTGTAAATGGAGTTTGATCAGAGGGAACAAGTTAGAGGCTCAAGAATTGAATTTGTGCATAAAGCTTGCTTTTCAAGAATGACATTCTTCACTTTCTTCCGAAAATGGAAATATGAATTAGGTAAAGCTTAAACCACTTGGATTATAGCTCAAAAGTTTGTGTCATGCATTAATGAAGGATAGATACACAAGTTAGAAGGCCTTAAATGCAAGATTCTGCAGCCTAACATTGAAATTGGATTATGTGTTCATCAAGAAATGACTTGTAATTCATGAATGAAACCCTAACTTCTTGCCTTCGATTCTCCTTCCTCAAGTATGATCTCAATGAGTTCTTGGAAATTCTGGAAAGCTTGTAACATCCTCTACAACCTCTATGTTTGACATTTTTGAAGATTCATCTTGGAACTATGTGAAAAATTGCCATGAAGTCAGGTCAAAATCCTGCCTAAACTAGGGCAAAATTTCATTAAGTTTCCAAGTTTCATGAACGTGTCCTCTTAAAATCATGACTTGAAATATATGAATTTCTATAAAAAGTTGTGTTATACAATGTTTTATATCTCATTGAGATCTAAAACTTTCATGTTGGAAGTTTCCTTTGAATCATCGTGCATCATGGTAAATATTTGGTTCAAAGTTATGAAAAAAATATGAATTTTCCATCACTTAGAAAAATTTCTAAGTTTAGAAATTTTGACTTTTCAAAATGAAATCTTGAATTTTTTATTTCTTGATGAACAAGTTTCATATTTTGACATGTCTTGATGAATTGTGATCTTTCATACTTGATTTTGATCAAAAAGACAAAGTTTGACTTTTCAGTGGGCAGTTGACTGAAATTCATCTATCAATGAATTGAGCCTGAGAGATGTTTTGAGACATGTCATTAGGTAAAAATGAAGCATTTGAATCCTTGAGATCATACCTCAAACCAACAAGTCATTTTCTAAGTCAAAAATCAGAAATTGCACATTCTTAGTCAAAACCCTAATTTTGACCAATTTGCCCTTTTGATGCTCTGATCAAATTTCTTGTGGTATTGTGGTCCAAACTTGATCAAATAACATATATGAGTTCATGATGTTGATATGGATCAAAAATTATGAAGTTTGACTGTAAATTGACCATAGTTGACTTTTTGCCCAATGCAATTGATTTTAGGTCAATTGATCAATTGACTGAGCAAAAATGTGATCCAAGACTTGAAACTTGACATGAACAATATTGAGGGTCCAAAATGATCCATGAAAGTCATATGGGGCATTAAAAGTCCATTTGTCCTTGTGCAAACTCAAACCCTAATTTTTATTCATTAGTGCTTGAGGAGGTGTCTTGAATTGATCAAGCCTTGTATAGTCTCGAATCAAAGGAGATCTTGTGAGAGATTACTTGAGAAATGAGAGGGAAAATTTTAGGGTATAACAGCTACCCCTGTTCAATCTTCTTAAACCTGAAGAGTTATATTGGCGGACCCGTCATTCATGACTTGAAGGTGGAAGATGATTACACACTAGAGTGCCTAGAAATTTGCACTCAAAGATGGATTGGGAATGGGCTTATTGATGCCATTTGGAGGAATGATGGTAAACACTAGAAGAAGTATCACCATGAATCTTTGGTCGATTTATACTAAAAACTCGATGTTTTACATGTGGAAAAAAGGTTAGTAAAATGCATATGTATGCACGATGTTCATGAGTTTAATGGGATCATGCTAAATGCATTTTGTATGTATATGCTATCATTTATGAATGTGGGATGCATATTTGTCCGGGAAAATAAATCCCTGACTGCTGCTGAGGAATTCTGAATCCCGGATTGCTATTGGGGATTAAGAGTATACATATCTTCAAACTTTGTTGAAAGGATGCTTCCGCTGGGGAATATCTTGAACATTAGCTGTTATCTGGTCGGGTCCAGGCTTCACAACTTGCTGAGGATAAGGAAGTCAATTGCTATCTGGTCGGATTCCAGGTTTCACGGTAACTTACTGTGGAAGAATAAATTAACTGTTATCTGATCAGATCCAGGCTTTGTAGAAAATTTCTTGGAGAGAGTGAAGTTAGGTTGTTATCTGGTTGGATTCTCTACTTCACAAAAACTTGCTGGGGATAGGGAAGTTAATTGTTATCTGGTCAGATCCGGGCTTCATAGTAACTTGAAGTGGTAACTACTATTTGGTCGGGTCCAGGCTTCATACTATCTTGAAGTGATAACTACTATCTGGTCGGGTCTAGGCTTCATAATTTTTGCAAAGTTGTATTATTATCTGGTCGGGTCCAGGCTTCATCGTGTCTTGCTGACATTGTAGCTAGTTGTTATCTGGTCGGACTCCATACTTCACAATAACTTGCTTGAATAGATGAATTTGAACTGATATATGGTCGGATCCATGCTTTATAGATTTTGAGGTGGATGAAATTAATTGCTATCTGGTCGGGTACAAGTTCCACAATAAACTTTTCTGAAGAGATAGAGTTGAACTGATATTTGGTCGGGTCCATGCTTCATAGTAACTCGCTTGGGGAACTTAGTTGTTATTTGGTCGGATTCCAGGCTTCACAACAAACTTCTGAGGGGATCTGCTATCTGGACAGATCTAGGCTTCATAATAACTTACTTGAAGAGATGAAGTTGAAAACTGATATCTGGTCGGATCCAGGCTTTACAATAACTTATTGGGGTAGAGGAAAACTCCACTAGGGAAAATAAGTTAAACCTTGGTCTTGTTGAGTCTAGGTTCTTCTACATCTTTGGAGAGTTAAACTATTATCTGGTCAGGCCCGGGTTTCATAGTATTCTTAAAGTAGTACTATTATCTGGTCGGGGCCATGCTTCGTAGTAGCTTTGAAAGGTGTTTACTATCATCTGGTCGGGTCCAGGCTCTATAGCGACTTGAGAAGTTAACTATTATTTGGTCAGGTCCAGGCTTCATAGTAACTTGAAAATCATAATATCTTTTGGAGATAGTAAAGGTTTTGTTGACGACTTCATTGGGGATTAGGGGTTGTGGCCCTATGATTTTTAATAGTCGGAAAGGTAAACTCAAGTTGGAGAGGGCAAACTCATCTGGGGAAGACAGACTCAGCTGGGGAGGATGGACTCAGATGTGTAAGATAAACTATTCCTCGAGAAATCAAACTCATCTGGGGAGTTATGCTACTTGTAGTTTATTGGGGAAATAAACCCTGTTGGGGAAACAAACCTTGTTGATGAGTACTCGATGAACTGCAGATGAGATGAGTTCTTTGAGGAAGAGATCCACAAGGCTTCTTCTTGTAGGATCAACTTAGTTGGGAGAGAGCTGTCAAGAGATTGAGACTCTGGCTGGAGATTGGTTTATTATAATTGTCTTGTGGGGATAATATTAATAAAATAACTCTGTGGGGGTATTCCATATACATTAAAGATATGCTTGCTGCTGCTTAGTAGGACACATGTGCCAAATAGTTTTAATTATGTTCATATGCATATGTTCGTTCAATTTTAGTCATTGGACAATTTTGCATTCAAAATATAAAAAATAGAAATTTTGCACTTCAAAGTATATTTGTATTGATATTTTGTCCATGAATAGGATTTTTTTGTACAAAGAGACGGAGATCCAAGTAAGAGGAAAGCGTCGAAAGGAGAACCAAAATTGAAAGCAAAACAAATAGCCATGTGGAAATGAACTCATTGCATTCCAACTCTACTACTTCCCTAATGTCTTCGAATTCCCCTTGTCGTTGACAGAAGTTGATTGGATTGATCTCGAACCATCTGAACTCGGACCTTGGTAATAAAGTGGACTGTGGTGATTCCACGGGACATAGTCATATGCTTTTAATCCTTAACTTTTTCCTGGACCTCCCTTTCGGGTTTTCAGCCCACCAGGATACCCATTTTTGCCCAAGTCGCCCTTTCGGGTTTTCAAGTTGCCGGGTGTACAATCTTTTGCATATATCCCTAATTTTTGCCCAAACCTTTTGGTTTGCCGAGATGCCCTTGTTTTTCCTAGGTGTGACAACCTAGCGGGTCTCTTACGCATATTATTTTTTAACTATGTCCGCGTTTATAGGATGTGGGAAGTCTTCACCATCCATGGTAGTCAGCATCATGGCACCACCAGAGAACACTCTCTTGATAATGAATGGCACTACGTAGGTGGGAGTCCATTTGCCTCTAGGGTCGACTTGTGGCAGAATGATGCACTTTATCACCAAGTCACCAACTTGATATACTCGAGGCTTGATCTTTTTGTTGAAAGCATTGATCATATGTTTTTGGTACGTCTGACCATGAAAAACAACAGCTAGTTGTTTTTTGTCAATCAAGTTCAACTGATCCAATCTCGTCCGAATCCACTCGTCTTCTTCTAAGCTTGCCTCATTAATAATCCTTAGTGAGGGAATCTGACCTTCCAGTGGCAAAACAACTTCCATGCCATAGACCAAAGAAAAGGGATTTGCCCCGGTTGATGTTCTAGCTGAAGTTTGGTAGCCATGTAGAGCAAATAGTAACATCTCATGCCAGCCTTATAGGTTACCACCATTTTCTGCACAATCTTCTTAATGTTTTTGTTGGGGGCTTCGACTGCTCCATTCATTTTAGGTCTATGTGGAGAAGAATTGTGATGCTTGATCTTGATCTGAGTGCAAAGCTCGGTTATCATAGCATTGTTGAGGTTAGTCCCATTGTCGGTGATGATCCTTTCAGGGATACCGTAGCGGCAAATAAGGTTATGTTTGATGGATCTAGCTACCACATTCTTTCTGACTGAGGCAAAAGAGCCGACTTGACCCATTTGGTGAAATAATCAATAACAACCAGAATGAACCGATGTCCATTGGAAGCGGTTGGCTTGATTTCTCCAATCATGTCAATGCCCTACATTGCAAATGGCCACAGAGTGGTCATGATGTTCAAAGGGATAGGAGGCACATGGACCTTGTCAGCATAGATTTGACATTTGTGACAAGTCCAAGAGTGTTGATGGCAATCAGTCTCCATTGTTGACCAATAGTAACGAGCTCTTAGGATCTTTTTGGCCATGTTATGTCCGCTTGAGTGAGTCCCAAAGAGACCATTGTGCATGTCTTCCATAATTTCCTCTGCCTCCTTCTTGTTCACAGATCGGTGTAGAGTAGATTCATGGTTGCGTTTGTACAATATTCTGTTACTTAGGAAGAATTTAGCTTAAAATATTCGTAAGAACTTTCTGTCATTGATGGATGCTCCCTCGGGATACTCTTGTGCTTCAAGGTATCTCTTCACTTCATGGTACCATGGCTTTTTTGCGTGAGTGTTAAGCTCATAGCAATGTGCAGCCTCGTTAAATCTTTAAATTGTAATCATAGGAGCTCTGTTGTCCCATCTAACCTTAAACATTGAAGACATGCTTGCCAAGGCATCAGCCAACTGATTTTCTTCCCTAGGAAAGTGTGCAAAGGTGATTTCTTCAAAGTAGGGAATCATGGATAGCACAAGTTCATTGTAAGGGATGAGATTAGGGTGTTTAGTGACCCAATCTACATTACTTGGTTAATCACTAGAGCAGAATCCCCAAACACATTCAAATGCTTGATCTTCAAATCAATGGCAGCCTGCATACCCAAAATGCACGCTTCGTACTCTGCCATGTTGTTCGTGCAATCGAAGCATAGTCTGGCAGTGAAAGGAGTGTGGCAAAATTCAGGAGAGATGGTCATAACACCAATTCCGTTACCCAGGGCGTTGGAAGCCCCATCAAAGACCATAGTCCATTGGGATCCTTGTTCAGGTCCGTCATACAGTCCAGGTTTCACACAATCAGTTACTAGCATGATGTTCTCATATGGGAAGTAAAAGTTCATAGACTGGTAATCATCGACAGCTTGATGGGCCAAATGATCTGCTAGTACGCTTCCTTTGATGGCCTTTTGCATAGTGTATTCAATGTCGTACTCAATCAAGATCATTTGCCATCTGGCTATCCGTCCGAAAAGGGAAGGTTTCTCGAACATGTACTTTATTGGATCCATCTTAGAAATCAACAAAGTGGTATGAGTCAACATATATTGTCTTAGCCGACGAGTAGCCTATGCCAGAGAGCAGCAATTTTTCTCGAGCAGTGAATATATAGTTTCACAGTCGGTAAACTTTTTTCTTAAGTAATAAATAGCATGCTCTTTTCGGCCAGACTCGTCATGTTGGCCCAAAACACACCCCATAGAATTCTCTAGTACTGTCAAGTACATGATCAAGGGTCGTCCTTTAACTGGAGCCATGAGAATAGGAGGTTCTTGTAGATATTTGATTTTATTAAAGGAAGCTTGCATTCATCATTCCATCTAACTAACTGATCTTTCTTCAAGAGTTTGAAGATTGGCTCAAAAGTAGAAGTTAAGTGAGATATGAAGCGGGCGATATAATTGAGACAACCCAAGAATCCTCTAACTTCCTTTTCAGAGTGGGGGACTGGCATTTCTTGGATAGCCTTTACCTTGGCAGGATCAACTTCAATGCCTTTATTGCTGAAAATAAAACTTAGAAGCTTTCAAGACCGTACTCCAAATGTGCATTTGTTAGGGTTCAACCTTAACTTGTATTTTTTAAATCTTCCGAATAGCTTGTACAGGTGATTGAGATGTTCCTCATCAGTTTGAGATCTGGCAATCATATCATCCACATATACCTCTATTTCATGATGAATCATGTCATGAAACAAAGCTACCACAGCCCTTTGATATGTTGCCCCTACATTTTTCAATTTGAACGACATGACCTTGTAGCAAAAGCTTCCCTATTGCGTAACAAAAGTGATCTTCTCCATGTCTTCGGGAGCTATCCTTATCTGATTATAGCTAGAGAAACCATCCATGTAAGAGAAGATTTTATGCTGAGAAGTATTATAGACCAAGACATCAATGTGAGGTAGAGGGAAGTCATCTTTGGGGCTTGCCCTATTCATATCCCTATAGTCTACGCACATGCGACCTTTTCCGTCCTTCTTTGGCACATGCACCACATTTGCAACCCATTGGGGATAGTATGTCACAGCTAAAAATCCTGCATAAAATTGTTTCATCACCTTAGCTTTTATCTTTTTAGACATATCTGGCCTCATGCGACAAACCTTTTATTTTACAGGAGGACAATCTTCTTTTGTCGGCAGATGATGAACTACGATGTTGGTATCCAATCCTAGCATATCTTCTAGGACCAAGAAAACACTTCCACATAGTTATGCAACATTTGAACCAACCTGCTCTTGACACTATCTTCTAAGTTAGTCCCGATCTTAACCTCTCTCTTGTATGTCTCAGTACCCAGATTGATGACTTCAACTGACACTTCGTGCGGCTGAATAACTATTTCCTCTTGTAACAGAAGTCTGGCTAGTACTCCCGGTATTTCACAATCTTCCTCGCCTTCGTCTTCGGCTTGGTTAATTGGATATTCGAAGTCATAGTTGGCAATAGTAGAGTCATTGGCAATAAGATCCAGAGTGGATGAGGACCTGCAAGTGTGTGTGTGTGTGTGCATGTAAGATATATGGCTATTTTGAAAAATGTATTTGAAAGAAAGACAATGAACACAAAGATTTGAATTCAAAAGATTCCAATGATTTGTATTGAATGATCATATGATTAGATGAACATAAATAAAACCCTTGACAAATGGACCAAAGTGCCCTGGGCCAGGCACATGGGATAAAAGTCATTGTTTAAAATATTACCGACATAATGTTCTTGAATTCAATAAAAAGCAATAAACAAGTAGATTACTCCTCAATGAAGGAGATAGGCACGAAGTCCTTTTCATGCTAATTCTTCATCTCCGTTGTAGTAGGATACACCCAATCTTAAAATGCAGCTTCTTCATCAGAATCACCTTTAGCGTTGGCCTCATGGCTTACAATACGGAGAGGTGGCTTTCCTGCACGAGCACGCCTCACTTCCTTCTGAGCCTTGATGGTGAAACCCAAACCAAACTTGTCCTCTTTGAATGGGATATCAAGGAGTTTCCCCCAAGTATCACATCTTCCTTCTTCAATTGCAGCACGAGCATCTTTGACTTAAACCATCTTCGCTACGACCTTAATAGCTTTGGACTCATCAGAGGAACATTTGATAGCAGCGACCATTGGTGACATAACTTCAAAGGCTTGACACAGGGTCTCAATGAATTCTCCATCCATCTCTACGTACTTGAAAGAGTTGAGGTGGCTTACCATAAACTCTTCTTCACCACAGACAGTAACAATTCTTCCCTTGACAGGATACTTAAGTTTTTGATGGAGAGTTGAGGTGACTGCCCTAGCTTTATGGATCCACGGGCTTCCCAACAAACAAGAATAGGCATGATGGATATCCATGATGTATAAGGTGGAATTGAAAATTTGTGAGCCCATGTTGATTTGAAGATCTACTTCTCCATGAACAGTCCTTTTCGATCCATCAAAGGCCCTCACGATGATATCACTTAGCTTTAAGACTAAACCCTCACAATCTAAGCGGTCTAACGCCCACTTGGGTAGCACGTTTAGAGAAGAACCAGTGTCGACTACAACATGTGCTAGGGTGGTCCACTTGGACTTGACGGAAACATGTAAAGCTTTATTGTAGTTCTTCCCAAGTGGTGTTCGGTCAACATCTAAAAATCCCAAGCCATTATCAACCGTCAAGCTCACCACACAATTATCAAACTGGTTCGTTGTGGTCTCATGAGGGACATGGGCCTTTTTCAATAATTTGATTAATGTCCGAGCATGGGCATCGGAATAGAGTAGCAATGATAACATAAAAATCTTAGAAGGGGTTTTCCCCAACTGTTCCACAATCTTAAAGTCGCTCATTTTTATTATCATCAAGATCTCGTCCATCTCACGAGTGGAGGGTTCTCCGTCATAAACGTCCTTTACTGGTATTTTTGTCACGACAGGCTCAAAAACCTTCTATGTCCCTCTTGTATCGGTACTTGGCTTAGCGGTAGTGATGCGGACTGGGGTTTTTGTAACAACTGGTGGTGATATATTCGGTGAAAAGATTCTCCTAGTTCGGCTTACCTTACTTGAGCCAACTATGTTACCAACATTATCAACACTGTCTTCTTCGATCCAAGCGTCTTGTTTTATCCCATGGTAAAACACCTTAGCACCATAGTTCCATGGCACTGCCTTGTTTGAAGAGTAGGGAATTGGTCCGAGATTGGTAATTATTAAGGGAGCAACAGTTGGTTCATTTGAAATCCTGATAGGACCTTCGGAGGATTTCCTAAGAGGTTTGTTTGAGATGGTTATTATGGAGAGATCTTCACATTTATTAATCGAACTTTTGGCAAGCGGAGTCTTATCAAATAGGATCTCGTGGCTATCAATTAGGCGTTAAATGCCTTTCTTCAGCCCTTCGCATCCATTGAGTTGTTTGGCATAACAAACACAGTCTTTCACACAGCCAGGGAAAATCCAGGCTTTCAACAGATTCTTGTTGATGATATTCAGCGGAGTAGTCATGTCTTCAGTAGAGTCAATGAAAATTGTATCTTCAACAACATTAACATCTTTTCCATGATTTGGCATAGGTGTGGTGATTACATTCGGTGATTACATTCAGAGTTGGAGGAGGATCAAACTCAATAGTCTTGTTATCGATCAAGTCCTGGATTTTATTCTTCAAGGCCCAGCATTGGTCAGTCTCATGCCCAGGGCTACTTAAGAGGTAAACACATTTAGCATTCGGATTATACTTTGGTGAAGAGGTATCAGGATTTGCAGGAGGATCGCGCAATGTCACCAAATTAGCCTTTAGAAAGTGTTGTAAGGCTTGAGATAATGACATGCCTAACCTTGTAAATTTTCTTCTCGGAGTTTCAAACTGTTGGTGATTAGCAGATGGTCTTTGAGTAGGAGTTGGATTGGAGATTCAGACAACATTAACAGATGGATGATCATTCTTCTTGGTACGGGCCCTTGCCCCGTACACATCATTGATTTCTTTCTTTGCAGCAAAAGGTTTCTTGACAGGATTGGAAGTGGAGGCAGATGTCATGGAAATCTTTCCACTTTTGATGCCTATTTCAACTCTTTCACCGGTTAAGATTAGCTCAGTGAAACCAGAAGAAGAGCAACCAACCAACAGATTAAAGAATGGTCCAGATAAAGTTCTCATAAACATGTCAATGTGCTCCCTATCAGTCAAAGGTGGTTGAACCCTACTGGCAAGGTCTCTCCACTTTTGTGCATATTCTTTAAATCATTCATTCTTTCCCATGGTCATATCATGCAACTGTACTCTTGTTGGCGCCAAGTTGGTATTATACTGGTACTGATGGTAAAAGGTGGTAGCTAAGTCTTCCCAAGTATTGATAAGGGAACCATCTAACTTATAAAACCATTCTAGTTGCATTCCAACCAAGCTCTCTTGAAAAAAGTGAACCCAGAGTTTCTTATCAACGGTGTGCGGTTTTATCTTGCGCACATAATATTTCAGGTGAAGTTTTGGACAAGAAACCCCATCGTACTTTGCAAAGACTGGTATTTGAATTTGTAGGGAATAACCACCCTAGAGATCAAACCAAAATCATCAAAATATAAATCGGGGACAGCTTGGATCTCAACGACTTTTAATCTGTCTTCTAACTGGTTATACTTGACATCAGAGGGTTGATATTGCTCGTCAAAATAATCATCATCAGACGCTTGATCATTAATACAGTCATCTTGGGTACTCTTAACCTCTCCAATCTGATTCTCATCCTCTTCAGATGAGTCTTCCACTACCGGGATCTGACGGATTTGCTCTTTGAACCTTCTGCCCATGTTGACCAGGGCTCTCTTCTTAGGTTTCTTCTTAACTTCCAGCAATGCCATCATGTCGTGTTGCCCCTTGGCTAGGTCTAGGAGAGTCTCTTGGAATTGGGAGTTTGGTGCCTGAAGATCCTTCACAGTTTTCTCTAGATCCATCTTGCTGAAATAAATAGCAGAAAGATAAGGAAACTTGTTGTATGAAAACATGTCATGTTATGATGCATGGAAGATGTATATGCAATTGATTTCAAGGATTTATGAGATTTAAATTTGTATAGACAAGAATGAACAAATGTCAATGTTCTTTAATTAATTCAAAATGACTACAACATGCCTCTTGGGCTTACAAAATAAATCTCTAAGATAGAAAGACCGAGTGCATCCTCTTTAGTGCAATGTAAGCGTTCATTTTTTGCTCCTCATGTAGTAGCTTTGTAAGCTCCAAGACTCTCTTCTCACTAGCATAGAATTGAGCTTCGAAGGCATCTCGTTCCTACTTTATCTGAATCCAACCCTTTTGCAAGACTTCAAGAGAGGTTGGCATGTCGGGATGGAGGACAGTGTACATGACATCTCTTTCAACCACAAGTTCCATGATAACTGGTAAGATGGAGGGATAATGCATCACAAGTTTCTGAGCACGATCTCGTACCCACATAAGGTAAGGCTCAAGTGGAATAGAATTCTTATGTCTTAGCGTCTTGCTATCCACTTTAGTTACCATCCTCCAAGCTCGTATAAATCTATGACGGCAACTTTGATCGTCGCTCTCGTAGTCGAATACCACTCCTTGGACCAACATCTCATGAGGACCATCTCTTCGGGCATATCCAAATTGGCGTAAGGCTAAGAAAGGGTTGTAAGTGATACCTCCTCTAATTCCAAGCAAAGGGACATTAGTGAATTCCCCACAATAGTCGATGATAGTAACGTTCTACAAGGATCGAGAACACCAATGGATATCTGTATGCCGGAGCGTCATCAACCTATGGGACCACCTCAAACCTTTCTCGTTCTTTAACACAGATCGGGGAAGCTGCGAAATAAACCATCTGGCCAAGATAGGAGTGCAACACATGAGTTCCCCTATCTTCCTCATAGTGTGAGTGTGAAGAGATTGTAGGATATCTCCCAACAAAGTAGGCACCAGATTGCGAGACATGAGGACTTTGACAGCATTGACATCTATGAGTTGATCAGGGTTTGGGAACAAAACCATTCCATACATGAGAAGAGCCAATATTTCCTCAAAAGCTTGTAAGTCCAAAGAGTTCCAACAATATTGAGCTTTCTCGAACAAGAACTTGGCTAAGAATCCTTTGACACCACTCCTTGTTTCCTAATTAGTTATGATATCAGATTGTTGTAAGTGTAGTTCTAGGGAAATCTCTTCAGGTCGTGGATCTCTTTTCATGTCGTTGAAAGGTAGTTGGTTGAGAATATGAATCCTCAAGAGTTGATAGAATTCCTCCATAGTAGGCATAGGTTGATAGTCGGGAAAGGTGAAGCAATGATGTAGAGGATCAAAGAACTGGAAAGCACCTTCATCATATCTTTATTTGTGCTAGAGGTAACCAAGTTTAGGAGGCAACAATGTCCTTCGGTGAATGAAGAATTCTCAAGGACCCTTGATGCTAGCTCTTTGAGTTGATAAGGAATTCTTACGAGATTAACTTGAATGGTAGCTCTATTTCATGACATGATACATCAAGAAATAGAGGTCTATGTGGACGACATGATAGCCAGATCTCAAACTGAAGAGGAAAATTTTGATCATTTACAGAAACTGTTTGAGAGACTAAAGAAATACAAGCTGAGGTTGAACTCAAATAAATGCACATTTGGGGTGAGGTCCGGTAAACTCCTAGGCTTTGTCGTCGGTGGTAAAGGCATCGAAGTGGACCCTGCCAAAGCGAAAGCTATATAAGAAATGCCTGCTCCTCGTACTGATAAGGAAGTCATAGGATTCTTAGGACGGATAAATTACATTTCCAGATTCATTTCTCACTTAACAGCTACTTGTGAACCAATCTTCAAATTATTGAAGAAAGATTAAGTAGTCAAATGGAATGATGAGTGCCAAACTGCCTTCGACAAGATCAAAGAGTACCTACAAGAGCCTCCTGTTTTGATGCCACCATTCGAGGGAAGACCCTTGATCATGTATCTAACTGTTTTGGAAAATTCAACGGGGTGTGTGCTGGGGCATCATGACGAGTCTAGCCAAAAAGAGCATGTTATTTATTACCTGAGCACAAAGTTTACCGACTATGAAACAAGATATTCACTGCTCGAGAAAACTTGTTACGCTCTGGCATGGGCTGCTCACCGGCTAAGACAGTATATGCTGACCCATACTACCATATTGATATCCAAAATGGATCAAATAAAATACATATTCGAGAAGCCTTCCCTCTCTGGGAGAATAGAAAGATGGCAGATAATCCTGACGGAATATGACATTCAGTATACTACCTAAAAATAAATAAAGGGCAGTGTACTAGCTGATCACCTTGCTCATTAAGCTGTGGATGCTTACCAATCCATGAAGTTCGAATTTCCAGATGAAGACATCATGATGTTAAACAACTGTGAAGAATTCAGACCATATGACGGACCTGAACAAGGATCCCGATGGACCCTGGTTTTTGATGGGGCGTCCAACGCACTCGGAAATGGAATTGGTGTTGTAATCATATCCCCTGAAGGCTGTCACACTCCCTTTACCGCAAGAGTCTGTTTCAACTGTACAAATAACATGACAGAATACGAAGTATGCATTTTTAGTCTCAAAGCTGCCATAGATTTGGGGATCAAGTCCTTAAGTGTATTCGGAGATTCAGCCTTGGTCATCATTCAGATCAAAGGAGAATGGGACACTAAAAACCATAACCTTATCCCCTACAAATAACATGTGTTGACATTAATCCCACATTTAGAGAAGATTACCTTCGAGCATTTCCCGCGAGAAAAAAATCAACTAGCGGATGCGCTAGCCACAATGCCATCCATGTTTTAACTCAAATGGGATAACGAGGCTCCCCAGATCACCATTGAACGAATGGATGAACCAGTTCACTGTCAAGAGATCAATACTAAACAAGTAGTGGACCGCCTTGGTTTCATGAATTCAAGAGGTATTTTGAGGCTCAAGAATATCCATAAGAAGCTTCAGTCAATGATAAGAAGTTCTTAAGGATATTCTCAGCTAAGTTTTTCCTAAGTAATGGCATTCTCTACTAACACAACCATGACTTTGTATTACTTAGTTGCGTAGACAAGGTTGAGATATATAGGATCATGGTTGATCGACATGAAGGCAATTTTGGCACCCATTCCAGTGGGCATATGATGGCAAAGAAGATCCTACGGGCAGGTTATTACTGGTCTACCATGGAAGTAGATTGCTATCAACACTCTCAAACCTACCACAAATGTCAAATTTATGCTGACAAGGTGCATGTACCTCCAGTTCCTTTGAATGTCCTGACTGCTCCCTGGCCATTCACGATGTGGGGCATTGATATGATTAGGGAAATCAAGCCAACATCCTCTAATGGACACCGCTTCATCTTGGTGTCCATTGACTATTTCACAAAGTGGGTTGAGGCAGCTTCTTTCGCTTCCGTCACCAAAAATTTTGTTGCCTGGTTCATCAAACAGAATCTCATTTGTCGATACAGTATCCCGGAGAGGATTATCACAGACAATGGTACGAATCTCAACAACACTAAGATCACCGCACTGTGCATGGAATTCAAGATCCAACACCACAATTCTTCCCCTTACCGTCCAAAGATGAATGGTGTTGTCGAAGCCGCAAATAAGAATATTAAGAAGATCATATAGAAAATGACAGAAACATACTAAGACTGGCATGAGATGCTACCATTCGCCCTCCACGCATATTGTACCACGACACGCACATCGACCGGGGAAACACCTTACTCTCTGGTATACCGCATGGAAGTTGTCTTGCCTATTGAGGTCCAGATCCCCTCTCTAAGAATTATGAAGGATGTAGGGCTGAATGAAGAAGATTGGATCCAAACTCATCTTGATCAATTGAACTTGATTGATGAGAAAAGGCTTACTGTTGTCTGTCATGGTCAAATGTATCAAAAACAGATGATCAAGGCTTTCAACAAAAAGGTCAAACACCAAGTGTATCAAGTCAGGGATCTGGTGATCAAGCACATCATACTACCGCAAGGTGATCCCAGGGGCAAATAGACTCCTACATACGAAGGACCGTTTGTGATCAAAAACATATTCTTTGGTGGAGCAATGATCTTAACCACTATGGATGGCGATGACCTGCCGCACCCCGTAAACACAGACATAGTCAAAAGATACTACGCATAAGAGACCTGCTAGGTTGACACACCTAGGCAAAACAAGGGCATCCCGGCGAACCAAAAAGGTTTGGGCAAAAATTAGGGATAAAATAAAAAAATTTGTACACCCGGCAAGTTAAAAACCCGAAAGGGCGACTTGGGCAAAAAAGGGTATCCCGGTGGACTGAAAACCCGCAAGGGCAATCCAGGCAAAAGTTAGGGAATTAAAGCGTATGACTATGTCCCGTTGGATCACCTTACAGACAACCTTTGGCTTCATCTGACAAACTCAACGGGTATAATCAATTCAATCAACTTCGGACAAGGCAGCAAGTGGATAAGACGCTCAGAGAAACGAAGGGTATAGCAGAGTGGGAACCCCATGGGATTATTGCACATAGATATCTTTTCTTTGTATCAATTTTTCATTTTTTACAACGACATTCCCTTACTATAATATTCGTCTCATTGTACAAAAAAGACTTATTCAAGTTAATACAAAGATACCCCTTTGAAAGTGCAAAGCTATCTGTGTCTCTTTATTTTTGTGTTTTGTTTACAAAAACGTCCAATGATTTATTTTTGAACTTATGCATTTGAACATAACTACTGTTTAGAAATGAACAAAAATAGAAATACAATCACTAATGGCTTTATGAAATAGGTTAATATCTTTAAACAATTCCATAAAATCCCCCACAGTGTGCAGCTTAATCCCCAGTGAAACTAAACTTGCAGTTATCACTCCCCGGTAGAAGTCGTCAAATTTCTTAGGATTCCCCAACAAGATTTCACAAGAAATATACGACGTTTCCCTTACAACAGAGTTTATTTCTCTACCAAATAGAGGCTCATCAACTCATCAGCACTTAAAAGCATGAAGACTTACACTCCACGTCCCCAACAGCAATCAGGGATTTATTTTCCTTAATTCAACAATATTACAGCAGCATAGCTTACATGCCCATACATCGCATCATGTACGTCATGACATTGACAACACGAACGCATACAACATAATATCATTAATTTTATTAAGAACATCATTATACAATGTATTTCATATATCATGATATTGCATACAATTAATCTTTCATCTCTTCAGGAAAGATCAGTCAGCAGATGGCTATCATCAACAACTTACAAAAAGGTCAGAGATTGATACCTGAAATTAGGGTGTTAGATTGCACAAGGATAATTGAACTTTAAATTCTTCATGTGACTTTCATTGATCATTTTTGACCTGCAAGATTACTCATGTCAAGTTTCAAGCCTTGGATCACACTTTTGCTCAGTCAATTGAGCAGTTGACCTAAAAATCAACTATATTGGGGAAAAAGTCAACTATGGCCAATTTATAGTCAAACTTCATAATTTTTGATCCACATCAACATTATAAACTCATATGTATCATTTTATCAAGTTTGTACCACAATTCTTCAAGAAATTTGATCAAATCATTAAAAGGGCAAAATGGTCAAAATTAGGGTTTTGATTGAGAAATGGCAATTTTTTATTTTTGACCTAGAAAATGGTTAAGTCGTTTGAGGCATGATCTCAAGAGTTCAATTTCATTATTTTTACCTAATGGCATGACCCAAAACATTGCTCAAGATCAATTGGATTGATAGTGAATTTTCAATCAACTGATCAAAAGTCAACTGTACACTGAAAAGTCAAACTTTGACTTTTTAGTCAAAATCAAATGTCAAAGATCACAATTCATCAAAACATGTAAAAGTATGAAACTTATTCATCAAGAAATCAAAAAGTCAAGATTTCATTTTGAAAAGTCAAAGTTTTCTAACTTAGAAATTTTTCTAAGTGTTTAAAACTTCATGTTTTTTCACAACTTTGAGCCAATTTTTCACCTTGATGCAAGATGATTCAAAAGAAACTTTCAACATGAAAGTCGTAGATCTCCATGATATCTACAACATTTATTTACACAAATTCTTCTAAAAGTTCTTGGATCTCAAGTTATTAATTCATAAAGTCATGATCTTGGAATTAAACACTTAGTGAAATTTTGCCCTAGTTTAGGCAGGATTTTGACCTAACTTCATGGTACTTTTTCATATAGTTCCAA
Organism: Vicia faba; assembly: GCA_948472305.1. Classification (NCBI taxonomy): domain Eukaryota; kingdom Viridiplantae; phylum Streptophyta; class Magnoliopsida; order Fabales; family Fabaceae; genus Vicia; species Vicia faba. The sequence goes on from OX451735.1 coordinate 1,013,771,606, forward strand.
GGGGAATTTTCATAAGTGATTCAAATAGGGGTTGTATAGCACATTAAAAGCTTTCCAAAATGTCCAAGAACTCCTTGAGATCATTCTTGAGCAGGGAGGATCAAAGAGAGGAAGTTAGGGTTTTCAAGCTTGAATTACAAGTCATTTTTGATGAACACATGAACCAAATCCATGCTAGGCTGCATAATCTTTGCTTTGCAGGCCTCAAACTTGTTTGCCACTCCATAATAAAATTTTTACATATCTGTTAGAGCTTTGATCCAAGCAATTGAGTTATTATCCAAGTTGCATTTCCATTAATGGAACAAAGTTGACATTGCCATTATTGTAAAGCAAGATTTTTGCATAAAGTCCATTCTTGAGCCTCTAACTTGTTCCCTCTGATCACACTCCATCCACAAAGTCAGAAGCAAGTATGTTTAAATCATAAGCACTCTATCTTAGCAAGTACACAAGACATAGAAACTTGGATTTCACAAAAAATCACATGTTATGCATAAACTTCTAATTTTAAATTTTGATCAACTACAAGTCTCCAAACTTGTTTCTTATAAATAGAGTAACTATTTGTGAGCTAGGACACGATCTCAAGCACCCTGACACACTCCCAAACTCCCTCTAGCCAGAAATTGCACAAAATACTCCATTGATACATAATTCTGACCTTAAACTTGTATCTCTCATTTCCTTCGTGCGTTTTCCCTCAAATTCATTTCTAAAGCTTCATTACATTAAATATAGTCCATCCCTGTCCTTGATTTGGAACTGTAACTCCATCGTCATCATCCTCCATAACCAAAAATAGAGGTCTGCAACTTGATTTATCCAGACCATTCTAGCCATCCATTGCTCAAGCAAACTATTGCATTAGCTTCCTGGGAACTTGAGGAAGCTAACTTGATCATTGCAGCACCTTGAATCAAGCTCATTTTCATTTCACAATTTCCAGTTTTGAGGTATTTTTCTTGAACTTCTATCTTCATATTTAGGCATTGTTAGGCTTGCATTTGTGAAGATAAAATGTAGACATCATTGCCCTGAAACTATACATGTCCATAGATTTCATTTATTTTGATTAAGCTAGGAGAATTTTGAGTTTTAACTTTCTGAAATATTTAGGTCAGAATTTGGTATTTTTAGAAATTCTTATTCATCTTTGATTTATAGCTTATGATATTTATATGGTTGGATTCGTATGGAAAAAAGGAGAAATTTTCATGTTTACATTTTTGCAAATGGTTGAGAAATGAGCAAGTTACAGATCCTTTGGCTGGAGGTTGAAGATGAAGTACAGTCAGGGCAGGTTTTGTGTTATGTATTTATCATTTCATACAAGTTAACGGATGTATCACCAACCCAGTGGTTAAAGCGCACGTTTGTCACTATGAGGACCTGGGTTCAAGCCCCAACTTGACCTTTTTCCATTTTTTCCACTTTTTTTTGACATTTTTGTGTTTCTTTTGCAGCGCTTGGGCCATCATTTGGGCCTGACTCTTTTTTTCTCACAATATCCCCTGTTTCACTTATGAACCCCCTTGACTTATTTTTTTTATTTTTTATTTTTACTTCTTTATCTTTTATTTATTATTATTATTATTAATACTATTATTATTATTATTATTATTATTATTATTATTATTTTCATTAATCATGAAAAATCCAAAAAAAATATTTTATTTATTATTTACACTTATTTATTTTATTTTCTTACAAAACAAAAATGGACTAAAAAAACATTTTTCTTTTAACAAATTAATTTCTCTTTTAAATAATTAAACATTTAGACTTAGGTTTAATAATTATTTTATTTTCTTAATTAAAATTAACTTAGAATTTAGGTTTCTTTTAATTATTTAATTTTCATTATTTATCATTATTTAACTTAAAACCTTTTTCATAAAAACCCTAAAAAACATTTTTAATTTAATTTCTTCCTTAACTAGTCTAAACTTAATTTTGTTTGTTTTTGATTAATCATCTTCTTCAAATTAGGTTAGAAATCTTTTTTCATGAAAACCAAACAAAAATCATATTTTTTTACATTTTACATTCTTGCATTCTTATATTTATTTTTGTACATTATTCAAAATTCAATATGGTTGTAATATTTATTTAGATTTAAATTCTTGCAATATTCCCCATTTGTAATTTTGTATACCCCCTCCTCTAAATGATGTAATAGCGTAGTAATTTTAAATTCCGCAATTTATCGCTTTATATACAAATGCTAGTAATTAGGTTTTTTTGTATGGAAAGACTAAAACCAATCAATTAGCAAACCCTAATCAAAGATAAACCAAGCATGAAAATCAATCCACTTGCATACAAGCACCCCTAGGGTAAATCCATTTGGTTACCTTACAAAATGGTCATATTACGCATGTAAGGTATCTTAGCAAAGACTAGCAAAATATAAGATCATAGTCCCTCGATGATGCTATCAAAAGTTTCCTATCAAAATGATCTTAGTCCCTAAAGAAAATGCTAAGAGACCTTGCAACATTGCTAATCATGGTTATACGATGACCCACGCCAGTCCTGTTTACATCCAAAGATATGGTTACTTACCAAATCAATGGCAAGATAACAATGTCAAAGGAAAAAGGAAATGAACATGAAAGACTTTTGAGTAGGTAGAATGTTCCTAGTTACTTTCTCCATTTCAAAACAAAAACATCCTTTCTATTTTCAAAATAAACACCTACACTTTCAAAACACATTTTCAAACTTGAAAACATTTTCAAAAGATCAACACCTTTGTATACATTCTCACGAACGAGAATGATTACAAAAGTTTGCCTAAACAACGGCCACTTTTCAAAAATACTTTCAAAAACCACACAAAGCACATTTTCAAACAAAAGCAAGTGATCTAGCAAGTAACTAAGAGCCCATGGAAAACCATGGATGAAAAGGGTGATAATACCTTCCCTTTTCATAATCTACCCCCCCGAACTCAAGAAACAATCGCAAAGGTATTTCTTGTGCTTTTTCACCTTTCCTTTTGGATAAAAGAAAAGTCGATGGTGACTCTTGCTAACCGCAACATTTGCAATCAAACGCAAAATACCCAAGTCAGTTATCCTACCGTATCACATCGTGGAATCCCTAACTTTTTCCTGGATTTCCCTTTCGGGTTTTCAATCCAACAGGATAACTTTTTTTGTTATATGCCCCTAATTTTTTCCTGGGTCGCCTTTTAGGGTTTTCAATCCACCGGGGCGCTTCTTTTTGCCTAAGTTGCCTGTATAAGGTTCGAGCTTAGTGAGCTTCTTGTACATAGTTTTTTTTACTGCGTCCGAACTTGTCGGGTGGGGTAATTCTTCCCCACCCATTGTTGTGGAGATAAGACCACCACCGGAGAATGTTTTTTTGACTATGTATGGACCTTCATAATTAGGTGTCAATTTACCACGTGAGTGGAGGCAAGGTAGTAGAATCTTCTTAAGTATTGGACCATGTCGTGGTTTATCTTGTATTGTATACCGTTACTTGGAACGAATTTCGCAGATAATTCTCGTAGGGTTTGCATGCAATGCTAGAAGCATTTTCTGGATGTCGTGACACCAAGGCTTGTTATATTGTAGTTTTTAATAGCAAGGCAATGTGCGGGCTCTTCGAAGCATCTGTTTGTGATGCGCGATTCACAGTTAGACCAAGTTACCTTGAACATAGATGATATAGCTCCCAGGGCGTTCGTCATTTGATTTCCTTTTCGTGGGACGTGATAGAAAATGATTTTTTTCGAATTTCGCAATTAGTCTTTAAAACATGATTCCGATATGGAACCATTTTTGCGTGTTCAGTGTCCCATTCACCATTGAATTGGTAAATGGCTTGTGATCATTCTTTGGGGAGGTTAAAATTTCCCCTATACCGTGCCCCAATGTATTTGAAGCATTCGTCGAACGTGGATACCCAACATGCCTCTGGCTCGGGTTCTTCGTCAGATCTTGGCATTTCGTCGTTGTTTATTTTTACGGCACTGTCTGTATTCGACTTTGGTCCATTTTCATAGATATGCGTAATAACTTGATCAGCTTCTTTGTGGCCCCGTTCTTTACATTTCCACTTACCTTGGTTTCTTCCAAGTCTTCCCTTGTACTTCAATTAATGGTCTTGATAGCCTCTAGATACGGCTGCGTATTGTTAGCCTTTTTTTTATCTCCCTTGCCATTTTCTCAGAGAGTTCCAGATCTTTATAATCTTTCTCTTTAGCTTGGTTGATAGGAGCATCAAAATTATATCAGATTGCAGCAGCAACATTATTGGTGGTTTTGGGCATGAATTTGCACCTTTATCATGTTTTGGTGCCGATTTAATATATGAACATTTAAAAATGCATATGCAGAGAAAGTATTGCCATTTTTAAATTTAAGATATAAATGCAAGAGACAGACAGGGATGTTAATTGAAAACAAAATATAACTTTCGTTAATCATAAATATTGTCTGAAACGAAATGGGGAAACCCTTACAAGCAACCCCTATGTCTCGAGCTTGACATAATTTCTTTCAAAAACAAGAAAAATTGACTAGGAAAGAAAAAGATCTCAGGAATCTCCACGGTCGTCCATCTTTTGAGTTTTCTTTCCCAGGGCACATTCTTGGATGAATTCAGTTTCCCCTTTGGTCTTGGCTTAGCTAAATATTTTTGCCACATGTCCTCCATGCACTACTCCATTGTTGACAAAAGTCTCTTGGATTGGAGGAAAATATGCTTCGCTTTTCAAAGCAACTTTATATTCTTCTTTAGGGTATTGTCCGAACTGGACTATCCCCTGGTCTCCTAGCCTTTGTAGAGCTCTTTCGAAAGCTTCATTGTGTCCTAGGGGGAGTCCGCATTATTGGTTGAAATCTGTAGGGCATGAGATGCCCCTACTTTTGGTGGCGGTAGGACGAACCCTTCAACTTCAGCTTCTTGTTGGACCATGTCAGACTTCTGAAGTCCTTCCTATGAATCTTTCCTTAGATAATCTGGTCTTGCCTGTTAATAATGTTGTTCAAAGACATAAGAACTTCACTCAAATTTCCCTTCATCTAACTCACATCACCTTTGACTTGGTCTAGATCTTCCTTGAATGCAGCCTGGTTTTCCTCGACCTGTTCCAGGGTTCTTTGTTGATAGGCCCTTACTTGATATGGAGTCCAAGGAGGTGGTGTTCTTCTTCTATCCATGGCTTAGCTGAAGATATTTTTTAAAAAAAATGAGTTTTGATATGATATGCAGGTGTTTATGAATGCATGCATGCGAATGAATATGTATGAATATGAAATGGTTACTTGTTTTGAATGTCTTATTCACTTGGGTATGTATTTTTCTTTCTCTTAATTTTTATTCGGTGACCATCTTAAAAATAGATACGCCAATGAGATAGGGAACAAAATGTCGTTATTGAAGGTATCATAATTCAGATATTGAAAATATTACAATCTTAAACCAAAACATTATTTGCGTGAAATCAAGAAACAAGGAAATAAATCATTTAGGCGCTCCTACAGATATCTGCCTTTGAAACCATCCACTATTGCTAGACAAAATATGAGAAAGTCTCTTGCATGTTACTTCCCTTTTGTGGCCTTGATTTCAGGCATGTTTGGCGTGTTGATAAGGATAAGTTGTTTCCTTCGGTATCCATTTTTTAAAGACAGTCACCGAGATCTCAATTTAATTTTTTTTGTACCCCGTGAATAAGACAAATGTAGGGTGACGAATATATGAAATGCACGACAAATACATGACATGTATGAATGCATTGGTGTAGGGTCGAGTGATAGGATTTTTGTAATAAATACTCCTATAAAGTAGGGGTGTATGGTTTAGTGACAGGGTTTTGTTATAAGTACCCTTATAATGTAGGCTCCTTAGTCTTGACCTACAGTTGATCTACCCTCCATGAAAGGTGGCTTCCTTAAGGGTGTCATGAATAACACCAGAGGGGAAAGGCACAGGGGCCTCCCTTAGGTGGAGCCTCTTTACGGACTGAGACTTTCGTCTCAAAGTCATGAAACATCTCGTCATGAGATATTTGGGTTAAGGTCATTACAAAGAGTCATGGGTGTCCTTTCAAAGTCCTACTCATCAAGTGGATATCTCTTGATAAGTATTCCTTTTTTGGAAGTTCACCGACTCTAGGCGAAGTCGTCACACAAACTCGCAGGGATGATGTACCCCCTAAGCTAATAGACGAACCTTCTTTCTAAGGGTTATCGAAAATATTTTTTTGAAATAAAAACCCTCCACATAGTAAATATATAATAATAAATAAAAATAGACAAGAAAATAAAAAAATGCAATAAATAAATTAATGCAAATAAATAAATAAAAATAAAAACCCAAAAGAGACCTAAAACCTAGGGTTAAGGAGAGTCCCCAGCAGCGTCGCCAACTGTAGCAACTGGTTTTTTTAATCACAGCCTCCACTATTAGTTTTTATCCTAGAAAAGGGAATCTAACAGAAAACCCTAATTCACAGACAGAGATTCTAGGTTTCAGACTTCTGTAGACGAAAGGAAGGTGTTAGGCACCTTTCACCTACCTTGTTCACAAGGATACTAGGTTTTAGGTTTGACTTGGGGAAACAAAATTTAAACTTTATTAGGGGAAAGGGTTTAAATTTTTTATAGGGGAAAGGGTTTAAATTTTTTATAGGGGAAAGAGTTTTAATTTTTAATAGGAGAACTCACTACGATTTTTGATCGTATGCCTACGTATCCTCTTAAGAGGAATCAGAGTCCCAATTCGTAGTTCGTATGGGGTTCGTGTTTTTTAGGGGTCACAAACGTACTTTGAATCACCTCTCATTTTGATCGGGATTAGTGATTGCGGAAATTTTGGCTAAATGCGCGGTTAGTCAAAATCTGTTTGAAACCCTTTTGTAAAAACAATTGATTAGCTTAGTTGATTGCGAAAAAATCTTGTTAATGCATGATTAAAAAATATTTGATGCAAATAATATAAGAAAATAATATGCATTTTGGAATAAAATAATTTAAATGATATGATAAATAATATTAATATTTACACATGGAAAGAAATAAATAATATTTACATAGTAAATAGAAAAAAGAAATTAATAGATAATAATTATAATAATAATATTAAAAAATATGATAATTAATATTACTAATAATAATTATTATAAATAGAAAATAATATGAGGGAAGATATAATTAAAAGAAAAAAATAAAATAATTTAATTATGATCTAGGGGTGTGTAAAAATTAGTTAGGCTTGGCCTATTCAGTAAATTGAGAGGGCCGGTTAGGTTACGTGGGTGAGGGAGCATCGAAGTTACGATGGGACTTGGCCTACGGCCGTCCGATCATGATCTAGCGGATGATAACGAGGGAGTATGATAATTAGGACATATGTGCATGTACTGGATTTGAACGAACCATGAGTTTGTTTTTATCTTTTATATTTTATTCATTCGTTGCTTCAGTTCAAAGCCTTCTCTCTCTCTCTCTCTCGCGAATAATAATTGTCTTCCCTTTCACTCCCAAACCCTAAATATCAACCCACGGCGGCGGCTCACTAGCCCCTTTCCTAAATCCCCAATCTACAATAAAAAAAAAGAAAAAACAAGTTAAGTTACCCTCTGTAGCGATTCCGATATTTTCTTGGATCCGGTACTAATCTCTTTTCCTTCTTTGATTTCGTAGGTCTTGCGAGTGGTGGTTCCCGGTGATGAGAGGTTGAAGATGATGGTGTACTGTGGAAGTGGCTAGCAACAACGATTGTGGTTTCATATGATGAAACCCCAATCGTCCTTCTCTTCTTCAACAATGACACTAGATATTCACCTTCTGTCTTCAAGCTTTCGCCTCTTTCTTAATTTTGTTCAAATTTGCGGTTCTGTTCTTCAAACTCACCCTCTCAAGGCTTTCTGCATACTTTTTCTGTTGTCTCCAATCCCCTTGTCTTTGTATTTTGTACTTTGTATTTATAGATTGATTTTTAGGGTTTCTTAGCGTTATAGTTTAGCCTTAGATTTAGGAATTGGAAATTATTGTTATTAATTTGGTTTTCTTTGTAATTCGCGATTGAATTTCATAAGATAAGAGAAATGGATTTTCTGTAGTCTTGTAATGAGATTTTGTAAAGGTTTTTTTTCCAGATTTTTGTGTTACATTAAGAAATGATTCCGTGATTTCATTCTATTAGAGATTGGTTTTGATAATGTACTGAATATATTTCTGGGTTTGATATTCGTATAATATATTCTGAGTTGGTTTGATTAATAAGATTTGATTTTAGTTTCAACTTAGATTTTCAGATTTGTTTAAGTTTGATGTTGGACTGTAAAAGATTTGGTTTCAATGCTGATTTTGTAGTAATGGCTTATGGCGTAAAACGTGCATAATCTTGGATAAGATTTGCACAGTATCTGTTAGCCTAATATGGGCCTGCCCATTATTTGACTTTTTATTCATCAACAACATCCTTTTTTTTATTACAGCACGCATTTTTTTTAGTACAGTTTGGCCCAACTTACTTATTTCTAAAAAAGATCTTTTATTATTAAAAACATGATTTATTAACACAAATAATTTACAAAATTAATTAGTGAAAATTAACCAACAATAATTTTATTTAAAAATACAGAATGGGCCACCAGCATTTTTTTTCAGCGCCTATTGTTTTTCGAATCATATTGGGCCTCAATTGGCCCAAACAACAAATAACCACATAATTGTAAAAAAATAATTTCCTTAAATAAACAGTAAAAAAAATACTTATGGGCTTAGCTTTAAAAAAATGTAACGAGCCTGCATTCCAAATTGTACCTCCCTTTTTGTTTTGTTTTTTTTAAATGGACTTTTAATTTTAAAGTAACAACAACTACGATTCTTAAATGGGCTGTCATAATTAAAAACTTAATAATTATTATTCTTTTGAACTAACTTCCATTTTTGAATCGCATGAACCATTGGCCAACATGCTTCGCGAATCGGTTTATGAGTCTTTCTTATTTAGAAATCCCTACCCTCGCGGATTAAGATACACCCCCTAGTCTTAGATGAAGATAGGCCACCAGATACTGGTGTACCATCTTTTAATTAAATATTTCTCTAAAAATAAAATCAACGAGGTAGGACAAATTTGGGGTACGACAACAGTAAAAGAAGAGAAAAGAAAACATCCTCCAAAAATGGGGATTTGAGGTCCTATTTATAGGCTTGGAGACGCGTAGGGAGTTGAGATATTTTCTCCTCCGGATTTGCCTTTGTAGCGACCGCTACGGATTGAAGGTATCAGTGTAACGGTCGTTACACTTCTTCTTTTGGGGAGGGGCTAGAGTGGCACGGTGTAACGGTCGTTAAGCCTTGGTTAGGTGATGTGTAACAGTCGTTACATCCCCTTGGGCCTTTGGTGGATTAGGTCCAGCACTTCTTTCTTCTTTATTCTTCCAAGGCTTTTTACTTGTAATGCAGCCAATTCTGCCACACACCCCTAAATTACATAATTTCTCTTTCTTTGTGCGGATTTTAAATACGATTAGCTCGAATTTTCTTGACTTTCATCGCACGTGCCTTACAAACATCAAATTCCTGAAAACATAGAAAATACCAGCATAATACGAATAAAGAGTAATTTAATTAATTAAAGTGAGGATAAATTTCAAGTAAATTAATCCAAATATTCGATACATTTTAAGTTTATCAGCATGCAAGATGATCTCATTGGCATTGTTAAAATGAAAGAATTTCTGGATTGCTTTCCTACCAGTAACAATCAGTTGATTAAGTGGTTGAAAGTTCAAATGTCCAATCCTCAAATTGTAATTCATAGTGTAGAAACCATGTGTGTCGAAGGGTTTAGAGGTGGATCGAAGCAAGCATGAAGGAAGCCATTTCCTTGTGAATCAAAGCAGGCATGAAGGATGCCACTTCCTTGTGGATCAAAGCAAACATGAAGGAAGCCATTTCCTTGTGGATTGAAGGAGGCATGAAGGAAGCCAATGCTTTGTGGATCGAAGCAAACTTGCACTTCTTCGATTTGTCAAAATCATTTTTATATGCTTTGCCCTTTCAACATTTTCCTCTTTGACTTGATGCTTGAAACCCCAATATGATCCATGGAAACTATATGGGGCATTAAAAATCCAATTGTACTTGTCCAAACCCAAAACTTAATTTGAGCCAAGTGCTGAGGAAGTGTCTTGAGCTGATGAAACCTTATGCAATTTTGAGCAATGGATATTTTTGTGAAAGAATCTTTGAGAAAAGAGAGGGCAAACTTTGGGGTACAATAAATGCCCCTGTTCAATCTTCTTATACCTGAAGAGTTAGATTGGCGAGTCCGCCATTCGTGACTTGACGGTAGAAGATGATTGAACACTAGAGTACCCAGAAATTTGCACTCGACCATGTGTTAGTTGATTGTGTAGGGAATGAGCTTAAAGATTCCATTTGGAGAGATGATAGAGAGTTTTCAGAGATGGGCTTAAAGATGCCATCAAAAGGTGATTGTTGATAGAAATTAGACTAAGTCTAAGCTTGACTGTAACTGGGAGGAGTATCATAATAAATCTTTGGTCGATTTAATTCTGAATGACATATTGGAATGGACCCGCCTTAAGTCGTGTTTGGAAATGTATTAGAAGGAATCCGTGTAAGACTGCTTCAGGATGAATCCGTGTGGGACTATATCTGGAAATTCATGAGAAGGAACTTGTGTAGGGCTTCTTCAGGAAGAGTTTGTGTGAAACTTTATCTGGAAATGTGTGAGAAGAAATCTGTGTAAGAATGCTTTTGGATGAGTCCGTGTGAAACTACATCTGGAAATGTATGAGAAGGAGTCTGGGTAGGGTTACTTTAGGATAAATCTGTGTGAAACTTCATTTGGAAATGTATGAGAAGGAACCTGCTGCTTCATTATGAGTCCGTGTGAAACTTCATCTGGAAATGTATGAGAAGGAATCTGGGTAGGGCTACTTCAGGATGAGTTCATGTGAAACTTCATCTGGAAATATATGAGAAGGAGCCTGGGTAGGGCTGCTTCAAGATGAGTCCATGTGAAACTTCATATGAAAATATCTGAGAAGAAATCTGGGTAGGGCTGCTTCGGGATGAGTCTGTGTGAAACTTCATCTGGAAATATATGAGAAGGAGCCTGGGTAGGGCTGCTTCAGGATGAGTCCGTGTGAAACTTCATTTGGAAATGTATGAGAAGGAACCTGGGTAGGGGTGCTTCAAGATGAGTTCATGTGAAACTTCATCTGGAAATATATGAGAAGAAACCTGGGTAGGGCTGCTTTGGGATGAGTCCGTGTGAAACTTCATCTGGACTTTAGAAGGAACTCGTGTAAGATTTCTTCAGGATGAGCCCTTGTAAAGCTGCATTTGGAAATTTTGAGAAGGAATTCGTGTAAGATTGCTTTATAATGAGCCCGTGTAAAGCTGCATTTGGAAATTTTGAGAAGGAATCCGTGTAAGATTGCTTCAGCTGGTCGTGTAGATAGTTGCCCTGGCTTGTTTCAGGAATTGATCTGGAACCCGATTTTTGTTGGTCGTAGAGATAGTTTCCCTGGCTTGTTTCAGGAATTAATCTTTGGCCTATTTGAGAAAGAAATATAGCTTCCCCAGTTTGTTTCGGGAGTTAATCTTAAATCTTCTCATGTAGATAGTTGTCCTGTCTTGTTTCAGGTATTAATCTACAATCGGTTGTTCACATATAGTTGTCCTATCTTGTTTCAGGTATTAATCTTGAACCCGCTTTTTATTGGTCGTAGAGATAGTTTCCCTGGCTTGTTTTAGGAATTTATCTATGACGTTTTGAGAAAGATAGTTTCCCCGGCTTGTTTCGGGAGTTAATATTCAATCTTCTCATGTAAATAGTTGGCATTTCTTGTTTCAGGTATTAATCTACAATCAGTCGTTCACAGATAGTTGTCCTGTCTTGTTTCATGTATTAATTTGGAACTTGTTTTTTGTTGGTCATAGAGATAGTTTCCCTGGCTTGTTTCAGGAATTAATCTGACCTTTTGAGAAATTGTTGTGGTATTTGCCAAAAGAGGATTTTTGTTGATTGACTTTTTCCTGCAAAGAAGAGGGTTAGTTGCATGCAGATGTATGCATGGCTTGATGATATTCTCAAAATAAATGAGATTATACTGTATGCATTTATCATGCATGTAATATGATGTATGAATGTGAAATATTTGTTGAAATGTATCTTTGCTTCAGAAAATAAATCCTTGACAAGTGCTGCGGAGCTTTGGGAAGTTAAATCCCGGAATGTTGTTGGAGGTGAAGAGTATGTGTATCTTCGAACTTTGTTAAGAGTGTTTCCGCTGGGGATTCCTGTTTTGTTGTTTGAGGAGAAATCCGCTGGGGAAGATTGGCTTTGGCTTAAGAAATCTTTGTGGACAGTGTTGATTTCTACTTGGGGAAAAGAGTTTAGAAGTTTTAGTTGTTCGTTGCTCTACTAGGGAGTTATAATATTGATTGGAGAGATTGGAAGTTAACAACTTGTTGGGGATAAAGAAGTTAAATGTTATCTGATCGGTTTCCAAGCTTTGCAGCAACTCACTGGGGATAATGGCAAACTTTACTGGGGAGGAGGAATTTTGTTAGTGATTGAAGAAGTTAAACTATTGTCTGGTTGGGTCCAGGTTTCATAGTAACTCGAACGGTTATCTGGTCGGGTCCAGGTTTCAGCAATTTTGATCTTGAGGTTAACTGGCATACGGTAGGGTCCAAGCTTTAGTAACTTTTGGGGATATCAATGAATCTACCAAGGATCAAAGGGTTTTGTCTGTTGACTTGTATTGGTCTGGAGGATTCATAGTTTGTTGGGGAAATAAACCCATTTGACAATCTGCTGGGGAGGTGTTTTCTTCTGGCATAACTCCTTAAGGCTTCCTCTTAAGACCAATTCAGCTAGGGAGAGGTTTTCCGGAGGTTGAAACTCTTACTGGGGATTGCATGGATCCAACTTTATGGGGATATCCATGAATTTGGCCTTATGGGATTTGTACCCTTATCCATGAAGATTATTCTGTGAGGATAACCTTATATAGGTGGCTCTGGCGACTTCAACGAGGATCACCTTATGAAAGAGACTTTGTGGGGTTTTGTCATTATCCATAGTAGTAAGTGTTGTAGTTACTGCAAGAAAAAATTTGCTTGATTGTACGTGACCCTTTGCTGGAATTCATGTTCAATATCCCAAGTGATTCAGATGCAGACCAGCCCCTAGCTATTCTGGACTTTATGAGAGATTTCTTGGAATCTTGACTTGACTTCCCAGGATGGGTTGGACAATAATCATGTTATGCCCCTTGATTATGGAAGATTTTTCAATGAAAGTGTTTTTCCATTTGAAGTGAATTTATTTATTGAGAGAGTTTTTCGTTCACTGGATATTCAATGTGTGAATTTCTCCGTTGTCAAATAATTAGCTATATGCAAACAACGATATTCAAATAATGCAAAGTTTATGTTTGTCTTAAAGTTTTGAAAATGCATTTTTAGCAGATAAAATAATTTTGTAAGAATATGAATTCAACTCGGGATTTACAATAAGCCTTACAGGAGTCAGGATACCTTTTGTAACAGTATGCCTTCAAAATAACCCATGCTTCAATTAGGACTTTTAAAGGGTTTTAGCGTGGCCTGGTTCATGGTTTAAGAAACAAAGGATAAGGCTCAAACCGTATTTTTACCCGCCCATTCTTCATGACGTTCTTCAGCCCTATACTCAGTTAATTGTGTGTTTTGAATTCAAATTGAGTCTGGAATGACGTTTTTGTGATGGTTCGGACAAGTTAAGTTTATTTGTGAAGGAAGTCATTTTTGCAACATTTTTCATGCTTGTCGGGGATTTACTGTCAATAATTTTTGCCTGACTGTTCTTGTTTTGAGATTACAGCCAACGGGATTCCCCGGTTTTTCTTAAGTCTCCTTCGTAGGTTTTGACTCAGTGGGTCTTTCTTTTGAGAGATAATGACTGCCTATTTTATGGGGAACCATCGTCGGCTTTTGATTCAAAAGGATGTTTTTGATGTCATTCATTATGTATTAAATGAAAGCTTGCGACTAAATGCATGTTTGGATTAACTGAGAAACTACCCTTCCCCAGGTTCTGATTAAAGGTTTCAATTTGTGTGAAAAATAAACTCCTACTTCTTTGGCTCAAAGGGGTTTACTAGGGATTATCTTCCTTATAACTCCAGTGTTTAGGAATTTGAAACAACGCCTATACATCATCAGCAAGGTCTGTCCAAAAGCATACTGTATGAGACTATGGTATTGTTTTCGTCATCCCCCATCTAAAGGCTTTAGACTTGTAGTCGAGAGTTGAATATCATACAAAAATAGGTAAAAGCATAATTTTAGTATAGTAAAAACAAATGGATTAACTAAAGACAAACATATGCAATGTGTGATACGGTGGGAGAACTGACTTGGTGTTTGCGTTTGTATTCGCAAATGTTTCGGTTTAGCAAGAGTCGCCACCAACTTTTTATTTTATCCTAAGGAAAGGTCAAAAAGCACAGGAAAGACCTTTGAGATGTTTTCGTGGGTTCGGGGGGTAGATTAGGAAAAGGGAAGGTGCTAGCACCCTTTTCATCCATGATTATCCATGGGCTCTTAGTTACTTGCTTCGATCACTTGCTTTTGTTTGAATGTGCTTGTGGTGTATGGTTTTGAAAATGTTTTAAAAAAAGATGCCTTGTCTAGGCAACCTTTGTAATGATTCTTGTTTGAATATATACAAAGGTGTGTGTCTTTTTGAAAAGATATTTCAATGTTTTGAAAGTTGTTTTGAAATTGTGTTGTGAAGTGTGTTTGAAAATGGCAAGGATGTTTTGAAAGCTTTTGATCAAGTAACTAAGAGTTGTCTACCCTATTTTACTCAAAGATCTTTCTCATGTTTTTAACCCTTTTAACAGTGTTGTTTCACCATTGTATTTGGTGAACAACCTTGCGTTAGGATGTTAACGGGACAGGCACGGGTCGTCGTATACAATCATTGAAGGCAACTTGTGAGACGCTCTAGCAATTTTGTAAGGGACGAGATTGTTTTATCGAAGGCAACATCGAGGGTCATCGAGGGACTACGATCTTTGTTTATCGAAGGGACATTTGCTAGAGTGTCTCATACTAGAGGGACATGATTGCATTTTCCGAGGCAACAAGCGAGGTTACCCTAAGGGTGCATGTGTGCAAAATGTGTTTTATTGCATGCATTTGTCTTTGATTTTTAGGGTGTCTACTTGTTGATTTTATCTTGCCATACACGCCTAATTACTAGCATTTGTACAAAGTAAATAAAATGCAGAAAGATAAAATCCTACGCTATTACAACCATATCGAAAGGCATAAAAAATATGAAAAAAGAGATAAAAGTAAGACAAATGAGTGTCTTTCGACCCAGGCAGTAACACCCTTCAACTTGCATTCTGTTGGCCTCCTTCGATTGGGGCTAGCACCAGTGAGGTCCTGTCCTTCGATTGGCCTAGAAGTCAGTGTATGGCGAAGCCTTTTGATTCTGCCTTGTTGCCTTCTTCGACTGGAGGTTGAAAGCAGTGAGGGAATGCCTTTCGACTGGCCATGGTTTGCCTCCTGGTTGTCTCTTTCGTTCGACCTGGAGAAAGAGGGTAGAAGCCAGAAGCTTCGTTTCCTATTTCCTGTTTCCTGTTTCTTTCATTTAAAGAATTAAAAGGCAACATGGCCTGAGTCTATGCTATTATTTGTCTTATAAACAGTTTAATAGTTAAAGCAAGTTCAGATAAACAGAAAGCAAAACGAAAGAGGTAGCTCTGAAAGATATGTTAAAAGGGTGTAAACAAAAGGAACAATGGTATGTACATGTTTCAAACGAAAGGGAAAATTACTATGCCATGAAACGAAAAGTTCAAAGGTAAGAATAACTTACCTTACTTCAGGCCTTGAATGGATGTGGGACCTTGAGTGGGGGCCCAAGATGCTGGATTCGAAAGAGGGGGCCAACAGATGTGCTTGGAATGTTGGATTCGAAGGAAGGAAAGAAACAAGTCTTATGTTTCTTTCCAAACTGGATTCAAAGGATACTGAAGAGTACTTGTTCTTCAGAATCGAAGGAAGTAAGTATGTGGTTCTGGGTTTGTTCACACAAGTGTTGAAGGGACTTGAGAGATTTGTTGTGTTTGAGAAAACTTGGGAGATTCGTTCCTCTGGTCCAAAGATCCTCCTCTAGCTTTGTAAATGTTCCTCTATTTATAGAGAAAGAATGGACATGTTGTCCAAAGTAAGCCTTGCAAATAAATGATAAAATAATGTAACGTGAAAGTACATGTGGGGGGCCTCTTGGAAGTTGGGGTGCAGAAGATGTGTCTTACGCTTCTGACGTTGCTTGTGCTCAGACTAAAATCAGGTTGAAAGCTGATTTTGTGACTAAAGTACTCTCCATGAAAGGAAAGAGCATGTAGCCTTTAACCAATAATAGTAGTATCGAAAAGACAAAGTTTAAAACCCTTGTACAAGCTTCTGACTATGTAAAGATTTGGAAGCAACATAGCCTGGAAAACGAGATTTGGTCTTGAGTCGAATGCAAGAGTGAGATCGAAGCACACCTGTTTGAAGGAAGCCTTTGCCTCAGTCGAAGCTTGTGGTCAAAACAAACTAACTCGAAGGAAGTTATTGCCCAATCGAAGCTTGGGTCGAAACAAACATATTACCAAATCGAAAGCTCATGCTCGAAGGAAGTATATTGCCCAATCGAAAGACTGTGTTCGAAGGAAGCAATGCTTCCTAATCGAAGCATGTGGATCGAAACAAACATAAAGGGAGTCATTGCCTTTTAGCGTGAGGGAAGTTCCTGACTTCTGAGGCGAAGGGTGTTCCTTCAAGGGAAGCAAGAACTTAGTCAAATCTTATATGAAGATATCTCTTGGCTCAAACGAAACTTGTATGAAGCAAAGTATGCAAGAGGCCCTTGGTGCAAGTGGATTTGAAGGATGCATAGAGATGGTTACTTTGTCCCATCGAAACTTGTCCAAACGAAGCAAGCATGCAGGAAGAAAACTTGTCCGGTCGAAGCAGGCTTGTAGGCAGTAAACTTGTCCAAATCGAAGTAGGCTTTGCAGGCAGTACGCTTGGTGAATCGAAAAGGTTTCCTTACAGGTGGCATGTGTGGCCAACATGTCATGGACTTTGATTGCAACCATGTAGGCAGCACACTTGTCCAATCAAAAGGTTGAATCGAAGGAGGTTTCAAATCCAAACGAAGGATGTACCTAAGTTGCATTCGAAGGAGGTTTCAAATCCAAATGAAGGATGTACCTAAACTGGCATTCGAAAGAGGCTTTGGGTTCAAAATGAAGGATGTAATCCAAGTTGCATTCGACGGAGGTTTCAAATCCAAACGAAGGATGCACCTAAACTTGCATTCGAAGGAGGTTTAGAGTCAGTCGAAGGGTGCTGGATTGAAGGAGACCTACTTTCCTTCAAATTTGTCAAAATGTTATTTTTATCTGTTTTCTCCCTTTTTGACATTTTCCTTTTAATTTTGGTACTGGAAAATTCCAAAGTACTTGTGCAAGCTTGAACCTTGAGAATGCTTGTGAGAAAGGCCTTGATTATTGAGAGGGCCAATTTTGGGGTACAACAGTTGCCCCTGTTAAATTTTCTTAAACCTGAGGATATGGATTGGCTTTCGAGCCTTTCGTGATCCGAAGGTGGAAGATACTTGAACACTAGAGTGCCCAAAAATTTGCACTCGTATGGTGTAGTATCACCATTGTGTTGTCGGGAATGGGCTTGCAGATGCCATTTGGAGATTGTTGGTAGAAGGATGGGCTTATAGATGCCATCTGTAGGAGTGTCGATCGAATAAGAGATTCCTTAGCGAGAACTTGCAAACTTGTTGTTTGTAGAAGATTCCGCTGGGGAAGTCTAACTTTGTTGAGATTTAGGAACTGTCTCGTGCCCACTGGGAGTATACCGCTGAGGTTATAGAACTCGTCCACACTATGACGTAGGGAAACATCTTCATCAAGATCTAGGAACTGTCTCGTGCTCAATGGAGTATATCGTTGAGGTTATAGAACTTGTCCACACTATGATGGAGGAAAACATCAAGATCTAGGAACTGACTCGTGCTCAATGGAGTATACCGTTGAGGTTATAGTACTCGTCCATACTATGACGTAGGAGAATATCAAGATCTAGGAACTGACTCGTGCTCAATGGAGTATACCGTTGAGGTTATAGTATTCGTCCACACTATGACGTAGGGAAACATCTTCATCAAGATCTAGGAACTGTCTCATGCTCAATGGAGTATACCGCTGAGGTTATAGAACTTGTCCACACTATGACGGAGGAGAACATCAAGATCTAGGAACTGACTCGTGCTCAATGGAGTATACCGTTGAGGTTATAGTACTCGTCTCCACTATGACGTAGGGAAACATCTTCATCAAGATCTAGGAATTGTCTCGTGCTCAATGGAGTATACCATTGAGGTTATAGAACTTGTCCACACTATGACGGAGGAAAACATCAAGATCTAGGAACTGACTCGCGCTCACCGGGAGTATATCATTGAGGTTATAGTACTCGTCCACACTATGACGTAGGGAAGCATCTTCATCAAGATCTAGGAACTGTCTCGTGCTCACCGGGAGTATAACGTTGAGGTTATAGAACTCGTCCACACTATGATGGAGGAAAACATCAAGATCTAGGAACTGACTCGTGCTCAGCGAGAGTATACCATTGAGGTTATAGTACTCGTCCACACTATGACATATGGAAACATCTTCATCAAGATCTAGGAATTGTCTCGTGCTCACCGGGAGTATACCGTTGAGGTTATAGAACTCATCCACACTATGATGGAGGAAAACATCAAGATCTAGGAACTGACTCGTGCTCACTGGGAGTATACCGTTGAGGTTATAGTACTCGTCCACACTATGACATAGGGAAGCATCTTCATCAAGATCTAGGAACTGTCTCGTGCTCACCGGGAGTATACCGTTGAGGTTATAAAACTCGTCCACACTATGATGGAGGAAAACATCAAGATCTAGGAACTGACTCGTGCTCACCGGGAGTATACCGTTGAGGTTATAGTACTCGTCCACACTATGACTTATGGAAGCATCTTCATCAAGATCTAGGAACTGTCTCGTGCTCACCGGGAGTATACCGTTGAGGTTATAGAACTCGTCCACACTATGATGGAGGAAAACATCAAGATCTAGGAACTGACTCGTGCTCACCGGGAGTATACCGTTGAGGTTATAGTACTCGTCCACACTATGACGTAGGGAAACATCTTCATCAAGATCTAGGAATTGTCTTGTGCTCAATTGAGTATACCGCTGAGGTTATAGAACTTGTCCACACTATGACGAAGGAGAACATCAAGATCTAGGAACTGACTCGTGCTCAATGGAGTATACCATTGAGGTTATAGTACTCGTCCACACTATGACATATGGAAACATCTTCATCAAGATCTAGGAACTGTCTCGTGCTCAATGGAGTATACCGTTGAGGTTATAGAACTTGTCCACACTATGACGGAGGAAAACATCAAGATCTAGGAACTGACTCGTGCTCACCGGGAGTATACCATTGAGGTTATAGTACTCGTCCACACTATGACGTAGGGAAGCATCTTCATCAAGATCTAGGAACTGTCTCGTGCTCACCGGGAGTATACCGTTGAGGTTATAGAACTCGTCCACACTATGATGGAGGAAAACATCAAGATCTAGGAACTAACTCGTGCTCACCGGGAGTATCGTTGACGTTATAGTACTCGTCCACACTATGACGTAGAGAAACTGTCGAGATTGGGAACCTTATCTAAAATTCAACCGAGGATAATTCAATTGAGATTTAAGAATTGGTCAGATCTTCGACTAAGCTGAGAACTTAACTGCATTTTTCCTTAAAGGTAAAAGTCAGTCACATGCAATGCATGAGATGAATCAAGCAATGATGTTCTCAACATAAATGAGATTGTATGGTATGATACGTACATGCATGTATCATGATGTATGGAAACGTGATGTTTCAGTTGGGGAAAATAAATCCCGGACCCGCTGGAGAATAGAGTTGAGTTCTTCGTTTCCGCTGGGGATGATGTACGAAAATGATTTGTGAGAATAAACCTGCAGGAGAAGAAAACTCCGTTGGGGATTAAGCTGATGAAGAGATTACTCTGCGGGGAATTACTCTGTGGGGAAGAGATGTTCTGCTGAGGATTTTAACGATAAGCTCCGCTGGGGATTCCCTTGATAAGATCCGTTGGGGATTTTAAGGATGAACTCCGCTGGGGAAAGTTGTGAACTCTGTGGAGAGTATTGATTCATTCTTGGGGAACAAGTTCAGGAGTCTCGGTTGTCCGTTGCTCTACTGGGGGGTCAATGTTGAACTGATATATAGTCGGGTCCAGGTTTCGTAGTAACTTGTTGGGGATTGTAGAGTAGTCTACTGGGGAAGAGGAGTTGTGGTCCTTTAATTTTTAGTAGTCGGATAGGCAAACTCAAGTTGGGGAATCCTGGTGTTGTTGGGGAAATAAACCCTGTCGTCAGTCCGCTAGAGAGGTGACATCTTCGTTGGGGGAAGTCCTCGAGGATTCTTGAGGTTGATTCAGCTGGGGAAAGGGGGTCATAGATTATACTCTTGCTGGGGAATCATCCTATGAGAAGGACTTTAGGGAGACTTGTCATTGCCCCTAGTAGAGAATGTTTGTGGCATTGCCAAAAAGTTTGATTGTATGTAACCCTTTGTCGGGGTTCACGTTTAATGCCCCAAGTGACGGAGATGGAGACTTGCCCCTGGTTACTCTGCACTTCTTCAGATATTTCTTGAAATCTTGACTGGACTGCCCCAGGTGTGCTGGATAGTGACATGTCATGCCCCCTTGTTGATAGGAGATTTGTCAATGGAAGTGTCATCCTTTTTGAAGTGATTTTGTTCACTGAGAGGGCTTTTGTTCACTGGATATTCATTGTGTGAATTTCTCCACTGTTTAAACAAATAGCCATATGCAAACAATGATATTCAAGTAATGCAAAGTTTATGCTTGTCTCGAAGTTTTGAAAAACGCGTTTTTTAGCAAAAAACTTTTTATAAGACAAATTCAACACAAGATTTAGGGCAAAGCCTTACAGGAGTCAGGATACCTTTTGTAACAGTATGCTTTTGAACTAACCCATGCTTCAGTTAGGACTTTTGAAGGGTTGTAACGTGGCTTGGTTCACGGTTTAAGAAAAAAAGGATAAAGGCTCAAAGTATATTTGTACCCACCCGCTCTTCGTGATGTTCTTCATTCCTAAACTCAGTTAATTATGCGTCGAACTCTATTCGAATTCGGAACGACGTTTTGGTGATGGTTCACACAAGTTGGATTTTGGAAGGCAGTCATTTTTGCAACATTTTTCATGTTGTTGAGGATTTGTAGCGACCTCGTTCTTTTGATTTGTTATCCCTAACTTTTACCTGACTGTTCCTGTTTTCGAGATTACAGTCAGCGGGATGCCCCAACATTCTTAAGCCTCCTTTATAGGTTTTGGCTCAGTGGGCTTTTCTCTTTTGAGAGATTGACTGCCTATGAGATAAGGAACCACCACTGTCTTTTGATTCCAGAGGAATGCTTTTGATGTCGTTCGTTGTATTATGAACTGGGAGTTTTGCGACTTCAAAGCACATCTTTCGAATTAACTAAGAGACTACCCTGCCCCAGGTTTTAATTAAAGGTTTCAATTTGTGTTTAAAACAGAAAACTCCTACTTCTTTGGCTCGAAGGGGTTGACTAGGGATTATCATCCTTATAACTCCAGTGTTTAGGATTTGAAAGAAACTCATGTACATCGTCAGCAAGGTCTGTTCAAAAGCATACTGTATGAGATTATGGTATTGTTTCGCCATCCTCCCTCTAAAGGCTTGTAACTTTTAGCAAGAGTTGAAAGTCATAAAGAGAGTAAAAAGCATAGTTTAAATGTAATGGAAATGAGTGGATCAAATCAAGACAAACATATGCAATGCATTAATGAAAACAAAGTTTGACATTAATAGATAATTTTTTGAATAACAAAAGAGATTACAACTTGAAAATTCAAAATGAACAGAAGCTAATTTGTCTGAACTTGTCACTTTAGGTGGTGAGCCTTTGGAAGAAGAATTCAGTCGGGCCATCTTGTGTGAACTCCAGCATTCCTTCGTCGATCAGGTTTTGAATCTTGTACTTAACGCCCAACAATCGTTAGTATCGTGCCCCAGGCTACCGGAATGATAAGCACACCTTGCATCTGGGTTGTAGTTAGGAGAAGAAGTCTTAGGGTTCGGATGAGGATTTATCACCGTAATCAGGTTCATCTTCAACATGTGCTGCAATGCTTGTGACAATGGCATGTTGATTTTGGTGAATTGCCTTTGAAGTCTTTCCCCCTTTGGCTGATTAATTCGTTGTTGTAGTCGTAGTCATTATTGGGCTCGTGACGTGGAAGCAAAGTGAGAAGGTCTTCTCTCTCTTAAATCGGCTTCTTGTATCATGGGAGGCTGAATGATGACTTGATCCCCAATTCTAGATGTTTGCCCCATTTGGTTACATCCATCTTGACGAAGCTTGTTGATGAGAACCCTCAGCTCCTCTTGTCTTTGAGCCAAGTCTTGAATGAGAGCCATCTGGCCCACCAGTTGTCCCATCATCTGGATCTTCATTATTGCCAGCTCAATCTGCAGCTCTTCCAACTGATCATTCCTGACACTGCCTGAATTCCCTAGGACCATACCCCTTGTGAGGAGAGCTTTCACTTCTTCTTGCCCCTGGGACAGGTTCAAGAACATTGCTTGAAGTTGAGCATTTTGATCCTGGATATCTTTGATAGTATGCTCTAGAGCCATCTCTACTAAAATAAACAGTAGGAAGATAAGGAGACCTGTGTGGGAGAAACCTGTCATGATGCGATGCATGATATGAGGATGCATGTTTTCAAGGATCTCGCGGGATAAACACAAGAAAATGTTAGAGGTTGAACTTCAATCAATATCTTTGATTGGAGAACCTTGTAATGGTGGATGTCTTTCCACGAGAATCAAGCTCACCATGTCGAGTGGGTCATAGCCCCTGATTCAAGTTGTTGCACTAGATCTTTGACGTTGTTTGTTTAGAGGGGAACCCTCTTACTCTTTGGTAGACGTCTGGTTCAACGTGCCCCTGTATCAAAAGACCCTCGAGATCCTTGAAATGGTTATTGAAAAAATGCTATGGTATGATGTTATGATTTTATGTACATGTATGCAAAAGTAAGCAAGTGTATATACAGACAATCATATTCACACAGAGCAAACAAGTCCTTAGGTTTAGGCTTGCATGGGGATTGTAGGTAAGTACCCTCTTGAAATTAGTTGGCTCAACCTGTCCTAAAATAGAAACCGGGTTCTAAGGAGCTCAATATCACTGGATTATTTTCTATGTTCATTGTTTTGGTTTAGCCACTTAACTGGAGACCAAAATATCCCAAGAAAACAATCCTCAATGAGTGTAGTATCGAGTATCTACCAACTTCGGACTGCACCAAAGTCAGTCATCTCACTACCCCTAAAAAAGGCCAAGATGGTCAAGTAAGGTTCTAAAGTCAATTGATGCTTCACGACACCACGCGGAGGCCCCGTACTCTCCTTGATTCAACTCAAGGGTTACCGGTACCAACCAAAGTGCCACATCAATGTAGCTATTGTTTCAACCATGTCGGTATACCCTGCACAGTTCCCTTACAGTTTATTGCTACTTACCTAAAAAAGGTGCCCCCAAATCCGGGTGTAGGATTTACAACAAACCCAAACAAGGAACCCAAAAAGTAAAGCAATCAAAGAAATCAAAGTAAGCATGTAAAGGTGATCTAAAACCCTAAGGTAACCCCACTTTTAGAAATTTTCCCAGCAGAGTCGGCAATTCTGTGATATGGTGGGAGAACTGACTTGGTGTTTGCGTTTGTGTTTGCCAATGTTTCGGTTTAGCAAAAGTCGCCACCGACTTTTTATTTTATCCTAAGGAAAGGTCAAAAAGCACAGGAAAGACCTTTGAGATGTTTTTGTGGGTTTGGGGGGTAGATTATGAAAAGGGAAGGTGTTAGCACCCTTTTCATCCATGATTATCCATGGGCTCTTAGTTACTTACTTAGATCACTTGCTTTTGTTTGAATGTGCTTGTGGTGTGTGGTTTTGAAAATGTTTTAAAAAAAAGATGCCTTGTCTAGGCAACCTTTGTAATGATTCTTGTTTGAATATATACAAAGGTGTGTGTCTTTTTGAAAAGATATTTCAATGTTTTGAAAGTTGTTTTGAAATTGTGTTGTGAAGTGTGTTTGAAAATGGCAAGGATGTTTTGCAAGCTTTTGATCAAGTAACTAAGAGTTGTCTACCCTATTTTACTCAAAGATCTTTCTCATGTTTTTAACCCTTTTAACAGTGTTGTTTCACCATTGTATTTGGTGAACAACCTTACGTTAGGATGTTAACGGGACAGGCACGGGTCATCGTATATAATCATTGAAGGCAACTTGTGAGACGCTCTAGCAATTTTGTAAGGGACGAGATCGTTTTATCGAAGGCAACATCGAGGGTCATCGAGGGACTACGATATTTGTTTATCGAAGGGACATTTGCTAGAGTATCTCATACTCGAGGGACATGATTGCATTTTCCGAGGCAACAAGCGAGGTTACCCTAAGGGTGCATGTGTGCAAAATGTGTTTTATTGCATGCATTTGTCTTTGATTTTTAGGTTGTCTACTTGTTGATTTTATCTTGCCATACACGCCTAATTACTAGCATTTGTACAAAGTAAATAAAATGCAGAAAGATAAAATCCTACGCTATTACAACCATATCGAAAGGCATAAAAAATATGAAAAAAAGAGATAAAAGTAAGAAAAATGAGTGTCTTTCGACCCAGGCAGTAACACCCTTCGACTTGCATTCTGTTGGCCTCCTTCGATTGGGGCTAGCACCAGTGAGGTCCTGTCCTTCGATTGGCCTAGAAGTCAGTGTATGGCGAAGCCTTTTGATTCTGCCTTGTTGCCTTCTTCGACTGGAGGTTGAAAGCAGTGAGGGAATGCCTTTCGACTGGCCATGGTTTGCCTCTTGGTTGTCTCTTTCGTTCGACCTGGAGAAAGAGGGTAGAAGCCAGAAGCTTCGTTTCCTATTTCCTGTTTCCTGTTTCTTTCATTTAAAGCATTACATGGCAACATGGCCTGAGGCCATGCTGTTATTTTTCTTGTAAATAGTTTAATAGTTAAAGCAAGTTCAGATAAACAGAAAGCAAAACGAAAGAGGTAGCTCTGAATAATATGTTAAAAGGGTGGAAACAAAAGGAACAATGGTATGTACATGTTTCAAACGAAAGGGAAAATTACTATGCCATGAAACGAAAATTTCAAAAGTAAGCATAACTTACCTTACTTCAGGCCTTGAATGGATGTGGGACCTTGAGTGGGGGCCCAAGATGCTGGATTCGAAAGAGGGGGCCAACAAATGTGCTTGGAATGCTGGATTCGAAGGAAGGAAAGAAACAAGTCTTATGTTTCTTTCCAAACTGGATTCAAAGGATACTGAAGAGTACTTGTTCTTCAGAATCGAAGGAAGTAAGTATGTGGTTCTGGGTTTGTTCTCACAAGTGTTGAAGGGACTTGAGAGATTTATTGTGTTTGAGAAAACTTGGGAGATTCGTTCCTCTGGTCCAAAGATCCTCCTCTAGTTTTGTAAATGTTCCTCTATTTATAGAGAAAGAATGGACATGTTGTTCAAAGTCAGCCTTGCAAATAAATGATAAAATAATGTAATGTGAAAGTACATGTGGGGGGCCTCTTGGCAGTTGGGGTGCAGAAGATGTTACATATGCTTCTGACGTTGCTTGTGCTCAGACTAAAATCAGGTTGAAAGCTGATTTTGTGACTAAAGTACTCTCTATGAAAGGAAAGAGCATGTAGCCTTTAACCAATAATAGTAGTATCTAAAAGACAAAGTTTAAAACCCTTGTACAAGCTTCTGACTATGTAAAGATTTGGAAGCAACATAGCCTGGCAAACGAGATTTGGTCTTGAGTCGAATGCAAGAGTGAGATCGAAGCACACCTATTTGAAGGAAGCCTTTGCCTCAGTCGAAGCTTTTGGTCAAAACAAACTAACTCGAAGGAAGCTATTGCCCAATCGAAGCTTGGGTCGAAATAAACATATTACCAAATCGAAAGCTCATGCTTGAAGGAAGTATATTGCCCAATCGAAAGACTGTGTTCGAAGGAAGCAATGTTTCCTAATCGAAGCATGTGGATCGAAACAAACATAAAGGGAGTCATTGCCTTTTAGCGTGAGGGAAGTTCCTGACTTCTGAGTCGAAGGGTGTTCCTTCAAGGGAAGCAAGAACTTAGTAAAATCTTATATGAAGATATCTCTTGGCTCAAACTAAACTTGTATGAAGCAAAGTATGCAAAGGCCCTTGGTGCAAGTGGATTTGAAGGATGCATAGAGATGGTTACTTTGTCCCATAGAAACTTGTCCAAACGAAGCAAGCATGCAGGCAGCAAACTTGTCCGGTCGAAGCAGGCTTGTAGGCAGTAAACTTGTCCAAATCGAAGTAGGCTTTGCAGGCAGCACGTTTGGTGAATCGAAAAGGTTTCCTTACAGGGGGCATGTGTGGCCAACATGTCATGGCCTTTGATTGCAACCATGTCGGCAGCACACTTGTCCAATCAAAAGGCTGAATCGAATGAGGTTTCAAATCCAAATGAAGGATGTACCTAAGTTGCATTCGAAGGAGGTTTCAAATCCAAACGAAGGATGTACCTAAACTGGCATTCGAAAGAGGCTTTCAGTTCAAAATGAAGGATGTAATCCAAGTTGCATTCGAAGGAGGTTTCAAATCCAAACGAAGGATGCACCTAAACTTGCATTCGAAGGAGGTTTAGAGTCAGTCGAAGGGTGCTGGATCGAAGGAGACCTACTTTCCTTCAAATTTTTCAAAATATTATTTTTATCTGTTTTCTCCCTTTTTGACAGTTTCCTTTTAATTTTGGTACTGGAAAATTCCAAAGTACTTGTGCAAGCTTGAACCCTGAGAATCCTTGTGAGAAAGGCCTTGATAATTGAGAGGGCAAATTTTGGGGTACAACACAATGCATTAATGAAAGTAACCAAAGTCTGACATAAAGATAAGTTTTTAAACAAACAAAGAAATTACAATTGAAAATTCGAATAAACAAAAACTTCTCCGCCTAAACTTCATCACTTCAAATGATATGCCTTTGAGAGGTGACAGAAGAATTCCAGTTGACCATCTTGTGTAAACTCCAACCCTCCTTCGTCAATCATTTCTTGAATTTTGTTCTTCAATGCCCAACAGTGGTTAGTATCGTGTCCCTGACTGTTGGAATGGTATGCGCACCTCTCATTGGAATGGTAACTAGGAGCAAGAGTATTAGGTTTTTGAAGAGGCTTCCTTAATGAACCTGGTTTGGCTTCCAACATATGATGTAATGCTTGAGCCAAGGACATATTGATCTTGGTAAATTGTCTTTTGGGCGCATCTTACTTGCACTGATCAACCTTTCGTTGTTGTCGAGGTCGTTGTTGGGCTCGTGATGTGGCGGCAATTTGGAAAGGTCTACTCTCCACCAAGCCAACTTCTTGTCTCTTTGGGGGCTGATTAATGACTCGATCCCCAATTATAGTTGTTTGTCCCATATGGTTGCATCCTTTTTGATGAAGCTTGTTAACGAGGGCTCTCAGTTCTTCTTGTCCCTGAGCTAAGTTTTGGATAAGAGCCATCTGAGCTACCATCTGTCCCATCATCTGGATTCTCATGGTTTCCATTTCAGTTTGTAATTGTTCCAATTGGTCATCCCTGATGTCCTCAGGATTATTCTTGTTCATGCTCTGAATGAGGATTGCTTTCACTTATTCTTTCCCCTTGGATAGGTTCAGGAACAATTTTTGAAGTTGAGCATTTTGGGTCTGAAGATCTATGATAGTCTGTTCTAGAGTCATCTGTACGGAAATAAACAGTAAGCAGATGAGAAAACCTGTAAGGGGAAAACTTGTCATGATATGATGCATAATATGTGGGTGAAAAGTTTTCAAGGATCTCGTGGGGTAAACACAAGAAGATGTTAGAAGTTGAAATTTGATCACATATTTGATTGGAGAACTTTGTATTGTTGGATGTCCTTCCACAAGAATCAATCTCACCTTGTCAAAAGGGGAATATCCTTTGACTCAAGTTATCGTGCTTTGGTTTTTGACCGTATTTGGTTAGAGGGGAATAAATCCTCTTGCCCCTTGATAGACGTCTAGTTCATCATGACCCTGCATCACAGGCCCTTGTGATCCTTGAAATGGTTATTGATAAATGTTATTGTGATACGGTGGGAGAACTGACTTGAGGTTTTGCGTTTGTGTTTGCAAATGTTGCGGTTTAGCAAGAGTCGCCACCGACTTTTCTTTTATCCAAAAAGGAAAGGTGAAAAAGCACAGGAAAGACCTTTAGAGAAGTTTTTTGAGTTCGGGGGGTAGATTATGAAAAGGGAAGGTATTAGAACCCTTTTCATCCATGGTTTTCCATGGGCTCTTAGTTACTTTCTATATCACTTGCTTTTGTTTGAATGTGCTTGTGGTGTGTGTTTTTGAAAGTATTTGAAAACGTCTTTGTATCGGTTCTCGTCTCTATAAGAACGCATACAAAGTGTTTGTTTGGAAAATAGTTCAAAGGAGTGTTTGTGAAATGTGTTTTTGAAAGTGATTTTGAAAATGGAACTTCGTAATGGTTCTCGTTTCTATAAGAACGCATACAAAGTGTTTGTTTCGAAAATGTTTCAAAATGGAAGTGTAGGTGTATAAAATGTTTTTGTTATGAGCAAGCGAGTAACTAAGAGCGAACCTACATACTCAAAAGGGTCTTAGATGTGCTTTTCCTCTTCCTTTAGATGTTTCTAGCTTACCATTGATTTGGCAGGAAGCCCCATCGTTGGATGTGAAGGGACGGGCGTTGGGTCATCGTATGACCATGATAGCAATGTTGTGAGATGACTTAGCACTTTTCCTTTAGGGACTAAGATCATTTTGAAAGGCAACTTTGATAGCGTCATTGAGGGTCTATGATCTTGTATTTTAGATTTGTTTGTGCTAAGACATCCCACATGCATAACATGGCCATTTTTTGTAAGGAAACAAGAGGGATTACCCTAAGGGTGCATGTGTGCAAAGTGTGTTTGATTGCATGCATTTGTCTTTGATTTTAGGTGGTCTACTTGTTTGTTTTATCTTGCCATACATTCCTAATTACTATACAGTATAAGGAAAATAATAAATTGCGAAAAATGAAAATTCTACGCTATTACAATATTTAGGGGACGGGGATACATATGTATGAATGGGGATTGCAAGTAAAAAATAAGTGCTAAGTTATTATTACAACCATATTGAAATGCATAACATAAGGAAGAAATGGACTTGTTTTAAAAGAATGTTTTTGTCTTAAGGAAATAAATTCAAAGGAAAATATTTCTATGTTTTTTTTTATGTCTTTTTATGTTAATATATAAAAAAAGATGAAAAGGAAAAATAAATGCAAGGTAGAAACAGCGTGTTGCTGCAAACGAAGAAACAAGGATCAGAAGTTCTGAAGCCAGGCGCTGACTTAACAGGAAACGTCAGTGGGATCAGAAGTTCTGGATTCGTACACTCTGAGGTCCTGCAAAAAACGCCAGAGGGGCAGGGAACAAAGGTTCTGGATGGATACACTTTGAAGTCCTGCAAAAAACGTTAGAGGGAAAACACAGAGGTTCTGGATAGTGTTCAACCATTAAACCAAAAGTCAGAAGTTCTGTATTACACTAAAACAGTGACCGAACATCAGCAGTTCAGTGTATTTGACATGTAAGGAGAACTCAGAAGTTCTGTGTTGTGTTAAGATTGTGAGTGAACATCAGGAGTTCTGTATTGTGTTGAGTCAGTGGGTGAACATCAGAAGTTCAGTGTGTGTTAACAGTGAGAAAAATCATGGAAAGTCTGTGTGTTATAACAGTGAAGAGAACTCATAAGTTCTGCGTGCTTAAACAGTGAGAAAATCCTAGATGTTCTGTGTGTTAAAATGATGAGTAAAAAACAGAAGTTCTGTGTTACATTTCAGCTCTTAATCAGCACAACAACGATTTATTCAGTTCAGCAAATCAGAATGATCACAACATAACAAATCATAGAAATTCCAGTCCTAAGTCTGAGCCTAGCATTATTTTAGAAGTTCTGATCCATAGTTTTTTCCACTTAAGCAATGATATGTATAACATTAATGCTATGATATTTACATGGTAATGATGTTCAGAATGAAAAGCATGTAAAGTCAGAAAGACTTACCTGGAGCGTGCTTGGAACTTTAAGTGGTTGCCTTTGGATGTTCTGAGTCAGCAAGAGAGACGGGAGAGTGGTTGTGTTCTTTGGTTCAAAGGGAAGAACAAAGGTTTGTTTTTTGTGTATGAGAAATCTAGATTTTTTATGAAGGTTTCACAACTTCCTTTTCTCTCTTTTGATAGTTCTTTCTTTCCAAAAGCCATCCCCTTGAACTTGTGTTGGAGCCAAGTATTTATAGATGAATTTGCTATGACTTTGGGGGGAAAACAAATAGGATTAGAACATTTTTTGGCATCTTGTTCCTTTGCTTTTTCATCACATTTTTCGTATGCTAGTTTGGTGTAATCATGAGATGCAGGCGTAGGCTGAGCCAGCTGTTGGTCATAAGTATGCAGCAAGTTGTATAAGCAAGGTTTTGGGATTTGGTCATGTTCTGACCAAAGCTTTAAAAATAGCCTTCATGTGCTGAAGTGTTACCTTGTCTTTGAAGCAAGCATGATGGTTGTCAGCAGGAATTAAGGAAAAGAAAAAAGTAAAGCATGGGCTTAGTAGCAAAGTTGCTATCCCAAGACAGTAGAGGTACACGTGGTGAAAATCCTTTGGATAAAGACTCAGAAGGCGGTTGTGAGAATTAAATAAGTATTAAATGATGATGAGACTTATCAAAACCAAAAATCCTGTAACGTGAAACTCTACACCAAGGCTTTGTTATGGATCAGATGTTCTGCTTTAGCGTAGCATCCTATCTTCTGATCCTCTTATCTTCTGGCTCCAACATGTTCTGAAGGAGCTTTCAGGCTTCCTATTACGCTTTATTACCTTCTTTGCATTGCCCTAGCAAACTCTGACTGAACTTGCATAGATGCTGAAGAGCCATGTTCTGACTGAAGACTATGTGCTGAACCATGTTCACAACTTCTGACTACACCTGCCTGGAGGCTTGCTCAGAAGTTATGAAGTGTCATTTTTCTTAAATACTTAGAAAAATTCCAAGTATTTAGAAATTTGGATTTTCTATAGTAATTTTGACTTTTTAACGTGAACATGACAATTTTTCCCTTACAGACGACTTTTCTTGAAAAATTTGTAATTCAAGGCTTGGGATTGGATGGAAGCAAACTTGAGGATCCAGGGTGATCCCTTGAGAAATGAGAGGGCAAATTTTGGGGTACAATAACTGCCCCTGTTCAATCTTCTTACACCTGAAGAGTTAGATTGGTAAATCTACCATTCGTGACTTGAAGGTGGAAGATGATTGAACACTAGAGTGCCCAGAAATTTGCACTCGATGATGTTGTGATTGATTATGTAGGGAATGGGCTTAAAGATTCCATTTGGAGAGGTGATAGAATCTTGTTGGAGATGGGCTTGTAGATACCATCCAAAAATTCAGGTTGAGATGTAATCTGTAAGTTGAATATCAGAATGGCGTTCGTGTTTGGAGCGTATCTGTATTGTATCCAAAGTTGTCTTTGAATGAGTATCAGAATGGCATCCTTGTCTGGAGCGTGTCCATATTGTATCAAAAGTTGGATTTGGATGAGTATCAGAATGGAATCTGTTCTAGCGCGTATCTGAACTGTATTAGGAGGTTGGGTTGTTTGATGATGAGTCCGTGTAAAACTTCATCTAAAATTTCCTGAGAACGAACCTGTGTAGGGTTACATCATGATGAGTCTGTGTAAAACTGCATCTTGGAAAGAGAAGGAACCGGTGTAGGGTTGCTTCATGATGAGTCTGTGTAAAACTGCATCTGGAATTTCCTGAGAAGGAACCTGTGTAGGGTTGTTGTATGATAAGTCCGTGTAAAACTGCATCTTAGAAAGAAGGAACCTGTGTAGAGTTGCCTGACGATGAGTCCGTGTAAAACTGCATCTGGAATTGAGAAGGAACCTGTGTAGGGTTACTTCATGATGAGTCCGTGTAAAACTACATCTTGGAAAGAGAAGGAACCGCTGTAGGGTTGCTTCATGATGAGTCCGTGTAAAACTGCATGCATCTGGAATTTCCTGAGAAGGAACCTGTGTAGGGTTGCTTCATTATGAGTCTGTGTAAAACCACATCTTGGAAAAAAGGAACCGGTGTAGGGTTTCCTCATGATGAGTCCGTGTAAAACTTCATCTAAAATTTCCTGGAAAGGAACCTGTGTAGGGTTGCTTCATGATGAGTCCGTGTAAAACTGCATCTTAAATGTCCTGAGAAGGAACCTGTGTAGGGTTGCTTCATGATGAGTCTGTGTAAAACTGCATCATGGAAAAAAGGAACCGGTGTAGGGTTGCCTCATGATGAGTCCGTGTAAAAATTCATCTAGAAATAGAAGGAACATGTGTAGAGTTGCTTCATGATGAGTCCGTGTAAAACTTCATCTAGAAATAGAAGGAATCGGTGTAGGGTTTCCTGAGCTGGTCAAGTAGATAGTTGTCCTGTCTGGTTTCAGATATTAATCTATGATCAGTCGTCCACAAATAATTTTCCTGGCTTGTTACAGGTATTAATCTTGGAACTTATTTGAAAATGGCCGATGGTAGCCATCTGTTGATTGATCTTTCCTGAAAAAGTTAGAACGTTAGTTGTATGCAATGTCATGATGCATGAAATGCATGATGTCATGATGTTCTCAAAATAAATGAGACTGTGTCGTATGCACTTATCATGTATGTAAATAAGAGGTACGAAATGTGAAATGTTTATGAATGTATTTTTATCTGGGAAAATAAATCCTTGACAAATGTCAGGGAGTTTGTTAAATCTTGGACTGATGTTGAAGAGTATGTGTGTCTTCAAACTTTGCTTAGAATGTTTCCACCGGGGATTCCTATTTCATTGTGTGAGGAGAACTCCGCTGGGGAATATTGAATACTCTGTGGGGAGAACTTTTATTCCTGCTTGGGAAAAGAGTTCAGGAGTCTTAGTCGTTCGTTGCTCTATTGGGGAGTCGAAGTTGAACTGATATCTGGTCGGGTCCAAGTTTGGCAGTAACTTGTTGGGGATTGTAGAGTAGTCTACTGGGGAAGAGGAGTTGTGGTCCTTTGATTTGTAGTAGTTAGAGAGGAAAACTCAAGCTGGGGAATCTGTATTTTGTTGGGGAAATAAACCTTGTTGTTGGTCTGCTAGAGAGGTAATGACTTCGTTGGGGAAAGTCCTCGAGGATTCTTGAGGTTGTCTCAGCTGGGGAAAGGTTTTCAGAGATTAAACTCTGGCTGGGGAATCATCCTATGAGAAGGATTTTGGGGAGATTTGTCACTACCCCTAGTGGCGAGTGTTTGTGGCGCTTCCTGTAAATGTTTGACTGTATGTAACCCTTTGTCGGGATTGATGTTCAATGCCCCAAGTGATGGGGATGGATACTTGCCCCTGGTTACTCTGCAATTCTTGAGAGATTTCCTGAAATCTTGACAGAACTGCCCCAGGTGTGCTGGATAGTAACATGTCATGTCCCCTTGTTGATAGGAAATTTTTGCTAATGGGAGTGTCATCCTACTTGAAGTGATTTTGTTCACTGAGAAAGCTTTCATTCACTGGATATTCATTGTGTGAATTTCTCTGTTGTCAAACAAATAACCATATGCAACTAGTGATATTCAAGAAATGCAAAGTTTATGTTTGTCTTAAAGTTTTGAGAAATGCGTTTTTAGCAAGTAAAGAATTTTGTAATTCAACTTTGGATTTTGAGTAAAGCCTTACAGGAGTCAAGATACCTTTTGTAACCGTATGCTTTTGAACTAACCCATGCTTCAATTAGGACTTTTAAAGGGTTGTAACGTGGCTTGGTTCACGGTTTAAGAAACAAAGGATAAAGGCTCAAAGTGTATTTGTACCCACCCGTAATTCGTGATGTTCTTCAGTCCTAAGCTCAATTAATGATGCGTTTGAATTCCAATTGAGTCTGGAATGACGTTTTAGTAATGGTTCAGACAAGTTAATTTTGTCGGAAGGCAGTCATTTTTGCAACATTTTTATTTCATGTTTGTTGAGGATTTGTAGTGACCTCTTTCTTTTGATTCGTTATCCCTAATTTTTTCATGACTGTTCTTGTTTTGAGATTACAGTCAGCGGGATGCCCCGGTTTTCTTAAGTCTCCTTAGTAGGTTTTGACTTAGTGGAATTTTCTTTTTGAGAGATAATGACTGCCTATGTGATAGGGAACCATCACTGTCTTTTGATCCCAGAGGAATGTTTTTTGATGTAATTCGTTGTATTATGAAATGAGAGTTTGCGGCTTAACGCGCGTTTGAATTAACTGAGAGACTACCCTGCCCCAGGTTTTGATTAAAGGTTTCAATTTGTGTTTAAATAGAAAAATTCTACTTCTTTGGCTCGAAAGGGTTGACTAGGTATTATCTTCCTTATAACTTTGATGTTTAGGATTTGAAAGAATGCTTGTACATTGTTAGCAAGGTATGTCCAAAAGCATACTGTATGATATTATGGTATTGTTTTCGTCATCCTCCCTCTAAAGGCTTGTAACTTTTAGCAAGAGTTGAATGTCATAAAGTGAGTAAAAATCATAGTTTAAATGTAATGAAAATGAAATAATTCAAGACAAACATATGTAATGCATTAATGAAACAAAGTTTGACATTAATAAATAATTATTTGAATAAAAAAAGAGATTACAACTTGAAAATTCAAAATGAACAAGACGCTCTCAATGACTTGGCATAGGATTAGTGATCATGTTTGGAGTCTCCAGAGGGTCAAACTCGATCTCCTTGGCGTCAATCAAATTCTGAATTTTGTACTTCAATGCCCAGCAATCGTTAGTGTCATGTTCGGGACTGTTATAATGATAAGCACATGTTGCATTAGGATTGTAGTTAGGAGAAGAGGTTTTGGGTTTCGGATGAGGTCCTATCAA
Organism: Vicia faba; assembly: GCA_948472305.1. NCBI lineage: Eukaryota > Viridiplantae > Streptophyta > Magnoliopsida > Fabales > Fabaceae > Vicia > Vicia faba. The sequence continues at coordinate 1,013,806,816 of OX451735.1, forward strand.
TGCAATCATATTCATCCTCAACAAGTGTTGTAGTGCTTGAGACAGCGGCATGTTGATGTTGGTAAACTGTCTCTTGGACTCGTTTGGCCTTCGTTGATTTCCCATTTTCCGTTCTTGGTGTGACGCCAAACCAGAGATAAGGACTGCCCATACATGTTGGTCATGATGACTCTTTTGACTGTACACAACATTGGACTCTTTCTTCTCATTGTATGGCCTTTTCTGAGCATCAGAGGGTGTAGCTCCTTGTATCTTTCCAATTTTGATGCCAACTTCGACTCTTTCACCGGTCAGTATCAGCTCGGTGAACCTGGCATAGGAGCTTCCAATTAGGTGTTTGAAGAAAGGCCCTGTCAAAGTTCCCATGAAGATGTTGATCAGCTCTCTGTCAGTTAAAGGGGGCTGCACCCTACCAGCCAGATCCCTCCACTTTTGGGCGTATCCTTTGAAGCTCTCATTGGAACCCATGGTCCTATTCTGCTATTGCACACGAGTTGGTGCAAGATCAGCGTTGTACTGATACTGCTTGTAGAAAGCAGGAGCTAAATCCTCCCAGGTGTGGATGTGAGAACTCTCCAATTGATAGAACCATTCGAGTTGAGTCCCTACTAGGCTCTCTTGGAAGAAATGGATCCAAAGCTTCAGATCAGTTGTGTATGGTTGAATCTTGCAGACATAAGACTTTAAGTGAATCTTAGGGAAAGAGACTCCATCATACAGGGCAAAGGTGGGGATTTTGAACTTTGGCGGGATTACCACTCCAGAAACCAAACTCATGTCTCCTAAATCCAAGCCAGGTATCTGTTGAATCTCCATAGCACTGAGGCGATCTTCCAACTGTTTGTACTTGTCATCAGTGGGAGGATATTGTTCCTCAGAGTAATCAGCTTCGGCTTCACCAATTTCCAAATTATGGTCTTCTTCAAGACTATCCCCCATGTTAGATGGAGTTGAAAGATCTAGAGCTCTCTTGACTGTTCCTCCAGGTCTTTTTCCCAAGTTTAGGACGCCTATTGACTTCTTTGACTTTTTCTTCTTGTCTTTGAGAAGGAGAGCTTTCAGGTCCTCTTGCCCCTTAGCCATAGCCAGAAAAATTTGTTGGAATTGAGCGTTTTGAGCTTGGAGATCTTTCACCGTTCGTTCCATATCCATCTTACTGAAATAAACAGTAGGAAGATAAGGAGACCTGTAGGGGAGAAACCTGTCATGATATGATGCATGATATGTGGATGCATGTTTTCAAGGATCTCGCAGGGTAAATGTTAGTAGTCACTTACAACTTTGGTTGGAGAACTTTGTATCGGTGGATGTCTTTCCGCGAGAATTAAGCTCACCATATCAAGTGGGTCATAGCCCTTGACTCAAGTTTGTTGTACTTGATCTTTGACGGTGTTTGGTCAGAGGAAAATAAATCCCCCTTCCTCTTGCTAGACGTTTGGTTCATCATAACCTGCATCAAAGACCCTGGAGATCATTGAAACGGTTACTGAAAATGCTATGGTATGATGTTATGATGTTATGTACAAATATGTAATGTAAGCAAGTTTATATACAAATAATCATATTCACATAAAGCAGACATGTCCTTAGGTTTAGGCTTGCATGGAGTTTGTAGGTAAGTACCCTCTTGAAGTTTAGTTGGCTCAACCTGTCCTAGTTAATAGTAACCGGGTTGTAAGGGATCTCAATATCAATGATCTTTCCCCCAATTTTTGTTCAATAAGCGATTGACTCGCAACCAAACAAAACTCAAGAGTCAAACCTCAATGAGTGTAGCATCGAGTATCAACCAACTTCGGACTGCACCAAAGCCGGTTATCTCGCTACTTCCTAATGGCCAAGTTGGTCAAGTAAGGTTCTAAGGTCAGTTAATGCTTCACGACACCACGTGGCGGCCCCGTACTCTCCTTGACTGACTCAAGGGTTACCGGTACCAACCAAAGTGCCACATTAACGTAGCTACTACTTCAACCATGTCGGTATACCCCGCACAGTTCCCTTACAGTTTATTGCTACTTACCTAAAAGGTGTCCCCAAATTCGGGTTTAGGATTTAAAACAAACCCAAACAAGGAACCAAAATGTAAAGCAAACAAATCAAACAATGTAAGTAAGTAAATGTGATCTAGCCCTAAGGTAACCCCACTTTTAAGTAGTACCCAGCAGATTCTCCAGTTCTGTGATACGGGGGGAGAACTGACTCGAGGTTTTGCGTTTGTGTTCGCAAATGTTGCGGTTTAGCAAGAGTCGCCACCAACTTTTCTTTTATCCAAAAAAGAAAGGTGAAAAAGCACAGGAAAGACCTTTAGAGATGTTTTTTGAGTTCGAGGGGTAGATTATGAAAAGGGAAGGTATTATCACCCTTTTCATCCATGGTTTTCTGTGGGCTCTTAGTTACTTGCTAGATCACTTGCTTTTGTTTGAATGTGCTTGTGGTGTGTGTTTTTGAAAGTATTTTGAAAAGGTCTTTGTAATGGTTCTCGTCTCTATAAGAATGCATACAAAGTTTTTGTTTGGAAAATAGTTCAAAGGAGTGTTTGTGAAATGTGTTTTTGAAAGTGATTTTGAAAATGGAACTTCGTAATGGTTCTCGTTTCTATAAGAACGCATACAAAGTGTTTGATTCGAAAATGTTTCAAAATGGAAGTGTAGGTGTATAAAATGTTTTTGTTGTGATCAAGCGAGTAACTAAGAGCGAACCTACATACTCAAAAGGGTCTTAGATGTGCTTTTCCTCTTCCTTTAGATGTTGCTAACTTACCATTGATTTGGTAGGAAGCCCCATCGTTGGATGTGAAGGGACGGGCGTTGGGTCATTGGATGACCATGATAGCAATGTTGTGAGATGACTTAGCACTTTTCCTTTAGGGACTAAGATCATTTTGAAAGGCAACTTTGATAGCGTCATTGAGGGTCTATGATCTTGTATTTTAGATTTGTTTGTGCTAAGACATCCCACATGCATAACATGCCATTTTTTGTAAGGAAACAAGAGGGATTACCCTAAGGGTGCATGTGTGCAAAGTGTGTTTGATTGCATGCATTTGTCTTTGATTTTAGGTGGTCTACTTGTTTGTTTTATCTTGCCATACATTCCTAATTACTATACAGTATAAGGAAAATAATAAATTGCGAAGAATGAAAATTCTACGCTATTACAATATTTAGGGGACGGGGATACATATGTACGAATGGGGATTGCAAGTAAAAAATAAGTCCTAAGTTATTATTACAACCATATTGAAATGCATAACATAAGGAAGAAATGGACTTGTTTTAAAAGAATGTTTTTGTCTTAAGGAAATAAATTAAAAGGAAAATATTTATATTTTCTTTTTGTCTTTTTATGTTAATATATAAAAAAAGATGAAAAGGAAAAATAAATGCAAGGTAGAAACAACGTGTTGCTGCAAACAAAGAAATAAGGATCAGAAGTTCTAGAGCCAGGCGCGTGACTCAGCAGGAAACGTCAGTGCGATCAGAAGTTCTGGATTGGTACACTCTGAGGTCCTGCGAAAAATGTCTGAGGGACAGGGAACAGAGGTTCTGGAAGGATACACTTTGAAGTCCTGCAAAAAACGTTAGAGGGAAAACACAGAGGTTCTGGGTAGTGTTCAGCCATTGAACTAAAAGTTGGAAGTTCTGTATTACACTGAAACAGTGACCGAACGTCAGTAGTTCAATGTATTTGACATGTAAGGAGAACTCAGAAGTTCTGTGCTGTGTTAAGATTGTGAGTGAACATTAGGAGTTCTATATTATGCTGAGTCAGTGGGTAAACATCAGAAGTTCAGTGTGTGTTAACAGTGAGAAAAATCATGGAAGTTTTGTGTGTTAAAACAGTAAAGAGAACTCAGAAGTTCTGTGTGCTTAAACAGTGAGAAAATCCTAGAAGTTCTGTGTGTTAAAATGATGAGTGAAAAATAGAAGTTTTGTGTTACATTTCAGATTTTAATCAGCACAACAATGATTTATTCAGTTCAACAAATCAGAATGATCACAGCACAACAAATCATCGAAATTCCAATCCTAAGTCTGAGCCTAGCATTATTCTAGAAGTTCTGATCCACAGTTTTTCTACTTAAGCAATGATATGTACAACATTAATGATATGATATTTACATGTTAATGATGTTCAGAATGAAAAGAAATTAAAGTCAGAAAGACTTACCTAGAGCGTGCTTGGAGCTTTGAGTCGTTGCCTTTGGATGTTCTGAGTCAGCAAGAGAGACAGAAGAGTGGTTGTGTTCTTTGGTTCAAAGGGAAGAATAAAGGTTTGTTTTTTGTGTATGAGAAATTTGGATTTTTTATGAAGGTTTCACAACTTCCTTTTCTCTCTTTTGATAGTTCTTTCTTTTCAAAAGCCATCCCCTTGAACTTGTGTTGGAGCCAAGTATTTATAGATGAATTTGATGTGACTTTGGGGGGAAAAACAAATAGGATTAGAACCTTTTTTGGCATCTTGTTCCTTTGCTTTTTCATCACAGTTTTCGTATGCTAGTTTGGTGTAATCATGAGATGCAGGCGTAGGCTGAGCCAACTATTGTTCATAGGTCTGCAGCAAGTTTTATAAGCAAGGTTTTGCGATTTAGTCATGTTCTGACCAAAGCTTTGAAAATAGCCTTCATGTGCTGAAGTGTTACCTTGTCTTTGAAGCAAGCATGGTGGTTGTCAGCAGGAATTAAGGAAAATCAAAAAGTAAAGCATGAGCTTAGTAACAAAGTTGCTATCCCAAGACAGTAGAGGTAAACATGGTGAAAATCATTTGGATAAAGACTCAGAAGGTAGTTGTGAGCATAAAATGAGCATTAAATGATGATGAAAATGATCACAACCAGAAATCGTGCAACGTGAAACTCTACACCAAGGCTTTGTTCTGGATCAAAAGTTCCGCTTCAGCGTAGCATCCCATTTTCTGATCCTCTTATCTTCTGGCTCCAGCATGTTCTAAAGGAGCTTTCAGGCTTCGTATTACACTTTATTACCTTATTTGCATTACCCTTGCAAACTCTGGCTGAACTTGCGTAGATGCTGAAGAGCCATGTTCTGACTGAAGACTATGTGCTGAACCATGTTCACAACTTCTGACTGCACCTGCCTGGAGGCTAGCTCATAAGTTCTGAAGTGTCATTTTTCTTAAATACTTAGAAAAATCCCAAGTATTTCGAAATTTGGCTTTTCCATAGTAATGTTGACTTTTTAACGTGAACATGACAATTTTGCCCTTTCAGGGGACTTTTCTCGAAAAATTTGTAATTCAAAGCTTGGGATTGAATGAAAGCAAACTTGAGGATCCAGGGTGATCCCCTGAGAAATGAGAGGGTAAATTTTGTGGTACAACAGTTATGGTATGATGTCATGATGTTATGTACAAGTATACACACAAAGCAAACAAGTCGTTATGTACAAATATTCATATACACACAAAGGAGATAAGTCCTTAGGTTTAGGCTTGCATGAGTTTTAAAGGTAAGTACCCTCTTGAAGTTTAGTTACCTCAACATGTCCTATTAATAGTAATCGGGTTCTAAGGAGTCTCATATCACTGACCTTTCTTTTAGGAATTGTTTTAGCTTAAGCACCAAAGTATTGCGGCCAAAATATCCCAAAATTCCAATCTCAATGAGTGTAGTATCGAGTATCAATCAATCTTCGGTCGAAACCAAAGCCTGCCATCTCACTACTTTCTAATGGCTTAGGATGAGTCAATTAAAGGTTCTAAAGGTTAGTTAGCCTTTAATGACACTATAAGGAAGCCTAATGTTATTCTTGACTGAATCAAGGAACATTAGTACAAGCCAGAGTATCATGTTAACATAGCTATCACTTTGTCCATATCGGTCTATGCCATATAGCCTCCATGATTTATTGCTACTTACCTAAAAAGATGCCCCAGATCCGGGTGTAGGATTTTTAACAATACCCCAAAGCAAAAGCCCAAAATGTAAAGAAATCAAATCAAAAGCAATTAAATGTGATCTAGCTCTAAGTTAACCCCACTTTTAAGTATAATCCCCAACAGAGTCGCCAGTTTTGGAGATACGGTGGAAGAACTGACTTGGGTGTTTTGTGTTTGATCGCAATTGTTGCGGGTAGCAAGAGTCACCACCGAATTTTCTTTTATCTAATAAAGGAAAGGGTGAAAAGAACAGGAAAGACCTTTGAGATTTGTTTCTTGAGTTCGGGGGGTAAGTTATGAAAAGGAAAGGTGTTAGAACCCTTTTCATCCGTAGTTATCTACGGGCTCTTAGTTGCTTGCTAGATCACTTGAGAATGCTTTGTTTGAAAATGTTTTTTGTGATGGGTGTATGTTTGAAAATATTTTGAAAACGCCTTTGTTGCGGCAAACTTTATAATGATTCCCATCTCTATACGAATTTATACAAAGTGTTGGTTTTGAAAATAGTTCAAAGAGATGTTTGTTTTTGAAGATGTTTTGAAAGTGTAAGTGTGGAAATGGTTTTAGTTTGTGAGCAAGCAACTACGACCATCCTCCCTACTCAAAAGGTCTATGTTCTTTTCCTCCTCCTTTAGATGTTGTTATCTTACCATTGATTTGGTAAGAAGCCCCATCATTGGATGGGGATGGGCATGGGTCAATCGTATAGTCATAGAAGGAAACTTATGAGACGTTTTAGAAATTTCTGTAAGGCATTATATCATTTACCGAAGGCAACATCGAGGGACATGGAGGGACTACGATCTTTTTTTATCGAGGGTCTTGGCTAAAATGCCCATATTCGAGGGACATGACAATTTTCCGAGGAAACAATTGAGGTTACCCTAGAGTTGCACATGTGTGAATAATGTAATTGATTGCATGCGTTTTAGTCTTGAATTAGGGTTGTCTAATTGTTGATTTTAAATCTTGCCATACACATCCTAATTACTAGCATTTTATATAAAAAGCAGTAAATTGCGAAAAATTAATTTCCTACGCTATTACATATTTTCGGGATGGGGTATAAAAATTTATAAATGGGGGTTGGAGAGCAATAAAAGTCCTAATTATTACAACCATATTGAATAGCAAGAAAAATGTAAAAAAAAACAACACAAAAGAGAGAAAAATAAGTCTTTGGATTCATGCAGTATGTTCGAAACATATGTCCTTCGATTCACACACGCCTTTTGCTTTCTTTCGTTTGGGCATGTAAATCAGTGCGCATCGAAACATACACCCTTCGATTCACACCTTTTTTGTTTTCTTTCATTTGGGACTATGAAGTAGTGTGTTCAAAGCCTAAGGCTTTATGTCGAACCATGTTGTTATTTTTTACTCCAACATTGTTTTATGGTCTGTACATGTTAGTTCTTAACATATAATTGACAAGAAAGGAAGACAAACTAAAGGTTAGCTTAGAAGTTAATGGTTACTTACATGTTAGGATTGAAATGAAAGGTTTAAAGTCCGGAAGACTTACCTTGAATCTGGAGTTGGTGTTTTGAACTTTGAGTTACTTCCCTGAATATTCTTGAATTCGAAGGAAGGAACCTGAGTTTGAAGGATAGGAAAACATGGATTTGAAACAGAGAACAAACAGACGTGTTGTATTTTTTGGTTTTGGGTTTAAGAGTGTTTTAAGTGTTCTATCCTCTCTCTTTTTTTCTCCTCTTCTCCCTTTGCCTTGCCAAAAAGCCTCTCTTTGTTTGTCAAAAATCCCCCTTAGATGTGTTGTGAAACAATTTATTTATAGAAGAGTCTTGCTGGGGTTTTGGGGGGAAAACAAATAAAATTTGAACAATTTCGGTATGCTATCTTCATATCCTTTTTTGATGCAGCTCTTGTATGCTAATTTGGTGTAAATACGGGGTTGAGATAATGCAGACTTGGACTGGTTTGTAGCAGTTTTTGAGTGTTGTGGCAGCTTGGTGCAGGGTTGTTTCATAGCAGTACAGCAAACTGTTTTTTGACATGGTTTTAGGCTGTTATGTAGACAGTACAACAAACTTGGGCTTGGCATCAAATAAGACTTTGTTCAGCAGCCTTCGACCAGACTCACCAAAATACAAAATAATACTTGTTTCCACCAATTGTGTGTTCTTCGAATGAACCCATTGTATGCCCTTCGAATAGACCAATATATGTTCTTCGAATGGACCAATTGTGTGTCCTTCGAATGGACCAATTGTATGTCCTTCTAATGGACCATATTGTATGTTCTTCAAATCCACCAATTGTGTGTTCTTCGAATGGACTAATTGTATGTCCATCAAAGGGACCATATTGTATGCTCTTCGAATCCAATTGTATGTCCTTCGAATGGACCATTAATTGTATGTCCTTTGAATCCACCAATGTATGTTCTTCGAATGGACCAATTGTACGTTCTTTGAATGGGCCATTAATTGTATGTCCTTCGAATCCACCAATGTATGTCCTTGAATGGGCCACCTACAACCTTCGATCAAACTTATCAATAGACCAAACAATATTTGTTTCTACCAGTTGTGTGTCCTTCGAATTGTCCATATTCATCTGAATGTGCCACTTTGAGCATGCAAGATGATCTCATTGGCATATTTAAAATGAAAGAATTTCTGGATTGCTTTCCTACCAGTAACCATCAGTTAATTAAGTGGTCGAAAGTTCAAATGTCCAAACCTCAAATTGTAGTTCATAGTGTAGAAATTGTGTGTCGAAGGGTTTAGAGGTGGATCGAAGCAAGCATGAAGGAAGACATTGCCTTGTGAATCGAAGCAAGCATGAAGGAAGCCATTTCCTTGTGGATTGAAGAAAACATGAAGGAATCCATTGCCTTGTGGATCGAAGCAGGCATGAAGGAAGCCATTTATTTGTGGATCAAAGCAAACTTGCTCTTCTTCGATTTGTCAAAATCATTTTAATATGCTTTTCCCTTTCAACAGTTTCCTCTTTGACTTGATGCTTGAAAACCCATTATGATCCATGGAAACTATATGGGGCATTAAAAATCCAATTGTACTTGTCCAAACCCAAAACTTAATTTGAGCCCAGTGCTGAGGAAGTGTCTTGAGCTGATCAAACCTTATGCAATTTTGAGCAATGGAAATTTTTGTGAGAGAATCTTTGAGAAAAGAGAGGAAAAATTTTGGGGTACAACAAGGTTGATCTCAACATTGGCTACATTTTTGTTTCATATTTCAACTTCAGAAATCGCACCTAGGTTCCCACGAATTTTCCCGAGACGTGTCACACTCAAGTGGTTCACAAATATACACTTTGGTTTATGGTTATTTGAGGCCCATTAACCGAATCCACTTACATAATATCACACTATATATTTTATTCACTCCAATTTCTATGGAGATGCTCTAATAATTCACAAATTCTCACAAACACTCTAAACATTTCTTCCAATTATCTCAAAGATCAAATCAAGGTTTTACACCTTTTTTATCAAGAACACATCAACAATTGCATCAAAATCTAAAAGTCAATGTGAAGAGTAATTCTTCTCTGAATGTAGATTCGTTTGTTGCGATCTCTATACATAAGCCTCCTCTTCACTTCTATCGGTGAGTTTTCTTGAATTAAGCACATTTGTAATAAGTGATTATTTGATAATCACTTTTTTGATCAAGCATCAATTGAATCTAGGTTGAATTTTGAATTGTGAATATATATCTAAGCTTAGAATTGTGAATGATTTGATATTCATGTGTAGATCTGGAATTGGATAGTTGAATTAAGTGCTTTTTGAATTATGTTGATTTACATGAAAGTGCTTAATTGATGAAATAAATTGATGATGTTGCGTGGGGTTTAATTGTTGATCTTAATCAATCATGTTTAATTTGAATCTAGACCTTGAATTATGCAAAATCATGTGTTGAATGTGCGAAGATATTGTGTTTGATCAATTTCCTATGCCATGAGCCAAATCTCAAAAATCTGTTAAAATTGTTTTCTGTTTGGGTAACGAGTTATCAAAATATGGTAACCGATTACCATCTATTTCTTCACAAAAAATTTAAAAAATGTTATGTGGTAACCGGTTACCCAATTATGGTAACCAATTACCCCAAGTCAGTAAGCAATTTCCAGAATTTCCAACTTTGGGTAACAGGTTACCCAGTTTTGGTAACCAGTTACTCAGACAGAAATATTGATTTTTGCTTTGTTTCATTGCATATTTTCACACTTTACCTTGTTAATTCTAACTCCATTTTTGAATTCTTTGCAAGGTACATTGTTAGGCCTTCAACCTTTAATTAGCACATGATTATTGGTTTAATGACATATTATGTGATCACTTGTTAGTAAAAATTTGCGTATGATGCGCAAAGGATATTATTCTCGCATAAATCTTGTTTTCGTGCAGGTACTCTGGTATCACGCAGATGTCTTCGCTACACATTCCATTGTGTGATTGTTATCTTTTTATCTTGTATGGATTGTAATTCGTGCAGGTGCATTTTGATATTCAAATGTGTCTGCTACACATTCCAATTTTTAGTTGTTGATACCTTGATGCATATGTTAATGGTATTTTCTTTGTTGGTGCTAGCAGCTCACGAAGTCTTCCGAGTTTATTTGTTATTTCTTAGCATCTACAGATTGTTATCCGTTTGGTACATTTCCCTTCTATTTTCTCTTTGCATTTTGTTGCTTTTTAGAGATCATGAGAAGTATGGATTTTCCCGCTTTTCTTGCCATGTCAAGTAGGAATAGAGATGTATGACGGGGATTTCCGTTGCTTATATATGTCAGGAATTCCTCTGGTTTATTTAAATACCTGTTTAAGGCAATTCCACATATGTGACTTGTTTTCTACTTGTGTTTGTTTAAAATCCTACCTTTGAAGTAGGTATTCCTCACGAGTGTTTACATTTTCTCGCATTTATTCTCGATCCCCCATGGAAGTCCTCAAAAGTAGGTGAGTAGAGAGGATCCGTAATCGAGCCCCGCACATCCTAGCCCATGTTATCCTTAGCTCACATTTAACATCGATGCTTCAGATTCATGCAGATCTTGTGTATCGAGTCCGTCAAGTGGGGACGAGTTTTGCAATCAAACCCCCATGCTTTTTAAGGAGTTTGCGTTGGCTGATGATGATACTCTATGATCGTTCATACTGTCTTATGTCGCCTACATCGATCTTCTATGTCTTGGTTAGGTGTTCACTCACTTTGAATGTCACATTTTTTTATTTCATTTGTCTCCCGCTTGTTTGCTTCGGGTGATACGCTCCCCTTAGCTAAAGCATTTCTCTTGTTTCCCCCATCCCTTCGAGTCGGTATGTGTTACTCATATTTGTGTGTTTTTTCCAAAGCACTTGTTTGCTTATTTGTTTGTTATACCATGTTCCCTTAGGATAGGAATTTGTATCCCCCCTTAGGATCGCTCGATTATAGTAGCTTTCGAGCTAGACATTAGGATTATAATCCATGCATGCTAACATAGGGTAGAGATTTCCCTTTTCATCATCAACCTTAGGATCAATCCTTGTATGATAACATTAAGGATATAACTAGATAGTCTTCCTTAGATGTTTTCTTTCTTTCTTTTTCATCCTTGCATTTAAGACTAAAACTCTTTTCTTTGCAAATGCATAAAACACATAACAACTTTCAAATTCGTCTTTATGGTAAAAAATATCAACCAATACAAATTTTTTCCGCCTTCGGTCCTTTCTTCGAAACTTGAAAAGGATGTGTTATTTTCCTACTCTATGCAATACGACGCGTAATTCTCCAAAGGTCGGGTTGTATCATGTCTACTTGCTAAGAGTCGCGAATATAACATCATCCGCCTTCGGGCCCTTTTTCTTTTGAGAACACCTGGTTAGGTGAGGGCATGCTATTTCCTTTACATTACAGATGCTGAGTCTCCAATGGTCGAGTAGCGGTGGAATGATTTAATTTAACATTGTTCATTAAAAAACACAAACAAACCAAAATATGTGAGCCGAACTACGGCTGCTCTGATTCCTTAAAAGCGATACGTAGGCATTGGGGTTGGGCCCAAATGAGCACAACTTTATTTTCCCTACAATGTTTTCTCTTTTCTTTTGCATCCAATCCCTGTACAACTTAGATATAAATTCTTACACACCTATTAGATAAACAACAAGAGTGGATACCGTAGAGTACTACGGACGTGTGGGGTGCTAATACCTTCCTCTCGTGTAACATACTCCCTTACTCGATCTCTCGGTCACAAGACCGTGACTTCTTACTTACCAGGTTTACTTGATGTTTACCTTTCCCCTCCCGTGTGATAAAAAAACGTTCGATGGCGACTTTATTGATTTCATTATCGGTTGATTGGTTAGCAGGTCGTTTCAGATAACCACTTCCGGATGGCTCTGTCATAGTTTCCACACTACACCTAAAAGGCCAAGATGGATTAAGGGTTCTACAGTCCTCAACTTCAACAGACTCCCAGGTTGAAAGCAACACGTCTTCTCGATTTCTCGGTAAATGAATAATACAATCAAAGGGTCTTCCACCGAGTGGGGGATCTCATGTATCCTTTTATTTATTCCTCCCTAAAAGTTAACATGACTATACCGCCCGTCTTATCTTAAGTTTTCCCAAGTCCAAGTAGACGACTTATGAGAAATCACCAAGAACCCTGAAAACCAGGAAAATCTAGACAAACATATAATATACAACAAATAATAGCACATACACAATTATAAAAAAGGATAGGATCAACCCACTTAGAGATGGACCAGAATTTGGTCGATATGTCCCCAGTGAAGTCACCATTTTTCTGTAGTGGTAGAAATGTTGAGACTAAGCCATTTGATTGACTTAACTCGGACAGATCAAATAAAAATCACCACAATGCTTTATTGTTTCTAGAGGAATGGGAAAAAAGTGAATGAACCCAAAAAGAGAGGGGATAGAATCTAGGTAAGGGGGTTGGTTATATAAATAGAATGTATTAGCACCCTAAATATCTACGGTATTCCACAAGAACCTCTTTTAAAATATGGGTATTTTGGCTATTAATGGTGTATACAAAAATAGATGGTGGAGATAAGAAAAAAAGTGTTTTTACTATTTTTGCACCCGCCGCCATTGCGAACCTTTAGTGCCTACGTACCACCTTCCGTGCAATAGGGGATCTGGATACTTGTAGTTCACCTTAAAAAATTTAAAACACAAGTGTGTTGGTTAATTTTAAGAGACGAGACATCATCATCATATCCGAGTGGAAAACATACTTACTACCCATGATCATGAGAAAGGATAATTTTCATCATCTCAAGATGGAGGATAAAGCTTGGATTTTAAAATCCACAAAGCCTCACTCAATACCCAAGTGGAAAATATTTCAATTCACTGTATATCATAGAAGTATAGTAGCTCTCATCACTACAAAAATCGAGAAGAGTCTAATCTTTTTGGGAAAAAAAGTTTTAAAGTAAAAAGCCAAAGTGACAAACATGGTTTGAATGAGATTAATTGACTTTTAGTCTTCTCACAAAAAAATATCAAAGTATGATTAAATTGATTAAAGTTTGATTAAGAAAAGATTTTTGAAAATGCATGGACCTAAGTTCAAGTTTATTATGAAAGTGGTTCAAGTTAGAAAATAAGAAGAGTTTTGAAAAGGAGAGAGAAGATTTTTGAAATTAAAGAAAATGGGAGGAGATGAAGGGACTATCCTAAAGCATAAGGTAAAAGCTAAGGAAAAGAACCGTCTAACCAACAAGAAGCCAACACTTGACATAAAGAAGTCAATGTAGAACTCCCATCCTTTGGATTGAAATCAAGCAAGCAAAGATACCAAACATCTTAGAAATACCAAGTTTAAAATGTATTAAGTCTTCACAAAAATTGGGAAGAATAGAGGTTGTATACAGAGGAATTCTATATCACAGACAAAGCATATAACAGAATAACCTGCAAACAAATAAAATCAACCCAATGTCTTAGAGTAAACCCCAAGAACTTTAGACAAAATAATAACAGAATCAGAAAGTCTCAAGGGTAACCAAGGCTTATAATTATAAGTCCAAGTGGTCCATAAGTCCATCATGCCAAGGATAGTAACCAAAAAGTCCAAGTAACCTTAAAGTTTTTTAATGTTTAAGTTGTTTATTAAGTGTCTTCAAAAAGAAAAGAAAGCTCAAGTGAGCAAAATAAAAAGGATATAAAGATAAATGCTCAAATGGGCAAAGATAAAATGACATAAAGATAAATGAGAAAATGAGAAAATATGAAAAATATCATGAAATGTAAATGCTAAAGTAAATAGCGCATAAAAGTAAAGACATACAAATAAAGGATATAAAGTAAAAGCACAAAGTAAAAGCACAAAAATGAAGTCAATTGTTAATGAATTATAAGTTAGAGGTTAGTTGAATGACCATCTTGAAACTTGCATTTGAAAACTCATTAGAAGATTGATAAAATCAAATCTTCTCAACAATAAGTTTCATTTGCTTTTTTTTCAAGTATATCATTCATTTCAAGTACTCAATGTAAGCATATATGATCAATGATGATTAAATGATCTACTTATACCAAAATTCATGAAAAATCATTAGAGGATTTATAAGATCAAAGCCTCCTAACAATGAACCTCAAGGTTATTGGATCAAAGCTTTCAAATTAACATATTTGGACTTACAAACATAAGTTAGGGCCACAAATGATCATTTCTTGAATCGGGATAAATTTTGTGTTATGTTAAGAAATCGTAAGTGGACTTATGTAGAAGTCACACCTATTTTGAGGTCGGTCGATAGCAATATATGTACCACATGTTAGAGAAATGATACGTAGAGTACTCTTCAATAACATGTAGCACAAGTAAGAAAGGTATAAGATAAAGAGGGAGAGGGTGTATCAGATGAAATTGGGGTTTCAAATATCATCAACATCATTCATCCATTTTGGTTGATTTGGTTTTTCAACCTATCAACGCCCAAGATCCAATGAGGTTGAGGAACTTGTCCCAAGATAACATCCAAATCAGGACCAAACAAAAATAATAAAATAAAATTCAATAAAACAATATTTAAATAATTAATAAAAGGGAAATAATTAGTAAAATACACAAATTGTATCAAAACACCAAATAAAAATCCTAAAAAAATAGTCAGAGGTCAAACATGAGTCAATAAGTGTAGACAAAAAATTTCATAATTTTTTAAAGTCAGAAACTATTCTTAAAATTTAAAGAAATAAGCAAAATAAACCAATATTTGTGAAAAATATTAAAACAAAAATAAAAATAAAATAAGGTCACCAATATTAGTCAAGAGGTCATTGGATCCTTCCATAATTTTTCTAGAAATTTTTAAACAATTTAAACAAGTTAAATAAAGTGAAAAATCATAAAAAAATATCAAACTATAAAATAAAAATGTGAAAAAATAAAAATCAAAAAGATAAAAATCAAAAGTATTTTTGAGAATTTTTTCAGAATTTTAGAAGCTGAAATGATTTTTTAATGAATTTTTGAAGTTTAAAACAATTAAATCAAAAATCAGAAAATAAAAATAATGTGGACCATCTGATCATAGTAAAAACACGTTAGTAAATAGATCCAAAGGACCTGGCGCGCTATGCTTGATATGGACCTTATTGAGAAACACATATAATCTATTAAAATTAAGCCAATGAAATTAAAACAAATGTCACGCCATCATTAGTTGAAGAACGACAAGTAGGTCATCTTAAACCTCCAGACTCGTACGCATTGGATATTTATGAGTTTCTTCAAACAGAAAAAATAGAAACTAATAGTGGTATCATTGGATTCGTCTCTTCAAGAGGATCCTGACCCTACCCTCGGGAAAAAATCATTTAAACCACAACTCAGTCGATTTGAGAAAAAACAGAAGAAAAAAGTTGGAAAGGGATTTGAAAATTCGTGAGCAAAACTCACTTTCAGTTAAAAATTAATGATGCGATCAGTATAAGAGTGATAAGAGCTACATTGTAGCAACAAGTTTGGAGAGAATTGATGGAGGAATCTACTTGTTGAAGTTCAAATTCAGAGCTCTGAAACTTGACTTGGCTAACACAATTCAGGGCACCTCAAGGCTTGGTACTTCTTCTAATAGCTCCAGTGAATTTCAAGGATGAAGAATCAGCAAAGAAATTGGATCAAAAGATGTTTTAGAATTGAATCCGAAGTTGCAGAATTATGAGTTATGGAGGGAGTTCAACAGAGGTTCTATGGCTCTCTAAAGCTTGTCAAATGAGTGGGATATTATACTCTATTTATAGGGAAGTGAATGATCATGAGAAACGAGAGGAATTATGGGAAAATCGTATAAAATAGGCCATTTGTGATCATGCCAAACGTGTGACTTGAAATGCCTCAAAAAGACCTCATATCAAGTGAAATTCTTATCAAAATGCATTTGGACAATTAGTTAAGCATGTTTAGAAACTAAACCTTGAGTAATTTGACTTGTAATCCAAGTTTACCCGTGGTAAAAAACTTTTACTTGAAGCAAAAACAGATTTCATGGAGCCAACTTCAATAATGCATAACTCACTACTCAGGGACCTTTATGGGATGGTTCTTGAAGAATTTGAAAGACAAGGTTACACAACCTTTAAAATGTGCCAAGAAATACATCATTTGGATGCTTGAGAAAAAATTTATATCCAATTGAATTTGTGAAAAACACACGGATGTTTTGTACTTCGAAAAATTCTAAGTGTTAAACTTAAAAATGATCTGTAATGTTCTTCAAAATTAAATGACTTTCCACTCGAAATTTGGTCTTGATATCTGAAGATGACATGAAGTAGACCTCTTGAATTGAATTGTGTAATTTAGATCACTAAAAAATCATAAAATTTAAAAGAGTTATGGTCTTTGGAAGATGATGAACAAATTTGGGGAAAATCACAAAAGACCTATAATCTTTTCAATTCTTCAACCACTTTCCAAGAATCTTCAAGTCTTGTACATAAAAACAAAGTTGTAGTAGACATCCTAAATATTATTATGGAAAAATAATATGCTCAAGGAGATAAAAATTGACCAAGTTATGATCATTTGAAGTCAAACCCTAAAATTAAAAGGCCTTTAAAGGAGACTTGTAATCTTTCTCAACTATTAGTGATCTTCCCTTCAAAATTAGCCTTAGATTTCTGAAAAGAACTTGTTAAAGACCCTTTAAAGAAAATAATGGCTTTGGAACCAATAAAAATATCAAACAATGAGCAAGATATGGTTCTTAGAATTCAACAAACCCTAGCTCAGAGAGTGTCAAAATGACTTGAAACCCTTTTCAACTTTTGATGATTTTTCTTGCACAATTGGATCTTGTCATGTTAAGAGAGGTTGTTGTTGATGATGATAAGAATCCATAGAAAAAAGAAAAAACTCAAAATTTTGAAAATTGAGAGAGTTATGCACTTGTGATCACTAAATCAAGCATTTTCTCAATAAGGTCAAAAAATTTTGAGCCAGCCTTGAATCTCTTTGAACTTTCTTGGAAAAGTAAAGCATGATGAATCATAAGAGGCCTTGAAATGATGTTGTCTTGAATAACACTCAAAGATGAAGCTTAATTCTTAATGAAGCTTATTGAATAAGGGATGGAAATAAACACATGAACCTATGAATATTCTTGATGAATGCCACCACCAACTTTGGGGAGGTCTAGACTTAAATAAAGTGAGTGGGCTCCTTGAACCACATATATTTGATGTTATATACATGAACTTGTATATTGGACTCTTGCAATCCATTAGAGAACCATTTGATTGAGAATCACCCCTCAAACTCTAGATTAGATGGTAAGATGAATGCAATTGTGATCACCAACAATATGAACATTCAAAGTAACATATATACACATATTGATGTTAGTTAAAAGACCACATGTACAAGATACACAATTCAAGGTGCTTGGTAATCTCTCAAGAGTAAACTTAAAGAGATAACCAACCCTAATATGTGATCTTGATGCATTGTGACATGAGATGATGAGATATCTTAGGGGCGAAAATTGGGGTATAACAGGGCCCTGCAGGGCTTTGCTCGTGAAGTAGATAGGTTTCATCCCCTCGGGAGTTTCTCTAATTAGTGCAGTGCTTACAACCTCAGAGGTAACAGCCAAATAGAGGTAGATGATTTTCTCTTTCTCTGGTCGAAGAGGACCGGTGGTTGTGATAATTATAGTTTCAGGTGGGCGAAGGCTTGCTCGCATTCGTCCGTCCATCGAAAGCAATCATCTTTGTGAAAAAGTTTGAAGAGGGGGGGGGGGGGGGGGCGTGTGTTGGGCATATTTTTCTACAAAGAGGAAGAGAAGAGTGAGCATATCATTCAGGGTATGAATGGACTTCTTTGAATCGGGCGTTGGAAATTCAGAGAATGCTCCACTTTTGTCGGGGTTGGCTATAATCCCATGTTCTGTCAAGTAGAATCGAATTAATTTGCCTGACTCATTCGACCATGGCATGAAATCTCCCTCCCTCTGTCGGGCACCACCAACTGATTTCTATCCTAGGCCATCAAGACGAACAAAGTTTGATGAACACTTCTCTGTCTGCTCGAAACCAAGTCGACCAGACAACTAGAAGCTGATCTGATCACTTCTTGTAATCTACCTCGTCCTCAGAACTAACAGCTAGTTGTGGGAACATCTGCTCGATTTGACCAATTCCTGGAAGTTACTATATTTGTGGATCCAGATATCTAGGGCCAAAAATAGGAACAAATGGCTACGCGTTGAGGGCATTAAATAAACCCTTGCACTTGTGAGGGCAAGGTATTCACTTTTCACACCTTAAACCCAAATAATTTGCTTGTACCTCTTTGCTCCCACACTAACTTGATCGTCGGAATGCCTTACAAGTATAACCCCCATTTTCCTCCTCAACTTTCAAGCCAGTCAAAAATCATCCTTCAGCCACTTATAGGTTTTGATCAACCGGTAAGATCACTGGCACCATTTATAGGAATCAATCTTCCCCTTTTTCTGTCCCCGGAATTTGAAAACCAAAGATCCTTTTCATTCTTCAAACATGGTTGATCATGATGATCACCATCTATTTGGAAATTCGTGCTCTCCATGACGCGCAAGACCGATGGAAGCCAGGAGCATCCTCACCACGAGGATAACTTTGGAGTCTGCGACGACCGTACTGCATCGCTGGATTCCATCAATATTGATCACGACAACAATCCATTCTTGGATGAACAACATCCCAAGAACCTAGTCAAATACTAATCTGAGATTCTACAACCGGTCCCCGTTCCGCCGAAGCCGACCCAGCCATAGTAGCACTGATCACTGCCATTAACCAGACCAACACCCTCATCCTCCAACATCGCAAAAGGATGGGGGCTTGGGAGAATAAACAATCATGATCTCCTCCTCGAAGACACTGACAACACGATTCCCCCAGTGTATCACAACCTAGGCGTGGCCATCCACCAACAAGAGATAATCACGACATTTCTTCCCACAAGAAACGTAACCTTACGCCTCCAATGAAATACCAAGGCTCTTCGTCTTCTAAGAAGACCAAGAGAGACCACAGGGTCGACCGTGATCGATCACTATCCCCCAGACCGAGGAAGCAGCATATGAGCCCTTCCCCCTAAGACAATAATGCTCGCCGGGGAAGGAACAATCAATCATCGCCCTCATTCCCCAAAGGGAGCAACGACGACGAGCCCCGGGGTGTGTTATCGAGAGAAATTATAGAGGCACGGCTCCCGGTCGGGCTCGAGAAGCCACCTCCACTGGGATCCTACGATCGTACAGCCGATCCAAATGATCACATAGAAGATATTGACGCCTAAATCAATTACTGAGGAGTGAATGGCACGATCAAATGCAGGTTGTTCTCGACCACCTTAAGGAAAGGTGCCATGGCTTGGTACAAGAGTCTGCCCGACGAGTCCATTACCTCTTGGAAACAGTTGGGAAATATATTTTTGAGGCACTTAACTGCCTCCCGCCAACATCTGAAATATTTGGTGTCATTGGAAGTGATTATCCAGGGCAGAGATGAGTCTCAATGAGCATATATCAAGCACTTTAATAAAGAAGTCGTATAGGTATCAACGACTGATGCCATGAAGAAATACCAACTTGAGCGTGGGCTTCATCCCTACAACGACTTTACAAAAGTTATAGGCATCGAAACTCCAGCCATGCTCGACTCCCTCCTCCTTAAGGCTCAAGCATACATTCAGTATGAAGAGAAGGAAGCGGCCGACAATGCAAGGGACTCAAGGCACCGAGAGAATGCCCAAGTCCTCAAAAAGCAACGATCCCTCGACATTCCGTCGGGGGGGGGGGGGGGGAGAAGAAGAGGGAAGACAAATCCCGAGACTCCAAAGATTACAAGGGGTCTTGTGGCCGGTTCCATGACTATACTCCCCTGAATTCCTCAAGGGAGCATATTCTGACCGATTGCACCAGCTCAGAGTTCAAGCAGGTCAGGTTGCGCTTTCCTTGCCAGACACCTGCCAAGCCCGAGACCGACAAGAGCAAATATTATAGGTTCAACAAGAGCCATGGGCACAACACCTACAATTGCATCCAACTCAAGGATGCAATCGAGATACTGATATGAGACGGGTACCTCTAGAAGTATAAGAAGAAAGATGGTGCTCACGAGGAGCCTCCAGAAACAAAGAGTGTCGAGGAGGCGAAGGATTCCCTCGACAACAACATCATACTAGTCTCCTTGAGCATCACTAGGCCGAAAGATTTCTATTTCCCCAGCATGTAGGATGTTCCGCTTTACTTTTCCTCACATAGTCCCTGGGAGTCTTTCTTTGCAACAATGGTCATCTCAGACAAAGAATTCAATAAGCATACAGTGGGTTCCGTGAAGAGAAGGTTTGATCAACTGATAAAATCCAACTCTAACATGGACGCCACCCTCAACAAGTTAAAGGGAGGCTCACATCCCCTTGCATTTACAGGGAGGAACTTTCAGGAAGAGCTACCAACTCGACCATCTTATTGCTCGTATGAGCACACATGGAAAACTTTGATGTTCGGCACATCCTAGTCGACCAGGGAAGCTCAGTGGATATAATGTACACCCAGCTATTCCCTATCCTACAGCTGAACGAGAGCCATTTGAACTTATATGTAGGCTCATATCTTCAAGGCTTCAATGGGTCCTTCACCAAACCCTAGGGATATGTCGAGCTAATTGTCACCTTCAGAAGACGGGTAATGATTAGGGCAATCAAGACCCAGTTTCTAGTAGTGGATTGCACGTCTCTTTATCAATGCATCTTCGGGAGGCCCGCTTTAACCGAACTGATGGTGGTTCCCTCCACCGTGCATCTCAAGATGAAATACTACAATGCCGAAGGCTTGGTCGCCACCCTCCATGGGGATGTCGAAGCAGCAAGAAGGTGTTTTAAAGCTTCGTCCAAGGGCCTGAGCTCCATCAATGCTCAGCCTCGAATAGCCGTCGGGTCCACTCTGCCCTCCAGCTCCGAGGAACCCAGACCGCTACCAAGGGTCGACACCATCGACCTAGACAGCCGCTTCTCCAAGGAAGATTTCGTAGAACGGAAGAGAAAAGGGAAAGAGCCCATGGTCAAAGGGGAAACCTCATCCCCAACTATAGATAGCCAGGAGCCTTCGGATTCCATGCGACCCATCCCAGACAGGGACTTTGAGATCATCCCCCTCGGGATCGATCCCTCCAGAGGAGTAAAGATTGGCACCAACCTCCCCGACTTGGCGAAGAGACATTTGGAAGCATGCTTGAGGGATAGTGTTGATCTGTTCTCCTACACTGCCGCTGAGATGCCCAAGATGGACCCAGAAATTTCCTGTCATCATCTGACTGTAAATCCTACCCTTAAGGCGGTTGCTCAGCGTAGGTGAAAGTAGTCTCTCGCAAAGACGGAGGCTGCCGAGCAGGCCTGTAAAAGTCCTCTTAGAGGCACATTTTATTTTTGAAACCCAGTACACAACCTAGCTCTCAAATGTAGTCCTCGTTAAAAAATCTAATGGAAAGTGTTTTATGTGCATTGATTACACCGATCTCAATCGGGCTAGCCCAAAAGATCTTACCTCCTCCCTAATATCGACAAACTAGTTGAAAATTTGGCCAGATTAAAATTATTATCTTTCATAAATGCATATTTTGGATACAACAAGATTACCATGGAAAAAGTGGATAAAAAATATACAACATTCATGACCGAATCAGGAAACTATTACTACAATGTAATGCCCTTCGGCCTAAAAACACGGGCGCTACATAACAACACATGATGAATAAATTATTCTGCAACGAGATAGGTGACATGCTCGAAGTCTACATGGACGACATGATTGTCAAATCAGCAGAAGAGGTCAAACATGCCCTCCACCTAAAGAAAGTCTTAGAATAAGCCAGAAAATGCCAGATGCAGTTTAACCCAGAAAAATGCACTTTTTGTAAGAATAAGATTTGGTTCTTCAATATTATCTCTTAGTTTTGATAATAACAAATGAGTATAATTGTATGAACAATTTTGTTGTACTAATTTTTGTTATTATTGAGTACTTAAAAAACAGGTTCTGCTTCTGATGGATGGCGTGGCCAAGACATTAGAATAGAAATGATTTCGCTTCTTTGCTACATAAGTTCTGCTGAACAGTAGCAAGACACTCCAGAAGGCTCTGAAGTGTAAGCACTGATATTTGTCGGAAGAAACTAGTCAAAATATATGAAGATAAAAGTTGTTACCTATGTCCAGATGCTGAAGACTCAGGCTTATAAAGAAAATATGTTCTAAGGAAACCAGTCAGAAGATCTGAAGGCAGAAGTTGTAAACTAAAGTACAGATGTTGAAGACTCACTTTCTAAAAGAAAGTGTGTTACAAAGAAGACAAAGTTAAAAGATCCGAAGACAATGTTTCTAACTGAAGTCCAGATGTCGAAGAGATCGTGTTTCTAATAACAAGGCTCTGAAGATAAGGATTATTATAGAACCAAGTGCTAAAGATTCTAAAGAGAGAAGGTCTGAAGATTCCAAAGACTTGAAGTTATAAAGGTCAAAGGTTATCTACAAACAGGTTCTGAAGACCAAGTGATGAAGACTCTAAAGAGGAAATTCTTAATACTCTGAAGACTTGAAGCTCTTCTGATCCAAAGGTTTGCTACAATAGGTTCTCACGACCAATTGATGAAGACTCTGAAGATGCAGTTTTGAAGACTCTGAAGACTTGAAGTTCTGAAGACCTTATGTTATGTTATCGCTTCTAATATCATGCTCGTAGAAGCCTCTGAAGTGAAGAAGGAAAGAATATAACGGTAACACAATACAATAGTACACAGTATGAAAAACTTTATGCCACTACCTCTCCACTAACTTGAAGTGTGGAAAAGATAAAGATGTCGTAGTACTACTTGTAATGACTCCTTTTTAAATAGCCAATGACCTATTTTTCTTGGCTGTATAAGAAAATAATTGTATGCTTAATATAGTGTTGTTCATTGGTTATTTAGTTAGTTGTTTGCTCAACACATGATGCTGAACGAGCTGAATATTGATGAGCCTGCCATAGGCTGCTTGGTTGGGTGCTAAAATCTGCAAGTTGAAAGTCACAAGTTATTGATGTTCAAGTTAAAAAGAAAAGCTATCATTATTAGAACACAACCAAAACAAAGCTATCATCCACTATAACAATATGAAGAATTATACAAGATGTTATTCAATTTACCAATCATATACATCTTGGAAGAATCATGAAAAAGTAAGGAGTTGTTGCTCGTATCTTGCTTAATGAAGAAAAAATATAAAGATGAAGACTTCTTCAAGATGTAATTCAAATCATCAATCATATATACTTGACATAATTATGAAGAAGAAAGGAGTTGTTGCTCATAGTTTTCTCAACAAAGAAGATGAAGACAAGAAGACTATAAGATGCTACACTTGTTTTAGATTAGATTAATCTTTTTAGAAATATGAAAAACACATGAGTTGTTGCTCAGATTATTTTATTTCTTAAGATCTTCATGTAAATTGTTTGTACACAAGAGTTGTTCCTCAGAATTGTGTCAAATAATATGTACTTTAATTAGGAGTAATCTTCTTGATGAAAAGCACTCATGTAATCTCCAGAAAAACCATTCTGTTTAGAATTAGTCAGCACCTCAAGTGATTAAGTAAAGATCAGAAGACTTGAGAATTCTTTAGCTGCGGCCATCATAGATGAAATCCTGGTAGTGGATTCTATTGGGTCAATGGTAGTCATATCTCAAAGAGGACTAAGTGAAGGTCAACCTTCTGAGATCACTGATGGATATTATTGGAAGGAAATCCTAATAGAAGATTCTGGAGGATCAATTTTGTTGGGTCATTAAACGTTATATCTGGTTTGGATCCCTGAATGTTTCATTGAATGTTAGTCATCGGCGATTACCCGTGTGATTGTAATCAAATTGATTATAGTGGATTAAGTCCTTGAGTTCAAGGTGAAATCACCTCGTAAGGGTGGACTGGATTAGATTGGGGGTTTCTCAAGTGAGCAAGGATATATCGCGTGTTCTTTAATTTTTCTTACGCTTTAGAGTTGATATTTCTTGAACTTAATTAGAAGCATTACTTAGAAGTAACAATCATAAGCATTATTCAACGAATAATTCTTAGAGGTGAAAGTTTTACAAGGAAAACCCAATTAAACACCCCCCTTTCTTGCATTTTATTCACACCTTCAATTGGTATCAGAGCCCTATTCTGTTATTGATGGATATTTGAACACCTAACATTGTCGGATAAAATATCCTGATTCTTTGTGAAGAAATACTCTAAGGTGATAGTTATTTAATTTTCAACTACTGTCTAAATCAAGAAAATTGAAGAACAAGCTAATAGGAAAAGATTCATCAGATAAGAAGTTATGTATGTTGAATTCTTTTGATTAAGTTCCATTGAGAAATATGAGATGTTTTCATGAAACGGATTAGTCCACCCTTGACTTTCTCATAAGACCTCATTAGGAATATTTTCAAAAGAATAAAGAATGTTATCTTATGATATATAAGAACCTAGTGATAAAACCGTCTACCAAAGAAGATAGAAGATCTTATACAGAAGATCTAATTATTGAATCTATTGAAAGAAACTTTGCAGAAGTCAAGACATTGTTGAGGAAAGAACGCTCATTAATGCATCAGAAGTTTGGTCAAAAACTAACTCTAAACAAGTTATATCAGCATTGAAAGAACAAGATTGTTAATTAGAAAAGTAAAACTTTTAATTAGAACAAATTTTGCAATTTGTTCAAGAAATCAAACATCAGAAGACGTTAGGCAATGACAGTTAACCTTCTGTCGAGAACATAAGCTCTCAGAAGTTCATGAAACATTGACCTTCTAAAAAATAAGCTTCTGTTCAAAGAAAGCTTGACACGCAGATGGATGATTCTGATAATAAAGATCAGAATATTTGTGCTCTGGGGATTCTCTCGAAAAGGTCAGACGGATGATTCTAAATAGAAGAATGACGAGATCGTCTGAAGAGAAAACTTTGATTCTAGCTCTCATAATAGACATTAAAATTTATAAGAAGATTATTCTTCTCAAATCAAAAAACTGAGAATACTCAAATAGATAAGAGGAATCAATATGAAGATAATTCAGAAACTCTGAAAGACTTCTCTAAAGAAACATAAGAAGAAAGAAGTAAATCAGAAGTTGTATTTAAGAGAAAAGCTTAAGTTAAAGAAAAGGTTAAAGGCATATGGAAAATCTTCAATGACATGACAAGCTGATCAGAAGCTCTATCAAGGACAAGCTAAAGTCAAAAGCAGAATGGAGGGCACTCAGATAAGAGAATTCATCGTAAATATTTCAAAATCTCAAAGGTATGTTTTCTTTTATATATAACTAATTAGAACTTCTGATATTTCTACAAGTTAGAAGATGTTTTTAAAACAGAAGCATTCTAAATGATAACGCAACTCGAAGTTGTAAAATTTCTGATTAAGTGAATAATTCATGATCTGGAACATTCTTTCTTCCAAGAGAAATATCTTTAAATAATTCTCTAGACAATGTGAACTCGTAAGTCCTCTTGAGAAGGAGCCGAATATTTTACGCATGATGTATGTAATGATAGCCTCTCTTTCAAGTAACTATGTTCAATGTTCTTCTAACTCTTCTCCAGTTTGTCACCTCTAAATACTAATTTACTCAAGTACTTATTTAGAACATGTATGGTACTCCATCTTTATGAAGACTGATTCACTCCATTCCTTTTTCTTGAAATTATTGTCCTGTGTCAGTGATCTATGTCATTCTTGCAGATCAGTACAACTTCTATCACCCTCTTAAATGTATATATATATATATATATATATATATATATATATATATATATATATATATATAGTAATTCATCATATTTATCTTATTCTCTTATAAACTAATTCCTATCAAGATTCTTCATCTCATCTGATTCATCATGCCTTAACCAACCTTTCTTGGAAATGAAGATCTTCTTGAAATCACCATCGAAAAACAAATTGAAATTTCCTCTCTTGAAAGTAAAATTGCTTCCAACATCTCAATTGTGTTCTATTTTTCAGCAATGGACAATAACTTCAACATGCTAAAGAAACCTGTTTATGTGAATCTTATTAAAAAGTTCTTGAAGCATGTTTATCTTGACTCCTATATCTTTGAAATTCCCATCACCATTACTCCCTTATCAATCATTCTTGGCACTGGATTTGAGAATGTAGGTGCCACAGTTGACTATGTCAAGTCTAGGTTTGTGATGTCTGACAAATTTTATTCTCTTCATGATATGTCATCAAGATATGAACATATCAATCCTGAAAATCTACTTCCCGTTCCTAAAGCTTGGTTCAAGCTTGTATTGTCCAACTTTCTTCCCAGGGGGGATAATCAAGACCTTCTGAGGTATGATGACCAAGCACTCATCTTTCTTATGATGAATAATAATCGTGTAAGCTTGCAACAGTCAATCTTCATCTATATTTGAAAATCTATCTCCGAGTCCAGGAATCACATAAAGTATTATATTCCTTACGAATGAGTTTTTTCTGAAATTATTTTCCAAGAGGGAATAATGGATATGTTCAAATAAATGATAGCAGAAGTTAGTCCACAAAACTATCTTGAAGATTGCTTGATAAAATCTAAGTGTGATATTTTCATTAGCTAGGAAAATATGACGTGTCTCTTCGAAAGCAGGATCATTTTTCATATCATTTGTTTAGTTTTTTTTTTTAATTTAAAAACATGTATCTGTTGAAGTGTTTTAATTAATGAAGCTTTTATTTTGTATTAATTTTTTGTTGTTAATTATGCACTATTATGATATGACATGTAACAAGACAACATACTCTCTTATACGTATTTGAGAAATAGGTCTAAAAATCTTTGGCCATCACTTCAAAATAAATCTTCCCAAAACCATATTTAATCATCTAAAACACTCCATTGAAATATCAAGAACTCAGATTCAATCCTATATTCCTTATGGAAGGATACTATCTGAAATAATAATCCAAGACAGTGTGTGAGAGTTGATAAATAAAAATGGACCAGATAACACATTGGTTGAAGAATATTGCGCTAGGATTGATATTGTTCAAGATTTTGATAATTGAAATCTTGGCTATAATGGTTTAGAAAATTTAAAGTTTTCTTCTACTTTGTTTTTCTTTTCTCTTAATGTACTCTAATGTTTTATTCTATCTGATATAAAAGACAAGATTATCTTTTTGATGATGTCAAAAAGGGGGAGAAGTATAATAATTTTGATGAACCCAAAGAAATGCATTATAATAAATGAATGATATAAAATGATATGCACTTACCACTAACGTGTGCTTGTCTATTTGATAATTAACTAAGGAACTATGAACAAGTTCACTAGGCATTCTAAGCAGGTCAAAATGAAAGAACTCTGTTAAATTTCTTAAGAACTGATTGTTCATATATTAGAAGAGGTACACTCTATGTAAATATGTTCAAGAATCAGATAGTCCAAATATTGTTTAGAAGTTGAGAACTTTCTGAAAGTTAAAGTTATCTTGATTTTGGTAACATAATGTTCAAAAGATGTATAATGTCTAATAATGTGATAATCAGAACATAAGAATCAAAAGCAGAAGCATATGTCTTCCAGAAGAACAAAGATAATCAGAAGTTTAAGATTGTCTGAAAGTTGAAGACTGTCTGAAATTATTAAAGTCAAGTCTATCAAGATCTCGACATCTGATCTATTGGAACCAAGGGAGTTTTTACTCAAATGGTTCAGATTCAGAATATTCGATCTTCATCAAATCATTGACTCGGGGGGAGTACCATAAAAAGGATAAGCATTTCTTACCCTTCTAAATTTCATTGATAATGATTATACGTACAAAATTGTGTTATCAAAATACATAGTTTTGTCATCATAAAAAATGGGGAGATTGTAAGAACAAGATTTGGTTTTTGCAATATTATCTCTTAGTTTTTATGATAACAAATGAGTATGATTGTATGAATAATTTTATTTTACTAATGTTTGTTATTGTTGAGTACTTAACAATCAGGTTATGCTTCTGATGGATGGTATGGCTAAGACATTAGAAGAGAAATGATTTTGCTTCTATGCTACATAATTTCTGTTGAACAGTAGCAAGATACTCCAGAAGGCTCTGAAGTGTAAGCCATGATATTTGTCTGAAGAAACCATTCAAAAGATCTGAAGACAGAAGTTGTTACTTATATCAAGATGCTGAAGACTTTAGCTTCTA
This sequence comes from Vicia faba, assembly GCA_948472305.1. Classification (NCBI taxonomy): domain Eukaryota; kingdom Viridiplantae; phylum Streptophyta; class Magnoliopsida; order Fabales; family Fabaceae; genus Vicia; species Vicia faba. The sequence continues at coordinate 1,013,835,479 of OX451735.1, forward strand.
AAGACAATGTGTGATACGGTGGCAGAACCGATTATTTGATACTGGTTTCCATTTTGCGTTTTTTGTTCACAAAATGTCACGGTAAGCAAGAGTCCCCATAGACTTTTATTTTATCCAATCATGGAAAAGGGAAAAGAATAGAAAGAACCTTTTTTCGAGATATTCTGAGTACGGGGGGTAGATTATAGAAAGAGAAGGTGTTAGCACCCCTTCTATCCGTAGTTATCTATGGGCTCTTAGGTACTTGCTCATCTTTTAAAATTTCTTGTGTTTGTGTGCTTGTTTTTTAAAATGTTTTACTTTATGATAACCCTTGTATCGGTCCTCAAGGGTGTGGAAGTTGTTTTGAAAATTTTGTTTGGAAAAGGTGTTAGTGTGAAAATATTTGTTTTGAACAAGTACTTAAGATTCTACCTACTCAAAAAATGGATTGTTCGCTTTATTTCCTTTAGACAACGCTATCCTACTATTAAGGAGTAGGTAGCACCACCATTGGAGTTGTAAGGGACATTCGAAAGGGACAAGTACAATCACTAAAGCAATAGTTAGAAAACTTTAGTAGTAACCCTATAGTCTTAAGATCTTTCAAAGGCAACATTTCTGAGGCAACATTCGAATGGGACACTTTGATCTCTTTAGATTGGAGGGCAACCACTAAAATCTCCTATGCTTAATGATTGGGTACCGAAGGCAACCGAAGTGAGGTAAACTGTAGGAGTGAATGTGTGTATATGATTTGTTTTATCTTTGCACATTAGGTGATCTACCGTTTTAATTTTCCAGACATTCTTGCCATACAATCCTATTATCCATGCATCTAGACAGTAAAAGGTTGCGGAAATCAAAGTGCGAAAAGGAAAACCTAGCTATTACAAGGCTTCAGGGAGGGGGGTTAATTACATAACCAAAAATCGGGGATTTAAATGGTAGATAAAAACCCTAGATTAACTATTACAAACCATGAACAATTACAAAATAATGGACAAATAATTAACAGGCGCGCGGCGAATTAAATACGAGGGCGATTGAAAAGATAACCTAAAACTCTAATTGCGAGAAAAATATTTTTGTTCTTGTGGAATTTTATTTGAGAAAACATTTAATTGCAAATTAATTAAACCTAATTTCTAATTGTTTTTCAATTATGAAAGAAATTAAATTAACCTAATTTCCTAATTAAATTAATTAATTAAAGAAATAGAAAATATTTTGCAAAGAAAAGAATATTTTGTGTATTTTTGGTTTTTGTATTTGAGAAAAAGAAATTTAATTGTAAAATTAAAACCTAGATTCTATTTGATCTTAAATGAAACAAAAATTAAATTTACCTAACTTGCTAATTAAATTAAATAATTTATATTTAAAAAAAAAAACTTTTTTTGGTATTTGTGATTTATTGATTTTATGATTTTTAAAAAAGGGTAATTAATTTGGTGGAAAAAAAATAATTAAACAAAAAAATTAAAATAAAAAAATAACAAAGAAAAGAAGAATATGGGCCTGTATACTAGCAATTCTAGAGGGTGAGAAACTAAATTTTCAAGCCCATTAAGCTCCAAGCCCAGTCAACCACGCTGGATTTTGTGCAAGCGTTGACCTGAGGTGTACCAAGGACATTCAGGGGAGAAGCGTGAGATCTGGCCAGCAGTGCATCCAATTGCTGGGCATTGAGGTTGTATGGAAGGCGTGTGAGGGAGTGAAGCATTGGATTTTCCTGAAATAATTAGGAAAATAATAAAATGCACACGCCTGGGATCGAACCCAGGACGTATGCATCAAAGGTTTGCCTCCCGACCATCTGCGCTGCTGGTTCTTTTGTTAACACAAGTAAACAAAATATATTATATAATATAAAAATGCAGGATGCCTAGAAAAAATGCATGAAAATTCAAATCAACCGGTCATGGGCTGCCACGCATCACCTTCTTCACTACAACTGTCGTCTTAGGTTAAAGACTTATACCTACGGACAATCAACCATAGCTAAAAACCTGCAATTCTCAAAAATCAACACAACACATGATAAATGAATTCCAGTTACATGGATAAAACCGCCTAGATTTCACGAGCATCCTAGTACTCTTTTCTATGGCCAATTTTACTTGTATAACAAAACCCTAAAAACATCTCAGAAACCCTAACAATGGCAACTATGGATTCCTGTGCGGTAAATGCAATTAAAGGGTACAGGTAGCTTGCAAACAAGATGATAAACACAAATATATGATTAGCATGCGTTTAGGATGTGTAAAACATTGAAATCGAGTTTGAGTTTTAGGGTAAATCGTGATGCTTTTAGGGACGATTTTTGGATGCTTTGAGGCTTGTAAATGATGTTGTTAGCTTCCTGGGATGTCCAGGAACGTATTGCTAGCCTTGAAACTCCTTGAGGATGGCTCTAAGATAGATTTTGATCTCACACTTTTATCCAAATTTTTGAGTTTTCTTCCTGGCTTTTCACGGCTACAAACCCTGTGCTTATGATCTGGAATTGTTGTATACATATAGTAGAGAATATTAGGTCAATAAAATTGCATCATATCTTTGAGAATTATGAAAATGTGATTTGATTCATGTATGATATCTTTCCAAAATAAGCTTCAATCCAATATTTTCCAATCCTAATGAGTCTTGCACGAATTGGTCATCATGTTAGCTGTACATAGACTCCAAATGTGCATAAAAATCCCAAGATTTGATTTGCTTTTATTATTTTAACATTTAATTTGATTTATTTTGATTTAAATGAATAAAAAATCAAAATAAATGATAAAATTAATAAAATAATAGGTGGAAAAGCTCAGGGGTCGTGGGTCCTACTAGAAACATGTTTCAAACAAGAAAACATGGGCCCCTTCGGAAAAGATGCAAATTTGATCAATGTTGACTTTTGACAATTTTCCAAAAATTTCCAACTTTGACAATGCACACCTCTCTCAGTTTTGTCTCTAAGAGGGTGTTCTTGGACTTTTTAGAAAGCTTTGGATTTCCCCTAAACAACCCTTTTAGTTTCATCTCAATTGGGTCTTCCATGTTCATGTATGAAGCTTTGACCCAAAAGGTGTTTTTCTTGACTTTTTAAAAAAACCTATAATGTAAAAATTAATATCTTTTGATGAGTGCATATTTTGAACTTGTGGGATGAATATGAATTATAGGGAATTGAATCCTATTAAAAATGAGCATTAGATGGAAAACTTATGATAAAGTATGAAGAAGTTATGCTTGGTCAACGTTGGGTTGACTTTTCCTACAAAACCCTAATTTAGCAACTTTTGGGTTTTGATGATTTTGGAGCATTCCTTAAGGAATCATGATCAATCCTTGATCAAATGATGAAATTCACTTCAAAATGTGGATGTTGACCAAAAATCTTGAAGTTTGACTGTATGTGGGTCACATTTGACTTTTGACCTAATATAGTCGATTCTCAAGCATCTGAGCAGTTGACTGAGCAAACTTCTTGTGCAAGGCATGAGACTTGACATGGAGAATCTTGGGAACATATTAGGGCCTTGGAGAGAATTTGGGGCCTTTATGGTTCACACATCTGATGAAAAGGGAAACCCTAATTTGAGGTATACTGCCTTAGGAGAGAGTTTGTCTGGTCAACTCTTGGACTTCCTTGAGCAACTTGGGGACCTCAATTGACATTTGTAAGGTAAAATGGGAGGGAAAATATTAGGGTACAACAGCTTCCCCTGTTCAATCTTCCTAAACCTGCGGATGTAGATTGGCTTGTCTGCCTTTCGAAATCTGAAGGTGGAATATGATTGAACAATAAAGTGCCCCAAAATTTGAACTCGCATGAAGTGGAACTCGACCTATGACATCGGGAATGGGCTTATAGATGTGTAGCGGTGAAAATCGAAGATCAAGCTATTAATTAACTTGACTCACAAAAGCAAGATTCGCCACCGCGCTTTATTATTTCCAAGGGAAAAGGGAAAAGAGCGAAATAAAACCCTAAAAACATGCAATGTAAAGTCATATTTAAAAGTAATGAAAATACAATGCGTTTTTTTAAAAAGAGATCAAGAGTTCGGGGGTTGGTTATGCAATGGGAAGGTATTAGCACCCAATGCATCTGCGGTACTCCGCAGGAACCTTTTGAAATATCTGTTTTTTTGGTTTAAAATTGTTTGTTATATACAAGGGTGTATTTATCTACAAATATGTTTTCCTAAGGGGAAAAATGAGTTTTTTATTATTGCGTTCGTGAGGGTTTCGCGACCCTTTGCCTACGTATCCAATGAAGGAATCAAAACACCGTAGTTCCTCTAGAAAAAATTTGATTTGTTTGTGTTTTTTAGTGGGCGACATTAACGCACGCATTCTAGCAATAGGCACGACCGGTATCGCGGTAGAACGGAGATAACATGCCCTTGGGGGAGTTTTGATTTGTTGAGTGTTTTTGCATATTTTAAAGTATATTCAAGTAACGATTAAAGAGTGTTTTTTTTTGTTTTTTTGGTTTGTTTATTTGTTGATTTTATCTTGCCTAATTACTAGCATTTGTACAAAGTAAATAAAATGCAGAAAGATAAAAACCTACGGTATTACAAACATATCAAAAGGCATAAAAAATATGAAGGAAAATAAAAAAAGTAAGAAAAATGGGTGTCTTTCGACCCAGGCAGTAGCACACTTCGACTGGCATTCTGTTGGCCTCCTTCGATTGGGGCTGGCACCAGTGAGATCACGTCTTTCGATTGGGCCTTGGCAGGGGCGAAGTCCTGTCCTTCGATTGGGCAAAGGCAGCAGCAAGTTGTATCCTTCGACTGGGGCTTTGGCAGGGGAGAGGTCCTGTCCTTCGATTGGCATGGCAGTCAGTGTATGGCGAAGTGTTTTGATTCTGCCTTGTTGACTTCCTTGACTGGAGGTTTAAAGCAGTGAAGGAATGTCTTTCGATTGGACATGGTTTGCCTCCTGGTTGTCTATTTCATTTGACCTGGAGAAAGGTGGCAGAAGCCAGGAGCTTCGTTCTCTATTTCCTGTTTCCTGTTACTTTCATTTCAAACATTAAATGGCAACATGGCCTGAGGCCATACTAGTAAAACAGTTTAATAATTAAAGCTAGTTCAAGTAAACAGTAAGCAAAAACGAAAGAGGTAGTTCTGAAAGGTATGTTAAAAATGTGGAAACAAAAGGAACAGTATGTACATGCTTGAAACGAACAAAGGTATTATTTACATGTTATGCTGGAAATGAAAAGTTCAAGGGTAAGAGTGACTTACCTGGCTTCAGGCTGGAACGTGTGCTGGGCAGTAAGGTGGTTGCCTGGAAAAGAAAAAGCAAGTGATGCTTCTTTGATTTGAAGGTGACTGCAGCATGATTGTTCTTCAGAATCGAAGGAAGTAAGTGTTTGGGGATTCTGGATTTTGTTCTCACAAGTATTGAAGGGACTTGAGAGATTTTTGTGTTTGGGAAAATTTGGTGTTTTTTGAGAATGTGTGTTGATGCTCTTCAGAATCGAAGGAGACTGAAGTGAGTGGGATTCTATTTTTTTTTATTTCTCAAGTGTTTATGAACTTTGAGAATTTTTCTGTGTTTGAGAAAATTTGGGAGGGGTTCGTCTGGCCAAAAGTCCTATCTGAACATGTTGTGAAGCCTTGTATTTATAGGCGAGGTGGCTGAAGCTTTGATATGTTTTTTAGGGGAAAACAAAATAATGTTTGAATTATTTGCGTATACTGCCCCCTTGTTTTCTTCAATGCAATTCTTGTGCACTCCATTTTCGTGCAAGTACAGGACTGTCAACGCAGGCTTTTCAGTCTTTTGGAGTTTAGTGGCAGGTTGGTGCAGGACTGTGCAGCAGTTTTGTGGCTTGAGTTTGGCAGTATATGGGAGGCCACTTGTGTGCTCTGAGTACGTTGCTTCGAAGGGTTTGGTGGTCCAACTTGTGAATTGAAGGAGGCTGTATTTCCAAATCGAAGCTTGTGTTCGAAGGGAGACTGTATTGCCCATCGAAGCTTGTGAATCGAAAGAAGCAATGTTGCCCAATCGAAGCATGTGGATCGAAACAAACAATATTGCCCAAACGAAATCTTGTGTTTGAAGGATGCAATGTTTCCCAATCGAAGCATGTTTGCAGACAGTAAACTTGTCCAATCGAAAGAAGGCTTGCAGGCAGCACTCTTGGTGAGTCGAAATAGGCTTGCAGGCAGCACTTGTCCAATCGAAGCAGGCTGAATCGAAGGAGACCTGTCAACACATGAAATCAACCCAAAAAAACACACATTTCGTGCTTGGTTAGAAGTTAGTGATACATAAGAATGTTCAAAACACTTGACAATTTCTGCATAATAAAAGCTCGAAGGTGAGAGGTTTAAACTAACTGTATTTAGTGACCTTGACCTTTGTATAAAAATGCAAAAATGCAAATGGGATCTTAGGTCAAAAATTGGGGTACAATAGCTGCCCCTATTTAAGTTTCTTCTATCTGGAGATATGAAGATTGGGATCTTCATTTCGACGAGATTGAAGGGACTTAAATATAGAATACACAATTTTTGGCCTTAAGATACCGCAATTATGTTTATGATATGATATGAATGCAATGCTCTGAATTTTATGGGGAATGACGCCATATGAGACAGACTAATGCTGGAGAAACCAAGCACATTATACAGTAACCCCACAGAGGAAGAGGTTGTAACTCCACTGGGGAAACAGAGTCATAGATTTCAAATGAGAGACTCTTGAATGATTTACATCAGTGTTGAGACTGGAAAAGAAATGATTTGCATCAGTACGGAGACTGGAAAACAAAATGATTGACATCAATACTAAGACTGAAGAAGAAATGATTTACATCAGCACTGTGACTGGAAAAGGAAATGATTGACATCAGTATTGTGACTGGAAATAAACATCTCTGACTTCTGAATTTCACCAAGAATGGTAACACAATCCTTTTTTAACCAAGATATCGCTTGAAAAGGATAAAATGCAAACTTCCCCATGGGACTTTTCCGAAGGGATGCCATTTGCTGAGTAGACAATATTGTTGGGGACACACAAGCTGCTCAAATAAAGAGGCCGCCACTTGCTTCCTTCCAAAAATACTATGACATATAAGCTGCTCAAATAATGAAGCTGCCACTTGCTGTCTTCAAAGAATACCATGACATACAAGCTGCTCAAGTAAAGAAGCTACCACTTGCTGTCTTCAAAGAATATTAAAGCACACAAGCTTCTCAGAAAGAAGCTGCCACTTGCTGCTTATAACCCACAACCTGCTCATAAAGAAGCTGCCACTTGCTGTCTTCAAATAATATCAAAGCACACAAGCTGCTCATAAAGAAGCTGCCACTTGCTGCTTATAACCCACAAGCTGCTCATAAAGAAGCTGCCACTTGCTGTCTTCAAAGAATATTAAAGCACACAAGCTGCTCATGAAGAGTCTGCCACTTGTTGCCAATAACCCACAAGCTGCTCATAAAGAAGCTGCCACTTGTTATCTTCAAAGAATATCAAAGCACACAAGCTGCTCATGAAGAGTCCGCCACTTGTTTCCAATAACCCACAAGCTGCTCATAAAGAAGCTGCCACTTGTTGTCTTCAAAGAATATCAAAGCACACAAGCTGCTCATATAGAAGCTGCCACTTGCTGCTTATAACCCACAAGTTGCTCATAAAGAAGCTGCCACTTGCTGTCTTCAAAGAATATTAAAGCACACAAGCTGCTCATGAAGAGTCTGCCACTTGTTGCCAATAACCCACAAGCTGCTCATAAAGAAGCTGCCACTTGTTATCTTCAAAGAATATCAAAGCACACAAGCTGCTCATGAAGAGTCCGCCACTTGTTTCCAATAACCCACAAGCTGCTCATAAAGAAGTTGCCACTTGTTGTCTTCAAAGAATATCAAAGCACACAAGCTGCTCATAAAGAAGCTGCCACTTGCTGCTTATAACCCACAAGCTGCTCATAAAGAAGCTGCCACTTGCTGTCTTCAAAGAATATTAAAGCACACAAGCTGCTCATGAAGAGTCTGCCACTTGTTGCTAATAACCCACAAGTTGCTCATAAAGAAGCTGCCACTTGTTGTCTTCAAAGAATATCAAAGCACACAAGCTGCTCATGTAGAGTCTGCCACTTGTTGCCAATAACCCACAAGCTTCTCATAAAGAAGCTGCCACTTGTTGTCTTCAAAGAATATTAAAGCACACAAGCTGCTCATGAAGAGTCCACCACTTGTTACTTTCAAAGATATCCATAAAATATCGTGAAGATATTGTTGGAGGTTAGAATCAATAATTTCATCAAGGATGGACAAACTGCTCATGAAGAGACCGCCATTTGTCATAACATGAAGAAATTCATAAATAATCAAACTGCTCAAATAAAGAGTCAGTCGCTTGTTGTCCCGTCGATATTGCAGAAGAAGGTTATGATAACACTACTAGGGAATAAAGTTCATCTTCAATGGGGAACCATGAATAAATCCTTCCTGAGGAGACCAAGTATTTACATTGCAAAATAAATGCACTCTCCATCTAGGTTTCACAGCCTAGAGAGATCCACAGGGTATCGTTCACAAGAGACAAAGCTCAATCCAGGAATGAACTGAAGAGAAAATAGTCAAACAAGACTCCACCCAATGAGGAAATAACTCAAATGGGGATTTATCCTATCCAGAGATGGAAAAGGAAAGCTAAAGCAAGATTCTTCCACGAGAGTTAACTCAGTGGGGAATTAGAAAGGAGGCACACTTTCTGCTTAAGTTGACACTCTATTTGGAAAGATCAAATATGTTATTTGAATAGACATAACCAAGGTATACGAACTCAAAGACATCAACAAATACAAATGTGCGTGCATGATGCAAGTGTGAATGAATAAATGAATGTCATGTATATGCTGACAAAACAGATAGAGGAGATAGACAGGAGATGATAAGATATCACAGCACAAACCCAACACTCAGCTAATCTCAACAAGATGGGAGCATTACTGGAGATAGAACACATGCCATCATTGGAGCAAGGTCCTTTTACAAGGCTTAAATCTCTGGAGAGGAAGATATTTTTTGTATAAAACCCAAACTCCAGTCTTCTATTGTCAACAATCCATTGAAAGGATAACAACACAAACATTGTTTCAGCTGGAAAGAAGTCTTGCTTAGCTGGAGATACTGGGAACACCACCCTCTGATAATGTGTGCAAAACATATCTTGACAAATCTGGATTGCCCCTGGGACTAATTTTGGATGCCCCAAGTTTACTGCTGATAAGCTGCGTGATGCACGACAATTCTTGCGAATAACTTTACTTCTAAAATGCCCCAAGATGTATGGTTGATGAGAAGAAATCATCTCAAGAGGATTTTATAAAAGACCTGGCATTCACCATGCTCTGGTGTCCTCAAACTCTTAGAGAGATTCATCAAATCTTGACGTGATCGCCCCGAATTGACTGTAGTTGGCACAACAAAGTCTTCAAATTTTGCCTCAAGAGAGTAAACAAGTTGGAGGAGTATTGACTAGGAGAAGCAACATGTTCGTGCTTAAGGTTGTCATGTGACATGCCTCTGATATGATTTTTCTTGACATGATTCTCCAATTACTCAACATAGTTCCAGGCCTTAAAAGAATAAACTTATCACCGGCGCTTATATGTGAGCTCCCTTGATATCAAACAAAAGTTTTGCAGTTAGAAAAAGTTTATTATGAGGATGAAAATTCTAATGCAACAGTTATGTAAGTCTTGAAGATTTTGAAAAGATATCGCGCAAATTTTGCGAGTCAGAGCACCATTGATTTGTATAGGAAAAACATATGATACCAACATAACTATTTAGAACACATTCACGGGAGTCAGGAACACTATCTCATTGAAATATGCTTTCAAATTAACCTTGCTTCAATTAGGACTTTTGAAGGTTGTAACGTGGCCTGGTTCATGGTTTTTAGAAAAAAGATTTTTTAAGGCTCAAAATTTATAGGTGCCCACCCATTCTTCATGATGTTCTCCAACCCTTTGTTCAGTTAATTCAACATGAGTGTTCATCTCTCAAAAGGATTTTGTGACGGTTAAGGAAACGACGAGGCTTTCGGAGTAGAAACCACCCTTATGTGTTCGTGTTTGTAGTCACCAATTTGTTCTTTGCTGAGGACTTTTCTTTGTAGTCCTTTCTTTGCAATTTTATTTTCCCTAACTGTTGCCTGAACTAATTCTTTTGAATTGATAGTCCAGCGGGATGCCCTAATTTTTGCCTAAGTCACTTGTTTTCAAGTTTTGACTTAGCAGGCTTTTTTTTCTCTTGATTTTTGACTTTTGAACAAAATGTGACATTAGATTGTCTTAACTTGTTGAGAGGATTGTGATTGCCTCGTTTCTTGATGAATGAGGGATAACATTGTGGTTCCACATCTTCTAGACTTATTATACATGAAGGATAGCCCTCGTAGTTTCTCTTCAGAAATATCTTCCTTATGAATTTTGAACACTCAATCGGATTAACTGAAAACTACCCTGCCCCAGGTTAAAATTTGAGGTTTTTTCCGTATAGAAAAGAAACTTCTACTTCAAAGGCTCAAAAGGGGTTAGCAAGGGATTATCTTCCTTATATCTCTGGTGTTTAGGGATTCGAAACAATGTTTGTACATCGTCAACAAGATTTTATCCAAAAGCATACAACCAAAGATTTTGTGTTCTTTAGATCATCATCCTCCCTTCAATCTCTGCCTAGGCAAGAGAATGGGAAACAAGTTGGTATCATAATGCAAAAAGAAATTTAGAATTTGAAAACAAATATGAGCGAAACAAATTAATTTCTTCAAGACAAACATACTCATTGTATTAAGATAATCATTCAGATGCAAAAAAGTTCTTACATGCAAACAATGTTTTAATAAACAAGAAAAATTACAAAATGCATGAATAAGTTAATAATCCGGGAAGGCTTTCCATCTGGATTTGTGCTGAAGGAAACCTCTCCTTAATTTCAAGGCCAAAATCAACAGAGATTCACTTATGCTTTATCAAAGGGGTTGACTTGGGCAGCAACCAAAATTCAGACCAAACCAGTTGAGTGCTCCACACTAGCTTTCAAAAATAGTCACCTCTTAGCGGAGTTCAGAAATCTCTTTCTTAATATTCTCCATTGTTCTCTTAGCGTGAGTGTTGTAATGATGAGACCAAAGGAAAAAATAAGACTTGGAAAAAGACCTTTGAAAGTGAAACAAAAAATGTAGAATGATCCATGATATGCAAAAGAGAGTTTTTATTTGACTTTCAAGGAACTCAAGATATTAAGTTGTAAACATCAAAGTATGAAGATAAAAGATGAATTCTGAATTGGATCAGAGCGTTGATCAAGTTATCATCAAGATCAATCATCCATTTTGGTGGATTAGGGTTTTCACCTTATCAACACCCAAGATCCATTGAGCTTGACGAAACTTGTGATGTATACAAAGAAAGACCTCCAAATTCCTTGAAAATCAAGTGAAAAGGGTTTTATGGATGCATGAATGCATGGCTATGCAACAACCACAAGCAAGGTCACAAATAAAGTTGGAAGGTTCAACATCACGAGCATGGAGTCAAGGTAAGGACCATCCCCAAGGTATGTACTAACGGTTTAATCACACCTGCAAGACAAGGTTCTAAGAGTTCCCGGAGTCTACATTCCTCCTTCGGATATTACCAACGTCTTGATTACTCAATAATTAGTAATATTCTCAAGAGAAACTCATCCGAGCGTAGAATCACGTAACAATTACTTCTGGATTACTCCGTTATAATCTCCGTGCTACACCTAAAAGGCCAAGATGGGTTAGGGTTCTATGATTCTCAGCTTCTCTTGCTCCCAGGTTGAAAGCAATAACGTCTTCCCGATTACTCGATAAACAAATACTACGTTCAAAGGGGCTTCCACTGAATGGGGGATGTCATGCCTCCTTCTTCGGGATTACTCCCTCAAAGTTAACATGACTATACCGCCCGTCCTATTCCTAAGTGTAACTTAGTCCGGGTATAGGACTTGTCCTTTGCAAATATTATCAACACCCAAATAATCATAATATATACACATATTCAAACAATCAAATAATGATAAGACAGATAAACAAATTAGGCTTAACCCACTTAGGGATGGACCAGCAAGAGGTCAATTATTTCCCAGCAGAGTCGCTAATTCTATAGCGGTGAAAATCGGAGATCAAGCTATTAATTAACTTGACTCACAAAATCAAGAGTCGCCACCGCACTTTATTGTTTCCAAGGGAAAAGGGAAAAGAGCGAAATAAAACCCTAAAAACATGCAATGTAATGTCATATTTAAAAGTAATGAAAATACAATGCGTTTTTTTAAAAAGAGATCAAGAGTTCGGGGGTTGGTTATGCAATGGGAAGGTATTAGCACCCAATGCATATGCGGTACTCCGCAGGAACCTTTTGAAATATCTGTTTTTTTGGTTTAAAATTGTTTGTTATATACAAGGGTGTATTTATCTACAAATATGTTTGCCTAAGGGGAAAAAATGAGTTTTTTATTATTGCGCGTGAGGGTTTCGCGACCCTTTGCCTACGTATCCAATGAAGGAATCAAAACACCTTAGTTCCTCTAGAAAAAAGTTGATTTGTTTGTGTTTTTTAGTGGGCGACATTAACGCACGCATTCTAGCAATAGGCACGGCCGATATCGCGGTAGAACGGAGATAACATGCCCTTGGGGGAGTTTTGATTTGTTAAGTGTTTTTGCATATTTTAAAGTATATTCAAGTAACGATTAAAGAGTTTTTTTTTTGTTTTTTTGGTTTGTTTATTTGTTGATTTTATCTTGCCTAATTACTAGCATTTGTACAAAGTAAATAAAATGCAAAAAGATAAAAACCTACGCTATTACAAACATATCAAAAGGCATAAAAATATGAAGGAAAAGAAAAAAAGTAAGAAAAATGGGTGTCTTTCGACCCAGGCAGTAGAACACTTCGACTGGCATTCTGTTGGCCTCCTTCGATTGGGGCTGGCACCAGTGAGGTCACGTCTTTCGATTAGGCCTTGGCAGGGGCGATGTCTTGTCCTTCGATTGGGCAAAGGCTGCAGCAAGTTGTATCCTTCGACTGGGGCTTTGGCAGGGGCGAGGTCCTGTCCTTCGATTGGCCTGGCAGTCAGTGTATGGCGAAGTCTTTTGATTCTGCCTTGTTGCCTTCCTCGACTGGAGGTTGAAAGCAGTGAACGAATGTCTTTCGATTGGACATGGTTTGCCTCCTGGTTGTCTCTTTCGTTTGACCTGGAGAAAGGTGGCAGAATCCAGGAGCTTCGTTCTCTATTTCCTGTTTCCTGTTACTTTCATTTCAAACATTAAATGGCAACATGGCCTGAGGCCATGCTAGTAAAACAGTTTAATAATTAAAGCTAGTTCAAGTAAACAGTAAGCAGAAACGAAAGAGGTAGTTCTAAAAGGTATGTTAAAAATGTGGAAACGAAAGGAACAGTATGTACATGCTTGAAACGAACAAAGGTATTATTTACATGTTATGTTGGAAATGAAAAGTTCAAGGGTAAGAGTGACTTACCTGGCTTCAGGCTGGAACGTGTGCTGGGAAGTAAGGTGGTTGCCTGGAGCGCTTCTGAATTCGAAGGAAAAGAAAAAGCAAGTGATTCTTCTTTGATTCGAAGGTGACTGCAGTGTGATTGTTCTTCAGAATAGAAGGAAGTAAGTGTTTGAGGATTCTGGATTTTGTTCTCACAAGTATTGAAGGGACTTGAGAGATTTTTGTGTTTGGGAAAATTTGGTGTTTTTTGAGAATGTGTGTTGATGCTCTTCAGAATCGAAGGAGACTGAAGAGAGTGGGATTCTGTTTTTTTTTATTTCTCAAGTGTTTATGAACTTTGAGAATTTTTCTGTGTTTGAGAAAATTTGGGAGGGGTTCGTCTGGCCAAAATTCCTCTCTGAACATGTTGTGAAGCCTTGTATTTATAGGCGAGGTGGCTGAAGCTTTGATATGTTTTTGGGGGGAAAAGAAAATAATGTTTGAATTATTTGGGTATACTGCCCCCTTGTTTTCTTCAATGCATTTCTTGTGCACTCCATTTTCATGCAAGTACAGGACTGTCAACGCAGGCTTTTCAGTCTTTTGGAGTTTAGTGGCAGGTTGGTGCAGGACTGTGCAGCAGTTTTGTGGCTTGAGTTTGGCAGTATATGGGAGGCCACTTGTGTGATCTGAGTATGTTGCTTCGAAGGGTTTGGTGGTCCAACTTGTGAATCGAAGGAGGCTGTATTTCCAAATCGAAGCTTGTGTTCGAAGGGAGACTGTATTGCCCATCGAAGCTTGTGAATTGAAAGAAGCAATGTTGCCCAATCAAAGCATGTGGATCGAAACAAACAATATTACCCAAACGAAATCTTGTGTTCGAAGGAAGCAATGTTGCCCAATCGAAGAATGTTTGCAGATAGTAAACTTGTCCAATCAAAAGAAGGCTTGCAGGCAGCACTCTTTGTGAATCGAAATAGGCTTGCAGGCAGCACTTGTCCAATCGAAGCAGGCTGAATCGAAGGAGACCTGTCAACACATGAAATCAACCAAAAAAACACACATTTCGTGCTTGGTTAGAATTTAGTGATACATAAGAATGTTCAAAACACTTGACAATTTCTGCATAATCAAAGCTCGAAGGTGAGAGGTTAAAACCAACTGTATTTAGTGACCTTGACCTTTGTATAAAAATGCAAAAATGCAAATGGGATCTTAGGTCAAAAATTGGGGTACAACAAGATGCCATTTGGAGGTTGATGATAGAAGATTTGTCAGAGATGGGATTAAAGATGCCATCCTGGATGTGATGGAGAATTGTCTAAGATGGGCTTAAATATGCTATCTATAGAGTGTTGATTTCCTGAGACATTCCTTCGATGAGAGCTCTTGTTACTGTTGTTGATGAGGAATCTACTGAGGAACGTTGGTATCTATCTTGGGAGATATATAATTTTAGGAGATTCAGTTTTCCGTTACTCTGCTGGGGAGATGCGAAACCAATCGTGTTTGATCAGGTTCTAGTCTTACAGTGTTGTGGACTGATGTTTGGGGATAAGAGAGGAGGAACTTGGATAGTAAGGCTATGAGAAGGAACCTGGATAATAGGGTTTCTTAGATATGAAAAACCTGGATAGTAGGGCTATGAGAAGGAACCTGGATAGTAGGGTTGTTTCAATATGAAAATTCTGGATAGTAGGGCTGTGAGAAGGAACCTGGGTAGTAGGATTGCTTCGATATGAAAATCCTGGATAGTAGGATTGTGAGAAGGAACTTGGGTAGTAGGTTTACTTCAATATGAAAGCCCGGATAGTGGGGTTGTGAGAAGGAACCTGGGTAGTAGGGTTACTTCGATATGAAAGCCTGGATAGTAGGGCTGTGAGAAGGAACCTGGGTAGTATGGTTACTTTGATATGAAAGCCTGGATAGTAGGGTTGTGAGAATGAACCTGGATAAGGTTGCTTTGTGATAAGTTCGTGTAAAACTTCAAGAGGAACCTGGGTAAGGTTACTTTGTGATATGTTCGTGTAAAACTTCAGGAGGAACCGGGGTAAGGTTACTTTGGGATAAGTTCGTGTAAAACTTTAGAATGAACCGGGGTAAGGTTACTTTGATATGATAATATAGATTAGTTGACCCGTTTAATTTCGGGAACTGAGTTTTCATTAGTTTTCTGTAGATGTGATCTGTATAACTGCTGGATTCGTTGAAGCTAATCGTCTTTTCCTATAAAAGATATTAAGGTTAGTTGTATGCGATGCATAAAATGTTGGGTGAGATGATGTTCTCAAAATATATGAGATTATGCTGTATATGATATGTATGCATATATCATGATGTATGTTCATGAAATACTATCGGGGTATGCTCGTGTCTGGGAAAATAAATATCTAACGGTTGCTGGATATTTGCAAATATTCCGTGGAAAAGAGATGCTGGAAAAATAACTCTGCGGGGACCAAACTTTGGGGGAAGGGATACTCTGTTGGTAGACCTGCTGATCTGAAGGAACAAATTTAGCTGGGGATGAAATGTCATTGCTGGAAGTGATGAGCTCTGTTGGAGACTGAGCTTTTGTATCTGTAGAAATAAACTCTGCTTGGGGGATAAAATTTATTGACTCGCCTGCGATTACGAACCTCGGCTAGGGATAATTATGTCCTATTTCAGGAAAGCTGACATCAATTCCTTTGGATACCTTTACTCTGTGGGGAGTGTATGTACCAACAATTATGTTCCTAAGCTGACTCTATCTCGCTACCTACTGGGCAGAGGAACTGTCGGGCTTGGCACTTCTTGTTTTTTCCTGTTTATGGAATTACGAGTAATTGTCTTTTATTTCTTATGAGCAGCAATCATTTTCAAATGCATATATCAATAACAAATCATTGGACGTTCTTGTAAAACAAAACAGAAAAAGAAAAACAAATTGAAGTTTTTTGTGAAAATGATTTGTATTGATTTTGAAATTGGCCTGTAATAGGCGTTTTGTACAAGGAGGCTGACGTCCTAGTAAGAGAACACCGCCGAAATATAGAAATTATACAATTTGTGTAAAGGAAAGAAAAACAGTTATGTGAAATGACCCCATTGGGTTCCAACTCTGCTATTGCCTTTATATCTTCAAGTGTCTCATCACTTTGCTACTTGGCCGAAGCTTGATCAGATTGATTGGCGTCGTCTGAGCTTGATAGTCGATACCGAAGTCTGGTCGCAAGATGATCCAATGAGACATAGTGATACGCTTCAATCCCTAACTTTTGCCAGGATTGCCCTTTCGGGTTTTCAATCCATCGGGATACCCTTTTTTTCCCAAGCCTCCCTTTCAGGTTTTCGACTTGCCGGGTGTACAGATTTTCATTTTCATCCCTTACTTTTTCCCGAACCCTTTTGGTTTGCTGGGAAGCCCTTATTTTTTCCTAGGCCAGTCGACCTAGCGAGTCTTTGATTATGCGTAGTATCTTTTCACTATGTCTGCATTGACAGGGTGAGGAAGGTCATCACCATCCATGGTGGTTATAATCATAGCTCCTCCCGAGAAAATGTTCTTAACCACAAATGGCCCTTCGTACGTGGGAGTCCATTTTCCCCTGGGATCACCTTGCGGCAGTATGATGCGTTTGATCACAGATCCATGACTTGATATTCTTGACGCCTGACTTTCTTGTTAAAAGACTTGATCATTCGCTTTTGATACGTCTGACCAAGGCAGATAGCAGTAAGTCTATTTCCATCTATTAGATTCAGCTGATCAAGTCGGGTTTGGATCCAGTCGTCTTCGTTCAAGCCTGCATCCTTCATAATCCTGAGAGAGGGTATCTGGACTTCTATGGGTAGGACTGCCTCCATGCCATATACCAGAGAGTAGGGGGTTGCCCCTGTCGACGTCTGTGCTGAGGTACGGTATCCATGAAGAGCAAATGGTAACATCTCATTCCAGTGTTTGTATGTCACCGTCGTCTTCTGTGCAATCTTCTTGATGTTCTTGTTAGCTGCTTCAACAGCGCCATTCATCTTCGACCGGTAGGGAGAAGAATTATGATGCTGTATTTTAAACTGTTTGCAGATCTCGGTGATCATTGTGTTGTTGAGATTTGTGCCATTGTCAGTAATAATCCTCTCTAGTACACCATATCGACATATCAGATTGTGTCGGATAAATCGTGCTACGACGTTCTTAGTTACTATAGCAAAGGAAGCTTCCTCAACCCACTTCGTGAAATGATCAATAGCCACCAGAATGAAATGATGCCCGTTAGACGCAGTAGGTCTGATTTCTACGATCATGTTAATGCCCCACATTGCAAAGGGCCACAGAGCTGTCAGGACATTCATAGGAACTGGAGGTACATGCACCTTATCAGCGTAGATTTGGCATTTATGACAAGTTCGAGAGTGCTGATAGCAATCAGCCTCCATAGTGGACCAGTAATATCCTGCCCATAGGATCTTCTTAGCCATGGTATGTCCACTAGAATGGTTTCCGAAGGTGCCTTCATGTAGATTTGTCATGATCCTCTCTGCTTCGCTCTTGTCTACGCACCGTAATAATATGGATTCATGGTTGCGTTTATAGAGGATTCCATTACTGAGGAAGAACTTCGCAGCGAACCTTCTCAGAAACTTCTTATCATTGACAGATGCCCCTTCGAGATATTCTTGAACCTCGAGAAACCTTTTGACTTTGTGAAACTAGGGTTTGTCTACCACTTCTTCGGTATCGAACTCGCAGCAGTGTGCTCGTTCATCCAGCCTCTCAATGGTAATCTGGGGAGCCTCATTGTCCCACCTAACCTTGAACACAAAAGACATGGTAGCTAGCGCGTCCGCCAACTGGTTCTCCTCTCATGGGAAATTCTCGAAGGTTACCTCCTCAAAGTATGGGAGCAATATCAGTACATACTCTTTGTAAGGAATGCGATTCAGGTTCTTCGTATCCCACTCGCCTTTGATCTGACTTATCACCAAAGAGGAATCTGCAAATACATTCAAGAACTTGATCCTCAAGTTAATAGCGGCTCGAAGACCCATGATACATGCTTCATACTCCGCCATGTTGTTGGTGCAGTTGAAACATAAACAGGCAGTGAACGGAGTATGACAGCCTTCGGGAGATATGATCACAGCACCAATGTCGTTACCCAGTGCGTTTGAGGCTCCATCAAAATACATAGACCATTGGGATCCCTCCTCAGGTCCTTCATCTGGTCCAGGTTCTTCGTAGTCGGTCACCAACATGATATTCTCATCCGGGAACTCAAAATTCATGGACTGGTAGTCACCCACGGCCTGATGAGCCAATTGATCGGCCAATACACTCCCCTTTATCACCTTTTGGGTTGTATATTGTATGTCGTATTCGGTTAACATCATTTCCCACCTTGCTATCCTTCCAGAGAGAGCGGGCTTCTCGAAAATATACTTGATCGGATCCATCTTTGATATTAACAAGGTAGTGTGAGTCAGCATATATTGTCTCAGCCGGCGAGCAGCCCATGCCAAAGCACAACAAGTTTTCTCGAGCAATGAGTATCAGGTCTCACAGTCGATAAACTTTTTTCTAAGGTAGTAAATGGCGTGCTCTTTTCGGCCAGACTCGTCATGTTGCCCCAGCACGCACCCCATTGAATTGTTTAACACTATCAAGTATAATATCAAAGGTCTTCCTTCAATTGGAAGCATCATAATTGGCGGTTCTTGAAGTTATTCCATGATTCTTTCGAAAGCGGTATGGCATTCATCATTCCACTTTACCACTTGATCTTTCTTCAGAAGCTTGAAGATTGGCTCACAAGTAACAGTCAGATGTGAAATGAACCTGGCGGTATAATTCAAACGTCCCAAGAAACCTCTAACCTTTTTCTCTGTATGGGGAACCGGCATCTCTTGTATGTCCTTTACCTTTGCAGGATCCACCTGAATACCCTTCTCATTGACGATGAAGCCCAGAAGCTTATCAGATCTTACCCCGAAGGTGCACTTGTTCGGATTCAACCTCAACTTGTATGTCTTCTACTTGTCAAACAATTTATGTAGATGATCAAGGTGCTCTTCCTCAGTCTGAGACCTGGCTATCATGTCATCAACATAAACTTCGATCTCATGGTGAATCATGTCGTGGAACAAAGCGACCATAGCGCGCTGATATGTTACCTCAGCATTCTTCAACCCAAAAGGCATCACCTTGTAGAAGAAGGTACCCCACTATGTAACGAAGGTTGTTTTCTCCATGTCTTCAGGAGCCATCTTGATCTGGTTGTAACCAGAGAAACCATCCATGAAGGAGAAGATTTTATGCTGCGCGGTGTTGTCGACCAGAACATCAATGTGAGGAAGTGGGAAGTCATCCTTGGGGCTTGCCCGGTTCAGATCTCTGTAATCAACACACATTTGTACCTTACCATCCTTCTTAGGTATCGGAACTACATTGGAGACCCACTACGGATAAGAAGTGACAGCCAAGAATCCTGCATCGAACTATTTCATAACCTCTGCCTTGATCTTCTCTGACATTTTAGGACGCATACGACGGACCTTTTGTTTAACCGGAGGATAGTCTTCTTTAGTCGACAGGCGATGTACCACAATATCAGTGTCCAAACCATGCATGTCTTCATAGGACCAGGTGAAGATCTCAACATAGTCGTGCAACATCTGTATCAACATCTATTTGACGCTAAGCTCCAGATTTGCACCTATTTTAAACTCTTTTCTGTGTTCCTCAGTACCCAAGTTCACTGTCTCAACCGGCTCTTCATGAGGCTGTATGGCTCTTTCTTCATGCTGTAATAGTCTAGCAAGTTCTCCAGGCACCTCACAATAATCCCCACCTTCGTCCTCGGCATGGATGATCGGATTTTTAAAGTCATAATTGACAATAGCAGAGCTGTTATCAATGGGATCTAGAGTGGATATGGATCTGCATTACGATACGTGAGTGTGTGTAAGAGAATAGTTGTTTTGATAAAGTGAAAGCAGGAAAGAAAATCATAGAGTGTAAAATTTGTATGCAAGGAACGTCCAATGCTTTATTAAGGATTATGAAATGAAAAATAATAGCCCTCACAAGCAAAGCCATGGTGCCTCGGGCAAGGCACCGGGCCGTAAAGTTTCAAATTGTTTATTACAAATCTTAAAACAAATAAGTCAATTACTACGGAATAAAAGAAACAGGTATGAAGTTCCTAGCCGTCCAATTACTCAGTCCATCGTCGGTAGTTGGATAGATCTATTTGTCAATGTCTGAGTCCTCTTCACTGCCTTCAATGGTGTTTATCCCACGATTGCTGATGTGTAGGGGAGGTCCTCCAGCCCGAGCGTGCCTAACAACCCTTTGAGCCCCTGTAGTAAATCCCAAACCAAATTTGTCAGTTTTATGAGTGAAATCAGAGAGGTGACCCCCATTGGCACACCCACCTTCTTCAACCACGACCATGGCGTCCTTGAGAGAAGCCATCTGCAAAGGAGATTTGTTGCTAGTAGTTTCAGTTGATGCTAAGATCTGAGGGACCTCTTCAAATTTCTGACAAGGAGTTTCGATGAATTCCCCGTCCATCTCTATGTAGCGGAAGGAATTGAGGTGACTCACCATATACTCTTCTTCATCCCACACTGTGACAATCTTTCCTTCTACCGGATACTTCAGCATTTGGTAGAGTGTGGACGTGACTGCCCCAGCCTCGTGGATCGAAGGACGACCCAGCAAACAAGAATACGATGTCCTGATATCCATCACATAGAAAATGGACCCAAAAGTCTGAGAACCTACTTTGACAGGGATGTCCACCTCCCCGTGCACCATTCTCTTTGATCCGTCAAAAGCCCTTACCACATTGTGAATAGGCTTTAGAGTTAAACCCTTGCAATCCAACCGGTCTAATGCCTTCTTCGGCAGAACATTCAATGAAGACCCGCTATCTATCAGCACATGAGCCATAGTGGTGCCCCTGCATTCAATCGAGACATGTAGAGCATCATTATGCTTCCTTCCCTTTGGTGTCAAATCCGCATCTGAAAAACCCTGCCCATTATCAGCAGTCAGGCTGGCCACACACTCTTGGAATTGATCAGCTAAAGTTTCTTATGGCACATGCACAGTTTTAAGGAATGCGATCAAAGCCTTCGCATGGGCCTCAGAACACAACAATAGAGACAACATGGATATCTTCGATGGGGTCTGCCCCAGCTGCTCAACCATATTGTAGTCGCTCTTCTTAATGATTTTAAGTATTTCCTCTATTTCTTACTTAGAGGCTTCCATGACAATTTTCTTAGGCGCCTCTGTCCAGGCAGGCTCACCTACAACCTCTTTGTCGCAGGTATCATATGATTCACCGACTGGAGTAAGAACACGAATTATAGTTGATGTACTAGCAGGAACAGCATATGGGATGACAATAGGTTTGTTAACAGTCTTAGGGGAAATCTCAGGAGAGAAGACCCTTCCACTTTGGGTAACTTTGCTGGTTCGGACAATGTTACCAATATCAGGATCAGCCTCTTCATCATTCAGATCTTGTTTGATGCCATGATAGTACACATCGGCACCATAATGCCATGGGACAACTTTTTCCGAGACATACGGGATAGGACTGGAAACAGTGATTATCCGCAGAGAAATTCTTGGAGCAGGTGTAATCCTAACAAGTCTTCTCGAGGAAACCTTGGAAGTATTAGCGGAAATGGTTATAATAGCAACGTCTTCAATTGGAACAATAGGAATCATAGTCTTCTTGAACAAAATCTTTTTGCTATCTATCAGGCATTGAACACCTGACTTCAGCAAACGGCAACCAGAAGGTAGAAGCGAACACATGTGGAAACCTTCACCATAACCCGGAAATAAACCGGCCAACAGCAAATTCTTCTCGACAGTCATTAGAGGAGTAGACACTTCATCGACAGAGGTAACAACAAATCAGTATCAATAGCATTGACTCCATGGCCGTGCTTAGGCATGGGAGCAGTTATGACATTTGGCTTCTCCGGAGCATCAAAATCTATCTCCTTAGCTTCAATCAAGTCTTGTATTTGTTTCTTAGGGCCCAACAGTCATTTGTATCGTGACCAGGACTCTCAGAATGATAAGCACACCGGGCATTCGGATTATATCGAGGAGATGTAGTATTTGGGTTCTTGGGAGCCTCTCTCAAGGTTGCCAAGTTAGATCTTAGTAGATAAGGTAGAACTTCGGCCAATTTCATGTTGATGCGGGTAAACTGTCGTTGTGGCCTTTCCACCCTTTGTTGATTGTTATGTGGTGGAGCAACTGTAGGTCTAGGTATCATCACGGCACTTACTGTCCGACGTTGTTCAGCTCTATTCTGACCCCTCAGGCTGTAGACGGCACTGGCTTCTTTCTTACCAGAAAAAGGCTTCTTTGTTGAACATGACGAGGCATCCTTCTGTATTTTTCCGCTTCGAATCCCAGCTTCTACTCTCTCCCCAGTTAGGATCAGCTCAGTGAAACCAGCTGATGAGCTACCGATTAAATGATTGAAAAATGACCCAGATAGCGTCCCTAGAAACATATCAACCAACTCCCTATCAGACAACGGGGGTTGAACTCTCCCTGCCAAGTCTCTCCATTTTTGTGCATAATCTTTAAAACCTTCACTTGCACCCATAGACATACTCTGGAGTTGAGTACGAGTAGGAGCAAGGTTGGTATTGTACTGATCGGCTTGTAGAAAGCAGCAACCAGATCTTCCCAATTTTGGACATTGGCTCCCTCCAACTGGTAGAACCATTCAAGCTGAGTCCCTAACAGACTATCTTGAAAGAAATGCACCCACAAATTTCTATCAGCGGTGTGGGGTTGGATCTTTCGGACATAAGAGCAGAGATGGAGTTTTGGGCAGGAAACCCCATCATACTTGGAAAAAACTGGAGCTTTGAACTTCTGCGAGATGACCACTCCCGAGACCAAACCCAATTCTTCAAAATCCAATTCAGGTATCCTCTGAACTTCCATGGCACTCAGATGATCTTCTAGCTGTTTGTATCTATCCTCAGCAGGAGGATATTGTTCATCGTTATAATCAGGATCATTGTTAGAGACTGCGGGATTGGGGTCTTTCTCTTCTTCTTGGTTCTCCCATTCCTTAGATGAAGAGTTCAGGTCGACTTGCCGCTTCAAACGCTCTCCAAACCTTCGGCCCATGTTCAAAATACCAGCAACCTTCTTCTTTTTCTTTTTCTCTTTTAGAATGAGGGCTTTCAGATCTTCCTGCCCCTTTTCCAGACTGATGAACATTTGTTGTAATTGGGTGTTTTGTGCCTGCAGGTCCTTAATGCTTTGTTCGGAAGACATTTCTGCTGAAAATATCCCGAAAGTATGGTCTCAATGAGTGTAGCATCGAGTATAAAACAGTTCTCAGTTCTACACCGAGGCCGGCTATCTCACTACTTTCTAATGGCCAAGTTGTTAAACTAAGGTTCTAAGGTCCGTTAGTGCTTCACGACACCACGCAGCGGCCCGTATTCTCCTCGTTTCCCCAAGAAGGATACCGGTACCAACCAAAGTTCCACACTAGCACAACCATCGCTTAAACCATATCGGTCTATGCCGCACAGTCTCCATGATCTATTGCTGTTTACCTAAAAAGTGCCCCCAGATCCGGGTGTAGGATCTATAGTAACCCCAGACAAAACCTTTAAAAGTAAAGCAATCAAGACAATCAAGAGAAGAAATTTAATGATCTAGATCCTAAGGTAAACCCCACATTATTTCTTGTCCCCAGCAGAGTCGCCAGTTCTGTGATACGGTGGCATAAATGATTGTTTGATACTGGTTTCCGTTTTGCGTTTTTTGTTTGCAAAATGTCGCGGTAAGCAAGAGTCGCCACCGACTTTTATTTTATCCAATCATGGAAAAGGGAAAAGAACAGAAAAAACCTTTTTCGAGATATTCTGAGTACGGGGGGTAGATTATAGAAAGGGAAGGTGTTAGCACCCCTTCTATCCGTAGTTATCTACGGCCTCTTAGGTACTTGCTCATCTTTTAAAATTGCTTGTGTTTTTGTGCTTGTTTTTGAAAATGTTTTACTTTGTGATAACCCTTGTATCGGTCCTCAAGGGTGTGACGGAGTTTTTTTGAAAATTTGTTTGGAAAAGGTGTTAGTGTGAAAAGATTTATTTTGAACAAGTACTTAAGATTCTACCTACTCGAAAAAAGGATTGTTCATTCTATTTCCTTTAGACAGCGCTATCCTACTATTAAGGAGTAGGTAGCACCACCATTGGAGTTGTAAGGGACATTTGAAATGGACAAGTACACTCACTAAAGCAATAGTTAGAAAACATTAGTAGTAACCCTAGAATCTTAAGATCTTTCTGAGGCAACATTTTCGAGGCAACATTCGAATGGGACACTTTGATCTCTTTACTGGAGGGCAACCACTAAAATCTCATATGCTTAATGATTATGTACCGAAGGCAATCAAAGTGAGGTAAACCCTAGGAGTGAATGTGTGCATATGATTTGTTAAATCTTTGTACAATAGGTGATCTACATGTTGTACCCCAATTTTTCCCCTAAGATCCCTTCCTCATACCATATTGTTTCAATCACCACAAAATCACATTAGGGATTTTGGTTCTTCTCCCTATCTTTAGCTTTGCTCTTTGAGGAGTTACCAAGCACCTTGATTTGTTTGCTTTTGTGATCATAGATATTGTACTTTTATTTTTATCTCTAATTAACAAAATGCAATGTTGGTTTGTCTCACTTGTTGATAATGTAGGTCAAGGAAATGAGGTTTAGCAAGTTGCTTCATGGGTTCATGAGTTTATTTCCATGCCCTAGTCAAAAGCTTGAGAGATTCAAACCTCACCATTGAAGTTGTTTTGAAGTTGGTATGAAATTTTTTTTGGTGGCCATAGGTCCTCATCATCATCCTCAACAATTTCTATTCACAAAGGAAGAATATTGGCACAAAAAGTTTGTTCAAACTTGGCAAAGTTCCACCAAGCATTCTCTTGATCTAAAGGCTAGGGTTTTGGACATCAGAGGAGCATATCTTGCTCATATTTTGGTATTTTGAGTGATTCCAAATGCATCCTTCTCTTCAAAGAGTTATCAACAAATCACTTCAAAAGTTCCAAGGAGTTTTCATGTGGAAGGAACTTGGTGAAGAAGGAAGATTACAAGTAATTCAGATGAATCCCCAATTTTCCATGTGTGACTTCAAGTGGTCATAACTTGGTCAATTTTTATCACATTGAGCCCATTCATTTTCCATGATGATCTTAAGGATGTTTTCTTCATTCCTTCTTTTATGTGCAAAGTAAGAAAATGGATGGAAGTTGCCTTAAGAATGCAAAGGATTATAGGTCATTTCATGTTTTTTGGCCAACTTCAACAAGTCATAACTTGCTCAATTTTTGGAGATTTTGAGTGGTTCAAATTGAAAAATGTCATTCAAGATATCTACTTCATTCCATCTTTTTTGATCGAGAGTAAATTCTAGGTGGAAGTCCATGTTTAGATTCAAGAGATTATAGGTCATTTTTAAAGAAGAATTTGAAATATTTCTAAGTATGGAAAGTCAACTCTTTTTCTTCAACTTTGACTCCATGTAACTTTCAGCTCAAGCATCCATTTGATTCCGTTCTTTTTCCATTTCAAAGCTTGTTGCCTCATCTTTCCAAAGCATTAAGAATTTTTCCCTAAGACTCCCTGAGGTGGAAATGTTGTTGGATTGAACTTGGTAACTTGGAACTGAAGTTTCTCCATAAGTCAGAATTTGAAATCCATGTTTTGCCCTTTAAACATCAAATTAGCACGCGTTTGTGATCTAAACATGTTTAACCAAGTTGCCAAAGTGGATTAGAGCCTTGAAACGCAAAGATTAGATGAGTTTTAATGCAAATCAGATCACACTTCACTCGTGCATCAGGTTCACACGATTTCCCTCTAATTTGCATCATTCCACACGCTTGAGCATCCCATTTTATTCCCTATAAAGAAAGGGTCATCCCCCATTCAATTTCCCAAGCTTAGATAGCCAGAACCACCCTGCCAAACTTTCTTCACAACTCAGAATTCAGCTACTTTGAATCCTATTCTCAAGCCTTTTTCAATCCATTTTCTTCATCAATTCACCTTCCTTGATCTTCCCTGAAGCAAACCATATAATCACATTCAAGAATCGTGCCCTATATTGCTCCATAGAAGTCCAGTTTCAGAGCTCTGCAACTCAACTTCAATAGGTAGATTCCTTCATCAGTTCTTCAAAACTTTGATATCATTGTGTTGCTCTAATTGCCCCGGTTCTAGTTGCAACACTTACTTTTATCTGGAAGCACGTTTTGACCATGAATCTTCAAATCCCTTTTCAAAAATTTCTTTCTAGATTGCTTGAGTTATAATTTATATAAATATGGCGCGAGGGTATGGTTGTCTTCGTCTTGTAGAGACGAAGCGAATGGCATAGGTCTGAGCTTCTGAATTTACATTTTGAGAGACCGGCAATTCGTGAGGGCTGGAGGTTGAAGATGACCAACGTGTCACCTTCTAACCAATGAAAGCGTGCCATTTGTTTTTTTCAAAAAATCTGATTTATTAATGATTTTGTACATTATTCACTAAAGACTATGATATGCACAACGCGCCAGATCCTTTGGATTTGATTAGTAACGCGTTTTGACTCTCATCCAATGGTCCACATCTTTTTCTTTTATTTTCTTTTTCTGAGTTTTATATTTTAATTATCTTAAATTTCAAAAAATCATAGAAAATTCATTTTTAGTACAAAAAATCTAAAAAAATTATGGAAAATATTTTTGATTATTCTCTTTCTGATTTTTATTTTTTCACAATTTAATTTTGTGTTTTGGTATTTTTTATGAATTTTACACATATTTGATCTATCTAAAATGTTTAAAAATACTTTTACACAATTTTAAATTCTGAAAAAATTATGGAATGATCCAACGATATTGTGACAAATATTGGTGACCTTATTTTATTTTGTTTCTGACTTTACTATTTTTTGCTATCTTTTTTTTATTTTACCCATTTAGTTTAATTTTAAAAAATAGTTTCTGACTTTTAAAAATTCCTAAAAATTTTGTATAATTACTTGACCTATTTTCTGATTTTTCTATGGTCCTATTTTTCATTTCTTGATTAATTTGAATATAATTGACATTTTCCTTATTATTTTTCCATTTTTTAAACCATTTTTTTAACCCTTTAATGCATATATTAAATATATTATTATTTTTTGTGAATATTTTCTGGCTGTCTTGGGTTGATTTTTTTATCATGGCTTTATTAACATCATTGGATCAATGGTGTTGAGTTTAACTCCACAAAAGATGGATGAATGATTTTAATAATAGTTTGATTAAATATTAATTCAAATGTGGTTTTTACCCTAATTCCTCTCATCCCCTTCTCATTGCACTAAGTTTTGTTGGAGCATGATCTTTATATCATGTCTCAAAGCAAATGGTGCATATATTGTTATTGACCGGCCTCAAAATAGGTGAGACTTCTATATAAGTCCACTTACGATTGCTTAACATAGCGCTAAATTTTGTCCCGATTCAAATAAATGATCATTCGTGGCCCAAACTAATGATTGCAAGCCCAAGTATGTTAATTTGATCTCTTTGATCCAATAACCTTGAGATTCATTGTGTGGAGGCTTTGGTTCTACCAATCCTCTAATGGATCTACAACACCTTTGGTCAACGCGGATCACTTAAACATCGTTGATCTTTAAATGGTACTTGTGAGAATTTCAAATGGATGATATACTTGACAAAAAGCAAATTCAACTTGTTGTGTGGAGGCTTTGGTTCTACCAATCCTCTAATGAGTTCCAAATGCAAGTTTCAAGATGGTCATCCAACTAACCACTAATTATTGACTTGTTTATTTTATGCTTTATTCTTTTTATGCTTCATGTACTATTTATTTTTTTAGAATTTTACATTTCATGCCATTTTCATCTTTGCTCATTTGAGCATTTATATTCTTGTCATTTTTACTTTTCTCACTTGAGCTTTTCTTTTTCTTTCCTAAGATACTTAATAATCAACTTAAACCCTAAAAAACTCTTAATGATACTTGGACTATTTGGTTACTGTCCTTGGCATTATGGAGCAGTGGACCTTTTTTTGGACTTAGGATCAGAAACCTTGGCCTATCTTGGAGACCTTGTGATCTTGTATGATTATTTTTGTCTGGAGCTCTTGAGGTTTACCTCAAGACATTGGGTTTCTTGTTTGTTTTTGTGTGCATATTTTGTGATTGCATCCTTTGTTTGTAATCTGGATTCACCCGCATACAACCGTTACTCTGCCCAATTTTTGTGATGACTTAATACATTAGAAGAGGTCTAGTATCTTTGCTTGCTTGGTTTCAATCCAAAGAATGGAAATTATATCTTGACTCATAATGTCAAGTTTTGGCTTCTTGTTGGTTAGATAGTTCTTATCCTTAGCTTTTACCTTATGCTTTAGGATAGCCCCTTCTTCTCCTCCCATCTTCTTTAATTTTGAAAATCTTCTCCCTCCTTTTGAAAATTCTTCTTGTTTTGAAACTTAAATCATTTTCATAATAAACTTGGACTTATGTCCATGCATTTTCAAACATTTTCATAAATAAACCTCAATCAATTTAACAATACTTTGACACTTTTTTTTATGAGAAGACTAAAAGTCAACCAATCTCTTTTCAAACCATTTAGCCACTTTGGCTTTTACCCTTAAACTTTTCTTAAAAGATTAGGCTCTTGTCAATCCTTGTAGTGATGCAAACAACTATACATCTACATTATATAGTGAAGAGAGATATTTTCCACTTAGGTGTTGAGTGAGGCATTGTTGATTTTAAAATCCAAGTCATATCCTCCACTTTGAGATGAAGCAAATTCTCCTTTGTCGTGATTGTGGGTAGTAAGTATTTTTTCCACACGGACATTGACGATGATGTCTTATCTGTTAAAATTAACCAACACACTTGTGTTTCAAATTTTTAAAAGAGGAACTACGTGTACCCTGATCCCCTATTGCACGAAAGGTGGTACGTAGGCACTAAAGGTTCGCAACTGCGGCGGGTGCAAAAATCATAAAAAATATTTCTCTTCTCACCTCCACCATCCATTTTATATACAACAAATTTTTTATGGCCGAAATATACATATTTTACAAAGAGGTTCCTACGGAGTACCATAGATGTTTAGGGTGCTAATACCTTCCCTTTACATAACAAACCCCCTTACCTTGAATCTTTCCCCCTTTTTTGGGTTATTCGCTCTTTTCCCATTCCTTTCGAAACAATAAAGCGCGGTGGCGATTTTTATTTTGATTTGTATAAAGTCTAGTCAATCCAATGGCTTAGTCTTGAACATTTCTACCGCTACAGAAAAATGGCGACTTCACTGGGGAAAGATTGACCTCTTGCTGGTCCATCCCTAAGTGGGTTAAGCATATCTTTCTTTATTATCTGTATATGTGTTATTGTTGTTTATGTGTTATATTTTGTATATATGTTTGTTTGGATTTTCCTAGTTTTCAGGGTGCTTGGTGATTACTCATAAGTCCTATACCCGGACTTGGGCCAACTTTAAGATAGGACGGGCGGTATAGTCATGTTAACTTTGAGAGAGTAATCCCATAAAAGGAGGCATGAGATCCCTCACTCAGTGGAGGCCCCTTTGACTGTAGTGTCGTTTACCGTGTAATCGGGAAGACATACTGCTTTCGACCTGGGAGCCTGCTGAAATTGAGGACCGTAGAATACCAAAATCATCTTGGCATTTTAGGTGTAGTGAGGAAGCTATGACGGAGTAATCTGGAAATAGTTGTCACACGATACTATGCTCGGACGAGTCTTTCTTGATAATATTACTAATTACCGAGTTAATCGGGAAGTTGGTAATATCTGAAGGAAGGATGTAGACTCTGGGAACCTCTAAAACCTTGTTCGGCAGGTGATAACTCTTAGACCAACACCTTATGGGTAGTAGCTTCGACCTCATTCTCGTGATGTTGAACCTATGAACCCTATATGTGTGATCTTGTGTGTGATTGTTGCATCATGCATCCATGCACTCATAAGCATCTTTTGAAGAAAGTAATATTTCAAGGGGTTCAAAGGTTAACTATTTGTGAATATCTCAGGTACTTTTAACCATGGATTCTGGAAAGAGAAATACCGGGAAATACAGTTTCAAGGATCCCAAGATAGTTGAGTTGATCAGTCTAATTCCAGAGATCGAGTGTCCTGCAGACTTTCGAAAGAAGTATGGATCCATTATTCCTCTCATGAAGCTGAAGATGAAGGAGGGTATTCTCATGACCTTAGTCCAGTTCTATGATTCGGTGTATCACTGCTTTACATTTCCCAATTATTAACTGATGCCTACACTGGAGGAGTATTCTCATCTTTTGGATTTACCTGTTACTGATCGTGTTCCTTTTACTGGTTTGGATGGTGAGCCAAAACCAAATGAGATTAATTCTTTGATTCATATGGGGAAGTCTGAGGTGGAAGCCCATATGACTATTAAAGGAGGGATTAGAGGATTACCAGCTCAGTTCTTATTGGAGAAAGCTCGTTACTTTGCCAGGATGAAGAGTACGGTTGCTTTTGAGGCCATCTTTGCTTTACTTGCTTATGGATTATTCTTATTCCCTAATGTGGACAAGTTTGTCGACATTAACACTATCAGGATTTTCATGATTGGAAACCCAGTTCCTACATTGTTGGGCGAGGCTTATTACTCTGTTCATCTTCGGAGTTCTTATCATGAAGGAATGATTATATGCTGCACGCCTTTGTTGTACCAATGGTTCATCTCTCATATGCCTAAGTATGATGCATTTTGGGATGTCAAGAAGGAATCTCGTTGGGCTCATAAGATCATGGCACTTACTCACTCGGATATTGATTGGTATCATCGAGCTCATCAAGATATAGAGATTATTGATAGTTGTGGTAGTTTCCCCAATGTACCTCTTATTGGTACAAAGGGAGGAATTAACTATAACCATGTTCTTGCACGGCGACAGCTTGGTTACCCGATGAGGGATAAACCAAACAGTATTCATTTGAGTAGTTTCTTTCTGAAGGAAGGAGAAGACCACAGGGAAGCTTGGGAGCAGATTGCGAAGGCCTGGAGTTACATTCATAAGAAGAGTAGGAAGGATTTGGGACCTAGGGGTGTTGTTTCTTTGGAGCCATATCTTCAATGGATCCGATCGAGAGCCATTCAGTTGAAGATGTTGTATACTCGGGAGACACCCATGCCTGATCTATTTGTAAAGACCACTCCTCCTTTATTAGATGATCTAGAAGAACTACAACTCGCTTTGGTTAGGATGCAACAAGAAAGGGATGCTTGGAAGAACAAGTTCCAGACTTTAGAGAGTTCCTACAAGGCAGACTTGAAGGAGAAAGATGATTTGATCGAGATCCTTGAAATTCGAGCGGTGGAGTCTATGGAGAGGAAAGGGGATTTATTTCCTCCTAAGCCTTAAGCAGGTGTTGATTACTCACTTCCTGCTTTAGATGATTGGAAGGAGGTTGCCATCAGACAGGTGGAAGAAAACCAGAGGTTGAGGGCTCAGATTGTCAGGCTCATAGGGAAGCGCCAGCGTACAGATTGATCTCTATCGGTTTCTTTCTCTCAGGATTTTTAGATTGTATTTTCATCTTGTACTTGGGATCACTGAAACTTGTAACCCATTTTGGAGTTATTATAATAAAAAAATTCAGTATTTCAAATGTGTTATTATTTTGATGTTTGCAATATGTCTATAAATCTAAAATCCCTTGAAATATTAAATGATGGAATGAAAATAATCATGTGCATTGCATGACATGCATCATATTGCACATATATATTGCATTTATTATGCATATCCAAGTTCCTTACCCATCTTCTTTACTTCGTTCAGCAAGCTGACTCATCACTACAACACTCGGGCTAACTTCAAAAAGAAGATGGACAATTTGGAACAGGAGAATTGCGAGCTGCGCGAAGAAGTTTCTGCTTTGAAGGCTGGCTTGGCCAATTTGACTACTCTGATGGAAGCTCTGGTGGTTTCTCAAAATCAGCCATCGAGCGTTCAACCTCAACCAACAAGGGAAAATGCTGAAGTTCCTATTGTTCATGTATCTGCTACTCCGACTGTTGTTCAGAACCGTATGCCTCAGGGTTATCCGTAGGGAATGCCGGAGAATTTTGCATCTGAAGGTTTCAATTTGGGCCCCCAAGATACTTTAGTGGTTCAAAATGTTGTTACTCCTGCACCTCCTGTGGTGCATGTTCCTGCTGCACCTCCTTCAATGAATTTGGTCCCGTTTGTTAATGAAGATGTGTGTCGTCCTTTCCCTCCGCCGAGTGAAGATTTGGGTCTTTATGAAAAAATGGATGATTTCCAAGAGCAGTTTGAAAGAATGCAAAGAGAGATGAAGGCTCTTATGGGAAAAGAGTTATTTGGGCTGAATGTGAATGAGTTGTGTTTGGTCTGGAATGTTAAAGTGCCTGCTAAGTTCAAGGTCCTTGAGTTTGAGAAGTACAAAGGCAACACTTTCCCTCGTGATCACTTGTTGATGTATGTAAGGAGAATGTCAACCCACACTGATGATCAGCGTCTGCTGATTCACTTTTTCCAGGATAGTCTTACCGGCCAAGCGTTGAAATGGTACATGAGTTTAGACAGTGCCAACATCCACACCTTTAATGATTTGGGAGAAGAATTCATAAAACAATACAAGTACAATAGGCACATGGCACCCGATCGTGACCAGCTTAGGGCCATGGTTCAGAAAGACAGAGAATCGTTCGAAGAGTATGCACAAAGATGGTGCGAAGTGGCTGCACAAGTGATTATTCCCATGGAGGAGAAAGAAATTACTAAAAAATTTCTGAAGACGCTAGGCGCTTTCTACTATGAAAGAATGGTAGCAAGTGCCCCAAGTGATTTTACAGAGATGGTAGGAATGGGTGTCCGCCTAGAAGAGGTAGTAAGAGAAGGTCGTTTGACAAAGGGTGAAGGATCCGGAGGTGTGAAGAAACCAGCTTATGGGTTTACAAAGAAGAAAGAAGGGGATACCAATGCTGTCATGCAAGAGAGGAGAGTGAATGCTCCTAGAAGGAATTTTCAGCGTCACCAGTAAGTTGCTTCAGTGACTCCTGTTATGAATGCCGCTCCAACTACCGTTACTTATCAAAGACAATCCCAGCAGGGGAAACAAGGGAATAGTCAGAGAAGGGAGAACTATGACCCTGTTCCCATTAGTTATGCAGAGCTACTACCAGCATTGATTCAGAAGAAGTTGGTCAAGACACGACCACCTCCAGCAGTACCATCACCATTGCCTTGGTATTACAAAGCATACCAGACATGCGCCTTTTATCAGGGAGCACCAAGGCATAGTGTTGAAAATTTTTATCCTTTGAGGACTGAAGTGCAAAGGTTGGTGAAGTCTGGAATTTTATCTTTTAAAGACATGGGACCTAACGTGAAAGACAATCCTCTACCCAAGCACGAGGGAGTGAGTGCTATGAACATGGTGGCTGGTTGTCCAAGTGACTTCCGGATTTTTGACATTAATCTAGTTAGAGGGGATTTGGTAAAGATGCATCCAGACCTATGTGAATTCAGTTATTATACGCATAATCACGCCGATTATGTTGTGTGCAGTACAAACATCCAGGGTTGTGAGAAGATAAAGGCTGACTTACAGGAGATGATTGACGAAGGTCTAATCTATATAATCAGGCCTAGGGAATTATATGAGAAGGAAGTGAATATGGTTTCTGGATGTCCGGGTGAATTCTGAATTTTTGAAGTAGAACATTTGAATGAAGATCTCGTACAGTTGCATGCCACTTTCTGTCGTACTGCTGGACAGGTGGAACACCAATATGGATCTTACATAGTTTGTTGTCAAGACCCCCGAGGATGTTCTATTGTGAGGGAGGGTGTTCAATTGTTGTTAGACAATGGGACTATTAAGATCACAGGACAGAGAGATGATTATCACGAGATTGATATGGTTGAAGTTTGTTTGATGAAAGAAGAGTCGGTGGAAGAGTATGCCTCTGCGAATGAGTATTTCTCTTCAGACGAAGATTTGTTTGCCATAAATGGTCTTTTGAGGGCTGATTGTGTCGAGGAAGGTGTAAATGTCATTGTACCTTATTTTGGTGCACCCACTCATCTTGAGGTGGAGTACCATAGCACACCAGTTGTTACCCCATTCGTAATTAGTCTGCTAGGTCCTGTTCCCTATAAATAAGATAAGGCTGTGCCTTACAAATACAACGCTACAATCTTAGAAGACGGGGTGGAAGTTACCATACATCCAATGCCAGATGTCGGAAATATAGTTGATAATAGTAGGGTGACTCGTAGTGGTCGTGTATTTGCGCCAGTTATTCGAAAAGATGTTGTTGCTGGAAAGAAAATTGCTAAGAACGATGAGCTTAAGAAGGCTGTATGAGAGACTAGTGGAGCCACATTAGAGAAAGAAGTGGATGATATCTTGAAGGTAATTAAGATGAGCAACTACAAAATTGTAGATCAGCTATTTCAGACTCCTTCAAAGATATCCATCCTGGAATTACTGATGAATTCCTCCGCTCATAGGGAATCACTGATGAGAGTACTAGACCAAGCTTTTGTATAGAATGACATGTCGTTAGATCAATTCAGCAGCGTAATTGGAAACATTACATCATGTAACAACTTGAGTTTCTGCGATGATGAGTTACCAGATGAAGGGAGGAATCACAACCTGGCCCTCCACATATCCATGAACTGCAAGAATGACTTGCTATCTAATGTGCTAATTGATAACGGATCCCCGTTGAATGTTATACCAAGAAGTACCCTCATGAAGTTGAAGTATCAAGGAACTCTTATGCGCCCGAGTGGCATCATTGTGAAGGATTTTGATGGGTCGAGGAAATCTGTCATCGGTGAAGTGGACTTACCCATCCATATATGATCACATTTGTTCTTGATAACTTTCCAGGTAATGGACATTATTCCCCCGTATAGTTGTTTGCTAGGACGGCCATGGATACACGAAGCAGGGGCTGTCACTTCAACTCTGCATCAGAAGCTAAATTTTGTGCGTGAAGGGAAGGTAGTGATCGTAAATGGGGAGCAGGCGTTGTTGATATCCCATATATCCTCTTTCAGTATTGTAGAAGCGGATGAGGCTACTGTTGGAACCCAGTTCCAAGCCCTATCCATTGACAACATAAGGAAGAATGAGAATTCTGTGGTCTCACTGAAGGATGCGCAGCAGGTTGTGTGCAATTGTCATAATGCAGTTTGGGGACGACTTGTGGATCCACCCGTGAACAAAAACAGAGCTGGTTTGAGTTTCTCTTCGAGGAATGGCATAGGCGAAAGTTTGAAGTCAAAGTCTTTTGTGAACAATTATCATGATGTTTTCCGCAGTGGAGGCTACCTCCATCTGATTGTCTCTGGAATTAATGTTGTTGAAGAGGATGAAGCAGAGCAGGAAGTACCGAATTATGTGATGCATGGAGTCCGAGTTCAGAACTGGGTCACCATTTATGTTCCTTCTTGCATACATATTTCAAATTAATTTGTTTTGTTAATTTGTTTCTTTCTTTTAAAAAGCTTTCACTCTGCCCAAGGTGGAAGTATTAATGTTGTAGGGCTTATCTGTTTGTTATAATTGTTAAGATCATTAATAAAAGTTGTCTTTGCTTCCCAAATTATGTCTTTTATTTTATGCCTTTTCTTGGGAAATGGTAATAATAAATAAATAAAAACCTTTCAAAATAAATAATAACTGAAAAT
This sequence comes from Vicia faba, assembly GCA_948472305.1. NCBI lineage: Eukaryota > Viridiplantae > Streptophyta > Magnoliopsida > Fabales > Fabaceae > Vicia > Vicia faba. The sequence goes on from OX451735.1 coordinate 1,013,871,770, forward strand.
TAATCTGCATGATCACTTGTTATATGTGTCAGTTTCTAAAAGCAATCATAAATCATATGTGCATATTAATTAAAAAACCTGTTGAGTACAATGACCCTGCACCCTCTCCCAACTTTGATTGTCCTGTGTTTGGGGCTGAAGAAGAAGATTATGATGAAATTCCAGAAGAGGTCTCACGGTTTCTTGAGCACGAGGAGAATACAATTCAGCCATATAAGGAGCCTTTGGAAGTGGTTAATTTGGGTTCAGAAGAAGATCCGAAGGAGGTTAAGATTGGATCATCGTTGCATCCTGATGTGAAGAGCGGGTTGATTGAGCTGTTGAAAGAGTATCTTGATATTTTTGCTTGGTCTTATCAAGATATGCCTGGTCTAGATACAAACATTGTCGAGCAGCGTTTACCGTTGAAGCCAGAGTGTTCGCCAGTTAAACAAAAGCTGAGAAGAACCCACCCGGATATGGCAGTAAAGATCAAGGAGGAGGTCCTAAAGCAGATTAATGTTGGTTTTCTTGTGACGTCAGTGTATCCTCAAACAGACTGCCAATATTGTCCCATTACCTAAAAAAGATGGAAAAGTTTGCATGTGCGTAGATTATAGAGATCTAAATAAAGCTAGTCCAAAAGATGATTTTCCATTGCCTCATATTGATATGTTAGTGGATAGCACATCAAAATTCAAGGTATTCTCGTTCATGGACGGATTTTCCGGGTATAATCAAATAAGAATGGCTCCAGAGGACATGAAAAAACAAAGTTTATCACACCTTGGGGAACATTCTGTTACAGAGTGATGCCCTTCGGGTTGAAGAATGTTGGTGCAACATACCAGAGGGCTATGACAACCCTATTCCATGATCTGATGCACAAGGAAATCGAAGTATATGTTGATGATATGATTTCCAAATCCCAAACTGAAGAAGGGCATATAGAAGATTTGCTGAAGTTGTTTCGGCGTTTTAGGAAGTATCGTCTCCGCATGAATCTAAATAAATGCACCTTCAGAGTTAGATCATGGGAATTGTTGGGTTTTATTGTTAGCCAGAAAGGAATTGAAGTTGACCCTGACAAAGTCAAGGCAATTCAAGAAATTCCATTACCAAGAACTGAAAAGCAAGTCAGGGGTTTCCTCGGGCGTTTGAATTATATCTCCAGATTTATTTCCCACATGACTGCAACGTGTGAAACGATCTTTAAGCTGTTAAAGAAAGATCAGGGTTGTGTGTGGACATATGACTGCCAAAGGGCATTTGAAAGTATTAAAGAATATCTGCTTAAACCTCCTATCTTTCTCCCTCCCGTAGAAGGAAGACCGTTGATTATGTATCTAACAGTGTTAGATAAATCTATGGGTTGTATTCTGGTACAACAGGATGAAACAGGGAAGAAAGAGTTCTTCATTTATTATCTCAGCAAAAAGTTCACTGATTGTAATTCGCGGTATTCTATGCTAGAAAAAACATGTTGTGCTTTGGCCTTGGCGGTAAAGCATTTGCGGCAGTATACGTTGAATCATACTACTTGTTTGATCTCCAAAATGGATCCAATCAAGTATATTTTTGAAAAGCCTACTCTTACTGGGAGAATTACCTGCTGGCAGATGTTGTTATCTGAATATGATATCGAGTACCACACTCAAAAGGCTATCAAAAGTAGTGTGTTGGAAGATTATCTTGCTCACCAACCGATGGAAGATCATCAGTCTGCAGAATATGAATTCCTCAATGAAGATGTGATGTTCTTGAAAGTGAAAGATTATTATGAACCATTGCCTGAGGAGGGCCCCGACCCTGAATCTCGTTGGAGTATGGTATTTGATAGAGTTGTGAATGCTTATGGTAAAGGAATCAGCGTTGTGATTGTTACTCCTCTAGGACCGCACATTCCTTTTACTGCAAGGTTAACATTTGATTGCACTAATAATATGGCGGAATATGAGGCTTGCATCATGGGTCTTGAGGAAGCTATTGATCTCAGAATCAAGATTCTAGATGTGTACGGTGATTCAGCGTTGGTAATAAATCAGATTAAAGGAGAATGGGACACTCATCACCCTGGCTTGATCCCTTACAAAGATTATGCTAGAAGATTACTGCCCTTCTTCAATAAAATTGAATTCCATCACATTCCTAGGGATGAAAATCAAATGGCAGATGCTCTAGAAACTCTGACTTCCATGTACCAAGTAAATGCTTGGAATGATATACCCTGAATTACAGTTCGACGGCTGGATAGGCCCGCTCATGTGTTTGTAGTAGAGGAAGTAGCAAATGAAAAACCTTGGTATTATGATGTCAAACATTTTCTTCAGACTCAGGAATACTCGTTTGGTGCGTCAAAGAAAGATAAAAAGACACTGAGAAGATTGGCAGGCAGTTTCTTCCTCAGTGAAAATGTGTTATACAAGAGAAATTCTGGCATGGTCTTGCTCAGATGCGTGGATAGACACGAAGCTGACATGTTGATGCATGAGATTCATGAAGGTTCATTTGGAACTCATGCTAATGGACATTCAATGGCTAAAAAGATGCTAAGGGTAGGATATTATTGGTTGACGATGGAATCTGATTGTTACAAATTTGCAAAGAAGTGCCATAAATGCCAGATTTATGCAGATAAGATCCACGTGCCTTCGACACTTCTCAATGTGATTTCCTCCCCATGCCCTTTCTCTATGTGGGGTATTGACATGATCGGGATGATAGAACCCAAAACTTCAAATGGACACCATTTCATCTTGGTAGCAATTGACTACTTTACCAAGTGGGTAGAGGCTGCTTCATATGCCAATGTTACCAAACAGGTGGTTGTGCGTTTCATCAAAAACAATCTTATATGCCGTTATGGTGTGCCAAGCAGAATCATCACTGACAATGGATCAAATTTGAACAACAAGATGATGACAGAACTGTGTGAAGAATTCAAGATTGTCCATCATAATTCATCTCCATACAGGCCAAAGATGAATGGGGCTGTTGAAGCTGTTAATAAGAATATCAAGAGAATTATCCAGAAAATGGTTGTCACTTATAAGGATTGGCATGAAATGCTCCCTTTTGCTCTGCATGGATATCGAACATTTGTTCGCACTTCAACAGGAGCAACCCCGTTTTCCCTAGTGTATGGAATGGAAGTTGTACTCCCTGTCAAGGTAGAGATTCCCTCGCTGCGTGTGATAATGGAAGCCAAATTGTCAGAGGCTGAATGGGTTCAGAACAGGTTTTACCAATTGAATTTGATTGAAGATAAGAGAATGACAGCTTTGTGTCATGGGCAGTTATATCAGAAAAGACTATAGAAAGCATTTGATAAAAAGGTCAAACCTCGTGAATTTAGAGAAGGCGACCTCGTGCTCAAGAAGATCATGTCTTTCAATGCTGATTCTAGGGGCAAGTGGACTCCCAATTTTGAAGGCTCGTATGTTGTCATGAAAGTCTTCTCTGGTGGTGCACTAATTCTTGAAACTATGGATGGCGAGGAATTCCCACGTCCCATGAATGTTGACGCAGTCAAGAAATACTTCACCTAAAGAAATAAAAGAACAACTCACTAAGTTTAAAACCCGAAAGGGCGGATTAGGCAAAAAGGAGCGTCTCGGTAGGCCAAAAACTCTAAAGGGCGGTCTAGGCAAAAATTAGAGACATAAACAGAATAAATTTCCCGCTAAGTTGAAAACCCGCAAGGTCAACTTAGGTAAAAGTTAAGCATTTTCTTGGCAAGTAACTACATCAGACGAAACTTGATCATCGAAGCAACAATCTTCTTGAATCCTTACCATACTTCAACAAAAGTTGCTGCTCAGGATTTCAAAAGTTTATAGGGGGATAGTGGTCATTGTATCTCAATGTATCTTTTCCATTATGTATTACCATTTCCCAAACTTTGTAATCATCCATGGAGTGTCGCCATTCGCAGACTACCATTCTATTAATGAAATTCGAGCTTTTGCCCAATTCTTTGTGTTCTTATTTTTATTTAGCTTGTAAAGGCTTCATTTATTACTGATAATAACTGTTAAAACAAAGAGATTAAAAAGCAAAATTGACTTTTCAAAAGAAAAGAGAAGAGGTCCTTACAATTCAATTTACTTTGGGATTTGTGTTTAAACAATGACAACAAAAATGGTGATCCCAAGAATGAACAAACTATGTTTGTTTTAAGAAGATTTACTCCCTTCATGAAAGTTTTCTCATGTCATTTTGCTGGTGTGCGCAATCTTTGTGTGTTTCTCAGATAGTTAAAGACGATATCAGTGAGTACAAGGTACAGTATTGGGTTGGTGATCCCATTATCCCCAATCAAGTCTTGATTCGCTTTTGATTTTGGGTTTGCATGGTCAGAAGCCTCTGTCCCAGTTTCCCCAGAAATGTTTTCCCTCATATGATGAAAGGTTTTATTCCCTTGGTGTGCTGAGATGACGCTCTTTTTACAATATCGATTTCCCGGGAAGATTATCCCAGGGCATCTCTTGTTGGAATGAGTATTCGTGTAAAGTTTTAGTCCGTAGTTTTTTCTCCAGGGAGGTAGGCTTGAATCCCCCCAGTGAGACTTGGTTGTTTCGGCGTCAGTCTGCTTTATTCAAGGTTGGTCTTGCAATCTCCAATGGGCATGTTGCTTTTGGAAAACTGTTTCTCCGATGAAACCGGAAGAAGGATTTTCTATCCCGGTGTCTGTTTGATTTAAGCTACATTCAGAATTTTTTTCCCTCAGTGAAGTTAATGTAATAGGTTTGGTTTCCGCAGTCGATTTTACCTTTCCTGAATTGATCTTTCTGGTTGAAGCTTAGCCCAATGTTGTTAGTAACTGAGGCGGTTTCATTTGTCTGCACTGATTATGTATCCTTTTTATCAGCATATGTACAATAGCACTCATACATTCTTACATACATCATGCATTGCTAAAATCATCATTCATTGACATTGTGTTCTGACCTTTCCTGCAGCGCTCTTTGCTTAGTTGATTTTGGTCTTCCCTCTTGAGTTTATTTCTCAAAGGATAAATATGCTTTGGCCGTCTCGCTCCGGTATATTTCTGAATTGGATTTGTGGTTGCATGACGATATCATTTATTATGGATTTCTGAAAATTTTGAGCTTTTGTTTGTGCATTTATTTTGCACAAGAAGACTTTATCTCCTCAGCGGGAATATCATGGCATTTCTCTGGGAAGTCATATTTCTATCCCTAGAAAGTCATTTCTCTTTGCATTTCCCCTTTGACAAGAAGTTGAGAACTGTTCTTGGAAGAACACCAGAATTCTGTGAAAACTTGATATATTTTTCTCTTTCTACCTTCAGTGAACGTTGGTAGTACATCGACAGTGAACATCGGTGTTTGTTATCTTTTTGCTATCTTCAGTGAACGCTGATAGTTCATCGTCAATGAATGGCAGTGGTATAATATTTTTCTCTTTCTACCTTCAGTGAACGTTGGTAGTACATCGACAAAGAACGTCGGTGTTTGTTATCTTTTTTCTATCTTCAGTGAACGTTGATAGTTCATCATCAGTGAACGGCGGTGGTATGATATTTTTCTCTTTCTACCTTTAGTGAATGTTGGTAGTACTTCGGCAGTGAATGTCGGTGTTTGTTATCTTTTTGCTATCTTTAGTGAATGTTGATAGTTCATCGTCAGTGAACGGCGGTGGTATGATATATTCAGTGAATGTTGGTAGTACATCGACAGTGAACGTCGGTGTTTGTTATCTTTTTGCTATCTTCAGTGAATGTAGTTAGTTCATCGTCAGTGAACAGCGGTGATATGATATTTTTCTCTTTCTACCTTCAGTGAATGTTGGTAGTACATTGGCAGTGAACTTCGGTGTTTGTTATATTTTTTCTATCTTCAGTGAACGTTGATAGTTCATCGTCAGTGAACGACGGTGGTATGATATTTTTCTCTTTCTACCTTCAGTGAATGTTGGTAGTACATCGGCAGTGAATGTTGGTGTTTGTTATCTTTTTGCTATCTTCAGTGAATGTTGATAGTTCATCGTCAGTGAACGGCGGTGGTATGATATATTCAGTGAACGACAGTAGTACATCGGCAATGAACGTCGATGCTTATTATCCTCCTCTCTGATTCTATTCTCATGATTTACCAGTGATTTATTTTCTTGGTGGGATTGCTCTTTTGCTTCGGCATTTTGTGTTGCCTCCCCAATGCTACTTTGTGTCTTTTTTATTCCATACATATGCATTCATATGCATAAACATATTCATGGCATCTTATGGCCAAAACCAGGGTTTGTTTTATATTTAAGTGTCTTCGATCACGTCGACACGAATATTTTAACCTTCGTATCTCCGGATAGAAGAAACTTAAATAAGGGCAGTTGTTGTACCCCAATTTTTGCCCCTAATATCCCTTCATCATACCATATTGTTTCAATCACCACAAAATCACATTAGGGATTTTGGTTCTTCTCCCTATCTTTAGCTTTGCTCTTTGAGGAGTTACCAAGCACCTTGATTTGTTTGCTTTTGTGATCATAGATATTGTACTTTTATTTTTCTCTCTAATTAACAAAATGCAATGTTGGTTTGTCTCACTTGTTGATAATTTAGGTCAAGGCAATGAGGTTTAGTAAGTTGCTTCATGGGTTCATGAGTTTATTTCCATGCCCTAGTCAAAAGCTTGAGAGATTCAAACTTCACCATTGAAGTTGTTTTGAAGTTGGTATGAAATTGGTTTTTGTGGCCATAGGTCCTCATCATCATCCTCAACAATTTCTATTCACAAAGGAAGAATATTGGCACAAAAAGTTTGTTCAAACTTGGAAAAGTTCCACCAAGAATTCTCTTGATCTAGAGGCTGGGGTTTTAGACATCAGAGGAGCATATCTTGCTCATATTTTGGTATTTTTAGTGATTCCAAATACATCCTTCTCTTCAAAGAGTTATCAACAAATCACTTCAAAAGTTCCAAGGAGTTTTCATGTGGAAGGAACTTGGTGAAGAAGGAAGATTACAAGTAATTCAGATGAATCCCCAATTTTCCATGTGTGACTTCAAGTGGTCATAACTTGGTCAATTTTTATCACATTGAGCCCATTCTTTTTCCATGATGATCTTAAAGATGTTTACTTCATTCCTTATTTTATGTGCAAAGTAAGAAAATGGATGGAAGTTGCCTTAAGAATGCAAAGGATTATAGGCCATTTCATGATTTTTGGCCAACTTCAACAAGTCATAACTTGCTCAATTTTTGGAGATTTTGAGTGGTTCAAATTGAAAAATGTCATTAAATAGATCTACTTCATTCCATCTTTTTTTATCGAGAGCAAATTCTAAGTGGAAGTCCATGTTTAGATTCAAGAGATTATAGGTCATTTTTAAAGAAGAATTTGAAATATTTCTAAGTATGAAAAGTCAACTCTTTTTCTTCAACTTTGACTCCATGTAACTTTCAGCTCAAACATCCATTTGATTCCATTCTTTTTCCATTGCAAAGCTTGTTACCTCATCTTTCCAAAGCATCAAGGATTTTTCCCTAAGACTCCCTGAGGTTGAAATGACGTTAGATTGAACTTGGTAACTTGGAACTGAAGTTTCTCCATAAGTCAGAATTTGAAATCCATGTTTTGTCCTTTAAACATCAAATTAGCACGCGTTTGTGATCTAAACATGTTTAACCAAGTTGCCAAAGTGGATTAGAGCCTTGAAACGCAAGGATTAGATTAGTTTTGATGCAAATCAGATCACACTTTGCTCGTGCATCAGGTTCACACGATTTTCCTCCAATTTGCATCATTCCACACTCTTGATCATCCCATTTGATTCCCTATAAATAGAGGGTCATCCCCCATTCAATTTCCCAAGCTTAGATAGCAAGAATCACCCTGCCAGACTTGCTTCATAACTCAGAGTTCAGCTACTTAGAATCCTATTCTCAAGCCTTTTTCAATCCATTTTCTTCATCAATTCACCTTCCTTGATCTTCCCTGAAGCTAACCATATGATCACATTCAAGAATCGTGCCCTATATTGCTCCATAGAAGTCTAGTTTCAGAGCTCTGCAACTCAACTTTAATAGGTAGATTCCTTCATCAATTCATCAAAACTTTGGTATCATTGTGTTGCTCTCATTGCCCTGGTTCTAGTTGCAACACTTACTTTTATCTGGAAGCACGTTTTGACCATGAATCTTCAAATCCCTTTTCAAAAATTTCTTTCTAAATTGCTTGAGTTACAGTTTATATAAATATGGCGCGAGGGTATGGTTGTCTTCGTCTTGAAGAGACGTAGCGAATGGCATAGGTTTGAGCTTCTGATTTTACAGTTTGAGAGACCTGAATTCGTGAGGGCTGGAGGTTGAAGATGACCAACGTGTCACTTTCTAACCAATGAAAGCGTGCCATTTGTTTTTTTTTCTTCAAAAATCTGATTTATTTATGATTTTGTACATTATTCACTAAAGACCATGATATGCACAGCGTGCCAGATCCTTTGGATTTGATTAGTAACGCGTTTTGACTCTCACCCAATGGTCCACATCTTTTTCTTTTATTTTCTTTTTCTGATTATTATATTTTAATTGTTTTAAATTTCAAAAAATCATAGAAAGTTTATTTTTAGTCCAAAAATCCAAAAAAGTTATGGAAAATATTTTTGATTATTCTCTTTCTGATTTTTATTTTTTCACAATTTAGTTTTGTATTTTGGAATTTTTTATGAATTTTACACTTATTTGATCTATCTAAAATGTTTAAAAATACTTTTACACATTTTTAAATTCTGAAAAAATTATGGAATGATCCAGAGATATTGTGACAAATATTGGTGACCTTATTTTATTTTTGTTTCTTACTTTACTATTTTTTGCTATTTTTATATATATTTTACCCATTTATTTTAATTTTAAAAAATAGTTTCTGACCTTTAAAAATTTCCAAAAAATTTGTATAATTACTTGACCTATTTTCTGATTTTTCTATGGTCCTATTTTTCATTTCTTGATTAATTTGAATATAATCGACATTTTCCTTATTATTTTTCCATTTTTTAAACCATTTTTTAACCCTTTAATACATATATTAAATATATTATTATTTTTTGTGAATATTTTCTGGCTGTCTTGGGTTGATTTTTTTATCATGGCTTTATTAACATCATTGGATCCATGGTGTTGAGTTTAACTCCAAAAAAGATGGATGAATGATTTTAATAATAGTTTAATTAAATATTAATTCAAATGTGGTTTTTACCCTAATTCCTCTTCATCTTATCCACTTCTCATTGCACTAAGTGTTGTTGGAGAATAATCTCTATATCATGTCTCAAAGCAAATGGTGCATAGATTGCTATTTACCGGCCTCAAAATAGGTGCGACTTCTATATAAGTCCACTTACGATTGCTTAACATAGCGCTAAATTTTGTCCCGATTTGAATAAATGATCATTCGTGGCCCAAACTTATGATTACAAGTCCAAGTATGTTAATTTGATCTGTTTGATCCAATAACCTTGAGATTCATTGTGTGGAGGCTTTGGTTCTACCAATCCTCTAATGGATCTACAACACCTTTGGTCAATGCGGATCACTTAAACATCGTTGATCATTAAATGGTACTTGTGAGAATTTCAAATGGATGATATACTTGACAAAAAGCAAATGCAACTTGTTGTATGGAGGCTTTGTTTCTACCAATCCTCGAATGAGTTCTAAATGCAAGTTTCAAGATGGTCATCCAACTAACCACTAATTATTGACTTGTTTATTTTAAGCTTTATTCTTTTTATGCTTCATGTACTAATTATTTCTTTAGCATTTTACATTTCATGCCATTTTCATCTTTGCTCATTTGAGCATTTATATTCTTGTCATTTTTACTTTGCTCACTTGAGCTTTTCTTTTTCTTTTCCTAAGATACTTAATAATCAACTTAAACTCTTGGCATTATGGAGCAGTGGACCTTTTTTTGGACTTAGGATCAGAAACCTTGACCTATCTTGGAGACCTTGTGATCTTGTCTGATTATTTTTGTCTGGAGCTCTTGAGGTTTACCTCAAGACATTGGGTTTCTTGTTTGTTTTTGTGTGCAGGTTTTTGTGATTGCATCCTTTGTTTATAATCTGGAATTCACCCGCATACAGCCGTTACTCTGCCCAATTTTTGTGAAGATTTAATACATTTGAAGAGGTCTAGTATCTTTGCCTGCTTTGTTTTAATCTAAAGAATGGAAATTATATCTTGACTCATAATGTTAAGTTTTGGCTTCTTGTTGGTTAGATAGTTCTTATCCTTAGCTTTTACCTTATGCTTTAGGATAGCCCCTTCTTCTCCTCCCATCTTCTTTAATTTTAAAAATCTTCTCCCTCCTTTTAAAAATTCTTCTTGTTTTGAAACTTAAAGCATTTTCATAATAAACTTGGACTTATGTCCATGCATTTTCAAACATTTTCATAAATAAACCTCAATCAATTTAACAATACTTTGACACTTTTTTTATGAGAAGACTAAAAGTCAACCAATCTCATTTCAAACCATTTAGCCACTTTGGCATTTACCCTTAAACTTTTCTTAAAAGATTAGGCTCTTGTCAATCCTTGTAGTGATGCAAACAACTATACTTCTACATTATATAGTGAAGAGAGATATTTTCCACTTAGGTGTTGAGTGAGGCATTGTTGATTTTAAAATCCAAGCCATATCCTCCACTGAGATGAAGCAAATTCTCCTTTGTCATGATTGTGGGTAGTAAGTATGTTTTCCACATGGACAATGACAATGATATCTTATCTCTTAAAATTAACCAACACACTTGTGTTTCAAATTTTTAAAATCGGAACTACGTGTACACTGATCCCCTATTTCACGAAAGGTGGTACGTAGGCACTAAAGGTTTGCAACCGCGGCGGGTGCAAAAATCATAAAAAATATTTCTCTTCTCACCTCCACCATCCATTTTATATACAACACATTTTTTATAGCCAAAATATACATATTTTACAAAGAGGTTCCTATGGACAAACGTAGATGTTTAGGGTGCTAATAACTTCCTTTGCATAACCAACCCCCTTACCTTGAATCTTTCCCCCTTTTTTGGGTTATTCGCTCTTTTCCCATTCCTTTGGAAACAATAAAGCTTGGTGGCAATTTTTATTTTGATTTGTATAAAATCTAGTCAATCAAATGGCTTAGTCTTGAACATTTCTACTGCTACACTACCGTTTTAATTTTCCAGACATTCTTACCATATAATCCTATTAGCCATGCATCTAGAAAGTTAAAGGTTGTGGAAATTAAAGTGCGAAAAGAAAAACCTAGCTATTACAAGGCTTCGGGGAGGGGGATTAATTACATAACCAAAAATCGGGGATTTAAACGGTAGATGAAAACCCTAGATTAACTATTACAAAACCATGAACAATTACAAAACAATGGACAAATAATTAACAAGCGCGCGTCGAATTGAATACGAGGATGATTGAAAAGATATCCTAAAACTCTAATTGCGTGAAAAAGATTTTTGTTCTTGTGTATTTTTATTTGAGAAAACATTTAATTGCAAATTAACTAAACCTAATTTCTAATTGTTTTTAAGTTATGAAAGAAATTAAATTAACCTAATTTCATAATTTAATAAATTAATTATAGAAATAGAAAATATTTTGCAAAGGAAACAAGATTTTGTGTATTTTTGGTTTTTGTATTTGAGAAAAATAAATTTAATTGTAAAATTAAAACCTAGATTCTATTTGATTTTAAATGAAACAAAAATTAAATTTACCTAACTTGCTAATTAAATTAAATAATTTATGGTTTTTAAAAAAATACTTTTTTGGTATTTTGTGATTTATTGATTTTATGATTTTTAAAAAAGGGTAATTAATTTGGTGGAAAAAAATAATTAAACAAAACAATTAAAATAAAAAATAACAAAGAAAAGAAGAATATGGGCCTGTATACTAGCAATTCTGAGGGGTGAGAAACTGAAATTTCAAGCCCATTAAGCTCCAAGCCTAGTCAACCACGCTGGATTATGTGCAAGCATTTGACCTGAGGTGTACCAAGGACATTTAGGGGAGAAGCGTGAGATCTGGCCAGCATTGCATCCAATGGCTGGGCTTTGAGGTTGTATGGAAGGCGTGTGAGGGAGTGAAGCATTGGATTTGCCTGAAATAATTAGGAAAATAACAAAATTCACACGCCTGGGATCGAACCCAGGACATGTGCATCAAAGGCGTGCCTCCCGACCATCTGCGCTACTGGTTCTTTTGTTAACACAGGTAAACAAAATATAATATAATATAAAAATGCACGATGCCCAGAAAAAATGCGCGAAAATTCAAATCAACCGGTCATGGGTTGCCACGCATCACCTTCTTCACTGCAACTGTCATCTTAGGTTAAAGACTTATACCTACGAACAATCAGCCATAGCTAAAAACCTGCAATTCTCAAAAATCAACACAACGCGTGATAAATGAATTCCAGTTATATAGATCAAACCGCCTTGATGCCACGAGCATCCTAGTACTCTTTTCTATGACCAATTTTACCTGTATAACAAAGCCCTAAAAACATCTCAGAAACCCTAACAATGGCAACTATGGATTCTTACGCGGTAAATGCAATTAAAGGGTACAGGTAGCTTGCAAAGAAGATGATAAACACAAATATATGTTTAGCATGAGTTTAGGATGTGTAAAACATTGAAATCGAGTTTGAGTTTTATGGAAAACCGTGATGCTTTTGGGGACGATTTCTGGATGCTTTGAGGCTTGTAAATGATGCTGTTAGCTTCCTGGGATGTCCAGGAACGTATTGCTAGCCTTGAAACTCCTTGAGGATGGCTCTAAGATGGATTTTGATCTCACACTTTTGTCCAAATTTTTGAGTTTTCTTCCTGGCTTTTCACTGCTGCAAACCCTGTGCTTATGATATGGAATTGGTTTATACATATAGTAGAGCATATTAGGTCAATAAAATTTCATCATATCTTTGAGAATTAAGAAAATGTGATTTGATTCATGTATGATATCTTTCCAAAACAAGCTTCAATCCAATATTTTCCAATCCTAATGAGTCTTGCACGAATTGGTCATCATGCTAGTTGTACATAGACTCCAAATATGCATAAAAATCCCAAGATTTGATTTTCTTTTATTATTTTACCATTTAATTTGATTTATTTTAATTTAAATGAATAAAAAATAAAAATAAATGATAAAAGTAATAAAATAATAGGTGGAAAAGCTCAGGGGTCGTGGGTACTATTAGAAACATGTTTCAAACAAGAAAACATGGTCCCCTTTGGAAAAGATGCAAATTTGATCAATGTTGACTTTTGACAATTTTCCAAAAATTGCCAACTTTGACAATGAACAACTCTCTCAATTTTGACCCTAGGAAGGTGTTCTTTAACTTTTTATAAATCTTAGTATGTCCCCTAAACAACCCTTTTGGTTTCATCTCAATTGGGTCTTCCATGTTCATGTATGAAGCTTTGACCTAAAAGGTGTTTTTGTTGACTTTTTAAAAGGACCTACAATGTAAAAATTAATATCTTTTGATGAGTGCATATTTTGAACTTGTGGGATGAGGACTAATTGTAGGGAATTTCATCCTCTTAAAAATGAGCCTTGGATGGAAACTTTCTGATAAAGTATGAAGAAGTTATGCTTGGTCAAAGTTTAGTTGACTTTTCCTGCAAAACCCTAATTTAGCAACTTTTGGATTTTGATGATTTTGGAGCATTCCTCGAGGAATCATGATCAATACTTGATCAAATGATGAAATTAACTTCAAAATGTGGGTGTTTACCAAAAATATTAAAGTTTTTCTATATGTGGGTCACAGTTGACTTTTGACCTAATACAGTCAATTCTCAAGCATCTGAGTAGTTGACTGGGCAAACTTCTTATGCAAGGCATGAGACTTGACATGGAGAATCTTGGGAACATATTAGGGCCTTAGATAGAATTTGGGGCCTTTGTGGTTCACACATATTGATGAAAAGGAAAACCCTAATTTGAGGTATACTGCCTTAGGAGAGAGTTTGTCTGGTCAACTCTTGGACTTCCTTGAGCAACTTGGGGATCTCAATTGACATTTGATGAGTAAAATGGGAGGGAAAATTTTGGGGTACAACACAATTTGTTCTAATGAAACCAGTCAGAAGATCTAAAGACAGAAGTTGTAAACTAAAGTCTAGATGCTGAAGACTCACGTTTTTAAAAGATAGTGTGTTCCAAAGAAGACAAAGTTAAAAAATCTGAAGACAACTGTGATACGGTGGGAAAACTAACTTGATGTTTTGCGTTTGTGTTTGAAAATGTTGCGGTTTAGCAAGAGTCTCCACCGACTTTTCTTTTATCCAAAAGGAAAGGTTAAAAATCACAGGAAAGACCTTTGAGATTGTTTCTTGAGTTCGGGGGGTAGATTATAAAAATGGAAGGTATCAGCACCCTTTTCATCCATGGTTTTCCATGGGCTCTTAGTTACTTTCTAGATCACTTGCTTTTTGTTTTGAAATTGTACTTTGTGTGGTTTTTGAAAGTATTTTTGTAAAAGAGGCCATTGTTTAGGCAATCTTTGTAATGATTCTCGTTCGTAAGAATGTATACAAAGATGTTTGTCTTTTTAAAAATGTTTTCAATGTTTGTAAGATGTTTTTGAAATGTGTGTGTTTGTTTTAAAAATAGCAAGGAGATTTGTTTGAAATGGAGCAAGTAACCAAAAGTAATTTACCTACTCAAAATGTCTTTCTTGTTCATTTTCTTTTCCTTTGATATTGTTGTCTTACCATTGATTTGGTAAGCAACCCTATCTTTGGATGTAAACGGGACGGGCGTGGGTCTTAGTATAACCATGATTAGAAATGTTGCAAAGTATCTTAGCATTTTTTTGAGGGACTAAGATCATTTTGTAAGGAAACTTAGAATAGCGTCATCGAGGGACTATGATCTTATATTTGTTTGTTTTGCCAAGATACTTCGCATGCGTAATATGGCCATTTTTTGTATAAGGCAACCAAGTGGAGTAACCCTATGGGTGCTTGTGTTCAAGTGTGTTATTTTCATGCTTGATTTTGTCTTGGATTAGGGTTTTTCTATTTGATTTGTTTTTATCTTGCCATACAAACCCTAATTACTAGTATGGTATGTAAAAGCGGTAATTGCGTAATTTAAAGATTACTACGCTATTACAACATTTTATGGGAGGGGGGAATACAAATTATGAATGGGGATTATCAATAATGTAAACCTAATTAAGTTATTACAACCAAATCGAATTTGTACAAGTACTTGAATAAACAATATACCATATAATTTAAATATGCAATGATATATATATATATATATATATATATATATATATATATATATATATATATATATATATATATATATATATATATATATATATATATATATATATATATATATATATATATATATATATATATATATATATATATATATATATATATATATATATATATATATATATATATATATATATGCAAGAAAAAGGTTTTTGCTTTGTTTTTCATATGCAAAAGAATTTTGACCTAATCCTAATATCTTAAGAAAAATAAATTACTTCTAAAAAAAAGGTTGACCCTAATTTCTAATTTAAAGGAAAATAAAGTTCTTTAAGTATTTTTTGTGTATTTTTTGTCTTAAAATAATAAATAATATTCATGAAAATATTTGGTCTTTTTATATATCAAAATAAATATTTATAAGTATGAAAAAAAGGATAAAAATATATCTAAATTTAATTTAATTTTACAAGTTTATTTAAGAAAGATAGTTAGTATATAATAAAATGAAAATATATTTTTTATGTAAAAATAAAATAAAATAAACAAAAATGCACTATTTAACATATTTATATTTTTTCATGATTTTATAATATTTAAGAAAATGTATTTGATGAAAAAAATGGAAATAAAAAATAAATAATATTGATTGAGCCAGGGGTGCTGTAAGGAGAAAGGGGGGTAAACGTTAGAAAAAAATGAGAGGCCCGTAAGCTTGAGCCCAGCGCTGCAAAAAAATAACAAGAAATGAAGCTGAAAAAATATGAAAAAATGCCAAAGGTAGCGCCAAAGTTCAAACCCATGACCTATGAATTTTCAGCGCGCTACCTTGCCACTGGGGTGGCTGTACATCCGTTAGTTCATATGAAATAAAATATACATAACACAAAACAACTCCTAGACCTGTACTTCATCTTCTTCCTCAAGCTAGCCAGAACCTCTGTATCTTTCTCATTTCTCCATGAAAACGGAAACTTCCAACATGAAAATGATAGTTCTCATTCCCACAATTTCAACCATGTAACTCATGTAAACTAACAATCAAAGATTAAAGCGAATTTTAATGGCCCTGATTTCAACCCTAATTTTTACAGAAATTTGAACTCTAAAATTCTCTATACATAATGAACAGAAATGAAATCTATGCATATGGTTGGCTTTAGCACAATAATATCTACATTTTCCTTTCACAAATCGTGGCCAATGGATGCCTGTATGAAGAGATAAAAAGTTGGAGTTCTTACCTCTTTCAGCTGAGATCGTGAATGGAGTTTGAGTGAGATTTATGAAGGCCTGGAGATTCCTTTAGCTTACCTGAACCTCCCTGAGTGTGTTCCAATCCCTGCCTTGCTTGGAATGTGCCTGAATCTCTCTATCTAAGTCAACCAGCAAGCTTGAAGAACAAAAATGGCAGATGAAGAAGGAGGAGTTACAGTGAAGGGATGATGGTCTAGAACACTTAGATATGAGGTAGGTAAGGTGTTTGATTGATTAAAACTTGAAACGCACGAGTAAATTTGTGGATTGCTATGCTTGGTTTCAAACTGCATGTTTTGAAAGTTTTTTGGTGATAAGGAGTTTTATAGAGTTTTTGGCCTTGAGCAATCGTTTTCTAAGTTGTAATGTGTTTGTGTATTAGTATAGAGAAGGTTTCAAGTCAGCTCCACAATAGATTTTTTTGAGTTATAGGCTTTTTGCACTTTTCTTGCTTTTGAAGCAAAGTGAGGAGACAAGTCTCTACATGCTTGTACAGGCCTGCTTGGAGTTGGTACAAATCCTAGACAACTTGCTCTTGGTTTATAGGACTTTGTGTGCAGATAAAACAGGTCCAATGCTCAAGAAGTGAAAAGTTGCAAAAGTTATGCTTTTCCAAAATGGCAATGGCAACTTTGTTCCATTTATGGAATTAAAGCTTGGACAAAGACTCTTGTGCTTGGATTAAGGCTTTATCATCTGTGTAAGCATTAAATTATAAAGTGAGAAACAAGTTTGAGACCTATAAAGCAAGGATTAGGCACCATAGGTTCATATTTGAATTTTGTTCTTCATGAAATGGCTTGAAATCAAAGTGCGAAATTGCCAATTTTTTCTCTTCGATTCTCCCTACTCAAAAATGATCTCAAGGAGTTCTAAGACATTTTGGAAAGCTTTAAATGTGCTCTATAACTCATCTTTGAAATGCATTTCAATATTCCTCTTGGAACTAGGTGAAAATTTCCATGAAGTTAGGTAAAAAACCTGCCTAAATTAGGGCAAAAGTTCACTAAGTTATTTTAGTTCATGGGCATGTATTCACAAAATTATATCGAGATCCAAGCATCTTTAGGGAAAAATGTGGGAAGAAAAGTTGTAGATTTCATGCAGATCTACAACTTTCATGTTGGGAACTTTCTTTGAATCATCTTGTATCATGGTGAAAAAATGGCTTAAAGTTGAGAAAAAATAAGTAATTTTCTATACTTAGAAAAATTTCTAAGTTAAGAAAATTCAAATTTCAAAACCAAATCTTCAATCTTTGATTTCTTGATGAAAAATTTTCACATTTGACATGTTTTGATGAATTGTGATCCTTGGCACTTGATTTTGACCCAAAAAAGTCAAAGTTTGACTTATCAGTAAACAATTGACTTTTAATCGGTTGACTGCAAATTTCATCTGTCAATCCAATGGATTTGCAATGTTTTGAACCATGTCATTATGTCATGATGGTGAAATTGGTCCCTTGGAATCATGTTTCAAACCAATTGGTCATTTCCTAGGTAAAAAAATCAGAAATTGCCCTTTCTTAGTCAAAACCCTAATTTTGACCATTTTGCCCTTTTCATTATTTGATCAAATTTCTTGAAGAGTTGTGGTCCAAACTTGATCAAATGATACATATGAGTCTAAAGTGTTTATTTGGATCAAACATTATGAAGTTTGACTGTAAATTGGCCATGGTTGACTTTTTCCCCAATACAACTGATTTTTAAGTCAATTGTCCAATTGACTGATCAAAAATGTGATTCAAGGCTTGAAACTTGTCATGAGTAATCTTAGGGGTCCATAATGATGTTTGAAAGTCATATGCAGCATTTATAGTCCAAAAATTCTTGTACAACCTCAAACCCTAATTTTGGGTCACTAGTGCATGATGAGATGTCTTGAGCTAGTCAAACCCTAATCCAGTCTTGAGTCAAAGAGATCTTGTGAGAAAAATCTTGATAAACGAGTGGGCAAATTTTAGGGTACAACAGCTTCCCTTGTTCAATCTTCTTAAACCTGAAGAGTTAGATTGGCTAGTCTTTCCATTTGTGAGTTGAAGGTGAAAGATGATTGGACACTAGAGTGCTCAGAAATTTGCACTCGACGATGTGTAGTTGAGGGAATGGGCTTAAAGATGCCATTTGGAGAGGTGATAGATTCTTTTTGTAGATGGGCTTGTAGCTGCCATCCAAGAATGTCTGTTGAATTGTAAGTTATAATATGAAAGAATGAGTGTCATAATGGAGTCCGTGTATGGAGCGTATCTGAACTGTATCTGAATGTTGAATCTGAATGAGTATCAGAATGGCATCCGTGTCTGAAGCGTATCTGAACTATAACTTGAAAGTTGTATCTGAATGAGTATCATAATGGCATCCGTGTTTGGAGCGTATCTGAACTGTATCATGAAGTTGAATCTGAATGGGTATCAGAATGGCATTAGTGTCTGGAGTGTATCCGTACTGTCTATAAAAGTTGAATCTGGAAGAGTATCAGAATGGCATCCGTGTCTGGAGCATATCCATATTGTCTCTAAAAGTTGAATATGAATGAGTATCATAATGGAATCTGCATTTGGCGCGTATCCGTATTGTATCATGATTGTATATTGTTAATGGTAGTTGTTGATCTTATCCTGAAAAGGGTAAAATGTTAGCTGAAACACAAAGTTATGTTTCATGAAATGTATGATGCAATGTATTTTCTTTATCAATGTTTATTATATATGGATGCAATGTATGTGCATGTGAGCGGATTTGCTGTATTGCTATTTGATTGAGGAAAATAAATCCCTGAATGTTGCTGAGGATATGTGAATTTTCATGTCTTGAAGTTGAAGTACTGGTGAACTTTTGTTGAGAGAAGTAAATTCTATTGTGAGGGAAATGCCATGTATTTCTTGTAAGATCTGCTTGGGGAATCCTGAGAAATTTGACGATTTCTACTGGGGATTAATAATTTGAAATTTTGTTCCGCTGGGGATTTAAATGACGTACTGTGGGGATTTCTTGGGTAATAGTCTAGAGGTATTTCCCTATCCATTCGAACCATCGGTAATTGTCTCTCTCATTTTGTTTATTTGTAAACAGTAATCATATTCAAATGCATATGTTCATCAATGAATCATTGGACGTTTCTTGCAAACAAAACATAAGCGTAAAGAAAAGACAAATAGTTTTTTTTTGTATTTTTAAAGGGATATCTTTGTATTGATTTTGAATAAAATATTTGTACAAATGAGATAAGCATTCTAGTAAGAGAATGCTGTCGTAAAACAAGAAAACTTTGATACAAAGAAAGATGACTATGTGTAATAATCCCATGGGGTTCCCATCCCGCTATAGCTTTCATATCTCTGAATATCTCGTCTATTTGTTGCTTCGTCCGAAGATGATTGAATTGATCAGAAACTCTGAATTTGTCAGTGGAAGTCAAGGGTTTTCCGTAAAGTGATCCGACGGGACATAGTCATATGCTTTAATTCCCTAACTTTTGCCTGGACCGCCTTTTCGGGTTTTCAGTCCACCAGGAAACCCTTTTTTGCCCAAGTCTCCATTTCGGGTTTTCAACTTGTCGGGTGTACAGATTTTTCATTTTATCCCTAATTTTTTCCCGAACCTTTTTTGTTTGCCGGGATTCCCCTTGTTTTGCCTAGGTGTGTCAACCTAGCGGGTCTCTCATGCGTAGTATCTTTTGACTATGTCCGCGCTCGCAGGGTGTGGCAAGTCGTCACCGTCCATGGTGGTTAAGATCATTGCCCCATCGGAGAATATGTTCTTGATTACAAATGGTCCTTCATATGTAGGAGTCAATTTTCCCATGGGGTCACTTTGTGGCAAAATGATACGTTTGATCACTAGATCCCCAACTTGATATATTTGGCGTCTGACTTTCTTGTTGAAAGCCTTGATCATCCGCTTTTGATAAACCTGACCATGGCAAACAGCAGTAAGCCTCTTTTCAGAAATTAAATTTAGTTGATCAAGTCGAGTCTAGATCCAATCGTCTTCATTCAAACCTGCATCCTTCATAATTCTCAGAGAGTGGATCTGTACCTCAATAGGTAAGACAGCCTCCATGCCGTAAACCAAAGAATAGGGTGTTGCCCCGGTTGATGTGCGAGCCATGGTACGATACCCGTGGAGAGAGAATGGTAAAATCTTATGCCAGTCTTTGTACGTGATTGTCATCTTTTGTATGATCTTCTTAATGTTTTTATTTGCATGTTCGACAGCACCATTCATCTTGGGCCAATAGGGAGAAGAATTATGATGTTGGATCTTGAATTGCTCGCACAAGGCGGTGATCATAGTGTTGTTGATATTTTTACCATTGTCAGTGATGATCCTTTCCGGGATACCGTACCGGCAAATGAGATTTTGCTTGATGAAGCAGGCAACAACATTCTTAGTAACAAAAGCGAAGGAAGCTGCTTCGACCCATTTTGTAAAATAGTCAATGGCCACTAGGATGAAACGGTCTCCATTGGAGGCTGTCAGCTTGATCTCTCCAATCATATCAATTCCCCACATAGCAAATGGCCAAGGAGTCGTCAAGACATTCAGAGGAACCGGAGGTACGTGCACCTTGTCAGCATAAATTTGACACTTATGACAAGTCCGAGAATGTTTATAGCAATCTTTTTCCATGGTAGACCAATAATAGCCTGCTCGTAGGATTTTCTTCGCCATCGTATGCCCAATGGAGTGGGTGCCAAAAGTACCGTCATGTAATTCAGCCATGATCTTTTCAGCTTCAACCTAAACCGTGCCAAAATGGAGTCATGATTGCGTTTGTACATGATGCCATTACTAAGGAAGAACTTAGCAGAGAATCTCCTTAAGAACTTCTTATCATTGATTGAAGCTCCTTCTGGATATTCTTGAGCCTCGAGATACCACTTGACTTCATGAAACCAACGTTGGTATACTACCTCTTCAGTATTAAACTCGTGACAATGCGTTGGTTCATCCATTCGTTCGATGGTGATCTGGGGAGCCTCGTTATCCCAATTAAGTTTAAACATAGATGACACTGTGGCTAGAGCGTCTGCTAGCTGATTTTCTTCTCGCGGGAAATGCTCAAAGGTAATCTTCTCAAAATGTGGTAGCAATGTCAAAACATGTTCTTTGTAAGGGATAAGGTTTGGGTGCTTAGTGTCCCATTCCCCTTTGATATGACTGATGACCAAAGTTGAGTCTCCAAATACGTCTAAGGATTTGATTCCCAAGTCTATGGCAGCTCTGAGACCAAAGATGCACGCTTCGTATTCCGCCATGTTGTTTGTACAATTGAAGCAAAGTCTAGAAGTAAAGGGAGTATGACACCCTTCCAGATATATGAGTACAACGCTGATACCGTTACCAAGTGCATTGGATTCTCCATCAAAGAACAGGGTCCATCGGGATCCTTGTTCAGGTCCGTCATATGGCCTGATTTCTTCACAGTTGTCTAATGTCATGATGTCTTCATTCAGGAATTCAAACTTCATGGACTGATAATCTTCTATAGCTTGGTGAGCGAGATGGTCACCTAGCACACTGCCCTTTATAGCTTTCTGGGTAGTATATTGTATGTCGTATTCTGTTAGGATCATTTTCCATCTAGATATCCTCCCAGACAGAGCAGGCTTCTCGAAGATGTATTTTATCGGATCCATCTTAGATATCAACAAGGTAGTATGAGTCAGCATATACTGTCTTAGCCGGCGAGCAGCCCATGCCAGAGCGCAGCAAGTTTTCTCGAGCATTGAATATCTGGTTTCACAGTCGGTAAACTTTTTGCTCAGGTAATAAATAGCGTGCTCTTTTCGGCCAGACTCATCATGCTTCCCCAATACACACCCCATTGAGGTTTCTAAAATAGTCAGATACATGATCAGTGGTCTTCCCTCGACTGGTGGAATCAACACAGGAGGCTCTTATAAGTACTCTTTGATTTTGTCAAAAGCAACCTGCATTCATCATTCCATCTGACTACTTGATCTTTCTTCAACAGTTTGAAGATTGGCTCACAAGTAGTTGTTAGATGAGAAATGAATCTGGCAATATAGTTCAAGCGTCCCAAGAATCCTCTTACTTCCTTCTCAGTACAAGGAGCAGGCATCTCTTGTATTGCTTTAACTTTGGAAGGATCGACTTCAATACCCTTATTAATGACGACAAAACCTAAGAGTTTACCGGACCGTACTCCGAATGTGCACTCGTTTGGATTCAACCTTAGCTTTTACTTCTTCAATCTCTCAAACAGCTTTTGTAAGTGATCCAAGTGCTCTTCTTCTGTTTGTGATCTGGCTATCATATCGTATACATAGACCTCTATTTCATGATGTATCATGTCGTGAAATAAAGCTACCATGGCACGTTGATAGGTTGCCCCAGCATTCTTCAGTCCGAATGGCATCACCTTGTAGCAGAATGTGCCCCACTGTATGATAAATGTTGTTTTCTCCATGTCCTCATGTGCAATTTTGATTTGGTTGTAACCTGAGAATCCGTCCATGAAGGAAAACACTTTGTGTTGGGCTGTATTGTCAACCAGGATATCAATGTGGGGGAGTGGAAAATCATCTTTAGGGCTGGCCCTGTTCAAATCTCTATAATCCACACACATTCATACTTTGTCGTCTTTTTTAGGCACGGGAACAATGTTGGCAACCCATTGAGGATAGGAAGTGATAGCCAAGAATCCAGAATTTAATTGCTTCATGACCTCCGCATTGATCTTTTCTGACATATCAGGTCTCATGTGGCGGACTTTTTTTTTACTGGCGGGCAATCTTCTCTTGTAGGGAGACAATGTACCACGATGTCTGTATCAAGTCCCGGCATTTCTTCATATGACCAAGCAAAGATCTCAACAAAATCACGCACCAGCTGAATCAGACGCTCCTTGACACTGGGCTCTAGATTGGCACCCACCTTGACCTCTTTTTTATCCTCCTCGGTACCCAATTTGATTGTATCCATGGGTTCCTCATAAGGCTGAATGGTTATTTCCTCTTGTTGTAGTAGTCTGGCCAGTTCCCATGGTACTCCGCAATCTTCCTCACCTTCGTCTTCGGCTTGGTAGATTAGATCCTCAGGGTCACAAAAGGCCATAGCATTATCGTTACGCATGGGATCCAGAATGGAGCGGTACCTGCATTTGTGAGTGTGGGTGTATGTAAGGGTATAGCCATCCTTAAAAAATAAAACGTAAAAGAAAAACAATGAGCACAAAAGTTTGTATGCGAAAAACGTCCATGATTCATTGAATGTCATATGAAGATGAAATAATAACCCTTACAAATGCACCCTTGTGCCTCGAGTAAGACACAAGGTTTTAAGAGTGCGAATTGTTTTTCAATATTACATATCCAACAAAATGTGAAAGATAAATTATTGAGGGATGAAAGTTATTGGGACAAAGTCTCTGGCCTCCCAATTGCGAAGTCCTCCATCGATAGTCGGAAAGATCCAATCCTCCAAGCTGCAATCCTCTTCACCATCTTCCACCGCATTGACCTCTCGGTTGCTAATCTTCAAGGGTGGCCCTCTAGCACGGGCACGGCGTACAGCCTTCTGAGAACTTGAAGGGAAACCTAAACCAAACTTGTCAGAGTTATACGGAATATCTGGAAGTTTCCCCCAGATGGTGCATCCACCCTCCTCTACTACTGCTTTGGCGTCCTTTAGAGATGACATCCAGAGTGGAGGTCTTGTAATCTTGGGAATCTGGGACACAGCTTTGGTTCCTTCTACCTCTTGGGGGACCTCTTCGAAGTGTTGAAAAGGAGTTTCAATGAACTTGCCATCCAATTCCACATACCTGAAGGAATTGAGGTGGCAAATCATATATTCTTCCTCTCCACGGACAGTGATAATCTTTCCTTGGACCAGATATTTCAGCATCTGGTGCAGTGTAGAAGTGACAGCGCCAGCATTATAGATCCATGGCCGTCCTAGCAGACAAGAGTAAGAGGGGAGGATGTCCATTACATAAAAGGTTGAATTGAAAGTTTGAGTCTCAACTTTTATGGGGATATACACCTCCCCGTGTACCATCCTCTTTGAGCCATCAAATTCCCTTACGACTATGTTACTTGGTTTTAACGTCAGCCCTTCACAGTCCAGTCTGTCGAGAGCTTTATTTGGTAAAACATTCAAAGATGAGCCAGTGTCCACCAAGACATGGGCCAGAGCTATGCCTCTACATTCCACAGAGACATGTAATGCCTCGTTGTGCTTTCTTCCCCTTGGTGTCAGATCCGCATTTGAGAAGCCTAAGCCGTTATCCATTGTCAAGATGGCCACGCAATCTTGAAATTAATCAACAGATGTCTCCTGAGGCACATGGGTTATCTTTAGGAACTTCCCCAGGGCTTTCGTATGTGCCTCGGAACACAGTAGCAATGCCAGCATGGAGATCTTGGAGGGAGTTTTCCCCAACTATTCAACTACGTCGTAGTCGCTCCTCTTTATTATTCTCAGGATCTCCTCCATTTCTTTCTTGGAGGTTTCGGGGATAGTCAGTGGTTGAGCCTTCGTCCGGACAGGCTCCACTTGAATACTTTTTCCTCGAGTTTCAGCAGCAGGAGTGTTGGTAGGAATAACAGTAGGGTTTGTATCGTTTTTGTCAATAGGAGCACTTGCAGAGATGATTATTGGCACGGAAGTAATCTTTGGAGCAGCCACGTGTCCAAAAACTGCCTTTGGGGGGGCAATTTTTGGAGAAAAGATTCTACCGCTTTGGGTAATCTTACTGGTTCCAGCGATATTGCTAATGTCGGAGTCTTCTTCTTTGGAGCTTATCTCTTCGGCAGCCAGCCCATCTTGTTTGATGCCATGGTAGTAGATGTCCCCACCGTAATTCCACGGCACGGTTTTATCTGATTCATATGGGACTGGCCCAGGCATTGTGATTATAAGAGGAGTAGTTTTTGGAACAGATGTAATCCTAACGGGTCTTTTGGAGACCCTGGAAGAATTGGCGGAGATGGTGATGATTGAAACGTCTTCAACAGGAACAGGTGAAACAGGAGTACTTTCAAACAAGATCGCTTTGTTGTCTATCAAGCGTCGAATGCCTGTTTTCAACAAAAGGCAGACAGTTGGTGAGGATAAGAAAAGGTGGCAGTCTTCATTACAACCCAGGAATACACCGGCTTTCAACAAGTTTATCTTAATGATTGGGAGTGGAGTTACGAGTTCATCAATTGTGGTAATAAACAAATCTTCTTCAATAGCATTGGTGTTATGAACATGTCTGTGCATCGGAGTAGAAATTACGTTTGGCTTCTCGGGCACATCAAACTCAATTTCTTTTGCCTCTATAAGGTCTTGAATTTTTTTCTTCAAGGCCCAACAATTGTTAGTGTCGTGACCCGGACTTTCTGAATGATATGCGCAACGGGCATTTGGGTGATAATGAGGGAACGCTGTTTTGGGGTTTTTTGGAGCTTCTTTTAAAGTTTCCAAATTGGATTTCAGAAGATGCATTAATACTTGGGACAAAGTCATAGTGATTCTGGTGAATTTCCGAACTGGCCTTTCCACCCTCGGTTGATTACTTCTTGGATGATCAGATGTAGGCTTTGGGATCATAACAGCCCCTACCATTGGTCGGCGTTCGGCTCTCCCTTGGTTCCTCTGTGGATATATAACATCTACTTCTTTCTTCCCAACAAAAGGCTTCCTCACACGTGTAGAAGAAGATGAATCCTTCTGAATCTTTCCATTTTTTATGCCAGCTTCCACCCTTTCTCCGATCAGTATTAACTCAGTAAATCCTGCACATGAGCTTCCAATTAAATGGTTGAAGAAAGGGCCCGGTAGAGGGCCTAAGAACATGTCCACTAATTCCCTTTCAGACAGAGGGGGTTGAACTCTTCCATCTAGATCTCTCCATTTCTGCGCGTAATCCTTGAAACCCTCATTGGAAGCCATAGCCATACTCTGAAGTTAAGTACGTGTAGGAGCCAAATCAGCATTATATTGATATTGCTTGTAGAAAGTTGCAGCAAGATCTTCCAAATTATGGACGTTGGCCCTTTCCAGTTGGTAAAACCAATTGAGTTGTGTTCCAGATAGGCTATCTTGGAAAAAATGCACCCACAAGTCTTTATCAGCAGAGTGTGGCTGGATCTTTCTCACATATGATCAGAGGTGCATCTTAGGGCATGACACTCCATCATATTTTGCGAACAAAGGCACTTTGAATTTCGGAGGAATCACAATCCCCAACACTAGTCCCAATTCTTCAAAGTCTAGACCTAGCACCTTTTGTATTTCCATAGCGCTCAAATGCTCTTCAAGATGTCTGTACTTATCATCAGCTGGAGGATACTGTTCCTCAGAGTAGTCTTCCTCTTCTTCCTCCTCTTCAGATTTTGACGGGACCGCAATTTCCTTTCCTTTCCCCTCTCCTTCACCGGATGTTATTACAAAATTCAAGGTTCCTCTAGTCTGCCCTTGAAACCTTCTCCCCATGTTTAAAACCCTGGTGACCTTCTTTATTTTCTTTTTCCTTTCCTCAGCCAGCAGAGTCTTCATTTCTTCTTGCCCCTTGGCTAGGGTCATGAGCAACTGTTGAAACTGCGTGTTCTGAGCTTGGAGATCTTTGACTGTCTGTTCGAGATCCATCTTACTGAAATAAACAGTAGAGATGAGGAAACTCGTTGCAAAAGACCTGTTTATGTTATGATGAATGATATGTGCATATGCAATGTTTTCAAGGATTTCAAAGATTCAAGTTCGTTTTGAACAAAAAGGAAACACACATTATATTAATACGACAAAGTTTGAGTACATCAATGCCCCTTGGGCAAAATAATACAAAACTATAAGATAAAAAAGTAGTGCGCATCCTCTTTGGTGCTGTGTAGGTATTTAGAGTCTGCTCCTCATGAAGTAGCCTAGTGAGTTCCAAAACCTTCTTCTCACTTGCGTAGAATTGGGCTTCGAAAGTATCTCGCTCTCCTTTGAGATGTATCCAATCCCTTTGTAGGTCTTCAAGAGATGTGGGCATGTCAGGATGTAGGATAGTGTATGGAACATCTCCCTCCTTGACAGGCTCAATAATTACCGGAAGAATGGAAGGATAAGGCATCATAAGACTTTGAACACGTGTTCGTACCCATTTGAGGTAAGGCTTAAGAGGGATAGAATTCTTGTTCCCCAAAGTCTTGTTATCCACCTTATTTAGCATCCTCCAGGCCCGGATGAATCTCTGGCGAAGACCTTGATCATCGTTGTCGTAGTCGAATACCAAACCTTGAATCAGCATCTCGTGCGGGCCATCCCTTCGGGCGTAACCGAACTGTCTTAGAGCAAAGCATGGGTTGTAGGTGATGCCTCCCCTAATACCAAGTAGAGGGACATTAGATAATTCCCCACAATGGTCAACAATGATAACATTCTCTTTGGATCGGGAACACCAATGAATATCTGAATGTTTGAGCGTCATTAACCTTTGTGACCACGTTGAACCTTGCTCATTCTTTAAGACTGATTAGGGAAGATGAGAAATAAACCATCTTTCCAGGAGAAGAGTGCAACACATAAGGACACCTCTTTTCTTCATTGTGCGAGTGTAAAGAGAGTGTAGGATATCCCCTAGCAATGTAGGCACCGGATTGCGTGACATGAAGATTTTGATGGTGCTCACATCTATGAGTTGGTCAGGATTGGGAAATAAGACCATCCCATAGATAAGAAGAGCCACAATTTCCTCAAAGGCTTGCAAGTCTAAGTAATTCCAACAGCTTTGGGCTTTCTCAAATAGGAACTTTGCTAAGAAGCCTTTGACACACCTTCTAGTTTCCCAATGAGTTGTGACATCAGATGAGTGCAAGTGCAGAGCTTGAGCAATCTATTCTGGCTTTGGGTATCTTTCTGTATCATTGAAAGGTAGTTGATTGAGAATGGGAATCCTCGATAGTTGGGAGAATTCTTCCAAAGTAGGCACAAGCTGATAGTCGGGAAATGTGAAGCAATGGTGCAAAGGATCAAAGAACTGGAAGAGCACTTTCATCATATCCTCATATGTGTTGGAGGTGACCAAGTTGAGTAGACGACCATGCCTCTCGGTGAATGGAGAGTTCTCAGGTATCCTTGAAGCTATCTCCTTAAGTTGTGGAGGAATTCTTACGAGGTTGACTAAGATAGTTTTCCTGCGAAGCGAATCCATATCCTACAAAACAAGAACAAAGATGAATCTCCAAAATCCTTGAAATGGTTAGTATATGTATATGATGTTCATGATGTCCATGCTGTTATGTACAAGTATACATATACAAGCAAGACAAACAAGTTCTTAGTTTAGGCTTGCATGGGGTTTTATAAGTAAGTACCCTCTTGAAGTTTAGTTGGCTTAAACCTGTCCTAATAATAGTAATCGGGTTCTAAGGAGCTCAATATCACCGGATTGTTTCCTTGGTTATTGTTTTAGCTCAAGCCTCTTTAATGGCGACCAAAATATCCCAAGAAACCAAACCTCAATGAGTTTAGTATCGAGTATCTACCAACTTCGGACTGCACCAAAGTCGGTCATCTCACTACATCCTAAATTCCAAGTTGGTCAAGTAAAGGGTTCTAGAAGTTCATTAGTGCTTCATGACATCCCTCAGCGGCCCCGTATTCTCTTTGATTAACTCAAAGGCTATCGGTACCCACAAATATGTCACACTAACATAGCTATTGCTTAGACCATGTCGGTATACCCCGCACAGTTTCTACAATGTATTGCTATTTACCTATAATGTATCCTCAATCCGCGTGGAGGATTCAAACCCAAACAAAGAACCATAATGTAAACCAAACAATTCAAACAATGTAAGCAAATAAATGCGATCTAGCCTTAAGGTAACCCTACTTTTATAATTTAAATCCCCAGCAGAGTCGCCAGTTCTGGTGATACGGTGGGAGAACTGACATGACATTTTGCGTTTGTGTTTGCAAATGTTGCGGTTTAGAAAGAGTCACCACCGACTTTTCTTTTATCCAAAAGTAAAGGTGAAAAAGCACAGGAAAGACCTTTGAGATTGTTTCTTGAGTTCGGGGGGTAGATTATAAAAAGGGAAGGTATTAGCACCCTTTTTATCCATAGTTTTCCATGGGCTCTTAGTTACTTGCTAGATCACTTGCTTTTTGTTTTGAAATTATTCTTTGTGTGGTTTTTGAAAGTATTTTTGTAAAAGAGGCCATTGTTTAGGCAATCTTTGTAATGATTCTCGTTCGTAAGAATGTATACAAAGATGTTTGACTTTTTGAAAATGTTTTCGATATTTGTAAGATGTTTTTTAAATGTGTGTGTTTGTTTTGAAAATAGCAAGGAGATTTGTTTGAAATGGAGCAAGTAACCAAAAGTAATCTACCTACTCAAAATTTCTTTCTTGTTTATTTTCTTTTCCTTTGATATTGTTGTCTTACGATTGATTTGGTAAGCAACCCTATCTTTGGATGTAAACGGGACGGGCGTGGGTCATCGTATAACCATGATTAGCAATGTTGCAAAGTATCTTAGCATTTTTAGGGACTAAGATCATTTTTTAAGGCAACTTAGAATAGCGTCATCGAGGGACTATGATCTTATATTTGTTTGTTTTGCCAAGATACTTCGCATGCGTAATATGGTTATTTTTTGTATAAGGCAACCAAGTGGAGTAACCCTAAGGGTGCTTGTGTGCAAGTGTGTTATTTTCATGCTTGATTTTGTCTTGGATTAGGGTTTTTTCTATTTGATTTGTTTTTATTTTGCCATACAAACCCTAATTACTAGCATGGTATGTAAAAGTGGTAAATTGCGTAATTTAAAGATTACTACGCTATTACAACATTTTATGGGAGGGGGAATACAAATTATGAATGGGGATTTGCAATAATGTAAACCTAATTAAACTATTACAACCAAATCGAATTTGTACAAGTACTTGAATAAAAAATATACCATATAATTTAAATATGCAATGATATATATATATATATATATATATATATATATATATATATATATATATATATATATATATATATATATATATATATATATATATGCAAGAAAAAGGTTTTTGCTTTGTTTTTCATATGCAAAAGAATTTTGACCTAATCCTAATATCTTAAAAAAAGGAAATTACTTCTAAAAAAAAGGTTAATCCTAATTTCTAATTTAAAGGAAAATAAAGTTCTTTAAGTATTTTTTTTGTGTATTTTTTTGTCTTAAAATAATAAATAATATTCATGAAAATATTTGGTGTTTTTATATGTCAAAATAAATATTTATAAGTATGAAAAAAAGGATAAAAATATATCTAAATTTAATTTATTTTTACAAGTTTGTTTAAGAAAGATAGTTAGTATATAATAAAATGAAAATATATTTTTTATGTAAAAATAAGATAAAATAAACAAAAATGAAATATTTAACATATTTATATTTTTTCATGATTTTATAATATTTAAGAAAATATATTTAATGAAAAAAAAATGGAAATAAAAAATAAATAATATTGATTGAGCCAGGGGTGTTGTAAGGAGAAACGGGGGTAAACGTTAGAAAAAAATGAGAGGCCCATAAGCTTGAGCCCAGCGCTGCAAAAAAATAACAAGAAATGAAGCTGAAAAAATATGAAAAAATGCAAAAGGTAGTGCCAAATTTCAAACCCATGACCTATGCATTTCCAGCGCGCTACCTTGCCACTGGGGTGGCTGTACATCCGTTAGTTCATATGAAATAAAATATACATAACACAAAACAACTCCTAGCCCTGTACTTCATCTTCTTCCTCAAGCTAGCCAGAACCTCTGTATCTTTCTCATTTTTACATGAAAATGGAAACTTCCAATATGAAAATGATAGTACTCTTTCCCACGATTTCAACCATGTAACTCATGTAAACTAACAATCAAAGATTAAAGCGAATTTTAATGGCCCTAATTTCAACCCTAATTTTTACAGAAATTTGAACTCTAAAATTCTCTATACATAATGAACAGAAATGAAATCTATGCACATGGTTTCCTTTAGCACAATAATATCTACATTTTCCTTTCACATATCATGGCCAATGGATGCCTGTATGAAGAGATAAAAGTTGGAGTTCTTACCTCTTTCAGCTGAGATCGTGAATTGAGTTTGAGTGAGATTTATGAAGGCCTGAAGATTCCTTTAGCTTGCATGGACCTCCCTGAGTGTGTTCCAATCCTTGCCTTGCTTGGAAAGTGTCTGAATCTCTGTATCTAAGTCAACCTTCAAGCTTGAAGAACAAAAATGGTAGATGAAGAAGGAGGAGTTACAGTGAAGGGATGATGGTCTGGAACACTTAGATATAAGGTAGGTAAGGTGTTTGAGTGATTAAAACTTGAAATGCACGAGTAAATTTTGGGTTGCTATGCTTGGTTTCAAACTGCAAGTTTTGACAGTTTTTTGGTGACAGGGAGTTTTATAGTCATTTTGGGCTTGAGAAATCGTGTTCTAAGTCGTAATGTGTTTGTGTATTAGTATAGAGAAGGTTTCAAGTCAACTCCACAACAAATTTTTTTGAGTTATAGGCTTTTTGCACTTTTCTTGCTTTTGAAGCAAAGTGAGGAGATAAGTCTCTACATGTTTGTACAGACCTGCTTGGAGTTGGTACAAATCCTAGACAACTTGCTCTTGGTTTATAGGACTTATGTGTGCAGAGAAAACAGGTCCAGTGCTCAAGAAGTGAAAAGTTGCAAAGGTTATGCTTTTCCAAAATGGCAATGGCAACTTTGTGCCATTTATGGAATTAAAGCTTGGACAAAGACTCTTGTGCTTGGATTAAGGCTTTATCATCTGTGTAAGCATTAATTTATGAAGTGAGAAACAATTTTGAGACATGTAAAGCAAGGATTAGGAAGCATAGGTTCATATTTGAATTTTGTTCTTCATGAAATGGCTTAAAATCAAAGTGAGAAATTGCCAACTTCCTCTCTTCGATTCTCCCTACTCAAAAATGATCTCAAGGAGTTTCTGGACATTTTCGAAAGCTTCCAATGTTCTCTATAACTCATCTTTGAAATGCATTTCAAGATTCCTCTTGGAACTAGGTGAAAAATTGCCATGAAGTTAGGTCAAAAACCTGCCTAAATTAGGGCAAAAGTTCACTAAGTTATTTTAGTTCATGGGCATGTATTCACAAAATTATATCTTGAGATCCAAGCATATTTAGGGAAAAATGTATGATGCAAAGTTGTAGATTTCATGGAGATCTACAACTTTCATGTTGGTAACTTTCTTTGAATCATCTTGTATCATGGTGAAAAAATGGCTTAAAGTTGAGAAAAAATAAGAAATTTTCTATACTTAGAAATATTTCTAAGTTAAGAAAAATTCAAATTTCAAAACCAAATCTTCAATCTTTGATTTCTTGATGAACAATTTTCACATTTTGACATGTTTTGATGAATTGTGATCCTTGGCACTTGATTTTGACCAAAAAAGTCAAAGTTTGACTTTTCAGTAAACAGTTGACTTTTGATCATTTGACTGCAAATTTCATTAGTCAATCCAATGGATTTGCAATGTTCTGAACCATGTCATTAGGTCATGATGGTGCAATTGAGCCCTTGGAATCATGCGTCAAACCAATTGGTCATTTGCTAGGTAAAAAAATCAGAAATTGCCCTTTCTCAGTCAAAACCCTAATTTTGACCATTTTGCCCTTTTGATGATTTGATCAAATTTCTTGAAGAGTTGTGGTCCAAACTTGAAAAAATGATACATATGAGTATAAAATGTTGATGTGGATCAAATCATGAAGTTTGACTATAAATTGGCCATGGTTGACTTTTTCCTCAATATAGCTAATTTTTAGGTCAATTGTCCAATTGACTGATCAAAAATGTGATTCAAGGCTTGAAACTTGTCATGAGTAATCTTAGGGGTCCATAATGATGTTTTAAAGTCATATGAAGCATTGATAGTCCAAAAACCCTTGTACAACCTCAAACCCTAATTTTGGGTCATCAGTGAATGATGAGATGTCTTGAGCTAGCCAAACCTTAATCCAGTCTTTAGTCAAAGAGATCTTGTGAGAAAAATCTTGATAAATGAGAGGGCAAATTTTGGGGTACAACAACAAAGTTTCTAACTAATGTGCAGATGCTGAAGACTTTGTGTTTCTAATAACAAGTCTCTGAAGATAAGGATTCTTAAAGAACCAAGTGCTAAAAATTCTAAAGAAAGAAGGTATAAAGATTCCAAAGACTTGCAGTTATAAAGGTCCAAGGTTATCAACAAACGGGTTCTGAAGACCAAGTGTTGAAGACTCTAAAGACGCAGTTCTTAAGACTCTGAAGATTTGAAGCTCTTATGATCCAAAGGTTCACTACAACAGGTTCTCACGACCAAGTGTTGAAGACTCTAAAGATGCAGTTCTGAAGAATCTGAAGACTTGAAGTTCTAAAGACCTTATGTTATGTTCCCACTTCTAATCTCATGCTCATAGAAGCCTCTGAAGTGCAGAAGGAAAGTATATAGTGGTAACACAGTACAATAGTACACAGTACGAAAACTTTTATGCCACTACCTCTCCACTAACTTGAAGTATGAAAGAGATAAGGACGCCATAGTACTATTTGTAACGACTCTTTAAAAATAGCCAACAACTCTATTTTGCTTGCAAATATAAGAAAATAATCGTATGTTTAAACTAGTGTTATTGATTGGTTAGTTAGTCAGCTGGTTGCTCAACACATGATGTTGAATGAGCTGACTATTGATGAGCTTGCCATAGGCTGCTTGGCTGGGTGCTAAAAGTTGCAAGTTGCAAGTCACATGTTGTTCATGTTAAAGTTAAAAAGAAAAGCTATCATTATTATAACACAACCAAAAAAAAGCTATCATGCACTATAACAATATAAAGAATTCTACAAGATGTTATTCAATTTACCAATCATATACATCTTGGAAGAATCATGAAAAAGTGAGGAGTTATTGCTCATATCTAGCTTAATGAAGAAAGAAGATAAAGATGAAGAATTCTCCAAGATGTAATGAAAATCATCAATCATATACATCTTGACAGAATTATGAAAAAGCAAGGAGTTGTTGCTCATAGCTTGCTCAACAAAGAAGAGGAAGACAAGAAGACTACAAGATGTTGCACTTATTTTATATTAGATTCATCTTTGTAGAAATATGTAAAACACAAGAGTTGTTGCTCAGATTGTGTTATTTCTTAATATCTTCATGTAAATTGTTTGTACAGAAGAGTTGTTGCTCAAAATTGTGTCAAACAATATGTACTTAAATTAGGAGTAATCTGCTTGATAAGAAGCACTCATATATCTCCATAAAATCCATTGTGTTTAGAATTGGTCGGCACCTCAAGTGATCGAGTGAAGATCAGAAGACTTAAGAATAATTTGGCTACGACCATCATAGATGAAATTTTGGTAGTGGATGAAGAATGGAAAAACACAATAAGGGGGGTTTGAATTGGAGTTTTTAAAACATAAAATAAAAGACACGTTGGTTTTCCTGGTTCGTTTGAACTCAAACTACTCCAGTCCACCCGCCAAGGTGATTTCGCCTCTCTCAAACGAGGTCTTAATCAACTAACCAAACTTGATTATACAGATACAATGATAAATGTCAATGTCTTCTTGAGTTTAAACCACAACCCGATTTTCTCAAGGTATTACACAATACTATATTTGAAAGTGTGTGCAAATAAGTTTTCTAACAAAAACAGTATCACAAAAGTGATGTATTACACAATTGAAAAGCAATGGTTTAAAGATAATGATATTTCTCGTTTTCAGTGCACAACTAAATCATAAATGGTTTCTTCTTCATGTGTTTTTTATATAGACAATGCATGAGAGGTGCTTTTGGAATGTGGATAAATAGTAGTTAATGAACTTTCCAAACATAGAGATTCTTGTCCTCTTTCAGCCGTTACTTTTGGATAGCCATGCATAAAATGTAATGCTTCAGAACATGCTTGATAAAGATCACATCATAAGTTGAATGTTACCATTGAGACTCCTTTACTTCTTTCCAGAACTTTACATATGAGAATAACAGAGTTCTTATTTGCAGTGTTTAGTGCACTCAGAAGTTGTAACACTGGAACTTCTTTATTTAAGCATGTTGCACAGATTGCTTCTACGGTGGTCATAACAGAGTTTTAACAATGATATATCTCATCTTTTGTGCTTCTTACATCAGAACTTCCCTACAAAACAAAATACTTATTTAGGGAGCATAGTTGTTCTTTGAGTGTTTGTTATCATCAAAACTCTTACGAGGACGTAGAACCAAACTATGTTCTAACAATCTCCCCTTTTTTGATAATGATAAAAACTTGGATATTTTGATAGAATATTTAAAGAACATAAAGCATTTAAAGTCTCCCCCCTGAGTTAGATACTTAGATAAAGAAAAAAATACTTGCCTGAAGATGTTCTGATCAGAGTTTTGAGAAGAAGATTTTTGATGCATCCACAATTGTCCTCAACAGAGGTTTTTCCTAATTTTTCTTTCAGATGAAGGAAAAAAATAGAAGTTATGATATTCAAAATGTTTGAGACTGAGTCTCGATACTGTTATATTCTAAATATCTTATGTCCTCCTCCTTTTTTGTCAAGAATAAAAAAGCAATAAAAACACTTTAGACAATAAAATACATTTTGTATTTCAAAAAGATTCAAGGAAATAAGAAACATAATGAGGGAAAACAAAATTCAGAACTAAGTTTGAGGAGGTGGAAGTCGTGTGAACAGAGCTTCCAATAAACTCTTAATCTGATTGTTCGATTCCTCTTGTTTACCAAGCATCCCCTTAATTTCCTTGCAAGTATCATCCTGCTTGTTTATTCTTTCCTTAAACACAACATTTTCTTTCTTCAACTCCTCTAGATTTTCAAGCACAAAAGAAGAAGTGGTTATTTTAGCAGAAGGGACCACTTTTTCAAAGTAATCTGCAGCTGATTCTGACACAGAAGTTTCTTTGACTTCCTTGCCTTTGTCTTGAAATATGACCAGAGGAAGAGGATCATAGGATGGTTTATTACACTCTGATGTCTGATGAGATTCCCAAGGGGTATTTGTTGCACCCCAAAATTTACCCTCTTGATTTAGGCTTATGTTTCATCATGAACATCATAGTGCATTGCATTCATACATTGTGATAGGATCAAAATACTTTGGTGACCAAGTTTTCCTCAAGCTTTGAAGGTTGATAGTATTGACAAGTTGCTCAAGAAGAATCTTATCATCTAAACTTCTGAGTCTTTCAAGCTTAAATGCTTTTGCATATCTCAAGTTGTTTTTTTATTCATCTCTTGGGACCTGCTGGAAATTTTCACGTGATGCCAAGAAACCCTTTTATGTGCAATGTGGGGTAGTTTCCTCCATCTCCTGGACCTCGTCTTGTGGGGAACAGGAGAGCTAATCAAGGTGGCGTAAGGAATTATCAGGATCAGGATTATGACTTTGACCAGGCTGAAGATCATTTTTCTATGCGGCATTCAGAGCCGGGGGTTCAGATTGAGGATGTGAAGTATCGTTTATTGGAAGAGCGTCTGAAGGCTGTGGAAGGGCAAGGAGTCCTTGGTATGGATGCTAATGATCTCGGGTTGGTGTCTGGGGTGAAGGTTCCTCCGAAGTTCAAGCCTCCTACATTCGAAAAGTACAATGGAACGTCGTGTCCTATTACTCATGAAACTGCTTATTTCCGGAAGATGTCAGTGCATACTGAGGATCAAGGGCTCTTGATTCACTTTTTCCAGGGTAGCCTGTCTGGGGCATCCTTGGAGTGGTACATGAAGCTGGAAAAAACTCATATCCGCTGCTGGAATGATCTTGCCCGGGATTTTGTCAAACATTATCAGTATAATGTGGATATGGCGCCTAATCGCACTCAGTTACATAATATGTCACAAGGACCAAAAGAATCTTTCAAAGAATACGCTCAGAAGTTGCGTGAGTTGGCTGTGAGGGTTCAACCTCCACTCATGGAGAGAGAACTTATTGATATGTTTATGAGTACCCTGCAAGGGCCATTCTATGAACACATGATAGGAAGTAATTCGGCAGGATTTGCAGACTTGGTCATGGCTGGTGAAAGAATTGAGGTGGGTTTGAAATTGGGAAAGATTCAGATTGGAGGTTCTAGCGGCTCATCCGGGGGCAATAAGAAACCATTCAACAATTACCCTAAGAAAAGGGAAGGCGATGCAAGCGCGGTTTATTCTCATAGGGGACGAAGAGAGGATCGTCAGCACCAACAAATCAATGCTGTTTCTATTCCTGTTAATGCACCTCCGCAGCAGAGACCGAATACAGTTCCGCAACAACAAAGGCAGCAAGATGCTCCCCGTCAGTATAATAACCAACAACAGAGACAGCCAAGGAAATTTGATCCCTTTCCAGTAACTCTCACTGAAGCGCTCCACCACCTGCTTGATTTGAAGTTGGTCAGTTTGAGAAATATGCCACCACCACCCACAAGACTCCCTGTTAATTATGATGCTAATGCAAGGTGTGAATTCCACTCAGGCGGGGTTGGTCATTCTACTGACAATTGTTTTGCGTTCAAATGTAAAGTACAAGACTTGTTGGATTCTAAGGTGATTGAGTTTACTCCAGTGACCGGTCCGAATGTTACTCATAACCCAATGCCAAGGCATGGAGGGGTTGTTAATATGATTGATGATAATGATGAAGTGTTGAATTTAATCATGGATGTGGAACAAGAAACTACTCCGTTGAGCTTTGTTAAGAGGTATTTTCTTGACAATTCTATTTTCCTGGGATGTACTTTAGAATGTGCCAAGTGTAGAGAGCAACTGAAGGGTTGTGATGATTTAAAAGCAGGTATCCAGTTGATGATAACAGAGGGTTCCCTGCAGTTTGATAGAAGACCGAGCTACCGCAAGATTATTGATGAGGATGTTGTTGTGATATCTATTCCTTACACCCCTGCACGCATTCCTGTCCCTTCAAGGGCACCTCCCCTGATGATTACGGTACCTGGTCCCATGTCGAATACCATTGAGAAGGCGGTCCCGTGGCATTACGGTGCCGATGTTTATTACCACGGGGTAAAGTAGGAAGTTAATGCTCGTTTGTCTGAGGAAGAACATGCTGAAGGTGATGAAGGGGAAGTCCATAACTTTTCTGGTGTGGGTTGAATGACTAGAAGTGGGAGAGTATTTGGTCCTTCCAACGTGCAAGATGCGGAAGATGCTTCTGCAAAAGAAAAAGTAAAACAACAGGTAATGATTGGTAATCCAAGGGTTACGCCAGCCAATGTGACTCAATCAATTCCGATACCTGAAGCTTCTTCAGTTCCCGATGAAGTCGAAGAGTTAATGCGAATCATCAGGAAAAGTGATTATAGCATAATTGATCATCTAAGTCATACTCCTTCTAAGATGTCTATCTTGTCTCTGTTGATTTATTCAGAACCTCACAGAAATGCTTTGATGAAGTTGTTAAAGAATGCATTCGTGCCACATGAGATAACAGTCAATCAGTTCGAAAATGTCTGTGCTAATATATCCGCCAGGAATGGTTTGGGCTTCACCGATTTTGATCTTCCTCCAGAGGGACCAGACCATAACACAGCGTTGCATATTTCGATGGAGTGTAGAGGCACTACTTTATCTCGGGCTTTTGTAGACACCGGATCGTCTTTAAATGTATTTCCTAAGTCAACATTGATGAAGATTGATTATTCTGGACTAGAGTTGCGCCCTAGTGACTTGATGGTGAAGGCGTTTGATGGGTCCCAGAGGTCAGTATTTGGGGAGGTGGAGTTGCCAATTAAGGTTGGTCCTCGCACCTTCACGGATACGTTTTTTGTGATAGATATACAGCCAGCATACTGTTGCTTGTTGGGGAGGCCGTAGATTCATAGAGCAAGAGCAGTTACTTCTACTCTTCATCAGAAACTCAAGTATCCTACTGAAGGAAAGGTGATAATGGTATGCGGCGAGGAAGAGTACATTTTAAGTCATTTAACATCATTCCGCTATGTTGAAGTTGAAGGCGAGATACATGAGACTCCGTTTCAAGCGTTCGAGACAATTCATGCTGTCAACTTTCCTCCTCCAGAGCATAAAAGGAAATCGGAAATTGTTATGTCTTCTCTCAAAGATGCAAAAGTTGTAGTGGAAGGTGGTAACTCTGAAGGTTGGAGTCAGGTGTTCGACGTTGCTCTGACATTTGATAAATTTGGTCTTGGTTTTAGCCCAGGTCAGCAGAGTGCAGCTCCCAGAGTATCTACTTTATCTACTCCTATGAAGTTTTCCCGTCCTTGTGATACTCAAGAAGGACACGTCAATGCAATTGGTGATGATAGAATTGATGGTTACAATGTTGAAGATTGGATTCGTCCGAGTATTCCAGGCCAGACGCTGGACAATTGGACTTCTGTGGATGTTATCCAAGTTTCAAGCGCTGAGGAGTAATTTTCTTGTTTCTTTTATTATCATATCATAATTCCTACGCTCTGCCCAAGGCGTAGTGAAACATTTGTGTAGGGACACCATGTTTATTTTGCAAAGTTTATCATGAAATAAAGGACGTTTGGCATTCAAAATCTTGTTTCTTTTTCTTTTCCTTTTAAATGGCAATGTTTCTCTTTTCACACACTGTCACTAAAAAACGCAAAAATGTCATTCATGCAAATGCACTTCCACCACCGATCATATTGATAACGACTCTGTTATGGCTCATTATGACTTTGATACTCCTATTTATCAAGCTGAAGAAGAAGCATATGAGGATTGTGATCTTCCTGAGGAATTAGCGAGATTGTTAAAACAAGAGGAGAAGGTTATCCAGCCGAATCAGGATTCGATTGAGGTGGTGAATATTGGTACAGAAGAGGTAAGAAGAGAGGTCAAGATTGGGGCCGATCTCGAAGAAAGTGTAAAAGCCAGATTGATTGAGCTACTCCGTGAGTATTCTGATATCTTCACCTGGTCTTATGAGAATATGCTTGGGTTGGATACAGACATAGTGGTGCATCGACTACCGCTCAAAGAAGGCTTTTCTCCTGTCAAGAAAAAGCTCTGAAGAACTCATCCTGAGATGTCCAACAAGATCAAGGGGGAGGTCCAGAAGCAGTTGGACGCAAATTTCTTAAAGGTTGTCAATTATTCACCATGGATTGCAAATATTGTGCCTGTGCCCAATAAAGATGGTAAAGTCAGGGTGTGCGTGGATTATAGGGATTTGAACAGGGTCAGCCCTAAAGACTATTTCCCTCTTCCGCATATTGATGTGTTGGTTGATAATACTGCTCATTCCAAGGTGTTCTCGTTCATGGATGGCTTTTCGGGTTACAATCAAATTAAGATGGCTCCAGAGGATACGGAGAAGACAACATCCATCACGCCTTGGGGAACCTTCTGTTATAAAATGATGCCATTTGGTTTGAAAAATGCCGGGGCAACATATCAGTGTGCCATGGTCACTATCTTTCATGACTTGATTCACAAAGAGATTGAGGTTTATGTAGACGATATGATTGCTAAGTCTGACACGGAGGAGGAACATCTTGTTCATCTGGAAAAATTGTTTGAGAGACTGAGGCAGTTCTTACTAAGGTTGAATCCGAATAAGTGCACCTTCGGGGTGAGATCCGGAAAGCTGTTGGGTCTTATTGTGAGTGAAAAAGGTATCGGGGTGGACCCGGCCAAAGTCAAAGCGATACAGGAAATGCCTGAGCCAAGGACAGAGAAGGAAGTATGTGGCTTCTTGGGAAGGTTAAACTATATTTCCAGATTTATTTCTCATCTCATAGCCACCTGTGAACCTATGTTCAAGTTGTTGAAGAAAAGTCAGACAGTGAAATGGAATGAGGATTGTCAGAAGGCCTTTGACAAGATAAAGGAGTATTTGCAGGAACCTTCGATACTCATGCCGCCAGTAGAAGGAAGGCCACTAATCATGTACCTAATTGTGTTGGAGACCTTAATGGGTTGTGTCCTTGGTCAGCACGACGAGACGGGGAAGAAAGAATAGGTTATTTACTACTTGAGTAGGAAGTTTACAGAATGCGAGTCAAGGTACTCATTGCTAGAAAGGACTTGTTGTGTGCTTTCCTGGGCCGCCAAACGTTTGAGGCAGTACATGTTAACTCACACCACCTACTTCATATCCAAAATGGATCCAATCAAGTACATTTTTGAAAAGCCAGCTCTTACAAGCAGGGTAGCCTGTTGGCAGAAGATACTCACCGAATATGATATCCAATACACTACCCAGAAGGCAATTAAGGGTAGTATACTGGCCGACCATCTTGCTCATCAGCCCATGAACGATTATGAACCAATGAAGTTTGATTTTCTAGATGAGGAAATTGTGTATATTCGGGATTGTAACATACCAGACCGAGGCGAAGGACCCGAGTCGGGATCACGTTGGACGCTTGTTTTTTATGGTGCCTCTAATTCCATGGGAAACTGCATGGGAGCTATTATCACTTCTCCTGAGGGATATCACATTCCTTTCACAGCTCACATTTGTTTCGATTGCACTAACAACATGGTTGAATATGAAGCTTGCATTTATAGCATTGAAGCAGCGATCGACCTGCGCATCAAATTTTTGAAAGTTTACGGGGACTCCAATCTTGTTATCAGCCAGATTAATGGAGATTGGGAGACTCACCATCAGAACCTAATTACTTATCATGAGCATGTTTTGAAGTTGATTCCGTACTTCGAGGAAATCATGTTTCAACATATTCCCAGAGAAGAAAACAATCTAGCTGATGCACTGGCAACTTTGTCCTCCATGTTCAAGGTTAAGTAGGCTAATGAGGCACCTTCCATTACTATCAGGAGTTTGAGTGAGCCAGCTTTCTGTTTTGAGGCCAGTTTGGAGTCAGATGGTAACCCTTGGTTTTATGGCGTTAAGCGATATCTGGAAACACAAGAGTACCTTGAAGAGGCATCTGTCACGGATAAGAAGTTATTGAGAAGATTTTCAGCCAAGTTCTTTCTCAGTGGTGGTGTGTTGTACAGAAGGCATCATGATGGTTTACTGCTCAGATGTGTTAACAAGAAAGAAGCGGCTAGAATCATTGAGGAGATACATGAAGGTGATTTCGGGACCCTTTCCAACGGACATACCATGGCTAAAAAGATCTTGCGAGCAGGTTATTATTGGTCCACCATGGAGACTGACTGTTACAATCATGCACGGGTTTGCCACAAATGTCAAGTCTATGCTGACAAGGTGCATGTGCCGCCAGTACCTTTGAACGTCTTGACCGCCCCTTAACCATTTACGAAGTGGGGAATCGATATGATAGGAAAATTGAACCGACTGCGTCCAACGGGCACCGTTTCATTCTGGTTGCTATCGATTATTACTGATAATGGGTCTAATCTGAACAACAAGATGATGAAGGAGCTTTGTGAGTCCTTTAAAATCAAGCATCATAACTCTTCCCTATATAGACCAAAGATGAAAGGCGCGGTCGAAGCGGCCAATTAAAATATCAAGAAAATCATGCAGAAGATGGTGGTAACCTATAAATATTGGCATGAGATGTTGCCTTTCGCTTTGCATGGTTATCGCACCACGGTGCGTACTTCGACTGGGGCAACCCCATTTTCATTGGTTTACGGCATGGAAGCAGTGCTGCCGGTAGAAGTCGAGATTCATTCTCTTAGGGTCATGAGAGATGTTGA
Organism: Vicia faba; assembly: GCA_948472305.1. NCBI lineage: Eukaryota > Viridiplantae > Streptophyta > Magnoliopsida > Fabales > Fabaceae > Vicia > Vicia faba. The sequence goes on from OX451735.1 coordinate 1,013,914,938, forward strand.
GCTCGATGAAAGTGAATGGGTACAGAATCGGCTGGATCAGTTGGAACTTATTGATGAGAAGAGATTGACGGTCGTATGTCATGGTCAGGTATATCAGTAAAGGATGAGAAAGGCTTTTGATAAGAGGGTGCGACCTCAGTGTTACAAACCAGGCGACCTTATGCTCAAAAGGATAATTCTTCCCCAAGGAGATCCCAGGGGCAAGTGGGCTCCGACTTATGAAGGTCCTTTCGTGATCAAAAACCTTTTCTCTGGAGGGGCGATGATTCTCACAACTATGGATGGAGAGTACTTCCCTCTCCCTGTGAATGCTGACGTAGTTAAAAAATACTTTGCTTAAAAAAATAAAAACCCGCTAAACTGAAACCCGAAAGGGCGTTTTAGGCAAAAAGAGGGTGTCCGAGTGAATCGAAAACCCGAAAGGGCGATTCAGGAAAAAGTTAGGGGCTTAAAGCAAATGACTACGTTCAGCTTAAGTTTCTTTGTTTCTTTCCTTCATTCTGTCACCTGGCTTATGCTCGAAGATAATCCAAGAGTGGCTTGTCCGGAAGCAGGAAGATGAGAGTTATAGCAGAGTCGAGACTTGGTGGATATTCACATTCGCATTCACATTGCCATTTGTAAACACTTGTTTGTTTTAATTTTTTAATTTCTTGCTTCCAAATGTAAATGCCTTTTTCACAGCCAGATTTCTCAAAATCAATAAAATATCTTCTTTCAAGTATACGTATGCTTTTATTTTCTTTTATTTTGTTTGCAAAAACTTCCAATATTTTTTATAAGCATAAGCATACAAACTTCGAGGCCCTTACATAGATATGATAATCTAAGACACGATTGGCCGATCGCTTGAAATACGGATAACAAACACAATCACCGCTACGTAAGGGGCATGTTTGGTTCTATGTTTGATGAATCTCTCCTTCACTCTATTGGTGTTTGCCTTGCCATTTTGTTTCACAGCTCCGGGCCGTTGTTAACGATCATGGGTCAGGGTAATATCAAGGTTACGGCAAGTCAGTGGGACCGGTGAACCTGGTTGGAGATACTTCCTCCCCATAATGGCTTTTATTACGTTTCTTTGTCGTGCTTTCATGTGTCATCTTGATTGATTTGTTTTAAGCATTGTCTGCATATAGGGTTTTGTTTATAGCTGAATGTCAGTCTTGATGCGTTAATTGTTTTTGCCTAAAATTTTTTATACAAAATCACTCTTTAATTGTTTTTCGGGCGTTTTGATACCAACTGTGTCAATTCTTTTGCATGACCAAGAATTTGGAGGAGGAAGTTTAGTTGAAAACGGTGATTGTAGTGGTATGCTTTTGAGTAGAACCCTATTAACGATGTACAAGCATTGTTTCAATCCCCAAACACTGGAGATATAAGGGAGTTAGAACCTCGTTAACCCCTATGAGCCTTTGAAGTAGGAGTTTCCTTTTCGTTAAAAAAAAACCTTTTTAACCAGGGGCAGGGTAGATGTTCAGTTGATTTGCCCAAGCATTCAAATTTCAGAAGGAATGTCTCCTATGAGGATCATTACATTTTATCTGAACCTTGATTTTCATTTTCTTCATGAAATCCTGAGGTCCAGATCGAATCGATACAATAATGGATATCCCTCGCCAACCAAGGAATGAGGCATTTGTTTTCTTCAAAAAGAGAAAAGAGAAAAAGAAAGAAAAAGTTCAAAGACCTAAAGTCACATTAACTTGTTTAAAGTGGAATGCATGAATAAGAAAGAAACAAAAAGCCCCGTTAAGTCGAAACTTGAAAACAAGTCGCTTAGGCAAAAGTTAGGGCATCCCGCTGGACTCCCAAAATGGAGATTCAAAAGATTTTGTCCATGCAAAAGTTAGCGAAAAGAGAGCTTAAAAGGCCGAAAAATATATATTCAATAAAACTTTCATCAAAAAGAAGAGGAACAATAATATCAACAACAAAAGCAATAGAAGTTAAGCGACGATCACGTTAGAGGATTTGTCGTGATCACTCAACGATCATAAATCTTTTTGAAAGATGAATGTTTGTGATAAATCAGCTGAACTTAGGACAGGAGAATATCACGAAGGGGGTGGGCACCAAATAACTTGAGCCTTGAAAAACTTTTTTCAAAAGAACCTTGAACTAGGCCACGTTACAACCTCTAAAAGTCCTAACTGAAACAGGGGTTTAACTCAAAAGCATACTGCGACAGGATAACATTTCCTAAACGCCCCAAATATGTGTTGCATAGCCGTGTTGGTATCTTATCACCCGCATTTTAACTCGTTTTTCAAAAAGGGAAAGAAAAGTTTTAAAACCTTTTTGCACTCTATCCAGTGATTCATTCACAACAGAGATGCGACATTTTGTTAAAGTTTTCAACTTCAAAGCTTAAATAATTAGCGCATCAGGTCTATCATTCTCAATAAACATTTTTCTGTATGCAAAACAGCTGTTTGACATCAAAAAAAAATTTTACACGTTGAACACCTGTAAAGAGCTTAATGATGGTCAAAAAGGGAATGTTCGGTTTTCTTTTTCTGCTTATCCCCTGTGAAGTTTCGTTTCCCCATTAAAGTTTCCTTTCCCCGGTGAAGTTTCATTCCAGCAGCAAAGTTTTGTTACTCCAGGGATTGTCTCTCAAAAGCCTCGTTCCAAGACTTCAAGTTTGGATATGTCGCATATCCCTAGTGGAGTCGTTAAGTTGGAACCCACATTCTGAAGGAGTTTCAACTCCCCAACAGGTTTTCCAGCAGGGATCCCTCGCTTTGACCTCTCAGTTCCCATCCGATCTATTGATCGGGGCATCCTTTGTTAAGGGTCTGTTCTTAATCCCCAGTAAGGTTTTGATACCGTGTGACTATCTGTAGTATTCTTCCTTTGGTTGCATTCCAAAAGAATATCTCTCCAGCAAGATAATCCTCAACAGAGTTCTATCTCTCCAGTGAAGTCCCACCTCTTCAGCAGAGTTTTGTTCCCCCACCAAAAGGTTTTTGTCCTTTTCCGGAAGTTGCAGTGTCGACCTGATCTTCCCTAAGAATTCGCAATTTATTTTTGCAGCTCCTCTCTTTGTTTGTGGCCCGTTTGTGCTGGTTGCTCGTTTGTTTCTCCACGAAGCTCCATCTCTCCGAGGTTCCCTCTCTAGGGGTTCCCCGTATTTTCTTCTATCCTATGGACTTTGCAATTTATTTTTGCAAGTCATGTCAGATTCAGACTTCTTGGTTTTTGGCTTCTCAATTGGCCATTCTCCAGTAAGACTTTTTAAGCATGCATCATTACATTGCATCTACCCAAACGCGTAGCATTTCCATTATATAGAGCATTGCGCTATAAAAAAAAAGAATTACAACATGCATCGGAACATAAGACGTTATTATTTCTGTTATTCCCAGTGATTTTCTAACACTTCGGATTTAATCCTTAGCGAGGTCTTCGTCCTCATAATCTCAGTTTCCTCCCTATCTGTTGTACCCCAAATTTTGACCTAAGACACTGTCTTCCATCTGCATCATTCGCATTGCAGAGGTTTTGACCTATTTTATCAAATTTTCAAAGCAGTTTAAAAATTCATAACTTTTTCGAGTCGGAAGCTGTTTATTTGTTGAACGCTAAATTTATTAACTAATCAAGACTTAAACAATGTTCATTAATTATTTATTATCTTAAATTCAAATAATTGGAATTTATTTTCGATTATTACGTAATTTAAAGATTTATAAATAATAAAAAGATTATTTGAGAAAAGGGTTTATTAATTGATCAAATAATGTTTATTAATTATTCATTATCCTAAATTTAAATAATGGGAACCTGTTTTCCGTTATTATATAATTTGAAGGTTTATGAATAACGAAATAAACATTTGAAAATGAGTATTAATTGATCAAGCAATGTTTATTTGATTATTTATTGTTCTAAAGTTAATAGCTGAAATTCTATTTTTTTCAAGTTATTATAATTTAGAAGAATTAAAAATAAAATAAATAATTGAAGTTATTAATTGATCAATGATATTTATTTATTTGTTTATCATTCTGAATTTAAATGATTGGATTTGATTTTTCAGTCATTATATAATTTAAAGAATTATAAACAATAAATAAATAATTGGAAAGAAAAAGAATTAATTGAGAAATAATAGAATTTTTATTCACTTTATTCTATTTATTACAATTGTCATTTAAATGTTGTGTTATTACAAAATATTTATAAAGACAATTACATAAATGCTTAAAGTAAATAAAAAGCTATTTTTCTAAATTCTAATTCTAAATCTTCAATCCAATGCTCTTGTTCGCTCATTTAATTTTACCTGCAAAAACGATTAAAAGAAAAGTCAGAATTTAATAAATAATTAAAATGCAGAAAATAAATTCAATGTTCATCATTAAAAGCAATGACCGGAATCAGTTACTCTTTTTTGCAAATCACGGGATTTCTCCCGGTTCACAAAAAAGAGAGGAATTTTTAAATGAATGCACAATTAAAAAATAGCACATTTCAAAATCAATTGCATTTTTATCAAAAAAAACCCACTGCATATTTCAAATATGCATAAATTTCAAAACTGCATAAACCATACAAACAGCATGTTTAGTTCACAAATAACAAGCCAACGTTAACCTGCAAAAAACAATATGAAATTTCCAGCATGTGCAGTTTTAAAACTATGAAAGCAAGCAATGTATATTTCCTCTTTCATCATATTCCAGCCCATTACAATTTCAGAAAAATGTACAGTATATCATTTATATATATCATTTCTGTACTTGGGAGAGAGAGAGAAGAGGTTCAATTTTGCAGGTTCTGACTTAAGCATGAATTGGGAATAAAGTCAAACATATAGCAGCATATGTGCAGAACAGCAGGAAAATATATTAAGATATTCAAAACCTGAGCCATGAGAATTAAAAAGCAACGGCTATTTGAAAATCCCTTAAAAGAGGAAGTGTGAACTGGCATAAGGATACCACCAACACATTACTGCAAAACTAAGCCAAGCAAAATAGCATGTTCCATTTTCCACACCATAACCATTCTGCATACTGCTGAACCATACTACAATCAAAACCATCTCTAAGCATTCTAAGCATTTGCAAACCTGCATATTGCTATTATTCCCAAACAGAACCTAAACCATCTCTAAGCATTTGCAAACCTGCATACTGCTATCAAAACATAACCTACTGCCAAATCATTTTTACATAGCATAAAACCATAACCGGCATATTGCAAAATCTGCATTACTGCTAAACCATTTTGCATAGCATATTGCAAATCACACAACCAGGAAACCTGCATATTGCTAAACCGTTTCTAAGCACATTGTCAAACTATCCAGCATACTGACCAAAACCGAATAAACCACAAAAAACCATTTATTCAATATTTCCAATCAGTTTTTTTAGCGGGAGAGGAAGAGAAGAATTAGTGGCAGAAAGCAAGGAGCGAGGAGTTTTCGGAGCTTACCTGACTTCGCCGGAATCGTAACTGTCGGACTAGCTCCGACCATGTGAGTTTTTCTTCAGTTTTTTCGCATAAAGCTTTATACCGCTGCGTTGCCTTTGTCTCACTTAATAATACTCTCTTTAATTTCCTGAAATCATGTAAAACGGCTATTTAATATCTTTGCGAATCATCAATACATTAAACCCCTATTTTAACACAGACAATAATTTGATTGATAAAATTCAAGATTCATAATTTTGCAAAACCGGCACAATCACATAAGCACTGTTAATTTAAAGCCAACTTGTAAATAATATAGAAATTCACAAACCTTTGTTTAATTGCCCATTCGGACTTTACGATTCATCGTCATCATTATCTCCTTCTGTAATCACACTCTTTAACTTTCAACATCACTACAGATTTAAATCAAAAACAAAAAACCTTTACTTCATACACAAAAGTATTTTCAATATCAAGAATCATGTGCGAGAAGTAGAAAATTCACAAAAAGAAGTCATGAACTCAACACCATTTTAAGTAACTACGAAGGGTCGTTGTTGATATTTCACTTGCAACCATATTCTTCACTCAACTAATGCATAACTATTCAAGATGGCAGCAACTTTGCCATGCCTTCAAGCTTTACTACGGCTTCCTCCTTCGTCAAGTCTTCAATACATGCCCATTGCAACAATGAAAACAAAAGAGAGGAAATGAGAAGTGTATTAGCAAATATTCACAAATCCAAAACAATTTTTTCAATCATAATCTCAGGCCCAAATAACATTCATTAGCCTAATACTTCTTTTGAAAACAAGAATAGTTATTGGACAGAGGTGGATTTTCGGACTGATTTTGAAGTGAAAAATTAACATCTCAATTATCACATTTGGCGGCCCAACGTAGTTTCAATCTCTGCCCTTTGTTTGTTCATACCCAAACCCCAGATCTAAGAAGTATAAAGCCATTAAATATGCACTGACAAAAAAAAACTGACAGACTGAGAAATCCAAAAAACTATAAACAGAAAAGGTTAGAATAACTCACCTGACCGGAGAACCCTTCCTCGCCGAAAAACCTTCATCTTCGCCAGAAACACCATCTGTAACCGAGCCACACCTCTTCTCTCCCCAACAATCTCGCCTCTTTCCACCACCTTGTACCTTTGATACCTACACCATAAAAGTACCACCATTTCAACAAACCTTCAGAAACATACCCATATAATCTTCACAACATCATCATCATTGTTTAAAAACCTATTGTTATTACATAAACCAAGATTTTCCAGAATTATGAAACACCATAATTAAGTTAACAACATCACTTTCTTTATCAAGCTAACCTCACCCTTAATCTAAATTAATAACAACAGGATTGACTCGTTTGTTTTTGTTGTTAACATAAGTTCTTGCTTGTGGGAAGAATAGAAGAAATTGAAAAAGCACAGAAGCAAAAAGAGGATTTGGATCCATCCTCATAGACAACGCGGACCGCGATATCGCCTCCAACAGCGTCCTCACCGGAATCTCCAACTGCCTCCGTTTTAGACCCTCGCATCACTGATGTTGACCATGCAGATGCAACATCACCATTTTCATCAACCTGTTTCAATAGTTCAATGTTTCAAGTTTGGAAATTCATCACAATGCAGAATTCGTAAAAAAACTCACAGGAGGTCGACGAAATCACCATCATCTCTGCCATCGAACCGCTCCTCAATTTCCATCATCGTTCATCGCCGTCGATAACCCTCTGTCACCGATTCTTCTTTCTCTCTTCTGCGTTTCCGTTTCTCCTCTCGCGTTCTGGGTTTGATTTGTGGCGTTTTTGAGGTGAGGATGTTTGTTTGCGTTGGTTGAAACGGAATGGAGGTTGATGGTTGGGAATTCACCAGCGGCGGCCACAACACCTAGCGTTCCAAGGGTTTTTTCGTTACAGCATTCGCGTTTTGGGTTTGGGTCTTCCCTGACCCGCTCCATTTCCCCTCACCCAACTCATTTCCTTGTTTACTTAAGCCCATTCTTTTCTTACACTTAAGCCTATTCTCTTTGCTAATTCATACCCCATCTTTTATTTAGTCTTTAATTAATCTCTATTCTTTTTCTTAACTTATTTTAATTTAGACTAATTAGTTTTTTCCTAGAAATAAACATATATTTTTAAATAGATAATTTTAATATTATTTACCCAAATCTCATTTAGTTTAAATTCATGTTTATTTAATAATTTTAGTCTTACTTATTTCTAATTCAATTTAAATTCATGGTTTGTAAGTTTAATTTAAAAAGATATTTAATATCTCTAAAAAACATATGGAAGTAAAAATGAGAAAACTAAAAGACATTTTATTTTTTATTCCCCTCATCTTGATTAAATACCAATATAAAAAAGGACATAAAAAATAGAAACATATAAAATCTAAAAAAACATTTCTATTAATTCTCATTACCTTTTATCATTAAAAATGCGTAAAAAGTGAAAACCAATTAAACTTTTTTCTTTCGCGTATTAAACAAAAATCATATAAAAATGCATGTTCACATTTAATTGTTGTGTCTCATTTTCTGTCAATTATTTCATCGTACTTGTTTATTCTGTTTGCGTCAATCCAAAGGGAATAGTCTAATTTTTGTTGACTTCATGTCCTCAAAAATGATCGAGCGAATACTCTCATTCATTAAAACTTAGGATAATTTTTCCTTAAACATTCACCTTTTTCAAAACTTATACCTTTTTAAACCAAAACTTCGACATTAGGTCGTCGTATTTTCAAAAACCCGTCCGTATCCCTTTTTCGGCCAAAACGATTTATTTTCAATCAAGCGATCAATTTTAAACAAAACAGATATTTCAAAAGGTTCCTATAGAGTACTATAGATGCATTGGGTGCTAATACCTTCCCATTGTATAACCAACCCCCGAACCATAAGATCTCTTTTCAAAAACGCTTTGCATTTGTATCTTTAGTTACATTGCATATTTAGGGTTTTATTTCGCTCTCTTCCCTTTCCCTTTGGAAACAATAAAGCGCGGTGGCGACTCTTGCTTTTGTGAGACGAATTAATCAATAATTCGATCTCCGATTTACCCCGCTACATTTTTTATCGCTACAGAATTGGCGACTCTGCTGGGGAAAGATTGACCTCTTGTTGGTCCATCCCTAAGTGGGTTAAGCCTAACTTGGCTTATCCGTTTTACTATTATTTGATTTGCTTGATTACGTGTTTAAATTTTGGGTGTTTGGGCTTTTTTGCAAAGGACGAATCCTATACCCGGATTAAGTAACACTTAAGGAATAGGACGGGCGGTATAGTCATGTTAACTTTGAGGGAGTAATCCCGAAGAAGGAGGCATGAGATCCCCCACTCAATGGAAGGCCCTCTTGAACTTAATATTTGTTTACCGAGTAATCGGGAAGACGTTATATTTTCGACCTAGGAGCCCGAGAAGTTGAGGACCGTAGAACCCTAACCCATCTTGGCCTTTTTAGATGTAGCGCGGAGACTATAACGGAGTAATTCGGAAGTAGTTGTTACGCGATGCTACGCTCGGACGAGTTTCTCTTGAGAATATTGCTAATTATCGAGTAATCAAGACGTTGGCAATATCCGAAGGAGGAATGTAGACTCTGGGAACTCTTAGAACCTTGTCTTACAGGTGCGATTGAAACATTAGTACATACCTTTGGGTGGGCTTTACCCTTGACTCCATGCGGAACGTTGAACCTTTAAACCCCATGTTTTTGACCTTGCTTGTGGTTGTTGCATCGCCATGCATTCATGCATCCATAAAACCCTTTTCACTTGACTTTGAAGGAGTTTGGAGGTCTCTCTTTGTAAACATCACTAGTTTCGTCAAACTCAATGGATCTTGGGTGTCGATAGGGCGAAAACCCTAATCCACCAAAATGGATGATTGATCTTGACGACAACTTGATCAATGTTTGGAGCCAATTTAAAATTCAGCTGTTATCTTCATACTTGGATGTTTATAACTTGATATCTTGAGTTCCTTGAAAGTCAAATAAAATTCTCTTTTGCATATCATACATCATTCTACATTTTCTTTGTCTCACTTTCAAAAGTCTTTTTCCGAGTCTCATTTTTCCTTCGGTCTCACCAGTACAACGCTGACGCTAAGAGAATAATGGAGAATATCAGGCGAGAGATTTCTGAACTCCGCAGAGAGGTGATTGTTTTGAAAGCCAGTATGGATCACTTAACTGGTTTGGTTGAAATTCTGCTTGCCGCCCAAGTCAATCCTTCTAGAAGGGAGGAAGCAAGGATAAAATTCTTCACGGAGACTCTAAAATCTTTTTCTCATGAAAAGGTGACGGTTAATGCACCTGATAACCTTCCTGACAAGGTGAATGTGGGAGTGCGTCTAGAAGAAGATGTCGGAAAGGGATGTTTATATGAAGTGGGTAGCTCAGTTAATGGTGGGAAGAAGTCTGATAATGACTTTTCCAAGAAGAGAACCGAGGGAAGGAATAATCATCATCAGAATCCTCATGTTCATCATCAGAATCAGCAAGTTCCTAATCAGAGGAAAACCCAGTTTGATTCAATTCCAGTCACCTACACAGAGTTGTTTCCTATCCTGATGCAGAGGAATTTGGTTCAGACCCGACCTCCACCGAAGGTCCCTAAGAAGATACATTGGAACTACAAAGCTGATTTGGCTTGTACTTTTCATCAAGGTGCTCGTGGGCATGACTTGGAGGGTTGCTTCGCTTTGAAGATTGAGGTTCAGAAGTTGGTCCGAAGTGGTATCTTGTCATTCAAGGACGTTGGTTTCGAAGTTCAAATCAAACAGGCGCCGAAGAGTAAACACGACTGAGGGTGACTTTGAATTTTTGAAGATTGTTTTCGGTAGTTCAAGTGGAAAGCCTTCCCAGATTATTAACTTGTTTCTGCTTTTGTAGCTTTTCTTATTTATCAAAACATTGTTTGCATGTAAGAACTTATTTGCATCTGAATGATCATTTTAATACAATGAGTATGTTTGTCTTGAAGAAATTCATTCGTTTCACTCATTTTTGTTCTCAAATTTCAAATTTCTTTTGACATTATGATACCAACTTATTGCCCATTCTCTTGCCTAGGCAGAGATTGAAAGGGGGGATGATGATCTAAAGAACACAAAATCTTTGGTTGCATGCTTTTGAATAAAATCTTGTTGATGATGTACAGGCATTGTTTCAAATCCCTAAACACCGGAGATATAAGGAAGATAATCCTTCGCTAACCCCTTTTGAGCCTTTGAAGCAGAAGTTTCTTTTCTATACGAAAAACCCTTGAATTTTAACCTGGGGCAGGGTAGCTTTCTGGTAATTTGATTGAGTGTTCAAAATTCGTAAGAAAGATGTTACCGTCACAAAATCCTCTTTATAGATGAACACTCAGTTTGAATTAACCAAGCATAGGGTCGGAGAACATCATGAAGAATGGGTGGGCACCAAATATTTCGAGCCTTAAAACCTTTTTCTAAAAAAACCATAAACCAGACCACATTACAACCTTCAAAAGTCCTAATTGAAGCAAGGTCATTTTGAAAGCGTACTTCAATGAGATAGTGTTGCTGACTCCCATGAGTTTCAAATAGTTATGTTAGTATCATATGTTTTTCCTATACGAAAATAAATGATGCTCTAACTCGCACAACTTGTGCGATATCTTTTCAAAATCTTCAAGACTTACATAACTGTTGCATTAGAATTTTCATTCTCATTGTACACTCTTTCTAACTGCAAAACATGCGTTTGATGTCAAGGAAGCTCACATAAACACCAGTGATGAGTTTACTCTTTTGAGGCTTGAAACTTTGTTGAGTAATTGGCGGATCACGTCGAGAGAATCATATCCAGGGGCATGTTAGTTGAAGACCTTAAGCATGGACAGGTTGCTTCTCCTAGTTATTGCTTTTCCCAATTTGTTTGCTCGTCTGGGGCAAAAATTCGAAGACTTTGTTGTGCCGACTACAGTCAATCCGGGGCAATCACGTCAAGGTTGGACGATCTCTCTAAGAGTTTGAAGACACCAGAGCATGGTGAATGCCAGGTCTTTTGTAAAACCCTCGTTAGACGATTTTTCTCGCCATCAACCTTTTAGCTTGGGGCATTCTAGAAGTGAAACTGTTCGCAAGAATCGTCGTGTATCATGCAGCTCGTCAGCAGTAACTTGGGGCGTCCATATTGGTCCCAGGGGCAATCTAGACTTGTCAGAATGTGTGTTATGTATTGCACACTTTATCGGAGGGTGGTATTCCCGGTATCTCCAGCTAAGCGTGACTCCTTCCAGCAGAAGATTTGTTCGTGTTGTCGACGATAGAAGATGGGACTTTGGGTTGAATATCTTCCTCTCCAAGAGATTTAAGCCTTGTAGAAGGATTTTACAGCGTTGTTGGCTTTTGTCTTCTATCTCCAGTGATGTTCCCCTCCTGTTGAGTTTAGCCGAGCGCCGGGTTGTACTGTGATGTCTTATCATCTTCTGTCCATCTCCCCCGTCGGTCTTTGTCAGCATATACATGGCATTCATTTATTCATTTACACTTGCATCATGCACGCACAATTGAATTTGTTGTTGTCTTTGAGTTCGTACACCTCGGTTGTGCCTTTTCAAATAACACATTTGATCTTTCCAAATAGAGTGCCGATTTAAGCATAAAATGTGCCTCCTTTCTAATTCCCCAACTGAGCTAATCCTCGTGGGTAATTTTTGATTCAGCTTACCTTGTCCATTTCTGGATAGGATAAATTCCCCAATCGAGTTACTTTCTCATTGGGTAAAGTCTTGTTTGACTGTTTCTCTCTGGTTATTCCTGGATGAAGTTGTTGCCTCTTGCATAGGCTATCTCAGTGATTTTCCCCAGTGAAATTGCGACCTAGACGGTTGGTGCATTTATTTTGCACGTTAAAATATTTGATCTCCTCGGGAAGGATTGATTCAGGGTTCTCTTTGATGAAGATTTTATTCTCTGCCAATATCATCGCAGTTTCCTTCTGAATTATGTTGGAAAACGACAAGCGGTAGCTCTTCACGAGCAACTTGTGCATTACTTTTTCTGAAGCGCCGAGCAGCAGTTCTTCATGAGCTACTAGTGCGTTATTTATTTTCTGAAGCGCCGAGCAGCAGTTCTTCATGAGCTACTAGTGCGTCATCGTCATTTTATCTTTCGGAAAGCGCCGAGCAGCAGTTCTTCATGAGCTACTAGTGCGTCATTTTATTCCGTTGGAAAGCACCGAGCAGCAGTTCTTCTGAGCTACTAGTGCGTCAGTTATGACTTTGTGAAAACGCCAGCAGTTCTTCATGAGCTACTAGTGCGTCATTTATCCTTTTTGGGAAGCGCCGAGCAGCAGTTCTTCACGAGCTACTAGTGCGTTATTTACATCTTGTCGAAAGCGCCGAGCAGCAGTTCTTCATGAGCTACTAGTGCGTCATTTTTTTGTTTATTTTTTCTGAAAGCAACAAGCAGCAAACTCTTCATGAGTTACCAGTACGTTATTACTTTTCTGGACGACAGCAAGTGGTAGCCTCTTTATTTGAGCAGCTTGTTTGTTATCGTTATTATTCTTCGGAAAACAGCAAGTGGTGGCCTCTTTATTTGAGCAGCTTGTATGTTATTGGTATTTTCTTTGGACGACAGCAAGTGGTAGCCTCTTTATTTGAGCAGCTTGTATGTTATTGGTATTTTCTTCAGAAAACAACAAGTGGCAGCTTCTTTATTTGAGCAGCTTGTATGTTATCGGTATTTTCTTTGGAAAACAGCAAGTGGCAGCTTCTTTACTTGAGCAACTTGTATGTTATCGGTATTTTCTGTGGACGACAACAACTGACAATTTTCTTTATTTGAACAACCTTCGTATCTACAGTCTCATTACCTCAGCATTAATGAGTATACCTCCGAAACCTCGCAGAGAAGTCTGGTACGAATCTGTACCTCCAGAAGTCGGTAATCAGTTATCCGCAATTTGATATTCTCTGTCTACCGTCGACCTTGAGTTGCGAACTCACTGTTTTGGATCAATGATCTGTTATGGCCTATGCAAGATGCTCTCTTCGTTAGGGTTAGAGGTCGTATTCCCTCAGTTTTTATTCGCTGTCAGGAGTCTGTCGTTTGAAGTCGATAGCTCGTTTTCCCCAGTAGCGTATAATTCATGTCTCTGTGTTTTGTTGGTGTTCGACTCCTCCAACCTTGTCTTGTTTCATACAATATCTTTCTCGGTGAATTCATGCACTACATTCAACACTACATGATGACGGCATCTTAGGACAAAATTTGCGTAATTATGTATTTAAGTACCTTCAATCTCGTCGAGACGAAGACTTTAATCTTCATATCTCCGGATAGAAGGAACTTAAATAGGGGCAGCTGTTGTACCCCAAATTTTGACCTAAGACACTGTCTTCCATCTGCATCATTCGCATTGCAGAGGTTTTGACCTATTTTATCAAATTTTCAAAGCAGTTTAAAAATTCATAACTTTTTCGAGTCGGAAGCTGTTTATTTGTTGAACGCTAAATTTATTAACTAATCAAGACTTAAACAATGTTCATTAATTATTTATTATCTTAAATTCAAATAATTGGAATTTATTTTCGATTATTACGTAATTTAAAGATTTATAAATAATAAAAAGATTATTTGAGAAAAGGGTTTATTAATTGATCAAATAATGTTTATTAATTATTCATTATCCTAAATTTAAATAATGGGAACCTGTTTTCCGTTATTATATAATTTGAAGGTTTATGAATAACGAAATAAACATTTGAAAATGAGTATTAATTGATCAAGCAATGTTTATTTGATTATTTATTGTTCTAAAGTTAATAGCTGAAATTCTATTTTTTTCAAGTTATTATAATTTAGAAGAATTAAAAATAAAATAAATAATTGAAGTTATTAATTGATCAATGATATTTATTTATTTGTTTATCATTCTGAATTTAAATGATTGGATTTGATTTTTCAGTCATTATATAATTTAAAGAATTATAAACAATAAATAAATAATTGGAAAGAAAAAGAATTAATTGAGAAATAATAGAATTTTTATTCACTTTATTCTATTTATTACAATTGTCATTTAAATGTTGTGTTATTACAAAATATTTATAAAGACAATTACATAAATGCTTAAAGTAAATAAAAAGCTATTTTTCTAAATTCTAATTCTAAATCTTCAATCCAATGCTCTTGTTCGCTCATTTAATTTTACCTGCAAAAACGATTAAAAGAAAAGTCAGAATTTAATAAATAATTAAAATGCAGAAAATAAATTCAATGTTCATCATTAAAAGCAATGACCGGAATCAGTTACTCTTTTTTGCAAATCACGGGATTTCTCCCGGTTCACAAAAAAGAGAGGAATTTTTAAATGAATGCACAATTAAAAAATAGCACATTTCAAAATCAATTGCATTTTTATCAAAAAAAACCCACTGCATATTTCAAATATGCATAAATTTCAAAACTGCATAAACCATACAAACAGCATGTTTAGTTCACAAATAACAAGCCAACGTTAACCTGCAAAAAACAATATGAAATTTCCAGCATGTGCAGTTTTAAAACTATGAAAGCAAGCAATGTATATTTCCTCTTTCATCATATTCCAGCCCATTACAATTTCAGAAAAATGTACTGTATATCATTTATATATATCATTTCTGTACTTGGGAGAGAGAGAGAAGAGGTTCAATTTTGCAGGTTCTGACTTAAGCATGAATTGGGAATAAAGTCAAACATATAGCAGCATATGTGCAGAACAGCAGGAAAATATATTAAGATATTCAAAACCTGAGCCATGAGAATTAAAAAGCAACGGCTATTTGAAAATCCCTTAAAAGAGGAAGTGTGAACTGGCATAAGGATACCACCAACACATTACTGCAAAACTAAGCCAAGCAAAATAGCATGTTCCATTTTCCACACCATAACCATTCTGCATACTGCTGAACCATACTACAATCAAAACCATCTCTAAGCATTCTAAGCATTTGCAAACCTGCATATTGCTATTATTCCCAAACAGAACCTAAACCATCTCTAAGCATTTGCAAACCTGCATACTGTTATCAAAACATAACCTACTGCCAAATCATTTTTACATAGCATAAAACCATAACCGGCATATTGCAAAATCTGCATTACTGCTAAACCATTTTGCATAGCATATTGCAAATCACACAACCAGGAAACCTGCATATTGCTAAACCGTTTCTAAGCACATTGTCAAACTATCCAGCATACTGACCAAAACCGAATAAACCACAAAAAACCATTTATTCAATATTTCCAATCAGTTTTTTTAGACGGAGAGGAAGAGAAGAATTAGTGGCAGAAAGCAAGGAGCGAGGAGTTTTCGGAGCTTACCTGACTTCGCCGGAATCGTAACTGTCGGACTAGCTCCGACCATGTGAGTTTTTCTTCAGTTTTTTCGCATAAAGCTTTATACCGCTGCGTTGCCTTTGTCTCACTTAATAATACTCTCTTTAATTTCCTGAAATCATGTAAAACGGCTATTTAATATCTTTGCGAATCATCAATACATTAAACCCCTATTTTAACACAGACAATAATTTGATTGATAAAATTCAAGATTCATAATTTTGCAAAACCGGCACAATCACATAAGCACTGTTAATTTAAAGCCAACTTGTAAATAATATAGAAATTCACAAACCTTTGTTTAATTGCCCATTCGGACTTTACGATTCATCGTCATCATTATCTCCTTCTGTAATCACACTCTTTAACTTTCAACATCACTACAGATTTAAATCAAAAACAAAAAACCTTTACTTCATACACAAAAGTATTTTCAATATCAAGAATCATGTGCGAGAAGTAGAAAATTCACAAAAAGAAGTCATGAACTCAACACCATTTTAAGTAACTACGAAGGGTCGTTGTTGATATTTCACTTGCAACCATATTCTTCACTCAACTAATGCATAACTATTCAAGATGGCAGCAACTTTGCCATGCCTTCAAGCTTTACTACGGCTTCCTCCTTCGTCAAGTCTTCAATACATGCCCATTGCAACAATGAAAACAAAAGAGAGGAAATGAGAAGTGTATTAGCAAATATTCACAAATCCAAAACAATTTTTTCAATCATAATCTCAGGCCCAAATAACATTCATTAGCCTAATACTTCTTTTGAAAACAAGAATAGTTATTGGACAGAGGTGGATTTTCGGACTGATTTTGAAGTGAAAAATTAACATCTCAATTATCACATTTGGCGGCCCAACGTAGTTTCAATCTCTGCCCTTTGTTTGTTCATACCCAAACCCCAGATCTAAGAAGTATAAAGCCATTAAATATGCACTGACAAAAAAAAACTGACAGACTGAGAAATCCAAAAAACTATAAACAGAAAAGGTTAGAATAACTCACCTGACCGGAGAACCCTTCCTCGCCGAAAAACCTTCATCTTCGCCAGAAACACCATCTGTAACCGAGCCACACCTCTTCTCTCCCCAACAATCTCGCCTCTTTCCACCACCTTGTACCTTTGATACCTACACCATAAAAGTACCACCATTTCAACAAACCTTCAGAAACATACCCATATAATCTTCACAACATCATCATCATTGTTTAAAAACCTATTGTTATTACATAAACCAAGATTTTCCAGAATTATGAAACACCATAATTAAGTTAACAACATCACTTTCTTTATCAAGCTAACCTCACCCTTAATCTAAATTAATAACAACAGGATTGACTCGTTTGTTTTTGTTGTTAACATAAGTTCTTGCTTGTGGGAAGAATAGAAGAAATTGAAAAAGCACAGAAGCAAAAAGAGGATTTGGATCCATCCTCATAGACAACGCGGACCGCGATATCGCCTCCAACAGCGTCCTCACCGGAATCTCCAACTGCCTCCGTTTTAGACCCTCGCATCACTGATGTTGACCATGCAGATGCAACATCACCATTTTCATCAACCTGTTTCAATAGTTCAATGTTTCAAGTTTGGAAATTCATCACAATGCAGAATTCGTAAAAAAACTCACAGGAGGTCGACGAAATCACCATCATCTCTGCCATCGAACCGCTCCTCAATTTCCATCATCGTTCATCGCCGTCGATAACCCTCTGTCACCGATTCTTCTTTCTCTCTTCTGCGTTTCCGTTTCTCCTCTCGCGTTCTGGGTTTGATTTGTGGCGTTTTTGAGGTGAGGATGTTTGTTTGCGTTGGTTGAAACGGAATGGAGGTTGATGGTTGGGAATTCACCAGCGGCGGCCACAACACCTAGCGTTCCAAGGGTTTTTTCGTTACAGCATTCGCGTTTTGGGTTTGGGTCTTCCCTGACCCGCTCCATTTCCCCTCACCCAACTCATTTCCTTGTTTACTTAAGCCCATTCTTTTCTTACACTTAAGCCTATTCTCTTTGCTAATTCATACCCCATCTTTTATTTAGTCTTTAATTAATCTCTATTCTTTTTCTTAACTTATTTTAATTTAGACTAATTAGTTTTTTCCTAGAAATAAACATATATTTTTAAATAGATAATTTTAATATTATTTACCCAAATCTCATTTAGTTTAAATTCATGTTTATTTAATAATTTTAGTCTTACTTATTTCTAATTCAATTTAAATTCATGGTTTGTAAGTTTAATTTAAAAAGATATTTAATATCTCTAAAAAACATATGGAAGTAAAAATGAGAAAACTAAAAGACATTTTATTTTTTATTCCCCTCATCTTGATTAAATACCAATATAAAAAAGGACATAAAAAATAGAAACATATAAAATCTAAAAAAACATTTCTATTAATTCTCATTACCTTTTATCATTAAAAATGCGTAAAAAGTGAAAACCAATTAAACTTTTTTCTTTCGCGTATTAAACAAAAATCATATAAAAATGCATGTTCACATTTAATTGTTGTGTCTCATTTTCTGTCAATTATTTCATCGTACTTGTTTATTCTGTTTGCGTCAATCCAAAGGGAATAGTCTAATTTTTGTTGACTTCATGTCCTCAAAAATGATCGAGCGAATACTCTCATTCATTAAAACTTAGGATAATTTTTCCTTAAACATTCACCTTTTTCAAAACTTATACCTTTTTAAACCAAAACTTCGACATTAGGTCGTCGTATTTTCAAAAACCCGTCCGTATCCCTTTTTCGGCCAAAACGATTTATTTTCAATCAAGCGATCAATTTTAAACAAAACAGATATTTCAAAAGGTTCCTATAGAGTACTATAGATGCATTGGGTGCTAATACCTTCCCATTGTATAACCAACCCCCGAACCATAAGATCTCTTTTCAAAAACGCTTTGCATTTGTATCTTTAGTTACATTGCATATTTAGGGTTTTATTTCGCTCTCTTCCCTTTCCCTTTGGAAACAATAAAGCGCGGTGGCGACTCTTGCTTTTGTGAGACGAATTAATCAATAATTCGATCTCCGATTTACCCCGCTACATTTTTTATCGCTACAGAATTGGCGACTCTGCTGGGGAAAGATTGACCTCTTGTTGGTCCATCCCTAAGTGGGTTAAGCCTAACTTGGCTTATCCGTTTTACTATTATTTGATTTGCTTGATTACGTGTTTAAATTTTGGGTGTTTGGGCTTTTTTGCAAAGGACGAATCCTATACCCGGATTAAGTAACACTTAAGGAATAGGACGGGCGGTATAGTCATGTTAACTTTGAGGGAGTAATCCCGAAGAAGGAGGCATGAGATCCCCCACTCAATGGAAGGCCCTCTTGAACTTAATATTTGTTTACCGAGTAATCGGGAAGACGTTATTATTTTCGACCTAGGAGCCCGAGAAGTTGAGGACCGTAGAACCCTAACCCATCTTGGCCTTTTTAGATGTAGCGCGGAGACTATAACGGAGTAATTCGGAAGTAGTTGTTACGCGATGCTACGCTCGGACGAGTTTCTCTTGAGAATATTGCTAATTATCGAGTAATCAAGACGTTGGCAATATCCGAAGGAGGAATGTAGACTCTGGGAACTCTTAGAACCTTGTCTTACAGGTGCGATTGAAACATTAGTACATACCTTTGGGTGGGCTTTACCCTTGACTCCATGCGGAACGTTGAACCTTTAAACCCCATGTTTTTGACCTTGCTTGTGGTTGTTGCATCGCCATGCATTCATGCATCCATAAAACCCTTTTCACTTGACTTTGAAGGAGTTTGGAGGTCTCTCTTTGTAAACATCACTAGTTTCGTCAAACTCAATGGATCTTGGGTGTCGATAGGGCGAAAACCCTAATCCACCAAAATGGATGATTGATCTTGACGACAACTTGATCAATGTTTGGAGCCAATTTAAAATTCAGCTGTTATCTTCATACTTGGATGTTTATAACTTGATATCTTGAGTTCCTTGAAAGTCAAATAAAATTCTCTTTTGCATATCATACATCATTCTACATTTTCTTTGTCTCACTTTCAAAAGTCTTTTTCCGAGTCTCATTTTTCCTTCGGTCTCACCAGTACAACGCTGACGCTAAGAGAATAATGGAGAATATCAGGCGAGAGATTTCTGAACTCCGCAGAGAGGTGATTGTTTTGAAAGCCAGTATGGATCACTTAACTGGTTTGGTTGAAATTCTGCTTGCCGCCCAAGTCAATCCTTCTAGAAGGGAGGAAGCAAGGATAAAATTCTTCACGGAGACTCTAAAATCTTTTTCTCATGAAAAGGTGACGGTTAATGCACCTGATAACCTTCCTGACAAGGTGAATGTGGGAGTGCGTCTAGAAGAAGATGTCGGAAAGGGATGTTTATATGAAGTGGGTAGCTCAGTTAATGGTGGGAAGAAGTCTGATAATGACTTTTCCAAGAAGAGAACCGAGGGAAGGAATAATCATCATCAGAATCCTCATGTTCATCATCAGAATCAGCAAGTTCCTAATCAGAGGAAAACCCAGTTTGATTCAATTCCAGTCACCTACACAGAGTTGTTTCCTATCCTGATGCAGAGGAATTTGGTTCAGACCCGACCTCCACCGAAGGTCCCTAAGAAGATACATTGGAACTACAAAGCTGATTTGGCTTGTACTTTTCATCAAGGTGCTCGTGGGCATGACTTGGAGGGTTGCTTCGCTTTGAAGATTGAGGTTCAGAAGTTGGTCCGAAGTGGTATCTTGTCATTCAAGGACGTTGGTTTCGAAGTTCAAATCAAACAGGCGCCGAAGAGTAAACACGACTGAGGGTGACTTTGAATTTTTGAAGATTGTTTTCGGTAGTTCAAGTGGAAAGCCTTCCCAGATTATTAACTTGTTTCTGCTTTTGTAGCTTTTCTTATTTATCAAAACATTGTTTGCATGTAAGAACTTATTTGCATCTGAATGATCATTTTAATACAATGAGTATGTTTGTCTTGAAGAAATTCATTCGTTTCACTCATTTTTGTTCTCAAATTTCAAATTTCTTTTGACATTATGATACCAACTTATTGCCCATTCTCTTGCCTAGGCAGAGATTGAAAGGGGGGATGATGATCTAAAGAACACAAAATCTTTGGTTGCATGCTTTTGAATAAAATCTTGTTGATGATGTACAGGCATTGTTTCAAATCCCTAAACACCGGAGATATAAGGAAGATAATCCTTCGCTAACCCCTTTTGAGCCTTTGAAGCAGAAGTTTCTTTTCTATACGAAAAACCCTTGAATTTTAACCTGGGGCAGGGTAGCTTTCTGGTAATTTGATTGAGTGTTCAAAATTCGTAAGAAAGATGTTACCGTCACAAAATCCTCTTTATAGATGAACACTCAGTTTGAATTAACCAAGCATAGGGTCGGAGAACATCATGAAGAATGGGTGGGCACCAAATATTTCGAGCCTTAAAACCTTTTTCTAAAAAAACCATAAACCAGACCACATTACAACCTTCAAAAGTCCTAATTGAAGCAAGGTCATTTTGAAAGCGTACTTCAATGAGATAGTGTTGCTGACTCCCATGAGTTTCAAATAGTTATGTTAGTATCATATGTTTTTCCTATACGAAAATAAATGATGCTCTAACTCGCACAACTTGTGCGATATCTTTTCAAAATCTTCAAGACTTACATAACTGTTGCATTAGAATTTTCATTCTCATTGTACACTCTTTCTAACTGCAAAACATGCGTTTGATGTCAAGGAAGCTCACATAAACACCAGTGATGAGTTTACTCTTTTGAGGCTTGAAACTTTGTTGAGTAATTGGCGGATCACGTCGAGAGAATCATATCCAGGGGCATGTTAGTTGAAGACCTTAAGCATGGACAGGTTGCTTCTCCTAGTTATTGCTTTTCCCAATTTGTTTGCTCGTCTGGGGCAAAAATTCGAAGACTTTGTTGTGCCGACTACAGTCAATCCGGGGCAATCACGTCAAGGTTGGACGATCTCTCTAAGAGTTTGAAGACACCAGAGCATGGTGAATGCCAGGTCTTTTGTAAAACCCTCGTTAGACGATTTTTCTCGCCATCAACCTTTTAGCTTGGGGCATTCTAGAAGTGAAACTGTTCGCAAGAATCGTCGTGTATCATGCAGCTCGTCAGCAGTAACTTGGGGCGTCCATATTGGTCCCAGGGGCAATCTAGACTTGTCAGAATGTGTGTTATGTATTGCACACTTTATCGGAGGGTGGTATTCCCGGTATCTCCAGCTAAGCGTGACTCCTTCCAGCAGAAGATTTGTTCGTGTTGTCGACGATAGAAGATGGGACTTTGGGTTGAATATCTTCCTCTCCAAGAGATTTAAGCCTTGTAGAAGGATTTTACAGCGTTGTTGGCTTTTGTCTTCTATCTCCAGTGATGTTCCCCTCCTGTTGAGTTTAGCCGAGCGCCGGGTTGTACTGTGATGTCTTATCATCTTCTGTCCATCTCCCCCGTCGGTCTTTGTCAGCATATACATGGCATTCATTTATTCATTTACACTTGCATCATGCACGCACAATTGAATTTGTTGTTGTCTTTGAGTTCGTACACCTCGGTTGTGCCTTTTCAAATAGCACATTTGATCTTTCCAAATAGAGTGCCGATTTAAGCATAAAATGTGCCTCCTTTCTAATTCCCCAACTGAGCTAATCCTCGTGGGTAATTTTTGATTCAGCTTACCTTGTCCATTTCTGGATAGGATAAATTCCCCAATCGAGTTACTTTCTCATTGGGTAAAGTCTTGTTTGACTGTTTCTCTCTGGTTATTCCTGGATGAAGTTGTTGCCTCTTGCATAGGCTATCTCAGTGATTTTCCCCAGTGAAATTGCGACCTAGACGGTTGGTGCATTTATTTTGCACGTTAAAATATTTGATCTCCTCGGGAAGGATTGATTCAGGGTTCTCTTTGATGAAGATTTTATTCTCTGCCAATATCATCGCAGTTTCCTTCTGAATTATGTTGGAAAACGACAAGCGGTAGCTCTTCACGAGCAACTTGTGCATTACTTTTTCTGAAGCGCCGAGCAGCAGTTCTTCATGAGCTACTAGTGCGTTATTTATTTTCTGAAGCGCCGAGCAGCAGTTCTTCATGAGCTACTAGTGCGTCATCGTCATTTTATCTTTCGGAAAGCGCCGAGCAGCAGTTCTTCATGAGCTACTAGTGCGTCATTTTATTCCGTTGGAAAGCACCGAGCAGCAGTTCTTCTGAGCTACTAGTGCGTCAGTTATGACTTTGTGAAAACGCCAGCAGTTCTTCATGAGCTACTAGTGCGTCATTTATCCTTTTTGGGAAGCGCCGAGCAGCAGTTCTTCACGAGCTACTAGTGCGTTATTTACATCTTGTCGAAAGCGCCGAGCAGCAGTTCTTCATGAGCTACTAGTGCGTCATTTTTTTGTTTATTTTTTCTGAAAGCAACAAGCAGCAAACTCTTCATGAGTTACCAGTACGTTATTACTTTTCTGGACGACAGCAAGTGGTAGCCTCTTCATGAATGTATTGGGAATTTGAAAACTATTTTTCTTGAATTACTTGACTTGGTTTGGCATTTTTCTATAAATAATTTTGAAAACTTGTCTAGTTTGGTAGTTTTGCCAACTAGTCTTGAACTTTGAGTTTCATTTGACCTCTTCCCCAATCATTCATGAACTTAGGGCTTGCATTCTGACTACCAAACACTTCCAAGATGTTATTATTTTTTTGGTTTGAATTATGGATCCTTGTTTCTATTTTTGGTGTAATTTTGAAGTGAAGGTACCCAGTTATGTTTGCATGACTTGTTGCAATTTGTTTGATGGCCAATGAACTGGAGTGAGGCCTATAACTGGGAACCTAATGATCATGTTGGTTCTGACTTGTCCATGTTAGCTCAAGCCATTTCACTTAGAAGCCTCATGTTTTACTATTTTGAACCATCTAATGCATTATGAAGGTTTCATTTCCTATTGTGTTCATGAAGTTGTGATTGAATTAGCCATGCATGATTCAAATATGTTTGCTACTAACCTTCATGGTTCTTGTTCATATTATTCTCAAGCTCTTATGATCCTTGATTGACACTCAATTGTCAATTCAACATGGTGATAGGAAAGAGCAACATTCCTCTGATTCTTTTGACCTAATCTTTGCATATGCTTGCCTCTTCTTGCTTATGATGTCTAATATTTGGTAATTGCCATCATGTTATTCTCACTTCTTCACCTTTTGAAATACTAACTTGGTTGTTGAATATGCGAGGTACTCTGAGAAATTTGCCACTTTTGGCTTGAGGCTTATGTGTTCCACTTTATTTGTGGAACACAGTTTATTATATTGGCATTATTTTTGTGTTTGTCATGCTTGATGGTTTATACAGGATACACATATCTATGATTGTGAATGCCATACATTGCTCATGGGATTTGTTCATATTTGATAATTTGCTTACATCTTGATGGTGTAATTGCTGACTCAATTTGTCTATTGATGCCAGCTTGCTTGAAGTTTCTCTGGGTTTCTTTTATTTTTGCTTGATTGCTACAGATAGTTATCTGTTTGGTATTGTACTACCTCCTTTCTCCCATTTTAATTTTGCATAAATCTCTGATTGCATGATGGGACCTCTGTTGCTGATATATGTCAGGAGGCCCTCTGGTTTTTGTCTGATATATGTGTTGTGTTTTCTTTTGATTGATGAGTCACTCAATTTAGATATTGAGATCACGACTTCGCTCTCATTTCATGCTCCCTATAGGATGTTTATTGCTTTTCTTCTTTATTTGTTGATCGATGAGTCACTCAATTTAGATATTGAGATCACGACTTCGCTCTCATTGCATGCTCCCTATAGGATGTTTATTGTTTTTCTTCTTTATTTGTTGATCGATGAGTCACTTAATTTAGATATTGAGATCACGACTTCACTCTCATTGCATTCTCCCTATAGGATGTTTATTTCTTTTCTTCTTTATTTGTTGATCGATGAGTCAATCAATTTAGACATTGAGATCACGACTTCGCTCTCATTGCATGTTCCCTATAGGATAGTTTTGTTAAGCTTTCTTTGACATGTTGATTAAGGTAGGAATCCATGTATGCAAATATAGGATAGGATTTTCCTTTATCCTCAACCTTAGGGTCAACCATTGTATGATAACACTAGGGATAGTGCTAGGATAGTTCCCCTTAGTTGTTTTTTTTCCTTTCTTTGCATTTTGCATCTTACAATAAAATTTGTTTCTTGGCAAGTAATAAAGAACACCTCTAATAAACTCAAACTCCTCTTCAAAATAAAAGATACAAACCAATCCTATTAGTTTGTGTGCCTCTTGGATTTTCTTTTACTATATGTTTTATTGATGTTTTTCCATCTCTACCATGCAATCTTTTAAAGCCGATGTTTCTCCGTCGCACATGTCTGTTATCCTACTTTGATTCTTAATATCATTGTTAGGTGTGATGTTTCGTCATCTGTTTTATTGATGTTTCACCATCTTTGTCATGATATCTTGTTATCTTGAAGTCGATGTTTCGCCGTCGCACATGTCTGTTATCCTACTTTGATTCTCAATATCATTGTTAGGTGTGATGTTTCGTCATCTGTTTTATTGATGTTTCACCATCTTTGCCATGATATATTGTTATTTTGAAGTCGATGTTTCTCCATCGCATATGTTTATTATCCTACATTGATTCTCGATATCATTGTTAGCTGTGATGTTTCGTCATCTGTTTTATTGTTGTTCTACCATCTCTACCATTATATCTTTGTTATCCCTTAGCCTATGTTTCGCCATCGCACATTTGTTTGAAGTCGATGTTTCTCCATTGCACATGTTTGATTATCTAACTTTGATTCTCAATGTCACAGTTAGGTGTGTTATTCTACCATTTGATGTCTCGCCATCTTTGACATGTTACGTTATTATTATTTAGTAGATGCTTGATCACCTCATTTGTTTGTTGTTTCTTTCGATGTTTTTCCATCTGGATTGTTTTTGTTTGCCTTAATTAAAAAACACAAACCAACCAAAACACATAAGCCGAACTACAGCTGCTCTGATTCCTTAAAAGGGATACGTAGGCATTGGGATAGGGCCCAACCGAGCATATCTTTTATTTTCCATACATTATTTTATTTTCTTTTGCATGCATTCCCTTTTACAGTTTTAAGCCATAGACATAGGATTTGACCACACCCATGTAGATTAGACAACAAAAGTGGATACCGTAGAGTACTATGGGCGCGTGGGGTGCTAACACCTTCCCTTCGCGTAACAGACTCCCTTACCCGATCTCTCGGTCGAAAGACCGTGATTTCTTCCTTTTCAAGTTTTCTCGATGTTTACCTTTCCCTTTCGGCGGGATAAAAGACGTTCGGTAGCGACTTCATTGTTCGATGATTTTCAGCCGGTGGTTTCAGCTAGCGACTTTACTGGGGAAAGATTGACCTTTTACTGGTCCATCCCGGAGTCGATCCTAGCTCTTGCTTGTTTTCTTTTTGGGTGTTTATTTTATCGCTTTGCATATTTATCTGTTTGCATTGCATCCTATGTGCGCTTTACTTTCTGCATACTGGATTTGGCTGGACTGTTTGGTTTCTGGATTCTCTTGGTGGGTGGGTTGTTCCATGAGGTAAAAGGCCTCGTACCCAGGCTATGAGTGAAATCCATAGGAACTAGGAATAGAGTGGCCATCGCAGCTATGAGGCAGATGCTTTGTAGACCTGACCATGAGACCCATGACTTCTGAGGTAGTTCAGATAGGTGTCATCGTATGATGATACCGACATTCGAGCTCTCGTACTCTGATTTGGCTATTAACCTTATCTTGACCTAGACTACACCCATGAGAGGGGCGGGAAAACTTTTCTTACACATACAGGTATTGTTGGTGACTTTATGTCATGAAGGTGACTCAGGTTCTCATGTTAGTTTTGAAGCTTCAGGATTCTCTTTTGATCATAAGTGGTGTTGTTCTGTAATGGTCCAGCCACGATCTAGTGTGAACTTTGATCCTGTCATATTGCATTATAGCATATTTATTTCTATAAAAAAATGATGTAAAAAATAATAACTATCATGCGCATGTCATTTTCCAGGGACATTCAAGAGTCTTCTTTCCATCAGAAATGGCTGATCTCCCTCCAGTCGAGTCCGATTCAGTTCATGTTAAAGAAATTACGAGGCATACTTTCTCTTATCAGATTCCTCCTATTGATGTGGCCGAGTTGAAGAGGTTGGGTTCTTATTTAAAGGGTGGTGTTCTGAACAATTTCAGCAAGAATTATGGCAACTTGTTACTGGTCCTTAATACTCTGGTTGACCCGTTGGCTTTGATCACTCTCTTCTAGTTCTATGACAAAGAATTACGATGCTTTACTTTCCAAGATTATCAACTGGTTCCCACCCTAGAAGAGTAATTGTACCTGCTTAATATCAGATTGACCGATGAAGTTCCTTTTGTCCAAATTCCAGAAAAGCCAAAGTTCGAAGTCATTGCTGAGATTCTTCATTTGGGTTGGAAAGAGGTGAAAGACAATTGGAATTCCAGTGAAGGTATTGCAGGTTTTTATTTGGATTTCTTAGTGAAGAAATCTGAAGATTGGGCAAAGAAAGGAAATTGGAGTGACTTCAGTTCTCTGTTTGCTCTTATGATTACGGGATCGTCCTCTTCCCTCACAAGAGAAATTTTATGGATTTGGCGGCCATCTGTGTTTTTAGAAACAGGAACCCGATACCGACACTCTTGGCAGTCACTCTTTATACCATTCATTCCAGGCATGGAAAAGATGGAAATGTAGGTCTATGTCATTCGATGCTATATCAACGGCTTATGTTGCATCTACCAGTAAGTTGTCCTTTCGTGGATACCAGGCATTCTCTCCGGTGGTCATCAAGGCTCGTCAACCTTACTTCTTTTGATATCTGGTGGAATTATGATATGAGGGAAGTGCGAAGTGTCGTCACTAGTTGCGGAGATTTCCCTAATGTTCCCCTCATAGGAACTAAGGGGTGTATCAATTATAATCTTGTGCTTGCTTATCGTCAATTGGGATATGCAATGGATGGACCGCCAAAGGTTGAGGAGGTGTTTGAATCAGTGTATTTCGCTAGAGGAAGTGATCCTAAGATGTTGAAGAGAGTGACAAGTGCTTGGAAAGGAATTCACAGGAAGGATAGAACTAATTTGGGCAAAAAGGTTCCCATTCCTAGGGTTCCTTACATGGAGTGGGTTAAAGCCAGGATTAAGATCTTACGGTTACCATTTGCAAGTTTGGCTCCTTTATACGAGCAACCTCCTGTTGTTCCAAGTAACACAATGCCTACCGAGATGTTTACCCAGGTTCATGTTGAGAACATTCAGCTTCATGCAAAAGACTGTGAGGCGGGGATGAAACTTTATTGGGTAGATCAAGAAAGGGCTGACTTAGCTCGTAAACTCAAGGAAGCTCAAGGGGAAACTCCTGATGCAACTAGTTTTAGGAAGATGTCTTATGTTGAATTGGAAGAAGAATTGAGTAAGACTCATCAAGAGTGTCAGAAGCTTCAGGCCTCAGAAAATAGTTACAAGAAGAAGATTCAGAACTTAGAAAAACAGCTCAAAGACAAAGACGCTCAGCTCGAGAAGGAAGTGACCCAGAAGCGTGTCGTAGAAGATCAGTTCCAAAAGAGTAGAATAGTCGCATCTCAACTTTTGAAGGAGAAATCCAGACTTGAAGAGTACTATCAACATCTTGAAGCATGTTTAGTTCTGTTATTTTCTTTTGGTGTGTTTGGTCACCCCCATAATTGTTGGAAGGGGCCAATTGATTGTTGTTATTATTCAGTTCTATTTGCTTTTTTTTTAAGACATGTATTTAGTTGTTTATCGTTTTACTCTTAATTTTTCCGAAGTCACTTAGACATTGTTTCTTTTTTTGTAAATATTTGAAAGTGTTCATCCAATTATTTTTCCTCTTTTGATTGTGCAGTTGCACGCCATGATTGATGAATAAAAGGACTTTTGGATACTTGGAAAAGACAAACATATCATGCACATCATGCATTTCATAACATTGGAGGTTATCTCAAGACGGTTTTCTTATTCTGCTGCTTTTCTTATCCAGAATTCAAGACGACTACTCATCGATATTCCACCAGAAATAACTTGTCGAGACAGATGGAACAGGTTCAAGCTGAACTCGCTGAAATGAGGGCCCAGATGGCTACGCAGATGACTCAGTTCATGGAGGTCATCACCAACGTGAATCGCCTACAGGAAGAGCTAGCTGCTATTGTCAACAACCAGCGCCACCATCCGGGGGATGGTGGAAATCAAGGGCTATATCAGGACATTTCTGTAGGAGTGGGAGATGTGCAAGATCAACCTGCTGAAAATTTTCACGGGATGCCGGGAAACCCTTTTGTACGCAACATGGGGCAGTTTCCTCCGTCTCCTGGACCTTGTTTTGTGGGGAACAGGAGAGCTAATCAAGGTGGCGTAAGGAATTATCAGGATCAGGATTATGACTTTGACCAGGCTGAAGATCAGTTTTCTGTGCGGCATTCAGAGCCGGGGGTTCAAATTGAGGATATGAAGTATCATTTATTGGAAGAGCGTCTGAAGGTTGTGGAAGGGCAAGGAGTCCTTGGTATGGATGCTAATGATCTCGGGTTGGTGTCTGGGGTGAAGGTTCCTCCAAAGTTCAAGCCTCCTACATTCGAAAAGTACAACGAAACATCGTGTCCTATTACTCATGCAACTGCTTATTTCCAGAAGATGTTAGTGCATACTGAGGATCAAGGGCTCTTGATTCACTTTTTCCAGGATAGCCTATCTGGGGCATCCCTGGAGTGGTGCATGAAGCTGGAAAAAACTCATATCCGCTGCTGGAATGATCTTGCCCGGGATTTTGTCAAACATTATCAGTATAATGTGGATATGGCGCCTAATCGCACTTAGTTACAGAATATGTCACAAGGACCAAAAGAATCTTTCAAGGAATACGCATAGAAGTGGAGTGAGTTGGCTGCGAGGGTTCAACCTCCACTCATGGAGAGAGAACTTATTGATATGTTTATGAGTACCCTGCAAGGGCCATTCTATGAACACATGATAGTAAGTACTTCGGCAGGATTTGTAGACTTGGTCAAGGCTGGTGAAAGAATTGAGGTGGGTTTGAAATTGGGAAAGATTCAGATTGGAGGTTCTAGCGGCTCATCCGGGGGCAATAAGAAACCATTTAACAATTATCCTAAGAAAAGGGAAGGCGACGCAAGCGCGGTTTATTCTCATAGGGGACGAAGAGAGGATCGTCATCACCAATAAATCAATGTTGTTTCTATTCCTGTTAATGCTCCTCCGCAGCAGAGACCGAATACAGTACCGCAACAACAAAGGCAGCAAGATGCTCCCCATCAGTATAATAACCAACAACAGAGATAACCAAGGAAATTTGATCCCTTTCCAGTAACTCTCATTGAAGCGCTCCAGCACCTGCTTGATTTGAAGTTGGTCAGTTTAAGAAATATGCCACCATCACCCGCAAGACTCCCTGTTAATTATGATGCTAATGCAAGGTGTGAATTCCACTCAGGCGGGGTTGGTCATTCTACTGACAATTGCTTTGAGTTCAAATGTAAAGTACAAGACTTGTTGGATTCTAAGGTGATTGATTTTACTCCAGTGACCGGTCCGAATGTTACTCAGAACCCAATGCCAAGGCATGGAGGGGTTGTTAATATGATTGATGATAATGGTGAAGTGTTGAATTTAATCATGGATGTGGAACAAGTAACTACTCTGTTGAGCTTTGTTAAGAAGTATTTGCTTGATAATTCTATTTTCCCGGGATGTACTTCAGATTGTGCCAAGTGTAGAGAGCAACCGAAGGGCTGTGATGATTTAAAAGCAGGTATCCAGTTGATGATAACAGAGGGTTCCCTGCAGTTTGATAGAAGACCAAGCTACCAAAAGATTATTGATGAGGATGTTGTTGTGATATCTATTCCTTACACCCCTGCGCGCATTCCTTCCCCTTAAAGGGCACCTCCCCTGATGATTACGGTACCTGGTCCCATGCCGTATACTAGTGAGAAGGCGGTCCCGTGGCATTACGTTGCCGATGTTTATTACCACGGGGTAAAGTAGGAAGTTAATGCTCGTTTGTCTGAGGAAGAACATGCTGAAGGTGATGAAGGGGAAGTCCATAACTTTTCTGGTGTGGGTCGAATGACTAGAAGTGGGAGAGTATTTGGTCCTTCCAACGTGCAAGATGTGGCAGATGCTTCTGCAAAAGAAAAAGGAAAACAGGTAATGATTGGTAATCCAAGGGTTACGCCAGCCAATGTGACTCAATCAATTCCGATACCTGAAGCTTCTTCAGTTCCCGATGAAGTCGAAGAGTTAATGCGAATCATCAGGAAAAGTGATTATAGCATAATTGATCATCTGAGTCATACTCCTTCTAAGATGTTTATCTTGTCTCTGTTGATTTATTCTGAACCTCACAGAAATGCTTTGATGAAGTTGTTAAAGAATGAGTTCGTGCCACATGAGATAACAGTCAATTAGTTCGAAAATGTCTATGCTAATATATCCGTCGGGAATGGTTTGGGCTTCACCGATTTTGATCTTCCTCAAGAGGGACCAGACCATAACAAAGCGTTGCATATTTCGATGAAGTGCAGAGGCACTACTTTATCTCGGGTTTTGGTAGACACTGGATCGTCTTTAAATGTATTGCCCAAGTCAGCATTGATGAAGATTGATTATTCTGGACTAGAGTTGCGCCCTAGTGACTTGATGGTGAAGGCGTTTGATGGGTCCCGGAGGTCAGTATTTGGGGAGGTGGAGTTGCCAATCAAGGTTGGTCCTTGCACCTTAACGACTACGTTTTTTGTGATGGATATACAGCCAGCATATTGTTGCTTGTTGGGGAGGCCGTGGATTCATAGAGCAAGAGCAGTTACTTCTACTCTTCATCAGAAACTCAAGTATCCTGCTGAAGGAAAGGTGATAATGGTATGCGGCGAGGAAGAGTACATTGTAAGTCATTTGACATCATTCCGCTATGTTGAAGTTCAATGCGAGATACATGAGACTCTGTTTCAAGCGTTCGAGACAATTCATGCTGTCAACTTTCCTCCTCCAGAGCATAAAAGGAAATCGGAAACTGTTATGTCTTCTCTCAAAGATGCAAAAGCTGTAGTGGAAGGTGGTAACCTTGAAGGTTGGGGTCAGGTGCTGGACGTTACTCCGACATTTGATAAATTTGGTCTTGGTTTTAGCCCAGGTCAGCAGAGTGCAGCTCCCAGAGTATCTACTTTATCTACTCCTGTGAAGTTTTCCCGTACTTGTGCTACTCAAGAAGGACACGTCAATGCAATTGGTGACGATAGAATTGATGGTTACAATGTTGAAGATTGGATTCGTCCGAGTATTCTAGGCCAGACGCTGAACAATTGACCTTCTGTGGATGTTATCCAAGTTTCAAGCGCTGAGGAGTAATTTTCTTGTTTCTTTTATTATCATATCATAATTCCTACACTCTGCCCAAGGCGTAGTGAATCATTTGTGTAGGGCCACCATGTTTATTTTGCAAAGTTTATCATGAAATAAAGCACTTTTTTGCATTCAAAATCTTGTTTCTTTTTCTTTTCCTTTTAAATAACAATGTTTCTCTTTTCACACACTTTCACTAAAAAACGCAAAAATGTCATTCATGCAGATGCACTTCCACCACCGATCATATTGATAACGACTCTATTATGGCTCATTATGACTTTGATACTCCTATTTATCAAGCTGAAGAAGAAGCATATGAGGATTGTGATCATCCTGAGGAATTAGCCAGATTGTTAAAATAAGAGGAGAAGGTTATCCAGCCGAATCAGGATTCGATTGAGGTGGTGAATATTGGTACAGAAGAGGTAAGAAGAGAGGTCAAGATTTGGGTTGATCTCGAAGAAAGTGTAAAAGCCAAATTGATTGAGCTACTCCGTGAGTATTCTAATATCTTCGCCTGGTCTTATGAGGATATGCCTGGGTTCGATACAGACATAGTGGTGCATCGACTACCGCTCAAAGAAGGCTTTTCTCCTGTCAAGCAAAAGCTCCGAAGAACTCATCCTGAGATTTCCAAGAAGATCAAGGAGGAGGTGCAGAAGCAGTTGGACGCAAATTTCTTAAAGGTTGTCAATTATTCACCATGGATTGCAAATATTGTGCCTGTGCCCAAGAAAGATGGTAAAGTCAGGATGTGCGTGGATTATAGGGATTTGAACAGGGTCAGCCCTAAAGACGATTTCCCTCTTCCGCATATCGATGTGCTGGTTTATAATACTGCTCATTCCAAGGTGTTCTCGTTCATGGATGGATTTTCGGGTTACAATCAAATTAAGATGGTTCGGAGGATACAGAGAAGACAACATTCATCACGCCTTGGGGAACCTTCTGTTATAAAGTGATGCCGTTTGGTTTGAAAAATGATGGGGCAACATATCAGCGCACCATGGTCACTCTCTTTCATGACTTGATTCACAAAGAGATTGAGGTTTATGTAGACGATATGATTGCTAAGTCTGACACAGAGGAGGAACATCTTGTTCATCTGGAAAAATTGTTCGAGAGACTGAGGCAGTTCTTGCTAAGGTTGAATCCGAATAAGTGCACCTTCGGGGTGAGATCCGGCAAGCTGTTGGGTTTTATTGTGAGTGAAAAAGGTATCGAGGTGGACCCGGCCAAAGTCAAAGAGATACAGGAAATGCCTGAGCCAAGGACAGAGAAGGAAGTACGTGGCTTCTTGGGAAGGTTAAACTATATTTCCAGATTTATTTCTCATCTCACAGCCACCTGTGAACCTATGTTCAAGTTGTTGAAGAAAAGTAAGACAGTGAAATGGAATGAAGATTGTCAGAAGGCCTTTGACAAGATAAAGGAGTATTTGCAGGAACCTCCAATACTCATGCCGCCAATAGAAGGAAGGCCACTAATCATGTACCTAACTGTGTTGGAGACCTTAATGGGTTGTGTCCTTGGTAAGCACGACGAGACGGGGAAGAAAGAACAGGCTATTTACTACTTGAGTAAGAAGTTTACGGAATGCGAGTCAAGGTACTCATTGCTGGAAAGGACTTGTTGTGTGCTTTCCTGGGCCGCCAAACGTTTGAGGCAGTACATGTTAACTCACACCACCTACTTCATATCCAAAATGGATCCAATCAAGTACATTTTTGAAAAGCCAGCTCTTATTGGCAGGGTAGCCCGTTGGAAGATAATACTCACCGAATATGATATCCAATACACTACCCAGAAGGCAATTAAGGGTAGTGTATTGGCTGACCATCTTGCTCATCATCCCATGAACAATTATGAACCAATGAAGTTTGATTTTCTAGATGAGGAAATTGTGTATATTCGGGATTGTAACATACCATACCCAGGCGAAGGACCCGAGCCGGGATCACGTTGGACGCTTGTTTTTTATGGTGCCTCTAATTTCATGGGCAACGGCATAGGAGCTATTATCACTTCTCCTGAGGGATATCACATTCCTTTCACTGCTCACATTTGTTTCGATTGCACTAACAACATGGCTGAATATGAAGCTTGCATTTATAGAATTGAAGCAGCGATCGACCTGCGCATCAATTTTTTGAAAGTTTACGGGGACTCCAATCTTGTTATCATCCAGATTAATGGAGATTGGGAGACTCGCCATTAGAACCTAATTCCGTATCATGAGCATGTTTTGAAGCTGATTCCGTACTTCGAGGAAATCATGTTTGAACATATTCCCAGAGAAGAAAACAATCTAGCTGATGCACTGGCAACTTTGTCCTCCATATTTAAGGTTAAGTGGGCTAATGAGGCACCTTCCATTACTATCAGGAGTTTGAGTGAGCCAGCTTTCTGTTTTGAGGCCAGTTTGGAGTCAGATGGTAACCCTTGGTTTTATGACGTTAAGCGATATCTGGAAACACAAGAGTACCCTGAAGAGGCATCCGTCACGGATAAGAAGTTCTTGAGAAGATTTTCAGCCAAGTTCTTTCTCAGTGGTGGTGTGTTGTACAGAAGGCATCATGATGGTTTACTGCTCAGATGTGTTGACAAGAAAGAAGCGGCTAAAATCATTGAGGAGATACATGAAGGTGATTTCGGGACCCTTTCCAACGGACATACCATGGCTAAAAAGATCTTGCGAGCAGGTTATTATTGGTCCACCATGGAGACTGACTGTTACAATCATGCATGGGTTTTCCACAAATGTCAAGTCTATGCTGACATGGTGCATGTGCCTCCAGTACCTTTGAATGTCTTGACCTCCCCTTGGCCGTTTGCAATGTGGGGAATCGATATGATAGGCAAAATTGAACCGACTGCGTCCAACGGGCACCATTTCATTCTAGTTGCTATCGATTATTTTACAAAATGGGTCGAAGATGCATCCTATGCCAATGTCACCAAGCAAGTGGTAACTCGGTTCATTAAGCACAACATTATTTGTCGCTACGGAGTGCCTGAGAAGATTATTACTAATAATGGGTCTAATATGAACAACAAGATGATGAAGGAGCTTTGTGAATCCTTTAAAATCAAGCATCATAACTCTTTCCCATATAGACCAAAGATGAACGACGCGGTCGAAGCGGCCAATAAAAATATCAAGAAAATCATGCAGAAAATGGTGGTAACCTATAAATATTGGCATGAGATGTTGCCTTTTGCTTTGCTTGGTTATCGCACCACGATGCGTACTTCGACGGGGTAACCCCATTTTCATTGGTTTACGGCATGGAAGAATTGCTGCTGATAGATGTCGAGATTCCTTCTCTTAGGGTCATGAGAGATGTTGAGCTCGATGAAAGTGAATGGGTACAGAATCGGCTGGATCAGTTGGAACTTATTGATAAGAAGAGATTGACGTTCGTATGTCATGGTCAGGTATATCAGCAAAGGATGAGAAAGGCTTTTGATAAGAGGGTGCGACCTCAGTGTTACAAACCAGGCGACCTTGTGCTCAAAAGGATAATTCTTCCCCAGGGAGATCCCAGGGGCAAGTGGGCTCCGACTTATGAAGGTCCTTTCGTGATCAAAAAAGTTTTCTCTGGAGGGGCGATGATGCTCACAACTATAGATGGAGAGTACTTCCCTCTCCCTGTGAATGCTGACGTAGTTAAAAAATACTTTGCATAAAAAAATAAAAACCCACTAAACTGAAACCCGAAAGGGAGGTTTTGGCAAAAAGAGGGTGTCCGGGTGAATCGAAAACCCGAAAGGGCGATTCAGGAAAAAGTTAGGGGCTTAAAGAAAATGACTGGGTTCATCTTGAGTTTCTTGGTTTCTTTCCTTCGTTCTGTCACCTGGCTTAAGCTCGAAGATAATCCAAGAGTGGCCTGTCCGGAAGCAGGAAGATGAGAGTTATAGCAGAGTCGAGACTTGGTGGATATTCACATTAGCATACACATTGCCATTTGTAAACACTTGTTTGTTTTAATTTTGTAATTTCTTGCTTCCAAATGTAAATGCCTTTTTCACAGGCAGATTTCTCAGAATCAATAAAATATCTTCTTTCAAGTATATGTATGCTTTTCTTTTCTTTTATTTTGTTTGCAAAAACGTCCAATATTTTTTATAAGCATGAGCATACAAACTTCGCGGCCCTTACATAGATATGATAATCTAAGACACGATTGATCGATCGCTTGAAATACGGATAACAAACACAACCACCGCTGCATAAGGGGCATGTTTGGTTCTATGTTTGATGAATCTCTCCCTCACTCTATTGGTGTTTGCCTTGCCATTTTGTTTCACAGCTCCGGGCCATTGTTAACGATCATGGGTTAGGGTAATATCAAGGTTACGGCAAGTCAGTGGGACCGGTGAACCTGGTTGGAGATACTTCCTCCCCATAATGGCTTTTATTACGTTTCTCTGTCGTGCTTTCATGTGTCATCTTGATTGATTTGTTTTAAGCATTGTCTGCATATAGGGTTTTGTTAATAGCTGAATGTCAGTCTTGATGCGTTAATTGTTTTTGCCTAAAAAAATTTATACGAAATCACTCTTTAATTGTTTTCCAGGCGTTTTGATACCAACTGTGTCAATTCTTTTGCATGACCAAGAATTTGGAGGAGGAAGTTTAGTTGAAAACAGTGACTGTAGTGGTATGCTTTTGATAAGAACCCTATTGACGATGTACAGGCATTGTTTCAATCCCCAAACACTGGAGATATAAGGGAGTTAGACCCTCGTTAACCCCTCTGAGCCTTCGAAGTAGGAGTTTCCTTTTCGTTCAAAAAAAACCTTTTTAACCAGGGGCAGGGTAGATGTTCAGTTGATTTGCCCAAGCATTCAAATTTCAGAAGGAATGTCTCCTTTGAGGATCATTACATTTTATCTGAACCATGATTTTCATTTTCCTCACGAAATCCTGAGGTCGATATTGAATCCATACAATAATGGCTATCCCTCGCCGACCAAGGAATGAGGCATTTGTTTTCTTAAAAAAGAGAAAAGAGAAAAAGAAAGAAAAAGTTCAAAGACCTAAAGTCACATTGACTTGTTTAAAGCGGAATGCATGAATAAGAAAGAAACAAAAAGCCCCGTTAAGTCGAAACTTGAAAACAAGTCACTTAGGCAAAAGTTAGGGCATCACGCTGGACTCCTAAAATGGAGATTCAAAAGATTTTGTCCAGGAAAAAGTTAGGGAAAAGAGAGCCTAAAAGGCTAAAAAATATATATTCAATAAAACTTTCATCAAAAAGAAGAGGAACAATTATATCAACAACAAAAGCAGCAGAAGTTAAGCGACGATCACGTTAGAGGATTTGTCGTGATCACTCAACCATCATAAATCCTTTTTGAAAGATTAATGTTTGTGATAAATCAGCTGAACTTAGGAAAGGAGAATATCACGAAGGGGGTGGGCACCAAATAACTTGAGCCTTGAAAAACTTTTTTCAAAAGAACCTTGAACCAGGCCACGTTACAACCTCTAAAAGTCCTAACTGAAATAGGGGTTTAACTCAAAAGCATACTGCGACAGGATAACATTTCCTAAACGCCCCAAATATGTGTTGCATAGCCGTGTTGGTATCTTATCACCCGCATTTTAACTCGTTTTTCAAAAAGCGAAAGAAAAGTTTTAAAACCTTTTTGCACTCTAGCCAGTGATTCATTCACAACAGAGATACGACATTTTGTTAAAGTTTTCAACTTCAAAGCTTAAATAATTAGCGCATCAGGTCTATCATTCTCAATAAACATTTTTCTGTATGCAAAACATTTGTTTCACATCAAAAAAAAAAATTTACACGTTGAACACCTGTAAAGAGCTTAATGATGGTCAAAAAGGGAATGTTTGGTTTTCGTTTTCTGCTTATCCCCTATGAAGTTTCGTTTCCCCAGTAAAGTTTCCTTTCCCCGGTGAAGTTTCATTTCAACAGCAAAGTTTTGTTACTCTAGGGATTGTCTCTCAAAATCCTCGTTCCAAGACTTCAAGTTTGGATATGTCGCTTATCCCCAGTGGTGTCGTTAAGTTGGAACACACATTCTGAAGGAGTTTCAACTCCCTAACAGGTTTGCCAGCAGGGATCCCTCGCTTTGACCTCTCAGTTCCCAGCCGATCTGTTGACCAGGGAATCCTTTGTTAAGGATTTGTTCTTAATCCCCAGTAAGGTTTTGATACCGTGTGACTATCTGCAGGATTCGTCCTTTGGTTGCATTCCAAAAGAATATCTCTCCAGCAAGATAATCCTCAATAGAGTTCTATCTCTCCAGTGAAGTCCCACCTCTTCAGCAGAGTTTTGTTCCCCCAGCAAAAGGTTTTTGTCCTTTTTCGGAAGTTGCAGTGTCGACCTGATCTTCCCCAGGAATTCGCAATTTATTTTTGCAGCTCCTCTCTTTGTTTGTGGCCCGTTTCTGCTGGTTGCTCGTTTGTTTCTCTATGAAGCTCCATCTCTCTGAGGTTCCCTCTCTAGGGGTTCCTCGTATTTTCTCTTATCCTTTGGATTTTGCAATTTATTTTTGCAAGTCATGTCAGATTCGGACTTCTTGGCTTTTGGCTTCTCAATTGGCCATTCTCCAGTAAGACTTTTTAAGCATGCATCATTACATTGCATTTACCCAAATGCGTAGCATTTCCATTATATGGAGCATTGCGCTATAAAAAAAAAGAATACCAACATGCATCGGAACATAAGTCGTTATTATTTCTGTCATTCCCAGTGATTTGCTAACACTTCAGATTTAATCCCCAGCGAGGTCTTCATCCTCATAATCTCAGTTTCCTCCCTATCCCAATATCCTTTTGACGTCAGTCATTTGTTTCTTTGAGTGTCTACTTTTGAATATGACTTCTCAGTTTCACCCCGGCGTGGTCTTCTCGGGTTTAGTCTTTACTACTCTCTCTGGTTCATCCCAATATCTATTGGTGCACCTTTTCGAATACCAGTTTCACCCTGATATTCGCTTTCAGCAGGTTTTTAGGTGTACGCCCTAGTCTCCTCACTTTGGGTCGAGTTTCGCCTCGTCATCTGTGCATGAAATCCAGTTTCGTCCTGGTACTCATCTAGTTTAGTTTCGTATAACTAGTTGTTGAGTCGAGGTTCGTCTCGTTTTTGGTTTCCTACCCTGGACTTTTTAATGGTGTTCGTTTACCGAGTGCAGTGTTCGTGTTGTGTCCCTGGTTTGAAATCAGTCTCCTTTGTTCCTTGGATTCTCCTATCATCTTTTGTCGATGTTTATCCATTGATCTGAGACCAACAGGTGCTTTGAGAAACATGCGCTTTCATCACTTCGCTTTGGGTCGAGTTTCGCCTCGTTACCCGTGCGTGAAATCCAGTTTCGTCCCGGTACTCATCTGGTTAAGTTTCGTTTAACTGGTCTTTGAGTCGAGTTTCGTCTCGCTGTTGTTCCTCATTTCTGAGATTCTTTCAGTTCCTTCATATTATCTATCTTAGTTGAGATTAGCAAATGTTCCTAGAATCGCGCACTCTAGTCACTTTGCCTTGGGTCGAGCTCAGAGTTTCGTCTCCTCACCCGCGTACGTTTTCTGTTACAGAGCTTAGTTTCATCTATACTCTGTTGGTTGATTTTTGTCTCACCCCTTCCTTTTGAAGCCCAGTTTTTCCCTGGCACGTTTGTCCGGAAGTTTAGTTGCGTCTACTCTTCTTTTGTTTTTGTTTTGTTTCAACCTGCGTCATAGCTTCCTTCTGACGCATGTCTTGGGAGTTTTGTTTCTTTTTCTTTCAAGAGTGTAAATTTTCAGGTTCTTTCGTATTCAAACATCTTCAACCCTGAACGCTCGAAAGTTATCACTTTTCTCACTTATCATGTTGAAGATATTTGAATAGGGGCAGCTGTTGCACCCCAAAATTTACCCTCTTGATTTAGGCTTATGTTTCATCATGAACATCATAGTGCATTGCATTAATACATTATGATAGGATCAAAATACTTTGGTGACCAAGTTTTCCTTAAGCTTTGAAGGTTGATAGAATTGACAAGTTGCTCAAGAAGAATCTTATCATCTAAACTTCTGAATCTTTCAAGCTTAAATGCTTTTGCATATCTCAAGTTGTTTTTTTATTCATCTTTTTGGACCCCTAGAAGATTGGAGTTGGTGTTTGATCACAAATGAAATCACTCTTTGGATTCATCATTCAAATTAGGGTTTGTTTGAAGTAAGGCTATTGGTTCTTCCAATGAACAAGATTTGATTTAGGGAGCTACAACATTTCTTTGATATTTGAAAGGTCTTTGTACCAGAAATTGGTCAGGATGCCCAGAGGTTTTGAAGTTTTGAAGATGATTCATCAGTCTCCTAATGTGTTGACCAAAATTAGGATTTTGGTTTCCATCAAGATTTCTTGATAATTTTGAAGTGAAACTTTGCATATGGCCGTTATATGTTTGGAAGATCATATGTTTAAAGTTTTTATCACCAATTTTGAAGGAAAGTGGATCAACTGGTTCAGAGGGGGAAATGGTCATTTTGGTCCAAATCAGTCAAAGTCAAGGTTGACCAAGGGGTTTTTTGGCCAACCATCAATTCAAGGATTTGCTTTTCATATTTCAAGTCCATTTTGGTCATTGGATCAAAGAGATTGAAGTTTGGGTTGAAACTTGTTTTTAAAGAAACCCTATAAGTTACTAATTTTGGAAAATAAGGGCCTAATTTCAAAATAAAATCATATTTTATTCATCCTTGATCAAGAATATGCAAATGAAATATGCTTGTAAATCTAAGAGAATTATCTTTCATCTCCCTTTGGTCTCATGTCCAAATTGGCAAGGAATCAAGAGTTATGGTTTTTTGAAGTTTCAAAATTATAGGTCATTTTTCAAAATTAGTGAATTTCAATCTAGATTTTGGGAGCCTTATTGGATTAATTTTCAAAAACTCAAAACTAGGGGATTGAATATCTTTTAAAGACCTTTCCAAATTGTACTCATTTGTGCCAAAATTCAAAAGTATAAGCAAGTTATGTGTTTTGGAATTTTGTGGCATTTTAGTGAAATTTGGCAAATGTGCAAAATGGCCATTTCTTGCAAACTCAAGTTTTAGCCATTCTTCTTGCTTCTAATCAAGCCCATTGGTGATTTGTGACATGTTGAGGCCCATCATACTCAGTATTTCATTCCCCATATGGTATTGCACATGTTGGAATCAAAAAATGCAAAACTTGCTCAAAATGGTCAATTCACCAACACTCTCTCATTTCAAGTAATCATGGGCTGGCATTTTGAACATGGACTTCTGACTTCATTTGGCTCACAAAATGCATAAAAGGCAGAATAATGCACGAGCAAAATGCATGATTCAATATACACTTCATTTTTGGCCAAAATTCCCAATCCTGCCCTTTAACGGATTTAAGGACAAACTTCCACTTCTAACCTTCTCTACAAGCTCTATATAAGTGAAAGCAAGCAAAGAGAGAGAGAGGGAACGCGCCATTTACAAGAATTCCAGATCTGAAATTTTTCTTCCTCTTCTGCATTTTGATTCGATTCTCTCAATTCCTTAGTGCTTTCTTCAAAATTCTTGTGGATTCTGCTTCAGCAAAGCAAGTAGATCAAGTAAGCACCATATGTTTGCATCTGGAGTGAAGGAGACAATAGATCACTTTTCTCCTTGAGGTAATGATTCCAAACTTCAATTCTTGAGATGCACTTGTTTATTTAGATGTTTGAGCTTGAATTCATGTTCAATGATGTTAATGGAATGATTCTGAAGCTTTATAGCATTTAATTTGATGAATTGTGCATGTTTGAATGTTCTGAAACTCGCGATGCAGCATGTTTTTGTTCATGTTCATGACTTGATTGTGGACATTGTGATTGATGATTTGATATGATTTGAATTGCTATGGATTCCTTGCCATGCTAGCTTTGATTTGCCTTTGATTTCATGAAAAATGATGAAAAATTGAGTGAGTTGTGTTGATCTGAAAGGGAGCCCTAATCCTGAGTCATGCGGGCGCTTTTTGGATGTTCAGAGGTTGAAGATGATGTGGTGGCACATCCTGATTGGTTCATTTGAAATTTTGGTTTATTTGAATTTTTGTTTTATAATTTTATTTCCATGATTTTATTTCTTGCTCAAAAATGATTGGAAAATTCTGAAAAAATTATCATAATTTCAAAATAATTTTTCTGACTTTGTGTATTTTTTTGATAATTTTTTGGAATTATTTTGATTGGTTCAAAATTGTTAGGTTTAATTAATTTGATCAAAGATAATTTTTATTTTAATAGTTCCTTTGACCTAAAAATCCATATAAATTATTTGAGACTCCTAAAATAATGTGAAAATTGATTCTAACTTTGG
Source organism: Vicia faba (assembly GCA_948472305.1). Classification (NCBI taxonomy): domain Eukaryota; kingdom Viridiplantae; phylum Streptophyta; class Magnoliopsida; order Fabales; family Fabaceae; genus Vicia; species Vicia faba. The sequence goes on from OX451735.1 coordinate 1,013,957,584, forward strand.
TTCATCATTTTTATTATTTTTGATTAAAATTTAATTTCAAAGTTTATTTGTCATATTTGTTTGTTTTTTTGTATTTTTAATACTTCTATTAATTCAAAAATTCTAAAAAAATCATCATAATCTAGTTTTTAATCATGGAATCTAATCATACTTTTGTTTTGCATTTTTTGGGATTTTTGTTTATGATTTATATTTTCTTGCCTTTAAATAATAATTCCACTATTAATTGTTTTTTTTTTGTTTTTAATATTTTCCTTTGATCCAAAAAATTAACAAAAATTCAAGGATGTGTGTTTTTAGCCCTAATATTCTAATATAATTTTGGTTGGCCATTCTTCTGACTTTTTGATGTAAATACTATTTTGATTTGTGAATTTTTGGTAATTACATAAATATTTGAATATTAATTTCTTTCTTGACTTTTCCTAATTCAAAAAATATGAAAAATGCATATTCTGAATTTTAAAGTTTCTTTGTGATTGGTTTGACTTTGGTTTGATTTGTTTGAGTTTTAATCCTATTTAATTAATATTTGGGATTAAAAGTCAAAATCTAGGGGTTTTGTTACTTATGGTGCAAGTTTCATGTTCAAAACCCGTGTGCCTTGGACTTCTATTGGATTTCAGGTCTTGATCATAGCTCATGAATGTATTGGGAATTTGAAAAATATTTTTCTTGAATTACTTGACTTGGTTTGGCATTTTTCCACAAATAATTTTGAAAACTTGTCTAGTTTGGTAGTTTTGCCAACTAGTCTTGAACTTTGAGTTTCATTTGACCTCTTCCCCAATCATTCATGAACTTAGGGCTTGCATTCTGACTTCCAAAAACTTCCAAGATGTTAATATTTTTTTGGTTTGAATTATGGATCCTTGTTTCTATTTTTGGTGTAATTTTGAAGTGAAGGTACCCAATTATATTTGCATGACTTGTTGCAATTTGTTTAATGGCCAATGGACTGGAGTGAGGCCTATAATTAGGAACCTAATGATCATGTTGGTTCTGACTTGTCCATGATGTCTCAATCCATTTCACTTAGAAGCCTCATGTTTGACTATTTTGAACCATCTAATGCATTATGAAGGTTTCATTTCCTATTGTGTTCATGAAGTTGTGATTGAATTAGCCATGCATGATTCAAATATGTTTGCTAATGACCTTCATGGTTCTTGTTCATATTATTCTCAAGCTCTTATGATCCTTGATTGAGACTCAATTGTCAATTCAACATGGTGATAGGAAAGAGCAACATTCCTCTGATTCTTTTGACCTAATATGTGCATATGCTTGTCTCTTCCATCTTATGATTTCTAATATTTGGTAATTTCCATCATGTTATTCTCACTTCTTCACCTTTTGAAATACTAACTTGGTTGTTGAATATGCGAGGTACTCTGAGAAATTTTCCACTTTTGGCTTGAGGCTTTTGTGTTCCACTTTATTTGTGGAACACATTTTATTATATTGGCATTATTTTTGTGTTTGGCTTGCTTGATGGTTTATGCAGGATACACATATCTATGATTGTGAATGCCATACATGGCTCATGGGATTTTTTCATATCTGATAATTTGCTTACATCTTGATGTTGCAATTGCTGACTCAATTTGTCTACTGATGCCAACTTGCTTGAAGTTTCTCTGGGTTTATTTTATTTTTGCTTGATTGCTACAGATAGTTATCTGTTTGGTATTGTACTACCTCCTTTCTCCCATTTTCATTTTGCATAAATCTATGATTTCATGATGGGACCTCTGTTGCTGATATATGTCAGGAGGCCCTCTGGTTTTTGTCTGATATATGTGTTGTGTTCGCTTTTGATCGATGAGTCACACAATTTAGATATTGAGATAACGACTTCGCTCTCATTACATGCTACCTATAGGATGTTTATTGCTTTTCTTCTTTATTTGTTGATCAATGAGTCACTCAATTTAGATATTGAGATCACGACTTCGCTCTCATTGCCTGCTCCTTATAGGATGTTTATTGCTTTTCTTCTTTATTTGTTGATCGATGAGTCACTCAATTTAGATATTGAGATCACGACTTCGCTCTCATTTCATGCTCCCTATAGGATGTTTATTTCTTTTCTTATTTATTTGTTGATCGATGAGTCACTCAATTTAGACATTGAGATCACGACTTCACTCTCATTGCATGTTCCCTTTAGGATAGTTTTGTTAAGCTTTCTTTAACATGCTGATTAAGGTAGGAATCCATGTATGCAAATATAGGATAGGATTTTCCTTTATCCTCAACCTTTGGGTCAACCATTGTATGATAACACTAGGGATAGTGCTAGGCTAGTTCCCCTTAGTTGTTTTTTTACTTTATTTGCATTTTGCATCTTAAAACAAAATTTGTTTCTTGGCAAGTCATAAAGAACACCTCTAATAAACTCAAACTCCTCTTCAAAATAAAAGATACAAACCAATCCTATTAGTTTGTGTGCCTCTTGGCTTTTCTTTTACTATCTGGTTTATTGATGTTTTGCCATCTCTACCTTGCAATCTTTTAAAGTCGATGTTTCACCGTCGCACATGTCTGTTATCCTACTTTGATTCTCAATATCATTGTTAGGTGTGATGTTTCGTCATCTGTTTTATTGATGTTTCACCATCTTTACCATGATATCTTGTTATCTTGAAGCCGATGTTTCACCGTCGCACATGTCTGCTATCCTACTTTGATTCTCAATATCATTGTTAGGTGTGATGTTTCGTCATCTGTTTTATTGATGTTTCACCATCTTTGCCATGATATGTTGTTATTTTGAAGCCGATGTTTCGCCATCACATATGTTTGTTATCCTACATTGATTCTCGATATCATTGTTAGGTGTGATGTTTCATCATTTGTTTTATTGTTGTTCTTCCATCTCTACCATGATATCTTTGTTATCCCTTAGTCGATGTTTCGCCATCGCACATTTGTTAGAAGCCGATGTTTTGCCATCGCACATGTTTGATTATCTAACTTTGATTCTCAATGTCACAGTTAGGTGTGTTATTCTACCATTTGATATCTCGCCATCTTTGACATGTTACGTTATTATTATTTAGTTGATGCTTGATCACCTCATTTGTTTGTTTTTTCTCTCGATGTTTTACCATCTGGATTGTTTTTGTTTGCCTTAATTAAAAAACACAAACCAACCAAAACACATAAGCCGAACTACGGCTGCTCTGATTCCTTAAAAGAGATACGTAGGCATTGGGGTAGAGCCCAACCGAGCATATCTTCTATTTTCCCTACATTATTTTCTTTTCTTTTGCATGCATTCCCTTTACAGTTTTAAGCCATAGACATAGGATTTAACCACGCCCATGTAGATTAGATAACAAGAGTGGATACCGTAGAGTACTACAGGCGCGTGGGGTGCTAACACCTTCCCCTCGCGTAACAGACTCCCTTACCCAATATCTCGGTCGAAAGACCGTGATTTCTCCCTTTTCAAGTTTTCTCGATGTTTACCTTTCCCTTTTGGCGGGATAAAAGACGTTCGGTGGTGTGATACGGTGGGAGAATTGACTTGATATTTTGCGTTTCGATCGAACTTGTGAGGATAGCAAGAGTCGCCACCGAATTTTCTTTTATCCAAAAGGAAAGGTAAAAAATCACAAAAAAGACCTTTCGAGATTTTCTCGGGTTCGGGGGGTAGATTATGAAAAGGGAAGGTATTAGCACCCTTTTCATCCATGGTTTTCCATGGGCTCTTAGTTACTCGTTTAGATCACTTGCTTTCATTTGACAGTGTGCTTGTGGTGTGGGTTTTGAAAGTATTTTGAAAAAAATCTCTTTGTAATGGTTCTCGTCTCTATAAGAACGTATACAAATTTTTGTTTCGAAAATTGGTTCAAAGATGTGTTTGTGAATCGTGTTTCAGAAAGTGTTTTGAAAAGATGTTTTGCAATGGTTCTTGTCTCTATAAGAACGTATTCAAAACGTTTTGTCTTTTTGAAAATGTTTTGAAATGAAAGTGTAGGTGTAAAATTTTTTATCGTGAGCAAGCGAGTAACTACAAGCGAATCTATCTACTCGAAAGGTCTTACATTGTTCTTTTCTTCTTCCTTTTAATGGTGATATCTTACCATTGATTTGGTAAGAAGCCCCACCATTGGATGTGAAGGGACAGGCGCGGGTCGATTTTACAATCATCGAAAGTAACTTAGGAAACACTTTAGCAATTTTCGTAAGGGACGAGATCGTTTTAATCGAAGGCAATATCGAGGGTCATCGAGGGACTACGATATTTTTTATCGAAGGGTCATTGCTAGAGCGCCCATATTCGAGGGACGTGATTTTATTTCCGAGGCAACGAGCAAGGTTACCCTAGAGGTGCGCGTGTGAAAGAGTGTGTTGGTTTCAAGTTATTTTATTCTTTGATTAGGTTATCTAGCGATTGATTTTGAATCTTACCATACACGCCTAATTATTATACAGTATGTGGAAAACGGTAAATTGCGGGAATTGAAATTCTACGCTATTACAAAATATTCGGGAATGGGGGTACAATTTTTACAAATGGGGATGAATCTAATGAGATAGGAAGGTCCAAATATCAAACAATACAACCAAATCGAATTTTGTACGATTTATATAAAGCTATGATAATCCATGAAAATAAAAGCAACAAAATATGGAAATGAAATGTTAAGTATTTACTTGAAAAGATAAAAGTAAAACCTATTCTAAAAAATAAAAATAATTGATTAAATTAAAATCTCTATTTTTCGTATTTTATTAATTATGTTAGTAACAAGATAAAATAAAAGAGGGACTAAACTAAGTTCTAATATTATTATTTTTTTGTGTTTTTATTAAATCTAAAACAAATTTATTAAAAAAAGAAAATGATAAAAAAATTAAATTACAAAACCTAAATCAAATTAAAATATATTTTAAGTTATTAGCAATTTCATAAAAAAAAAAGAATGTAAAAGTAAACAAATTAAACTAAAAAAATGCAGTGGGCTTAAGGGATTTGAGAATGAGGCCCAAACAAAAATGTTATTCTTTTGCTGTAATACCAAAAACAAGCCAAAGGTGGGGTATGGCTAACAAAACAGATTGGGCTTAAGGGCAATTCACTGGTGGGTGGTCCAAACGCTTGTTAGTGAAACAAAAACCCAGAACTCTAAACCAAATTAACCAACGCTTAAGAGATAAATCAGAAAATTAGGGTTTAGAACCCTGTAACTCATGCAGCGCCGCTCTTCATCTTTGTCATCCCTTCCATCTTTGTTCATCTCCGTTCATCTCTAAACTATCTCACTACTCGTCCCTATTTCGTGAGCAAAATCGCTCTTTGCCTCTTTGTCTCACCACGATTTGCGTTTCTTTGAAACCCTAGTTTCGGATCTAAACCTAAGAGAAACAGAAATGATTCGTCTTTGACCTCCTCTAAACTCTCCGTTACCGGAACGCAACCGCCTCGCCTCCCTAATCGAGTTCTAGTGACTTTCTTTGAAAAAAAGGTGAAATTCTGTTTTTTTTTTACAAATTTCGTTGATTATTTTTATCTTATCATGTTTTTTTTTGTTAATTAAGCTTATTATCTATTGGAATGCAAAAAAAATACATGCTTATGGAAGATTTGGGAAAGAGGGGGAAACCATACCTTTTGAAGTTTTTTACAATTTTCCTGTGATTTCCTGTGAAATAGAGAGGGAAAGGCGAGAGCAAGGATGGCGTTCCAATGGTGGCGGAAATTGCTCGAGGTGAAGAGATGAGGATGATCGCGTTGCTTTTCTGAATCGTTGGTAACCTCTTCTGTTTTTCTTTATTGAATTATGATGATGTTGGTTATTGTTTGATGAGGCTTTGATGCTTTTTTCTGGTTTTTCTGGGTTTGGAGATTTTTTATGGTACGCAGTTTTTGTTGTTTGATTATGGTTATGTTTGGATGGATAACAGTTTTGTTGCTTGATGATGGTTCTGTTTGAAATTTGTTAACAGTTTTGGTGAGATTTTGGGTTTTGGATGGTTGACAGGTTTTGGATTGATGATGGTTCTATTTGAAATTTGTTAATAGTTTTGGTGAGATTTTGGGTTTTGGATAGTTGACAGGTTTTGGATTGATGATGGTTCTGTTCGAAATTTGTTAACAGTTTTTCTTGTTTTTGATGAAGGCTTAGCAAGTTTGGGTATTTTTTATGGTTATCAGGTTTTACAGGTTTTTTTTTAGGTTTTACAGGTTGTTGTTGCTTGGTTTTTGAGAGTTGGATGCTGGTTTTTCTATCCTTTCAGTTTGAGACTCTTCCACTGTATTTTTGCTTGAGGCTTCTGTGTTTTGTTTGAGTTTTTAAGTTTGACAGGTTTTTGAAGGTTGGATGCTGGTTTTTCTATTTGAGACCTCTGTTTTCAGCTTCAGACCTGTTGTAGATTTTTTGTTTTCATGTGTTTTGAAGCTTGGTTCAGGTTTTTGAGGTTGATTAGTGTGTTTGAGATTTGTGGATGCTTGGAGTTTTTGAGGTTTTGACAGTTTGAGACTTGTGTGTTCTTTTTTCTTTCTCTCCCATTGTTATATTGCTCCTGCTTCTTTTATATCCCTATTCCAATGGTGGGAAACCAAAGAATTTGAATATTTTAGTATATTTTCCTTATGGCCTTTTTGTTGCAGTTTTGTTTTTTAGCACATTCTATGCAACTTGTGACAGGCAGGGCAGCAAAGTTGTGCATCCCAATAACCTAGGTGACTTCTTTCCTCTCTTCTCTCTCAATGACAATAAGAAATCAAATTGCTCTTTTGCCTTTTTTTCTAATTCTGAAAGGTTTGCATGGAAAATGATAACTTTATGCTTCTCAAGCAAGCTTTTCTATTTGACTTAGCTATTTATGTTGCTATACTTCTGCCTCGTTTTTGTTGATGTTGTTTGTTGTTTTGACAAAGTTGTTTGTTTGGTTTTTTTACAAACTTGTTTATTGTTTGGACAGTTGTGATAATGTTGTTGTTTGTTGCCTAATTTGCGCAATTTGCTTGCATAGTTTGCGCAGTTTGCTTGCATTTCTGCTTGTTTGGACATCTTTGTAGCATTTCTTGGACAGTTTGTAGCATTTGCTTGTTTGGACAGCTTTGTAGCATTTCTTTTCTTTCTTTTTGTGAACCAAGAAGGATAACCTTCTTGTGATTTGCAAATAGAAAATAGATTGTGATGAAATAAAATGGCATTCTGATTCCATTTTGCAAACCTTAATGATGAATACTTTTTTTTAAAAAAATACTTGCTCATGCCCATATGATTTTGCACGAATCACATTTTCTTTCTTTTGTTTTCATGTGAGAAAAATGGAGATGACAAAGCAAGGAAGGCAAGAAATTTGTGGCAAGCATGGAAGTCTTTGAGATAAGCAAAGGGACTTCAGTCAAACTTAGGCATAGATTAATTCTCATAGGTCAATCAAACATTTGGATTTCCTTTGTAATTTAGAGAAAATCATTCTTGTACTGTATCCAATAGTTGTACTAATTCATCTTTTAAATACAATAAGTTATAAAACATAGAGTATTTAAAAGAATAAATTGTTTTGTAACAACGTTTGAAATTGGAAAAAATCTTGAGTTGTAACATGAAATATTCTGGTGTCAATTGAAATCCTTTATCAGCAACAACTTGTAATTTCTCTTCGCATTCTATTTTATTTTTGAAATTCCCAATCTAGTACTTGAAACAAAATGCTCCAGTCTGGTAACTTAAATTCCAAGTAATCCCAATAATTTTGTAACTGCATTTCAAACAAACACGCACTGTATATCCCATTTCCTAACCGAGCAAATGTTTTAAAGGACGCAAATCATATGGTCAACCTGGATCCCACAATCATGAGTGTCCTACATGATAGTCTTAACTTCTATCTCTTATCCCAAACAAACCATGCTCTGAGAACAAACACTGCCTTTTCAGTAAACTTGAGGAAACATGAAGACCTGTGAAAACCAATTGAATTTCTAAGAACTCATTTTCTTTTGAGGATTGCAAGAAAAACCCTAATTGCTGGTTTACTGCCACAGAAGAGAATCTGTCTGGTCGATTCCTGAACCAACTTGAATATCTGAGAAACCCTAGGGTTGTGTCTTCTATGAAAAATGGGAGGGCAAATTTTAGGGTACAACAGCTGCCCCTATTCAATTTTCTTAAACTTGAAAAGCGAGATCGACATGTTTGTCGTTTGTGGCTTGAAAGTAGAAGATAGTTGAACACTAGAGTGCCCCAAAATTTGCACTTGATGACACGCTGATTTGATTGTGTATGAAAATGGGTTTAAAGATGCCATTTGGAGAAATATAGGAGAATTGTCGGAGATGGGCTTATAGATGCCATCCAAAGGTGATTGTTGGCGGAAAGTTTGAACTTGATCTGAACAGAGAATGGATCAGAATAAACCGTTGAGAGATTTATCTGAAACAGTAAAAATCTGAAAATGGATCAGAATAAACCGTTAAGAGATTTGTCTGAAACAGTAAAATCTGGAAATGAATTAGAATAAACCGTTGAGAGATTTATCTGAAACAGTAAAATCTGGAAATGAATCAGAATAAACTGTTGAGTGATTTATCTGAAACAGTGAAATCTAGAAATGAATCAGAATAAACCGTTGAGAGATTTATCTGAAACAGTAAAAATCTAGAGACGAAACAGAATAAACCTTTGAGAGATTTATCTAAACCAGTAAAATCTGGAGATGAATCAGAATAAACTGTTGAGAGATTTATCTGAACTAGTAAAAATTTGGAGATGAATCAGAATAAACCGTTGAGAGATTTATCTGAACTAGTAAAAATCTGGAGACGAATCAGAATAAACCGTTGAGAGATTTATCTGAACCGGTAAGAATCTGGAGATGAATCAGGATAAACTGTTGAGAGATTTATCTGAACCAGTAAAAATATGGAAATGAATCAGAATAAACCATTGAGAAATTTATTTGAACCAGCGAAATAAATCTGGAGATGAATCAGAATAAACCGTTGAGAGATTTATCTGAACCAGTGAAATCTAGAAATGAATCAGAATAAACTGTTGAGAGATTTATCTGAACCAGTAAAAATCTGGAGACGAATCAGAATAAACCGTTGAGAGATTTATCTGAACCAGTAAAAATCTGGAGACGAATCAGAATAAACCGTTGAGAGATTTTTCTGAATCGGTAAGAATCTGGAGATGAATCAGGATAAATCATTGACAGATTTATCTGAACTAGTAAAAATATGGAAATGAATCAGAATAAACCGTTGAGAGATTTATCTGAACCAGTAAAATCTGGAAATTAATCAGAACAAACCGTTGAGAGATTTATCTGAACCAGTAAAATCTGGAAATGAATCAGAATAAATCGTTGAGAGATTTATCTGATCCAGTAAAATCTGGAAATGAATCAGAATAAACCGTTGAGAGATTTATCTGAACCAGTAAAAATCTTGAGATGAATCAGAATAAACCGTTGAGAGATTTATCTGAAACAGTAAATTCTGGAAATGAATTAGAATAAACCATTGAGAGATTTATCTGAAACAGTAAAATCTGGAAATGAATCAGAATAAACCGTTGAGAGATGTATCTGAAACAGTAAAATCTGGAAATGAATCAGAATAAATCATTGTGAGGTTTATCTAAAACAGTAAAATCTGGAAATGAATCAGAATAAACCGTTGAGAGATTTATCTGAAACAGTAAAATCTGGAATTGAATCAGAATAAACCGTTGAGAGATTTATCTGAACCAGTAAAATCTGGAGATGAATCAGATTAAACCGTTGAGAGATTTATCTGAACCAGTAAAATATGGAAATGAATCAGAATAAACCGTTGAGAGATTTATCTGAAACAGTAAAATCTGGAAGTGAATTAGAATTAACCGTTGAGAGATTTATCTGAACCAGTAAAAAATCTGGAAATGAATCAGAATAAACCGTTGAGAGATTTATCTGAACTAGTGAAATCTGGAAATGAATCAGAATAAACCGTTGAGAGATCTATCTGAACTAGTAAAATCTGGAAGTGAATCAGAATAAATCGTTGAGAGATTTATCTGAACCAGTAAAATCTAGAGATGAATCAGAATAAACCGTTGAGAGATTTATCTGAACCAATAAAAATCATCCTTTTCTCGGAAACTTATATGTATTTGACTTGTTGAAGATTTGTATCTTTCGGAAATTTGTTGATAATAACTGTCAAATGTTTCTTTCCTATAAAAAGGTGAAGAGTTAATTGTATGCAATGCTATGATGTATGCGATGCATGGTGTGATGTTTGCTTCTCAAAATAAATGAGATTGCACTGTATGCACTTGAGTTGCCAATGTTATGACGTATGTGTACGAATGTATGGAAAGTAAAGATTGTTTGTGCCGTAGCGTTGCTGGAAGTGGGGAAAATAAATCCCTTTTGAAACACTGATGGGTGAATTTCCAAATAAAAACTCTATTGCAGAAAGGAAAATCCAGACATTGCTTGTGATATTCTGCTGGGGAAATCTGAGAAGTTGGGCAACTTGCTGGGGACACTTTGGACCAGTGGTTGGAAAAAAAAACTTGCTCTGGCTGGAGAGAGTACCTGCGGGGGTTTTATGGAATGGCTCACAGATATCACTCTATTCCTTAAAGTCATTAGTAATTGCCTTTTTGTTTTTTTATACTTATTTATAACAGTAATCACGTTCAAATGCATATGTTCAAAAATAAATCATTGGACGTTTTTGTAAATAAAGAAAAACATATGGTTTTGCACTTTCAAAAGGGATATCTTTGTATTAACTTGAACAAGTGTTTTTTGTACAATGAGACAAAGCATTCTGGAAAGAGAATGTCATCGTAAAAAAATAAAAATTTACACAAAGAAAAGGTAGCTATGTGAAATAATCCCCACGAGGTTCCCATTTCTGCTATAGCCTTCATGTCTCTGAAAGTCTTGTCTGCTGGTCGCCTTTGAAGAAGTTGATTGGATTGATTTAGAGCCAATTGAGTTGATTGGTTACCGCTAAAGATTGTTTTCCAGATGATTCAACGGGACATAGTTATACGCTTTAATCCCTAACTTTTGCCTGTACCGCCCTCTCGGGTTTTTAGTCCACCGGAATACCCTTTTTTGCCCAAGCCGCCTTTTCGGTTTTTGAATTTCCGGGTGTACAGATTTTTTTATTTTCATCCCTTATTTTTGCCCGAACCCTTTTGGTTCGCCGGGAAGCCCTTATTTTTGCCTAGGCCAGTCAACCTAGCGGGTCTTTGATCATGCGTAGTATCTTTTAACTATGTCCGTATTTACTGGGTGCGGGAGGTCGTCGCCATCCATAGTAGTCAAGATCATTGCTCCACCATAGAAAATGCTCTTGATTACAAATGGCCCTTCATATGTAGGGGTCCAATTGCCCCTGGGATCACCTTGTGGCAAAATGATACGCTTGATTACCAGGTCACCGACCCGATAAACCTGACGCTTGACCTTTTTATTAAAAGCTTTGATCATGCGTTTTTGGTACATCTAACCATGACAGATAGCTGTAAGCCTCTTCTCATCAATCAAGTTTAGTTGGTCAAACCGAGTCTGAATCCAATCTTCTTCATTCAAACCAGCATCCTTCATGATTCTTAGAGAGGGGATCTGAACCTCAATAGGCAAGACAGCTTCCATGCCGTATACGAGAGAAAAAGGTGTTGCCCCAGTTGATGTGCGAGTTGTGGTACGATACCCGTGGAGAGCGAACGGAAGCATCTCATGCCAGTCTTTGTATGTGACTGTCATTTTTTGTATGATCTTCTTTATGTTTTTGTTAGCAGCTTCTACAGCACCATTCATCTTTGGCCGGTAAGGGGAAGAATTGTGATGTTGAATCTTGAATTGCTCACACAAGGTGGTGATCATAGTATTATTCAGATTTGTACCGTTATCAGTGAGGATTCTCTCTGGGATACCATACCGACAGATGAGATTCTGCTTGATGAAGCGGGCGACCACATTTTTGGTAACGGAAGCAAAGGAAGCTGCCTCAACCCACTTGGTAAAATAGTCGATGGCTACCAAGATAAAGTGATGTCCGTTGGAGGTCGTTGGCTTGATTTCCCCGATCATATCGATTTCCCACATAGCAAATGGCCAAGGAGATGTCAAGACATTCAGAGGAACCGGAGGTACATGCACTTTGTCATCATAGATTTGGCACTTATGGCAAGTCCGAGAGTGTTGATAGCAATCTGCCTCCATGGTAGACCAATAATAGCCTGCCCGTATGATTTTCTTTGACATCGTATGCCCACTAGAATGTGTACTAAAAGTGCCTTCGTGTAGCTCACCCATGATCCTTTCAGCCTCAGCCTTGTCTATGCACCGAAGCAATACCGAATCATGAATGTGTTTGTATAGAATGTAGTTACTAAGGAAGAATTTAGCCTAGAACCTTCTCAGGAACTTCTTGTCATTCACCGAAGCTCCTTCTGGATATTCCTAAGACTCGAGATACCTTTTAACTTCATGAAACCAAGGCTGGTCCATTACTTCTTCGGTATTAATCTCGTGACAGTAGGCTGGTTCATTCATCCGCTCAATGGTGATCTGGGGAGCTTCGTTATCCCAATTAAGTTTAAACATAGATGACATTGTAGCTAGAGCATCCACTAGCTGATTTTCTTCTCACGGGAAGTGCTCGAAGGTAATCTGCTCGAAATGTGGTAGCAATGTCAAAACATGTTCTTTGTAAGGGATAAGGTTTGGATGCTTAGTGTCCCATTCTCCTTTGATCTGACTGATGACCAAAGCTGAATCCCCAAACACAACTAAATATTTTATTCCCAAGTCTATGGCAGCCTTGAGTCCAAAGATGCAGGCTTCATATTCTGCCATGTTGTTCGTACAACTGAAGCAAAGTCTGGCAGTGAAAGGAGTATGGCATCCATCCGGAGATATAAGTACAGTGCTGATACCGTTACCAAGTGCATTGGATGCCCCATCAAAGTACAGGGTCCATCGGGATTCTTGTTCAGGTCCGACATATGGTCTGAATTCTTCAAGATTGTCCAATGTCATGATGTCTTCGTCAGGGAAGTCAAACTTCATTGATTGATAATCTTCTACAACTTGATGGGCCAGATGATCAGCTAGCACACTGCCCTTTATAGCTTTTTGGGTCGTGTATTGTATGTCATATTCTGTTAGGATCATCTGCCATCTAGCTATCCTCCCAGACAAAGCAGGCTTCTCGAAGATGTAATTTATCGGATCCATTTTAGATATCAGCAAAGTGGTATGAGTCAACATATATTGTCTTAGCTGGCGAGCAGCCCATACCAAAGCGCAGCAAGTTTTCTCGAGCAGTGAATATCTGGTTTCACAGTCGGTAAACTTTTTGCTCAGGTAATAAATAGCATGCTCTTTTCAGCCAGACTCGTCATGCTGCCCCACTATGCACCCCATTGAGTTCTCTAAGATGGTCAGATACATGATTAGCGGTCTTCCTTCGACTGGTGGCATCAAGACATGAGGCTCTAGCAAATACTCCTTGATTTTATCGAAAGCAATCTGACAGTCATCATTCTATCTAACTACCTGATCTTTCTTCAACAGCATGAAGATTGGTTCACAAGTAGATGTTAGGTTAGAAATGAACCTAGCAATGTAGTTTAGGCGTCCCAAGAAACCTCTGACTTCCTTCTCAGTGCGAGGAGCAGGAATTTCTTATATCGCTTTGAATTTGGCAGGATCAACCTCGATGCCTTTGTTGCTGACAATGAAACCTAAGAGTTTACCGGACCGGACTCCGAATGTGCACTTGTTTGGGTTCAATCTTAGCTTGTACTCCTTCAACCTGACAAACATCTTTTGCAAGTGATCAAGGTGTTCTTCTTCAGTTTGTGATCGGGCTATCATGTCATCTACGTAGACCTCTATCTCATGATGTATCATATCATGAAACAAAACCACCATGGCGCGCTGATAGGTTGCCCCGGCATTCTTCAGTCCGAATGGCATCACTTTGTAGCAGAATGTACCCCACTTTGTGACAAATGTAGTTTTCTCCATATCCTCAGGCGCCATTTTGATTTGGTTATATCCCGAGAAGCCATCCATGAAGGAAAATACTTTGTGTTGGGATGTATTGTCAACCAGGATGTCGATATGTGGAAGTGGAAAATCATCTTTAGGGCTGGCCCTATTTAAGTCTCTATAGTCCACACACATCCGCACTTTACCATCTTTCTTGGGTACAGGGACAACATTGGCCACCCATTGGGGATAAGAGGTGAAAGCCAAAAATCCAGCATTGAATTGCTTCATAACTTTTGTTTTGATCTTTTCCGACATGTCGGGTCTCATACGACGAACCTTTTGCTTTACAGGGGGACAATCTTCCTTTGTAGGCAGACGATGTACCACAATGTCTGCATCCAGTCCTGGCAAGTCTTTGTATGACCAGGCGAAGATCTCAACATAATCATGCAACAGCTGAATCAGACGTTCCTTGACGCTCGGCTCTAGATTGACGCCCACCTTGATTTCCTTTTTATCTTCCTCGGTGCCCAAGTTAATTGTATCCAACGGTTCCTCATGAGGCTGAATAGCTCTGTCTTCTTGTTGCAACAATCTGGCCAACTCTCCTGGCACTTCATAATCTTCCTCACCTTCGTCGTCGGCTTGGTAGATCGGATTTTCAAAGTCACAATTGGCCTAGAAGAACTGTTACCACTGGGATCCTGAGTGGACATAGATCTGTATTTCAATATGTGAGTGTGTGTAAGAACACAGCTACCTTAGAAAGAAATAAAATGCAAGAAAGAAAAGACAAAGAAAACAAAATTTGATGTAAAAAACGTCCATGATTCATTAACGACATATGAGAATGAAGTGACAACCCTTACAGATGGACCATTGTGCCTCGGTTAAGACACAAGGTTTAGCAAAAAGTCTGAATTGTTTAAATATTACAAGCCTGAAAATATTAAAAGACAATTACTCTTGAATAAAAGTAATAGGAATGAAATCCTTCGCCTCCCAATTATTAAGCCCTCCGCCGATAGTTGGAAAGATCCATTCATCCATGTCACAGCTTCCATCACTATCTTCTAAGGCGTTAACTCCTTGATTGCTGATATGCAGACGTGGTCCCCCTGCACGAGAACGTCGAACAGTCTTCTGAGCCTCTGAAGTGAACCCCAACCCAAATTTGTCAGACTTGTAGGGAATATCTGGAAGCTGACCCCAAATAGTACATCCTCCCTCTTCAACTACTGCACGAGCGTCCTTCAAAGAAGCCATCTTTAGCGGAGGTCTGGTAATTTTTGGGACCTTTAGAGTAGACTTGGTTGCTGCGACCATTGCTGGAACCTCCTCAAAGTTCTGACAGGGAGTCTCTATGAATTCACCATCCATTTCAACATACCTGAAAGATTTCAAATGGCTAACCATGTATTCCTCTTCTCCGTGAATTGTAACAATCTTCCCTCTGATCGGGTACTTTAGCATTTGGTGTAGAGTGGAAGTGACGGCACTAGCACCATGGATCCAGGGTCGACCCAACAGACAAGAGTACGAAGGGAGGATGTCCATCACATAGAAAATTGAGTCAAAGGTCTAAGACCCAATTTTTATGGGGATACTAACTTCTCTGTGCACTATCCTCTTGGAACCATCAAAGGCCCTCACTATGATGTTGCTAGGTTTCAAGATGAGTCCCTCGCAATCCAGCCGATCGAGGGCATTTTTGGGCAAGACATTCAATGATCAACCGGTATCCACCAAAACATGGGCAAGTGTGGTGCCCCTGCATTCAATGGAAATATGCAAGGCATCATTGTGCTTCCTTCCCTTAGAGGTTAAATCAGCATCGGAAAAGCCCAACCAGTTATCAGCAGTTAGACTGGCCACACATTTTTCAAATTGGTCGATGGAGGTCTCATGGGGCACATGAGCGGTCTTAAGAAACTTTACCAAGGCTTTGGCGTGAGTTTCACAGCACAAAAGTAAGGACAACAATGATATCTTCGAGGGGGTTTTCCCCAATTGTTCTACAATGTTGTAGTCACTTTTTTTGATTATCTTCTGGATTTCTTCTATTTCTTTTCTAGAAGCTTCAAGGATGACTTCAGGACATTCTCTTGCTTGGGCAGGCTCAACCAAATCCTTTTTGCCCCTGGTATCGACAGTAGGGACAACAGCGGGAGTATCACTGGCGGTGTCGGTAGGAGTGGCAGTAGTGATGATCACAGGAGTAGCAACGGTTTTTGGAGCAATCTCAGGTGAGAAGACTCTTCCATTTCTCGTTATTTTGTTGGTTTCAGTGATATTACCGATATCAGGATCAATATCTCTCACAACTTCATTTGTGACAGCCAACTGATCTTGCTTGACGTTGTAGTAGTAAACTTCAGCCTCATAACTCCAGGGAACAGCTTTATTTAAGGAGTATGGTATGGGTCTAGGAATAGAGATGATCAATGGTACAGATCTGGGAGCAGGTGTAATCCTGACGGGTCTTTTGGTGGAGGCCCTGGGAGGATTATCGGAAATGGTGATTATTGAAACATCTTGATAAGAACTCTTGTTAAGGGGTAACTTTTCAAAAAGGATTTCTTTACTAGTCATCATACGTTGGACGCCTATCTTTAGTAACAAACAATCGTTCGGCAGAGATTTGTAAAGATGGCAATTTTCATCGCAACCTAGGAATAAGCCGGCTTGTAGTAGATTTTGTTTAACAGTCAACAGAGGAGTAACCAAGTCATTCACGGAGGACACAAAACGATCATCATCAATGGCGTTGATACCTTGGACATGTCTGGGCATTGGTGTCGTTATTACATTAGGCGTTTCTGGAGACTCAAATTCAAGCTCCTTCGCATCGATAAGGTCCTGCACCTTATTCTTTAAGGCCCAACAGTCATCTGTATCATGCCCCGGGCTTCCAGAATGATAGGCACATCGAGTGTTCGGGTTGTAGCAAGGAGAAGAAGTATTAGGGTTCTTGGGAGCCTCCTTCAAAATTTCCAGATTGGTCCTTAGAAGGTGTGGCAACACTTGAGACATGGTCATGTTAATCCGGGTACATCGTCTCATGGGCGCTTTTGGTTTGCGCTGATAATTTCGTTGCTGATTTGGCGCAGGATTAGAGATCATAACAGCCCCTACTGTCGGACGACGGTCGGTTTTGTTTTGATTCTTATGATCATACGCAGCACTGACTTCCTTCTTCCCAACAAAAGGTTTCTTCACTGAACTTGAGGATGTATCTCTTTGAATTTTTCCGCTTTTTATATCGGCTTCGACCCGCTCACCAGTCATGATTAATTTGGTAAACCCAGATGAAGAACTCCCAATCAGGTGATTGAAAAATGGTCCTGACAAGGTGCCAAGGAACATATCCACTAATTCTCTTTCGGATAGAGGGGGTTGGACTCTGCCTGCGAGATCCCTCCATTTTTTAGCATAAGTTTTGAAACCCTCATTTGTTCCCATAGACATACTCTGTAACTGTGTCCTAGTCAGGGCTAAATCAGCATTGTACTGATACTGTTTGTAGAAAGCGGCAGCCAACTCTTCCCAATTACGGACATTGGACCCTTCTAATTGGTAGAACTAGTCCAACTGAGTCCCCGATAAGCTCTCCTGGAAGAAATGCACCCACAAATTTTTATCAGCCGTGTGAGGCTGAATCTTTCTGACATATGACCTCAGATGTAGTTTTGGGTAAGATATACCATCATACTTGGCGAAGGTTGGGACCTTGAATTTCTGTGGGATGACAACCCCTGAGATGAGTCCTAGTTCTTCAAAGTCCAAACCAGGCACTCTCTGAATCTCCATGGCATTCAAACGATCCTCTAGCTGTTTGTATTTATCATCAGTAGGAGGATATTTCTCCTCAGAGTAATCAGGCTCTTCCTCTCCTTCGGATGCTGGGTCATCGTTCACTTCCTGGGTCTCGGCCCCTTGGTTATCTCCTTCACTCGATGATGTTGCAAAGTCCAAGGTTTGCCTGGTCTGTCCTTTAAACCTTCTTCCCATAATCACAACCCCGGTTGGTTTCTTCGTCTTCTTCTTCTTCTCTTTGGCTAGCAAAGTCTTCAACTCCTCTTGCCCTTTTGTCAGAGCCATGAGCATTTGTTGAAACTGGGCATTCTGCGCCTGAAGATCTTTCACAGTCTGTTCAACATCCATCTCACTGAAATAAATAGTAGAAGGATAAGGCGACCTGTTATGAGAAACCTATATGATGTTATGATGAATGAAGATGCAATATGCAAATGATTTCAAGGAAATTTAGAAGATTTAAATTTGTCCAAACCAAAAAGAACACATGTCATATTAAATAAAGCCAAGTTCGAATACATCATGCCTCCTCGGGCTTACAAAAAAATACAGTAAAAATTATCAAGACAAAAAGACCGAACGCATCCTCTTTGGAGCAATGTAGGTGTTCAAATTCTTCTCTTCATGAAGTAGTTTGGTGAGCTCCAGAACCTTCTTCTCACTGGCATAATACTGGGTTTCAAAGGTGTCTCGCTCTTCCTTCAACTAAATCCAAGCTTTCTATAGCTCTTCGAGAGAGGTAGGCATGTCAGGATGAAGAACGGTGTATGGGACGTCTCCTTCAATAACAGGCTCAATGATGACAGGAAGGATGGAAGGGTAAGGTATTAAAAGACTCTAGGCATGAGCCCGTACCCACTTAAGGTAAGGCTCGAGAGGGATAGAGTTTTTATGTCCCAAAGTCCTACTGTCCACTTTGTTCACCATCCCCCAAGCACGTGTAAACCTCTGGTGGTAACCTTGGTCTTCTTTGTTGTAGTCGAAAACCAGACCTTGGACGAGCATCTCATGAGGGCCGTCTCTTCGGGCATACCCAAATTTCCGAAGAGCTAAACACGGGTTGTAGGTGATACCTCCCCTAATACCAAGCAGAGGTACATTAGGGAACTCACCACAACCGTCGATGATAGAGATATCTTCCAAAGATCTTGAGCACCAACGGATATCAGAGTGAGTGAGAGACATCATCCTTTGAGACCAAGTTAATCTTTGATTGTTCTTCAATGCAAACTGAGGTAGGTGTGAAGTGAACCATTTAGCGAGTAGGGGCACACAACACAAAAGGTACCTCTCTTCTTCATGGTACTGGTATGAAGGCAATGCAAGATGTCTCCTAGCAAGGTGGGTATAGGATTGTGAGAGAGAAAGACTTTGATAGCATTAACGTCTATGAATTGGTCTGAATTAGGAAACAGAACCAAACCATAAATAAGGAGAGCAAGCACATCTTCGAACGCTTGGAAATCCATGTCATCCCATAATGAACGAGCTTTTTGCAACAGAAACTTAGCTAAAAATCCTTTAACCCCACTTCTTGTCTCCCAATTGGCTGTGACGTCGGCCCTCTTCACATGTAAAGCTTCGGAGATGACTTCAGGTTTTGGAATCCCTTCTAGACCGGTGAACGGTATCTGATTAAGCACGGGCACCCCTAAGAGTAGAGAGAACTCTTCCAATGTAGGTACCAACTGATAGTCCGGAAAAGTGAAACAATGATGTACGGGGTCAAAGAATTGGAATAGTACACACATCATCTCTTCTTAGAAGTTGGATGTAGCCAAACTGAGGAGTCGACCATACTTCTTGGTAAAAGGAGAATCCCCTAGCACTCTTGAGTCTAGCTCTTGAAGTTGAGGATGTGCTTTTACAAAGCTGATTCGGATGGTGTTTCTTCAGAGAGAATTCATATCCTACAAAACAAAAACAAAGATAAATTTCTAAATCCTTGAAATGGTTAGTGAGCATGCATATGATGTTGATGATGTTTATGATGTTTATGTACAAGTAAACATATACACACACAACAAACAAATCCCTATGTTTTAGGCTTGCATGAGTTTGTGGGTGAGTACCCTCTTGAAGTTTTAGTTGGCTCAACCTATCCTAGAAATAGTGACCGGGTTCTAAAGGATCTCAATATCACCGACCTTTCTCTTAGGCATTGTCTCAGCACAACAATCTTTTCTTGCGGCCGAGATATCCCAAAAGTCTAGCCTCAATGAGTGTAGTATCGAGTGTCAACCAATTTTCAGCTTTACACCGAAATCGGTTACCTCACTACGTCCTAATGGCCAAGTTTGTTCAATTAGGGTTCTAAGGTAAATTAGTGCTTTACGATGCCACTCAGCGGCCCCGTATTCTCCTCGATTCACTATGAGGGATACTGGTACCCACAAATGCGTCACACCAACATAGCTACTGCTTCAACCGTATCGGCCTACGTCGTACAGTTCCCTCACAATTTATTGCTACTTACCTAAAAGGTATTTCCCAGATCCGAGTTAGGATCAAAGCAAGCTCAATACAAAGAGTTGAATATAAAGCGAACAAATCAAATAATGAAAGCGAGTAAAAGTGATCTATCCCTAAGGTAACCCCAATTTTTATTTTATCCCCAGCAGAGTCGCCAGTTCTATGATACGGTGGGAGAACTGACTTGATATTTTGCGTTTCGATCGCACTTGTGCGGATAGCAAGAGTCGCCACCGACTTTTCTTTTATCCAAAAGGAAAGGTAAAAAAGCACAGGAAAGACCTTTCGAGATTTTCTCGGGTTCGGGGGGTAGATTATGAAAAGGGAAGGTATTAACACCCTTTTCATCCATGGTTTTCCATGGGCTCTTAGTTACTCGTTTAGATCACTTGCTTTCATTTGACAGTGTGCTTGTGGTGTGGGTTTTGAAAGTATTTTGAAAGAAATCTCTTTGTAATGGTTCTCGTCTCTATAAGAACGTATACAAAGTTTTGTTTTGAAAAGTGGTTCAAAGATGTGTTTGTGAATCGTGTTTCGGAAAGTGTTTTGAAAAGATGTTTTGCAATGGTTCTCGTCTCTATAAGAACGTATACAAAACGTTTTGTCTTTTTGAAAATGTTTTGAAATGAAAGTGTAGGTGTAAAAGTTTTTATCGTGAGCAAGCGAGTAACTAAAAGCGAATCTATCTACTCGAAAGGTCTAAAATTGTTCTTTTCTTCTTCCTTTTAATAGTGCTATCTTACCATTGATTTGGTAAGAAGCCCCACCATTGGATGTGAAGGGACAAGCGCGGGTCGATTTTACAATCATCGAAAACAACTTAGGAGACGCTTTAGCAATTTTCGTAAGGGACGATATCGTTTTAATCGAAGGCAACATCGAGGGTCATCGAGGGACTATGATCTTATTTTATCGAAGGGTCATTGCTAGAGCGTTCCATATTCGAGGTACATGATTGTATTTCTGAGGCAACGAGCGAGGTTACCCTAGAGGTGCGCGTGTGAAAGAGTGTGTTGGTTTCAAGTTATTTTATTCTTTGATTAGGTTATCTAGCGATTGATTTTGAATCTTACCATACACACCTAATTACTATACAGTATATGGAAAACGGTAAATTGCGGGAATTGAAATTCTACGCTATTACAAAATATTCGGGAATGGGGGGTATAATTTTTACAAATGGGGATGAATCTAATGATATAGGAAGGTCCAAATATCAAACAATACAACTAAATCAAATTTTGTACGATTTATATAAAGCTATGATAATCCATGAAAATAAAAGAAACAAAATATGGAAATGAAATGTTAAGTATTTACTTGAAAAGAGAAAAGTAAAACCTATTCTAAAAAATAAAAATAATTGATTAAATTAAAATCTCTATTTTTTGTATTTTATTAATTATGTTAGTAACAAGATAAAATAAAAGAGGGACTAAACTAAATTCTAATATTCTGTTTTTTGTGTTTTTATTAAATCTAAAACAAATTTATTAAAAAAAGAAAATGATAAAAAAAATTTAATTACAAAACCTAAATCAAATTAAAATGTATTTTAAGTTATTAGCAATTGCATAAAAAAAGAATGTAAAAGAAAACAAATTAAACTAAAAAAACGCAGTGGGCTTAAGGGATTTGAGAATGAGGCCCAAACAAAAATGTTGTTCTTTTGCTGTAACACCAAAAACAGGCCAAAGGGGAGGGGGGGTATGGCTAACAAAACAGATTGGGCTTAAGGGTAATTCACTGGTGGGTGGTCCAAACGCTTGTTAGTGAAACAAAAACCCAGAACTCTAAACCAAATTAACCAACGCTTAAGAGATAAATCAGAAAATTAGGGTTTAGAACCCTGTAACTCATGCAGCGCCGCTCTTCATCTTTGTCATCCCTTCCATCTTTTTTCATCTCCGTTCATCTCTAAACTATCTCACTACTCGTCCCTGTTTCGCGAGAAAAATCGCTCTTTGCCTCTTTGTCTCACCATGATTTGCATTTCTTTAAAACCCTAGTTTCAGATCTAAACCTAAGAGAAACAGAAATGATTCGTCTTTGACCTCCTTTAAACTCTTTGTTACCGGAACGCAACCGCCTCGCCTCCCTAATCGAGTTCTAGTGACTTTCTTTGAAAAAAAGGTGAGATTCTGTTTTTTTTACAAATTACGTTGATTATTTTTCTCTTATCATGTTTTTTTTTCTTTCTGTTAATTAAGCTTATTATCTATTGAAATGCAGAAAAATACATGCTTATGGAAGATTTGGGAAAGAGGGGGAAACCATACCTGTTGAAGTTTTTTACAACTTTCCTGTGATTTCATGTGAAATAGAGAGGGAAAGGCGAGAGCAAGGATGGCGTTCCAATGGTGGCGGAAATTGCTCGAGGTGAAGAGATAAGGATGATCGCGTTACTTTTCTGACTCGTTGGTAACCTCTTCTGTTTTTCTTTATTGAATGATGATGATGTTGGTTATTGTTTGATGAGGCTTTGATGCTTTTTTCTGGTTTTTCTGGGTTTGGAGATTTTTTATGGTATGCAGTTTTTGTTGTTTGATGATGGTTCTGTTTGGATGGATAACAGTTTTGTTGCTTGATGATGGTTCTGTTTGAAATTTGTTAATAGTTTTGGTGAGATTTTGGGTTTTGGATGGTTGACAGGTTTTGGATTGATGATGGTTCTGTTTGAAATTTGTTAACAGTTTTGGTTAGATTTTGGGTTTTGGATAGTTGACAGGTTTTGGATTGATGATGGTTCTGTTCGAAATTTGTTAACAGTTTTTCTTGTTTTTGATGAAGGCTTAGCAGGTTTGGGGATTTTTTATGGTTATCAGGTTTTACAGGTTTTTTTGAGGTTTTACAGGTTTTTGTTGCTTGGTTTTTTAGAGTTAGATGCTAGTTTTTCTATCCTTTCAGTTTGAGACTTGTCCACTGTATTTTTGCTTGAGGCTTCTGTTTTTGTTGGAGTTTTTAGGTTTGACAGGTTTTTGAAGGTTGGATGCTGGTTTTTCTATTTGAGACCTCTGTTTTCAGCTGCTGGTTTTTCTATTTGAGACCTCTGTTTTCAGCTTTGGACCTGTTGCAGGTTTTTGGTTTTCATGTATTTTGAAGCTTGGTTCAGGTTTTGAGGTTGATTACTGTGTTTGAGATTTGTGGATGCTTGGAGTTTTTGAGGTTTTGATAGTTTGATACTTGTGTGTTCTTTTTTCTTGCTCTCCCCTTGTTATATTACTCCTGCTTCTGTTATATCCCTATTCCAATGGTGGGAAACCAAAGAATTTGAATATTTTAGTATATTGTCCTTATGGCCTTTTTGTTGCAGTTTTGTTTTTTAGCACATTCTATGCAACTTGTGACAGGCAGGGCAGCAAAGCTGTGCATCCCAATAACCTAGGTGACTTCTTTCCTCTCTTCTCTCTCAATGACAATAAGAAAGCAAATTGCTCTTTTGCCTTTTTTTCTAATTCTGAAAGGTTTGCATGGAAAATGATGACTTTATGCTTCTCAAGCAAGCTTTGCTATTTGACTTAGCTATTTATGTTGCTATACTTCTGCCTCGTTTTTGTTGATGTTGTTTGTTGTTTTGACAAAGCTATTTGTTTGGTTTTTTGACAAAGTTGTTTGTTGTTTGGACAGTTGTGATAATGTTGTTGTTTGTTGCCTAATTTGCGCAGTTTGCTTGCATAGTTTGCGCAGTTTTCTTGCATTTCTGCTTGTTTGGACAGCTTTGTAGCATTTCTTGGACAGTTTGTAGCATTTTCTTGTTTGGACAGCTTTGTAGCAATTGCTTGTTTGGACAGCTTTGTAGCATTTCTTTTCTTTCTTTTTGTGAACCAAGAAGGATAACCTTCTTGTGATTTGCAAATAGAAAATAGATTGTGATTAAATAAATTGGAATTCTGATTCCATTTTGCAAACCTTAATGATGCATACTTTTTTTTAAAAAAATACTTGCTCATGCCCATATGATTTTGCACTAATCACATTTTCTTTCTTTTGTTTTCATGTGAGCAAAATGGAGATGACAAAGCAAGGAAGGCAAGAAATTTGTGGCAAGCATGGAAGTCTTGGAGATAAGCAAAGGGACTTCAGTCAAACTTAGGCATAGATTAATTCTCCTAGGCCAATCAAACATTTGGATTTCCTTTGTAATTTAGAGAAAAACATTCTTGTACTGTATCCAATAGTTGTACTAATTCATCTTTTAAATACAATAAGTTGTAAAACATAGAGTATTTAAAAGAATAAATTATTTTGTAACAACGTTTGAAATTGGAAAAAATCTTGAGTTGTAACATGAAATATTCTGGTGTCAATTGAAATCCTTTATCAGCAACAACTTGTAATTTCTCTTCGCATTCTATTTTATTTTTGAAATTCCCAATCTAGATACTTGAAACAAAATGCTCCAGTCTAGTAACTTAAATTCTAAGTAATCCCAATAATTTTGTAACTGCATTTCAAACAAACACGCACTGTATATTCCATTTCCTAACCGAGCAAATTTTTTAAAGGACGCAAATCATCTGGTCAACCTGGATCCTACAATCATGAGTGTCCTACATGACATTCTTAACTTCCATCTCTTGTCCCAAACAAACCATGCTCTGAGAATAAACACTGTCTTTTCAGTAAACTTGAGGAAACATGAAGACTTGTGAAAACCAATTGAATTTCTGAAAACTCATTTTCTTTTGAGGATTGCAAGAAAAACCCTAATTGCTGGTTTACTGCCACAGAAGAGAATCTGTCTGCTCGATTCCTGAACCAACTTGAATATCTGAGAAACCCTAGGGTTGTGTCTTCTATGAAAAATGGGAGGGCAAATTTTGGGGTACAACAGGTGGAAACTTCATTGTTCGATGATTTTCAGTCGGTGGTTTCAGTATTGTCCAATAGAAGGAGTGGCTTCTTTCCCCAGTGTCGCAGAACTTGATCCTTGAAGATACTCAGGCAATCACATAAGTTCTATTGAGCGATTTCATTACTAAGCTCCTTTAGTTTCAAAGATTCAGAGTTGAACCATTTTCTGAACTGGTTCCAATGAGAATCAGAAGCAGCTGGATTGAGATTCTCTATGCAAGATAGCTTTAGAGAGTTAACCCATTCATGTATTTCTGTTTCAAAACTAAACAAGGATTTACCAACATCTGCTTTAGGGATTTTTGGTTTTGGTTTTGGAATAGCAATTTTCTGAGAGCTTGTGACGAGATTGTCCAAAGCTTCTAAATATATGATTGTTCTAAGGGGATCTTCTGGGTAGTTATTTGGAAATGGAGAGTCAGAAAGTATTATGGGAGAATTTGGTGAGTTTGGTGGAGTGGACTGATAAGGAGATGGGAGATCTGGAATGGAGAGGTTTTGTGAAGAAGTTGAGGGGATTATTTGTGGTTGAGAGACCATGAGAGGGCAGGTGATGCCAAGGATGGATGTTGTTGTATCAGAATCAAGGTTCTGATTTTCTGTTTGGGGAGCTTCAAAAAGTGGATCAAATTGATCAATATCAGAGAGAACTTATGCAAGTTCAGGCTGATTTTGGTCAAGATGGGTAGAAGGTGGATTATTCAGAAGGTTATCTATAGGAAATGAGGTGTCAAAGTCTAGGTCAAAATCATCAAAAGTTTAAGGAGATGGATCTTCTGTGGGCTTTGGAGATGAATGGTTTTCAGATGTTGATAACAATAATGATTTAATAACAGAAACAAAAGAAGGGTTACCTTTCTTTTTGGCAGCTTTGGGAGTCTTCTAAGAAGTTCCTTCTGTAACTGCTTTCCTTTTTCTTTATTTTCCGGGAGCAACTTCCAGAGGTTGTTGCCTTAGATCTAGAATGTTCACATCTAGATTTATATCATCCCTCTTGCATGAATCCAGATACATGAGAACAATATCTAGAGAAGAGTCTGCTTGAGTGAATAGAGGAAAAACCCTCAGAGGAACTCTTTGTGTGGTAATGACTTCCTTGGTGGTTATTGTTGGATCCTTCTTAATAGTTTTAATAATCTTCATCTTCTTCATATTTTTGGCATTAAGAGGTTTACCAGCACAGGCTTCCAGAGTGCTAGGTTGTTAAGCCTCAGTCATATGTTCTATCAATTTGTTTTATGTCAGAATATCTGAAATGAGCCTTCCCGAATGGATCCAATCTCTCTTTGTTCTTTCTTATTCTCTTTTTTATTTTACGCTGGTCTTTGGATGATTGAACAGAAGATGTGGAAGATTAACTCTTGCTTTGGTGACGTTGAAGTACAGAAGGCACTGTTGATCAATATTGATGTAATCTGGAGAACTTGTAGGCCTCTTGTGATTGATGCAACCCAAAATGATTTTACACCAAATTATGAGGTAATCCTTCAGGTTTCGATTTTTTTGGACGGGTGGCCAGAAGTAAAGATTTTCTTTGAGATCTTGGTTAGGTCAGATATTTTGTCATTCGTATCAGTGCAACGAATACCGCCATTTTCGTGACCTATTAGTTGCCCAGTGAGATCTTCAGAGATGGTGATTTTCTTTCCCATAACGGAAGATGTAACCAGATGATTTGAGGTTGTGGCATGGATCCATAATTCTTTAACAATTCTTGGAAAAATGGACCTAGGAGGTGATCAAAGTACTTAGTCCATCCTTGGAACTCAACATCATGGACTAAATCATATCCATTTTCCTTCATGCTTATGAAATATACAATGAGCTCACACAGAACTTCTGGCGAATCAATGAGTGTGAGGAGAGTTCTTGAGGGTTCTACGTACCTTCCTGCTGTTGAGGAATAAGAACTAAGAATGAATTGAGAACCTTGATAAAGTTGTTGAGAGGAATCCATTTGTTCACACAGACTCTTTTAGGGTTTTTTTGAAAGAATGAACAAGTTTAAGAGAGAGAGAGAGAGAAAATTGAGAGTGGAAGTGTGGTAGTGATGGTGAGCAAAGTATATAATAAGAAAATGATTACGTGCATTAATGATTCCTGAAAAGAGGGATAACATGAAGATATGGAATAGTTACCGATTTGGCACGAGCCTTAACACATCAACTCAATGTTTCAATCTCTTTAGAATTTGAACATGTGTTCAGCCTTAGAGGAAGACCTTGCGTATAAAGTTGAAAAATGTTGATATTGTGAACTGCGTGCTTCTATCTTTGAAGTGAACCATTTGTAAAATGTCCATATCTTCTAGATAGATCTTGATATAAATTTCCTTCTAATTTCTGAAGAAATATTGATCAGATGTTCATATAAGAAAAATTAAAGCATAAAAATATGAGGATTAGAGTATACAGAAACAAAACTATCATTATGGGCATAATTTCATGCTGAGATGTTTCAGAATGAAGTTAAACCTATCTTCAGAAAGGGTTTTAGTGAAAACATCATCCCATTGGTGGTCTGTGTCTATAAATTTTAACGAGCGAATTCCTTTCTGAATATAGTCCCTAATAAAATGATGTTTAATTTCTATATGCTTAGCCCGAGAATGTAAAATGGGATTTTTTGAAAGGAAAATAGAATAAGTATTGTCACAGAGAATAGGAATGTTACTCTCATGTATGTTAAA
This sequence comes from Vicia faba, assembly GCA_948472305.1. Classification (NCBI taxonomy): domain Eukaryota; kingdom Viridiplantae; phylum Streptophyta; class Magnoliopsida; order Fabales; family Fabaceae; genus Vicia; species Vicia faba. The sequence goes on from OX451735.1 coordinate 1,013,985,395, forward strand.
GTCTTCAAGTTGACTTTTCATCTAGAGCATTTATGTGTTGCATCCAGGTGCTGATATATATTTAGCTTCAGTAGTTGTCAATGCAATGGTGGATTGCCTTTTGCTGGACCATGAGATTAGATTATCTCCCAGAAATTGGCAGCTTCCTGAAGTGCTTTTTCTTTCTATTCTATCTCAAGCAAAGTCAGCATCACAGTACCCTACTAATTTGTATTCTTTGGATTTTCTATAGCAAATACCAAGATTAGTAGTACCTTTCAGATATTTGAAAATTTTCTTAACAACTGTTAAGTGAGATTCTCTAGGATCTGATTAGAATCTAGCACACAGACATACACTATACATAATATCAGGTATTGAAGCTGTTAAATATAAGAGAGAACCAATCATACCTCTGTAGAGCTTCTGTTCTACCTTCTTACTTACCTCCTCATTTTCCAGAATGTATATGGGATGCATAGGAGTTTTGGATGGCTTACATTCTGACAAGTCAAATTTCTTCAGAAGTTCTTTGATGTACTTTCTTTGATAAATGTAGGTTCCTACTGGATTTTAATTGATTTGGATACCCAGAAAGAACTTGAGTTTGCCCATCAAGCTCATTTCAAACTCTGCCTACATAGACTTAGAAAATTCTCTTCCCAAAGAGGTTTCAATAGATCCAAAAATTATATCATCTACGTAAATTTGACAAACCAAAATGTCATTTTTAAATAGTATACAGAATAAGGTTGTGTCCACCTTCCCTCTGGTAAAATCACTTTCTAACAAAAAATTACTTAGTATTTCATACCAAGCTCTGGGAACTTGTTTCAGACCATATAGTAATTTCTTAAGTTTATAACCATATTCTGGATGTTTTGGATTTTCAAGGTCAGGGGGTTGGTGCACATAAACTTCTTCATCAATGTAACCATTTAAAAATGCAGTTTTAACATCCATTTGTTAAAAAGTGATCCCATTATTTACTGCAAAAGAAATTAAAATTTTGATAGATTCTAACCTGGCGACTGGAGCAAAGGTTTATGTAAAGTCTATCCCTTCTTTTTGACTATAACCTTGTTCCACCAGTCATGCTTTGTTTCTAACGAATTCTCCTTGTTCATTTATCTTGTTTCTGAAGACCCATTTGGTTCCAATGATGTTAAAGACTTTTGATTTAGGAACTAGATCCCACACATCATTTCTGGTGAACTGATTTAGTTTTTCCTGCATTGTGAGTATCTATTCATTGTCCAGAAGGGCTTCCCATGAGAGATTCTTCAGAATTTCTGAATGTAGATCTTGTTTTGATTGGGTCTTCTTTCTTTCCCAGAATCGTGTTTTCCAGAGGAGCTAAACTGCTTCTGGATTATCTTTTCTGGATGGGATCTTCAGATGTTGCTGTAATGTTTGTGATATCCTCTTATGGATTTGACTGTGATTCTTTATGGAGAACATCTGATGTTGTTTCCTCAGTACCTATAAATTTAACTTCTATATCTGCAAAAAATTTACCCTACTTTGACTTTTGGGAGCCAAGCTTATCATCAAATCTGACACTTATAGACTCTTCCACAATCTGTGTTTATGTGTTATATACTTTATAACCTTTTGAGCATTCAGAGTATCCTAACATGAGACACTTTTATGCTTTAGAGTCAAACTTGTTCAGATGTTCTTTAGTATTTAGAATAAAACAAGTACATCCAAATGGATGGAAATACGAAATGTTAAGCTTTTTGTTCTTCCACAATTCATATGGAGTCTTATCCATAATAGGTGTTATGGAGATTCTATTCTGAATGTAACACGTTGTGTTGATTGCTTCTGCCCAGAAGTTCTTAGTAATGTTAGTCTCGTTGATCATGGTTCTGGCCTTTTCTTATAAGGTTCTATTCATTCGTTCTACAACTCTGTTTTGATGAGGAGTTCTAGAATAAGAGAAATCATGAGAGATGCCATTCTCATTAAAAAATAATTCAAATTTTTTTTGTTTTCAAATTCCCCACCATGATCACTTCTGACTTTAACAATTCTAAGATCTTTTTCATTTTGAACTTGGTTACAGAAGGTAAAGAACACACATAGTGTGACTCGTCCTTGTGTCTTAAGAACTTTACCCATGTCCATTTGCTATAGTCATCTATGATCACTAATCCATACTTCTTGCCACTAATGGATACAGTTTTCAATGGTCCAAATAGATCTATATGCAGAAGTTCTAATGGTCTAGAGGTAGAAACAACATTTTTTGCTTTGAAAGAAGGTTTTGCAAACTTGCCTTTTTTACATGTTTCACACAGAGCATCTGAGCTGAAATTTAGGTTAGGAAGTCCTCTGACCAGATTGAGTTAGTTAATCTGAGATATTCATCTCATACTAATATGCCTCAATCTTCTGTGACATACACATTGCTCATTGTTAACAGACATTAGGCATTTTACATTCTGACTTTTTAGTTCAGAAAGTTTGATTTTGTAAATTTTGTTCTTTCTCTTTCCATTAAAGAGGATAGATCCATCTTTTTGACTAACTGCTTTACAGGACTTTTGACTGAAGATTATATCATAATCTTATCACTTAATTGACTTATGGATAACAGGTTATGCATTAATCTATCTACTAACAGAACATTAGTTATAGAAGGAAGTGTACCGTTACCAATAGTTTCGGAGCCAATAACCTTTCCTTTATGATTTCCTCTGAAACCTACAAAGCCTCTAGACTTAAGATCCAGGATTTGGAACATATGTTTTCTTCCCGTCATGTGTCGAGAGCATCCAGAGTCCAGGTACCAAGATTGGTGTTTCAATTTTGCTATTAAAGACATTTGCAACATAGACAATTTTTTCCTTAGGTACCCATATCTTTTTGGGTCCTTGTTTTTTAGAGTTACCAAAATTCTATTTGAATTTTGGTTTAGCAGAAAAAGCATTACTAGTATACTTTATGTATTGTGTATGCCCATAGGTGAAGTGAGAGTAAAGGGGTGTGTGATTTATGACCATATCTTTAACTTTCTTAGGTTGAGATACTTTACCCGTATATCCTATCCCTTTTCTGCCATTTCTTCTAACTCCATAGATCATTGAAGCCATCTTACTTCTATCTATGTTTTTAGCTAGAAAATTTTGAAAGCCATGATCATATTCTTTTATGATTCTATTAGAGTTACTAGAAACTTTTGAAATAGGTTCTTTATGAGCTTTTTGTAATTTGTTTTTAATAACATAATTTTCATTTTCGAGTTTAAAAATGGTTTCTTTTAGCTCAGAGTTTTATGTTTTAAGTTTCTTAGTTTCTTTAGAGTCATACACTAGATCCTTTTTCAGGTTCTTGTTTTTGACTCGAAGTTGTTGATATCTTTCAATAATTTTTTATAGACTTTCTTCTAATTGACTCTAGAAAAGTTATATAATACCTCTTCTGCCTCTGAGTCTGATTTTGATTCAGATGATCCAATGTCATCTGATACGTTGGTCGTTATGGCTATGTTGGCTCTTTCATCTTCTGATTTTGTTTAGGCTTTAGAAGATTTTGTGTCATCCCATGTTGCCATGAGGATTTTTCTTCTTTTCTTTAAAGAACTTCGTTTTAGGTTTATCTTTTTAAATTTGGATATTCGCTTTTGTAATGACCTTGTTCATTGCATTCGTAGAAAATAATATCTCTGTTACTTTATTTTCTGTATCCAGAAGACGGTTCAGAATGATTCCCTGTTCTTCTGGAAGTTCTGAACTTCCTCTACCTGTGCTTCCACAACTGATTGACTCTTCTGAAGAGAAGAGATAGTTCGTCTTCTTCTGACAAGGATCCACCAGAGTTTTCTTCTTTTTCTTGTAAAACTTTAGGTTCATAATTTTTATTAGATTTAAAAGCTAGAGACTTACCTTGCTTATGGGGCTCATCTTCTTCTAGTTCTATCTCATGACTTCTCATGGAGTTGACAAGTTCTTCAAGAGATATTTTGTTCAGATCTTTGGCCAATTTTAGGGTTGTTACCATGGGTCTCCATTTCTTGGGTAAACTTATGATGTTTTTCTTTACATGATCTGCAGTTGAGTAACCTTTCTCCAGAACTTTTAGTCCAGCAACAAAAATTTGAAATCTTGAGAACATTGTTTGAATGGTTTCATATTCTTCCATTTTGAAAGCTTCATACTTCTGAATGAGAGCAAGAGCTTTGGTTTCTTTGACTTGTGTGTTTCCTTCATGCGTCATTCTCAAGGAGTCAAACATGTGTTTTGTTGATTCTCTGTTTGTGATCTTCTCATACTCTGTGTACGAGATGGAACTCAATAGAATTGTTCTGGCTTTGTGATGATTTCTGAATTCTCTCTTTTGATGATCTGCCTTTCTTTTTCTGTCGATCTTCTAACCGCTTTCATCAACTGGATGTATGTACCCATTAGTTACCATATCCCAGAGATCAGCATCATGAGCTAGAAAGAAACTTTCGATTCTGTCTTTCCAGTAATCGAAGTTTTCACCATCAAAGATGGGAGGTTTACCACTGATTCTGTCTTTCTCATCATGATAATCATTGCTGATGTTCTAACTTGGTCCCACCATAGTGTTTTTCTTGCTTGGATCTATTTATGACACGGTTAAGTGTTTGCACTCTGAACTAGGTGCTTTGATACCAATTGAAGAATGGAAAAACACAAGAAGGGGGTTTGAATTGGGGTTTTTAAAACTTAAAATAAATGACACGTTGGTTATCCTGGTTCATTTGAACTCAAACTACTCCAGTCCACTCGCCAAGGTGATTTCGCCTCTCTCAAACGAGGTCTTAATCAACTAATCAAACTTGATTACACAGATACAATGACAAATGTCAAAGTCTTCTTGAGTTTAAACCACAACCCAGTTTTCTCAAGGTATTACACAATAATATATTTGAAAGCGTGTACAAATATGTTTTCTAACAAAAAACAGTATCACAAAAGTGATGTATTATAAAATTGAAAAGTAATGGATTGAAGGTAGTGATATTTCTCGTTTTTAGTGCACAGCAAAATCATCAATGATTTCTTCTTCACATTTTGTTTATATAGGAAATGCATGAGAAGTGCTTTTGGAATGTTGATAAATAGTAGTTAATGAACTTTCCCAACATAGATATCTGTGTCTTCTTTCAGCCATTACTATTGATTAGCCATGAATAAAATGTAAGGCTTCAGAACATGCTTGCTAAAGATCTCATCAGAAGATGAATTTTACCGTTGAGACTCCTTTACTTCTTTCCAGAACTTTACGTATTAGAATAATAGAGTTCTTATTTGCAGCGTTTAGTGCACTCAGAAGTTGTAACTCAAGAACTTCTTTATATAAGCGTGTTACACAGATTTGCTTTCTACTTAAGATGTGTCAAATCAGAGTTTTAACAACGATTTATCTCATCTTCTGTTCTTCTTACATCAAAACTTCCCTGCAACACAAAATACTTATTTAGGGAGCATAATTATTCTTTGAGTATTTGTTATCATCAAAACTCTTACAAGGATGTAGAACCAAACTATGTTCTAACACGCCGCCCTCTTAGTCAGGCGATCCAGTCCTTCGAGGTAAAGTGATTCATCCCGAGGAAGTTGCAAAGCGGAACCCTTAAAAAAGGCCCTATCATGCCAACAGGGAGGCATTTCATATTTCCCTTTCCCCTTCTCACTAGTCAAATCGATATTGCCCTTGATATGTGGCCTCTTGAGCTTCGAGGACACTTAAAGGGGGAAAGAGTACTGACAGTTGGGCCTGACGATAAATTTCCCGATCCAGACATTGGAGTCGTCCCTGCATCATCCTTAGCATCCTTCAGCACTTTCTTCGTCTTTGAAGCGAGATTCTTGGCCATGCGCTATTAAGCTGGATTCTTACTGCCTGCAAAATAAACAATGAATCAAAGTTAGCAAACAAGGACAAAAATGTCGAGCACATAAAATTAATCAAAACATAAAGCAAATACCTAAATACGCAACAGGGTCCTCGCTTTCAAAGAGCTTCTTGATGCCTATCAGACCCGACTCATATACAATCTCCTTGTTTTTGTCAGTGAATAGTTTCCCTCCTAGGCCCGCACGCAGAACACAAGGGATCTCCATAATGAAAGCTGCTAAACAATCAAAGTTGGCCTGGTCCCCGTTGCCAAGTTATCACTCTTTCCACACATATGTCTCTATCTTTGTATCAAAATGCTTCTTGGTCCACTGGAAAGGAAACTTATAAACTAACTTGTTCTGATGCTCCCCTGCTTGTTTCGGATAGGAGCCCCATTCTCGTCATACGTTGGGTTAATCCGAAAAACATTCAACATGACCCTACCCGAAATAGGCTGGACGAGCATATACTTATCCTTAAATAACTAAACGGACTCCAGGTAAGCCTTAAAGAGCTTCCCGTTTGCTTGCTTCAATTCAATCCATCTATGCAAGCCATTAACCTTACTTCTCTGAAGATGGAAACAATATAAGAACAGAGGGATATTAGCCCCTATCTTCAAATAATCGCACACAATATCAAATTCCCATATAAACTCAATCCCGTTAGGGTGCAATTGAGAGGGAGCCAGCTGAAGGTGCCTAAAAATAGCCATCTGGAGGTCTGTAAAGGGGAGACAAAATCCCATCTCCCAGAACAAGATATCGTACATAGGGATCTTCCGCTTGTCATACTTCTAGAAGATCCGACTCTTCTTTTCGAGAGCCCATATCGACCATTCTTCTTGGTCGTCCTCGCCATCCACATATGAATCCACCACGGTGAAAACATCGGCCAGATGCTCGGCGAAATAGGAGACATGCTCCCATGGGTCTGTTGCGGCCCATGTCCTCAGATCATCATCATCCGAATGAGCGAATAAGCCACTCTAGTCGGCGGGGACCATTTCAGCAACCTCCTCCATGATGCACTGATTGGACCCGTTTGATTTGGACTCAAATGCCTCAGAGGAGATCGAATCTCTAGAGGTCTTATCAGTGGAACTCTAGCAGGATTCGACGGGCTCGCTCGAGAAGTCCTCTCTAGCATTATCAGCCATAGTGCCTGAAAAGTAGAGGATAAAGGTGAGTTCGACATCAATGTCAGAACCACCCTTCCCCCACTAATCAAGTGAAAGGGCGATGAGGAACGAGGACCCTATCCCCGACCAGAGCCCTCAGTTAGGCATCTATCAGACAATCATTCCCCCTCAACATAACAAACTAAGATTAAGGGTAAAGGTCGAAGTCACCGGAAAGAATCATCTATGACTCGTCAAAAATGCCTCTATTATTCCAGGCTCACCCAAGAAAAATCTACAGCAGCTCCGGCGATCCTAACCGATAGAACCATAATCTGCCACTAACACTCTCCCAAGAACTTCTTAACAAATGGTGCCCTAAAACCTAACCGCGTGCATTTCTAAAAAGAAATCTTTGAAATCAAAGCTACAACATGGTCTAAATCAACTAAAACAAGAAAGATCATAAATCTTACCAAATAAAGAAGAAAGAAAGAGGGAAGGAATAGCGGCAGGCGGAAGAAATAGGCAAAGAACTTTGATAGCCGACAACCGAGCAGCAACGAGCAAAAAAATAGAAGAATGAAAAATGAAAAATATGTTTCTTCCCTCTTATTTATAGTTGATCTCACCCTCACGTAAGCTGGCACGCGCCTGGGAGACTTAGGGTCATCATCATTACACACTAGTCCCTAGACCTGCCATCATTGCATCGTTATGACATCATGCGGCCCAAGACATGCATGACACACTACCTTTTCAACTTTCAAAGTCAAACAACTAAACTTTCCTCTCCCCGCGATCCAAACACGACGAGCATCACACATACTCCTCGTAAAGAGCACCCCCATTTCGCGAGCGAGTGTTAAAGTCATCACTCCTCTACCCGGAAGTAATGACTTGGGGGGCTATTATTCTATACTAGCCCAACGGCTAGAGTGGGCCTGGTCTATGCACCACCTTCAGCACGACCCATTCGACCATGGCTCAAAATTTCCCGCCCTCTGTTGGGCACCACCGACTGATTGCTCTCCTAGGCCAGTGAGACCAGCGACATTTGACAGACACTTCTTCGTCTGCCCGACACCAAGTCGACCAGATAACCAGAATCCGATCAGATCACTGCACGTAATCTACCTCGTCCTCGGAACTAATGGCTAGTTGCGGGTCCATCTACTTAGTTTGACCAAGTCCTGGCAATTCCTATATTTGCGGAACCAGATATCTAGGCCCCGAAATAGGAATCCATGGCTACGCGTTGGGGGCATTGTATAAACCCTCACACTTGTGAGGGCCAGGTATTCACTTTTCACACCTTAAACTCTAATATTTTGCTTGTACCTCTTTGCTCTGACACTTACTTGATCATCAGAGTTCCTTGCAAGTATAATCCCCCTTTTCTCCTCAACTTTCCAGCCAGTCAAAGATCATCCTTCTGCCCACTTGCAGGTTCTGATCAACTGGTAAGATCAAAGTGTATTTTGCATTTCCTTGCCTGCTCAAAGACCTTTTTCAAATGGAGGTTGTGGTCGACTTCTTCCATGGACTTGATGATCATGCCATCCATTTAGAATTCGAGCATGTCGCCTATCTCAATGCATAATATTTTGTTCATCATGTGCTAATAGGTAGTGCCCGCGTTTTTAAGCCGAAAGGCATTACATTGTAGTAATTGTTACCCGATTCGGTCATGAACGTCATATTTTTTTATCTGCTTTTGCCATGGGAATCTAGTTATATCCAGAATATGCGTTCATGAAAGATAATAATTTGAAACCTACTGAATTGTTGACCAGTTTGTCGATGTTAGGGAGGGGGTACGCATCTATAGTGCAAGCCTGGTTGAGATCGGTATAATCAATACACATATGCCAATTTCCATTAGATTTTTTCACAAGGACTACATTTAAGATCCAGGTTGTGTATTGGGCTTCAAAAATAAAATGTGCCTTTAAGAGGTCTTTTACAGCCTGCTCGGCAGCCTCCGTCTTTTTGGGAGACTACTTTCACTTAAGCTGAGCAACTGCTTTAATGGAAGGGTCTATAAATAGATGATGACGGGCAGTTTCTGGGTCTAATCCAAGCATTTCAACTGCACTCCAAGCGAACAGACCAACATTTTCCTTCAATCATTCTTCCAGTTGTTTCTTCTCCAAGTCGGGGAGGTCAATGCCAATCTTTATTCCTATGGAGGGATCATTCCCGAGGGGGATGATCATGAAGTCCCCGTATTTAATTGGTCGTATGGGATCCGAAGGCTCATCGCTATCTACAATTGAGAACAAGCATTCCCCTTTTGACCATGGGCTTTTTCCCTTTTCTCTTCTGCTCAGCGAGGTCTTCCTTGGAGAAGCGGCTGTCTAGGTCGATGGCGTCGATCCTCGGCAGTGGTCTGGCTTCCTCGGAGCTGGAGGGTATAACGGATTCGGTGACTGTTTGGGGCTGAGCATTGATGGAACTTAGGCCCTTGGTTGAAGCTTTAAAATACCTTCTTACTTCCTGGACGTCTCCGTGGAGGGTGGCGACCAAGCCTTTAGTAGTGTAGTACTTCATCTTGAGATGCACGATGGAAGGCACCGCAATCATCTCGGCTATAGTGGGCCTTCCAAATATGCATTGGTAGAGAGACATGAAATCCACGACCATAAACTAGGTCTTGATTGCCCTGGCCATTACTCATCTTCTGAAGGTAACAATCAGCTCGACGTATCCCAAGGTTTGGTGATAGATCCATCGAATCCTTGAAATCTAAGCCTACATATGGGGTCAGATGGCTCTCGTTCAGCTGTAGGGTGATGAATAGATGGGTGTATATCATGTCTACCGAGCTTCCCTGATCGACCAGTATGCGCTGAACATCAAAGTTTTCTATGTGTGCCCGTACGAGCAGCGGGATGGTCGACTTGGGAGCTCCTCCTGGTAGTTATTCTCGGTAGAATGAAAATGGGGGAGAGCCTCCCCTGAACTTGTCAAGGGTGGCGTCTAAGTCAGAGTTGGATTTATCAATTCATCGAACCTTATCTTTACACAACCCGGCGTGAGCTTGTTGAATCCCACGCCGGAGATAACCATCGCTACGGGAAAATATTCCCAAAGACTATGTGAGGAAAAGTATAGCAGAACTTCCTCCATATCGGGAAAGTAGAAATCTTCTAGCCTCGTGATACTCATGGAGTCCATAATGATGCTAGTTTCGGGGGACTCCTCCCCTTCCTCGACATCTTGGTTTCTTGAGGCTCCTCATGGGCACCATCTTTTTTCTTATATTGCTTGAGGTGTCCATCTCAGATGAATATCTCGATGGCATCCTTAAGATGGATGTAGTCGTCGGTGTTGTGCCCATGGCTCTTGTGGAACCTACAATAATTGTTCTTGTCGGTCACGGGCTTGACGGGTGTCTCGGGATTTTCCTTCCTGCTTCTTCTCTCCCCCCGACGGGATGTCGAGGTCTCGTTGCTTTTTGAGGACTTGGCATTCTCTTAGTGCCTCGAGTCCCTTGCATTGTTGGCCGCCTCCTTCTCTTCATACTGAATGTACGCTTGAGCCTTAAGGAGGAGGGAGTCAAGGGTGGCTGAAGTCTCGATGCCCACTGCTTTTCAAAGTCGCTGTAGGGACAGAGCCCGCGCTCGAGAAGGTATTTATTTATGGCATCAGTTATTGAGACCTGTACGACTTCTTTATTGAAGTGCTCAATGTATGCTCACAGAGACTCATCTCTGCCCTAGATATTTGCTTCTAGTGACACCTTTGATTTTGGATGTTGGCAGGAGGCGATGAAGTTCCTCGAGAATATCTTCTGCAGCTGCTTCCAAGAAGTGATAGACTCGTCGGGCAGACTCTTGTACCAAGCCATGGCACCTTTCCTCAGGGTGGTTGGGAATAGTCAGCACTTGATCGCGCCCTTCACTCCTCGGTAGTTGAAGAAGGCGTCGATATCCTCTATGTTGTCATCAGGACCAGTTGTACCGTCGTAGAACCCCAGCGGGGATAGCTTCTCGAGCCCGACTGGGAGTCATGCTTCTGTAATTTCTCTTGACAATCGGCCGCGGGGCTCGTCATCGTCGCTTCCTTCTGGGGATGATAGTGGGGAGTGATGGTTTCTCCCTCATCGGGTGTCATTTCCTCATTGAGGGGAAGGGCTCCTTCATTGCTGTCTTGGTTTAGGCGATGGTGGTCGGCCATGTTCGACCCTGTGGTCGTTCTTTGTCTTCTTGGAAGACGGAGATCATTGGTATTTCTTGGGAAACGTGTGGTCGCGTTTCTTGCGGAAAGAAACGTCGTGATTCTCTCTTGTTGGTGCGCGGCCACGCCTAGGTAGTGATATACTGGGGGAGTCGCGTCATCAGTTTCTCCGAGGAGGAGATCTTGACTGTTTCCTCTCCCAAGCCCCCATCCTTTTGGTCTGCTGGAGGATGAGGGTGTTGGTCTGGTTAATGGCAGCGAGCAGTGCTGCTATGGCCAGGTCACCGTTTTACAGAATAGGGACCAGTTGTAGAATCTCTGACAGGTCTTCAACAGGGTTCTTGGGATGTTGTTCGTCCAAGAACTGATTGTTATCGCATTCAACATAGATTGAATCTAGGGACGCAGTATGGATGTCACGAACGCCGAAGTTATCCTCGAGATGAGGATGCTCTTGGCCTCCGTAGGTCTTGCACGTCGGGGAGAGCACGGTCTTTCCAGATAGATGGTGATCATCATGGTCGACCATGATTGAAGAATGAAAAGGATCTTTCATTTTCAGATTTCGGGGACAGAAAACTTGGAAGATAGTTTTCCACATACAGCGCCACTGATCTTACCGGTTGATCAGAACCTGCAAGTGGATCGAGGGATGATCTTTGACTTCCTGGAAAGTTGGGGAGAAAAGGAGGTTGTACCTGCAAGGCACTCAGGCGATCAAGTAAGTGTGGGAGTAAAAAGATACAAGCAGAATATTAGGGTTTTAGGTGTGAATAGTAAATATCTGGCCCTCACATGTGTGAGGAATTATATAATTCCCCATGACGCTTACCATTGGCCCCTATTTTTGGGCCTGGATATGCGCGTTTGCAAAAATAGGTAACTGTCAAGACTCAATCAAAACGGGCATGCGTGCCCGTAACTAGACGTTGGTCGCGTATAGCGGACATAACTGGTCGGGTGTCTAAGACCGTGGTCGAACAGAGTGTTGGACCGCTGTCATTGAGTCATGCCAAGGACAAGGGAGAATCGGGCCAATTCTAATCATTCGATCAATTCAAAACACTTTTTAAAATAAATTTATAGTAATGGTTAATACTCTCTCTATTTTCTTTTATAAACAAATTTAAAATTTTTAAATTTATTAAATAAATAATATATTTAAACTATATATAAATTAAATACATCAACTATTTAATAAATTTAAAATATTAAAATTTACTTATAAAAAAAAAAGGAGAAAATGGAGGGAGTACACTTTTTAAATCTTATATGTTATATCTACTCTTATCCAATTTCTTTAACTTTTGGTATAAATATTTGAGTGCATAATTGTTAATAAAGTTTACTATCTTTTTATAGAACTATTCAACTTTTTTCTTTCATACCATTAATTATTTATTACATAAAATTAATTTATTTATTTATTGTTAATAAAGTTTACTATTTTTTCATAGAATTATTTAACTTTTTTCTTTCATACCATTAATTATTTATTACATAAAATTAATTAATTAATTTATGCAATAAATAATAAAAATAATAAATATCATTTTCAAAATGATAAATAATATTTCATTAAATTTTCAAAATGACATCTAAAAATAATTGTACACACGCTTTGAGAAAACCACCTGCAATTAGCGCGGTAAGTTTTTATTATTTCCTTAGTTTTAAAATAATTGTATTTAAAGTTTTTGCACAAAAATTACGAAATACAATAATATTATTATAAAATATTATATTTTTATAAAATTAATTTTATTAATATATTAAAAATAGTATAGAGAGTAGAAAATAAACAGTATAATTTAAAAAATAATAGTAATTACTATATTGAAAAATGAAAGTGACAAATCATTTTAAAACAAAATTTATTTATTAAAATAATAATCAATTTGAAATGGAGAGAGTAATTATTAGTTTTGAATCATCTCTATCTATTTTAATATTTTAATTAATCCTATATATATATATATATATTGATAAACGTTTTATTACATAATGAAGTATGCTTGAATCAACTCTATCTATATATATTTGCTTCTCTTTTTTAATATTACATAATTATTAAATTATTTATTATTTATTATTTATTTATTTAAATTATTTTAATTAGTTATATTTTTCAAATAAATATCATGCTTTTATATGTTTAATATTATTAATATATAATAAATATATTCAATATTATTATTCACTACATATATGTTTAATATTTTATTTTTTTTAATTACATCATTTTATATAAACTATTACTTATATAAACCATTTATAGAATTTTAATATTGGATATATGACTGGAATAAGATATATAGTTGTAACAAGAGAATCAAGATATAAAGAAATTATTCAAATTGAGTAAAAAATCAAATAAAATTTAGTTTGAATAAAAAGTCCGCGATTAACTCTTCAAAAAAATATCAATAACTTAGGAGATTAATATCGAATTTTTTTTTTGAATAACCAAGTATTAAAAAAAATTACGCAAATAATCGCATTTCGAAAAAAATTACGCAAATAACCATGTTTCAGATGACTCCCCAAAGGAGGAGCCATCTCACTTGGCGCATCCTCCCATTTTTTAAGGGGAGGCGCCATCTAACTTGGCGCCTATGTGCTTAGGGCATGCCCTAAGCCAAGTGAGATGACGCCTATGTGTATTTTTAGGGCAAAATGTGATTTTTTTTTTGTCCGGTGCGTTGCGTATTGGATACAGGATCAACAAAATAGACTTTTTATTTAAAAAATAATAATTACATCCAACTGTATTACATTAAAAAAAATAGATTAAAAAAACAGATAAAAAAAACAAGAAAAAAAAACAGATAAATCAGTGATCCCCCGGAACCCGGTAATGACCCCCGGTTCCGCATCCCCGTCCTCGCCTTTCCCGTGCTGGGTGTCGTCGCGTTTCCTGCTGCGGCAGGGTCGATGGCCCAACGAAGTCAATGCGGTTCGGATCCATAAAATCAGTCAGATCTCCATATCTAGAAGATTTGTTTTGGTACAGTCGGTTACCCATACCCTCAAAGTTTGGTCGTGTTGGCGGTGGGTGGGGTTCCATGGTGGGTCTGTAGCATTGATCGTCTGAGTACGGTGGGTAGAAAGGAAATGGATCTTGGGGTGTTTGGTATTGAGGATGTTGGGTGGTTTGGTGATATTGTGGTTGATGGTAGGCTGGGTCAGTTTGTTCGTAATCTTCCGACATTCCCATATCAGAGCTAAGGCTGGATGTTGAGGGGCCCATATTGGGATATACGGAAGACTGAAATTGTGTGTGGGGTATGCGAGTGTGTTGGTATTGTGATTGGTATTGTGGTTGGGTGTGAGGCATATCGGGGTATTGGTAGTGAGGTGGTGATTGTGGTTGGCTGTGGGGCATTTGAGTGTAATTGTGTTGTGGTGGGGACTGTGGTTGGGTGTTTGTGGTTCTGTTTCTTCTTGGGGGTTGGTGGGAGGTTGATGGGTTTTGGGTTTGTTATTGGGGAAACGAGGGTTGTGCCCATTGTGTGCGTGGGTCAACCAAGTACCTTGGATGAGACACGTGCATTTCAGGGTTACTAACCGACCTGTACCAAGATAAATATTGATCCGTGTGTCGTATATTACCATGATTAAGGAAAACCGGGAATTGCAAGACATAACGGTGACGCCTCTGCCACATCTTACACCATTCCGGAGCGAAGTCTTTCCAGTTGGTAAGACCCTACTGGGCGTCGACCCTTTTAAGATGCCATGGGGACAAACAAGTTGGATCACTTGGTATCTCTTGATGCATTCTGAACTGCATCTTCACACGGTCGTTGTGGTGCATCTCCACAAAGTTGAACCGAATGATTGCAGTCTTCGCGGTCCAAATTGCTGCATCCTCTGGGTTTGGATCATGGCCCAAACCCAAATATGGTCTCCAGACGAACTGCGATAAAATTTAAATCAGGTTAACGAAAACGTAATGTATAAATAATTTAAATGAAGAAAAGTTTAAAGCTACGACGTACATCATCCGGGCCTAAGTGATCCAACAGATTACGGTATAGTGCGACATTGAATCTTGGATTCTTGCAGTAATCCATACCCCTCACGCAATACCTAAAGGAAATGAAAAACATTTTATTCTTAGCATATATTTGGTGAAGAGATGAATAGTAATAAATGATATAATTTGATGACTTACTTTGTTGCGTACGGGAAAACGAAAGTGTTGTTGTTGACGGGGTTTAAGGACTCCATCCTCCACCAACCCCAGGCTTGTAGTAAAAAAACGCACCCATAAAATGTACATTTTTCCTTGACTGCATTTTTGCACAAGGAACTGTATAGGTGGGCTAAAACTGCAGAACCTCAACTATATTTTCTTGTTTTTTCAAAATCTCTTAGTAAATGTAAATACATAAAATTTACACTATTTCCCGTACTTTCGGGAAATAAAAAGGTACCAAATAGTATCATAAGATAAGTTCTGGCTTTTACTACCCTGTCTTGCTCGGAAGAATTTTCGTTTAATTCCAAACTTGCATAATGACTTTTAAGCTCAGTGAGTAGTATCCCCTGACCTCTCGCACCACCACCTTCAACCATATCCCTGCCCAACAGTTCTTCACACTGAGAGTTGGGTTGTTGAACCGACCCGTTCACGGCCTTACCGTCGACAGGGAGACCTAGTAGCATGTACACATCCTCTAGCGTGATGGTACATTCACCTATTGGTAGGTGAAATGTATGGGTCTCTGGTCTCCACCTTTCCAACATTGCAAGAATGAACTTCAAATCAATTGTGCAGTTGGAGATCTTTATGACATATCCAAAACCTGCATATTTCAGATATGGTACGATAAATGGGTCGGGAGCCAGGTATTTGTGAGAACGGATTCTGAATATTTTGGTGTCCTGAGTTCATAATGTAAAAGGTGTAAGATTAAGTAAGATGAACAAAGCATTATCTGAAGTATGAAAAATGTATAACCAAAATAGAAACTTATAAATGCGGCAATGTTTTCCCTTGTGCCTCTGTGAGAATCGCCCATTGTTAGAAGAGCCATTGTTTAAAATGCTTGAGATTATGAAAGACTTATAAAGTGTAAGAGAGTATGAAAGACTTAGAAAGTGTAAGAGATTATGAAAGATTTCGTAGCAGAGAATGATACTTGTGTGGGTGTGAGAGATGTATGATATGGTATGTATTTATAGGCAAAAAAATTTGATATAGTGGTTGCTGGTGCTTGCATGCATGCGAAGTGTCACTCTTGCAGGAAAGGTGGCAGCCTAGGGGGTTACATATCTGCATGCATGTACAAAAATTAAAGGTGTCACTCTTGCAGGCTAGGTTGCAGCCTAAGGATGTATCACGATTAGACAGTAAGGGAGGCGCCATTGGACTTGGCGAAAGAGTACAAAAATGAAAGGTGTCGCCATCCCAATTGGCGAATAAGAGGTGTCCTTGATTGCAGGCTAGGCTCAGGCTACGTGACAGCCTTTGGGATGCCATGCCTGAATGCATGTAACCCTATTAGAGGTGATGGGAGGAGACTTACAAGATACAGTATAGGTGCAGAGTAGGCGCAGGCTAGGTAGCAGCCTAGGGGGTTACATATTTGCATGCATGTATCACGATTGGACAGTAAGGGAGGCACCATCGGACTTGGCGAAAGAGTACAAAAATGAAAGGTGTCGCCATCCCAATTGGAGAATAAGAGGTGTCCTTGATTGCAGGCTAGGCTCAGGCTATGTGACATCCTTTGGGATGCCATGCCTGAATGCATGTAACACTATTGGAGGTGATGGGAGGAGACTTACAAGATACAGTATAGGTGCAGAGTAGGCGCAAGCTAGGTGGCAGCCTAGGGGGTTACATATCTGCATAAATGTATCACGATTGGACAGTAAGGGAGGCACCATTGGAGTTGGCGAAAGAGTACAAAAATGAAAGGTGTCGCCATCCCAATTGGCGAATAAGAGGTGTCCTTGATTGCAGGCTAGGCTCAGGCTACGTGACAGCCTTTGGGATGCCATGCCTGAATGCATGTAACCCTATTGGAGGTGATGGGAGGAGACTTACAAGATACAATATAGGTGCAGAGTAGGCGCAGGCTAGGTGGCAGCCTAGGGGGTTATATATCTGCATGCATGTATCACGATTGGACAGTAAGGGAGGCGCCATTGGACTTGGCGAAAGAGTACAAAAATGAAAGGTGTCGCCATCCCAATTGGATAATAAGAGGTGTCCTTGGTTGCAGGCTAGGCTCAGGCTATGTGACATCCTTTGGGATGCCATGCATGTAACACTATTGGCAGCCTTGGGGGTTACATCCTTACTTAATTGAAATTTTTAGTCTTACGTTTATCATAATATTGATTCACTTAATCTGTCAAATCTTCCAACCTTCAAACGTTCTTACAATCAAACCTTCAAACCTTCAAACAATCAAACATACAAACCTTCGAATAACTCATAAAGTTCAAACATTCCAACCTTCAAACCTTACAACATTCAAACCTTCATACAATCAATAAACTTCAAACATTCCAACCTTCGAATAACTCATAAAATTCAAACATTCCAACCTTCAAACCTTCAAACCTTCAAACAATCCTACGCAATGGCCTCTGCACCATAATTTGTCGTCAAAGCACATTTCAACGGTGAGACATACATTTGTCCCACCGCTGGGTTTTTGTTTAGAGACACAGACAACATCTGATTTCTCTTAAACGGGAAAGCCAATTTCTCGTACTTCAAAAAATGATTGGAGGCCAAACTTGGACGAGGCCCGGTGACCCAGATATTTTATCAGAATCCAGTTTTTTTTGGAAATAACCAAGTAATTTTTTATAAGGTTGAAGTTCAAGATGACGAGGATCTCCAGAATATGTTTTCCAGCCATGTGTATTCTGGGTACGACTCTATTGAGTTGTTCATTATGCTGCGAGAGCCTCAGGTGACACAAGTGGTTGATCCTTTGGAGAATGAACAAGCTGAGGTAGATACAGTTGATGAAGAAGAAGATGATGACGAGTTAGAGTTTGATGAAATGGTGAATGATGATTCCGACGATGATGGCATACCTAGTATTCCTGCAAACGAAATCTACACACCACCTCCGCACATGACAAACTTCAACATGGGCGGAGATGAACCTTCTACTGACTTATTTTTCAATCCGTATATGCAGTCGGATGAAAATTTAAAAGAGAAGGACAAGATTCGTAACAGAGAGGAATGCATCAGAGCCATAAAAAAATTCCACATGCTCAACTCGGTTGATTTTAAGGTGGACCGTGTCAACCTGGAAAGGTACAAGATCAAGTGTGTCCACCCTGACTGTATGTTCAAGCTGACTGCATCATACAGATTAAGAGGTGACTGCTGGGTCATAGGTTCCATGACTACCCACACTTGTGTAAGTTCTACCCAATCACAGGACCACCGAAAACTTAACTACGATCTCATTTGTCAAGAAATCCTACCCCTGGTCAGCAACGACCCATCTTTGAAGGTGAAAACAATCATCTCCCACATCACCACGGTTTTTAACTACACTCCGTCTTACCGTAAGGCGTGGTTAGCAAAGACTAAGGCGATTGAAAAGGTGTACGAAAACTGGGAGGAGTCATACCAAGAACTTCCTCGCTACCTGAATGCACTCAAGACGTATTCTCCGGATACTATTTACGTTCTGGAAACAGTGCCAGCATACGCCAAAGATGGTAGTCTACTAAACGTTAACAAAATATTCAGTCGAGTGTTTTGGGCATTTCAACCTTGCATCACAGGGTTTGCATCATGCAAACCAATTATACAAATTGATGGGATTTGGTTGTATGGGAAGTACAAAGGCACGCTACTGATGACAGTTGCACAAGATGGCAACAACAACATTTTCCCCATTGCCTTTGCCCTTGTCGAGGGGGAGACCGGTGGTGCTTGGAGCTTTTTTTCTAAAAAATATGCGGACACACGTGGCTCCTCAACCAGATCTCTGTTTGATCTCGAACAGACATGCCTCCATTGAAAGTTCCTACAATAATCCTGCAAACGGTTGGCATGACCCTCCTTCTACGCATGTCTATTGCGTTAGGCATATCGTCCAGAATTTCACGAGGGAGATCAAGGACAAAACATTAAGGAAAGTGGTTATGAATGCGGGATATGCATTGACACAACCCACATTTAAATATTACCGCAACGAGATCTGTTTGTCAAATCCGGAAGCCGGTAGGTGGATTGACAATATTCCGGTGGAAAAATGGACTAGGTCATATGACAATGGCCAAAGATGGGGGCACATGACAACGAATCTTATTGAATCAATGAATGGGGTATTCAAAGGTATACGAAACCTCCCAATTACTGCTTTGGTAAAATCTACGTATTTTAGGATGGCTGCGTTATTTTCCAAAAGAGGTGAAATGTGGAATGTGGTGTTGCAATCTAGACAACTATGGAGTGAAAGCTGCATGAAATACATTAAGGCAGAAAGTGCTAAAGCCAACACTCATATGGTTATACAGTTTGACTGACACAGCCACAACTTCATTGTGAAAGAGACAATCGACCACAACGAAGGCATGCCAAGACAAGAATATAGGGTCATGCTACCTTCTCGTTGGTGCGATTGTGGAAGGTTTCAAGCATTTCGTATGCCTTGCTCTCATGTCATTGTCGCTTGTGCTCATACCCATCAAGACGCGCTGCAACTTCTGTCAAACATTTAGAAATCTGAAACGCTGCTCAACGTTTACAACAACAACTTTCCTTTGGTAGCAAAACCAGATTATTGGCCTGCATACGACGGCGAAATAGTGTGGCACAATGACCAAATGCGAAGGAACAAGAAGGGTCATCCCAAAAGTAAGCGCATCACAACAGAAATGGACGATCTTGACAAGTTGGAAAGAAAGTGTGGTTTATGCCGTCAGGTCGGACACAATCGCAAAAATTGTCCGAATCGGGCGTCTGCCTCGACCACATAAAAATTGTAATACATAAAATCTTTCCTTAATTATGTTGTAAACATTAGGGTTTTCCGTTAACAGATTTTGCTACAATAAATATTGCGCGTACAAGAAAAATTAACGATATTCCGTCTACGAAATTACAACAGTTAACACAATTTCATCTGACCCATGCATCATCAACATTACATCGCTGTCTGTTTTGAATTCCTCCAACCATACATTAGGTCTTCCTGTCGTATGTGAGGTTGTTGTTCGTTTTCGTTGGATCTTTTGAATTTTCCCCCCCTCCGCAATGTCTCCATCTAGCCATCGCATCAACTCCCGCTTCAGACGCTCCATGGAGTGAATGTGCCAGAATTTCATTTTCATCGCAGGTTTCGTGGCGGAGAAGATAACGTAACCATCTCTGCTAAAAATCATGGGTGACGTCATGACGCAAATAACAGAGTAAAAAATAAAAATACAGTGCGAAAAAGTGTGCGAAATTTCGAAGAAACGAACGAATTATTTATAAAACAACATTTTGCCCTAGTTTTGCCCTAGGAGCCAAGTGAGATGGAGCCTCCTCTCACTTTTAAGGAGCATGCGTCATCTCACTTGGCTAAAAGTGAAGGGAGACGCCAAGTGAGATGGCGCCTAGGGAAAATATATGGGTGGAGGCGCCAAGTGAGATGGGTCCTCCTTTGGGGAGTCATCCGAAACATGGTTATTTGCGTAATTTTTTTCGAAACGCGCTTATTTACGAAATATTATTTTAATACTTGATTATTGTAAAAAAAATTCACTAATATCAATTATTAAAAATCCATCCAAGAAAAAAAACCAGTTATTGAATCACTTTTCCATAAATAAATAACGTTTCAATATACTTTCCTCACTCTTCCAGTTTTTTTAGTTTAATGTATGATGGGGGGAAAATTAAGGAATGGATCATTGAAATTGCAAGGGGGTGAAGAAAAGGAGGGAGTCTGATTGGGTACAAATTGGAATGAAAAGAACGAGTCAAAGAAACCAAGAAGATGATGACTATGTAATTAGGATGTCACACGTGCAAAAGTAGATATTCGTTAGTGGAAAATAGATGAAAATAACATATATGAAATTGTCTAGAGAAATAAGGGATTAAATTGAACTTTTTAAAAATTAAAGAATTAAAATAAACTTTAAGATATAGATAAGGGATTAAAAAGGTATTTTATCTAAAAATACACGTGTAAGATATGTTTTAATGTTAATTAGAAAACCTGTGAAGAATTAGAACATAATTAATAAAAAGAACTTTAACACTAATTGTAACAAGAATGATAACCATAAAAAAAATTCAACCAGCTATAGAGCAACGGCCTCCTTAGAGAAATTAGTTTTGTTCACAACCCATAAGTTACAATTGTGAAAAACTAGGCATGAATTCTCTAATAATGGGATGATTCAGACCAACCCATCCAACTCCTTCCAGGAGACCACATGTGTTACTCTTATACTAGGAACTCAAGAGTTTTCTACAATCTTAGATTGAAATCCCTAGGTTCGAAATTATAACTAAGAACAATAAGGTTTGCAAAAGTTTGGGAAATAGCCAAAGGATTAACATTCAATATTTTAGGGTCTAGAACCATAGTGCGAGATGAAGCATTGCTTACACTATCGGACCATTGCTAAAATTAATATGAAGTAATGCCAGTAAATATAATCTAGAGAAATGATACTCGGAGGAAATCATAAGTATGAGAAGAAAGCTACGACGAAGGATCACTCTAAATAGCAAATATAAAAGAGTTTGCCAAATCCAGAAGGAGAAACTGACAAATAAGTCAATACACCTATAAAATTAAGGGAGAAATAAATCGAGTTGGAAATAAAAAAGAAGATAGAGAAAATTTTCAAAAAGTATGGGAACACAATTTTAAAAGTGTTGCAACTGTTTTTTAAATCAGAGTCGTCACTACTAGTTTTTATCTTAAGGAAGGACATCTAATAAGAAACCCTAATTCACAAGACATAGATTCTAAGTTTCAGACCTCATTAGACGAAAGAAAGGTGTTAGGCACATTTCATCTACCTTATTCTTAAGGATATTAAGTTTAGGTTTAGGTTTAAGTTTTGGGTTAAACAGGGTTTTAAATTTTAATAGAGGAAAAACAGTTTTAATTTTAATAGGGGAACTCGCCACGATTTTATTCGTATGCCTACATATCCTCTTATGAGGAATCAGAGTCTCAATTCGTAGTTCGTATGTGATTTGTGTTTTTTAGGGGTTGCAAATGTATTTTGAATTGCCTCGCATTTTGACCGGG
This sequence comes from Vicia faba, assembly GCA_948472305.1. Taxonomy (NCBI): domain Eukaryota; kingdom Viridiplantae; phylum Streptophyta; class Magnoliopsida; order Fabales; family Fabaceae; genus Vicia; species Vicia faba. Next base: position 1,014,007,805 of record OX451735.1, read on the forward strand.
TGTAAAGATTGCGGAATTTTGGACTAAACGCGCGATTAGTCAAAATTCGTTTGGAACCCTTTTGCAAAAGTTATTTGTTTAGATTAGTTTATTGCAAAAAAATAAGTTTAGTGTTTGTTGATATTTTTTAATCGTATTAATTTAAAAAACTCTAATTAATGCATGATTAAAAAATTTAATGCAATAATAATAAAATATATTCATGAGTTTTCTAAAGAAAATAATATTTTAATGATAATAGTATAATATTTGAAAATAATAGTAATAATTTACAAAAAAATAAAGAAAAGAAAAAAAGATAAAATAATAGTAATAAAAAATAGAAAAATTAAATAATAATCTAGGGGTGCGTTTTTAGTTATAGAGTAAAAGATAAGGTAGTGTTGGCTTTGCTTCAGTAATTGGGCACAAGGGAGGTGTGAAAAGTGATTGGGTCTAGGCCCAAAACATGTTTGAGAGGGGCCTGATAGATTGCGTGGGTGAGGGCGTATAGAAACTTATGGTGAACTCAGACTTATGGTCGTCCACTGGTGATCGACCGGTCATGATAAAGGGTATACGTTAACTACCGTAGGCACGCGAGTATTGGAATTAAACAGAATATAAGATTGTTTTTATCCTTAAGAATATCCTTATTCTTACGGATATTAGGTTTAGGTTTAGGTTTAAGTTTCAGGTTAAACAAGGTTTTAAATTTTAATAGAGGAAAAACAGTTTTAATTTTTAATAGGGGATCTCGCCACGATTTTAGTCGTATGCCTACATATCCTCTTATGAGGAATCAGAGTCTCAATTCGTAGTTCATATGAGATTTGTATTTTTTAGGGGTTACAAATGTATTTTGAATTGCCTCGCATTTTGACCGGGTGTAAAGATTGCGGAATTTTAGACTAAACGCGCGATTAGTCAAAATTCGTTTGGAACTCTTTTGCAAAAGTTATTTGTTTAGATTAGTTTATTGAAAAAAATAAGTTTAGTGTTTGTTGATATTTTTTAATCTTAGTAATTTCAAAAACTTTAATTAATGCATGATTAAAAATTTTAATGCAATAATAATAAAATATGTTCATGAATTTTCTAAAGAAAATAATATTTTAATGATAATAGTATAATAGTTGAAAATAATAGTAATAATTTACAAAAAAAATAAAGGAAAGAAAAAAAGAAAAAATGATAGTAATGAAAAATAGAAAAATTAAATAATAATCCAAGAGGTGTGTTGTTAGTTATAGAGTAAAAGATAAGGTAGCGTTGGCTTTGCTTCAGTAATTGGGCACAAGGGAGGTGTGAAAAGTGATTGGGTCTTGGCCCAAAACGTCTTTGAGAGGGGCCTGATAGATTGCGTGGGTGAGGGCGTAAGGAGACTTATGGTGAACTCAGCCTTATGGTCGTCCACTGGTGGTCGACCGATCATGATAAAGGGTATACGTTAACTACTGTAGGCGCGCGGGTATTGGAATTAAACAGAATATAAGATTGTTTTTGTTTTACAATATCGTCTTCTTATTTCTCTCACCTAGTTCTACCCCTTTACTTCTAGCCCTAGTCCTTCATGGCGGCGAACCCTTAATCTTGTGAATCAACCCACAAACCCTCAATCAAAATCAAAACAAATAACAAAAACAAGGAAACTGAATTGGTTTTACCCCTTCGCGATTCCAGCTTTTGAGTTCTTCAAGTATGTCTGATTCGCCAATCCTTCTTCTCTCTCTTGTTCGCAAGTTACGGTGGAGATGGCAGCGGCACGGAGTCACTATGTGATTAGGGTTTCAAATATTGAAACCATAATCACCCTTCTCGTCCAGTCTTCAACAACAAGGGGTTTTTTCTTTAACCTTTGCTCTTCACGATTTTGTTCTTCCTCCCGATTTTGTTCTTCAAGCTCTTCGACCTCCCCTTCCGTTAATTTTCTTTTAGCATTTATAGGGTTCATAATTAGGGTAGTTACGAATTTGTTGTTTACAATTTATTTTAGATTTAAGGATTGGAGATTTAATGTTTACTGTAATTGATTTAGTTGGATCTGTAATATATGATTCAATTTAGATTTGTTTGTAATTTGCATATTTAGATTTGATTTAATGAATCGAAATATGATTTTGGATTTGATTTAGTAATTTGTGATTTTTTGGAATGGATGATTTTGTATTCTTTTAGATTTGTAATAAGATTTATTTAGTTTTAGATTTGAACAGTGAAGGTTAGTTGGTGAAAGCAAGCGTTCTTTTCTGCTTGATTACTACAGTGTTTGTTTGTGGCTTTGGACCTTGCGCAGCTATATTTTTATTCAGCCCATGCGCTTTGCCAATAATCGAGTTTGGGGCTTGCGTTAGTTATTTTCTTCTGCCCAGCAAACACATAAACAAAATTAGGCCTAAGCTTTTCTTAAAAAATGATCCAACATATTTTTTCTTAATAAATAGATTATATAAATAATAATTAATGTTTTTTTAATGAACCCGTTATTATATAAACCCTTTTAATAATTGGAAAATAATTTAATCAGTAATATAGTTTATAAAGAAATGTTTTTATAATAATGAAGAGGTTTTGAATAATAATACCCTTTTTCTAAGACAATACTAATAAACAAATCATAAGTACATTAGTTTTATTAAAACCTTAATGGGCTTATAAATTGATAAAGATATCCCCTCTTTAAAAATGGAAATGGGGCCAAACAAAATGGGCTCCTTTCTTCTTACTAATAACAACAATTCTTAAGTGGACTTAATAATTAAGAACTTAATAATTACTTTTGAAATAGTTTTCTACATTCGAATCTCATGGGCCATTGACCAACATGCTTCGTAAATGGACCTACAGATACATGAGTCTTTCTAATTTAGAAAGCCCCACTTTCCTGGATTAAAGTACATCCTTCTTGTTGATTTAAATTCTTCTTAAAAAGTGGCCAGCAGATATTACTGGACCATCTTTAATTAAACATTTCTCTTCTATTTTTAATCTTGAAAATGTGATTATAGAGGTAGGTCAAATTTGGGGTACAACAGCTGCCCCTGTTCAATTATCTTCCAATTGAATAACGCGAGAATACGCGAGTCTCACACATTCTGATTGGAAGTTTATTGAATATTTGGAATACCCCAAAATTTGTCCGACAAACATAAGGTTTCGCTGATATAGCATACCCTTAAGAGTCTTGAGGAAATAGGCAAAGCTGATGATATATCGCTTACCAGGGTTCGACGATGAGGCATATGGTTTTGAGCTTGAGAGAACGATATTGTATATCTTGACTTGGCTTTGCTTATTCATCCATTTGGGGGGGGTGAATTAAATAACACTTCATAACGCATGACTGCTTGGAGACTGAGGCAATGGGTTATGTTTGCGAATCACTGCGTGGAGACTTAGGAAACGAGCTAAATTTGGGTTTCGAACACTGCTGCATGGAGTCTTAGGCAATGCTCTAAGTTTCGCGCATTACGACTTGGGGTCTAAGGTGATGAGCTAAGTCTGGGTTTCAAACACCGCTGCATGGAGTCTTAGGCAATGACCTAATGGTGAGATTCTCACATATTACTTCATGGAGTCTTAGGTAATGGGTGAAGATAGGGAAACACATCGCTGCATGGAGTCTTAGGCAATGGGTTATGTTGCACTGCTGCCTGGGGTCTTAGGCAATGAACTAAGTTTCGCGCATTACGGCTCGGGGTCTTATGTAATGGGTAAGATGAGGGGAATACATTATTGTGTGGAGTCTTAGGAAATGTACCGAGCTTCGTACATTACTGCATGGAGTCTTAGGTAATGAACTATATTGTGGAGGGAAAACATCACTGTGTGGAGTCTTAGGTGATGTGCTGAACATATCACGGTATAGAGTCTTAGGTGGCGGATCTTATTTGGATTTTGAACATTGCAGCATGGAGTCTTAGGCAATATATTGTACATTACTGCATGGAGAATTAGGTAATGTACTGAGTTTTGCACATTACTGCATGGAGACTTAGGTAATGCTACGTTGTAAGGAACACATCACTGCATGGAGTCTTAGGTGATGGGTTGAACACATCACTGCGTGAAGTCTTAGGTGATGGGTTGGATTTGTAGAAGAAGTGTTCTTTGGTGATTGACCCTTAGATAGCTAAATTGAGGGTGAGATTGTTTGTTTGTTTTATAATGCATGCATATGATGTCTGATATTGTAATGGAACCATGCGCTTATGTGTATTGAATGTTTGGTATTAATATGGAACCATGAGTGTATGTGTGTTGAATGTCTGATATTGATATGGAACCCTGAGTGTATGTGTATTGAATGTTTGTATATGCAAAATGTGTGCAAAGTGTGTGTATGCTTTAGAATGTTATAAAGATGCTTCCGAAATTCTCTCCTTTAAACCATTGGATTTGAATTACCAATTCCCTAGCGTTGTATGTCACGTCGTCGTAGTATCTTTGAATTGATTTGAATATGGTGAAAAGTGTTAGCAAGGATTTTGATTTTTTGTATTGTAAGTGCAAGCGTAGGTGTAGACGTTATGTATTGGACACAGACTTTTAGATTGTGAGCGTAGGTGTAGACGTGTGTATTGGACGCAAACCTTTATATAGTGAGTGTAGACGTAGGTGTAGACATGTTTATGGACATAGACGTGGATTTTCTACTTGATGTTTTTCTAACCAAAATGATTTTTTGATGTTTTATCAAATGCTTTTATTTGTCAATCCCCCTAAAATGATTTCGAAACAATATTCATAAGAAATAAGCGCAGTATTTTGTAAACAAGTCTGGAAAAGGAAAAATTCAATTTGAAAGATGAAAAAGAAAAGTAAATGCTTTATTGATATGTCTCTGAATAGGCGAATGTACAGGATGTAATTCCTTGAAAGAGGTAATTACAGAAAGTTCCAAAACTGTAAATGGAAATGAAAATGATAATTGTTATTGTTGTTCCCCCAATATCCTTTTAATAGCTCTTATCTCATTTGCTTCTGAGTCGTATGATTTAGACCCATCTCTCCCTTCGCGGTTCATAGTCGTAATTCTTAAATCACAGTCTTTTGTTCTTTATTTTCTTTGTATGAAATCCCTAATTTTTTCCTGGATCGCCCTTTAGGGTTTTCAATCCACCAGGATAGTTTTTTGTATGTCCCTAATTTTGCCTGGATCACCCTTTAGGATTTTCGATCCACTAGGACGCTCCTTTTTTCCTAAGTCGCCCGTTTAGGGTTCGAGCTTAGCGAGCTTTTTATACATAATATTTTTTGACTGCGTCTGAATTTGCTGGGTGCGTTAGTTCTTCCCCGTCCATTGTTGTGAGGATGAGACCACCACCGGAGAATGTTTTTTTCACTACGTATGGACCTTCGTAGTTGGTTCCCATTTACCACGTGAATCGAGGTGAGGTAGCAGAATCTTCTTGAGTATTAGATCTCCTTCTTTGAATATCTGAGGACAAACTTTCTTGTTGAAGGCTCTCTTCAATAGTAGGGCAATGTGCGGGCTCTTCAAAGTGTCTGATTATGATGCGTGGTTCGTTCTTTGGCCAAGTTACTTTGGACATAGCTGATAGAGTTACCAGAGCGTCTGCCATTTAATTTTCTTCTCGTGGGATGTGACTGAAAGTGATCTCTGTGAATTTTGCAGCCAATTATAAATCACGGTCCCGATATGGAATCAATTTTGGATGTTTAGTATCCCATTCGCTGTTGACTTGATATATGACCAGTGCGGAGTCCCAAAATACTTCGAGGTGCTTTATTCTTAGATCAATGGCAGCTTCCAGTCCTAGTATACAAGCTTCATACTCGGCGTTGTTGTTGGTACAGTTGAAACACAACCTTGCAGTATAGGGCTTGTGATAATTATTTGGAGAGTTCAAGACTGCCCATATACCATGCCCCAATGCATTTGAAGCCCCTTAAAACATGAGTATCCAATGCGCCCCTAGCTCGGGTTCTTCTGAGTTTTTGCTTAACTGGAGAACAACCTTCCTCGAGATATAGTCTATGCACTACAATGTCTGTGTCTAACCTTGACATGTCCATGTAGGACCAGGCAAATATATCCACGCACTCATGAAATAGCTTGTGTTGTACCCCAAAATTTTCCCTCTTATTTATCAAGACTTTTCTCACAAGATCTCTTTGACTCAAGACTGGTTTAGGGTTTGACCAGCTCAAGACATCTCATCATGCACTGATAACCCAAAATTAGGGTTTAGAATTTCACAAATATAATTGAACTATCCATTCTTCATATGACTTTCAAACATCATTATGGACCCCTAAGATTAATCATGTCAAGTTTCAAGCCTTGAATCACATTTTTGATCAGTTAATTGGACAGTTGACCTAAAAATCAGCTATATTAAGGAAAAAGTCAACCATGGCCAATTTACAGTAAAAATTCATAATTTTTTATCCACATCAACATTTTAGACTCATATGTATCATTTGATCAAGTTTGGACCACATTTCCTCAAGAAATTTGATCAAATCATCAAAAGGGCAAAATTGTCAAAATTAGGGTTTTGACTGAGAAAGGGTAATTTCTGATTTTTGACCTAGAAAATGACCAATTGGTTTGAATAATGATTCCAAGGGCTCAATTGCATCATCATGACCTAATGACATGGTTCAAAACATTACAAATCCATTGGATTGACAGATGAAATTTGCAGTCAACTGATCAAAAGTCAACTGTATACTGAAAAGTCAAACTTTGACTTTTTGGTCAAAATCAAGTGCCAAGGATCACAATTCATCAAAACATGTCAAAATGTGAAACTTTTTCATCAAGAAATCAATGATTGAAGATTTTGTTTTGAAATTTTGAATTTTCTTAACTTAGAAATTTTTCTAAGTATAGAAAATTTCTTATTTTTTCTCAACTTTAAGTCAAATTCTCGCCATGATACAAGATGATTCAAAGAAAGTTCCCAACATGAAAGTTGTAGATCTCCATGAAATATACAAATTTTCTTCACACATTTTTCCCTAAAGATGCTTGTATCTCAAGATATAATTTTGTGAATACATGCCCATTAACTAAAATAATTTAGTGAAATTTTGCCCTAAGTTAGGCAGGTTTTTGACCTAACTTCATGGAAATTTTTCACCTAGTTCCAAGAGGAATATTGAAATTCATTTCAAAGATGAGTTTTATAGCACATTTCAATCTTTCCAAAATATCCAAGAACTCCTTGAGATCATTTTTGATTAGAGAGAATCGAAGATAATAAGTTTGTAATTTCTCACTTTGATTTCAAGCCATTTCATGAAGAACAAAATTCAAATCTGAACCTATGCTGCCTAATCCTTGCTTTACAGGTCTCAAACTAGTTTCTCACTTCTTAATTTAATGCTTACATAGTTGGTAAAGCCTTAATCCAAGCATAAGAGTCTTTGTCCAAGTTTTAATTCTATAAATGGCACAAAATTGCCATTGCCATTTTAGAAAAGCATAACTTTTGCAACTTTTCATTCCTTGAGCATTGGACCTGTTTTCTCTGCACACACAAGTCCTATAAACCAAAGGAAAGTTGTCTAGGACTTGTACCAACTCCAAGCAGGCATGTACAAGCATGTAGAGAGTTGTCTCCTCACTTTTCTTAAGGGACAAGCAATAGAGCAAAAAGCCTACAATTGAGAAATTTGTTGTGGAGCTGACTTAAAACCTTCTTTATACTTATTCACAACCACATTGAAACCAAAAACACGATTGCTCAAGGCCAGAAACTCTCTAAAACTCCTTATCACCAAAAACCTGTCATAACTTGCAGTTTGAGACTAAGCATAGCAATCCAAAAATCTACTCGTGCGTTTCAAGTTCTAATCACTCAAACACTTAACCTACCTCATATCTAAGTGTTCCAGACCATCACCCCTTCACTGTAACTCCTCCTTCTCCATCTTCCATTTTTGTTTTTCAAGCTTGCAGGTTGACTTGGATAGGGATATTTAGGCACTTTCAAGACAAGGTAAAGATTGGAACATACTCAGGGAGGTCCAGACAAGCTAAAGGGATCTTCAGGCCTTCATAAAACTTACTCAAACTCCATTCATGATCTCAGCTGAAAGATGTAAGAACTCCAACTTCTATCTCTTCATACAGGCATCTATTGGTCACGATTTGTGAAGATAAAATGTAGATATCCTTGTGCTAAAACCAACCATGTTCATATATTTCATTTATATTCATTGTGTATAGAGAATTTTAGAGTGCAAATTTCTGTAAAAATTAGGTTTAAAATTAGGGCCTTTGAAATTAGTTTTGATCATTGACTATTAGTTTACATGAGTTACATGGTTGAAATCGTGGGAAAGAGTACTATCATTTTCATGTTGGAAGTTTCCATTTTCATGGAGAAATGAGAAAGATACAGAGGTTCTGGCCAGCTTGAGAAAGAAGATGAAGTACAGGGCAATGAGGCGTTATGTGTTATGTTTTTCTTGTTTCATTTGAACTAACAGATGGACAGCCACCCTAGTGGCAAGGCAGGGCGTTGAGAATGCCAAGGTCATGGGTTCGAGCCTTGGTGCCTGCCTTTTGCATATTTTCTCATTTTTTGCCATTTTTCTCATTTTTGCAGTGCTGGGCTTTGTTCCATTGGGCTTCATTTTTTTCTAATGTTTACATCCTGATTACTCAGGACACCCCTGGGCCCATACATTTTTATTTCCTTTTTTTTATTATTAAATACTTTTCTTAAATATTATAAAAAATCATAAAAAATATCAAAATGTTAAATATTTCATTTCTGTTTATTTTATTTTATTTTCACATAAAAAATATTTTTATTAAATTATATGTATTAACTATTTTTCTTAAATACATTTGTAAAATAAAATAGACTTAGGTTAATTTTTATTTTCTTTTTCACACTTGTAAATATTTTTTTTCTAACATATAAAAAGACTAAATATTTTCATAAATATTATTTATCATTTTAAGACAAATAACACACAAAAATAATACTTAAAGAACTTTATTTTCTTATGTTAGAAATTAGGGTTAACCACTTTTTAAGAAATAATTTCCTTTTTTTAAATATTATTAGGTTTAATTCAAAACTCTTCTTTATATGAAAAACGAAACAAAAATCTTTTTTCTTGCATATACATACCATTGCATATTTAATTTATATTATTTATTTAAATACTTGTACAAATTCTATTTGGTTGTAATAGATAAAATTAGGTTTATATTATTGCAAATCCCCATTCATAATTTGTATACCCCCCCCCCCCCCCCCTCCCATACAATATTGTAATAGCGTAGTAATCTTTAAATTACGCAATTTACCGCTTTCATATAACATGCTGGTAATTAGGATTTGAATGGTAAGATCAAAACAAATCAAATAGAAAACCCTAAATCCAAGACAAAATCAAGCATGAAAATAACACACTTGCACACAAACATACTTAGGGTTACTCCACTTGGTTGCCTTACACAAAAAATGGCCATATTACGCATGCGAAGTATCTTGGCAAAAACAAACAAATATAAGATCATAAGTCCCTCGATGATGCTATTCAAAGTTGCCTTACAAAATGATCTTGGTCCCTAAAAATGCTAAGATACTTTGCAATATTGCTAAACATGGTTATACGATGACCCACGCCCGTCCTGTTTACATCCAAAGATAGGGTTGCTTACCAAACCAATGGTAAGACAACAATATCAAAAGAAAAGAAAATGAGTAAGAAAGACATTTGAGTAGGTAGATTACTTATAGTTACTTGCTCCACTTCAAACAACTATCCTTGCTATTTTCAAAAACAAACACACATATTTCAAACATCTTACAAACCTTGAAAACATTTTCAAAAAGACAAACATCTTTGTATACATTCTTACGAACGAGAATCATTACAAAGATTGCCTAAACAATGACCTCTTTTACAAAATACTTTCAAAACCACACCAAGCACAATTTCAAAACAAAAAAAGCAAGTGGTCTAGCAAGTAACTAAGAGCCCATGGAAAACCATGGTGAAAAGGGTGCTAATACCTTCCCTTTTCATAATCTACCCCCCGAACTCAAGAAACAATCTCAAAGGTCTTTCCTGTGCTTTTTCACCTTTCCTTTTTGGATAAAAGAAAAGTCGGTGGCGACTCTTTCTAACCGCAACATTTGCGATAAAATGAAAAATCCTCAAGTCAGTTCTCTCACCGTATCACAACTTGATTAGTCTTTCTTTGACACTCTGCTCCAATATTACCCCTAGCTTGATTTCTTTCGAATCTTCCTCTATGCCCAGATTAATGGTCTCAATAGCCTCTTGATAAGGTTGTATGTTGTCGGTCTTTTGTTCTATTTCCCTTTCCATTTCTTCAGAAAGTTCAAGATCTTCATCACCTTCTTCTTCAGCTTGGTTGATGGGAGCATCAAAATTATATCGGATCGCAGCAGTAACATTATCGGTGGTTTTGGGCATGGATCTGCATGTTTATCATGTTTTGGTGCAGATTTTAGTATATGGACTTTGAAAATGCATATGAAAAGAAATTATTTCCATTTCTTTTTAAATTTAGAAGATAAATGCAAAAGAAAGACAAGGATCTTAATTGAAAACAAAATATAACTTTTATTAATTGTAAATATTGTTTGAAACAAAACGGGGGAAACCCTTACAAGCAACCCCTATGCCTCGGGCTTGACATAGGTTCTTTCAAAAACAAGAAAAATTACTTAGGAAAGAAAAAGATCCTTGGAATCTCCACGGAAGTCCAACTTTTGAGTTCTTCTCCTGGGGCGCATTCTCGGATGAAGTCAGTTTCCCCTTTGGTGTTGAATTTGTTGGATATCATCTCCACATGTCCGCCATGCTTTATTCCCTTGTTGACAAAGGTCTCTTGGATCGGAGGAAACCGTGTTTTACCCTTTAGAATAGATTTCAGTGATTCATAGCCCAAACCAAAGCGATTCTTCTTTTCAGGTACTTCTGGGAGCTTTTCCCAACCTTTCGAGGCATGACATTCCATGGATGTTTGCAAATCTCTCCACGAGGTTACCTTAGGCTTATTGTTTTTCTCCACCGGTAAAGCCACCATTGAAGAAATCTCCAGAGCTTGAAACAGGGTGGCTATACAGTCTTCATCGGCACTGATATATCTGTATGATTCAATGTGACTTACGAAGATGTCTTCTTCATTGTCAATTATGAATAACTTCCCTTCCACTAAGAACTTTAACTTTTGATGTAGGGTCGATGTAACTGCCCCTACCCCATGAATCCAAGGTCTCCTCAGTAAGAAAGTGTATGCCAGCTCTATATCCATGACTTGGAAAGTGATGTAGAAGATATGGGCCCCACTTTTGACTGGAAGGTCCGCCTCTCCAAATACCTAGCTTTGTGAACCGTCAAATTCTTTCACTATTTTAGATCTTGGCCTTATCACAACGTCATTTAATGTTAGCTTCACCAGACTTGAATTTGGTAGCATGTTAAGGGTAGAGCCAGTATCGGTGAGTACTCTGGATAGGCTGGTAGTACCAATTTGCATAGAGATATGGAATGCCTCATTGTGAGCTCGGCCTTGTGGTGGCAGTTCATTGTTACTAAAACCCATGTATGACCCGAAGGTTAGATTTGCTACAACATTGTCAAATTGATTCACCGTAATTTCCTCTGCCACGTGTGTTGAACTTAGTACCTTTATCAGAGAATCTCGGTGCGCTTCAGAGTTGATGAGTAGTGAGAGTATGGAGATTTTTTATGGAGTTTGGTGAAGCTGATCCACCAACCTGTAGTCACTTCTCTTGATTATTTTTAGAAACTCCTTTGCCTCTTGATCGGTAAAGTTTTTCCTTGGAGGTTCTTTCTCTTGACTTGCTTCCACCACTACTTTTCCCTTGTCCTTTATCGAGGTTTCATCTTTATTCTTTGGTGGTTCAGATCCAAAGACTCAACCACTTCGAGTCATACCCCCTGCCCCTCCTATATTTGAAATCACAGGTCTTTTACTTGGCGATGGCTCATTTTCTTGTTTCACTTTGTTAATGTATACGGCTGAGTCATAACTCCATGGCACTACTTTGTTGCTTTCATAAGGGATAGGTGACGGTCCCTTAATTATCATCGTGGCCTTTGGTACTGCAGATATTTGGAGAACCTTCTTTGGTGCCATCCCTGGGGGTTTTTCCGATTCTTCCCATGGGATCACTAGAGTCCTCTTGTTAAGATTTGGTCCTTGGCAAGAGATTACCAATGACTTCTTCCCTTCAATCGCTGCTACATATTTTTCTTCAGGGTATGATCTGAATTGGACTATCCCCTGGTCCACTAGCTTTTGCAGCGTTCTTTCAAAGGCTTCATTATGCACCAATAGGAACCCACATTCCCAGATGTTCCTTCAACAAGTTTATTGAGGCCTTTGCTTGTCTGGGTGCCCCAAAGTCAATGGCTACTTCAATTGCATTTATTGTCGGTCCATCATGCAGAGGCATAAGGTTTGATTTGATGTTAGGTTTCTCAAAAGTGATGTCTTGAGATTCTAACAAATCTTGAACCTTGTGCTTGAATTCCCCTACTTTTGATGGTGGTGGGACAAGCCCTTCGGTCTCAGCTTCTCTTATCTCTTGTTGAGCCATGGAAGACTTTTGGGGTCCTGTCTCTGGCTCTTTTCTTAGTTAGTGACCGCTTGATGCACTAATTGTTTGAGCTACTTCTACGAAAGCTACCCTGGGAATCTGATCTTGCCTGTCAATGATGTTCTTTAGAGCTAGAAGAACTTGACTCGGATCTCCTTTCATGGAACTCACATCACCCTTTACTTGGTCGAGATCCTCTTTGAATGCAGCCTGATTCTCCTCGATTTACTCTATTACATTTTGCTGGTAGGCCCTTTTTGATATGGAGGCCAAGGAGGTGGTGATCTTTTTCTACCAATGGTTTAACTGGAGAGATTTAAAAAAAACATGAGCTTGGGTATAAAATGCAGGTGTTTGCAAATGCATGCATGTGAATGAATATGTATGAACAAGAAATGGTTAAATTTCTTATTCACTTGGGTATATATTTGTTTTTCGCTTCTTTTATCATTTTTTTATTTGGTGAATAGCTTGAAAATAGATACGCAAACGAGATACGGAAACAAAATGCCTTCATTGAAAGTAACATGATTCAGATATTAAAAGATATTACAATCTTAAACCAAAACTTGTTTGCATGAAATTAAGCAAAGGGAAACAAATCTTCTAGGTGCGCTTGCAGACGTCTGCTCTGAATCCATCAACCATTGCTCGACAAAGCTTGAGAAAGTCTTCAGCATCCTTAGGATCAAGAGTATCCCCATAGTGGCAAGCAAACATCTTCAGAGCTCTTTCGTATAATTTCCCTTTTGTGGCTTTTATTTCAGGCATGTCTGGTGCATTAACACGGACAAGTTGTCTCCCTTTGGTATCCATTTTCAAAGATAATCACCAAAATCTTGATTTTATTATTTTTGTTTTTTACCCTGTGAATAAGACAAATAACAGTAACAAATGATGAATATATGAAATGTATGAATGCATGGATGTAGGGTTGAGTGACGGGATTTGTGATAGGTTTTTGTGACAGGTACCCTTATAAGGTAGATTCTTAGCTATTATTTATGGTTAGGGGTATCATGAGTAACACCAGAGGAAAAAGGCACAAGGGCCTCCCTTAGGTGAAGCCTCTTTACGGACCGAGACTTTCGTCTCAAATTCGTGAAAGTTCTCGTCATGAGATTTTGGGTTAAGGTCGTTACAAAGAGTCATGGGTGGAATTCCAAAGTCCTACTCATCAAGAGGATATATCTCTGATAAGTATTCCTTTTGCAGAATTTCACCGACTCTAGGTGATGTCGTCACATAAACTCGCAGGGATGATGTATCCTCTAAGCTAATAGACAAACCTTCTTTCTAAGGGTTATTTGAGAATATTTTTCTTTGAAACAAAAACCCGCCATGCAGCAAATATATAATGATAAAAAATAGACCAGAATAAATAAATGCAGTAAATAAATAAATAAAGCATATAAATAAATAAAAATAAAAACCAAAAATAAAACCTAAAACCTAAGGTTGAGGTCCTCAACAGAGTCGCCAGCTGTTGCGACTGGTTTTTAAATCAGAGTCGTTACTACTAGTTTTTATCCTAAGGAAGGGCATCCAATAGGAAACCCTAATTCGCGTGACAGAGATTCTAAGTTTCGGATCTCATTAGACGAAAGGAAGGTGTTAGGCACCTTTCATCTACCTTATTCTGAAAGATATTAGGTTTAGGTTTAAGTTTCGGGTTAAACAGGGTTTTAAATTTTAATAGAGGAAAAAACGTTTTAATATTTAATCGGGGAACTCGCCACGATTTCAGTCGTATGCCTATGTACCCTCTTACGAGGAATCAAAGTCTTAATTCGTAGTTCGTATGGGGTTTGTGTTTTTTAGGGGTTGCAAATGTATTTTGAATTGCCTCACATTTTGACCGGGTGCAAAGATTGCAAAATTTTGGACTACACGCACAATTAGTCAAAATTCGTTTGGAACCCTTTTGCAAAAGTTATTTGTTTACATTAGTTTATTGCGAAAAATATGTTTAGTGTTTGTTGACATTTTTTAATCGTATTAATTGCAAAAAGTCTAATTAATTCATGATTAAAAAATTTAATGCAATAATAATAAAATATGTTCATGAATTTTCTAAAGAAAATAATATTTTAATGATAATAGTATAATATTTGAAAATAATAGTAATAATTTACAAAAAAAATAAAGAAAAGAAAAAAAGAAAATATAATAGTAATAAAAAATAGAAAAATTAAATAATAATCTAGGGGGGTGCTTTTTTAGTTATAGAGTAAAAGATAGGGGGTGCAAAGAGTTAGGGCATGAATTCAATTCAGGCCCAGTAAGACTGGGGGTGTAGCGCTGGCTTTGCTTCAGTAATTGGGCACAAGGGAGGTGTGAAAAGTGATTGGGTCTAGGCCCAAAACGTGTTTGAGAGGGGCCTGATAGATTTCATGGGTGAGGGCGTATGGAGACTTATGGTGGACTCAGCGTTATGGTCGTCCACTGGTGATCGACCGGTCATGAAGAAGGATATATGTTAACTACCGTAGGTGCACGGGTATTGGAATTAAATAGAATATAAGGTTATTTTTATCATTTTTTTGCAAATCATTTGTTTTTGTTTTACATTATCGTCTTCTTCTTTCTCTCACCTAGTTTTACCCCTTTCCTTCTATCCCTAGTCCTTCATGGCGGAGAACCATTGATCTCGTGAATCGACCCACAAACCCTCAATCAAAATCAAAACAAACAACAAAAAACAAGGAAACTGAATTGGTTTTACTCCTTCGCGATTCCAGCTTCCGAGTTCTTCAAGTATGTCCGATTCGCTAATCCTTCTTCTCCCTCTTGTTCGGAGGTTACGGTGGAGATGGCAGCGGTGTAGAGTCACTATGTGATTAGGGTTTTAGATATTGAAACCCTAATCACCCTTCTCATCCAGTCTTTAACAACAAGGGCGTTTTTCGTCAACCTTTGCTCTTCACGATTCTGTTCTTCCTCCCGATTTTGTTCTTCAAGCTCTTTGACCTCCCCTTCCGTTAATTTTTGTTTAGCATTTATAGGGTTAATAATTAGGGTCATTACGAATTTGCTGTTTACAATTTGTTTTAGATTTAGGGATTGAAGATTTAGTGTTTACTATAATTGATTCAGTTGGATCTGTAATATATGATTCAGTTTAGATTTGTTTGTAATCTGCATATTTAGATTTGATTTAATGAAACGAAATATGATTTTGGATTTGATTTAGTAATTTGTAAATTTCGGAATGGATGATTTTGTATTATTTTAGATTTGTAATAAGATTTATTTGGTTTTAGATCTAAACAGTGAAGGTTAGTTGGTAAAGCAAGCGTTCTTTTCTGCTTGATTACTATAGTGCTTTTTGTGGCTTTTGGACCTTGCGCTGTTATATTTTGATTCAGCCCATGCGCTTTGCCAATAATCGAGTTTTGGGCCTGCGTTAGTTATTTTCTTCTGCCCAACAAACACATAAACGAAATTGGGCCTAAGATTTTCTTAAAAAATGATCCAATAGATTTTTTCTTAATAAATAGATTATATAAATAATAATTAATGTTTTTTTAATGAAACCGTTTTTATATAAACCCTTTTAATAATTGGAAAATAATTTAATCAGTAATATAATTTATAAAGAAATATGTTTATAATAATGAAGTGGTTTTTAATAATAATATCCTTTTTCTAAAACAGTAATAATAAACAAACCATAAGTGCATTAGTTTTATTAAAACCTTAATGGGCTTATAAATTGATAAACATACCCCCTCTTTAAAAATGGAAATGGAGTCAAGCAAAATGGGCTCCTAATTGCAATTTCAACCCTTTCTTCTTACTAATAACAACAATTCTTAAATGGAATTAATAATTACTTTTGAAATAGTTTTCTACAGTCGAATCTCATGGGCCATTGGCCAACATCCTTCGTGAATGGACCTACAGATACATGAGTATTTCTGATTTAGAAAGCCCCACTTTAGTTAAACATTTCTCTTCTATTTTTAATCTTGAAAATGTGATTATATAGGTAGGGGAAATTTGGGGTACAACAAAAAGATAAATGACCCTTATATAGTAAACAAGGTAGATAATTGACGACCCTGAAGTAAGGAAGATAGGAAATCAAAAATCAATAGAATGATTCACCTCGAGAAAATAATGATACTCAAGTGCACTTGAGTACCCTAAAGAGGAAAACTTCACCCTATCCCAGGAACTTAGGGCCACATGTAAAAAGAATCATGCAGAGATTTTTCAATGACAAGACTAACGCTTAATGTAATCAAATCACAAGGTCACTCACTCTGACTCCCTAAATCCTTTCCAACTTTACAAGAATAGAGCCTGACACGAAGATCTCACCCCAGGGTAGCGACGACCCAATGTTTTGGAAAAATTCTCATTGTTACACACTACCGAGCCTTAGCGGTAACTTTTCTGGGTCAACCATAGGCCCAATGATGGGTAGGCTAAATTGTTCGTCCAAAGGCACATTCACGAAAGGGTTGAGGGTTCAGTGCACCTACAACTATTAGATTCATACTAGATTCACTCTAAAGGTGGCTACCCATTGTTAGATATGATTTAATGAATAATCGTGTTCCACACTAGGAAACATGGGGCAGTTCTAACAATCTCCCATATACAAGGTGTCTCACGAGAGATCATTAAAAACCCTCCTGTACCACAACTAGTTCAGACACAAGACATGACTCGTCAATCACTTTAAGAAAGGAAAGGGAGCAGAGAAAGTCTTATCCAAAGAACCATTTCCAAAAAAAATGAAAAATTAGCTTTATCCACCAATTCCATTATGTTAGATGTCACTTGAAAAAATGAACTCATTATATGATTTCCATATAACCCATAACACATAATACCAAACTAAGGTTAAGTTTGTTCCAACTCTAGAAATAGACCCAAACTGTAACACTCTGTTATTCATTTAAATTATTTTAATTAAATAATTATGTGATATGGTGTTTTTGTGTGTTTGTGTGTGTGTTTTGATGAATATTGGGATGTGTTGTTATGCTTTGGTGGAAAGTTCTTATCTTATAAATTATAGATAATTAGGCTTGGGGTGTATGACTAATAACATAGAGACATAATGGTGTAGAGAGACGTCTAGTGTTTTAGTTTATTATTATTATTTGAATGACAAGAGTAGTTATTATATAATTATAATTAAAATGATTATTTAGTGGATGAGGGTAAAGTTGAAATTAAGATTTAGGGGTCCAAGGGTTAATATGGGGAAAAGAGAAAGTGGGAAGAACATAATGTGAAATTGATCATGAAAAGAGAGAAGAGTAAAAAAGTGCACTTGAGGCTAGAGCAAAGGACTTCACTGTAGGAGTTTAGAATCTTCAATCTAAGGTAAGAGTGGGATTCAAACTCTATAACAGACTGCATAATGATGGGTTATGGTAGTAATTAGGTTATCATGATTGCATATTATCGTGTTCTACAAATTCAGTTTTTGTGTGATTGAATGTTGATGAATTGTTGATGAACTTGTGGTTGATTTTGGTGAAATTGGAAAAGTTCACGATGTGAAATAAGTTGGAATGGTGAGAAATGTATGTGTATAATTTATGAAATCATGAGACATTGTTTTAATTGGATAATTGGAGTTTTTGGGGTTAAGGGGACTGCTTTTCATATTGATAAAATAACATATTTTTCACTGGTACAACAAAGTATCTGGTTACCAGGTTGAGGTAACCGGTTACCTGAACAAAAATTAACAAATGTGGATACTGGAAGTTGAAGTAACAGGTTACCAGTTTGAAGTAACCGATTACCTCAGTGTATTTTTTCGTAACAGAGCCTCTGAAAGGTGAAGTAACTGGTTACCAGTTTGAGGTAACCGGTTACCTTGCTGAAGCTGACAGATTTTCAAAACTTTAAAACTGAATAACTTTTGACTCGGGTGTCTGTTTGGCGCACTGTTTGAAAGATAAAAAGCTAAAAAGCTAAAAATATTTTCTATAATGTGATAATAATTTTGATGGCAGTAAATGATTATTTTAGTAGGAGGCTTATGCCTTGTGCGTCGGTGTTGTATGATATGTGATGCATATTGTTGTGATTGAACATGATCATGTTATATAAACAATTGTATGGAAGAATTGTGTAATATATTGTATGATGATGATATTTTTGTCCTGAAATGGTGTAATATTGAGGTCTTATTCCATGTGGTTGCATAATTATGTTGTCGCATGTTGGTGTTGCATGCTTTCATTCGTGAGGGCTTATTCCCTGTTGTTGGCCTGTATTGGCGTTCTGGTGAGAGCTTATACCCTTTTTCTACCCTATTTGGAATAATGATGAAGGATTATGCCCTATTGCTTCCCTATTTAGAATAATGATGAGGGCTTATGCCCTATTGTTGCCCTATTTAGAATAATGATGAGGTCTTATGCCCTGTTGGTACCACATGCATTGAGTCGGTGTCAGTCTCATTGCATTGTATTATTATTATTATTATTAATTTGATGTTGTATTATGTAGATGATGCATGTTAAAGATGTATTATGTAGATGATATATGTTTACTTGTAATATGTTGATATTGTATTTTTGATATGTCGAGTGATTGTAGAAAAATAATGTGGAGTTATGAGATGAGGGATGCTTAACTATGCGTAATAAATAACTATCTACTTGTTATTATGCATTCTTTTATATAGTTATGATATCTCACCCATTTTGTTTGAATGTTTCCTCTACGTGGGTAACGTGCAAGTGATCCGCAGTAGACGAAGTTACATGTCATTTATTTTGAGTCGGCGTCGTGCTCTGATACGTAACACTAGGGGGGATGAATGCTACTCTCATTTTGTTTAATTTAATTTGTTGACGGGGTCTTAAGAACTCTTGATGTTTGAGAAAACTTGGATTGTTTTAGTTGTTGGAGAATTCATTTATATTCTAAATTATAATTTTTTTCCGCTGCTTAATAAAATTTGACGTTGAACAATATGTTGTGTTGTTTAGGTTCATCTATTATGGTGTTATGTATCATTTATATTTTTCGGGAAGCCGCACACGTTTTGTAAGATGTGGCATCCTAATTATGATTTGATGATTTAATTTACTCTGATTTAATTTATAATTACACGGGGTTAAATTATTGGAAATTTATATTGATCTTGTACTTGGTACCAGACCCATTTCTATGGCACCATACATGATGTAGGCATCTCAATTGACAAAGTTGAAGAAGCAATTAGAAGACTTACTTGTAAAGAAATTTGTGAGGCCAAGTGTATCTCCTTGGAAAGCTCCGGTGTTGCTTGTGAAAATGAAAGACGGTAGTATGAGACTGTGCATGGATTACTGACAGTTGAACAAAGTGACAATAAAAAACAAGTATCCACTTCCGAGAATAGATAACTTGATGGATCAATTAGTGGGTGCGCGTGTCTTTAGTAAGATTGATCTGAGATCAGGCTATCACCAAATTCGAGTTAAGGATAAGGATACTCATAAGATAGCTTTCAGAACTCGGTATGTACATTACGAATATTCGGTAATGTCGTTCGGTGTTACTAATGTGCCGATGGTGTTTATGGAGTATATGAACCATATCTTTCACACTTATTTGGATCAGTTTGTAGTAGTATTCATTAACGATATTTTGATCTTTATCAAATCATAAGATGAGCATGCTGAGCATTTGCAAATTGTATTACAAGTGTTGAAAGAGAAGAAGTTATATGCAAAGTTGTCAAAATGTGAGTTCTGGTTAACAAAAGTCAGTTTTTATGGTCATATTATTTCAGGTGATGGTATTGTAGTAGATCTATCCAAGGTGGATGTAGTGTTGCAGTGGGAAGCACAAAAATCAGTTACGGAAATTAGAAGCTTTTTGGGCTTGGATAGTTATTATAGAAGATTTATTGAGGGCTTCTTTAAGTTATCACTTCCGCTAACTCAACTGACTTGTAAAGGCAGAGAGTTTGTCTGGGACATCCAATATGAAGAATTGTTTACCGAGCTAAAGAAGAAATTGACGCTGGCTCCAATTTTGATATTACCTAATCCCGAAGAATCATTTTTTGTGTATTATGATGCTTCTAAATTGGGTTTAGGTGGTGTGCTCATGCAGAACGATAAAGTGGTAGCTTATGCGTCGAGGAAATCGAGGATTCATGAAAGGAATTATCCTACTCATGATCTAGAACTAGCTGATGTGGTGTTTGTACTAAAGATTTGGAGACATTACCTTTATAGCTTCATATTTGAAGTGTTTAGCAATCATAAGAGCTTGATGTATTTATTTGACTAGAAGGAATTCAATATGAGACAACGAAGATGGTTATAACTGTTAAAGGACTATGATTTCAGCTTGAATTACCACTTGGGAAAAACTAATGTTGTGGAAGATGCTTTAAGCAGGAAATCATTACATGTGTCTTCTATGATAGTTAGAGAATTATAATTGATCGAATAATTCAGAGACATGAGTTTAGTCTGTGAGATGACACCGTGCAGTGTGATGTTGGGAACGTTGAAGATTAACAATGATTTCATGGATAATATTAAAGAGGCTCAGAAGTTAGAGGTGAAGTTTGTATACTTAATGGTTAGGAGTAACCAGTCTGAGGACAATGATTTTAAAGTAGATGCCCAAGGTGTGTTGAGATTCTGCAATAAAATTTGTAATACTGATGATGCGGAGATAAAAAAGATGATTCTTGAAGAAAGTCATAGAAGTAGTTTGAGTATTCATTCGGGGGCTACTAAGACATATCGAGACTTGAAGAAGTTATTTTGGTGGTTCGAATTGAAATAGGTTGTAGCACGGTTTGTGTATGCGTGTTTGACTTTCCAGAAGTCGAAAGTCAAACATCAGAAAATTATGGGATTGTTAGAATCATTAAGTGGGATAGTATATCCATGGACTTTATGGTGGGGCTGCTGAGTACTCCAAGAGGGAATGATATGATTTGGGTGATTGTTGATCGGCTAATGAAATCAGCTCATATTCTGATTAATATCAGTTTTCATGTACCAAAGTTGGCGGAGATTTACATTCATGTGATTGTGAAACTTCATGGGGTTCCGTTAAGTGTTGTATCTGATAGAAATCCAAGATTGACTTCTGAATTTTGGAAGAGTTTGTAGGAGCGTTGGGCTCTAAGATGAGATTGATTTTTGCATATCATCCCCAGACGTATGGTCATACAGAGAGAACTATTCAATCATTGGAGGATTTGTTGAGAGCTTGTGTTCTTAAGCAGGGAGGTACATGGGATAGTTATCTTCCACTGATTGAGTTCACTTATAACAATAGTTTTCATTCTAGTATTTGGATGGCACCTTTAGAGGAATTGTATGGTCGAAGGTGTAGAACACCTTTGTGATGGTATGAATCTGGTGAAAACGTGGTGCTTGGGCCGAAAATTGTTCAGCAAACCACAAAAAAGTGAAGTTAATTCAGGATAAGATGAAAACTTCACCGAGTAGGCAGAAGAGTTACCATGATAAGAGGAGAAAGGATCTTGAGTTTCAAGAGGGATACCATGTACTCTTGAGAGTCACACCGGTGATCGGTGTTGGACGTGCATTGAAATCGAAGAAGCTTACTCCTTGTTTTATTGGTCCGTATCAGATTTTTGACAAGTTAGGGATTGTTGCGCATAGGGTGGCATTGCCACTTAATATGTCGAATTTTCACGATGTGTTCCATGTATCGAAACTTCGAAAGTATATTTTAGATCTATCTCATGTGATTCTGATGGATGATATACAAGTGCGAGATAATCTTATTGTTGAGATCATACCTGCGAGGATCGAGGATCATGGAATAAAGAAGCTGAGGGCGAGGAAATTTCTCTTGTGAAATTAGTTTGAGGAGGAGTTTTCAGAGAGAACGCAACGTGGGAATTAGAGAGCAACATGCAAGAGTCTTATCTAGAGTTATTCACATCAGGTAATTTTTGAGGATGAAAATCTTTTAAGTGGGGGAGAGTTGTAACACCCCCATTTTCTGTTTAAATTATTTTAATTAAATAATTATGTGATATGGTGTTTTTGTGTGTGTGTGTGTTTGTATGTGTATTTTGATGAATACCGGAATGTGTTGTTACGCTTTGGCGGGAAGTGGTTATCTTAGAAATTATAGATAATTAGGCTTTGGGGTGTATGACTAATAACATAGATACATAAGGGTGTAGAGAGATGTCTAGTGTTTTAGTTTATTATTATTATTATTTAGGTAACAAGAGTAGTTGTTATATAATTATAATTAAAATAATTATTTAGTGGATTGGGGTAAAGTTAGAATTAAGATTTAGGGTCCCAGGGTTAACATGGGGGTAAACAGGAAGTGAGAAGAACATAAGTGAAATTGATCGTGAAAAGAGAGAAGAGCAGAAGAGTGCACTTGAGGCTAGGGAAAAGGAATTCACTGTAGGAGTTTAGAATCGTCAATCTAAGGTAAGGGTGAAAATATAACTCTATTCAAGGCTACATAACGATGGATTAAGGTAGTTATTAGGTTATCATGGTTGCATATTCTTGTGTTCTACAAGTTATGTTTTTGTGTGATTGAATGTTGATGAATTGTTGATGAACTTGTGGTTGATTTTGATGAAATTGGAAAAATTGATGATGTGAAATAAGTTGGAATGATGAGTAATGTTTGTGTATAATTTATGAAATTATAACACTATTTTAATTGGAAAATTGGAGTTTTTGGGGTTAAGGGAACTGGTTTTCGTATTGATAAAATAGCAGATTTTCACTGGTACAACAACGTAACCAGTTACCAGGTTGAGCTAATTGGTTACCTGAACAAAAATTAACAAATGTGGCTACTGGAAGTTGAAGTAATCGGTTACTAGTTTGAAATAACCGGTTACCTCAATGTATTTTTGTGTAATAAGGCCTCTGGAAGGTGAAGTAACCATTTACCAGTTTGAGGTAACCGGTTACCTTACTGAAGCTGACAGATTTTCAAAATTTTAAAAATTTATAACTTTTGACTCGGGTGTCTGTTTGACGCACTGTTTGGACTGATAAAAAGCTAAAAATATTTTCTATAGTATGATAATAATTTTGATGGCAGTAAATGATTATTTATGTTGGAGGCTTATGCCTTGCGCGTCGGTGTTGTATGATATGTGATGCATATTGTTGCGATTGAACATGATGATGTTATACGAACGATTGTATGGATGAATTTCATAACATATTGCATGGTGATGTTGTTGGTCTGGATTGGTATAATGTTGTAGGCTTATGTATCGTTGTTTCATAATTATGTTGTTGCATGTTGGTGTTGCATGCATTCATTGGTGAGAGTTTATTCCTTGTTGTTGGGCTGTATTGGCGTTATGGTGGGGGCTTATGCCCTATTGCTACCCTATTCGGCATAATAATGATGGCTTTTACCCTGTTGGTACCACATACATTAAGTCAGTGTCGGTCTCGTTGCAATACATTATTATTATTAACTTGATGTTGTATTATGTAGATGATGCATATTGAAGTTGTGTTGTGTAGATGATGTATGTTGACGTTTTAATATGTTGATGTTGTATTTTTTATATGCCGAGTGATTGTATAAAAATGATGTGGAGTTATGATATGAAGGATGTATGAATATGCGTAATAAATTACTATCTACTTGTTATTATGCATTCTTTTATATAGTTATGATATCTTATCTCTTTTGTTTTAATGTTGCCTCTACGTGGATAACGTGCAGGTGATTCGCAATAGATGAAGTTACTCGTCATTTATTTTGAGTCGGCATTATGCTCTGCTATGTAACAATAGGGGGGATGAACGCTACTTTCATTTTGTTTATTTTAATTTGTTGTCGGATTCTTAAGAACCCTTGATGTTTAAGAAAATGTGGATTGTTGTTGTTGTTGTTGAAGAATTCATCTATATTCTAAATTATGATTTCATTATGCTGCTTAATAAAATTTGAAGTTGAACAATATGTTGTGTTGTTTATGTTCATCTATAATAGTGTTATGTATCGTTTATATTTTTTGGGAAGCTGTACATCTTTTGTAAGATGTGGCATCCTAACTATGATTAGATGATTTGATTTACCCTGATTTAATTTATAATTACGCGGGGTTAAATTAGAGTGTTAAACAAACGACCTAACAACCTAGAAAATGGGTCTACCTGTCTAGGTAAGGCAAACTTCCAACGTAGTCACCTAAAGATATTGTATCAAAGTGTCTATGTGACGAGATAAACTTGCATGGAAATAACATTAACTCTATTCTTAAAAATAACCAATAAGGTGGTGTTATTTTAAGTTTACTTTAAACTTAATTTATTTTTAATTGGAACCATGAGAGGTGGTGGTTATAATAAAGGAGAGAGAAAAACTTATTTTTATTTTTTAATTAATAAAAAAATATATGAATGATTGTTTCTAAGAATAAAGATTTACATTCGTTTCTATGTAAGTTTTTCTCATATGCGACATTAAAGGAAACAGAAATCGATAGAAGCTTCCCCAAAGTCACATTACCCTTAAGACGTTTATACGACCTAGGAATCCTATCTTTTAAGTATCTTTAAGGAGAAAAAATAACCTTGAAAGGAGCTCAAATCTTCCAAACAATGGGCAACACCTAAGAAATTATAGAAGAGAGATTAATTTGATCTATGAAATGGTGGAGAACGGAAGAATAGTATGATTTAACATAGTACTTATCATCCTTATCATCGGGCCAAAACCATATACCCTCCTCGTTAGAGAAGATAAACCTATCAATGACAACAACCAAATTTTTCCACCAATTCAGATTCTTAAAAAAAATGCATCCTCCACATGATATTTTATGATCTAAGAAACTATTTACACTACTACTACCTAAGCTTCCCACTTTCTCCATGCACTATTACAAAATAAAGTAAAGCCTAGACAAATTAACACTCACGGGGATGGATCCTTGCCATGGGTTCTCCCAAAAAGAGGTGGAAAATCCATTACCAAATTTCATCACCCTCAATAAATCGGGCAGAGGCAGTGTTGAGGTCAAAGAAAAGGAGAGAAACTCCCTTCCATCTTATCAAAGAAGATCTAAAACTTGATGACCTACCTCCAGCAAATGAATAAACCACCTTATACCCATACCTAGTAGAAATAATGACGAACCAGACCCAATAGCTTTGAGAAATCTTTATCTCAACCAACTAAGAAAGGCCAAATAAACCAACTGTATATTCCTTTCACCTACACCTCCATGGGTTTTTAGCTTGCACACCTCTAACCAAAGAACCCAATAAATCTTAAAGGTGTGTTTAACTCCTTCCTAAAGAAAATGCCTCTGAAGTCTCACCAAACTTTTCTATACCTAGGTAGAAATTTTGAGAGATGAATAAAATGAAATAGAGTAACGAAGAGACAACTTTTACACCTAGATTGACATGATTATTATTTAATAAATTAATTCTTTAGAATATGTGTTAGATAAATAAAACAAATAACTAAAATATCAATCTCACCATATGTTCTGCATTATCCTAAAAACTCCCTAGCTCACGTTTTCCATTATCTCAAAAAATTCTCTAGCTTAAGGACTCATTTTTCCTTCAAATTCACCATTGCAGCTCAAAGATTTTTTTCGACTCTGACTGAGCAACATGTTCTGACACTCTTCGGTCCATCATAGGCTACTTTATCTACTTGGGAGACTCTTTGATTTCGTGGAAATCAAAGAAGCAACTGATTGTTTCCCGTAGCTCCACTGAAGCAGAATATCGTGCCATGATATCAACTGTATGTGAGCTTCAATGGTTAACAAACATCTTAAAGGAATTACAGGTTTCCTTCATTGAACCCTATCTTCTCTACTATAACAACGCTTATGCATGCCACATTACCACCAATTCTTTATTTCATGAGCGCACTAAACACATTTGAAGGTGAGAAAAACACAAGAAATGGGGGTTTGAATTGGGTTTTTAAAACAAAAACTTTTCTTTAAAAAATATTCTCCTTTAAATTAAAATCTTTTTTCATTCACTCTTGATAATAGCAATAAGTAAGAATGGGAAGTAAAGAACAATGTATGTTTATACTAGTTCACTTGAAAATTATCATGCTAGTCTAGTCCACTCGTGCTTGTGAGCACCTCTCTGTTTGTTATAACGAACAACTTCCTCCCCAGTCTGCTCGACACACGTAGATCAGATATCCAGGAAATGCTTATAAATGTTTCTGCACGTCATCTCATCCTTTCTTGATGCAACGGCTAGTTGCAGGCACGACTGCCTGTTTTGACCTAGTCCTGGCAGTTACATGTTTTTAAGGACCCGCATATCTAGGCCTAAAAATAGGGACCAATGGTCAAGCGTCGGGGGCATTATATAAACCGTCACACATGTGAGGGTCAAGTATCTAATATTCATCACTAAAAACCTAATACTTTGCTTGTATCTCTTTGCTCCCACACTTACTTGATTGTCGGAGTGCCTTGCAGGTACAACCCCCTTTTCTCCTAAACTTTCCAGCCCATCAAAGATCATCCTCTGACTAACTTGCAGGTTCTAATGAACCGGTAAGATCAGTGGCGTCTGTTGTACCCCAAAATTTGCCCTCCCATATTTTCCAAGAGATTTGTCAAGTCAAAGCTGCAAAATTCCCCAAGGGTTGCACAGTCAAAGGTCTCCTATACAGTCAAAACTAGGGTTTGTGTTCTGATCAAGAAAATGAAGTTTTCAAAGGCCTAATCAAGTCTCACATGCTTATAAATATGGTCAAGCATCCTCATATCAAGTTTCAAGGCATTCAGCTCAAAATTGCACAGTCAAAAACCCTAATTGCACTACAGTCATCTGTAGGGGCAAAATGGTCATTTGACAGTCAAAAGTTCAAATTTTTGGTCAACATATCATTTTGAAGCCACAAACATCATTTGATCGATGCTTGATCATGATTCTCAAAATTTGGCTCAGAACTCATCAAATTGCAAAAGTTTCCTTATTTGGACAACTGAAAAAGTCAACTGAAATTGACCAGGGCATAACTTTCACATGGATTATCATAAAAATTCCATCCAAAGCTCATTTTGAATAGAAAGACATTTCCTACAACTCATATTCATATTTCAAGTCCAAGAAATGCTCTCACAAAAAGTTATCAATTTCAACATTATAGGTCATTTTCAAAAGTCAACAAAAAGGGACTTTAGGTCAAAGGCCATAACTTGAGATTGGTAAATCAAAATGACATGGGACCAAAGCAATTGGTTAGAGGACTCAAAGACCTTTCCAAAATGTCCAAGAACATGAGAAAAGCTTAAAAATTGAGCAAGTTATGCCTTGTGGAAGTTGGGAAATTTTTGGATGTTTTGAAAAGTCAACATTACTTCAAATGACCTAAAATTGCTAATGGGCCCATTTTTCTTCCATGATTCATCATCCATGACATGTGCACGACCACTTGGCCCAAAGGGAAGTATTTTCTCATTTTTTTATTTATTTATTTGAATTTTTATTTATATTAATTCATTTAAATCATTTAAATATGTGAAAAATATTTAACCTAACCTAACAAATCTTTTTGTACATGTTTTAGACTCAATAATTCGTGCACATTCAAATTAGGAAAGATTTCGGGTGATTGGATATGATTTGTGCAAAAATAGCATGGAAAATATTTGGTTAAAAAGCTTGAAAATCAAATCTTCAAAAACCATTAATTCAAGAGATTTTGATCAATATTGTTGACCTAATGCACTCACTACATAAGCATAGACATAAACCTAATCATGCTAGAGGCGCAGCTTCTCAGAATACTCCATTGCAAACTTGAATTTTTCTCAAGAGAACTCAAATCTGAAAAGCACTTTTTAGGCGGATTCAAGGCACGAAACTTGTTCCATTAGCTTGCCAAGGTTGCCCAGAAGCGATTACAATCACAAACATCCATTCAAACTCCAAGAATTGGTAACATGAACGCAAGCTGTATCAAGAAAATTTCATAATCGTATATCATATTCCACGCATTCTTTGTGAAATTTAATTGTTGATTCATGTTTATTATCTTGTCCTGAAACTAACCAATGCATTTAATTGCATTTTTATGCTGTATATACGATTTCGCCATGACTGATTTCTAGGGTTTACAGAGTTCTAAATTGGGGACTTTGAAACGAGGAAAAATTGAAACCTCTAACCACCACCATTCAAACCAGCACGTTCAGACGAAGAGGAAACACCCCTCGTGCCCAATTTATGAATGCTTAAGAGCTAATCGCTATTTTCTGAAAACTGGCCTAAGAAGACGCTATGAAAACCGTTGCCTATATTGTTTGTATTTCAGGGACATGAAGAAGATGATGTGCTGGCCGGCGCTGATTGGGAGGTTTAAATTTCGCGCGTTTTCAAACCACAGACTTTTCTTTCTTTTTATAATATTTGTTAACTACTATATGTCAAAAGCGTTTGAAGTGGCTCAGTGGCACAGGTGTTGATTGGTGATGCTAGTGACCTGGGTTCGAACCCCAGGTCTTGACCTTCTTCATATTATTTTGTGTTCAGTAATTCTGTGCAGGCTCAACATTGAAAACCGTCATATTCCCTCATCATCAAGCCAGCCACGCGTCCCATGGAATCAGATCAAAGGCTCAGGATTGAGGAACACAGAAAACCCTAGTCAACGCGTATGTACGTGTCATGCAAAAAGTCAGAAGGGCCATGCTTAACTGGGCCAAATTGCTAAGGCCAAACCTCCTAATTTGGGACTACCACCCCCTTGGTTTGCAATTTTCTCAATTTCTTCTTATTATTTTCTTTTAATTATTCTTTTAATCAATTTAATATTTTTCATAAATTATAAAATACAATAAAAAATCAGAAAAGATAAAAAAATATAATAAATATTTTTATTTTAATATTTTCTTATAAATAAATGCATGTAAATAAATTTAGTTTAAATTAGGGTTTGCAATATTAATTCTTTTAATAAAAAATCTGAAAAAATGTAGAAATAGGTTTAATTAATGTTTTATTCCTTTTCAATTTTTCTTTTTCACAATAATAATATTATTTTATTTATTTTCATAATTAAAATTGTACATAAAAAATTTTAGGCTTAATTTAGGTTAAATTTTAATATTTTCTTAAATTAAAATAAAGTAGAATTAGGGTTAGTAGTTAATTTTAATTAATTCTTTCTTTTTTCTATTAAATCTTAAAATACATAAAAATACCAAAAAAAACAAAAACAATTTCTTTTCTTAATTAATTTCCTCATTAATTTTAATTTTTTGCAAAAGGGTCCAACGCCCATGTTCTTAATTTCTTATTCGTTCGCATATTTATTTTATTTCGCTTAAATAATTATGTACCTCTCCCGAAGCCTTGTAATTACTTCTCGCACTTTTCAATTTCTTATTTTCTTTGCTTTATTTATTTTCTGTCAAATCGGGCCCTGGTTAATTTTGGCGATGTGGACCCGCGCCATTTGTAATAGCTTTAGATTTACTTTTCCTCGCAACTTTTAACTGTTAAACAAAGCATGCAAGAATGAATGGCCATAATAAAAACAAGCGTAGAACACCAATGAACATGACAAGACAAAAATAACTGAAAACAACACACAAATCGCACACACCACCCCTAGGGTACGCCTCACTGTTGCCTTGCCTCGAAAAGTGATCGTCGAGTAGAGGATGTCTTAGTAAGTCCTCATGATCCGGGAACCTGGCATGAGGGTAGCTTCTAAGGTGTCTTCCCATTGCTCTGGTGATCACCATGTCCCGAACCTCGAATTGACCCGAACACCTCCAACGGTGGTGCTACCTACCTCTCAATGGTGGGATGGCACTACTTTAAAGGACATTTACACAGACGGATTACTTAGGGTAGGTAGACGACTCTAGATACTTGCTCTAATTTCAAAACAAATCAAAAATACATTTCACACCGACACTTTTCAAAAAGCTTTCGAAATCAACTTTTCAAACACTCTTGAGGACTGATACAAGAGTCGAACTGAAATTTTAAACGAAACTTTTTCAAACCCACTCACACTTGAAAAGCAAACAAACATTTTTGAAAACACAATGAGCAAGTATCTAAGAGCCCATGGATAACCATGGATAGAAAGGGTGCTAACACCTTCCCTTTCTATAACCTACCTCCCGAACCGAGAGCAATCTCTATAAGGAATTTTTCTGTGCTTTTGTCCTTTCCATTTGGAGAAAATAAAAGACGGTGGCGACTCTTGCTTCCGCGACATTTCACGAACCAGCGTTAAACAGTCAGTTCCAGATCCACCGATCACAGAACTGGCGACTCTGCTGGGGACCAAACTTAAAGTGAGGTGTACCTTAGGGTAGTTCATAACTATGTTTTCAATTGTCTTCTTTGCTTGCTTTATTATTGTGGGTTGCTTGGGAGTTCTATAGATCCTAACCCGGATCTGGGGGATACCTTTCTTAGAAAGTAGCAACAAGGCTGTGAGGGAACTGTGCGGGGTATACCGACATGGTTGAAACAGTCTGCTACGTTGATGTGGCACTTTGGTGTGTACCGGTAACCCTTGAGTTCAGTCAAGGAGAGTACGGGGCCTCCGCGTGGTGTCATGAAGCATCAACAGACCTTAGGAACCTTAATTGAACTATCTTGGCCTCTTTAGGGTAGTGAGATAACTGACTTTGGTGCAGTCCGAGGTTGGTTGATACTCGATACTACACTCAATTGAGGGTTGCTTTCCTGGAATATTTCGGTCGCCAGTTCAGTGGCTAAATCGAAACGATGAACAATGAAAGCGATCCCGTGATATTGGGACCCTTAGAACCCGGTTACTTCTGATAGGATAGGTTGAGCCCACCAACTTCAAGAGGGTACTACCCAGACCCCATGCTGGCCTAAACTCTAAGGGCTTCTCTTGTGTGACTTGTGTGCCTTCGTACTTGACTACTTGCATGCTTTATCTGACACATGAACTACTTACAGGTTTTGTTTATAGTCCTTAATTGGGACTCATAACAGGGTTTACTAAGTTTCTTGCAGGTTTTGTTTTTAGTCCTTAACTAGGACTCATGACAGGTTTTACCGAGCTTCTTGCAGGTTTTGGTTTGCAGTCCTTCACTGGGACTCATAACAGGGTTACATACATTACCCCATGCATAGCATGACATCATACCATTGCATACATCCTAACCCATTTCAAGGATCTCAAGGGCTTGTGATGCAGGTCATGATGAGCCAGCAAGGGGCAAAGGGGATTTATTTTCCTCTAGCCAAGGTTGTCAGGGGCTATGACCCACTCGATATGGTGAGCTCTGACTCCTGAAGAAGGTTCCCTTAACCAAGGTTGTTTGGAAATCAAAACCAGACATGATGACTAAAGTCAGGGGCTACGACCCACTTGATATGGTGAGCCTTTGACCCTCGGAAGAAAGACTCTCAACAAATATGAAGTTCTTTCAATCAAGTTACCGGACCCGAGTTCTAACAAACTTCTTGTTTACCCCGCGAGATCCTTGAAAACATTGCATGCATATCATACACATCATTGCATAGCAGGTATCCTTGTTGCAGGTCACTTACCCTTCTCGCTGTTTATTTCAGCAATGGCTTCCCAACAAGGTAACCAGGGTCTTCATGCTCAAGAGACTCAGTTCAGGGAAATCTTCCTAGGTCTATCCAAGGGGCAGGAAGAGTTGAGGGCACTCCTCATGGGGAATCTGATCAGAAAGAGTCCTGAAGATGACAAGGACGAACAACTGAAACGTCTACAAGCTGAGGTAGACACATTGAAAACCCAGATGCTGGGGCAAAGGGCCCTCATTCAAGGTTTAGCTCAGGAGCAAAGAGAGCTGAGAGCCATGATCAGTCAGCTTCCTCAAGGCATGAAGCAACCAGCCCAAATCAGGGACCAGGTCATGGAACAGCTTCCAAGAAGGCAAAGGTCGGGTCCAATGAATAGACTTCTCCGAGTTGCTACTACTTCACAGGTCCAACAACGACCTCGCCAAGAACGGCGGGTTGATCAGAACAGGTCAGATGAGCCTAAAAGACAATTCACCAACATCAACATTGCATGGTCGCGAGCTTTGCAGCACATGTTAAGGATGAACCTGATTGCGGTGATCAACCCTCCTGCAAATCCAAAAACTTCCTCTCCAAACTACAACCCAGAAGCAAGGTGCGCTTACCATTCTGGTAGCCCGGGGCACGATACTGAGGACTGTTGGGCACTAAAGTACAAGATTCAAGGCATGATCGACGCTGGAGAGATTCAGTTTGAAGTGCCCGAGACTTCCAACATGATCACTGCTCCCTTGCCAAAACATGGCTAAGACTGAAAAGACTTTTGTTCATTCGAATGTTCAAGTTGCAATTTTCTTTTGTTCAAACATTTACTCATTGTTAAAACATTGTTATTTCATTAATGCATCGCTTATGTCTATTTTGAATCAATATATTCGTATTCACTATACGCAAATTATTTTCATATTTTTTCTGATGATCAACTCTCAATCAATAATTCTAAGCCTCTTGAGGGAGGATGACGAAAACGATACCACGATCTTTACAGTATGCTTTTGAACAGACCCCGCTGATGAGGTACAGGCATTGTTTCAATTCCTAAACACTGGAGTTATAAGGAAGATAATCCCTCGTCAACCCATCTGAGCCAAAGAAGTAGGAGTTTTTCTTTTCGAAATTTAAAACCCTTAATCATAACCTGGGGTAGGGTAGTCTTCTCAGTTGATCCAAGTGCATAACGAATGACACCAAAAAAGGTCCTTACAAAATGAAGGAAGACAGTGATGGTTCCGAATATTCAATAAAGAAAGGCAGTCATTACTTCTCAAATTAAAAAAACCCATTAAGTCAAAACCCATGAAGGAGACTTATAAAACTGGGGCATCCCGCTGACTGTAATTCCAAAAAAGGAAACAGTTCAGGCAAAAAAGAAAGGGATAATTAAATCAAAAAGAAAGAGGTCCTACAAATCCTCAACAACAAAAAAAAGGAATGACTGCCTATTCAAAATAAACTGTCAAAGTCCGAATCATCACCGGAAAATCAGAGCAAAGACTCAAACAAGGTCTAATGTATGATCAACTGAGCTTAGGTTTGGAGAACATCACGAAGAGCGGGTGGGTACAAATAATTTGAGCCTTTATCCTTTGTTTCTTGAACCATGAACCAGGCCACGTTATAACCCTTAAAAGTCCTAGCTGAAGCATGGGTTAGTTCGAAAGCATACTGTTACAAAAGGTATCCTGACTCCTTAAGGCTTACGGTAAATACGGAGTTGACATCACGTTTTACAAACATTCATTTGTTTTATGAAAAAGAATGCATTTTCAAAATTTTCAAGACAGACATAGGCTTTGCATTTTTAGCGTAACTTTGTTTGCATATGACTTTTTGTTTGAACAGCAGGAAAATTCGCACGATGAATACCTAGTGAACAAAAGCACTTTCAATCAAGGGGCATGGCATGACCATGGTCCATCATCTGGGGCAATCCAATCAAGATTCGGAGAATCTCTCAAAGGCCAAATAGCCTGGGGCAAATCTCCGCCTGAGTCACTTGGGGCATTCCAACAACGAATCTTGTCTGATCAAACACCTTCTGGTGGCATGACAAAATACTTCTAACAAGGGGCAACTCCCTAACATTCTGAGAACATGGACATAGTCGAAAAGATACTACGCAAAATCAAAGACCCGCTAGGCTGACATGCCTAGGAAAAAATAAGGGCTTCCCGGCGAACCAAAAGGGTTCGGGCAAAATAAGGGATGAAATGAAGAAAAATCTGTACACCTGGCAAGTCGAAAACCTGAAAAGGCGGCTTGGGCAAAAATGGGTATCCCGGTGGACTGAAAACCCGAAAGGGCAGTCCAGGCAAAAGTTAGGGATCAAAGCGTACGACTATGTCCTGCCATTTTGTCACCTGCCAACCCGAAGAAGGTTGGTCCATCAACAACTATCAGCACCCCACAGGTGCCTTCTCCCATAGAAACAGGGGCAATGATGAGCCGTCCAAGCGATCTAATTGCTCTGTCCTCCAAGGTACCAAGGTAGGTTCAGCTGAAGAACATGACCAGTACATCTCAATTCCCCAGAGAGTAAGTCAGCAGTCAGTGCATTCTTCTCCAAGCAGAGTTATCAAATCTTAAGGAAGTTGGGAATCCTCTAGCAGATAGCAACTTTCCCCAGCAGCATACACGTATTCATAACGAGCATCCCCGGCAGTTTTGGTCTAAAGATTGTTCCCCAGCGGCATATCAACATTCAAAGGAACCACTTCCCCCGTATATCAAAACTTCCCAGAAGAGTCCAATCCAGGAGAAATGGAATTCATCTCCCCCAAGCAGTAAGCTTATCCCCAGTAGATTCTGGAAGCTTATCCCTCGCAGAACACGAACGCGTCGTCCGGCTTAATTTAAAGAGTTATTTCCTTAATAGGATATAACTGGGTTATCCTCAGCCAAAAGCCACGGAAAGAGCGCCGTCGACAAAGTCTTCCTATCCCCAGCGAAGTCTGTCAATACTTCCAATACAGCAAAGATATCATCAGCAAATTATTATCAACATTTAGCAAAGCATCCCCCTTCCCACAGAGTGTCACTCCCCAGCATGGCCGCTAGAGTATTTTTCTCCCCGTAGAATCTTCCATTCGCCAAGTTTATTCCGCAACGGAGTCATCTTCTCTTACCGGTATTCTTGCAGTTATCATCCCCAGCGGAGGCAAAATCTATTCTTCAAATATCAACCCAGGATACGACTTCCCGGCACTCGTCAAGGATTTACTTTCCTAGACGAAAATATACATTCCTAAACATCCCATAAATCATTATAGCATGCATAGACGCATCATATCATACAAATCTCATTTATGTTGAGAACATCATTGCTTGATCCATATCATGCATTGCATATGACTGACCTTTACCTTTCAGGAAAGATGCAGTTGAAATTCTCAATCATATTTCAAGACCTAGACCGGTTCAGTTAATCGACTCAAAAGATTTCTTATCCAGTCCAAGGCCTTCTCTAGTCCAGCTAAATCGACTCCCAACAGATTTTGCTGATGAAGACTCAGCAGAAGTTATTCCAGATTATATTTTCCTATTGTTTCCCTCTCCGACGGTGAGTGAGGTGATAATTTTCAGATGTTTCCCTCTTCAACAGTGCGTGAGGTGATAGTCTCATATGGTCCCCTCTCCGACGGTGAGTGAGGTAATAATTCCTTTTCAGATGTTCCCCTCTCCGACGGTGAGTGTGAGGTGATAGTCTCCTATGGTCCCTCTCCGACGGTGAGTGAGGTGGTAATTCCTTTTCAGATGTTTCCCTCTCCGACGGTGAGTGAGGTGATAGTCTCCTATGGTCCCCTCTCCGACGGTGAGTGAGGTAATAATTCCTTTTCAGATGTTCCCCTCTCCGACGGTGAGTGTGAGGTGATAGTCTCCTATGGTCCCCTCTCCGACGGTGAGTGAGGTGGTAATTCCTTTTCAGATGTTTCCCTCTCCGACGGTGAGTGAGGTGATAGTCTCCTATGGTCCCCTCTCCAACGGTGAGTGAGGTGGTAATTCCTTTTCAGATGTTCCCCTCTCCGACGGTGAGTGTGAGGTGATAGTCTCCTATGGTCCCCTCTCCGACAGTGCGTGAGGTGGTAATTCCTTTTCAGATGTTTCCCTCTCCAATAGTGCGTGAGGTGATAGTCTCCTATGGTCCCCTCTCCGACGGTGAGTGAGGTGGTAATTCCTTTTCAGATGTTTCCCTCTCCGACGGTGAGTGAGGTGATAGTCTCCTGGTCCCCTCTCCGACGGTGAGTGAGGTGATAATTCCTTTTCAGATGGTCCCCTCTCCGACGGTGAGTGAGGTGGTAATTCCTTTTCAGATGTTTCCCTCTCCGACGGTGAGTGTGAGGTGATAGTCTCCTATGGTCCCCTCTCCGACGGTGAGTGAGGTGGTAATTCCTTTTCAGATGTTTCCCTCTCCGACGGTGAGTGAGGTGATAGTCTCCTATGGTCCCCTCTCCGACGGTGAGTGAGGTGGTAATTCCTTTTCAGATGTTTCCCTCTCCGACGGTGAGTGAGGTGATAATTCCTTTCCAGATAGTTCCCTCTCCGACGGTGAGTGACGTGATAATTCCTTTCCAGATAGTTCCCTCTCCGACGGTGAGTGAGGTGATAATTCCTTTTCTTATGATTCCCTCTCCGACGGCGAGTGAGGTGATTCCTTTCAGATTATAATGACCTATGGTTCTCTTCCCGATACTGCAAAGATGGTAATTCCCGCTAAGATTTTTCTCAACGAGCGTTGTTGAAGTTAAAGTCGCCCAAGATTCTCTTACCATTCATGCTAAGGTGGTAACCATCCCTGGTTCAGTCATCATCTTTTAAAGCTCCAGACTCAGCTCCTGTAACCAGTCAGGACATATCTACGCCAAGCATCTGAAATCAGCTCCTGCAACGTGTCAGGTACTCTTTTTTCTTTTTGCAGGTATGCAGGTTCTCGCTAAGGAATCTCTTACGCAATCAACATCCAGATGGCATCTATAAGCCCATCACCCTATTCATCAATCCTCTAAATGGCATCTATAAGCCCATTCCACCATCACTGCTACTATGTGAGCGCAAATTTCTGGGCACTCTAGTGTTCAATCATCTTCCACCTTCGGATTACGAAAGGCACGTCAGCCAATCTGCATCCTCAGGTCTAAGAAGATTTAACAGGGGCAACTGTTGTACCCCAAAATTTGCCCTCCCATATTTTCCAAGAGATTTGTCAAGTCAAAGCTGCAAAATTCCCCAAGGGTTGCACAGTCAAAGGTCTCCTATACAGTCAAAACTAGGGTTTGTGTTCTGATCAAGAAAATGAAGTTTTCAAAGGCCTAATCAAGTCTCACATGCTTACAAATATGGTCAAGCATCCTCATATCAAGTTTCAAGGCATTCAGCTCAAAATTGCACAGTCAAAAACCCTAATTGCACTACAGTCAACTGTAGGGGCAAAATGGTCATTTGACAGTCAAAAGTTCAAATTTTTGGTCAACATATCATTTTGAAGCCACAAACATCATTTGATCAATGCTTGATCATGATTCTCAAAATTTGGCTCAGAACTCATCAAATTGCAAAAGTTTCCTTATTTGGACAGCTGAAAAAGTCAACTGAAATTGACCAGGGCATAACTTTCACATGGATTATCAGAAAAATTCCATCCAAAGCTCATTTTGAAGAGAAAGACATTTACTACAACTCATCTTCATATTTCAAGTCCAATAAATACTCTCACAAAAAGTTATCAATTTCAACATTATAGGTCATTTTCAAAAGTCAACAAAAAGGGACTTTAAGTCAAAGGCCATAACTTGAGATTGGTAAATCAAAATGACATGGGACCAAAGACATTGGTTAGAGGACTCAAAGACCTTTCCAAAATGTCCAAGAACATGAGAAAATCTTAATAATTGAGCAAGTTATGCCTTGTGGAAGTTGGGAAATATTTGGATGTTTTGAAAAGTCAACATTACTTCAAATGACCTAAAATTGCTAATGGGCCCATTTTTCTTCCATGATTCATCATCCATGACATGTGCACGACCACTTGGCCCAAAGGGAAGTATTTTCTCATTTTTTTATTTATTTATTTGAATTTTTATTTATATTAATTCATTTAAATCATTTAAATATGTGAAAAATATTTAACCTAACCTAACAAATCTTTTTGTACATGTTTTAGACTCAATAATTCGTGCACATTCAAATTAGGAAAGATTTGGGGTGATTGGATATGATTTGTGCAAAAATAGCATGGAAAATATTTGGTTAAAAAGCTTGAAAATCAAATCTTCAAAAACCATTAATTCAAGAGATTTTGATCAATATTGTTGACCTAATGCACTCACTACATAAGCATAGACATAAACCTAATCATGCTAGAGGCGCAGCTGCTCAGAATACTCCATTGCAAACTTGAATTTTTCTCAAGAGAACTCAAATCTGAAAAGCACTTTTTAGGCGGATTCAAGGCACGAAACTTGTTCCATTAGCTTGCCAAGGTTGCCCAGAAGCGATTACAATCACAAACATCCATTCAAACTCCAAGAATTGGTAACATGAACGCAAGCTGTATCAAGAAAATTTCATAATCGTATATCATATTCCACGCATTCTTTGTGAAATTTAATTGTTGATTCATGTTTATTATCTTGTCCTGAAACTAACCAATGCATTTAATTGCGTTTTTATGCTGTATATACGATTTCGCCATGACTGATTTCTAGGGTTTACAGAGTTCTAAATTGGGGACTTTGAAACGAGGAAAAATTGAAACCTCTAACCACCACCATTCAAACCAGCACGTTCAGACGAAGAGGAAACACCCCTCGCGCCCAATTTATGAATGCTTAAGAGCTAATCGCTATTTTCTGAAAACTGGCCTAAGAAGACGCTATGAAAACCGTTGCCTATATTGTTTGTATTTCAGGGACATGAAGAAGATGATGTGCTGGCCGGCGCTGATTGGGAGGTTTAAATTTCGCGTGTTTTCAAACCACAGACTTTTCTTTCTTTTTATAATATTTGTTAACTACTATATGTCAAAAGCGTTTGAAGTGGCTCAGTGGCACAGGTGTTAATTGGTGATGCTAGTGACCTGGGTTCGAACCCCAGGTCTTGACCTTCATATTATTTTGTGTTCAGTAATTCTGTGCAGGCTCAACATTGAAAATCGTCATATTCCCTCATCATCAAGCCAGCCACGCGTCCCATGGAATCAGATCAAAGGCTCAGGATTGAGGAACACAGAAAACCCTAGTCAACGCGTATGTACGTGTCATGCAAAAAGTCAGAAGGGCCATGCTTAACTGGGCCAAATTGCTAAGGCCAAACCTCCTAATTTGGGACTACCACCCCCTTGGTTTGCAATTTTCTCAATTTCTTCTTATTATTTTCTTTTAATTATTCTTTTAATCAATTTAATATTTTTCATAAATTATAAAATACAATAAAAAATCAGAAAAGATAAAAAAATATAATAAATATTTTTATTTTAATATTTTCTTATAAATAAATGCATGTAAATAAATTTAGTTTAAATTAGGGTTTGCAATATTAATTCTTTTCATAAAAAATCTGAAAAAATGTAGAAATAGGTTTAATTAATGTTTTATTCCTTTTCAATTTTTCTTTTTCACAATAATAATATTATTTTATTTATTTTCATAATTAAAATTGTACATAAAAAATTTTAGGCTTAATTTAGGTTAAATTTTAATATTTTCTTAAATTAAAATAAAGTAGAATTAGGGTTAGTAGTTAATTTTAATTAATTCTTTCTTTTTTCTATTAAATCTTAAAATACATAAAAATACCAAAAAAAACAAAAACAATTTCTTTTCTTAATTAATTTCCTCATTAATTTTAATTTTTTGCAAAAGGGTCCAACGCCCATGTTCTTAATTTCTTATTCGTTCGCATATTTATTTTATTTCGCTTAAATAATTATGTACCTCTCCCGAAGCCTTGTAATTACTTCTCACACTTTTGAATTCTTTATTTTCTTTGCTTTATTTATTTTCTGTCAAATCGGGCCCTGGTTAATTTTGGCGATGTGGACCCGCGCCATTTGTAATAGCTTTAGATTTACTTTTCCTCGCAACTTTTAACTGTTAAACAAAGCATGCAAGAATGAATGGCCATAATAAAAACAAGCGTAGAACACCAATGAACATGACAAGACAAAAAATAACTGAAAACAACACACAAATCGCACACACCACCCCTAGGGTACGCCTCACTGTTGCCTTGCCTCGAAAAGTGATCGTCGAGTAGAGGATGTCTTAGTAAGTCCTCATGATCCGGGAACCTGGCATGAGGGTAGCTTCTAAGGTGTCTTCCCATTGCTCTGGTGATCACCATGTCCCGAACCTCGAATTGACCCGAACACCTCCAACGGTGGTGCTACCTACCTCTCAATGGTGGGATGGCACTACTTTAAAGGACATTTACACAGACGAATTCCTTAGGGTAGGTAGACGACTCTAGATACTTGCTCTAATTTCAAAACAAATCAAAAATACTTTTCACACCGACACTTTTCAAAAAGCTTTCGAAAGCAACTTTTCAAACACTCTTGAGGACTGATACAAGAGTCGAACTGAAATTTTAAACGAAACTTTTTCAAACCCACTCACACTTGAAAAGCAAACAAACATTTTTGAAAACACAATGAGCAAGTATCTAAGAGCCCATGGATAACCATGGATAGAAAGGGTGCTAACACCTTCCCTTTCTATAACCTACCTCCCGAACCGAGAGCAATCTCTATAAGGAATTTTTCTGTGCTTTTGTCCTTTCCATTTGGAGAAAATAAAAGACGGTGGCGACTCTTGCTTCCGCGACATTTCGCGAACCAGCGTTAAACAGTCAGTTCCAGATCCACCGATCATAGTGTCGACTGTGGGAACTATCTTCCCCGTTTTCTCTTCACAAGAATCTGAAGACCAAAGATCCTCCTCATTCATCAATCATGGCCAACAATGATGGTCACCAACTATCTGGAAGAACTATGCTCTCCCTGGCATGTAAGACCGACGAAAGCTAAGAACATTCTCACCTCGAGGATAACTTCGGCACACGTGATGGACATACCACGTCCCCAGATTCCATCAATGATGATCACGATGAAAATCTATTCTTGGATGAACTGTTTCCCAAAAACCCTGTCGAAGACAAGCTCGGGATTCTATAACCATTCCATATTTTGCAGAACACCGACCCAACCATAGCAGCACTAATCACTGCCCTTAAATATACAAAATCCCTCATCCTCCAGTAGAACAAAAGGATAGGGGCTCTATAGCAGAAACAATCAAGGTCTCCCTCTCGGAGACACCGACAACATAACTCCTCTAGCATATCACCTCCCTAAAGTGGACGTGCTCCAAGTAAGGAAAGGCTCGATGTTTCTTTCCGTAAGAAACGTGATCGAGCATCTCCCAAGAAGGATAAAGACTCTCTGCTTTCCAAGAAGACGAAGATCACCTACAAAGATGACCGCAACAGATCACTATCACTCTAACTGAGGCGACGAGGGCGGAGCCCCTCCCCTCGACGAGATAATGACGCATGGCGAGGAAGAAACCATCACTCCTCGCCATCATCACCAGAAGAGACCGATGACAACAATCCCCATGGTCCGTTATCGAAAGAAATTATTGAGTCACGACTCCCAGTCGGGCTCGAGAAGCCGCACCTGTTGGGATCCTACAACGGCATGGCCGACCCTGATAACCACATATAAGACATCGATGCCCAACTTGATTGCTGAGGTGTGGAGGGCGCGATCAAATACATGTTGTTCCCGACCACTCCGAGAAAAGGTTCCATGGCTTGGTACAAGAGTCTACCCGCTAAATCTATCACTTCTTAGAAACAGCTGGGAAAGATATCTTCGAGGCACTTCACCGCCTTCCGCCGACATCCGAAGACAGAGCCCTTGCTAGAAGTGATCATACAAGGAAAATAAGAATCTCTCTGAGCATACATCGAGAGGTTCAACAAAGAAGCCGTTCTAGTCTCCACGACTGAAAATATGATAAAGTATTTTCTTGAGCGAGGGCTGCGCCCCCATAATGATTTTTCTAAAGCAGTTGGAAAAGAAACACCAGCCACACTAGACGCCCGCCTCCTCAAAGCCCATGCATACATCTAGTACAAGGAGAAAGTGACTGTAAATTATGCTTGAAGTCGCAGCAGAAATGTTATCACAAGCCTCCCCAACGAGAGGAGCGCATAACAAATCATGTTCCCCCACAAACACAATTGTCGAGCAGTCACATGTTCCCCACAAAGATAACTGCTCAGAAGGCACATGTTCCCCGAGAACACATCATCCAAGCAGGCACATGTTTCCTACGAATGCAACACTGAGCATACATCCTACCGAAGCTCGCGAACACAAATAAGATAGGCGGATCAGCTCCGTCATCCAAGAGATATTATCGTGTCCAAGTAAAACGAAAATAGGGAATGCTATTACGAAAATATGCACGGGGAACAACTTGCTCGACCTTAGAACACCAAAAAACTAAGGCAATATTACAGTTAAGACACTGTTAAGTCGGCGTGTCTCTTTGAAACAACAAACACAGTTTTCCCAACCACATATGCATGCCCAGGTACAAGCATACTACTCTAAATTAAGAAAAGAGGCAATTCTCCACTCTTTTAACGAGCAGACTCTTAGCCCGACATGAAAAACACAAACTAGTTCCACCGTCATTGTACCATGATGGCAGAACACCTAAATCGCGATGGGAAGTTCATGTTGCCGATATCGGACCCTTAAAACAAGACCTGAGTTTCGGCCCATGCCAAGTGATCACCCTGACCGTTCGACCAGTCACCTACACTGGCAAACTCAAATGTTAACGAGCAAACCCCCCAAAACTCTTAATGAAAATAAAATGTCTCAGGCAGACAAGTATATAAACATGCATAAACCTATTAAATAACAATATACCACATAAGATCATATCCTCGTTAAGATGATGAAATGTCCCTGTTGCGAACAACAAGCGCAAATAACGCATTTTCTACCTCGGCGTATAGGCTAGCTCTAAGTCATCACTCCTATGCCTAGAACATATGACTTGGGGGCTCCTGTTTTGGTCTGGCCAAATGCCTAGGCATGGCCTAATTCACTTCCACATCCAAGATGACCCAACAACTTTAGCCTAATCAATTGGAGCAGATAAAGGAAACATTCCCCTTATCCCCTCAACTGGGGACACGTGGTCAATTGTCCCCCATGAACAATGTGACCACCGCTGCCTTTGGCAGTACCCCTTCCCGTAGCTTCTTCTTCCCCTCGGTCAAGGACACATGGTATATTGTTCCCCCAGGAATAACAAGACCATA
Source organism: Vicia faba (assembly GCA_948472305.1). Classification (NCBI taxonomy): domain Eukaryota; kingdom Viridiplantae; phylum Streptophyta; class Magnoliopsida; order Fabales; family Fabaceae; genus Vicia; species Vicia faba. The sequence continues at coordinate 1,014,051,234 of OX451735.1, forward strand.
TCTTCCCACTCAAACAGGCTAGCTCTCTTCCAGCCAGCCACACAAGGACAACCACCCAGGAATGACCAGAATCATCTTTTCCTGTGAGCACCTCTCTGCTCGTCATAACATCCAGTTTCCTCTCCGGTCTGCTAGACACACGTAGAGAAGACACCCAAGAAACCTTCATAAACGCTTCTTCCCATCATCTCATCCTTGCTCGATGCAACAGATACTTACGAGCACGACTACCCATTTTGACCAAGTCTTAGCAGTTACCTATTTTTAAGGACTCATATATCTAGGCTCAAAAATAGGGACCAATGTCCAACATTCATCACTAAAACCCTAATACTTTGCTTGTATCTCATTGCTCTCACACTTACTTGAATGTCAAAGTGTGTAATACGGTGGGAGAATTGGCTTGGTGTTTTGCGTTTTATCGCAATTGTTGCGGATAGCAAGAGTCTCCACCGACTTTTCTTTTATCCAATAAAGGAAAGGGTGAAAAGATCAGGAAAGACATTTTGAGATATTTTCTTGAGTTCAGGGTGTAGGTTATGAAAAGGGAAGGTGTTAACACCCTTTTCATCTGTAGTTATCTACGAGCTCTTAGTTTCTAGCTCACTTTGAAAATGCTTTGTTTAAAAATGTGTTTGTGATTGGTTTTGAAAGTATTTTTGAAAAGTGTCTTTGTTTAGGCGAACTTTGTAATGATTCTCGTCTCTATAAGAATGTATACAAAGTGTTGACTTTTGAAAATATTTTGTTTTGAAAGTGTTCGTGTGTTTTGAAAGATGTTGTTTTGAAAATGTTGTGAGCAAGCAACTATGTGCGTTCTACCTACTCAAAAGGGTCTTATTTCTTTTCCTCCTCCTTTAGATGTTGATATCTCCCCATTGATTGGTAAGAAGCCCCATCATTGGATGTGAAGGGACAGGCGTGGGTCGTCGTATAGTCATAGAAGGCAACTTATGAGACGCTTTAGCAATTGTCGTGAGGGACTAAGATAGTTTTACCCAAGGCAACCGTGAAGGGTCATCGAGGGACTACAATATTTTTTTATCGAGGTTCTTTGCTAAAGCGTCCCATATTCGAGGGACATGACTATTTATTCGTAGGCAACAAACGAGATTACACTAGAAGTGCGCGTGTGAAAAGTGTATTTGATTGCATGCATTTTAGTCTTAAGATTAGGGTTTTCTAACGGTTGATTTTATCTTGCCATACACACCCTAATTACTAAAAATTTTATTAAAGTGTTAAATTACGGAAATTAAAATCCTACGCTATTACATCACTTGGGAGATGGGGGTACAATTTACAAATGGGGATGAAATACGAGTCTAATTAAATTATTACAACCATATCGAATAAATGAATAGTAATGAAAAATATAAAAAAAATATAAAGATAGTGTAAAAGAAAGGAAAATCGTTTTTTTAAACTTTTATGTATCGACACATGCATTTATGCATCAATGCATAACACTTCTTGTTTCTGGAAAATCAAAATCAACTCAGTATGAGTCGATACATAATGATATGTGTCGACTCATTTCTCGTTTGTTTTGACACAGTCGTGTTTTGTGTCGACTCATACACCTTTTGTCTCTCTGTATTGTGCCTGAATAACAGTATGCATCGATGCATAAGGACTTGTATCGACTCATACCTTGTTCTGTAACTAAAATGAGTCGACTCATGTAAGTATGCATCGACTCATTCTATAGTTTTTTTGCCTTTAACATTGTCCTATTGCATGTACAAGTCAGTTCTCAACATATAATTGATAAAAATGAAGAGCTAGCATATGGTTAGCTTCAAGGCCATGATATCTACATTTATCTTCACTGATGATGCTTATCATGAAGAGCTCAAAGATAAGAAGACTTACCTTGAAACTGAAATTTTTTATTTCAGTTTGAACACCTTTCAAAATACTATGATGATTAGAATGTCTTTAGTGAACCTCCAGGAAGTTGCTTCAACCCTTACTATGTATTGAAAGCTATTGAATCACTCCAACCCAGTCAAGTTGTGCAATATTGTCTTTTGTTTGTGTTTGGAAGGTGATAATAATGGCACTACATGAACTATTCTTGTGTTTGAACAATCTCTATATGATATGAAGTGTTTGGATAGTTGGTTTATGGGAAGGCTTGCAAGGTGGAATAGTGGGTTGAGGTTTTATTTTTGTGAATGAAGATAAAGCTGAAGATAAGCAGTGGTTACAAAAAGTTCTATTAGATTTTTTTCCAGATTTCTTTCTCTTTCTGTTTCAACAAACCCCTCTCTAAAAACCTCCTAAAAACTCTATCCCCTTTGTGTGTTGTGAAATAGCTTATTTATAGATGAAATTGGCTGAACCTTGGGAGGAAATAGATACATTTTTGAACAATTTGGGTATATTGTTTTATTGCTTTTTAGATGCAGCTCTTATGTTCTAATTTTGTGCAAATATGGGACTGATATAGTTCAGGTTTGGACAGGGTCAGAGGCAACATAGCAGGACTATTTTGTAGAAGTTTTGGAGTGGAGTGGCAACTTGGTGCAAGGTTGGATTTGTACAGGACATCATATTGTTTTTTTAACATGGTTTTGGCTAGTAGAAGCAGGCTTAGACTTGGCAGCATATCTGTCTTTGGGGATTTTCTGGACAACAACATTGTAGCATGATACAAGTCAGGTTTTGTGGACAGATTTATGCAGCTTGTAACAAAGAAAAGGCATATTTGCGGATAGCATAATGGAAAAGTTTGAAGATTGGGTCAAAGGGAAAAGTTCAAACAAGACAAAGTTAGGATTTGTAACTTGAAATTTTTAACTTAAAAACTACAACCTTGTTGTTTACTTGAAAGCTTGTAACAACTTGAATTGTCTTGAATTGTGGTGAAAAGATGTCATGAAATTAACATGTATAAAAACAACTTAGAAAAATTTCTAAGTCTTACAAAGTTTGACTTTTGATTTTATTGATTTCTTGATGATCAAATTTCATATTTTGAATGTCTTGATGAAATGTGATATTTGAAACTCAAATTTGATCAAAATGTCAAAGTTTGACTTTTTAGTGTACAGTTGACTTTTTTCATCAGTTGACCAAATTTCAAATATCAATCTACTGATCTTGGGAGATGAATTGAAATATGCGATTAGGTCCGAATGATGTACTTGAATCCTTGAGATCATGTTTCAACCAATAAGTCATGTACTGGGTTAAAAGTCAAAGATTGGTCGTTCTCAGTCAAAACCCTAATTTTGACCATTTTGTCCTTTTGATGATTTGAAAAAATTTCATGGAGAATTATCGTCCAATCTTGATCAAATGATACATATGACTTCAAAATGTTGATACTGGTCCAAAATCTTGAAGTTTGACTATAGGTTGACCACAGTTGATTTTTTAACCAACACAGCTGATTTTAAACCACCTGATCAATTGACTGAGAAATTTTGTGATCCAAGACTTGAAACTTGACAGGAGCCATCTTGAGGGTCCACAATGATCCATGAAAGTCATTTGAAATATTAGAAGTCCAACTATCTTTGTGTGCTTCGAAGATGATTTTGTCTGATCAATTCCTTGAGAATCCTAGAGCATTGGAGATCCTTTGTGAGGAATGTCTTGAAAAAGAGAGGAAAGTTTTTGGGGTACAGCAGCTGCCCCTGTTCAATCTTCTTAAACCTGAAGAGTTAGATTGGAGGGTCCGCCATTCGTGACTTCAAGGTGGAAGATTATTGAATATTAGAGAGCTCATAAATTTGCACTTGATGATGTGTTAGTTGATTGTGTCGGGAATGGTCTTAAAGATGCCATTTGGAGAAGTGATGAAGAGTTTGTCGGAGATGGGCTTACATATGCCATCCAAAGTGACAAAAGATATTTGTTGTTTGGCGACTTCACTGGGGAAATAAACTTAACCAGAAGAGGTCTGTTGATTGCCTGTCATTAACTGGAAGAAGTAAATCTACCCAGAAGAGGACTGTAGATTGCCTTTCATTAACTGGTAGAAGTGAATATTAAAATGAAGAAGTCTTTGCTTTGTTTTTTGACTTTTCTTGTAAAGAAAAGTGTTAGTTACATGGAGACGTATGCATGGCATTATGATATTCTCAAAATAAATGAGATTGTGTTGTACGCATTTGTCATGTAAGTAATATGATGTATGAATGTGAAATGTTGTTGAAGTGTATCTTTGTATTGGAAAATAAATCTTTGACAGATGATGGGGATATTTGGGAAGTTAAATCCCGGACTGCTATTAGGGATGAAGAGTATGCACATCTTCGAACCTTATTTAAAATGTTTCTGCTGGGTATTCATGTTTTGTTGTTTGAGGAGAAGTCCGCTGGGGAACATTGATTTTGGCTCTTTGCTTGAGGAAACTCTGTGAGGAGCGTTGGTTTCTACTTTGGGGAATATAGTTAAGGAGTTGTCCATTACTCTACTGGGGAATTATATTTGACTGGGGAGAGTGAAAGTTAGCTGTTATCTTGTTGAAGTTCAGGCTTCATAGAAACTTTCAACTTGTTAGGGGTAATAAAGTTAACTGTTATTTGGTCGTATTCCAGACTTCACAACAACTTGCTGGGGAAGGTGAACTTAAATTTTATCTGGTCGGGTTCCAGGCTTCACAAAAAAATACATGAAGTTTAATTGTTATTTGGTCGGATTCCAGGCTTCGCAGTAACTTATGAAGTTAAACTATTATCTGGTCGAATTATAGGCTTCGTTGAAACTTTCTCGGGAGTATGAAGTTAATTATTATTTGGTCGGATTCCAAGCTTCACAACAATTTACTGAATTTAACTGTTATCTGGTCGGATTCCAAGCTTCGCAGTAATTAAAGTTAAGCTGTTATCTGGTCGGATTCAAGGCTTCGCAGCAACTTAGATGAAATTAACTGTTATCTGGTAGGATTCTAGGCTTCGCAAAAAATTGAAGTTAAGCTGTTATCTGGTCGGACTCCAAGGCTTCGCAACAACTTAGATGAAATTAACTGTTATCTGGTCAAATTCTAGGCTTCGTAGAAAATTGAAGTTAAGCTGTTATCTGGTCGGATTCCAGGCTTCGCATCAACTTAGATGAAATTAACTGTTATCTGGTCGAATTCTAGGCTTTACAGAAAATTAAAGTTAAGCTATTATCTGGTCGAATTCCAGGCTTTATAGTAAATTGCTTGAAAGGATGAAATTGATTGTTATCTGGTCAGTTTCTAGGCTTCACAGTAACTTGCTTGAAAGGATGAAGTTGACTGTTATCTGGTCAGTTTACAAGCTTTACAGTAACTTGCTTTAAAGGATGAAGTTGATTGTTATCTGGTCGATTTCCAGGCTTCACAGTAACTTGCTTGAAAGGATGAAGTTGACTGTTATCTGGTCGGTTTCAAGGCTTCACGGTAACTTGCTTGAGAAGTAATGATTCTGTTAGGGAATGCAATGACTCTACCGAGGATTAAGGGGTTTTGTCCACTGATTTATAATAGTCTGAGAGGCCAACTCAAGCTGGGGAATTTGTAATTTGTTGGGGAAATAAATCTGGTTAAAGAGAATATTTGATGACCTTCTGGGGAAGTGACTTTTTTAGGTAGAACTCCACAAGGTTTCCTTTTAAGATCGACTCAACTGGGGAGAGGGTTTTTCGAGAGATTGGAACTCTGGCTGGGGATTGCATGGATCCGTCTCTGTGGGGATAATTTTATTGAAGTATCTCTGTGGGGATGTCCCAAATCCTTAAGGAGATGCTTGTTACTATTTTTATGTATACAGTTGTTAACAGTTTAATCATGTTCATATGCATATGTTCATTCAATTTTAGTCATTGGACACTTTTACACTCAAAAAAAAAAAACAAAAAGTTTGCACTTCAAAGTATAGTTGTATTGATGTTTGCCTATAAACAGGCATTTTTGTACAAGGAGACAAAGATCCTAGTAAGAGGAAATCGTCGAAAGAATGAAGGGAATAGAAATTGAAAACACAAATAATAGCCATGTGGAAGTGATCTCAATGGGTTCCAACTCCACTATTTCCCCTGTGTCTTTGAACATCATCCCTTGTCATTGAAAGAAGTTTATTAAATTGAACTTGGACCTTTGGAACTTTTGACCTTGGTAATAAAGTTTGCTGCAGAGATCCAACGGGACATAGTCTTACGCTTTAATCCTTACCTATTGCCTGGACCGCCCTTTCGGGTTTTCAGCCCACCAGGATACCCATTTTTGTCCAAGCCACCCTGTCGGGTTTTCGAATTGCCGGGTGTAAAATATTTTATATAAATCCCTGAATTTTACCCGAACCCTTTTGTTCGTCGGGATGCTGTTATTTTTGCATAGGTATGTCAACCTAGCAGGTCATTCTTTATGCGTAGTATTTTTTGACTATGTCCGCATTCACAGGATGCGGAAAATCTTTGCTATCCATAGTTGTTAGCATCATGGCACCGCTAGAGAATATTTTCTTGACAACAAATAGTCCTTCATAAGTGGGAATCCATTTTCCCCTGGGATCTCCCTGTGGCAAAATGATGCGCTTTATTACCAAATCACCATCTTGGTATACTCTAGGCTTGATCTTTTTGTTGAAAGCCTTGATCACACGCTTTTGATACATTTGACCATGACAAACATCATCTAGTCTTTTCTCATCAATCAAGTTCAACTGATCCAACCTAGTCTATATCCATTCATCCTCGCCTAGATCTTCCTCTTTCATAATCCTTAGGGAAGGAATCTGAACCACAACAGGCAGGACAACCTCCATTCCATAGACTAAAGAGAAAGGAGTTGCCCAAGTTGACGTTCGTGCCAAGGTACGGTAGCCATGGAGAGCAAATGGTAGCATCTCATGCCAATCTTTGTAGGTTACCACCATCTTTTGCACAATCTTTTTGATATTTTTATTGCCAGCTTCCACTGTGCCATTCATCTTAGGTCTGTACGGAGAATAATTTTGATGTTTTATTTTGAACTACGTGTAGAGTTTAGTAATCATAGCATTGTTGAGATTTGTTCCGTTGTCAGTGACAATCCTTTCAAGGATACCATAACGGCAGATGAGGTTATGCTTGATAAACTGGGCTACAATGTTCTTTGTAACTGAGGCATATGAGGAAGCTTCAACCCATTTGGTGAAGTAGTCAATAGCAACAAGGATGAACCGGTGTCCATTGGAAGCAGTAGGCTTGATCTCTCCAATCATGTCAATTCCCCACATTCTAAATGGCCACGGAGCAGTCATGACGTTTAAGGGAATTGGAGGCACGTGAACTTTTTCGGCATAGATCTAACACTGATAGAAAGTCCTCGAGTGATGGTGACAATCAGTTTTGATTGTCGACCAATAGTACCCAACCCTCAGAATCTTCTTGGCCATAGTGTGTCCGCTAGAGTGAGTCCTAAAGATACCATCATGCATGTCCTCCATGATCTTCTCTTCCTCCTTCTTGTCCACACACTGTAGTAGAGTTGAATCATGGTTTCGCTTGCACAGTATCCCATTTCTTAGAAAGAATTTGGCTGAAAATCTTTGTAGGAATTTCTTATCATTGATGGAAGCTCCTTCAGGATACTCTTGTGCTTCAAGATATCTCTCCACCTCATGGTACCATGGCTTCTCTTCGTCAGTGTCAAGCTCATAACTGTGTGCAGGTTCATCAAATATTTTAATTGTAATTCTAGGAGCCTCGTCGTCCCAATTGACTTTGAACATAGAAGACATTGTTGCTAGGGAATCTGCCAACTGATTTTATTCTCTTGGGAAGTGTTCAAAAGTAACCTCCTCAAAGTATGGGATCAAAGTTAGAACGAAATCTTTATAAGGAATCATATTAGGATGTTTGGTATCCCACTCTCCCTTAACTTGACTGATTACTAGAGCAGAATCTCCATATACGTCAAAGAACTTGATCCTTAGGTCAATGGCAGCCTTTAGACCCAAGATGCACGCCTCGTACTTAGCCATGTTGTTTGTACAGCTGAAGCATAGTCTAGAAGTGAAAGGTGTATGGTAACCTTCGGGAGAAAAAATCACAGCGCCAATTCCATTACCCAAAGCGTTGGAAGCCCCATCAAAAACCATAGTCCATCGGGATCCTTATTCAGGTCTGTCATACGGTCCAGGATATTCGTAGTCAGTTACTAGCATGATATTCTCATCTGGGAATTCAAAGTTCATGGATTGGTAGTCGTCAACAGCTTAATGTACCAAATGATCTGCCAACACACTTCCTTTGATTGCTTTTTATGTAGTGTATTGGATATCATATTCAGTCAGGATCATTTGCCATTTAGCTATTCGTCTGGAGAGAGTTGGCTTCTCAAAGATATACTTGATAAGGTCCATTTTAGAAATCAACAAAGTGGTGTGAGTCAACATATGTTGTCTTAGTCGACGAGCAGCCCATGCCAAAGCGCAGCAAGTTTTCTCGAGCAGTGAATATCTAGTTTCAAAGTCTCTAAACTTTTTGCTCAGGTAGTATATTGCATGCTCTTTTCGGCCAGACTCGTCATGTTGGCCCATCACGCACACCATTGAATTCTATAATACAGTCAAGTACATAATCAGAGGCCTTCCTTCAACTGGAGGCATTAGGATTGAAGGTTCTTGTAAGTACTCCTTAATCTTGTCAAAGGCTACTTGGCAGTCGTCATTCCATCTGATTACTTGATCCTTCTTTAGCAGCTTAAAGGGTGGCTCAAAGGTAGCAGTTAAGTGAGATATGAATTGGGCGATGTAATTGAGTTAACCTAAGAAACTTATGACCTCCTTCTCAGTATGAGGAGCTGGAATTTCTTGGATAGCTTTGACTTTCACGGGATCGACTTCAATACCTTTGCCACTGATGACAAAGCCCAGGAGTTTTCCAGATCTCACCCCGAAGGTACAGTTGTTGGGATTCAGCCTTAGCTTGTACTTTTTCAACCTTTTGAATAGCTTGTGTAAATTATCCAAGTGTTGCTCCTCAGTTTGCAACCTTGCAATCATATCATCAACTTAGACTTCTATCTCATGATGGATCATGTCATGGAATATGACTACCATAGCTCGTTGATAGGTTGCCCCTGCATTCTTCAAACTGAAAGGCATGACTTTGTAACAAAAGGTGCTCCATTGTGTAACAAAGGTGGTATTCTCCATATCCTCGAGAGCCATTTTAATTTGATTATAACCAGAGAATCCATCCATAAAGGAGAAAACTTTGTGTTGAGCTGTGTTGTCGACCAAGACATTAATATGCGGTAGTGGGAAATCATCTTTGGGGCTTTCCCTATTCAAATCTTTATAGTCTACGCACATACGAACCTTTCCTTCCTTCTTTGGTATGGGGACCACATTTTCCATCCATTGGGGATAGGATGTTACTGCCATAAAACCTGCATTGAATTGCTTCATTACCTCAGCTTTTATTTTCTCAGACATGTCTGGCCACATACGACGGACCTTTTTCTTGACTGGAGGACAATCTTCCTTTGTTGGTAGATAATGAACTACAATGTCAGTATCAAGTCCCATCATATCTTCATATGACCAAGCAAACACCTCAACATAGTCGTGCAACATTTGGACCAATTTGCTTTTGACGTCATTTTCTAAGTTAGTGTCGATCTTGACCTCTTTCTTTTCTTCTTCAGTACCTAGGTTGATAACTTCAACTGGATCCTCATGAGGTTGAATGGATTTCTCTTCTTGCATCAGAATTCTGGCTAATTCCCCAGGTATTTCACAATCTTCTTTGCCTCCGTCTTCGGCTTGGTAGATTGGGTGTTCAAAGTCATAGCTGGCAATAGCATAGTCTTTGGCAATGAGATCCAGAGTTGATGAGGATCTGCAAGTGTGTGTGTGTGTGTGTGCATGTAAGATACATGGCTATTTTGAAAATGCAAATAAGATGAAAGAAATACAATGAGCGCAAAATTTAAATGCAAAGAATCCAATGTTTTTCATTAAATGATCATATGGCATATGAAAATGAAAAAACCCTTAACAAATGGACCATGGTGCACCGGGATAGGCACATGGCTATGTTTGGAATTAACAATACAAAAAAAAAGTTCTTGAATGGACAAAATAGTAAATAGTAATTACTCCTCATTGAAGGAGATGGGAATGAAATCCTTTTCACGCCAGTTGTCGAGTCCTTCATCGGAAGTCGGGTAAACCCATTCATCAAAGTCACAATCATCCTCAGAGTCTTCAATAGCATTCACTTCATGATTACCAATGTGAATAGGTGGTTTTCCTATGCGAGCACGTCTGACCTCCTTTTGAGATTTGGCAGTGAAACCCAGTCCAAACTTGTCTGATTTGAAAGGAATGTCGGGAAGTTATCCCCAATATGTACTACTTCCATCTTTAATCACGGTGCGAGCGTCTTTGAGGGAAGCCATCCTTGGCACATCTTGAATAGCTTTTGGAACGTTAGAAGAAAATTTGGCGATAATGACCATGGGAGAGACTACTTCGAAGGCTTGACATGGAGTTTCTATAAACTCACCATCCATTTCCACATATTTGAATGAATTCAGGTGACTAACAATAAATTCTTCTTTGCCACAAACAGTAACAATCTTTCCCTTTACTGGATACTTCAATTTCTGGTGGAGGGTGGACGTCACTGCTCCTGCCCCATGTATCTAAGGGCGTCCAAGTAAACAAGAGTAAGCGGGACGGATGTCCATCACGTAGAAAGTAGAATTGAAAACTTGTGAACCAACTTTAATGGGGAGATTCAATTCTCAAAGTACCATCCTCTTGGATCCGTCAAAAGCCCTCACAACTATGTCACTTGGCTTTAGCACCAAACTGCTGCAATCTAACCGATCTAAGGCACCTTTGGGTAAGACATTTAGAGAGGTCATGTATCCACCAAGACATGGTCCAGAGTAGTTCCTTTGCATTCAATAGAGACATGCAAAGCCTTGTTATGATTCCTTCCAACTGGTGTCAAGTCAGCATCAGAGAACCCCAATCCATTGTCGGCAGTCAGACTTACCACACAGTTTTAAAATTGATCGGTTGTGGTCTCTTGAGAAACATGTGCTTTCTTCAAAATTTTGATTAAAGCTTGGACATGACCATTAGAACAAAGCAACAAAGACAACATACATATTTTGGAGGGGGTTTGCCCCAGTTGCTCTACTATCTTGAAATCACTCTTTTTTATAATCTTCAAGATTTCCTCCATTTCTTGGGTGGAAGGTTCCTCAGCAGCAATGTCTTTGGAAGGTTCCTCTATCCCAGCAGGCTCAATTACTTTATCTTTACCCCTAGTTTCAGTACTCGGCTTATCAATGTGTTTACCCTAGAATTTAGTAAACAACCGCTGATCCTCTAAATCCTTTAACAGATTCAGTTACTCACGAGATCGATCAGATTGATCTCAGGACTATTGTGTTCAATTATTTAGAAAGCATGTTTTTATGATAATCTCTTTAAACAAAAGGAACCACTTCGTAGGTCGAAGTGAAACTTTATAAAAGTAATGAAATATAAACTAGTCTAGACTGGGAATTGTAAAGAACGTAAATAATGTAAAGAAACTTATTTGAATGTAAATGACATTGAATATAAAATATGGTGAATTGTTGTACCCCAAAATTTTCCCTCTCATGTTTCTCAAAATATTGCAAGAAAAATCTCCAAGTTGCTCAAGTTTGCTCAAGAGTTGGTCAGACAAGCTATCTCCTAAGGCAGTCTACCCCAAATTAGGGTTTTATGTTGCATCAAGATCCTTGAGTCCAAATGACCTCAAGTGCTCTCCAATGTCCTAATATGTTCTCAAGATCATCCATGGCAAGTTTCAAGTCTTGCAGAGGAAGTTTACTCAGTCAATTGCTCAAGGGTCCAAAAATCGACTGTGCTAGGGCAAAAGTCAACTGTGACCCAAATACAGTCAAACTTCAAGATTTTTTGTCAACATTCTCATTTTGAAGGATATTTCATCATTTGATCAAGGGTTGATCATGATTCATCAAGGATTGCTCAAAATTCATCAAGACTCAAAACTTGCTAAATTAGGGTTTTGTAGGAAAAGTCAACTCAACTTTGACCAAGCATAACTTTCTCATACTTTATGATAAATGACCCATCCAAAGATCATTTTTAATAGGATCAAATTTCCTACAATCCATCCTCATATCCCAAGATCAAAAAAAGCACTCACAAGAAGTTATAAATTTGCACATTATAGGTCATTTTTGAAAGTCAACAAAAACACCTTTTTTGCCAAAGCTTATAACTTGAGCATGGAATATCAAAATTACATGAGACCAAAAGGGTTGGTTATAGGATACCCCAAGCTTTCTAAAAAGTCCAAGAACACTTCCAAAATTTAAAAATTGAAGAAGTTATGCATTGTTGAAGTTGGACATTTTTGCAAAATTGTCAAAAGTCAACTTTCCCCAAAACTTCAAATTTTGTCAAATGGGCCCATTCTTTTCTATTTGATTTGAGGTTTCATAGTTTCCCCCGTGTCCTAGCTTCAGCCATGAGCTCATATTTCATTTTTATTATTTTATTTGATTTTTTATTGAATTTATTCATTTTAAATCAAATTAAATCATTTAAAATCCAAAACTTTGATTACATGAGATCTTTTGGCTATTTCAGGATTTTATTATCATCATTAACATCATCAAATTCGTATCACACCAAACCATGTGCAAAAAGATTGAGATTTGGCAAAATTGGCCAGTTTGTAAAGGGTGAATCAAATTAAATTGGCAAGCATTGATGGGAGAAGATTTAAGCCAAGTTTGTTACCCTAACACAATATACAATACATAAGCAAGCCACAAAAGACGAAAGAAGGGTTGGCAATTGCATAAAGAAGCAGAACAAAGTTTGAAAAAAGTCACAAAAAGCTTGAGATCGAAATCGTGCTTAGAGGCATTTTCAGAAGTTGAGACCTGTCCCATTCTCTTCCTGGGTGTTCACACAAGCAATCTGGACCAAAAATCAAGCTCGATCAGACCCCATAGCGCGCTGTAAGTGTCACGATAACCACCCCTGTTCTTGATTTTGCAACTCTGAGTTTATGCATTCTTTCCATGAATCAATACCATATTTTGAATCTACATGACATTTACAAACGTTTGGCATTATCCAATTGCTTTTATCTGGCCTGGACGAAGAACCACCATAGCTAGGGTTCTTCGTTTGCTTTTTGGGGTTTTCTATTTCACGTAAAATCGTGACTCAAGAGGGGCATAGCTGTGATCAGGAGGCTATAACGAAACCAACCATGGTCCTGGAATGGATTTATGTGGCCTGAGATGGATTTTAGGATAGACCTACGCTTTTAGCTGCGGATTCAAATCCGCGGGTAAATGTTTTACAGGTTTCAGGACAGGGACGATGAGGTGTCCCCTGCCCATTGGTTCATTCAAAAATGGCGCGTATATTTTTTTGTTCTGACCAATAATTATTGTTTTGTTTTATTATCCTTGTTTTGTATATTATTAACAAACAAATCATCATGGCCTAGTGGCAAGCGTGCACGTCCAATATCCATCAGGACCTGGGTTCGAATCCCAGGTCCCCCACTTTCTTTGATATTTTTCTTCTTCAGGTGATCACGTGTATATTCAGGCTTGCAGTGTACCATACTCCCTCAGGCATCCAATGGCCAGATGGCCAAAGGCCAAATCTGAGGGTCCAAAGATGAAGGTCCACCCTAGATCAAGTCCACGCATGTCCACTGGATTCTAAAAGTCAATAAGGGCCAGCTACAATTGGGCCTCAGAATTGCTACTAGCACCATAAAATTCAGGCCCAACCCCTTTTCTCTTTTATTTATTTATTTTATTTAGTATTTGTTTTATTATTTTTATTTCATTTACTAACCAATCAAAAATTCTTTTCTTTATCAAATAAAAACCACAAACATATTTTTTATATTTAATCAAATCTTAATTTTTATTGTTATTAATAAACACTAATTAAATTAATTTAGGTTTTAATTAGAATAACTTTAACCTATTTTTTTTGTAAATAATTAAAATTAAATTAGATTTAATTAGGTTTAATTACTAACTTAATTATTTTATTTTTCTTTCTTAAAATAACAAAAACCCAAAAATAATTTATTTTTTTATTAATTAATTTATTTATTAATTTAGTAATTAATTTAGGTTAATTTCTTTCTTAAAAAAAAAAGATAGTTCCTTTAACCAAAAGGGTCAAAACCCTAATCATTCGCACTCGATTTAATTTCCCGCACGCAATTTATTTATTTTTACTTGCCTCCGATTTTTAATAGTTAATAGGACCTTTATTTATTTATTTTATCGCTTTATTTATTTTTAAAGGGTTTGTCTTTGGCGATGTAAATACCTGAAGCCTTTTAATTTAAATTCCGCATTTTATTTCCACAAATTATAATTGTTAGATGTTTGATAATAGGATGGCACGACAAGACTGAATGTTTTAACCTAAAATCAACTTAGATCACCTTTAACATGTACAAAGATAAAAATAAACTGAAAACGACACACTCGCACATGCGCACTCTTAGGGTACACCCCACTTGGTTGCCTTCGTACACGGTCATTGAGTATAGGTCACTTTAGAGGTTGTCCTCTTGTCTAAAGATCATAGTCTCCTTGAAACGGTTGCCTCGGATGTGATTGCCTCAAACAAATGATCTAAGATATTAGGGTTACCGCTAAGGCGTCCTAACATTGCTTTAGTGACCGTATGTCCCTCATTCGAATTGACCCTTAAACTCCAACGACGATGCTACCTACTCATCAATAGTGGGATAGCATTGTCTAAAGGAAATTAGCATAGAACGACTCCTTTTTCGAGTAAGTAGATGGTTCTTAGATACTTGCTCTTTCAAAAACAAAAACTTTTCACACCTACACTTTTTGAACAAAGTTTTCAAAAACACTTCATACGCTCTTGAGGACATAAGCAAGAGTTAAATCGAAGTTTCAAAACAAAAACTTTTTCAAACCCACAAGCACAAAGAAAAGCAATTTTGAAAACAATATGAGCAAGTACCTAAGAGCCCGTGGATAACCACAGATAGAAAGGGTGCTAACACCTTCCCTTTCTATAATCTACCCCCCGAACCCGAGAAATATCTCAAAAAAGGAATTTTTCTGTGCTTTTTTCCTTTCCTTGTTGGATAAAATAAAAGTCGGTGGCGACTCTTGCTTACCGCGACATTTTGCAAAAACAAACGCAAAACGCAAACCAGCATTCCAAAAAACAGTCAGTTCTTCCCACCGTATCACAGAACTGGCGACTCTGCTGGGGATGCTTATAAGTGGGGTGTACCTTAGGAATAGTTCATAATGTTTTCAATTGCTTGACTTGTATGCTTTACCTTTGTGGTTTGAATCGGAGTTACTATAGATCCTAACCCAGATCTGGGGGATACCCTTTAGGTAAGTAGCAATAAACTGTGAGGGAACTGTAGAGCGTAGACCGATACGGTTGAAGTAGTATCTACGTTGGTGTGGCACTTTAGTATGTACCGATATCCCTTGTGGCGCAACGAGGAGAATATGGGTCTGCTAAGGGGTCATTAAGCACCAACTAATTAGAACCTTTAAATTGACCAACTTGGCCATAGAACAATAGCAGTATGCTACGCTCATTGAGACTAAACTCTCACGATGATTCTGGCCGCAAGAAAAGGTTTCTAAACTTGAATTATGACCGATCGAGGGTATTCAGTGATATTGAGATCCTCTAGAACCCGATTACTATTTTTAGGACAGGTTTGAACCAAATGAACTGAAAGAGGGTAGTACCTAGACTCCTTACCAGCCTGAAATCTAAGGGCTCTCTGTGTGACTTGTGTGCCTTTACCATGTTTGCTATTTGTGGATACATGTGGTGTGCTTTCTATCATGACATCATGAAATTGCATGCATCTTGCATTGGACTAACCTATTTCAAAGACAGGAGGGATTCATCTTTGTTCTGTTTTGTAGGTCATGGCACCCATGCATAGAAATACTATCCGGATCAACTTTGTCCAGGTTCCCACTCTGCTTAAAGAATTGGTTACAAAGATGCCAGATACTGCCTCCTTCATCAGAAGACATGGGCACCTTCTTAGTTTGGTCACTTCCAAATTGGACGAACAGATGATGAGTGTCTCAGTCCAGTTCTTTGATCCTCTGTACCATTGCTTTACTTTTTCGGACTACCAGCTAGTCCCTACCTTGGAAGAGTTATTTGATCTACTAGGTATCCCCATTCTAGAGCAGACCCTATTTACAGGTTGGGAGAAGATCCTTAGGCCGGAAGAGATTGCTTCAGCCCTTCATCTGACAAAGGCTGGAGTAATGCCTAATTGGGAAACTCGTAGTGGAGCAAAGGGTTTCTTGACTAAATTTTTGGTTGGTAAGGCTAATCAGTTCTGGGACAGTCTAGACTTCAAGGAATTTGAAGACATGATGGCTCTACTCATATATGGTTTGGTGCTGTTTCTTAACTCGGATTCCTTTGTCGACGTGAATGCGGTGAAGATCTTCATGTCCGGTAATCCAATACCCACTCTCTTGGGTGACATTCTTCATTCTCTTTATGCTTGTATTGCTCGGAAGCGGGGAACCCTTATGAGCTGTGCACCATTGTTGGCAAGGTGGTTTATTTCTCACCTCCCCAAATCAGTGTTGAAGAACAAGGAAGGCATGGGCTGGGCTTACAGGATTATGTCTCTCTCTCATAATGACATCATTTGGACTATCAAGGGCATGGAAGATGTGGCTATTATTGATCGTTGTGGGGAATACCCCAATGTTCCACTGATAGGAACCAATGGAGGGATCACTTATAATCTGTGCTTGGCCTTACGCCAGTTTGGGCGAGCTAGAAGGGAAGGACCTCATGAGTTGCTAATGCCTAGTATTGTGTTTGATTTCCAAGGGCATAGTGACGAGCAACGCCGCAGATTCATAAGAGCTTGGGATAGGGTACACATGTCTAATTCACACGAGCTGTGTGCAAAGACTTCTCTACCAATGGAACCATATTTTCGATGGGTTCGCATACGTGTCCAAAAGCTTGGAATGCCCTACGAAGCTGTCTTGCCTATAATTGTTGAAGTTGCTGATGAAGAGGGGGTTCCTCCTACCATCCTACACCCTTACATGCCTACTGACATTGGGGCATTGAAGAGGTCCTGGATGCAGCTGAGGGAGAAACGGGATACTTACCGATAAAAGTATCACGAGCAAGAGCAGAAGATCCAGAAGTTGACAAGGCAGTTGGAGAACGAGCGGATCCTCAATGATTATGTCCGCACTGACAAGAAACGACCATGGGAGCACTGATTATCTTTTGGATTATTTCCAGTTTTTGATTTACTTTTCAGTTTTTCTTTCTTGTAACGCCTTAAAGGCATCTGTTGAACAATTGAATTCAAAGTTTATCTAATAAAAGTGTGTTTTATTTTGGTCTACGAATTTGAATCTCTCGACGTCTTTGAAATCATATCATACGCATTTCATTCCATGCACCTCATAACAAGTACCATTACAGGTCTCTTATCTTCTTCGCTGTTTATTTCAGCATCATGTCTTCTGAACCATTAACTGAACAAGCAATCAAGGCTCTGCATGCTCAAAACGCCCAATTTCAGGAGTTGTTCATGAACCTGGCTAAGGGTCAGCAAGATCCGAAGGCCCTTATCCTGAAAGAGAAGAAGAAGAAGAAGAAGAAGAAGGTCCTATTTAATATGGGTCGCAGGTTAGGAAATGATTTGTGAGAAGAGGTTGATTTGACCCACTCATCTGGAGGGGGAGATAATCAGGAAGAAAGGAGGGCTTCTAGCCCTGTGGTTTCAGACAACGAGACTGACTTTGACGAAGACCAGTATCCTCCTGCTGAGGATAGATATAAACAGCTTGAAGACCAGTTAAGTGCGATGGAGATTCAGAAGGTCCCTGTGTTGGACTTCGGTGATCTAGGTCTGTCATTTGGGGTGGTGATTCCCCACAAGTTCAAAGCACTAGCCTTTGCTAAGTACGACGGGGTTTCTTGTCCAAAACTGCACCTCCATTCGTATGTTAGGAAGATTCAGCCATACACTACTGACAAGAACCTCTGGATCCACTTCTTTCAAGACAGTCTCTCAGGGACTCAGCTTGAATGGTTTTACCAGCTGGAAGGAGATAGTATCCGTAATTGGGAAGATTTGGCTGCTGCTTTCTACAAGAAGTACCAATACAATGCCGACCTCTCTCCTACGCTTACCCAACTCCAAGGTATGTCTATGGGTGCGGGTGAAGGTTTCAAAGATTACGCTCAGAAGTGGAGGGACCTTGCTGGTAGAGTGTAACCTCCCTTGGATGATAGGAAGCTAGTGGATATGTTTTGGGGACCTTGTTTGGTCCATATTTCAACCAATTGATTGGAAGTTCATCATCCGGGTTTACAGAGCTGATTATGACCGGGGAAAGAATTAAGGCTGGTATCAAATCTGGTAAAATATAGAAGGTCGCTTCGTCAAGCACCGAGAAGAAACCTTTTAAGAAGGAATCCAGTTCTGTTTACAGCTCAAAAAGCCAGAATAGACCTGAACACCGCCAAGCTGTTAATGTGGTTGTTATTTCAAGACCTGTTGTTGCACCTCGGCGTAACAATCAGCCAAGGGCCGAGAGGCTGCGAAGACAATTTACTCAGCTCAACATGACTTTATCTCAGATTTTGCCGCAGTTATTGAAGACCAACTTGGTGATTCTGAAGGAGGCCCCAAAGACTCCCAACACTGCATCACCCATGTATGATTTGAATGCCCGTTGTGCTTTTCACTCTGGTAGCCCGGGGCATGACACGGATAACTGTTGGGTCTTAAAGAACAAAGTACATGACTTAATTGATGCTAAGGAGATTGAGTTCGAAGCACCTGAACGACCTAATGTTGTGACTGCTCCTATGCCCAAGCATGGAGTGAATGCTGTAGATGAAGACTCGTTTGTGGTTTCTGTGAACGACATTGTTACTCCCTTGATGACTGTGAAGAAAAACCTTTTGTTAGCTGGTTTATTTCTGGGTTGCGATGAAGGTTGCCGTATGTGTTCTGTCCTACCTACCGGTTGCCATCTTTTGAAGTCAGGTGTCCAACGCCTGATGGATAATAAAGAAATCCTGTTTGAAAAGACTCTTGTTCCTTTGGTTCCTACTGAAGAAGTTGCTATCATCACCATTTTCGACAATTCTTCCAAGGCTTCCTCGAGAAAGCTTGTTAGAATTACATATGTTCCAAGAATCGCACCATTGATCATCACCGTTCTTAGGCCTATCCCCTACACATCCAATAAAGTTGTCCCGTGGCATTATGGGGCTGACGTATATTATCATAGAGTTAAGCAAGACTTGAGTGCTGAAGAGTTTGATACTGACGTCAGCAATATTTTTGGACCTGCTAAAGTCACCCGTAGTGGAAGGCTTTTCTCCTCTGAGATCTCTCCGCTAGTGATTCAGACGCCTGTTATCATTACGCCTTCTAGTGTACCTGCTAATATCCCTGTTCAAGTTCCCATTCTTACCCCTGTTGCCGAGTCATCTGATACTCGGGGCAAAGGGACCACTGATGAGCCTGCCCGGACGGAGGCACCAAAGACAATTACGGTTGAAGCCTCTAAACAAGAGATGGAATAAATTCTAAAGATCATCAAAAAGAGCGACTACAATATAGTCAAACAGCTGGGGCAAACCCCGTCCAAAATCTCTATGTTGTCTCTGTTGCTATGCTCAGAAGCCCATGCCAAGGCTCTGATTGCTTTCCTGAATACTGCGCACGTGCCGCAGGAGACATCAGCTGATCAGTTCAAAGATTGTGTGGCTAGTCTGACTACTGATAACGGGTTAGGTTTCTCCGATGCTGACTTGACTGTTAAGGGGAAGAACCATAATGACGCCCTACATGTCTCCATTGAATGCATGGGCACTACTCTTGCCCATGTATTGGTGGATATTAGTTCCTCATTGAACGTTTTACCTAAGAAAGCTCTAGACCGGTTGGACTGTGAAGGTTTAGAGTTGAAGCCAAGTAACATTATTGTTAGGGCCTTTGATGGGTCGAAGAGAATGGTACATGGAGAAGTGGATATTCCAGTGAAGGTTGGTTCTCAGATATTTGCGTCTACTTTTTATGTGATGGACATTCGGCCATCCTATTATTGTTTGTTGGGTCGCCCTTGGATCCATAAAGCTGGGGCAGTGACTTCTACGCTCCACCAGATGCTGAAGTACCCAGTCAAGGGGAAAATTGTGACGGTACGAGGAGAGGAGGAGTACATGGTGAGCCACCTCAACTCTTTCCGTTATGTAGAGATGGATGGGGAGTTCAATGAGACCCCGTTTCAACATTTTGAAGAGGTTCCCCAGACGCTGGCATCAACTGAGACTGTCGTTGAAGATCCTCCTATGAAGATGGCTTCCTTCAACTATGCCTGGGCTGTTGTCGAAAAAGGTGGATGTGCAAATTGGGGCTAACTCCCTGATTTCGCACATAAGACTAACAAGTTTGGTTTGGGTTTCACTGGAGAAGCTCAAAGGGCTGTTCGGAGTGCACGGCCTGGAAGACCTCCCCTGTTTATCAGCAATTCAGGAGTGAATGCCATTGAAGATGACGTTGAAGAGTCTGAGTTTGACAGTTGGATTTATCCTACTACTGATGGTGGACTAAGCAACTGGACATCAAATGACCATCCCAATTTCTTTTGTTACCCAGTAATGAAACTTTTGTTTTGTATTTGTAACAGAAAATGTTTTAAACTTTACGGCCCGGTGTCTTACCCGGGGCACCGTGGCTTCATTTGTGAGGGCTTTATGTGTGTCATCTACATATATCATTAATAAAAGCATTGGACGTTTCTTGCATTTCAAATTTTGCGCTCCTTGTTTTTCTTTTATTACGTATTGCAAAATAGCTATTTTACACACACTTACATATACAGGTCTACATACACTCTGGATCCCACTGATAACGACTTTGCTACTGCCGGTTATGACTTCGAAAGTCCGATCAACTTAGCCGAAGACGAAGGTGAAGATGATTGCGAAGTGCCTGGTGAACTTGCTAGACTTCTACTTCAAGAAGAGAGGGCCATACAGCCGCATGAGGAGACGGTGGAATCAGTGAATCTGGGTACAGAGGTAGACAAGAAAGAGGTAAAGATTGGTGCAAATCTGGAGGCTAGTGTTAAGCAACGGTTGATTCAGATGCTACGAGACTATGTTGAGATCTTTGCCTGGTCTTATGAAGATATGCCTGGGTTGGATACCGACATTGTGGTTCACCGCATGCCTACCAAGGAAGACTATCCTCCGGTAAAACAGAAGGTCCGCCGAATGCGCCCAGAGATGTCTGAGAAAATCAAGGTTGAAGTGATGAAACAGTTTGACGCTGGTTTTCTAGCGGTTACTTCTTACCCTCAGTGGGTGGCCAACGTGGTCCCTGTGCCGAAAAAGGATGGTAAAGTTAGGATGTGTGTTGACTATAGAGATCTGAACAGGGCGAGCCCCAAGGGTGATTTCCCTATGCCTCATATCGACGTTCTGGTTGACAACACTGCTCAACATAAGGTCTTCTCCTTTATGGATGGTTTATTCGGTTATAATCAGATTAAAATGGCTCCCGAAGACATGGAGAAAACAAATTTTGTTACTCAATGGGGTACCTTTTGCTATAAGGTCATGCCTTTTGGATTGAAGAATGCTTGGGCAACGTATCAGCGCGCCATGGTCGCCTTGTTCCATGACATGATCCATCATGAGATTGAGGTTTACGTCGACGACATGATTGCCAGGTCCCAGACTGAGGAGGAACATCTGGACCATCTTCAGAAGTTATTTGACAAGTTGAAGTTGTACAAGCTGAGGTTAAACCCGAACAAGTGCACCTTCGGAGTGAGATCTGGTAAGCTGCTGGGTTTCATTGTAAGTGACAAAGGTATTCAAGTGGATCATGCCAAGGTGAAGGCTATACAGGAAATGCCATCTCCCCGAACAGAAAAAGAAGTCAGAGGCTTTCTGGGACGTCTGAACTATATCGCCAGATTCATCTCGCACTTGACTGCTACTTGTGAGCCAATCTTCAAGTTACTGAAGAAAGATCAAGTGGTAAGATGGAATGATGAATGTCAGGCCGCTTTCGAAAGGATCAAAGAGTATCTCCAAGAGCCACCTATTCTAATGCCTCCAGTTGAAGGGAGTTCTTTGATCTTATACTAGACAGTACTCGACAACTCAATGGGATGTGTGCTGGGTCAGCATGATGAGTCTGGCCGAAAAGAGCATGCTATTTATTACCTTAGCAAAAATTTTACCGACTGCGAGACCCGATACTCGTTGCTCGAGAAAACTTGTTACGCTTTGGCATGGGCTGCTCGCCGGCTGAGACAGTATATGCTGACTCACACTACTCTATTGATATCAAGGATGGATCCAATCAAGTATATCTTCGAAAAGCCTGCCTTGTCCGGAAGAATAGCAAGATGGCAGATGATCTTGACTGAGTATGACATCCAATATACGACCCAAAAGGCAATCAAGGGAAGTGTGTTGGCAGATCATCTGGCACATCAGGTAGTGGATGATTACCAGTATATGAACTTTGAATTTCCGGATGCAAACATCATGCTGGTAACTGACTGTGAGACACCTGGACCGGATGAAGGACCTGAGGAGGGATCCCGATGGTCTATGTACTTTGATGGAGCTTCGAACGCTTTGGGTAATGGCATTGGCGCCATGATCATATCTCCTAAAGGCTCTCATACTCCGTTTACCGCTCAACTATGTTTCAACTGCACCAATAACATGGCGGAGTATGAAGCATGCATCATGGGTCTTCGAGCAGTAATTGACCTAAGGATTAAGTTTTTAAGTGTCTTCGGAGATTCCGCTCTCGTGATCAGTCATATCAAAGGCGAGTGGGATACGAAACACCCAAATCTTATTCCTTACAAGGAGTATGTATTGATGTTGCTTCCACATTTCGAGGAGATAACCTTTGAACACTTCCCTAGAGAGGAAAATCAGTTGGCGGACGCGCTAGCTACGATGTCTTCTATGTTCAAAGTCAATTGGGACAACGAAGCTCCCTGGATTATCATTGAAAAGCTGGACGAACCTGCACATTACTGCGACATTGAGACTGAAGAGGTAGCAGATAAACCCTGGTTTCATGAGCTGAAGAGGTATCTTGAGGCTCAGGAATACCCCGAGGGTGCATTTGTTAATGATAACAAGTTTCTGAGGAGGTTCGCCGCGAAGTTCTTCATCAGCAATGGCATTCTCTACAAGCGTAACCATGATTCAACCTTACTGCGGTATGTGGATAAGAATGAAGCAGAAAGGATTATGGCAGAGTTACATGAAGTTACTTTCGGAACTCATTCTAGTGGACACACCATGGCAAAGAAAATCCTACGGGCAGGATATTTTTGGTCCATAATGGAAGCTGACTGTTATCAGCATTCTCGGACCTGTCACAAGTGCCAAGTCTATGCTGATAAGGTACACATACCTCCAGTTCCTTTGAACGTCTTGACGGCTCCTTGGCCTTTTGAAATGTGGGGCATTGATATGATCGGCAAGATCAGACCTACGGTGTCCAACGGACATCGTTTCATCCTGGTAGCAATTGATTACTTTACAAAGTGGGTTGAAGAAGCTTCCTTTGCTACAGTAACCAAGAAAGTCGTGGCACGGTTCATTCGGCATAATCTGATATGTCGATACGGTGTACCAGAGAGGATCATTACGGACAATGGTACCAATCTCAAAAATAAGATAATCACCGAACTCTGCAAGCAGTTCAAGATACAGCATCACAACTCTTCTCCCTGCCGGCCGAAGATGAATGGGGTTGTAGAAGCGGCTAATAAGAACATTAAGAAAATTGTGCAGAAGATGACGGTGACGTACAAAGATTGGCACGAGATGCTACCATTTGCTCTTCATGGGTACCGTACCTCAGCACAGACGTCAACAGGGGCAACACCCTATTACTTGGTATATGGCATGGAGGCCATCTTGCCCATTGAAGTTCAGATACCCTCTCTTCGGATTATGAAGGATGGAGGTTTGAGCGAAGATGACTGGATTCAGACCCGGCTTGATCAGCTGAACCTAATCGACGAAAAAAGCCTTACTGTTATTTGTCATGGTCAGACGTATCAAAAATGGATGATCAAGGCATTTAACAAGAAAGTTAGACGACAAGAGTATCAAGTTGGGTACCTGGTTATCAAGCGTATCATACTACCTCAAGGTGATCCCAGGGGAAAATGGACCCCTACTTACGAAGGGCCATTTGTGGTTAAGAACATTTTCTCAGGAGGAGCTATGATTCTAACCACCATGGATGGTGACGACCTTCCTCACCCCGTCAATGTAGACATAGTAAAAAGATACTACGCATAAACAAAGACCCTCTAGGTCGACTGGCCTAGGCTAAAATAAGGGCTTCCCGGCGAACCAAAAGGGTTCGGGCAAAAATAAGGGATGAAAATTAAAAAAAAAATCTGTACACCCGGCAAGTCGAAAACCTGAAAAGGCGGCTTGGGCAAAAAAGGGTATCCCGGTGGACTGAAAACCCGAAAGGGCGGTCTAGGCAAAAATTAGGGATCAAAGCGTAACACTATGTCTCATTGGATCACCTTGTATCCAGACTTCGGTATCGACTATCAAGCTCGGACGACACTAATCAATTTAATTTACCTTCAACCAGTAGCAAAGTGATGAGATGCTCGAGGACATAAAGGCAATAACAGAGTTGGAACCCAGTGGAATTATTCACATAGCTGTTTTGTTTTTTACAAATTGTGTAAATTCTATTGCTCGGCAGCGTTCTCCTACTAGGACGCCAGCCTCTTGTACAAAAACGCCTATTTACAGACCAAACTTCAAAATCAATACAATTCATTTTCAGAGAAATTTCAAACTGTTTTTCCTTTTTTCTGTTTTGGTTTGCAAAGAACGTCCAATATTCATTTTTGATATATGCATTTGACATTAATTGCTGCTCATAAGTATTTACATGCGAAACAAAAGACGATTACTGGTAATATCGGAAATAGGGGCAAATAAGAAGTGTCCAAACTGTACAGTTGCTCTGTCCACCAGGTACAAGGTAGATTCAACTGAAGAATATGGCCAAGGCGTGTTCACTCCCCGTAGAGTAAAAAACAACAGTAATGATAGCTCTCCCCGGCTGAGACTTGCAACTGTGAATGAATCGGTAATATTCTCCCCAAGCAGAGTTTATCTACCATCAACACTGAAAAGGCTTAATATCCCCGACAGTCTTAATATTCCCCAATGGAGTATAAGAACATTCCCCGGTAGAATACCAGATGTCCCCAGTGGAGTCTGAAATTTTCCCAACGCAGTCTGAAAAAAGCTTCCCCAGTGAAATCTGGAGAGTCATCACTAGTAAACTTTGGAAGATTGTCCCTAGCAAGTTCAAAGGATTATCCCCATTAGAGTCTAAAAGGTTATCCCCAATGAAGTCGCAACTGAAAGATCATCCCCAGCGGAGTTCTTTCCTTTCACAAACAGGAATCCAACCCCCAACATTATTCAGTATCACCAGCAACGGTAATTCATCCCCAGCGGAATTTATCAGTGGAATCCTCAGCAGAGCATCTCTTCCCCACAGAGTAATCCCCTCATCAGTTTATTCCCCAACGGAGTTATCCTCTCCTGCAGGTTTATTCTTGTAATCGTCTTCATTCTCCATCCCCAGCGGAAACGAAGAATTAGCTCTTTTCTCCAGCAGCTATACGGGATTTGTTTTCCCCATCCAAAACATTACATTTCCATACATCATGATACATGCATATACGCATCATACAACACAATCTCATTTATTTTGAGAACATCATTGCTTGATATGTATCATGCACTGTATACGACTGACCTTTACCTTTCAGGAAGGATGCAGTTAAGTTCTCAGCTATGAAGTTGTTTCCCTAAGTCGAAGTACTGACCAGTTCTTAAATCTCAACTAAATTAGTCTCAGTTGAATTACAGATAAGGTTATAAATATCGACAATTTTCCTCCGTCGAAGTGTGGACGAGTTCTTAAATCTCAACAGAATTATCCTCCGTTGAAGTACAGACAGTTCCTAGATCTCGATGAAGATGTTTCCCTCAGTCGAAGTACTGACCGGTTCTTAAATCTCAACTGAATTAGTCTCGGTTCAATTATAGATAAGGTTCTAAATCTCGATAATTTTCCTCCGTCGAGGTGTGGACGAGTTCTTAAATCTCAACAGAATTATCCTCCGTTGAAGTACAGACAGTTCCTAGATCTCGATAAAGATGTTTCCCTCAGTCGAAGTACTGACCGGTTCTTAAATCTCAACTGAATTAGTCTCGGTTGAATTACAGATAAGGTTATAAATCTCGACAATTTTCCTCTGTCAAAGTGTGGACGAGTTCTTAAATCTCAACAGAATTATCCTCCGTTGAAGTACAAACAGTTCCTAGATCTCGATGAAGATTTTTCCCTCAGTCGAAGTACTGACCGGTTCTTAAATCTCAACTGAATTAGTCTCGGTTGAATTACAGAAAAGGTTCTAAATCTCGACAATTTTCCTCCGTCGAAGTGTGGACGAGTTCTTAAATCTCAACAGAATTATCCTCCATTGAAGTACAGACAGTTCCTAGATCTCGATGAAGATGTTTCCCTCAGTCGAAGTACTGACCGGTTCTTAAATCTCAATTGAATTAGTCTCGGTTGAATTACAGATAAGGTTCAAAATCTCGACAATGTTCCTCCGTCGAAGTGTGGACGAGTTCTTAAATATCAACAGAATTATCCTCCGTTGAAGTACAAACAGTCCTAGATCTTGATGAAGATGTTTCCCTCAGTAGAAGTACTGACCGGTTCTTAAATCTCAACTGAATTAGTCTCGGTTGAATTACAGATAAGGTTCTAACTCTCGGCAACTCTCCTCAGTCGAAGTACTGACCGGTTCTTAAAATCTCAACAGAATTATTCTTGGTTGAATTACAGATAAGCTTCTGAATCTCGACAGATTTCCCCCCTGTTGAATTACGGACAAGTTCTTAAAACTCAGCAGAGATGTTCTCTCAGCTAAGGTACAGACAAGTTCCTAAATCTCAACAAAGATCAGACTTCCCCAGCGGAATCTTCCACAACAACAGGTATGCAAGTTCTCGCTAAGGAATCTCTTATGCGATCGAAACTCATGTAGATGGCATCTTTAAGCCCATCCTCCCGCCGGCAATCTCCAAATGGAATCTGTAAGCCCATACCCGACATCACAAGGCTGATGCCACTTCATGCGAGTGCAAATTTCTGGGCACTCTAGTGTTCAATCATCTTCCACCTTCGGATCACGAAAGGCACGAAAGCCAATCTACATCCTAAGGTTTAAGAAGATTGAACAGGGGCAGTTGTTGTACCCCAAAATTTTCCCTCTCATGTTTCTCAAAATATTGCAAGAAAAATCTCCAAGTTGCTCAAGTTTGCTCAAGAGTTGGTCAGACAAGCTATCTCGTAAGGCAGTCTACCCCAAATTAGGGTTTTGTGTTGCATCAAGATCCTTGAGTCAAAATTATCTCAAGTTCTATACAATGTCCTAATATTTTCTCAAGATCATCCATGGCAAGTTTCAAGTCTTGCAGAGAAAGTTTGCTCAGTCAATTGCTCAAGGGTCCAAAAATCGACTATGCTAGGGCAAAAGTCAACTGTGACCCAAATACAGTCAAACTTCAAGATTTTTTGTCAACATTCTCATTTTGAAGGATATTTCATCATTTGATCAAGGGTTGATCATGATTCATCAAGGATTGCTCAAAATTCATCAAGACTCAAAAGTTGCTAAATTGGGGTTTTGTAGGAAAAGTCAACTCAACTTTGACCAAGCATAACTTTCTCATACTTTATGATATATGACCCATCCAAATCTCATTTTGAAGGGGATGAAATTACCTACAATCCACCTTCATATACCAAGATCGAAAAATGCACTCACAAAAAGTTATAAATTTGGACATTATAGGTCATTTTTGAAAGTTAACAAAAACACCTTTTTTTGACAAAGCTTATAACTTGAGCATGGAATATCAAAATGCGATGAGACAAAAAGGGTTGGTTATAGGATACCTCAAGCTTTCTAAAAAGTCCAAGAACACTTTAAAAAGTTCAAAATTGAAGAAGTTATGAATTGTTGAAGTTGGACATTTTTGCAAAATTGCCAAAAGTCAACTTTCCCCAAAACTTCAAATTTTGTCAAATGGGCCCATTATTTTCCATTTGATTTGAGCTTGCATAGTTGCCCTCGTGTCCTAGCCTCAGCCATGAGCTCATATTTCATTTTTATTATTTTATTTGATTTTTTATTGAATTTATTCATTTTAAATCAAAATAAATCATTTAAAATCCAAAACTTTAATTACATGAGATCTTTTTGATATTTCAGGATTTGATTATCATCATTAACATCATCAAATTCGTATCACACCAAACCATGTGCAAAAAGATTGAGATTTGGCAAAATTGGCAAGTTTGTAAAGGGTGAATCAAATCAAATTGGCAAGCATTGATGGGAGAAGATTTAAGCCAAGTTTGTTACCCTAACATAATATACAATACATAAGCAAGCCACAAAGGACGAAAAAAGGGTTGGCAATTGCAGAAAGAAGCATAACAAAGTTTGAAAAAAGTCACAAAAAGCTTGAGATCGAAATCGTGCTTAGAGGCATTATCAGAAGCTGAGACCTGTCCCATTCTCTTCCTGGGTGTTCACACAAGCAATCTGGACCAAAAGCAAGCTCGATCAGACCCCATAGCGCACTGTAAGTGTCACGATAACCACCCCTGTTCTTGATTTTGCAACTCTGAGTTTATGCATCCTTTCCATGAATCAATACCATATTTTGAATCTACATGACATTTGCAAACATTTGGCATTATCCAATTGCTTTTATCTGGCCTGGACGAAGAACCACCATAGCTAGGGTTCTTCGTTTGCTTTTTGGGGTTTTTTATTTCAGGTAAAATCGTGACTCAAGAGGGGCATAGTTGTGATCAGGAGGCCATAACGAACCCAACCATGGTCCTGGAATGGATTTATGTGGCCTGAGATGGATTTTAGGATAGACCTACTGTTGTACCCCAAAATTTGCCCTCCCATAATCTTCAAAGTTTTGACAAGCATCACCTCAAATGGTCCAAAGTCTACTCAAGGGCTACCCAGTCAACCATCCTCCTGACCCAGCACACATCCTTTCCATCAATATCTGAACCATCAGTGGAACATCAAGACAAAGACTCAAACAAGGTCTAACGCACGATCAACTAAGCTTAGGTTTGAAGAACATCACGAAGAGCGGGTGGGTACAAATAATTTGAGCCTTTATCCTTTGTTTCTTAAACCATGAACCAGGCCACGTTATAACCCTTAAAAGTCCTAGCTGAAGCATGGGTTAGTTCGAAAGCATACTGTTACGAAAGGTATCCTGACTCCTTAAGGCCTACGGTAAATACGGAGTTGACATCACGTTTTACAAACATTCACTTGTTTTATGAAAAAAGAATGCATTTTCAAAATCTTCAAGACAGAC
Source organism: Vicia faba (assembly GCA_948472305.1). NCBI lineage: Eukaryota > Viridiplantae > Streptophyta > Magnoliopsida > Fabales > Fabaceae > Vicia > Vicia faba. The sequence continues at coordinate 1,014,080,786 of OX451735.1, forward strand.
ATAAGCTTTGCATTCTTGATATAATACTGTTTGCGTATGACTATTTGTTCGAACATCAGAGAAATTCGCACGATGAATACCTAGTGAACAAAAGCACTTCCAATCAAAGGGCAGACGTGATTATTGTCCATCATATGGGGCAATTAAATCAAGATTCGGAGAATCTCTCAAAGGCCGAACAGCCTGGGGCAAATCTCCGCCTGAGTCACTTGGGGCATTCCAACAACGAATCTTGTCTGATCAAACATCTTCTGGTGGCATGACAAAACACTTCTAACAGGGGCACCTCCCTACATCCTGAGAGCATGGACATAGTCGGAAAAAAAATACTACGCGTAATCAAAGACCCGCTAGGTTGACACACCTAGGCAAAAATAAGGGCTTCCCGGCGAACCAAAAGGGTTCGGGCAAAAATAAGGGATGAAAAGAAAAAAATCTGTACACCCGGCAAGTCAAAAACCTGAAAAGGCGGCTTGGGTAGAAATGGGTATCCCGGTGGACTGAAAACCCGAAAGGGCGGTCCAGGTAAAAATTAGGGATTTAAGCGTACGACTATGTCCTGGCATCTCGTCACCTGTCTACCAGAAGATTTGCAACTACCCCCACAGGTGCCTTCTCCCACTGAAACAGGGGCAATAATGAGTCGTCTAAGCGATCTAATTGCTCTGTCCACCAAGGTACCAAGGTAGGTTCAGCTGAAGAACAACCAAGATGCCTTAATTCCCCAGAGAGTGAGCCAGCAAGTCAACATAATCTCCCCAAGCAGAATTAGCCTACTCAGTCAGCCTTATGGACGTTGGATTCTCCCCAGCGGATCTCAACATTCCTCAGCAGAGTCTACAAACACCCTCAACAAGCATCCTCGGTAGTCTTGATCTAAGATTGTTCCTCGGCAGAATCTAGACATCCAGCGGAGCCCTTCCCAGTACAGTCCAAAGTCTCCCCAGGAGAGTTAAATCATCTCCCCAGTAGGAAGCTTATCCCCAGTAGATTCTGGAAGCTTATCCTTTGCAGAGCATATCTCTCCCCGTCTTAATTCAGAAGGTTATTCCTCGCCAGAGCTTATAACTGGGTTATCCTCAGCTAATTGCCACGGAAAGATCGTCCTCGGCGAAGTATTCCTATCCCCAGCGGAATTCCTCAAACCTCCCAAATGTAACTCAACAATGGTATCCCCAACGGAGTTCTCATACAACATCTCAGCAAAGTACCTCTCTTCCCACAGAGTATTTTCCCCAGCAAGATCGCTAGAGTAATTTTACCCGCAGAGTAATCTATTCGCCAAGTTTATTCCCCAACGGAGTTATCTTCTCCTACTGGTATTCTTGCAACATCAGCCCAGGATAAGCTCCCGGCATTCGTCAAGGATTTATTTTCCTAGACAAAAATACATTCGCAAACATCACATTTTCATACATGATATAAACATCACATTCTACAATCCCATTGGTTATAAACGTCATGACACCGCGCATTCCATGCACCATGATATTGCATACAACTAATGTTTTGCCTTTTTTCAGGAAAGGTCAATACAAAGATGATTACTATCAACTATCGCAATCCCAAATTCGATTCCTGTATCTAGCCAGGGCATGTCTGTGAGCGATTGATTGTGGATTCGATACCTGCATCCGGCCAGGGCATGTCTACGTCAAAAAGATTAAAGAGATAGCTTGGAAATGCTCCAGATATGGATGCTGTTATTTTGCTTATTCAAAATTCCTTTCTAGATATGGTTCAGATGTGACCCAGGCATGGCGACGTTCTGATACTTATTCCAGATTTCTTCTCAGATATAACTTAGAGATGCTCCGGGCACGGAGGCTGTTCTGTTGTTTATTCAGAGATCACCTTTCTAGATATGGTTCAGATGTGACCCAGGCATGGCGACGTTCTGATACTTATTCCAGATTTCTTCTCAGATATAACTTAGAGATGCTCCGGGCACGGAGGTTGTTCTGTTGTTTATTCAGAGATCACCTTTCTAGATATGGTTCAGATGTGACCCAGGCATGGCGACGTTCTGATACTTATTCCAGATTTCTTCTCAGAGATAGCTTGGAAATGCTCCAGATATGGATGCTGTTCTTTTGCTTATTCAAGACTCCTTCTAGAGATGGTTCAGATGTGACCCAGGCATGGCGACGTTCTGATACTTATTCCAGATTTCCTCTCAGAGATAGCTTGGAAATGCTCCAGATATGGATGCTGTTCTTTTGCTTATTCAAGACTCCTTCTAGATATGGTTCAGATGTGACCCAGGCATGGCGATGTTCTGATACTTATTCCATATTTCCTCTCAGAGATAGCTTGGAAATGCTCCAGATATAGATGCTGTTCTTTTGCTTATTCAAGACTCCTTCTAGATATGGTTCAGATGTGACCCAGGCATGGCGACATTCTGACACTCATTCCAGATTTCCTTTCAGATATAGCCTAGAGATGCTCCAGATCCGAATGTCGTTCTATTGCTTATTCAGATTCAAACTTCTAAAAAACAACTTAGAGACGCTCCATCCCGGATGCTCTTCTATTGTTCAGTCCAGATACGATCTAGATTCGGATGACATTCTGTCGCTCATACAGATACAGTATGGATATACCCCAGACACGACGGTCATTCTACTGTTTATTCAGACGTCAACAACTAGATATAGACTAGATATGCTCCAGGCACGGAAGCTATTCTATTTCTTATTCAAATTCAGTTATCCGACAGTCTCCAAATGGCATCTATAAGCCCATTCCCGACAAGGTTCTGTCACACTTCCAGATGGCATCTATAAGCCCATCCTCCTATCCATCATCTCTCCAAATGGCATCTTTAAGCCCATTCCCGCTATCACACTGCTGATACTCTACTATGTGAGTGCAAATTTCTAGGCACTCTAGTGTTCAATCATCTTCCACCCTCGGATCACGAAAGGCACACACGCCAATCTACATCCTCAGGTCTAAGAAGATTGAACAGGGGCAACTGTTGTACCCCAAAATTTGCCCTCCCATAATCTTCAAAGTTTTGACAAGCATCACCTCAAATGGTTCAAAGTCTACTCAAGGGCTACCCAGTCAACCATCCTCCTAAGCCAGTCAAACTAGGGTTTTTGGTTCCTGCAAGGAAGTTGAGGTTTTCAAGGGCTCAATCAAGTCCCATGCTCATACACATTGTCAAGCACCTACATGTCAAGTTTCAAGGCTCACAAGGTCAAGTTGCACAGTCAAAAAACCTAATTGCTCAACAGTCAACTGTAGGGGCAAAATGGTCATTTGGCAGTCAAAAGTCAAAATTTTTGGTCAACATCTTATTTTGAAGCCACAAACATCATTTGATCAATGCTTGATCATGATTCTCAAAGTATGGCTCAAAAAGTCTCAAGATGCAAAAGTTTCTATTTTTGGACAGTTGAAAAGTCAACTGTAACTTGACCAAGGCATAACTTTTTCATGGTTCATCAGAAAAATTCCATCCAATGCTCATCTTGAAGGGGAAGACATTTCCTACAATTCATCTTCACATTCCAAGTCCAAGAAATGCTCTCACAAAAAGTTATCAATTTCAACATTATAGGTCATTTTCAAAAGTCAACAAAAAGGCACTTTAAGTCAAAGACTATAACTTGAGATTGGTAAATCAAAATGACATGGGACCAAAGACATTGGTTAGAGGACTTCAACACCTTTCCAAAATGTCTAAGAACATGTTCATAACTTCAAAATTGAGCAAGATATGCATTGGAGAAGTTGGAAAAATTTTGTGAAATGGTCAAAATCATTTATCCTTGAAATTTCATTTTTGACAAAAGGGGCCCACTTTTTCCATATGAATCAGCTTGGCCATGCTTCCCACGTGTCCCACATTTTATTTCAAATTTTAAAATTAATTTTTTCATTTTTATTTGATTTTATTGGATTTAATTCATTTTAAATCCTTTAAAATCAAATAAAAATCAAGAAGGTTAATTAAGGGGCATATTTGGTCTTGATTAGCTTTGAATCATCATTATACAACATCCCAAATTTGTTTCAAGGCCTAATCAAGCAAGAATTCAAAATTGGTACAAAGATGGAAAGTTTGTTAATGGAGGTTTATGGCAAAATCTTATGTATGAATGCAAGGCTTCAAGGCCCTTAATTCCAATTGAAATACATTACATAATGCATATGCAAGTGATAAAAAAAAGGGAACACAACCTAGAGAACTCTCTAAAACTAAAAAACAAAAAATTCCAAAAAAAAAAAAACCTCATATTCTCTTATACAAAATCCTGTACGGAGGCCACTCGATGGAAACCCCCACTTTTCTTCTTGTTGCACTGTAAGTTCACTTTTCACGTGCAATTTCCCATGAACCAACTTTAACAAAAATCTCATCAACCAAAACAGAAACCTTACACAAGCTCATGTTCATACCGTTGACACAAGCTCAAAACTGATGCAACCACAAATCATCATCCTCTTGACAGCACCACAACAACATCATTGAGTCATGATAAAGCAACACAAAATTCTAACATTTTCAATTTCATTTATTCTATTTAATTTTCTTTTTGATTGTTTGAACTTTATCCATAAAATTCTTTGTGAAGATCAGGACTGGAATTTGGCTCTCTGAATCAGAAACAGAAGAACGAGAAGCGTCCAAATCGCAGTTCCGCCGCGCAACCGCGGACTCAACCGCCGCTTCCAGATCCGCTTCTGCCGCGACTTCGTGCTCCCTCCTAAATTGGGTCAACACCCCCATGGTTTGCATCACCTTTCATTTTTCCATTTTTTTTTCTTCTTCTTTTTATTTTAATTGTTTTTCTTTTTTTTTATTTAATTCACCAAAATTAATCTTAATAATAACACAAAACCAAAAAATCAGAAATCATTAAAAAATAAAAATATGTTTTATTTAATTTTTTTAATTCTTTAAATAGTTTTTGTAAATAAATTCCAATAAAACAATTAGTTTAAATTTAGGTTTTTAACTTTAATGTCTTTTTCTAAAATAATTATAAAAAAAAACATAAAAATTAGGTTATTAGTATCTTTATTCTTTTCTCAATAAATAACTTTTTCTCCTTATTATTATTATTATTAATTAATTTTGTAAATAAATATGGCATTTAATTAATTAGGATAAATTAGGTTAAAACTTAAACATTTTTTTTAATTAAAAACAAATTTAGAACTAGGCTTTTATTTTAATTTCTAATTTCAATTAACTTTCTTTATTTCATAAAATACCAAAAAAACATAAAAATAATCTCTTTTCTTTATTTAATCATTAATTAATTTATAATTTCTATTTAATTTCTTTAAAGGGTCCAACGCCCTCGCACTCTCGATTCTTATTTCTTTTCGCATTTATTTTTATTTCTTTTGTGGATATAATGTATTTGCCCCAAAGCCTTGTAATAGATAATTAGGACATTTACTTTCCGCACTTTTATTCAAATCGGGTCTTGGTTTAATTTGGCGATGTAGACCCGCGCCTTGTAATAGTGTAGGACCTTTATTTTCGGCATTTTTATTTTCCGCACCCTTTTAACTGCTAATCACATGAAAGAATGAATGCCCAAATAAAATCAAAGCGTAGCTCACCCAATGCATGACAAGACAAATAATAACTGAAAATGACACACAATTCACACACCACTCTTAGGGTACGCCTCACTGTTGCCTTGCCCCTCGAAACGTGGTCGTCGAGTACAGGACGTCTTAGTAAGTCCTTATGTCCATGAACATGGCATAAGGGTAGCTTCTAAGGTGTCCTACTGTTGCTCTGGTGATCACACTGTTGCCTTGCCCCTCGAAACGTGGTCGTCGAGTATAGGACGTTTTAGTAAGTCCTTATGTCCATGAACATGGCATAAGGGTAGCTTCTAAGGTGTCCTACTGTTGCTCTGGTGACCACACTGTCCCTACAAGCTCGAATTGTGGTCGTCGAGTACAGGACGTTTTAGTAAGTCCTTATGTCCATGATATGATCCAGTCGCCTCGGAAAGGTTGCCTCGGAATTAAAAAGGATCAATGGCATAAGGGTAGCTTCTGAGGTGTCCTACTGTTGCTCGGTGACCACATTGTCCCTACAAACGAATTGACCCGAACACCTCCAACGGTGGTGCTACCTACCTCTCAATAGTGGGATGGCACTACCTTAAGGACATTTACACAGCCTAATTCCTTAGGGTAGGTAGATGACTCGTAGATACTTGCTCTATTTAAAAAAAAACAAACAAAACTCTTTTCACACCGACACTTTTCAAAAAGCTTTCAAAACAATTTTTCAAACACTCTTGAGGACTGATACAAGAGTTATTCAGAAATCTTTAAACGAAACTTTTTTCAAACCCACTCACAATTGAAAAGCAAACATTTTGAAAACACAAATGAGCAAGTATCTAAGAGCCCATGGATAACCATGGATAGAAAGGGTGCTAACACCTTTCCTTTCTATAAATCTACCTCCCGAACCGAGAAACTATCTCATAAGGAATTTTGCTGTGCTTTTGTCCTGTCCATGTTGGAGAAAATAAAAGACGGTGGCGACTCTTGCTTCCGCGACATTTCGCGAACCAGCTTTAAACAGTCAGTTCCAGATCCACTGATCACACCTACGCTTTTAGCTAAGGATTCAAATCCGCAGGTAAATGTTTTACAGGTTTCAGGACAGGGACGATGAGGTGTCCCCTGCCCATTGGTTCGTTCAAAAATGGCGCGCATATTTTTTTGTTCTGACCAATAATTATTGTTTTGTTTTATTATCCTTGTTTTGTATATTATTAACAAAGAAATCATCATGGCCTAGTGGCAAGCGTGCACGTCCAATATCCATCAGGACCTGGGTTCGAATCCCAGGTTCCCCACTTTCTTTGATATTTTTCTTCTTCAGGTGATCGCGTGTATATTCAGGCTTGCAGTGTACCAGACTCCCTCAGGCATCCAATGGCCAGATGGCCAAAGGCCAAATCTGAGGGTCCAAAGATGAAGGTCCACCCTAGATCAAGTCCACGCATGTCCACTGGATTCCAAAAGTCAATAAGGGCCAGCTACAATTGGGCCTCAGAATTGCTACTAGCACCACAAAATTCAGGCCCAACCCCTTTTCTCTTTTATTTATTTATTTTATTTAGTATTTGTTTTATTATTTTTATTTCATTTACTAACCAATCAAAAATTCTTTTCTTTATCAAATAAAAACCACAAAAATATTTTTTATATTTAATCAAATCTTAATTTTTATTTTTATTAATAAACACTAATTAAATTAATTTAGGTTTTAATTAGAATAACTTTAACCTATTTTTTTGTAAATAATTAAAATTAAATTAGATTTAATTAGGTTTAATTACTAACTTAATTATTTTATTTTTCTTTCTTAAAATAACAAAAACCCAAAAATAATTTACTTTTTTTATTAATTAATTTATTTATTAATTTAGCAATTAATTTAGGTTAATTTCTTTCTTAAAAAAAAAAAACACAAAAAGATAGTTCCTTTAACCAAAAGGGTCAAAACCCTAATCATTTGCACTCGATTTAATTTCCCGCATGCGATTTATTTATTTTTATCCAATAATGTACTTGCCTCCGGTTTGTAATAGTTAATAGGACCTTTATTTTTTTTATCGCTTTATTTATTTTTAAAGGGTTTGTCTTTGGCGATGTAAATACCCGACGCCTTGTAATTTAAATTCCGCATTTTATTTCCGCAAATTATAACTGCTAGATGTTTGATAATAGGATGGCACGACAAGACTGAATGTTTTAACCTAAAATCAACTTAGATCACCTTTAACATGTACAAAGATAAAAATAAACTGAAAACGACACACTCGCACATGCGCACTCTTAGGGTACACCCCACTTGGTTGCCTTCATACACGGTCATTGAGTATAGGTCACTTTAGAGGTTGTCCTCTTGTCTAAAGATCATAGTCGCCTCGAAACGGTTGCCTCGGATATGATTGCCTCAAACAAATGATCTAAGACATTAGGGTTACCGCTAAGGCGTCCTAACATTGCTTTAGTGACTGTATGTCCCTCATTCGAATTGACCATTAAACTACAACGATGATGATACCTACTCATCAATAGTGGGATAGCATTGTCTAAAGGAAATTAGCATAGAACGACTCCTTTTTCGAGTAAGTAGATGGTTCTTAGATACTTGCTCTTTCAAAAACAAAAACTTTTCACACCTACACTTTTCGAACAAAGTTTTCAAAAACACTTCATACACTCTTGAGGACCGAAGCAAGAGTTAAATCGAAGTTTCAAAACAAAAACTTTTTCAAACCCACAAGCACAAAGAAAAGCAATTTTAAAAACAATACACAGATAGAAAGGGTGCTAACACCTTCCCTTTCTATAATCTACCCCCCGAACCCGAGAAATATCTCAAAAAAGGAATTTTTCTGTGCTTTTTTCCTTTCCTTGTTGGATAAAATAAAAGTCGGTGGCGACTCTTGCTTACCGCGACATTTTGCAAAAATAAACGCAAAACGCAAACCAGCATTCCAAAAAACAGTCAGTTCTTCCCACCGTATCACATGCATCATACGTACATTCTCGTTAACTCTTTTCTCGAACACTGGTACTTTAAGTATTTTAAGTATTTTGTACAAAGATGTGAACATACTAAATTGAAACACAAAAGCTACAATTTATAGAACTTTGACCCTAACGGTCTCCTAACAAACTAATGCCACATTTCCGCTGGCATGTCTTCGACAATCCAAGAGACTCCACGCGTCCTTCTGGATAAGAATGAATATTCAAATTCAAACCATTCGCTATCCGTATTGAGCGCCAAACCCAAAAAAATTTGATAACGGTCGAAGTATAAAGTCTTAAACCATGTTTCGAATAATAAATTTATTTTGCAATTCGAATTATAAACTATCCATCAATGTCTTAAAGAATTTCGAATTCGAATCTTCATGGCTTTTAACAAACAAAATATCCAAACAATTCTCTAAGTATATTCAGACCATTGACTCGGCTCAATTTCTCCTTAGTCGAAATTTACAGCCAACAAATTTCCCCCAAGAAATATTCATTTCGAAACCAGAAATGCATATTTTTTGTAATCTCCTCAAATTTCAACCTTCTGAACAACTCATCAACCGTTTCAACTATTATGACGTCATTATCATAATGACTTTTGATTCCCAAACTTCTAATCGCAGTATGGGTATCTATAAATCTCATCATTAGCTCTGATGAATAGTCTTGAATTTAGAACTTACGAAAACCGTTCATCAAGCAAAGGATCAGCTTACACGTGTCCCACTACTCGAAAAGTTCAACTTCCCTCTTTCCATAAAAAATGGTTCAATTTCCCTTCATATAAATTAACACCATTCATTTTATTTTTCTCTTTTCTGCACTTTTTTAAATCAAAAGCTCTCGCTTCTTCTTCCAAAGTTGAACAAACTTTTCTGCAACTTCTTCTTCTTCAACATAATCAATGGTGTCCCATAAGAAATCAAAGTTTGGAAAGAGTAAACAAAACAAAGACGATGCTTCTTCCAACCCTTTAATAAAAGTAGCAACACCCATCATGATTGGAAATCAAAAATTTATTCCCACACAATCTCTGAGGAATGAACAAATTGCCATCTACGCTACCCAGGTAATGATTCCCTTGAGATTTCCATCTCTGAGGAATAAAATCTTGCTTCTAATACCTTAGGATATATGGGTCCTATACACAATGTATCAGATATATCAAAACTTAGGAGATTTCTTCCTGCTTACCACTTGACTAGACCCATAGCTAGTAAACCTAGGGTTAGTAAGAAATATGCTGAAAACACTAGGGTAGAAGAAGAAACAATTCCCCAGGAAAATACTCCTCAAGAGGGTAAAGAACAAAATGAACCTTCCTTTAAGCTAGACTTCGTCATAGAAGTTATGAGACCTTTTAGATTAGGTCCATCGAAAGAGGACAAGAAGTACCTTGGATGGTTAGCTAGGATAGAGAAAGCAAAATAGAATACATGGAAAAACCTGGGAATCTTCAACTTTATTCATCTGTCGAAGTTTGGCCCTGAATACTGTCAGCTAATGCTAACAGCTTCCTCGTACTTCTGGGATAGTACTTATAACACCTTTCACCTACCCTGCAGAATGTTAACTCCAATGCTCTTCGATGTTGCTGTAGTCACGGGCCTTCGACCCACAAGAGAGACTTTCGACCCTACCTTGGACGCTGATGACTCCATCGACTTCAACAATGCTTCTCCCACTTACAAAAATTACCTTGATCACTACTTGGGATCGATAGACAAATTTAGTGATCAAGAACACATAGATTTTATTGCTTTATCTCTTTCTCGATGTGTCTTCTGATGTAAATCTCTGCAAGTCGCCAGAAGATTTTTGACCCTTGCCAACCAACTCCATGTTGGTCGAGATGTTTGCTTGAGCGAACTAATTCTTTCTAGACTGTATGAGATCCTTGGGGAGGCTTCCACAAGATTAAAAAACTTTGAACCAAAAACCAACATTTTACTGGCTGATCCGTATTGGCTACTTCGGTTGTGGCTCAATGCCACCTTTGAACCATCCATTTCGAATACAAACCTAATTGATGAATCTGACCCTGAAATCCAGAACAGGACTGTCAAAGGGACTAGACTAGTTCGTTTAACCCCGGATGATGGAGGTAAAAACTTGTAAGAGTGCTTCACTAGGCACCTGATGATGTTTGCGAAGAGGTACAAATTTACCCCTTCAATGGCACCATTTTCTCAAATAACCCATGGCCCATAATGGTTCACAAGACCTCTCACTGGCCTTTCGAATAAACAACAAACAGAACCCCTCTAGATTTAGGAAGCTTTCCTGATCCCTAGACTTCTTGTTACCAAAATTATGCCCAAGAAAACTCAGAATATTTTACTTACTTTCCAACCCAATTTTGTCGCAAGACAATTTGGACTCTGCCAAATCCTTCCTAAACCATTGTACCGCCAAAAAGTGACATCTGTCATAGAGGAATTAATTTCACAACTGTCGAAGCAAAGAAAATTATAAGCAAGTTCACAGGCTTCCTCCACCTCAATCTTCTCCCATTCAAACCTTCAACTTTCTGTACTCAAGACTTCAAAAGATGGTGGCAAGAATATTATGTCTCCAATATGTTTGGTGTCACTGACTTCAATAATCATATAACCAAAGCTTTTTCCTTTGTGCAGGACAAGAAGAAGAAAGGTACACATCAACAGATCAAGGAGATCCATGCATTCCAAAAGTACTTTGAAATTGTCTACAAGCCTACTGATCTTGGTCAAACCATTCGAGATGCATCTTTGATTTTAAAGGAAAAGTTTACAGAAAAACTCTCACGTTTGAGTATACCTTCGTGTTCCAAACCCGAGGATCGATATGACTTGGCTTTTCAATTAGAGCCTCCAAAATTCCTCAGATTGCCTACAGCTGACTTCGCTTTGGCTTGGTATCCACCTTATCCTAATTGGTTAAGCGTGAAGGGGTATTTCAAAGTCATCAAACAAGATGCTCTAAAACTCAAAATACGAGTGGTAGCGACCAAGCACACTTTGTACCGTTTCAAAGGCTTCCTTCACTTGGATTTAAAACATGTCAGAATGGACACTCCAGAAAGTGAAGGTGTGGAAACCAAGGATTCCTTGGCTATTCCGAATACATTTCTCTCTTCTCGAAATGATTTTAACCATACATTTATTTTGCAGATGTCAAAAGAAAACACACCAAGACGGTGAAGTCTACCACGTCTACTGGGTCTGCGAAAGCAACCCCACAAGCTCAACCTTCGACAACCAATGCCTCGAAGGAAGCTAAATAAACACTCAAAGTAAACAAGGTAAAATTTTGTTACTCTTTTACCTATTTTATTTTTCTAATTATGTAACTTCCTTGTTTACATTTTACTTTGTTGCAGGATAGCGGGAAGCCACCTCTCACTCCCAAGAAAAGAAAACATACCAATGATGATTCAACCATTGCTACAAAAAAGGCTGATGCAACACCTTCCAAAGACACTGCAAAGAAGCTTAAGAAGAAAAAGAAGTCGAAGACTTCTAGTGCAGGTTCTCCTTCACAGGGAACTTGTACAGTCGAAAACCTTCCCCCCAGACCAAAGAGAAAGAAAGAAAGTTTGGCCTTAAATGTGGCCCATATCTTGGGGCAAATCAAAAGTGACAATTCGAGCCCTGGTGTGGAGGGAGAAAAGGTAATAATATTCCACTAAAGGAAGCCTTAAATTTCATTTAAATTTTCTCATTGGTGACTAACACTTCATTTCGCAGGATCAACAACTTCAAGTTACCGAATCTCCAATTCACTATGATGTACTTCATAGCAGCAACACTCCATCAATCGATCCATCCTCAATGAAGGATTCCAATAAGGGTTCCACTACTGACGTTCACATGCAAGATCTTCAGCAAGAAGTCCCAACTTCAACTCATTCCTCCCAAAATTCGAAGACAAAGGAGTTTGATGATGATCAAGCAGACACTGATGTCCAAGAAGAACCTAATAAAGCAAGCTCATAAGAAAATCATTATGCCGATTCTCCATAAAAAGAAAATAGAGGGGTTTCTGATCAAGATGGGGATTCAACGAGCGAAGCCAACATAACTTTTGCTGAGAAGGAAGATCCGCCAAAATATGATACAACAGTGCAAGGCAATGAAGACAACAATGATCAACCCCAAAAAATTCCACATTAAATCGACAATCCTGAAGTGGCTTAGGCTCAAATGTCCATTCCTATGGTTACTGAAGATACACTTCCTTCACTCGAAGAAATGGAGCTTCTTAAAAATACTAAGCCTCTGAAGTACATCAAACTTTTCAAAGCTCGAAAAGAATCGCTTGCACAAAGTATTTTCCCCAGTCCAACCACTACTTCAAGTGGCACTTCGTCTGGGGAAACGAATGAAGCACTTCTCCAAAAGATTAAGGAAAAATTCTTTGGGGTCGACTTTTTCTCACTTGCGAAGGCAAATTCTACTGCTGGCGTCTCTTTGAGGAAGCTGATTAACAAGATTGATCTGGTTAATTGTCCCCCTACAACAGCTGAGTTTTTGATCGACATGATCACTCTCATCAACAATCTGGAAGCAGATTTTCTCAGGGATAGGGATGTTGATTCGAAGATCACATAAAAACAAACCCTTCAAGAGACTAAGTGGTCCAAGGCCTTCGAATCATCAGAGGAAGCTGAAAAATGCAAAGAAACTCTCAAGCTTGCCCAAGAAAAACATGATAAGAATTCTAAATCCATCATGCTCTAAAAGCAACAAATCGAAGAGTTGCAGAAACAAATTTCTCAAGAAGAGGATCGTCAGAAAGTTCTCGAAGCCATGAACAACAACAAGGCCAATGAAAAGCTGACTTAAAGCATTCAATTCATTGACGAAGCTAGAGGCTTAGAAGATGAGATCACTTCTCTTCACATAACCAAAGCTTCGATTGACTGCAGGCTAGGATTCTTGAAGGCAAAGTATCACAAGATGAAGGATAACTTGCCTTTCTGAAATTTGTATTTGAATGTTTTTCTCCACTATAAATTAGCTTTTTCATATAGCCCTTTTGTAATATTTTGACAGAGCCATTTTGGCACCCTTTTATTTTATGCCATGTTGGCTTCGTTATTTTACTACTTTACTACTCTGTTGTAATTTTTAAATCTTGAAGAAAAGGTTTATATTTTTTCAAATACTTACCGTTAATTTTAAAGACTCTTAGATCTTCTGCCAATTCTTCGATTTCGTAGGCATTGTTAGTAAATGTTTTAATGATCCGAAAGGGGCCTTCCCAATGTGGGGACCATTTTCCTAATAACTTATTCTTTCGATCCATTGGCAAAATCACCTTCCAAACCAAATCATCATTTGAGAAGACTTTTCCCTTAACTCTCTTATTATATGCTTTGGCTACTCTTTCTTTTTGTCTTCTTAGAACTTCCAAAGCATGTAACCTTTCTTCATCCAAATCCACCAATTCGTTCATCATCAACTCCCAATAGAGATCTGTGGGAATTCCGTTTTTCCTTTGGATTCTGACTGACTGTAAGTAAATCTCCACTAGCAAAACTGCATCATGTCCAAATGTTAGACGGAATGGAGTTGTGTTTGTTTCCTCTTTGGGGGATGTTCGACAAGCCCATAAGACTTGATCTAAGGTTTTGTGCCAATTCTTTAGCTTTCTGCCCACATGTCTCTTGATTAGCCTAATGATTTCCTTATTAGCTGCTTCGACTTGTCCATTTGCTTGTGCATAATAAGGCGTAGATGTTAGTAATTTGAAACCCATATCTTTAGCGAACTCTTGCATCTTTTGACCAGTAAATATTGATCCTTGATCTAATGTAATGGTTTATGGGATTCCAAATCTATAAACAATATGCCTTTGGGTGAATTCGATGATGCTTTCTTGATCAACATTCACCAAAGGTATTGCTTCTATCCATTTTGTGAAATAATCTATTCCCGCTAAAATGTATTTCTGATTCTTTGAAGATGATGGTCTAATTTTGCCAATCAAATCCAGTGCCCAACCTCTAAAGGTCCATGGATTTACAATTGAATGTAGTTCACTTGCAGAAGCATGCTGAATTCCTGTATGAATCTGGCACTTTTGGCATCCTTTGGAAAAATCTATACAATCTTTTAAAATTATAGGCTAATACATGCCACATCAAAACAAAAGCCACTTCATCTTGTGACCTGCTTAATGTGCTCCACATGCCCCACTATGCATGTTTGCTAGTACTAAATAAGCTTCACTTTCTCCTAAGCATTTCAACAAGACTCCTTCTGGAGTTTTCTTAAACAATTCGTTGCCTATTAGCACATAACTTAAGGAATGATATTTTAACTTTCTTTCACTATTTTTTGTTGGATATTTCAAATAATTTATTATTGGACTTCTCCAATCTGTATCTACTAAGCTATCTATGGCTAATATTTCGAAATGTACTTCGTTTTCATAACCTAGACTTGAATTTTTTAAATATTCTGGAGAAAGTTTAGTATCTAGTACCTTTCCACGTACTTCAATCAAATCTTCCAATCTTTCTTTTGATACTTTATATCCTGAAGAGATCTGAGCTAAATCATTTTCTTCTTGATTCTTCAACCTGGGGATGTGCTTGATATCTACATACTCAAACTTTCGAAGCAACCTGTTTTCTATCACGAAGTAAAATATCAAGTTTTCTTTTATGCACTTGTACTCTTTAGTAATTTGTTTGATTACTAATTCAGAGTCACCCATTATTTCGACTCTAGTTTCCCCCAATTCCAATAAAGCTTCAAGTCCTGCTATCAATGCTTCATATTTTTCCTCATTTTTCGAACAAGGGAGTCCTTCTATTTTGTACTTAAGCTTTGTTGGAATTTTATCAGGAGAAATAATCAGAATTCCACTTCCTTCCTTATGAGTAGAACCATCAAATAAAAACTTCCAAGGTTCTAACTCCACAAGATTCTGGGATGCTTCGACCAATGCATGGTCGACAATGAAATGAGAGACTACTTTCACCTTCATTGCTTTTAAAGGCATTGTGATACGGTGGGAGAACTGACTTGAGGTTTTGCATTTTATCACAAATGTTGCGATTAGCAAGAGTCGCCACCGACTTTTCTTTTATCCAAAAGGAAAGGTGAAAAAGCACAGGAAAGACCTTTGAGATTGTTTCTTGAGTTCGGGGGGTAGATTATGAAAAGGGAAGGTATTAGCACCCTTTTCATCCATGGTTTTCCATGGGCTCTTAGATACTTTCTAGATCACTTGCTTTTGTTTGAAATTGTGCTTTGTGTGGTTTTTGAAAGTATTTTGTAAAAGAGGCCATTATTTAGGAAATCTTTGTAATGATTCTCGTTCGTAAAAATGTATACAAAGATGTTGATCTTTTGAAAATGTTTTTAATTTTGTAAGATGTTTTGAAATGTGTAGGTGTTTGTTTTGAAAATAGCAAGGATGTTTTGTTTGAAATGGAGCAAGTAATTAGGAGCAATCTACCTACTCAAATGTCTTTCTTGTTCATTCTCTTTTCCTTTGATATTGTTGTCTTTACCATTGATTTGGTAAGCAACCCTATCTTTGGATGTAAACGGGACGGGCGTGGGTCATTGTATAACCATGATTAGCAATGTTACAAGGTATCTTAGCATTTTTTGAGGGACTAAGATCATTTTGTAAGGCAACTTAGATAGCGTCATCGACGGACTATGATCTTGTATTTTTGTTTGTTTTTGCTAAGATACCTCACATGCGTAATATGACCATTTAAAAGGCAACCAAGTGGATTTTACCCTAGGGGTGCTTGTGTGCAAGTGTATTGATTTTCATGCATTGTTTATCTTGAATTAGGGTTTACTAATTGTTGATTTTAGTCTTGCCATACAAACCCCAATTACTAACATTTATATTAAAGCGATAAATTGCGAAAAGTAAAATTACTATGCTATTACATCATTAGGGGAGGGGGGTGTACAAATTTACAAATGTGGAGATGACAGAAAATAAACCTAATTTACTATTACAAAGCTTTGACAATTACATAATTATAGTGCGAAATAATAAAATGTACAAAGAAATATAAAGAGAAAAGAAAGTGTTTTTATTTTTTTTTATGAAGAAGGTTCTAATTGATTTGAAAAGAAATTAATTAAAATCTTAATGTCTAAATTAATTTAATCAAAATAAACAAATTGAAGTAAAACCTAAGTCTAAATATTAAATTAATTTTAAGAAAAGAAATTGATTTTAATAAGAAAATGTTTTTTTTGTTTTTTTTTAGTTTAGAAAAAAAAGGAATAAAACAAAAGTGTATGCGTACATATTTAAATAAAACATATATATTTTTTATTATTTTTATATGAAAATAATAATAATAAAAGTATAAAGAAATAATAAAAAAAATTTAAAAAAAAATTTAAAAAAATAAAGTTTTATGAGCTGACACATGAGCTTATGTATTGGCTCATGTATTGGCTCATGCAGATTTCGTATTGGCTCATGCAGATTTCGTATCGGCTCATGCAGATTTCGTGTTGGCTCATGTGTTGGCTCATGGTCCTGGAAGTCAAAACAACTCAGTATGAGTCGACGCATACTGGTTTCGTATCGACTCATAATCATTTTGTATCGATGCATATGTGTTTCGTGTCGACTCATAACCTGTTTTGAACACAGTATGTGTTGACTCATAGCATTTCGTATCGACGCATAAGTGCTGTTTTTTACTTTTATCACTATTTTGCTACATGTAAAAGTTAGTTCTCAACACATGGTTAGTGAAAATGAAAAGCAAACATATGGTTAGCTTCAAGGCAATTATATCTACATTTTATCTTCACAAAAGAACCATTAATGATGCTTGTATGAAGAGTTCAAAGTCAAGAAAACTTACCTTGAAACTGAAATTTGTGCTTTGAGTTTGAGCTGCTGTATGGGCTATTGTTGAGCTTGGGAAGTGATGATAGTTATGTTACATAAGTTGTCTTTGTATTTGAACAACTTCTATATGATGTATGTGGAGTGTTTGGATGGTTTGTTTGGAGAAAACTTGCAAGGTATGAGATTCAAAGATTTGGACTTCAAAGCTCAAAAATGGAGGTTTTGTGGGCAATTCTGGTTTTTGACAGCAAGAATGTTTTTGAGTGTTAGTTTCCCCTTCTTTTTTTCTGACCTTTTCTCTTGCAATTGGCCTCTCTATTTATAGAGAAGGTTTGAGACTTCAAACAACTCAGATTTTGAATCACATGTTATGGTTATCTTGCTTGTTTTTGAAGCAAGCATGAAGAACATGTTTCCAATGCTTGTACCAAGCTATCTAAAGTGGTTTATCACTTTAACCATGTTTACTCTGACTTGTAGAAGTTGAGTGTGATTAGAGCAACAAGTTAGAGGCTCAAGAAATTGACTTTATGATTAAAGTGAACTTTGCAAGAATGGCAATGGTGCCTTTGTGCCAAAAATGGAAATATGCAATGGACAATACTTGAACCACTTGGATAATGGTTGAATCAATTGTGTAAACATATTATTATGGATAGATTTACAAGTCAAGAGGCCTGCAAAGTGAAGATTATGCAGCATGGCTAAGATTTTTTGTTCCTTGTTCATCACAAATCTGCCTTGTAAATCAAGAATGAATGTCCAACTTCATATCCTTGTATCTCCTAGCTCAAATATGATAAATTCATGCTCTTGGATGTTTTGGAAAGCTTGAAACACCCTCTATAACTTTCATGTTGGGCATTTTGACAAAATCATCTTGGAACTGTGTGAAAAAATGCCAAAAGGTTGGGATAAAATCTTGAACGAAAATCTGTTGAAAATTTCTCTAAGTGTTAAATGAAAATGTCACGACTTCATGAATTTATAACTCAAAATCCAAGTACTTCTAGGAGAAGTCGTGTAAAAGCAATGTTGTAGATATCATGGAGATCTACAACTTTCATGTTGAAAGTTTCCCTTGAACCGTCTTGCATCTTGGTGAAAGAATGGCATGAAGTGATAAAATTATCATGTATAAAAACACTTAGAAAATTTCTAAGTCTTGGAAATATTGACTTTTCAAGTTGACTTTTGACTTTCTTGACTTCTTGATGATCAAGCTTTATTTTTTATCTAAAAGTCAAAGTTTGACTTTTCAGTATGCTTTTGACCATTTTTCCCTTTTGATGATTTGATCAAATTTCTTGAGGAATTATGATCCAAACTTGATCAAATGATACATATGAGTCCAAGATATTGATGTGGATCAAAAATTATGAAGTGTGACTGTAAATTGTCCATGGTTGACTTTTTCCCCAATACAGTTGATTTTTAGTTCAATTGTCCAATTGACTGATCAAAAGTGTGATTCAAGGCTTGAAACTTGACATGAGTAATCTTAGGGGTCCATAATGATCCTTGAAAGTCATATGAAGCATTGATAGTCCAAAAATACTTGTGCAAACTTAAACCCTGATTTTGGTCATCAGTGCATGAGGAGGTGTCTTGATCTGGTCAAACCCTAATGCAGTCTTGGGTCAAAGAAATCTTGTGAGAAAATTCTTGATAAGTGAGAGGAAAATTTTGGGGGTACAACAGCTGCCCCTGTTCAATCTTCGTAAACCTAAAGAGTTAGATTGGCGAGTTTTGCCATTCGTGACTCGAAGATGGAAGATCATTGGACACTAGAGTGCCTAGAAATTTGCACTCGACGATGTGATGATAGAAGGAATGGGCATAAAGATGCCATTTAGAGAGGTGATAGAAAGATGTGGGAGATGGGCTTAAAGATGCCATCCAAAAGTGATTGTTGAATTGTAATTTATAAGTTGAAAGAATGGGTATTAGAATGGCGTCTGTATCTGGAGCGTATTTGTACTGTATCTGAAAGAGGCTCCGAATGAGTATCAGAATGGCGTCCATGTCTGGAGTGTATCTGAACTGTATCTGAAAGTTGAATCTGAATGAGTATCAGGATGACATCCGTATCTGGAGCGTATCTGAACTGTATTTGAAAACTGAATCTGAATGAGTATATGGAGGGCATCTGTATCTGAAGCGTATCTGAACTATATCTGAAAGCTGAATCTGAATGAGTATCAGGATGACATATGTATCTAGAGTGTATCTAAAAGCTGAATTTGAATGAGTATCAGGATGGCATCCGTATTTGGAGCGTATCTGAACTGTATCTAGAAGTTGGATCTGAATGAGTATCAGGATGGCATCCGTATCTGGAGCGTATATGAACTGTATCTGAAAGCCGAATCTGAATGAGTATCAGGATGGCATCCGTATCTCGAATGTATCTGAACTGTATCTGAAATCTAAATCTGAATGAGTATTAGGATGGCATCCGTATTTGGAGTGTATCTGAACTATATCCGAAAGCTGAATCTGAATGAGTATCAGGATGGCATTTGTATCTAGAGCGTATCTGAACTGTATCTAGAAGTTGGATATGAATGAGAAACAGGATGGAATTCGTATCTGGAGCATATCTGAACTGTATCTGAAAGCTAAATCTAAATGAGTATCAGGATGGCATCCATATCTGGAGTGTATCTGAAAGTTGAATCTGAATGAGTAGCAGGATGCCATCCGTATCTGGAGCATATCTGAACTGTATCTTAAAGCTGAATCTGAATGAGTATCAGGATGGCATATGTATCTGAAGTGTATCTGAATTGTATCTGAAAGCTGAATCTGAATGAGTATCAGGATGGCATCTGTATTTGGAGCGTATCTGAATTGTATCTGAAAGTTGAATCTGAATGAGTATCAGGATGGCATCCGTATCTAGAGCGTATCTGAACTGTATCTGAAAGCTGAATCTGAATGAGTATCAGGATGGCATCCGTATCTGGAGCGTATCTGAATTTTATCTGAAAGCTGAATCTGAATAAGTATTAGGATGGCATCCGTATCTGGAGCGTATCTGAACTATATCTGAAAGCTCAACAGGATGATGAAGGAATCTTGGATGATTACTACCTCAGCAGAATGATAAAGGAATCTTGGACGATTACTGCCTCAGAAGGATGATGAAGGAATCTTGGACGATTACTACCTCAGCAGGATGATGAAGGAATCTTAGACGATTACTACCTCGGTAGGATGATGAAGGAATCTTGGACGATTACTACCTCAGCAGGATGATGAAGAAATCTTGGACGATTACTACCTCAGCGAGGTGATGAAGGAATCTTAGATGATTACTACCTCAGCAGAATAATGAAGGAATCTTGGAAGATTACTACCTCAGCAGGATGATAAAGGAATCTTGGATGATTACTACCTTAGAAAAATAATGAAGGAATCTTGGATGATTACTATCTCAGCAAGGTGATGAAGGAATCTTGGACGATTACTACCTAAGTAGGATGATGAAGGAATCTTGGATGATTACTACCTCAGCAAGGTGATAAAGGAATGTTGGATGATTACTACCTCAGCAGGATGATAAAGGAATCTTGGATGATTACTACCTCAACAAGGTGATGAAGGAATCTTGGATGATTACTACCTCAGCATGATGATGAAGGAATCTTGGATGATTACTACCTCAGCAAGGTGATGAAGGAATCTTGGATGATTACTACCTCAGCAAGGTGTTGAAGGAATCTTGGATGATTACTACCTCAGCAGAATGATGAAGGAATCTTGGACGATTACTACCTCAGCTGGATGATGAAGGAATCTTGACCGATTACTACTCCAAAAGATGATGACCTTTATCTGTTGATTGATCTTTCCTGAAAAGGTCAAGAGTTAGTTGTATGCAATGTCATGATGTATGCATTGTGTAATGATGTTCTCAAAATAAATGAGATTTGTGTTATATGTATTTTGTATGCGTATGTTATGAATGTTGTTGAAATGTAATTTTGTCTTGGAGAATAAATCCTTGACAAGTATTGGGGAGTTATTAAATCCCAGATTGCTGTTGAAGAGTAGGTGTGTCTTCAAACTTTGCTTAGAATGTTTCCACTGAGGATTCCTATTTTATTGTTTGAGGAGAACTCCGCTGGGGGATATTGAAAGCTCTGTATAGAGTGTTGATTCCTGCTTGGGGAAAAGATTTTCGGAGTCTTAGTCATTCGTTGCTCTACTGGGGAGTTGAAGTTGAATTGATATCTGGTCGGGTCCAGGTTTCACAGTAACTTGCTGGGGATTATAGAGTAGTCTACTGGGGAAGAGGAGTTGTGGTCCTTTAATTTGTAGTGGTCGGAGAGGCCACCTCAAGCTGGGGAATCTTGTCGTTTGGTTGGGGAAATAAACCTTGTTGCTGATCTGTTGGAGAGGCGGCAACTTCACTGGCAGAATTCCTCGAGGATTTTTGAGGTCGACTTAGTTGGGGAAAAGGTTTTTAGAGATTAAAACTCTGATTAGGGGTCATCCTATGAAAAGGATATTGTGGGGGATTCTTCATTTCCCCTAGTAGTAGGTGATTGTGGCACTGCCAGGAACTAATGGATTGTACGTAACCCTTTGTCGGGATTTGCGTTCAATTCCCCAAGTAATGGAGATGGAGACCTGCCCCTAGTTATTTTGTACTTCTTGAGAGATTTCTTGGAATCTTGAATGGACTGCCCCAGGTGTGCTTAGATAGTGACATGTCATGCCCCCTTGTTGATAGGATATTTGTCATTGTAAGTGTCATCTCACTCGAAGTGATTTTGTTCAGTGCGAGAGCTTTCATTCATCGGATATTCATTGTGTGAATTTCTCCGCTGTCAAACAAATAGCCATATGCAAACAGCGATATTCAAATAATGCAAAGTTTATGCTTGTCTTGAAATTTTGAAAATGCGTTTTAGCAAGTAAAGAAATTTTGTAAGAAAAGTTCAACTCAAGGTTTAGGGTAAAGCCTTACAGGAGTCAGGATATCTTTTGTAACAGTATGCTTTCGAAATAACCGAAGATTCAATTTGGACTTTTGAAAGGTTGTAGCGTGGCTTGGTTCACGGTTTAAGAAACAAAGGATAAAGGCTCAAAGTGTATTTGTACCCACCCGCTCTTCGTGATGTTCTTCAGTCATAAACTCAGTTAATTGTGCGTTTGAACTCCAATTGAGTCTGGAATGACGTTTTGGTGATGGTTCAGACAAGTTTAGTTTGTCAGAAGGCAGTTATTTTTGCAACATTTTTTCATGTTGTTGAGGATTTGTAGTGACCTCTTTCTTTTGATTTGTTATCTCTAATTTTTGCCTGACTGTTCTTGTTTTGAGATTACGGTCAGCGGGATGCCCCAGTTTTTCTTAATCCTCCTTTGTAGGTTTTGACTTAGTGGGAATTTCGTTTTGAGAGATAATGACTGCCTATTTGGTAGGGAACCATCACCGTCTTTTAATTCCAGAGAAATGTTTTGATGTCATTCGTTGTATTTACGAGATGAGAGTTTGCAATTTGAATGCGCATTTGAATTAACTGAGAGACTATCCTGCCCCAGGTTTTGATTAAAAGTTTCAATTTTGTGAAAAAAGGAAAAACTTCTACTTCTTTGGCTCGAAGGGGTTGACTAGGGATTATCTTCCTTATAATTCCAGTGTTTAGGATTTAAAAGAAACGTTTGTACATCGTCAGCAAGGTCTGTCCAAAAGCATACTGTATGAGATTATGGCATTGTTTTTGTCATCCTCCCTCTAAAGGCTTGTAACTTTTTGAAACAAGAGTTGGATATCATAAAGGGAGTAAAAAGCATAGTTTAAATATAGTGAAAACGAATGGATGAGTTCAAGACAAACATATGCAATGCATTAATGAAACAAAGTTTGACATTAATAGATAATTGTTTCAATAACAAAAGAGATTACAATTGAAAATTAAAATAAACAGAAGCCTCTTTGTCTGAACTTGGCACTTTAGGTAGTGAGCCATTGAGGGATGGAAGAAGAACTCAGTCTGGCCATCTTGTGCAAACTCCAACATTCCTTCGTTGATCAGGTTTTGAATCTTGTATTTCAGCGCCCAACAATCGTCCGTATCATGCCCAGGACTATCGGAATGAAAGGCACACCTGGCATCGGGATTGTAGCTGGGAGAAAAAGTTTTGGGATTTGGATGAGGTCTTATTGGTGTAATCAGATTCAACCTCAACATGTGTTTCAAAGCTTGAGACAGTGGTATGTTGATATTGGTAAACTGTCTTTTGGGCTCGCTTTGCCTTTGCTGATTTTCCGGTTGATGTTGACGAAGTCATTGTTGGGATCGTGATGTGGCAGAAAATTGGAAAGGTCTACTCTCTACCAAACTGGTCTTTTGTCTCATGGGGGGATGAGTAGTGGCCTAGTCCCAAGTCTTGACCGTTTGTTTCATGCGGTTGCAATCGTCTTGATGAAGTTTGTTGACGAGGGTCCTTAGCTCTTCTTGTCCTTGAGCTAAGTTTTGGATAAGAGCCATCTGGCCCACCAATTGTCCCATCATTTGGACCTTCATTATGGCTATCTCAGTTTGTAGCCGCTCCAACTGGTCATCTCTATCTTCCCCGGGATTTCCCATGATCATGCCCCTAGTAAGGAGAGCTTTCACCTCTTCTTGTCCCTTGGACAAATTCAAGAACATCTCTTGAAGTTGGGCGTTTTGAGCCTGGATGTCTTTCACCGGTTGTTCCATATCTATCTTACTGAAATAAACAGTACGGAGATAAGGAGGCCTGTATGGGAGAAACCTGTCATGATATGATGCATGATATGTGGATGCATGTTTTCAAGGATCTCACAGGGTAAATATTAATAGTCACTTACAGCTTTGATTGGAGAACTTTGTATCGGTGGATGTCTTTCCACGAGAATTAAGCTCACCATACCAAGTGGGTTGTAGCCCTTGACTCAAGTTGTTGTGCTTTGATCTTTGACGTCGTTTGGTTAGAGGAAAATAAATCCTCTTCCCCCTTGATAAACGTCTGGTTCAATGTAACCCTGCGTCAAAGACCCTCGAGATCCTTGAAATGGTTATTGAAAATGTTATGGTATGATGCTATAATGTTATGTACAAGTATACAAAGTAAGCAAGTTTATATGCATACAAAGCAGACAAATCCTTAGGTTTAGGCTTGCATGAAGTTTGTAGGTAAGTACCCTCTTTAAGTTTAGTTGGCTCAACCTGTCCTAGTTAATAGTAACGGGGTTCTAAGGGATCTCAATATCACTGATCTTTCCCACAAACTTCGTTCTGATTGATAACTGACTTGCCACCAAACAAAGCTCGGGAGTCAAATCTCAATGAGTGTAGTATCGAGTATCAACCAACTTCAGACTACACCAAAGTCGGTAATCTCACTACGTCCTAATGGCCAAGTGGTCAAGTAAAGGTTCTAAAAGTCAATTAGTGCTTCATGACATCACTCAGTGGCCCCGTATTCTCTTTGATTAACTCAAAGGCTACCGGTACCCAAAAATATGTCACACTAACGTAGCTATTGCTTAGACCATGTCAGTATACCCCGCACAGTTTCCACAACGTATTTCTACTTACCTATAATGTATCCCAAATCCGGGTAGAGGATTCAAACCCAAACAAATAACCATAATGTAAAGCATACAAGTCAAAAATTGCAAGCAAGTAAATATGATCTAATCCTAAGGTAAC
Organism: Vicia faba; assembly: GCA_948472305.1. Classification (NCBI taxonomy): domain Eukaryota; kingdom Viridiplantae; phylum Streptophyta; class Magnoliopsida; order Fabales; family Fabaceae; genus Vicia; species Vicia faba. The sequence goes on from OX451735.1 coordinate 1,014,105,865, forward strand.
CCCACTTTTAGAATTCTCCCCAGTAGAGTTTCCAGTTCTGTGATACGATGGGAGAACTGACTTGAGGTTTTGTGTTTTATCGCAAATGTTGCGATTAGCAAGAGTCACCACCGACTTTTCTTTTATCCAAAAGGAAAGGTGAAAAAGCACAGGAAAGACCTTTGAGATTGTTTCTTGAGTTCGGGGGGTAGATTATGAAAAGGGAAGGTATTAGCACCCTTTTCATCCATGGTTTTCCATGGGCTCTTAGTTACTTGCTAGATCACTTGCTTTTGTTTGAAATTGTGCTTTGTGTGGTTTTTGAAAGTATTTTGTAAAAGAGGCCATTATTTAGGCAATCTTTGTAATGATTCTCGTTAGTAAGAATGTATACAAAGATGTTGATCTTTTGAAAATGTTTTCAATTTTTTAATATGTTTTGAAATGTGTAGGTGTTTGTTTTGAAAATAGCAAGGATGTTTTGTTTGAAATGGAGCAAGTAATTATGATCAATCTACCTACTTAAATGTCTTTCTTGTTCATTCTCTTTTCCTTTGATATTGTTGTCTTTACCATTGATTCGGTAAGCAACCTATCTTTGGATGTAAACGGGACGGGCATGGGTCATCGTATAACCATGATTAGCAATGTTGCAAGGTATCTTAGCATTTTTTTAGGGACTAAGATCATTTTGTAAGGCAACTTAGATAGCGTCATCGAGGGACTATGATCTTGTATTTTTGCTTGTTTTTGCTAAGATACCTCACATGCATAATATGGTCATTTAAAAGGCAACCAAGTGGATTTTACCCTAGGGGTGCTTGTGTGTAAGTGTATTAATTTTCATGCATTGTTTATCTGGAATTAGGGTTTACTAATTGTTGATTTTAGTCTTGCCATACAAACCCCAATTACTAACATTTATATTAAAGCGATAAATTGTGAAAAGTAAAATTACTACACTATTACATCATTTGGGGAGGGGGTGTAAAAATTTACAAATGGGGAGATGAAAGCAAATAAACCTAATTTACTATTACAAAGCTTTGACAATTACATAATTATAGTGCAAAATAATAAAATGTACAAAGAAATATAAAGAGAAGAGAAAGTGTTTTTATATATTTTTTATGAAGAAGGTTCTAATTGATTTGAAAAGAAATTAATTAAAATCTTAATGTCTAAATTAATTTAATCAAAATAAACAAATTGAAATAAAACCTAAGTCTAAATATTAAATTAATTTTAAGAAAAGAAATTGATTTTAATTAGAAAATGGTTTTTTGTCTTTTTTAGTTTAGAAAAAAAAGGAATAAAACAAAAGTGTATGCGTACATATTTAAATAAAACATATATATTTTTGATTATTTGTATATGAAAATAATAATAACAAAAGTATAAAGAAAGAATAAAAAAAATATTAAAAAAAAAATATTAAAAAAAACAAAGTTTTATGAGCTAACACATGAGCTTATGTATTGGCTCATGCAGATTTCGTTTTGGCTCATGCAGATTTCGTGTCGGCTCATGCAGATTTCGTGTCGGCTCATGTGTTGGCTCATGCTCCTGGAAGTCAAAACAACTCAGTATGAGTCGACGCATACTGGTTTCGTATCGACTCATAATCATTTTGTATCGATGCATACGTGTTTCGTGTCGACTCATAACTTGTTTTGAACACAGTATGTGTCGACTCATAGCATTTTGTATCGACGCATAACTGCTGTTTTTTGCTTTTATCACTGTTTTGCTACATGTAAAAGTTAGTTCTCAACACATGGTTAGTGAAAATGAAAAGCAAACATATGGTGAGCTTCAAGGAAATTATATCTACATTTTATCTTCACAAATGAACCATTAATGATCCTTGTATGAAGAGTTCAAAGTCAAGAAAACTTACCTTGAAACTGGAATTTGTGCTTTGAGTTTGAGCTGCTGTATGGGCTATTGTTGAGCTTGGAAAGTGATGATAGTGATGTTACAGAATTTGTCTTTGTGTTTGAACAACTTATATATGATGTATGTGGAGTGTTTGGATGGTTTGTTTGGAGAAAACTTGCAAGGTATGAGATTCAAAGATTTGGACTTCAAAGCTCAAAAATAGAGGTTTTGTGGGCAATTCTTGTTTTTGAAAGCAAGAATGATTTTGAGTGTTAGTTTTCCCTTCTTTTTTTCTGATCTTTTCTCTTGCAATTGGCCTCTCTATTTATAGAGAAGGTTTGAGACTTCAAATAACTCAGATTTTGAATCACATCTTATGGTTATCTTGCTTGTTTTTGAAGCAAGCATGAAGAACATGTTTTCAATGCTTGTACCAAGCTATCTAAAGTGGTTTATCACTTTAAACATGTTTATTATGACTTGTAGAAGTTGAGTGTGATTAGAACAACAAGTTAGAGGCTCAAGAAATTGACTTTATGATTAAAGTGAACTTTGCAAGAATGGCAATGGTGTCTTTGTGCCAAAAATGGAAAGATGCAATGGACAATACTTGAACCACTTGGATAATGGTTCAATCAATTGTGTAAACATATGATTATGGATAGATTTGCAAGTCAAGAGGCCTTCAAAGTGAAGATTATGCAGCATGGATAATATTTTTTGTTCCTTGTTCATCACAAATCTGCCTTGTAAATCAAGAATGAATGTCCAACTTCAGATCCTTATATCTCCTAGCTCAAATATGATAAATTCATGATCTTGGACATTTTGGAAAGCTTGAAACACCCTCTATAACTTTCATGTTGGCCATTTTGACAAAATCATCATGGAACTATGTGAAAAAATGCCAAGAAGTTGGGATAAAATCTTGAACGAAAATCTGTTGAAAATTTCTGTAAGTGTTAAATGAAAATGTCATGACTACATGAATTTATAACTCAAAATTCAAGTACTTCTAGGAGAAGTTGTGTAAAAGCAATGTTGTAGATATCATGGAGATCTACAACTTTCATGTTGAAAGTTTCCCTTGAACCGTCTTGCATCTTGGTGAAAGAATGGCATGAAGTGATGAAATTATCATGTATAAAAACACTTAGAAGATTTCTAAGTCTTGGAAATCTTGAATTTTCAAGTTGACTTTTGACTTTCTTGACTTCTTGATGATCAAGCTTGATTTTTTATCTAAAAGTCAAAGTTTGACTTTTCAGTGTGCTTTTGACCATTTTGCCCTTTTGATGATTTGATCAAATTTCTTGAGGAATTATGATCCAAACTTGATCAAATGATACATATGAGTCCAAGATGTTGATGCGGATAAAAAATTATAAAGTTTGACTGTAAATTGGCCATGGTTGACTTTTTCCCCAATACAGCTGATTTTTAGGTCAACTGTCCAATTGACTGGTCAAAAGTGTGATTCAAGGCTTGAAACTTGACATGAGTAATCTTAGGGGTCCATAATGATCCTTGAAAGTCATATGAAGCATTGATAGTCCAAAAATCCTTGTGCAAACTCAAACCCTAATTTTGGTCATTAGTGCATGAGGAGGTGTCTTGATGTGGTCAAACCCTAATGCAGTCTTGGGTCAAAGAGATCTTGTGAGAACATTCTTGATAAGTGAGAGGGAAAATTTTGGGGTACAACAGGCATGAAAGTCAAAGAGTACTCTGTTAGAGCCATTGCCCATTTACCAATTCGACTATGTAAAATTTGTTTAGAGAACATATGCTTAATAACATCAAAATGTGAGGAAACATAAACATCGACTGGTTTTATATAATATTTCAATTTGGTACATGAGAAGTACAAGCAAAGACATAGTTTTTCTATTGTACTATATTTAGTCTCTGCATCATTCAGTACTCTAATTAAGTAGTAAATGGCCCTTTCAACGCCATTTTCATCTTCTTGAGCCAGCATGCTTCCTATAGTTTTATCTGGCGCAGATATGTATAACCTCATGAACTTGTATTTTTGAGGAGGCGACAAAATAGGTGGATGCACCAAGTACTGTTTGATTTTCTCGAACTCCTCTTGATGTTTTGCATTCCATGCGAAGTCTCCTTGCTTCAGTCGCAAGAGTGGAGAGAAGGCTTGAGTTCGACCATTTAGGTTTGATATAAATCTTCACAAGAAGTTTATCTTTCCCAACAACGATTGCAACTCTTTCTTCGTTGATGGCGCTTTCACTTCCATTATTACCTTCATTTTGTTTTGGTTGATTTCTATTCCTTTCTTATGGACCACAAAGCCAAGAAAGTCATCATCCTTCACAAAGAATGCACGTTTAAGGGGATTCATTTTTAGGCCATGTTTTCTCATTCTTTCAAATGACTGGCGAAGGTGATCCAAATGACTAGATCCTGATATATATTTTACTACTAAATAATCAATATAGACCTACATGAAAGTCTCAATGAAATCGTGGAATATAGATTTCATTGCTCTTTGATAAGTTGCCCCAGCATTTTTCAAACCAAATGGCATAACCACCCATTCATAGGTGCCTATTACCCTAGGGAATTGTCTTTGGCACATCCTCTTCTGCAATAAAAATCTGATTATATCCTGAATATCTATCAAGCATACTAAGATATTTGAAACCAGCAGCATAATCTACTAACATTTCAGCCACGGGCATTGGATATTCATATTTAGGAGTTGCAAATTTTAAATCACGAAAGTCTATGCATAATCTAAGAGATCTATTTTTCTTAATTACTGGTACTATATTTGCAATCCATTTGACATACCTTGTGGTCCAGATGAAGTTGCAACGCATAAGTCTTTCGACTTCTTCCTTTATCTTCGAGAGAATCTCTAGTGCGAATCTTCTTGGCGCCTTCTTAATGGGCTTCTTGCCATCCTTTATGGGCAGCTTCAATTCGACCAGGTCCCTATTCAAACCAGGCATTTCGTTGTAGTCCCAGGCAAAGTAATCTTTGTACTCCTTAAGCAACTGGATCACTTCTGCTTTTACTCCTGGACTAAGCTTCAAACTGACATATGTGGATCTTTTTACAGTCCCATCTCCTAGATCTACTTCTTCAAGAGGGTCCTGTGCTAGCATCTTCGCATTCGACGCCACTGGATCCTTCTCGAATCCCAAAGGCCCATCATCGTATATAGCGTCCAGCCTTTGGTATTTTTCTTCGACGGACTTATCTTTGTCGAGGGGTTTTGGCTTGAACAACACCCCAGGTCCTTTTGTATGATTTTTTTCTTCATGGCCTCCATATCCATAATCTTCACTTCGGCTTCCAAAGCCGATTTTAATTTGTTTTCAGCCAAATAGGCCGAAATATTTTCGAAGAAGGAGGACTCAGACAAGATCATTGTCTTCCTCATCCCAACCTGTAGGTCGTATTCTTGGGAGTCCAAGTGCATCATCTTCTTGCCCCGGAGTCTCCCTATCCCAGCAAAATCCATGCCTTGGATGTAGGGTCAGAAAATACATAACATTGTTGTTTGGTGCATATGTGCCATCTGTAACACTGCAAGGCCCTATGTTGGCCAGATTTTGATCAAAATTTCTTTGATCAACTTGATTCACCTCCGCCATATAATATCTTTGGTAAGCTTCGATGTTTTCTACAATTCCATCTTCTCTCCAAATTGCCATACATTGGTGCATTGAGGAGGGAATTGCGCCTATTCCATGAATCCACTCACGGCCCAAGAGTAAGTTGTAATTTGTCTTGGCCGCTATGACCATGAACATAGTTGGTCTTGTAATGGTTGCTACAGTGAGATCGACTTGAACTATGCCGAGAGTATGACCAATCTTCCCTTCGTAGTTAGATAATACCATATTATGGGGTTTTATATATGTATCATATATACCTATCCTCTTTAGCAAGAACTGAGGCATTAGGTTGACAACAGCACCCCCATCTACCATCACTTTGTTGATCCCCACTTGTTCGATCTTTCCTCTAATAAAAAGAGGCTTCAGGTGATTCTTCATACCTTGGTCTGGTCTTTCAAAAAACGCGTTATGTTCTTTGAGTGCTCCGTTATTCATAACATAATAGCACACAGGCTTATGCTTCGCCATTTCTAATTCATCTGCTTCTTCAGAATCTTCCATCTCCGTCACTTGGTCATATTCATGCAGTAGTGGAGAAACTACATTGCAGTTGATATTCAAATAGGACTCCCCATCTGAGTGGAAGTTGTCAGTAAGCATGTCCTCATCATTGGTTGGTTCTTCATTAGTTGGTTCATCTATAGTCCTTTCGACAGACACCTCCGTCTTTTTGGGGGGGAAAAAGACTCCTTTGTGTCGGGGACTTCTCTTCGACAGGTGCAGCAGACGAAGTCTGATTTGTACTTGATTCCCCTACTTCGTTACTTGTGAGTTCTCTTTGAGCCTTCTTGGTCCTCTGGTATCTTTTCTATTGGGACCTTGTCATTGGGTTTTTCCCCTTATAGTTCTCAGAAACATAGGCTTGTTACTTCGTTGACTGGAACTTCCTTCGATATGCCCATGATGATCTGTCACCTTCCTTGAAACTCTTCCATTTCCCTTTGCCTTTTCCTTCCCCCTTGCGTTGACTAAACTTCAACCACTTGTCTGTTGGGATGTTAGTTAGTGGCTTGAAGGTGACTTGTCGATTCACTTTGGTGTGTGGGCTATCTGCCCTTTTCGAAATTCCTTTTGCATTAGTTACATACCTCTCCCTGCTACTCCTTCGATTGTTCCAGCATTAAGCATATATAATTCTCTCAAATGCTTCAGCTTCCTTTCTATCATAAACAGCGCTACACCATGGGCACATTAAGACTTCTGATCATGTCTTATGACAGCGAACCAGAAAACCCATCAAGCTTTCTCCCATTTTTGGGTATGGAAGCAACTCTTTATCACTTCTCCAGTTGTTTCCAACCCTCTCTTGGTACACTTTCTAGTATGTTTTCGCAACGCCTCGATCATTCATTATGTTGCACCTAGGACACACTAGTCCTTCAAGATTCTTCGTATGACAATGAAAAATATGCTCGACCAGGCTTAGTTTTTGGTGCCCAATTCGCATCCTATCATTCTCCATCTTCAAATGTCTTTAGATCTCCACTATTTCTGGGGACAACTGGTTCATATCCACCATGTTTACCTCACACTTGGTACCTTCAGCAATCTCAAGCTCTTCGAATCTGACTCTAAGAGCCTCAGTAGTCTTAGCCTTGCTAGCAACTTTGGCATTGCCAGCAGTAGCATTGCCTTCTTCCTGGCCCATGAGACCCTCAGCAGTCTCTAGCCCCTGAGTATCTTTAGATACCTTATCTACGTCGAGTTGACCTTCTTCAATTTCGACAGCATCAACCATGTTGATATCTACAGGCTCTGCAAAATTTGTCTCAACAATCTGAAGAGGACCTGTGTCGACCTTCATCGGGTTCTTGGGCTTCTCTCTGCACTTTAGCCTTCCTTCCTTGGTAGTACTCTGTATCAAGTCCCTGAAAAGATAGCATTGTGAGGTTTTATGGCCTAAGAAATTCGATATTTACAAAAGCCTCTTTTCTTCCATTATTCTAACGGAGGAATTTTAGCACCAGGGGGCACTGTTATCTGGCCTTATTTTACTAACAAATCAAAGATTTCATCACACTTGGTGATGTCGAAAGTATAAGTTTTCTTTGGGAATTTGTCATTCCTTTCTGGTTTAACGGGATTTTTCCCGTTCACAGGCGTTAGCACTTTGCAAGGATATGGTGGTCCTTGCTTTAACTCTGCAAGATCTATCTCGTGTTCTTCAACCTATGAAAAATCATCTTCGACATCTCTTTCGTCTGAGCAGGCTTCGATATAAGCCACTCTTTCTTTCCTGTGGCTTTTGTTAGCCCTTTCTTTTTCGATCTTCAAACGCTCCACCTGCCGAACCCTGTCAGCCAATTGTGCCATATCTCTCAGATAATAAGGATCTAACTTATTCGTGATAAAGAAGTCCAATCCTCTTGCTGCCATTTCGACCAACTTGTGTTCATGCATTTGTATGAAACATCTTGGCTTCAATAGACGAAACCTGTTAAGATAATCGTCTATAGGCTCGCTGAATTTGCGCTTAACATTTGCCAATTTGCTCAGGCTGATTTTGGTTTGACCTACATGAAATTGTTCATGAAATAATCTCTCTAAGCGAGTCCAATCATGGATGGAATTCGCTTGAAGAGTAGTAAACCAAGTAAAAGCATTTTTGGTTAGTGAACTAGGAAAATATTTAATCCTTAGATTCTCATTGTTTTCTATATCCCCTGCTTCTGTAAGATATCTAGCAACATGTTCTATGGTTGACTCACTGGTTTCACCAGAAAACTTTGTAAATTTTGGCACTTTCCATCCCCTAGGAAACTCAGTTTGCTGAATGTATTCAGACAAAGGGGGTGTATAATTTGGCCTTCGCATGCCAATATTTACTCCATTTCGTGCCATGATTCTTTCAACTATGGCAGCTAGATTATTATTTCCTACCATATCATCTTACCGACATCCTTGGAGAACTTCGTCAAGATCTTGGTTTCGATTCACCATGACTACCCTTCTTCGTGGTTCCTCCCTGGGAATAGCCTATTGAAATATGGGTGGTTCTTCCCTTCGAACTGGTTGTTGAATTTCGAATTCTGGGTGTATCACTGGTTGGGCCTGGTCAATGGTTGGTTCTTCTTGAGACATGATGCCTTGATTCTCCCTTCCATGTAGGTTGTGGTTGTCGAGTTGGTTCTCTAGGTGCACCAAAGAAATCTGCAAGGCGCCCAATTTGTGCTGCCATTTATTGGTTTGCTTGGGTATTCTGCAAGTTCGTTGGTGTGGTGCTTTGGATTAAAGGGTTACAAATTATACTCATTTAATGGGCGAGTACTCCAACCATTTCATGGTTACTATCATCCATCTGTTTCTTTAAGATTGCCTGCGTATTTGTGGTAGTAGGAGGAAATTGAGCAACATATCCTGGCTGCGAATTATTTCGTGCCATATGGTTTACCCCTGAACTTGATCCTTGTAATGGCAAAAATGAATATTTTAAAGGACGTGTATATTTCGAAGTGTTATTTTGAAGTCCTGCCATGAACGAAGTTGGCATGCCATATATTGGATCTGATGTTGGGATTATGAACACTGGTGCATATGTTCTAGAGACACTTCCTATTGAAGGTTGGGGGTTACGGGCGGAATTTGACTGGCCACAGACATTATAATAGGTTCATTTTGTGTGTTTGATAATATGGTTGAAGCATTTGTATTTTGGGGTATGACTGTAGCATTTGTAGTCGATGGGATAATCACAGTCCCTTGACTTGTTGGCATGGCTTCGGTTGTTTTCGAAGCGCTCGTATTCCTCCCTGTGGAAGGAGGAACTTGTTGTGCATCGCTAACGGGTGGGTTAGACATTTTCCTATTGTATTTCCTTTTTGGTCTAGGATCTGTGGTATTGGCTAATTTTCCACTTCTTAATCTCATGCAACAAAACAAGTTAGGAAACACGGATTATCGGGAAAAAAACTAAATACTAGACACAGAGTCCCACTGGGCGTGCCAATTTGTTTACCCTGGAATTTGGTAAGCAACCGCTGATCATCTAAATCCTTTAACAGATTCAGTTACTCAAGAGATCGATCAGATTGATCTCAGGACTATTGTGTTTAATTATTTAGAAAGCATGTTTTGATGATAATCTCTTTAAACAAAAGGAATCACTTCGCACGTCTAAGTGAAACTTCTTTATAAAAGTAATGAAATATAAACTAGTCTAGACTGGGAATTATAAAGAACGTAAATAACGTAAAGAAACTTCATTGAATGTAAATGACATTGAATATAAAATATGGTGCATCATACGTACATTCTCATTAACTCTTTTCTCGAACACTGGTACTTTGAGTATTTTGTATAAAGATGTGAACACACTAAATCGAAACACAAAAGCTACAATTTATAGAACTTCGACCCTAACAGTCTCCTAACAATCTAATGCCACATTTCCGCTGGCATGTCTTCGAAAATCCAAGAGATTCCACGCATCCTTCTGGATAAGAATGAATATTCGAATTCAAACCCTTCGCTATCCGTCTTGAGCGCCAAAACCAATAAAATTTGATAACGATCGAAGTATAAAGTCTTAAACCATGTTTCTAATAATAACTTTATTTTTCAATTCAAATTATAAACTATTCAAATTACAAACAAAATACCCAAACAATTCTCTAAGTATACTCAGACCATTGACTCAGCTCAATTTCTCCTTAGTTGAAATTTCCAGCCAACACAATGGTAATGCGGGCAGGTGTCATTGTAGTAGTTGGAGGTAAAATTTTAGGAGAGAAAATACTCTGTGCTCTTGTAACCTTACTAGAACCAGCAATATTGGTAACGTCATAAACTTTGTCTTCATTTATCCTTGAGTCTTGCTTAATTCCATGATAGTAAACTTCATCACTGTAATTCCAAGGGACTGCTTTGTCAAAGGAGTAAGGAATCGGCCCAGGAGCAGTAGTTATCAAGGGAGAAATTGTTGGTTCATTGGAAATCCTAATAGGACCCTTTTAAGAGATCCTAAGAGGCTTGTTGGAAATTGTTATGATGGAAATGTCTTCAGCTATCAGTCAAACTTTTTATGGACGAAGTTCTTTCAAACAGGATCTCATGACTATTTATCAGGTGTTGAACACCTTCTTTCAGCCATTTGCATCTATTAACTTGTTCGGCGCAGCAATTACAGCCTTTCAAACAGCCAGGTAAAACCTCAGCTCTCAACAACCTTTCTTTAATAATGATCACTAGAGTAGTCAAATCTTCAATGGAGGAAACAAAAGCAGTGTCTTCAATTGCATTGACACCTTTGCCATGATTTGGCATTGGTGCAGTTATAACATTAGGAGTTATAGGTTGATTAAACTCAATAGTTTTTTTGTTGATAAGATCTTGAATCTTGTTTTTTAGAGCCCAACATTGATCAGTATCATGCCCGGGAATATTGGAGTGATAGGCGCATTTGGCGTTAGGATTGTATTTCGGAGTTGAAACATTATGTTTTGATGGTGGATCACGCAATGTTACCAAGTTGGCCTTCAACAAGTGTTGCAAGGCTTAGGACAATGACATGTTAATCCTCGTGAACCTTCTTCTTGGAACCTCAGACCTTTGATGGTTGGCTTGTTGTGGTTGTCTTTGAGTAGATGGTGGATTGGAGATCAAAACAACATTGACATATTGGCGGTGGTCCTTCTTGACATGGCCTCTTGATCCACATACGACATTAGTTTCCTTTTTTCCAGTAAAGGGCTTTTTCACAATGTTTGATGTAGAGGCAGAAGCCATGGGAGTTTTCCTACTTTTGATACCAATCTCGACCCTTTCACCAGTCAGGATTAACTCAGTGAAAGCAGATGATGAGCTCCCAATTGAAAAATTGAAGAATGGTCCAATTAATGTTCCCATGAACATATTCACCAGCTCCCTATCAGTCAAGGGTGGTTGTACTCTACCAACAAGGTCTCTCCACTTTTGCGCATATTCTTTAAAACCTTCATTGGAACCCGTTGTCATTCCTTGTAACTGAACCCTAGTCGGCACCAAATCAGCATTGTACTGATATTGGCGGTAAAAAGCGGTGGCTAGATCTTCCCAAGTATGAATGTTGGAATCCTCCAACTGGTAAAACCATTCTAACTGAGTCCCAGACAGAATCTCTTGAAAGAAGTGTACTCAGAGCTTCTTGTCAGTGGTATGCGGTTGTATTTTACGGGCGTATGACTTCAAATGAAGCTTTGGGCATGAAACACCATCGTACTTAGCAAAGATTGGAATTTTGAATTTGTGGGGAATAACAACCCTAGGTACTAGGCCCAAATCACCAAAATCTAAGCCAGGTACAACTTGAATTTCCACATCTTTCAACCTATCTTACAGTTGCTTATACTTATCCTCAGCTGGTGGATACTGTTCATCAAATTAATCTTCATCCTCAGAAGCTTGATCGTTTGCAACCCCAATACGGGTGCTTCTTGCATCTTCATTCTGATTCTCATCCTCCTCGGAGGAGTCTTCTTCCACTTGAACATGTCGGATGGGGCCCTCGAATCTCTTCCCCGTGTTGATTACGACTTTCTTCTTTGTCTTCTTTTTGGCCACATGAAGTGACATCAACTCTTTTTGTCCTTTGTCCAAGGTGAGCAAAGTTTCTTGAAATTGAATTTTTTTTTTCTGCAAGTCTTTCACGGTCTGCTTGATATCCATCTTACTGAAATAAACAGTAGAAAGATGAGGAACCTTGTGTCTGAAAACCAGCTTATGTTATGATGCATGAAATGTGTATGCAAATGATTTCAGGGACTTTTAAGATTTAAATTTGTTTAAACCAAGAGGGAACAAACATTAATTACATTAATAAGTTCAAACGGTTACAAAAATGCCTTTTGGGCTTACAATGGAAGAAACAAAGAAAATACAAAATAAACTCCTAAAACAAAAAGACTCAAGCTTCCCAGGAGCGCATCCTCTTCGGTGCAATGTAGGCATTCAAACTCCACTCTTCATGAAGTTGTATCGTGAGTTCCAAAACCCTGTTCTCGCTTGTGTAGAACTTGGTTTAAAAGGTATCTCGCTCCCCTTTGAACTGAATCCATGATATTTGCAACTCCTCGAAAGTAGTCAGCATGTCAGGATGGAGAATAGTGTAAGGAAAATCTCCCTCGGAAATAGGCTCCATGATGATAGGTAGAATGGCCTCATAAGGCATCATGAGACTTTGAGCGTGATCTCGCACCCACTTGAGATAAGGCTCCAAAGGAATGGAGTTCTTATGCCCTAATGTCTTTCTATCAACTTTGTTCACCATGCCCCAAGCTCGTATAAATTTCTGACGATAACCTTGGACATCATTCTCATAGTCAAATGCAATTCCTTGGACAAGTGCATCATGAGGACCATCCCTCCTAGCATACCCAAACCATCGCAAAGCCAAACAAGGATTATAGGTGATACCTCCTCTAATGCCAAGGAGAGGGGCATTAGGGAATTCCCTACATCGATCAATGATGATAACATCCTCCAAAGATTGAGAACACCAATGAATATCCGAATGACTGAGTGACATCAATCTATTAGACCATCTCATACCTTGCTCATTCTTCAAAAAAAATCGAGATAGGTGCGAAATAAACCACATAGCCAACAAATGAGTGCAACACATAAGAATTCCTCTTCTCTTCATGGTACAAGTGTGAAGAGAATGCAAGATATCTCCAAGCAAGGTAGGTATCGGGTTACGAGATAGAAAAAAATTTGACCGCATTCACATCTATAAGTTAGTCCGGGTTAGGAAACAGTACCACCCCATAGATTAGAAGAGTCGCCACTTCTTCAAAAGCTTGCAAATCCAGAGCCTCCCAAAAATGTTGAGCCTTTTCAAACAGAAACTTGGCTAGAAACCCTTTAACACCACTTCTTGTTTCCCAATTTTCCACAACGTCAGACTGTTGCAAATGTAAAGCTCGAGAAATCTCCTCCGGTCTTGGTTCTCTCTCAATACCGGTGAAGGGTATTTGTTCAAGAACGGGCATCCCCAAGAGTTGAGAAAATTCTTCCATGGTAGGTACTAGTTGGTAATCAAAAAATGTAAAGCAATGGTGCTTAGGATCAAAGAATTGGAAAAGCACATTACCATATCCTCTTCAAAGTTTGTGGTAACCAAGTTGATGAGACGAATCTACTTCTTGGTGAACAGAGAATCATTGGGAACCCTTGATTCTAATTCCTTAAGTTGATGAGGCACTCTCACAAGGTTGATTCGGATGGTATTTCTTTGCACGGAAGCCATGTCCTACAAAATAGCACAAAGATAAATCCCAAAGTCCTTGAAATGGTTAGTGTAAATACAATGGTATGATGTCATGATATTATGTACAAGTAATCATATACATGCACACAAACAAGTCCTTAGGTTTAGGATTGAATGGGGTTTATAGGTAAGTACCCTCTTGAAGTTTAGTTGGTTCAACCTATCCTAGAAAGTAATCGGGTTCTAGGGGATCTCAATATCATTGATCTTTTTTCATTAGGCATTGTTTCAGTGTAAGCCTCTTTTTTGGCGACCAAAATATCCCAAAAGCCAGATCTCAATGAGCGTAGTATCGAGTATCAACCAACTTTGGACTGCACCAAATCCGGCTATCTCACTACTTCCTAATGGCTAAGCTGTTCAATTAAAGGTTCTAAGGTTCGTTAGTGCTTCATGACACCACACAGCAGCCTCGTATTCTCCGTAATTCTCCATAAGAGATACCGGTACCCACAAATGTGTCACACTAACATAACTATTGTCTCATCTATATCGTTTTATGCTATACAGTCTCCACAATTTTTTCTATTTACCTAATGAAGTTCCCAGATCAGGGTAGAGGATCGATACAAACCCAAACAAGAACCCATAAATGTAAACAAACAAATCAAACAATGAAAGAATTTAAAGGTGATCTAGCTCTAAGGTAAACCCACTTTTAAGTTAACTTTATCTCCTCAGCAGAGTCGCCAGTTCTGTAATATAGTGGAAGAAATGACTTGGTGTTTTATGTTTTATCGCAATTATTACAGATAGCAAGAGTCGCCATCGACTTTTCTTTTATCCAATAAAGGAAAGGGTGAAAAGAAAAGGAAAGACCTTTTGGGATATTTTCTTGAATTCGGGGTAGGTTATGAAAAGGGAAGGTGTTAGCACCCATTTCATCCGTAGTTATCTACGGGCTCTTAGTTGCTAGCTGACTTTGAAAATGCTTTGTTTAAAAATGTGTATGTGATTGGTTTTGAAAGTATTTTTGAAAAGTGCCTTTGTTTAGGCGAACTTTGTAATGATTCTCTTCTCTATAAGAATGTATACAAAGTGTTAACTTTTGAAAATATTTTGTTTTGAAAGTGTTGGTGTATTTTGAAAGATGTTGTTTTGAAAATGTTGTGAGCAAGCAACTATGAGCGTTCTACCTACTCAAAAGGGTCTGAGTTCTTTTCCTCCTCCTTTAGATGTTTCTATCTTACTGTTAATTAGTAAGAAGCCACATCATTGGATGTGAAGGGACGGGTGTGGGTCGTCGTATAGTCATAGAAGGCAGCTTATGAGACGCTTTAGCAATTTTCGTGAGGGACTAAGATCATTTTACCGAAGGCAACATCGAAGGGTCATCGAGGGACTACGATCATTTTACCGAAGGCAACATCGAAGGGTCATCGAGGGACTACGATCTTTTTTATAGAGGGTCTTTGCTAAAGCGTCCCATATTCGAGGGATATGACTATTTATTCGTAGGCAACAAGCGAGATTACCCTAGAGGTGCGCATGTGAAAAGTGTATTTGATTGCATGCATTTTAGTCTTGAGATTAGGGTTTTCTAACAGTTGATTTTATCTTTCCATACACACCCTAATTACTAACAATTATATTAAAGCGATAAATTGCGGAAATTAAAATCCTACGCTATTACATCACTTGGGGGATGGGGGTACAATTTACAAATGGGGATGAAATACAAGTTTAATTAAATTATTACAACCATATTGAATAAATGAATATTAATGAAAAAATATTAAAAAATATATAAAGATAGTGTAAAAGAAAGGAAAATCGTTTTTTAACTTTTATGCATCGACACATGCATTTATGCAGCGATACATAACACTTCTTGTTTCTGGAAAATCAAAATCAACTCAGTATGAGTAGATACATAATGGTATATGTCAACTCATTTCTCGTTTGTGTCGACACATTTGTGTTTTGTGTTGACTCATACACCTTTTATCTCCCTGTATTGTGCCTGGATAACAATATGCATCGATGCATAAGGCCTTGTATCGACTCATACCTTGTTCTGTAACTAAAATGAGTTTACTCATGTGAGTATGCATCGACTCATGTTGTAGTTTTTTTTCCTTTAATATTGTTCTATTGCATATACAAGTCAGTTCTCAACATATAATTGATAAAAATGAAGAGCTGCAATATGGTTAGCATCAAGGCCATGATATCTACATTTATCTTCATTGATGATGCTTAAAATGAAGAGCTAAAAGTTAAGAAGACTTACCTTGAAACTGAAATTTGTGTTTTCAGTTTAAACACCTTTCAAAATGCTGTAATGATCGGAATGGCTTTAGTGAACCTCTAGGAAGTTGCTCCAACCCTTACTCTATATTGAAAGCTGCTAAATCACTCCAACCCAGTCAAGTTGTACAATATTGTCTTTTGTTTGTGTTTGGAAGGTGATGATAATGGCACTACATAAACTATTCTTGTGTTTGAACAATCTCTATGTGATGTGAAGTGTTTGGATAGTTGGTTTATGGGAAGGCTTGCAAGGTGGAACAGTGGGTTGAGGTTTTGTTTTTGTGAATGAAGATAGAGCTGAAGATAAGAAGAGGTTACAAGAAGTTCAGTTATATTTTTTTCCAGGTTTCTTTATCTTTCTCTTTCAACAAAAGCCTCTCTAAAAACCTCCTAAGAAACTCTCCCCCCTTTGTGTGTTGTGAAACAACTTATTTATAGATGAAATTGGCTGAACCTTGGGAGGGAAATAGATAAGTTTTTGAACTGTTTGGGTATACTATTTTATAGCTTTTTAGATGCAGCTCTTATGTGCTAATTTTGTGCAAATATGTGACTGAAATAGTGCAGGTTTGGACAGGGTCAAAGGCAGCATAGCAGGACTACTTTGTAGCAGTTTTGGAATGGAGTGGAAGCTTAGTGCATGGTTGGCTTTGTACAGGACATCATACTGTTTTTTAAACATGGTTTTGGGCTAGTAGAAGCAAACTTGGACTTGGAAGCATATCTATTTTGGGGCTTTTCTGGACAGCAACATTTGTAGCATGATACATGTCTGGTTTTGTGGATAGATTTATGCAGCTTGTAAAAAAGACAAGGCATATTATGGATAGCATAGTGGAA
Organism: Vicia faba; assembly: GCA_948472305.1. Taxonomy (NCBI): domain Eukaryota; kingdom Viridiplantae; phylum Streptophyta; class Magnoliopsida; order Fabales; family Fabaceae; genus Vicia; species Vicia faba. Next base: position 1,014,122,713 of record OX451735.1, read on the forward strand.
AAGTTTGAAGATTTAGTCAAAGGGAAAAGTTCAAACAAGAAAAAGTTTAGGATTTCTAACTTGCAATTTTTTACTTAAAAATGCAGCCTTGTTGTTTACTTGAAAGCTTGTAATAACTTGAATTGTCTTGAATTGTGGTGAAAAAATGTCATGAAATTAACATGTATAAAAACAACTTAGAAAAATTTCTAAGTCTTGCAAAGTTTGATTTTTTATTTTCTTGATTTCTTGATGATCAAATTTCATATTTTGAATGTCTTGATGAAATGTGATATTTGAAACTCAAATTTGATCAAAAAATCAAAGTTTGACATTTCAGTGTACAATTGACTTTTTTATCAGTTGACCAAATTTCAACTATCAATCCACTGATCTTGGGAGATGAATTGAAATATGAGATTAGGTCTAAATGATATACTTGAATCCTTGAGATCATGTTTCAAACCAATAAGTCACGTACTGGGTCAAAAGTCAAAGATTGGTCGTTCTCAGTCAAAACCCTAATTTTGACCATTTTGCCCTTTTGATGATTTAAACAATTTTTTTGGAGAATTGTGGTCCAATCTTGATCAAATGATACATATTACTTCAAAATGTTGATACTGGTCCAAAATCTTGAAGTTTGACTGTAGGTTGACCATAATTGACTTTTTAACCAACATAGTTGATTTTAAACCACCTGATCAATTGACTGAGCAATTTTGTGATCCAAGACTTGAAACTTGACAGGAGCCAACTTGAGGGTCCATAATGATCCATGAAAGTCATTTGAAAAATTATAAGTCCAATTGTCTTTGTGCAAACTCAAACCCTAATCTGAGGCATCAGTGTTTCGAAGATGATTTTGTCTGATCAATTCCTTGAGAATCCTTGAGCATTGGAGATCCTTTGTGAGGAATGTCTTGAAAAAGAGAGGGAAAATTTTGGGGTACAACAGAGTGCCTTTCAGGTATAACCCCCTTTTCTCCTCAAATTTCCTACCCGTCAAATATCATCCTCCGTCCAGCTTGCATGTTCTAATCAACCGGTAAGATCAATAGGGCCTACTGTGGGAACTATCTTCCCCATTTTATGTTCCTCAGAATCTGAAGACAAAAGATCCTCCCCATTCATCAATCATGGTAAACTATGATGATCACCAACTATCTGGAAGGATTGTGCTCTCCCTGACAGCAAGACTGACGAATGCCAAGAACATCCTCACCTCGAGGATAACTTCAGTGCCCGTGACAGACATACTGTGTCCCCGAATTCCCTTGACGCTGATCATGATGACAATCTATTCTTGGACGAATGGTTTCCCAAGAACATTTTTGCAGATCAGCCCGAGATTCTACAATCGATCCCCATTCTCCAGATAGTCGACCCAGCCATAGCAACATTGATCGCTGCCTTTAACCAAATTAACTCCCTCATACTCCAGCCAAGCAAAATGATGGGGGCTCTAGAGCGGAAACATTCAAGGTCTCCTCCTCAAAGACACTGACGACATAACTCTTCCAGCATACCTCCTCCCTGAGGTAGGCATCCTCCAAGAAAGAAAAGGCTCGACGTTTCTTTCTGCAAGAAATGTGATTGAGCATCTACCGAGAAGGATAAAGACTCTCCATTTTCCCAGAAGATGAAGAGCACCTGCAAAGACGAACTCCCACTCCCCACCATCTTCTCCAGAAGAGACCGATAACAATGAGCCCCGCGGTTCATTATTGAAAGGAATTATGGAGGCTGGACTCCTGGTCGGGCTCGAGAAGTCTCCCCCATTGGGATCCTAAGATGGTACGGCCGACCCAGATGACCATATAGAAGACATCGATGCCCAATTTGATTAGCGAGGCATGAAGGGCGCGATCAAATGCAGGTTGTTCCCACCACTCTAAGCAAATGGGTCATGGCTTGGTCCACGAGTCTGCCTGCTGAATCTATCATTTCTTAGAAACAAATGGGAAATATATTTTCAAAGCACTTCACCGCCTCCCGCCAATATCTGAAGACAGAGGCCTCACTAGAAGCAATCGTACAAGAAAAATAAGAATCTCTCTGGGCATACATCGAGAGGTTCAACAAAGAAGCCGACCAGGTCTCCTCGACAAAGAATATGAAAAGTACTTGCTCGAGCAAGGATTGCACCCCCGCAGCGATTTTACCAAAGCAGTTTGCATAGAAACACCGACCACACTAAACGCCCTCCTCCTTAAATCCCAAGTGTACATCCAGTACGAGGAGAAAGTGATCACAAATTATGCTCGGCATCGCAGCATAAATGACCTCACTAGCCTCCCTGACGAGAGGAGCGCATAAATAAACCATGTTCCCCGCGAACACACCTGCAAAGAAGGCACATGTTCCCCATGAGAACACAACACTTGGTAGGCATATGTTCCCCGCAAACACTCCAACCTAGCAGGCATATGTTCCCCGCGAACACAACTTTTGAGCAGGCATATGTTCCCCACGAACACAACTATCGAGCAGGCATAAGTTCCCCGCAAATGCAACATCGAGCAGACATCCTATCGAAGCTCGCGAGAACAAAGAAGATGGGCATATAAAGTCCGTCATCCAAGAGATACTATCGTGTTCGAGTAAAAACGAAAATGAATACTATCTCCAAAACCTACACGGGGAATAACTTGCTCGACCTTGGAACACTGAAAAACTAAGGCAATATTACTGTTAAGACACTGATACAGTCGGCGCATCTCGTCAAAAAAACAAACACAGTTTTCCCGACCACATGTGCATGCCCAGGTACAAGCATGACACTCCAAATTAAACAAAGAGGCAAGTCTCCACTCTTTTAACGAGCAAATTCTTAGATCGACGTGAAAAACTAAAATGAGCTCCAGCATCGACGTACGACGATTGCAAAACACCCACCTCGTGATGGGAAGTTCACATCGCCGAGCTCGGGCCATTAAAACGAGACCTCAGTTCCGGCCCATGACAGGTGATCGCCCTGGCCGTTCAACGATCGCCCTGGCCGTTCGACCAGTTACCCACACTGGCGGACTCAAATACTAATGAGCAAACCCCTGAAACTTTTAATCAAAATATAACGTCTCAGGAAGACAAGCATACAAACATGATGTTGGCTGAAGATTTTGATGATATTATTAGAAGCAAAGCGAATTGGATGTTTCGATTGGAATAAAGCAAGACGTCATGTTTCGAAATGGTAGAAGCAGTGCTTCGAATGGGCATATCAAAGCTTGGAGCTTCGAATAACAGTTATAAGAATATATTCAAAGAAGTCTCGAAATGATAACAAATTTGTGTCTAAGAAATGCATTCGAAGCGAAGAAGTGCCAAAACATTTGAAATTCAAATGCAAGCGGGATGTTCGAAATTTGAAATATATGCGCTGGAGTATTCGAAGACGCGTGGAAGCAGGAGAGAGGCATTGCTCTGCATGTTCTGAACGTGGCAGAATCTTATAGTAAGACCGTTATGGTCGAAGTAGTACAAATAGAACTCTTAGCATTAGGATTTCGTGTGTCATATCTATTGTACAAAAAACTATGTAAACATTCAAAATACCACATGGCTAGGGAAACGAATGCACGAGCAATGTACGTATGATAACACCAAGTGTTTATGATTTAATGAAAACTCTTTATCATTTCCAGTATTTTCCTTTATCTTCATGTCAACACCATTCAAAAGCTTTTTGCATTAAAATGTTTTCGTTCGAAGTCTTTTTACTGATGCCTTACATTTAAATGCTTTCTTTCCATTTTAAATACTTTACATTTCAGAAACTGTTATACATTTCATGCCTTTATCTTCAAGTTTTTATCATTCGAACACCTTTTTTCACTTAAAGTCATTTTACTGTTTTTCTTGCATTTAAACGCTTTCTTCATATTTCGAATCTTTTACATTCTAGAGAATCTTTTACATTACATGTTTTTATGCTTCGAAGTCGTTTACTTGTCTTTTATGCGGTTTTTACATGTCTCTACAATTTAACTTTATTCATGCACTTTAGTTTCGCGCACATTTACTTGAGCACGCTTTTAGATCTTTAATAGAGCAATCGAAGCAAGCTAAACACCTACACAACATTCTAAGTACCAACCATGAATACCAGTTCGATCATGAAAGTTACCCTAATGACCAACACATCCTAGGATCAATCTAGTCGATCCAGCGAGTTACCAGAGAAATTGAATAACAGTCAGTAAGATTATTCGATAGTTTGGAGGACTAGCGGTTGTTTACCAGAAATCACTGTAAACAAATTGGCACACCCGGTGGGACCAGTCGTTGGCCATTACGGAATTTAGAACAAAATAAAAAAAATTGTTGAGACGTAACCATTGTAAAAATACCCTCTGAGCGATAAGTTTGTTGTTTTATGAACCTTAGAAGCGGTAGAATAACCAATAGCAACCAACCCTTATCCAGAAGAAAACCTTTGAACAAGATGTCTAATTCTGACAATCAACAAGGGGAACAAAATGCCCCACATACAACAGGCACTAACATGTCCTCTTCGATGGGGACATCTAATGTGATCCCTTCGAATGCACAGTCTGTTGCATCCTCTACCAGTAATATAGCCACTAATGGAATAAGTGGCATATCAACTAATAGTTCGATCCTAGGAAATACTGGAACCATTGGTTATCCTGGGGGATTCGTCCCACCATCAGGGACACAAACCCATTTCGCCACCCCACTAACTAGACCACCCGGTTTCGATGGTAATAGAACCAGAAATTCTTCTTATGGAATGCCAACATCTTTTATGGCAGGCTTACACAATTCCACATCGAATTCATTACCACAATTAGGGTCTGGGGCAAATCAGTTTATGACAAATAACCAAGGGTCAGTGGGTTATAGTGCAATGCCTATTTTAACCACAGAAAACCAGTTGGCTTTTAGGCAATTGATGGATGACAGTAACCATAATATGATAGGGGTGTTAGCACAAACTATGCAGGAAATATTTGCCCCAATAGTACAAAATATGACTGTGACAAATAGAGAAAATGCAGATAACATGAGTCGAATAGCAGATTTATTTGCTCCCCAGAGAGGCGTAGGCAGAATCAGGCGGGAGTTCGAGCGAACATACCTATTTTAGAACAAGTTGCTAACGACCCAACCTATAGACCAGCCAGAGAGGAAGTTAATGTGGGGGCAAGGGCACAAAGGCTAGAAGCCCCAATGATCCAAGGCCCACAAAGGGAAATTATGGAACCAGGGGCAAGGGTCGAAAGGTTGGAAGTCCCAGAGTTTCGAGAAGAACAACCTAGGGGGGTTGTCATGGTGGGTCGAAATCAAGATGCTGATGCAGTCGTTCATAGAATTCGAAACGATAACATCTTGGCAGAAAATAATTTAACCACCATGATAGAGAGAATCATGGCCCAGAACGGCCTCAACACAGGAATTAGAAGGCCAAATTATGCTTCCCCTATATTAGATTACATAATGCACACTGATTTACCAAGGGGATATAAAGTCCCTAAGTTTACAAAGTTTGCTGGGGATACCAATGAGTCAACAGTCGAACATATAGCCAGGTATCTAACCGAAGCGGGAGATATAGCCAATAATGAAGACCTCAGGATCAAATATTTCCCAAGTTCCCTAACTAAGAACGCTTTCACATGGTTCACCACTTTGCCTCCTGGGTCCATTGATACTTGGGCTCTTTTGGAGAGATTATTCCATGAACAGTTCTACATGGGACAATCAAAAATAAGTCTGAAGGAACTAGCCAGTGTCAAGAGAAAGTTCACTGAACCCATAGATGATTATCTGAATAGATTCAGGCTTTTGAAATCCAGATGTTTCACAGTAGTGCCTGAACATGAGTTAGTCGAAATGGCCGCTGGAGGCTTGGATTACTCTATTCGAAAGAAACTAGACACTCAATATTTGATGGATATGGCTCAGTTAGTCGATAGGGTTCGACAGGTCGAAAGGCTAAAGGCCGAAAAGGCCAGAGTCTTTAAAAATAACAAGAAGGAAAGGATCTCCTATGTTGGAACTGAGGAAGCAGAAGATTATCCTGAATTCGAATTCAAAGAGGTCGAAATCGACCTCGCTGAATTAAAACAGGCACCACCTTACTCCTACAAATTATTAGTTCCCATAAAAGGGAAAGAAATTGTTGAAAATGAGAAAAGTGACAAATTCCCAAAGAAGGTTTATACCTTCGATTCACTAAATGTGACGAGATTTTTGATTTACTTGTCAAAGATGGCCAACTCATTGTGCCATCAAATGTCAAAATACCTCCTTTAGATCAAAGAAAGAAAAGAGGATTTTGCAAATATCATAGTTTCCTAGGCCACAAAACCTCAGTGTTTTCTTTTCAGGGACCTAATTCAGAATGCAATTAAAGATGGCAGACTGAAGTTTGCTGATAAAGCAAAAATGAAAGTGGACGAAGATCCTTTGGATATCACAGACACCAACTACTCCGAGCCTGCATGCATTGGAGAAATTAACATGGTGGAAGCTGACCAGAGTGATGCCCCAATAAGAGAGAAAGGTACTGAAAACGAAAGCTGGGTGATAGTCGAAGTCAATAAGGAGGTCACTGAAGACGTCCACAAGCAACCAGAGACTTCGATTGAAGCAGCACCTTTAGCTATTGCAAAAGAAATCCAGGCTACTGAAGGCCAGGAAAACCAAAACCAAGAGTTGACACAGGTCACCGAAGGCCTGAGGCTGGAATTGGAGAAAGTCCAAATCACGAAGCCAACCTCCCCTCAGAAAGAAATATGGGACACTTTAGGGGAACCCAGTGGAAAATTTGACTATTTGGTCAAATATTCTGCCCCAGAGAGTTCAAAGGTCCACATTGAAGATATAAAACCCACAGGATGGGGAGATGATGAAGCTAAGGGGGAGGATGTTGAGGTAAACATGGTGGATATGGAGAGACCTCGCTCTGAGATGGAGGAGGTGGAGAGATACTTAGAAAAAGAGAAGTATAAAATGGAGGATAATCATGCTGGATATGCTAGTCTCAAGGATTACCTCATGATGTGCCATAAGGGAGATACATGAATGATAATATGCCCTAGGTGCAGCATCCTCTGCAATCAGAGAATCACTGCGAACTTCGAGAGAGTACAGAGGGCGCGAACTGGCAACAACTGGCGCCAGGATAACCAGCTATTCAGGTGTTATCCTAAGGCTGGAGAAAGTTTGCTGGAATTTGTGTTTCGCTGCTACAAAGGGGCAACCAAGTGCTTGATATGCCCAAGGTGTTCCGCTGTGTATGATCAAAGCATGGCCAGAGCCTTCGAAACAATCCCCTTCGCCCCTTGTTGGAACCATCAAGAAACTGTTCAAATGGGCCCATGTTTCGATAGCAAATACAAACAACGAAGGCCTGATAGTCCTCATCCCAAGGGTGCTCGAAGAGTGACGTTCAAACTCCCTGCTGAAGTGCCAACAGACAGATGGCTGCAAGTCAGAAATAACAAAAGCAAAGACAAATGGAGAAACACCGAACGAAACACACGCCATGCTATGACATACAGAAGGCAATTCAACATAGCAAAGAGGGAAGAGGTAAGATTAGAGAACTACAAAGGAAGAAACCCCATGTCGAGATCCCAGTGGCGAAGGCAACAGAGGATTCGAAAGGCTGAGAGGGAAGCTGTGGCAAATAAAGGGGCAACTTCAACAAAGAACCAAGGTGAATCTAGCACCAACAAGCCCACACCAAAAAATCAAACTGAAGATAAACCCCCGGTTAATAGGAGGCTTTTCTCTGAAGTACAACTAGATGAACCAAAGGAATACACTCCAGGTCCAGAAGAGGACGAAGATATGATAACGGATAACTTCGAATCAGAGGGGGAGTCTTCGTTCAACCTCAATTGCAACGTGGTATCTGTGCTTCCTTGTGAATTTGGACAGGAAACTAAAATTGATGAATATGAGGAAGAAGATACCATAGACCTGATGAAGCATAGGCCTGTGTGCTACTATGTGATGGACAATGGGGCTGTCGAGGAGCAGAATGCGTTCTTCGAACGTCCAGAACCAGCTATGAAGAACCATCTTAAGCCACTATTTATTCGGGCAAAAGTTGGTGCCCATGGCGTGAATAAGGTTCTAGTAGATGGGGGTGCTGCAGTCAACTTGATACCCCACTTCATGCTGAAAAGGTTAGAAATACGCGAAGGAGACATCAAGCCCCACAATATGGTTCTGTCCAATTATGAAGGGAAAGTAAGCAAAACACTGGGGGTGGTTCAATTGGACTTGACAATAGGCTCAAGTTGTAGGCCTACCATGTTCATGGTGATCGAAGCCAAGGCCAACTACAACTTGTTGTTGGGAAGGGAGTGGATCCATGGCGTAGGGGCAGTTCCTTCGTCAATGCACCAGCGGTTATTTCTATGGAGAGAAGATGGGATCGTGGAAAACATTGAAGCAGACCAGAGTTACTTCATGTCAACAGTCAATTTAGTTGACAAGAGGAATTATGACAAACATCTGGCAAAGATTGCTCCTTGTGTCCCAAATGATGAAATCAATGAAACCAGAAACACCCACTACTATATGACCCTTCGCCATGATGGCCTATACTGGGATAGAAGAATAATCAGTGAAGACGAGGGAGTCGAAAGTACTATGCAAAGACGGCCAGCAGGCTGGGACTTCGACAAACTTACTCATGACTGAGTCCTCCTTTTTCGAAAGGATTTCGGCCTATATGGCTGAGAACGAATCAAAAGCGGCCTTGGAGGCTGAAATGAATAAACTGGCTGTGAAGATAAGCGAAATAAGTGGGGATGGCTCGAAAGGCTCACCCTTTAAAGAAATTGAGATAGATCAAAGGCTGGACGCCATCTATGATAAAGAACCCTTAGGCTTCGAAAGGGACCCCATAGACTCAGGTGCCAAAATGTTGGCGCAGGATCCACTCGAAGAAGTGAACTTAGGGGATGAAAACACGAAAAGAATAACCTACATAAGTGCAAAACTTAGCCCAGGCCTCAAGCAGGAAGTGATCGAAGTCCTCAAGAAAAACAACGATTGCTTCGCATGGGATTATGACGAAATGCCTGGTTTAAAGAGGGAGTTAGTCGAACACATACTTCCAATAAAAGATGGCAAGAAGCCCATCAAGCAAACTCTTAGAAGATTCGCACCAGCGGTTCTCACAAAGATTAAAGCTGAGATCGAAAGGTTGCTGCGTTGCAGATTCATCAGAACCACAAGGTATGTCGAATGGTTAGCAAATATAGTACCTGTTATTAAGAAAAATGGTTCTTTGAGAATCTGCATAGATTTTAGGGATTTAAACACTTCAACCCCTAAGGATGAGTACTCCATGCCTGTGGCAGAAATGCTAGTAGACTCTGCTGCAGGATTCGAATACTTGAGTATGTTAGATGGGTACTCTGGGTATAATCAGATTTTTATTGCTGAAGAAGATGTTGCCAAGACAACATTTCGTTGCCCAGGAGCCTTAGGCACTTACGAATGGGTGGTGATGCCTTTTGGTTTAAAGAACGCTGGGGCAACTTATCAAAGGGCAATGAATTCGATTTTCCATGATTTCATTGAAACCTTTATGCAGGTGTATATTGATGATATAGTCATCAAATCTATATCTGCAGAAACACATTTGCATCACTTGAGCCAATCATTCAAACGAATGAGAAAACATGGCTTAAAGATGAATCCCCTTAAATGTGCATTTTTTGTGCAGGCTGGAGATTTCCTTGGTTTTGTGGTTCACAAGAAAGGGATTGAGATCAACCAGAACAAAACCAAAGCCATAATGGAGACGAAAGCACCTACGTCAAAAAGGGAGCTGCAATCTTTGTTAGGGAAGATTAACTTTCTCAGAAGGTTCATTTCGAATCTGAGTGGAAGAACCCAAGCTTTCTCTCTGTTGCTTCATTTAAAGCAAGGCCAAGCCTTCGAATGGAACGAAGCTCACCAGGAGGCATTTGACAAAATAAAAAGATACCTCTCTCAGCCTCCCATCTTGTCTCCACCTTCATGGGAAAAGCCCATGAGATTGTACATATCTGCCTCTGAAGTTAGTATAGGTAGTATGTTAGCACAAGAAGATAGCAATGGCATCGAAAGAGCCATATACTATTTAAGTAGAGTATTGAATGATGCAGAGACCAGATATAGCAATTTAGAAAAGCTATGTCTCTGTTTGTATTTCTCTTGTATGAAACTCAAGTATTATATAAAGCCTGTTGATGTTTATGTTTCATCTCATTTCGATGTCATTAAACACATGCTTTCAAAACCAATAATGCATAGCAGAGTTGGTAAATGGGCTTTAGCCTTAACAGAATATTCTTTGACTTTCATGCCTTTAAAAGCTGTGAAAGGCCAAGTGATTTCTGATTTCATTGTGGACCATTCATTAGTTGAGCAGACTGTCATGAGTTACGTCGAAATGCAACCATGGAAATTATACTTTGATGGTTCGACCCACAGGAATGGAAGTGGTGTTGGAGTCCTTCTAATTTCTCCTGAAGGAATTCCAACAAAATTCAAGTATAAATTAGATGGTCCTCGTTGCTCGAACAACGAAGCTGAGTATGAAGCGCTCATTGTTGGACTTGAAGCTTTATTGGAATTGGGGGCAACTAGAGTCGAAATTAAAGGAGACTCAGAATTAGTGGTCAAGCAAATAACAAAGGAGTATAAATGCATAAAGGAAAACCTGATGATATACTTCGTCATAGTTAACAGGCTACTTAGGAAATTTGAATACATGGATATTCAACATATACCAAGAATAGAAAACCAAGAAGCAAATGACTTAGCACAGTTGGCTTCAGGTTATAAAGTTTCTGCCAGAAACTTTGAGGATTTAGTTGAATTAAGGGGTAGAGTTATGGATACTAGATTCACACCATCAGATCTAGAGAGTATGAAATTGGGTTATGCTGAGAAACAGGGATTCGAAATATTAGCCATAAACACTTTATCAGATGCAGATTGGCGAAGTCCACTGGTGAGTTATTTAACAAACCCAACTCTGAATGTTGATAGAAAGGTAAAATATAGAGCATTGTCATATGTCCTCATGGGAAACGAATTGTTCAAAAAGACCCAAGAAGGCGTATTACTGAAGTGCCTAGGAGAAAGTGAGGTAAACTTAGCATTGTCAGAAGTCCACAATGGGGCATGTGGGGCACATCAAGCAGGTCATAAAATGAAATGGTTGTTATTTAGATATGGCATGTATTGGCCCAGCATGCTCAAAGATTGTATAGACTTTGCGAAAGGTTGCGAAGAGTGTCAGAAACATGCAGGGATTCAACATGCCCCTGCAAGTGAGTTACATTCAATAATTAAACCATGGCCATTTAGAGGATGGGCATTAGATTTAATAGGAGAAATAAATCCTGCTTCGTCTAAAGGACAGAAATATATCTTGGTAGGAATAGATTATTTTACCAAGTGGATCGAAGCTATACCATTAATAGTTGCTGATCAAGAGGCTATTATTGAGTTTATACAGAAACAAATTATCTATAGGTTCGGATTGCCAGAAAGCATAACCACAGACCAAGGCTATGTGTTTACTGGTAGAAAGATGCAAGAATTTGCTCAAGAAATGGGGTTTAGATTACTAACATCAACGCCATATTATGCTCAAGCAAATGGTCAGGTCGAAGCAGCTAATAAAGTGATAATAGGATTAATTAAGAAACATATTGGTAAAAAGCCAAGGAACTGGCACAAAACTTTGGACCAAATACTATGGGCCTGTAGAACATCTCCTAAGGAAGCTACTAACACCACACCTTTCCAACTCACATTTGGTCATGATGCAGTTCTGCCAGTAGAAATTCATCTACAATCAGTTCGAATTCAAAGACAAAACGAAATTCCAGCTGCATTATATTGGGAGATGATGATGAATGAGTTAGTGGAATTGGACGAAGTTAGATTACATGCATTGGAAATCTTGATGAGACAAAAAGAAAGAGTGGCCAGGACATATAACAAAAAGGTGAAAAGGAAAGCATTCAATATTAATGATTTAGTCTGGAAAGTCATATTACCCATGGACAAGAAAAATAAAACATTAGGTAAATGGTCACCTCATTGGGAAGGGCCTTTTCGAATAATAAAGGTATTCTCAAACAATGCATATGAAATCGAAGAGCTGATGGATGATAAACTTATCCTAAAGGTTAATGGGAAGTATTTAAAGAAATATAAGCCACGCCTGCAGGAGATTTGAATAGTAACAACGTAATCAAAATATCATAAAAATGCCAAAATGGCAATATGGGATGCCAAAATGGCGTTGTTCAAATATTACATATAAAAAACCAAATTTTAATCAAATGAACACTGAGATTTAGAAATAGGAATTATTCTTCAATCTGTTGAAGGTACTTCGAAAAGACTCAAGCCTTTGTTGAGCAAAACGTCTTTCTCCCTCTAAGGTAGCCACTTCTCCTTTGAGTTGTTCTGCAGTCTCCATTTCTGCAAGCCCCTTGTTGAGGAGCTCTTCGAATTGGTTACCAGCAGTATTGGTTTCGTAGGCTAATTGTTGTTCTTTAGCCTCTTTAACCTTTTGTTGAAGTTCCTGAATTTGCCTTTCCCAGAGAAGGATGGACTCAGCTCGAGCCTCATAATCAGTTTTTGCTTGCTTTAGATGCATAGCTTGATCCTCAGCTTCTTGAGAGAGTTTCGAAGCATGCTCATAAGCAGCATCCATTGCAGTTCGTTTTTCTTGAACCTTTCTGGCAGCAAATTCATCTTGGAGAAGGTACCCAGTCACGTTGTCCAACAAAGATTAAAGATCGAACAAGATAGTGCTAACTGGCAAGGAGCAGGTAGCAAGGTTGACTTTTGTAAGCAACTCCTTCATAGTGTAGCAAGCTGTGCTATCCTGTTTAAGCACTTCGAATAAATCCACATCTAGAATTGTTCTCCTAATCCTGTTAAGAAGTACAATTCTTTCATCTGTGGGCAACGGATGGCTAGTCGAACTTGTGCCAGCCCTAGCAGGTGGAATATCCCTTTGAGTCAGCTTCGCCTTCATGTACCCAATAGGGTCATTTCGTCTCAGGAGAGCAACCTCCTCTTCAGTCATTCGAGACAAAGACGGTTGAAGGAGTTCCACGCGCAGGGGGGTTACATCCATTTCGACTTCCATGGGTTTATTGGTCGCGTCACCATCCCCTTCATTCATTTCGTGCTCATTATCTTCTTCATCGTCATCCAAATCCACCACTTCGATATCTTCTTTCTCGCTGCTATTTGCATTGGACTCTGTCCCAGCAGTCGAACCATCGTTGGCATCTTCCTCCTCAGACCCTTCTCCTGCAGATTCTTCGTTTCTTTGACCAGAATCAGCTTTCTATCCTTCAGCGTGAGTGTCCTTTGGATCCTCTTGAAGGGTTTCAAGAGGGGATTTTTGAAGATAAGTTCTTTGTAAAGCTTCTGCAGATTCATGAAGCGTTGCTTCATTTGTTTCTTTTAGAGGAGGAGAAGTACTTTGATCATCTTGCTGCTCAGAAGCCCCAGCCAGAACCGCCATATTGGAGGAACCTTTGTTCTGTACAAGGTTGCTGGAATCTTCTTGAGGAGAAGAGTTGATCGGAGCAGCAGCTTTTGATGGTGAAGTCGAAGTGGTAAAAGTTGGATTTAAAATATCCTGCAAGAAGCAACAGAATATTAAAAGCATGCACCAAGGTAATGAGAAATTATTTTGTCAAAGATTTAAAGTTCAATTTACCTGTGGACTCTCGGAAGAGAGGTTGCTAGCTATGCGTTCCAACATTACGTTGGAGGTCGAAGATGGAATTTTGGATTTAGGTGAGGGAGCAGCATCCCTGGAATCGAGTCCAGAGACACTAGTTGGTACAGCACTTTTTGAAATATCCTTCTTCTGCTTCTTCTTCGAAGCAGCTGGTAAATCCCCTCCAGCCTTGGGGTCTTCCCCAGTAGTGTTTGTTTTTTGCTTCTTTGGAGTGGTAGGCGGAAGTTGGTTGGTCTGAAAAGATTTAAACAAAGAGTTAGATACAAATCATGAAGCATTAGTGTATTCGAACATTAAGGCTAAGTGAGTACTTGTGGAATTGGAGCACTGGCTATTACTGGTTTTGTTGTTGTTGTTGCAGCAATTGTTGTTGGTTCGGATAGAGTCACATTGTCAATGGTTTCGATAGAGGCTTGAGAGGCGCTCCCTTCTTTTGACTTTGAAGCAGCAGTCTTTATCTTGATGGCTGAAAATCGAAACAATTAAGGCAAAAGTTAAAGATATAGAAAATGAGAAACGTTTGGGATTTTCCCAAGCATTCGCACCTGTGCCTTGATCAGATTTAATCGACATGGCAGAAAGGTCATAGCGAAGATGTCCTGGGAAATCATGGAGCCAGTGTCGAGCCCATGTCACAGTCTCAGATGGCTTTGGTTTCTTTTGAAGATATTTGAACATTTCTTTGCAAGTGAACCACCAAGGGTATGGAGGAAACCAAGCCAGAGCCAGTTCTGAGGTAGGTAACCTAGCAAATTTAGGTGGATGCATTTCGAATGCCAACCTATACCTATCCTCAGGTGACAACCCTGATGGAAGTTTTAACTTAGAAACTTTTTCTTTGAATTTTTCCTTCAAGGTCTCAGCCGCTTGATGCACCGTGGATTCCAAGTGTGTGGGATCATAAGTAGTTTCGAAATAATTTTGAAAAGCCTTAATCTCTTTGGCATGAGTAAACATACCTTTCTTGGATGGTACCTGCACATCGAATGCATCAGTTAGTTTCTTCTGAATAGTAAGAGTATCGAACATATAAGTCTGATAGAACTTTGTCCACCATTCCAGAAACCCTTTTGCTGTAAAGTGTGTAGGTTCGAAAGTTATTAGTTCAAAATGGGCGAAGCCTTGGTATTGTTCATGCTGTAGTTTGGCTTCTCGTGCCTTGAAGGTTCGCCCAGAGGTAATGGCATTTTCCGTTTGGAATAGGGGTTCAGGAATTAGCTGGCACAAGCCAAATTGTCTCGAAACGAAGTTGGGCTGATAAGCAAAAAGGAAAATTTGATTCTTAGCAGGAGTAATTCTTGAAGAAATTAGTCTGGGTAGCAAAAAGGCTCTCCATACATCTTGGATTTCTTTGCTTTTGACAGCTTCTGAGAGAGCCATGGTGAACCATGAAGGTCCATGAGTCCTTGAAGCAAAAGGCGCCATGGTCTCTTCGAACTTATGCCTCTTGGAAAATATCATGATATATTTTGAGAATAGAACTTTGAAGTCATCCTTATCATCGTTTGGGGTTAGTCTTCGCAGCCTAGTGCCTTCGATGATTCTATCCGCTATTTCAGGGTCTTGTTCAGCAATAGTATTGGCAGTTGATAGTGAAGGTTCGAACGTGGCATTTAGCCATAACTGAAGTAACCAGAAAGGGCCAGCTAGCAGGATATTCTTGGAGGTGTGAGACTTCAGACTCGAAACAGCTGACCTTAGACTTTCGTAAAGATCAACTAATAGCAGTTCGCTTAAACACACTCTCTGATTCTCATGCAAATCTCTAGCTAGAGGAATAAACCTACTGGCTACCTGTAGGGATCTGCTGCAAAAGACATACCTTGACAACCACAAGGTAAGGAAGGCAATGTGTTCCACATCCGACACACTGTCTTCTTCAGTGTGATAGTGGCTGATAAACTTTGAAAAGCTAGCTAGCTTGACTTCAAAGTCAATAATACTCGAATGCTCTTCATTGTCAGGGATATATGTTTCTCCTATTGGTGATAGCCCAGTAATGGCTGCTATGTCAAAAAAGGTGGGTGTAATCATCCCACCAGGGAGATGGAAAGTATTGTAAGTACTGTCCCAGAAATATAGGGACGCGAATAACAATGGGTGGCTATAAGTAAAACCTGGTTTCGACAGTTTAATCAAGTTGTAGATACCTAATTCTTCCCATTGCTGGGATTTCTTAGCTTCTACCTTATTAAACCAGTTGTGATAGGCTGTGTCGGAGGTGGGGCAAGATCGAAACGGTTTGAAGTTACTCTTTACATAATCTAGCACGAAAGGGTCCTTAGGGGGAACGATTGGATTTTCTACGATGGTTGAATCAGAAGACTCTATTGTCTTAGGGGCATCCATTTTATTAAACAGAGGTTTGAAATTATAACAAACTGGGAAAAATTTTCTGGTGTCTTTTAGAATTTCAAAGACTATAAGAGGGCCCATTAAAGCTAACCTCTTGCCAGCGGCGTTAGTAGGAATTAGTACCTGGGATGCATAAAGCATTTCTTTCTCTTTTGAGATCATCTGGGGAACAAGAACAAATTGGCCTTGGTAGGTGCCAACCTTGCTTTCCATTGTGGTTCCTGTGGTCTTTCCTTTCTTTTTGGAAGCCTTTTTTAGTTGAGATGAAGTTGAAGAAGACATTGTTGGAAGAATGTTGTAAGTTTAGGGTTTCGGTGAGAAAAGAGGAAGAAAAGATTCAGAATGTGGGAAGAAAAGAAAGACTAAGTTGATGGGTTTTTATAATGTGGAAGTTTAAGCATCCACTGAGTAAGATTGTGATACGTGGTAGTCGTGGGTTGGTTTGATGAAGAGGTGGCGTAAAGTTAATATTGGTAATAGGCGTGATTAAAGATAATCATTGTTTTGTAACTGCACCATGTTGTGAAATGGTTCAAGGCGGTTAAGGAATCTGAAAAGCGTTGTGATTGACGTGACTGGAGTCATATGCAATAAATGTTACGATGATTCGGAGGTCGCATCAAAATCTTGTGTATATGTTTAAAATAAGTATTTCTCAAAGGAATCGAAATACATATTTTAAAGGGGCATTTTGTTGGCTGAAGATTTTGATGATATTATTAGAAGCAAAGCGAATTGGATGTTTCGATTGGAATAAAGCAAGACGTCATGTTTCAAAATGGTAGAAGCAGTGCTTCGAATGGGCATATCAAAGCTTGGAGCTTCGAATAACAGTTATAAGAATATATTCAAAGAAGTCTCGAAATGATAACAAAGTTGTGTCTAAGAAATACGTTCGAAGCGAAGAAGTGCCAAAACATTTGAAATTCAAATGCAAGCGGGATGTTCGAAATTTGAAATATATGCGCTGGAGTATTCGAAGACGCGTGGAAGCAGGAGAAAGGCATTGCTCTGCATGTTCTGAACGTGGCAGAATCTTATAGTAAGACCGTTATGGTCGAAGTAGTATAAATAGAAGTCTTAGCATTAGGATTTCGTGTGTCATATCTATTGTACAAACAACTCAGTAAACATTCAAAATACCACATGGCTAGGGAAACGAATGCACGAGCAATGTACGTATGATAACACCAAGTGTTTATGATTTAATGAAAACTCTTTATCATTTCCAGTATTTTCCTTTATCTTCATGTCAACACCATTCAAAAGCTTTTTGCATTAAAATGTTTTTGTTCGAAGTCTTTTTACTGATGCCTTACATTTAAATGCTTTCTTTCCATTTTAAATACTTTACATTTCAGAAACTGTTATACATTTCATGCCTTTATCTTCAAGTTTTTATCATTCGAACACCTTTTATCACTTAAAGTCATTTTACTGTTTTTCTTGCATTTAAACGCTTTCTTCATATTTCGAATCTTTTACATTCCAGAGAATCTTTTACATTACATGTTTTTATGCTTCGAAGTCGTTTACTTGTCTTTTATGCGGTTTTTACATGTCTCTACAATTTAACTTTATTCATGCAATTTAGTTTCGCGCACATTTACTTGAGCACGCTTTTAGATCTTTAATAGAGCAATCGAAGCAAGTTAAACACCTACACAACATTCTAAGTACCAACCATGAATACCAGTTCGATCATGAGAGTTACCCTAATGACCAACACATCCTAGGATCAATCTAGTCGATCCTGCGAGTTACCAGAGAAATTGAATAACAGTCAGTAAGATTATTCGATAGTTTGGAGGACTAGCGGTTGTTTACCAGAAATCACTGTAAACACATGCATAAACCTAATAAATAAAAATATACCATGCATGAGCATGTCCTCATAAAGATCACAAAATGTCCCCGTTACGAAAAACAGGTGCCAACAGTGCATTTTCCTCCTCGTCACACGGGTTGGCTCTAAGTCATCACTCCTATGCCTAGAAGAAACGACTTGGAGGGCTCTTGTTTTGGCCTGGCCAAATGCATAGGCATGGCCCAATCCACTTCTACATCCAAGATGGCCCAACAGCTTTAGCCCAATCAATAGGAGAAGATAAAGGAGATCTTTCCTCTCTGTCCCTCAACCAGGGACACGTGGTCAGTTATCCCCCCAGAACCAACTTGACGAATGCTGCCCTCGGTCAGGGACACATGGTCTGTTGTCCCCCCGGGACCAATAAGACCATATATGCCCGCTCAAATAGGCTAGCCCTCATCCTGCCAGCCACACGAGGACAGCCACCCAGGAATAGCCAGATTCATATTTGCCCTGTGAGCATCTCTCTTCTCGTTATAACAGATAGCTTCTTCCTCGGTATGCTTGACACACGTAGAGGATACACCAATGAAACACTCATAAATGCTTATACCTGTCATCTCATCCTTGCTCGATCAACGAAAAGTTACGAGCACGACTGCCTGTTTCGACCAAGTCCTGGCAGTTACCTATTTTTAAGGATCCTTATATATAGGCCCAAAAATAGGGACCAATGGCCAAGTGTCGGGGGCATTATATAAACCCTCACACATGTGAGGGTCAGGTATCTAATATTCATCTCTGAAACCCCAATACTTTTCTTGTATCTCTTTCTCCCACACTTACTTGATCATTGAAGTTCCTTGTAGGTACAACCCTCTTTTCTCCTCAAATTTCCAGCCTGTCAAAAATCATCCTCCGACCAGCTTGTAGGTTATGATCAACCGGTAAGATCAGTGGCGCCTACTATGGGAACTATCTTCTCTGTTTATTGTTCCCCAGAATCTGAAGACCAAAGATCCTCCCCATTCATTAATCATGTCCAACCATGATGATCACCAACTATCTAGAAGGATTGTGCTCTCTTTGGCATGCAAGACCGGCAAAATTCAATAACATCTTCACCTCGAGGATAAATTCGGCGCCCCTGACGGACATAATGCGACCCCAGATTCCATCAACGATGATTGCAACAACAATCTATTCTTGGACAAATAGTTTCCTAAGAATCCTATCAAAGACCAGCCCGAGATTCTACAATTGGTCCTTGTTCCGCAAATAGTCAACCCAGCCATAACAGTAATGATCGCTGCCTTTAACCAAACCAACTTTCTCATCCTCTAGAAGAGTAAAAGGATTGGGGCTATGGAGCGGAAACTATCAAGGTCTCCTCCTCGGAGACACCAATGACATAACTCCTCCAGCATATCGGCTCCTCAAGGTAGGCGTCCTCCAAGAAAGGAAAGGCTCGGCATTTCTTTCTGCAAGAAATATGATCGAGCATCTCCTAAGAAGGATAAAGACTCTTCTCTTTCCTAGAAGATGAAGAGCACCTGCAAAGACGACCAAAGAAGATCAATATCACCCAAACCGAGGCGACGAGGGTGGAGCTCCTCCCCTCGATGAGATAATGACGCCCGGCGAGGAAGAAACCATCACTCCCCACCATCATCGCCAGAAGAGACTGATAACAAAGAGCCCTATGATCTGTTATGGAAATAAATTATGGAGGCACGACTCCCGGTCGAGCTCGAGAAGCCGCCCCTATTAGGATCCTACGACGGTATGGCCGACCTAGATAACCACATAGAAGACATTGATGCCCAACTTGATTATCGAGGTGTGAAGGGCACAATCAAATACAAGTTGTTCCTATCACTCTAAGAAATGGTGCCATGGCTTGGTATAAGAGTCTGCTCGTTGAATCTATCACTTCTTAGAAACAACTGGGAAATATATTTTTGAGGCACTTCACCTCCTCCAGCCGACATCTGAAGACAAAGGCCTCGCTAGAAGAGATCATACAAGGAAAAGAAGAATCTCTCTGAGCATACATCGAGAGGTTCAACAGAGAAGTCGTTCAGGTCTCCACGACAGACAATATGAAAAGTACTTGCTCGAGCGAGGGTGGCGCGCCCGCAGGGATTTTTCCAAAGCAATTGGAATAGAAACACCGGCCATACTAGACGCCCTCCTCCCTAAAGCCCAGACGTACATCAACTACGAAGAGAAAAAGACCGAAAATTTTTCTCGACATCGCAGCAGAAATGACCTCACCATTCTCCCAAACAAGAGGAGTGCGTAAACAAACCATGTTCCCCACAAACACAACTACTGAGCAGTCACATATTCCCCGCGAGCACAACTGCTTAGAAGGCACATGTTCCCCGCGAACATAGATGCCGAGCAGGCACACGTTTCCCGCGAACATAGATGCCGAGCAGGAACACGTTTCCTGCAAACGCAACATCGAGCAAGCATACGTTCCTCGAGAACAGTCCAGCCTAGCAGGCATATGTTCCCCGCGAACACAACTTTTAAGCAGGCACATGTTCCCCACGAACACAGTTGCTGAGCAGGCACACGTTCCCCGCGAACACAACACCCAGTAGACATCATGTCGAAGCTCACAAGCACAAAGAAGAGGGACAAATCAAGTCTATCATCCAAGAGATACTATCGTGTCCAAGCAAACAAAAATGGGGAATACTATCTCGAAAATCTACTCGGGGAACAACTTGCTCGACCTTGGAATGCTGAGAAACTAAGGCAGTATTATAGTTAAGACACTGATACAGTTGGCGTGTCTCGTTGAAACAACGAACACAATTTACCCGACCACATGTGCATGCCCAGGTACAAGCATGGAACTCCAAATTAAACAAAGAGGCAAGTCTCCACTCTTTTAACGAGCATATTCTTAGCCCGACAAGGAAAACTAAAACGAGCTCCACCGTCATTGTACCACGATGGTAGAACATCCAGCTCATGATGGAAAGTTCATAATGCCGAGCTCGGGCCCTTAAAAAAGACCTGGGTTCTAGCCCATGGCAGGTGATCACCCTGGCCGTTCGACCAGTCACCCATATTGGCATACTCAAATACTAACGAGAAAACCCCTAAAACTCTTAATCAAAATAAAACGTCTCAGGAAGACAAGCATACAAACATGCATAAACCTAATAAATAACAATATACCACACACAAGCATGTCCTTGTAAAGATTACAAAATGTCCTTGTTGCAAACAACAAGCGCCAGCAGTGCGTTTTCCTCCTCGGCACACGAGTTGACTCTAAGTCATCACTCCTATGCCTAAAAGCAACAACTTGGAGGGCTCCTGTTCTGGTCTGACCAAATGCTTAGGAATGGCCCAATCCACTTCTACATCCAAGATGCCCCAACATCTTTGGCCCAATCAATTGGAGCAGATAAAAGACACCTTTCCCCTCTACCCCTCAACTAGGGACACATGGTTAGTTATTCCCCCAGGACCAATGTGACCACTATTGCCCTCGGCAGCACCTCTGCCCGCAGCTGCTCTGCCCCTTGGTCAGGGACACATGGTTTGTTGTCCCCCCAGGACCAATAAGACCATATATACCCGCTCAAAGCGGCTAGCCCTCATCCTTCCAGCCACACGAGGACAACCATCCAGGAATGGCTAGAATCATCTTTTCCTGTGAGCACCTCGCTGCTCGTCATAACGGCTAGATTCCTCCCCGGGCTGCTCGACACACGTAGAGCAAACACCCAGGAAACACTCATAAACACTTTTGCCCGTCATCTTATCCTTTCTCGATGCAATGGCAAGTTACAGGCACGACTACCTGTTTTGACCAAGTTCTGGTAGTTACCTATTTGTAAGGACCCGCATATCTAGGCCCAAAAATAGGGATCAATGGCCAAGCGCCGGTGGAATTATATAAACCCTCACACATGTTAGGGTCAGGTATCCAATATTCATCTCTGAAACCCTAATAATTTTCTTGTATCTCTTTGCTCCCACACTTACTTGATCATCGAATTGCCTTGCAGGTACAACCCTCTTTTCTCTTTAACTTTCCAGCCCGTCAAAGATCATCCTTTAGCCAGCTTGTAGATTTTGATCAACCAGTAAGATCAGTCTTGTTGTGGTCTAGCCAAATACCTAAGCATGGAAAATCCACTTCTATATCCAAGATGGCCCAATAACTTTGGCCCAATCAATTGGAGAAGAAAAATGATGCCTTTCCCCACTGCCCCTCAACCGGGGACAAGGGGCAAATTTTCCCCCAAGACCAACGTGACAACCACTCTCCTGGGCAGCACCCTTACTCGCAGCTGCTTTTTCCCCTCGATCAGGGACAAATGGTTTGTTGTCCCCCCAGGACCAACAAGACCATATCTTCCCGCTCAAACAGGATAGCCCTCATCCTGCCATCCATACGAGGATAACCACCTAGGAATGGCCAACATCATCTTTTCCCGTGAGCACCTCTCTGCTCGTCATAACAACCAACTTCCTCCCCGGTCTACTCGACACACGTAGAGCAGACACCCAGGAAACAATTTGATTTGATGGTTCATCAAGAAACAAAATTATGTATCTCTATCTATAGCTGAAGCTGAGTACATTGTTGCAGGAAGTAGTTGTTCTCAACTTGTATGGATGAAACAAATGTTATTTGAATATAATATCATGCAAGATGTTATGACATTATTTTGTGACAACATGAGTACTATTAATATTTCCAAAAATCTTATTCAGTATAGTAGAACTAAGCACATTGATGTCATGTATCACTTTATTAGAGAGCTTGTTGAATACAAAGTCATAACTCTTGAGCATGTTAGCACTGAAAATAAGCTTGCTGATATTTTTACTATAGCGCTAAATGCAGTTCAGTTTGAAAACTTGAGATGGAGACTAGGGATTTGTATCTATAAGGACTTATAGCAATTATCGCTATTGTTGTGGATCAATAAAATCTCTTAATCATACCACCTACATCCTGGTATTTTATTGGCTATGTATAGTGTTAAGAAAAGGGAACATCCTTTACCTTTTCATTATATACTATTTGGTGGAACTCATGTTCTAGATATTATTGTGACATCTTCCCAGGTGAAGACCCTGCTGACAAAAGTAATGATGTTACTGTTGGTGGTGAAATTGTTGTATCTCCTAGTGATGATGTTGATGGAGAAGGAGAAGAGTATGAGGCTAATGCTGATGCTGATGTTGATGCATGATTATTACTTTTATGATCCTTTTCGATTTTGTTTTGTTTACTTGTTCTTACTGGTTTATGATTTTGTAAGAGTTAAATGGCCATGATATGTTTAGTATGTGTTCACTTTGTGTGCTAATGGTTATATGATAATGTGCTAATGTGGTTTCTTTTGGTTAGTTACTTACCTTTGTCATATTAAGGCAAAAAAGGGGGAGTAATGTGTGTGCGTGTGTGATCTAACCACTAACGACTGACTGATTGCTGCTATTGAGAGGGAGAATTTTATATTCTCTGAAGTGTTACTTAGCAGGTTGAAGTGTTACTTAGCAGGTTTTGAGGGGGAGTCCCTATTCTAGACTGGATTGCTGTGAAGGGATGTCAAACATGGTGTCTTGACATGTTGAGAATTTATTTTTCTCTTGTTTCTATGATGATTAGCTTCCATTGTACTCTGAAAATGTTTTCTGCTACTAATTGTTTTATGTTTGTCTTGGTTGTTGCACCTCTGATATGTGTGTGTTTGATTTATTTTCAAACCTGAGCTGCTTTTTTGTTTATGTGTGCAAGGAGTATTAAGTTGTTATAGCCAAAATAAGCCAAAGGGGAAGATTGTTAATTCTCTTTTTTTTGTGATTGGTATTATGTTTGGTAAAACTAACTTAGCCTAAACATGCTGAAATAAGATGTTCTATCAAGTGGAGAAACACGTTGAACAAGATGTCCTATACAAAATAATTCAACATCATGATTGTGTACAAATGGACAGTTGGATTCTTTTAGGTTGTTACAGATGCAAAATATTCTAGGAATATTATGTTATACCATGAGGCGCTTAGTTTAAGGATTAAGATATCAAGATGAATTCAAGGGATATTCTTAGTTTCTAATTATGGAGATAATTTAGGAAACTAATGATTTAAGTCCTATTTTTGAGGAGATAAATCTGCAACCTTATATGCCTGTCTTGCTTCGTTTTCAAAGCCCAAATGCAGTCCAGATGTGTGCTTTAAATAGATTATCCATAACCTAGTTTTAGTGTGGAACTTACATGTGTTTTTGTTTGGGTTTGTGTGTATTAATTGTGAGTCTCTCTAATATCATCTTGATAAAAGAGTAGGACTATTTTTGTTGTGTTATAAGTTATGTCAATCATTCTTAAGCTTTTAAGCATTGAATGATTGTGTGTCTTTGAAGTGTGTATTCTAAAATTATTCTAAATTGTTTAGAGTTGTTCAATCATTGTTGTGATTGAAAAGGATTTGAGAAGGATCTCATACCTAGGCGAGTCTTAGGTAGAAGTTAAGCATGGGTAGTGATTAAGTGAGATAGCCCCCAGAGTAGGTGTTGTTGTACACCAAACAGGGTTAAAAATTATGTGTGTTCCTTTATTTTTATGCACTATTTAATTATTATACCTTGTCATTATGTTGTTGTTTAGAGATCAGTGTCTCGACATCTCTTAGGACATCTGAGATCTGATTACCAGAATTTCATTTACATTAATTTTTTATACTTGTCGCTATTTAGTAGCATGGACACTCCATGTTGGACTTGAGGAGTGGCGACATTGACCATGTTGTACACGACACTTAGAGTTGCTTCTGAGCCTGATATCGGACAACTAGCTGGTTATTTGAGCCTATTACAGGTACTTGTTATTATTTATTTGAGTCTATTAGTTATTTTTTGGATGCCATATTAATTCATTTTTATTTATGTAGTTCTAGATATACGAGTATTTCCCCACATCAGTGATAGGAGACCAGTACGTGTTTCAGCAACTGCTCCACGAGCGAGGAGATGGAAGGGCAGATAATCCCATTCAGGAGGTGTTGTAGAGTACATGAGTACGCTTAACGCTCTGATAGTTGATGATGTCAACTGGACACCATATATAGATCACCGGGCCTATTGCGCATTTGACGTTTCTTCTTTGTATTCAAGTCATATGAGGTGGGAGAACCACATGGCTAGACACACTCCTGAGAGGTGTCGACAACAATATGGTTATATTCAGGGTATCTCTCTCCCAGTTCTATAGACTCCACCTAGTGGAATTGACATATGGTTTCAGAGTCACATCACCAGCTCTGCTCGTGACATCATGGATAACGCAATTACGGTTCAGTACCCTTCATAGTGCAAGGATGGTTACTTAGAGTGGTGTCTCAGTATATCACACCCTCGCCTCATACCACTGACTGTGGAGTCTTCTGATGCTCTGGGGCCTCTTGGTGCTAGGTGTTCTGATGCTGATGTACAGGCTGACGACGTGCCACCACCATCACATTCACCTTCCGTTATTGACTAGGATATCCGCCTTCAGTTGATTGCAGTTATTGCTGATAACCTCACGGATTTGGTAAACTCGGGTGGTGAGGTTTTTAAAGGTTTATCTTGGATAAAAGACATAGCCCGTGGACACCGTATGTAGATCTATTATATTTTTCTTGTATTATATGTATATTTTGTGACACATACTTCTTATCATGGTACTTATTTATTGCATAGTATTTTGACGAATACATGGTTCGATTCGAAGATGAACATAACATAAAACAATACAACAAACATAAATTAATAATAAGTAAACATGAAAACCTACGTACCACCAGATGATTCTAGATGTTTCAGCATCGTCATTATGTCGGTGACGGATCTTGTTATCTACGCATCCAACTCGATCAGACCCTTGGTTATCATATGCCAAAATGATTTTCACATGACCTTTACGTCTTCGTCGGTCTTCAACTCAATCGAGTTGTATTTCACCCTTCCATTTGTATCAATCCAATCTTCTCGAAACTCAATCTTTTTCACCCTTCTCTTATCAGTGTCATCTTGTAGCTTGAATTCAACAGAAGGGTTGTTTCCGTTGAAATACACTTCAGCCTTAATAAAAAATTGAGGAAGAGACATTTTTTTGAAATGTCTTCTTCTATAACTGATGCCCCTATTATACAAATTTATATTTATTCTCGACCACACAAAAGTATCGGTGCAATTAGAACCCTCCAAAGATATCGGCTAAATTTTAATCGTTAAATTTTTTTTAATTAATACACTATCGAAATTTCAGTATAGAACGAAATTTCTAATATAGCATAGTAAATTTGAAATTTCCAGAATAAAATTATCCTTACCGAAAATTTTATATGAACTATCGATAATTTTATACGTATAAAAAATTTCATATGAATTACCAGAAATTTTACAAATACCAGAAATTTTACATGGATTAAAAATTTACACTGTTTTACTAAAAAATTTGTTCAAAAATTTTGTTCTCTTATTAGCAAGAACATTTTGAGATTAATAAAAAGTGAGGGATTGCCCGATTTAATTTGGGGGTGGCAAGTAAAACTCCAGAATATAAGACACTTAATTATCTTTGTAACCTATCAATTCTGATGATAATATTTGTTTTGGTCAATGAACTCTTTCCGTATCATTTCCGTGTTAGTTATTTGCATACCACCTCCAAAAATTTCCCAACCGTATATTTTTCCTTTCAAGCTATCCAAAAAGTGATGCCCACAAAGTTAGATTTTTTCACTTGATCCAAAATATCACTTATCTTCACAAGTGAGTGCAGCACTCACGTCACTCTAACCCTTGACTTGTCATTTTTTCACATAAAAAGCCACTCATGTATAACTTTTTAAAAAAGAAAATGCCTATTTTTACTATAAGAAAAAACAGGTTTGTTATCTTAACACGGATTTCTTATATCAATACCTAGTTCCTATATATTGTTTATCGTATAATACCTACTTCCTATATAATATTTTTCATATTTATATGGTGAATATTTTTTTTAATAAAATAATATTACTTTAATAAATATTTTTTTAAATAAAAGAATATTTATATTTAAAATTTATTTTATAATATAAATATAAGATTATGTCATTAACCAATTTCACAGTTATATTAAAAATATAAATTATTAATCAATTATTTTATTTATAATTTATTAATCACATTACTATTTTATTAATTAATAAAATAAATATTATTAATCATATTCAGATATTAAATTATAAATATATTAATCACATTTTACATTCTATTAATCAACTTTATTTTTTATTTAATATTTTTTTATATTTAAAAATTTATTAATCAAATTATGAATTATATTAATTAATTTTATATATAATATTAATCAAAGTCTGAAATATATATATATATATATATATATATATATATATATATATATATATATATATATATATATATATATATATATATATATATATATATATATATATAAAAAGAAGTTTTATACATTAGAATATGTTCTGGACTGGATCTGCTTTTGGCCCAACTTCATGCGAGGTTCAATCTATTTATGTCGGTCAAGGCATACTGGTCAGTTTTGTCCTCGACTGCGTCGGACATTAATTCCCACTCCCCGCAAGGAAGAAACCTCACCGCACGAGGATAAGCCTAGTAAGTCTTAGAAAGATCATCGTCAGTCAGGAGGACCTCGAGGTCACCCTTTAATCCTCTCCCCGATCAGGACTAATATCCCCTCGCACGACCTCGCGTCTGACAGGGAGCATCCATGACGAGTAGAAGCACCTCACGAGCATCTCTTCGCAGGGCAGACTATCAACGTCTCAGAATATCGTAGAGTCTTCGTGGCCCCGGAAAGATCGCATCCATATCCCCCTGATCTTGCGGAAGAAGTCATCTAGATGGGGGACCACGTGCGGGTCTCCACTGCTTACGTAGGATCTGGCAGTCTCCACTTTGAGCCTGCTTGACAAGTCCAATGAGGAGACCTTGGCCTAACGCTAGGGGCTATAAATACCCTCTCTTTCGAGAGGGTCAGGGATTGAACATTTATTACTCTCTTACTTGTTTGCTCATTCTGAATCTCACTTTGGCATCAGAGTGTCTTGCAGGTAACCTCCACCCCACTCTCAAGTTCTGCTCGACGTAAGTTGTGATGGTCCATTCTGGTCAAGTATGATCAATGGCGTCGTCTGTAGGAATCACAACTTCCCTGTCTTTCATTCATCCAAGACAAAAGCTAATTCAACTCCTTTTTGACTGTCATGGTTGATCTCACAACAGAAAACAACCTGAATGTCCATACCTTCGACGTTAACAATAACGTCACCGACCACAACACTGGCGTCAACAATGCTGGTCCCGTTGGCCTCAACGCTGATAACAATAACAACATCGACAACAACAACGGCCACGCTGATGACATGCTTGGCCCCTCAGAGCATATAGATGGACTGACTGCCTCTTCGTCATCATTGTCTCGACGAATTGAAGACGATCATCGTCCTCTCTAGAACTATCAGCCGCCCGAGTTCCAGGAGGTCCCCGTTTCTGCGGGTGCTGATGTTACGACCAGGGCACTGTTCGCGGCAATAAATCAAACAAACTACTTGATCTTTTCACAAGGGGAGAGATTAAGAGTTCTCGAAGATGCTCGGAGAGCCCCCATATGACATAGGAGGCCTGATTCTCCTCCTCTCCTTCAGATAGAGGACTGTCCCGAATCTCCCCCACAGAGACACAGACGGGATGCCTCTCGAAGCCCTTCTCCCCGACGAACCGGGTGACGCCCCGCGTTAGAGAGGGATCATCCTATTGATACGGGGAGGCGTGATCACATTCCCCCACGCCAAGAGAGAAGACCCCCAGGAAAAAGAAACAGGGGAATGACGAACAACGACATCGGCCGAGGGATCCTCCCTGTGACTAGGGCTGCCATCACGACCGCCATTACAACAGGTCGCCTTCTCGATCTCCAGACAGAAGCAACGAAGACGACCCCCGCGGTCCCCTATGCTAGGATATTATGGAGGCACCCATTCCCCTGGGTATGGAGAAACCTCCCCCATTTGAAAGAGTACGACAACATTGTCGATCCAGTCGACCACATCGACGGGTTCGAGGCAATGTTGCACTATCATAATCGGGGGACCGATCAAATGCCAATTGTTCCCCACGAATCTAAGGAAGACTGCGATGGACTGGTATAAGATCCTCGCCCCGGGGTCAATTACCTCCTAGAAAAACTTGAAAAACCAGTTCATTAGCTCATTCACTGCCTCACATCGACACCCGAAGACTGAAGCAGCCCTCGAGGTAATCTTCTAGAGAAGCAACGAGATCCTCAGGGAGTTTATTGATTGGTTCAACCGCGAGGCCATTCAAGTCCCTTGCACCAATCATATGAAGAGATACCTGCTCGAGAGGGGACTCTTCTCCGGCACGAAGTCAGAAAATCTGTTGGCATCGAACCACTGCGGACATTCGATGCTCTCCTCGACAAGGTTGTGGCCTACATGGACTATAAGGAGAGGGAAGTGGCCAATAGAGCCCGCGACCCAAGGAATTATGGATCAACAAGCAATCCGCGACAACAAGATTCGGTCCCTCCTCGACGAACGGGAGAGAAGAGGAGGGATGACAAACCGCGAGATCCTCGTGAGCAAAGATGGCCCGCAGGGCGGTTTACTGAATACACTCCGCTGAAAGATTCCCGCGAGCACATCTTGGTGGAGTGTGCTAATACTGATTTCAAGGACGGCGGCGTCAAACGTCCTCGCTCTGCTCCTACTAAGCCCGGGGCTGATCGGAGAAAATACTTCCAGTATCATCGAAGTCATGGACACCTGACTGAAGATAGTGTCCATCTCAAAGATGCTATAGAGACCCTCATTAAAGGGGGAAGACTCGGGAAATATCGGCACGGCGACGCCCCGCGTAGAGATGCCCGCGACATAAAGGAGACTGAGGATGATGCTCGACCATTAGAGGAGATGGTCCCCATCCAGACAGCATTCTCTGTTACGAAACTGGAGGACTTATACGTCCCCGATGACATCGAAGAACCTCTGTCCATGCACAGTAGGTGGGAAACATTCCCCTCTGCCATGGTTATAAATGACGGGGGGTTCAACGACATAACTATAAACTCTGGAAAGAGGAAACTGGACAAACTGGTCGACACGGCCCGCCCGCAAATGGTGACATTCGAGAGGGTCAATGGAAGATCGGAGCCGATCACATTCTACCTCGAATAATTTCTCGGAGGGGCCCCTAACTCAAGCATCCCTCTTCTGGTTAGGGTGAGGATGGCTAATTTCAACGTTCATCGATGTTGGCTCCTAAATTCGACACCCTTGTTTTTATTAATATCAGCCATTAAAGTTGAAGGATGTTTTCGACCAGCTGGATATGTCGAAATGCCCATCAGAAAATGGCAATGTACTGAGAGGATTTCTTCCAAGGGAGAATTTGGTTGCCTTCGACGTCGAAGGTGCTTCTCGTCGAAGATGCTTCTCGACGAAGGTGTTCGATTGTTCAGAGTGGAACGGTTTGAAATTCAAGCGTTTGGAGGGAAAACGGTTCCCAGCGGTTACCAAGTGCAACGTGCAAAGATCTGGAGCGTCGAACGCTGAGAACGTGACAAGTGGAGTCATCTCGAA
The DNA here is from genome assembly GCA_948472305.1 of Vicia faba. NCBI lineage: Eukaryota > Viridiplantae > Streptophyta > Magnoliopsida > Fabales > Fabaceae > Vicia > Vicia faba. The sequence goes on from OX451735.1 coordinate 1,014,153,297, forward strand.
GCAGTGTAACTACCCGACGGTTACTTGGGATGTTTTAGTATAAATATTAGTAGTTCACGCAGTTTTTCGCGTGTGTTCACAATTATATACAAAGTCACTCATATAGATTCGAGTACCCAGCGTGTGAGAAAGAATTGTTGAGAATGTATGTGTGAAACACCACTTTTATTAATCAAAGTCATTTATTTTCCAGAAACTTTACTTGCTTTCTCCTTTACTTTGCCTGTCGAAGCCTTTATTTCAAGCCTTCCTTTATTTTATCAAGTCCACTTCTTCATGCAATTTACTTAAAGCCTCTTTATTTTCTTGTCATTTAACCATTATCAAACTTAATCAAAACCCCAAAATCAACCATGTCTTAGGATCAATCTGATCGATCCTGCGAGTAACCAAATAAGTAACCATTTGGAAGATCAGCGGTTGTTTACCAATAACCACGGTAAACAAATTGGCACACCTGGTGGGACCGTGTGTTGATTTTTGAAGTTTAACCTTTTTAAACAAAATCTCATCTTTTTCGAGAAGTATTGCATGTTATTGAGAAGTGGTAGAATATACACTAACAATACCAATACTTCCAGAAGAAGAGAAGCAATGGCGAATCCGCCAAACAATAACGAAATCCCACAAACGAATGTGGGATCAACAGTTATCCCAACCGTAAGTGAAGCGATAACCGCTGGTTCAACACCAGCAGTAACGGTCACAACAACGGGGCCATTACCTCCGTTCACAGGCCCCAGAGTGCCTTTGGGAACTCCCCCACCAAGGGGAAATTTAGGCACAAGGCCTTATGTTCCCCCAGGATTTATGACAGGCGGTCATAATGGAGAACCACTCTATGGCATGCCAACTTCTGACTTGGCTAGCCTGACGAACGCTGCGTCCACTTTTTCAGACCCTTTAGTGAGTGCCTCTTCGCCACTCCAAGGTTCTGGAGTAGGTATGGCGAACAGAAATAGGACCCAACTCTTAGGAGGAACGTCCCAAGTAGCACATGGCCTTACAAATGCCTCGACAGCAGTCTTGAGGCAACAAATGGACGAAAGTAACCATGATATGGTTCAAATGTTGGCACAAACTTTAAGTACAGTGCTGAACCCTCTAATACAAAACACTACCCAATCGAATCAGCAGATGACAGCGCAAATGACACGTTTGGCTGATTTCTTTGGAGTACCCCAGCCTATTCGACAGAACCAAAGGGCGCAAATAAGGGGAAACCAGGGTGTATTCTTAGAGGAAGAAACCACTATCAACCAAGTCCAACAGCCTGTCGAAGAAAACCTTAGGGCACGATTGGAGCAACCTGTCGAAGAACCTAGGGTAATAACCCTAGAGGTAAGGTTAGTTAACAGAAACCAAAATGCTGACGAAATAGTTCAGCATATCCAATACCAAAACATGGGTTTGGAAAATAATCTGGCAACCATGATCGAAAGGATCATGACTCAAAATGGGATGAACATGGGCTTTCGAAGGCCCAACTTTACATCCCCACTGTCAGAATACGTGTTACAAACAGACTTACCTCCTAGATGTAAAGTCCCTAAATTCACTAAGTTCTCTGGGGACACGACAGAATCTACTGTCGAACATGTGGCGAGATACTTGATCGAAGCAGGAGATATTTCAAACAACGAAAACCTGAGGATTAAGTACTTCCCAAGTTCTTTAACAAAGAACGCTTTTACTTGGTTTACAACTCTCCCCCCCAATTCGATCCATCACTGGACCCAGTTGGAGAGATTGTTCCATGAGCAATTCTACATGGGGCAAACCAAGATAAGCCTGAAAGAATTGGCCAGTGTAAAGAGACGTTTCACTGAACCTATAGACGAATATCTAAATAGGTTTAGGTTGCTCAAAGCAAGATGTTTTACACAAGTTCCAGAACATGAGTTAGTCGAAATAGCCGCAGGCGGTTTAGATTATTCCATTAGGAAGAAGTTAGACACTCAATACCTGAGAGACATGGCCCAACTGGCCGATAGAGTTTGACAGGTAGAACGCCTCAAAGCTGAAAAAGCAAAGGCAACGAAAACTCATAAGAGAGAGAGGATAGCATATGTTGAGATGGATGACGAAGATCCAGAATCCTTCGACGAAACTATAACGATCGAAGAAGGAGAAATCGATTTAGCGGAACTAAAACAAGGGCCACCATACTCTTGCAAACTATTAGTCCCCTCAAGTGGGAAAAATCCCACCGGTCCAGAAAGGACCAACGATAGGTTCCCCAAAAAGACTTATAGTTTTGATATTACAAAAATGTGATGAGATCTTTGACTTACTTGTAAAAGATGGCCAAATGATAATACCCCCAGGGGTAAAAGTGCCTCCTCTTGATCAAAGAAAGAAGAGAGGCTTTTGTAAATATCATAATTTTCTGGGCCATAAAACGTCTCAATGTTTTCTTTTCAGGAATCTTGTGCAAGACGCTATCGAAGAAGGGAGGTTGAAGTTTGCTGACAAGACCCCCATGACTGTGGACTATAATCTGTTGCAGGCTGAAGCCCATTATGCTGAACCTTCAGAGGTGAACATGATCGAGGCATCCAGAAGCCAGGAATCACAATGGTCGAAGTCTCAAAGGACCATGTCAACATGCCAATCTTTGGCAGTTTTTCTGGGAATCTATCCAGAAAGACAATTGAAGCGGTTCAGAAAGCGGTCGAAAGCCCAAAGCTGGAGACAGTTGGAGCCCAAAAATCTGGAACAAAACCCAGTTCTCACTTGGCCGAGGTTCAAGGCCAGACAGAGGGCTTGGAGATTCAAATGAAGCAGTTGACTCTTGCCAACAAAGATACCATGAATGTCAACATGGTCGAAGTCTCTGAACCAAAAGCATCAGAGGAGGCCATGAGGCAAGAACAAGCTAACAAAACTGCTTTCCCTTGGGAAAATGAAAATTTGGCAGATTTCCTGCAAAGATGCCAGAAAAAGAAGTCAGAAGTGATGCTGTGTCCCAGATGCAGTTCGATCTTTGACAAAAAAGCTGCTGAACATATTCAAGGTGTAAGAGCAGCAAATAAGAGAAGGGAAAGTGTTGATCCTCGACATGATCCCAGAAGAGCCTCCCAAAGAGGTTCAAACCAAGAAAAGAGGCCATTGACTTTCAGGCCTCCAACTAATGTGCCAGTAGATACATGGTACAAAACATCTGGTCGAAAGAGGCCAAGTGAGGAAATATGGCACTCCTTCGATGTGCCAAGAGGTTCATCTTTAACACAAAAGAAAGAGCCTCAGGTTGCTGCCCCTAAAGTGACACAGGTGTCAAGCAACTACAAAGGGAAAAATCCCATGTCTCGATCTCAATGGAGGAGATACCAGAGGCGACGAAAAGCTGAGAGGGAGGCTGCTAATGAACCAAAGGCAGAAACCAGTTCAAATGTTCCTCAAAGAAAGCAAAGGAAACCTCTGGAAAGAGAACCAGTAACCAACAGGCTAGTTTGGCCTAACCAAGGTGAAGTTGATGACGAAGATGGTTCTGAGTCTGATGACACTTTGGACATCATGGTGAATATAGTCTCAGTGCTGCCCAGAGAGTTCAACCGACAGGTGGAGGTCAAAACAAGTGATTGGGAAGTGGAGCAAGAAATGGCCAAACATAGGCCAGTGTGCTATTTCGTCATGGATAATGGCACTACTGAGGAGCAAAATGGGTTCTTCGAACCACCTACAGAGGCGGTGAAAAATCACCTCAAGCCTTTATTTATAAGGGCTAAACTCGAAGAAACCACAGTGAATAAAATCTTGGTGGATTGTGGGGCAACCATCAACATCATCCCTCACTTTATGCTAAGGAAAATAGGCAAAAGTGATGAGGACATCAAGCCTCACAACATGGTCCTGTCGAACTATGAAGGCGGCATAGGGACCACTATGGGAGTGATCCAACTGGATATCAAGGTGGGATCTATCCTTCGACCAACTATGTTTATGGTCATATCGGCCAAACCTAACTATAATCTTTTGTTGGGCCGTGAATGGATTCATGGTGTTGGAGTTGTACCATCATCAATGCACCAGAGATTGCTGCTATGGCGCCCTGATGGAATGGTCGAAAACATAGAAGCGGACCAAAGCTATTACCTGGGCGAAGTGAATCACCTAGGGCTGGCAGACTTCGACAAGAACTTGGCTCACATTGGGCCATGCCCAACACCTGACTTCGACTTGGCGCCAGCGCCAAATACTTTTTGTTCCCTATACCTGCACCCTGAGCATGGTTTTCAATGGGACAGAGAAGACTTGTCCCACATAGATTTCAGTGGGTTAACTGACATCCAACCAACTGGTTGGGGAAGTGAATTCAGTGATAATGACTGAGTCACAATCATTGAAGAGAATTTCGGCTTACGTAGCCGAAACAAAGATGATAACGGCTCTCGAAGCCGAAGTAAAGTACATGGCCACACAGGCTAATGATCAACAGTTATCTGCTACAGGTCCTGGAAAGTACTTCGATCCAGAACCTCCTGATATCATGCCAGAAGGAATGCAGGAACAGAGGCTCGACGCCATCTATGACGATGAGCCTTTGGGCTTCGAAAAGGACCCCTTGGCGAACAATATTAAAATGTTAGTGCAGGATCCTTTAGAAGAAATCAACTTGGGCGAAGGGTCAGAGAAAAAGCCAACTTACATCAGCGCAAAAATTGACCCATAACTTAGGTTGGAAGTAATCCAATTGTTGAAGGAGTTCAAGGACTGTTTTGCATGGGATTACAACGAAATGCCTGGTCTCGACAGAGGATTGGTAGAACTTCAGTTGCCAATCAAACCTGGGAAGAAGCCAATCAAGCAAAGTCCAAGACGCTTCGCCCCAGAAATATTGTCGAAGATCAAAACGGAAGTCGAAAGACTGCTGAAGTGTAAATTCATACGCGTCACCAGGTACGTCGAATGGATTGCCAACATTGTGCCAGTAATTAAGAAAAATGGTACATTGAGGGTGTGCATAGATTTCAGAGATTTGAATGCTGCTACACCCAAAGATGAATATCCTATGCCTGTGGCGGAAATGCTAGTCGATTCTGCCGCTGGCTATGAATACCTGAGTATGCTCGATGGTTATTCAGGATATAATCAAATATTCATTGCTAAAGAGGATGTGTCGAAAACAGCTTTTCGATGCCCTGGGTGTGATACGGTGGGAGAACTGACTAGGGTTTTGCGTTTGTTTTCGCAAATGTTTCGGTTGAGCAAGAGTCACCACCGACTTTTTATTTTATCCTAAGGAAAGGTTTAAAAAGCACAGCAAAAACCTTTGAGATTTTTTTCTTGGGTTCGGGGAGTAGATTATAGAAGGGGAAGGTATTAGCACCCCTTCTATCCATGGTTATCCATGGGCTCTTAGTTACTTGCTTAGATCAACTTGCCTTAGTTCTCATTTGTTTGAAATGGTGCTTTGTGTGTGGCTTTGAAAAGGTTTTGAAAAAGATGCCTTGCATAGGCTACCCTTGTAACAATTCTTTACTCGAATGTTTTACAAAAGGTGTTTGTCTTTTTGAAAAGATGTTTCAAGGTTTTTTGAAAGTTTGTTTTGAAAGTGTTTGTGAAGTGGATTTTGAAATTAGGCAAGTGTTTTCTTGGAAAGTTGACAAGTACTTAAGAGTTCATCTACCCTAAAATTTCCTCAAAGATTTTTGTCATGTTTTAAGCCTTTTGACAATTTTGTTCCACCATTGCATTTGGTGGACAATCTTGTCTTAGGAGATGAAAGGGACGGGCGCGGGTCATCGTTTAGACCATAGTTGCAATAGTGTTAAATGTCTTTGGGCAATTTTCTTTAAAAGGGACTTGATCATTTTATTTAGGCAACATTTTGAGGGACTATGATCATTTGATTGTTTGTTTTACCCAAAGAAATTCAACATGCAATATGGCCCATTTTTGAAAGGCAACAAAGTGGAATACCCTAGGGGGTGCAAGTGTGAGATGTGTTGTTTATTTTCATGCTCATTTATCTTGTATTAGGTCCAACTATTTTTGTTCATTTTTATTCGCATACAAAACCCTAATTCTAGCATAGTATGTTAGAAAACATTAAAAGTGCGAAATTTAAATTCCTACGCTATTACATCACAATAATATGGGGAGGGGGTACAATGTTTCAAATGGGGTTTATTTGGGCAAGAATTTAAATCTAAGCTATTACATCATTTTTAGGAATATTTACAAGATAAATAATTGCATAATTAAATGGAAATTGAAATAAATATGCAAAATATAAAAGGAATTTTTATGTATATGTAAAAAAGGTATTATTTATGTAAAATAAAATAAAGAAAATAAAAGGGTATTATTTTGAGGTATTTTCAAACTTAGGGTAAAAACCCTAATTTTAATCAAAATGTATATTAATTAACTAATTCATACAATATTCATTATTTACATACAAAAATAAAATAAAATATGATATATTTGTAAAAAAGGCATTTTTAGTGTTAAACATTAAAAAATAAAATATGTACATTTTTTTGGTGTTTTTACTCTAAATGCATTAATAGATATATATGTATATTTATATTATTTTAAATATGTACTATATATATAAATAATAATAATAATTAAATTTTTTAGAAAATAGTATTTTTTTATATAAAATATTTTCAGAGGGTAATATAAAATAAAAATAAAAATAGAAGTGTTTTTACATATTTTTCTATTTATCCTAAATAATAATATGTATTTATTTATGTATAAACAAAAGAAAATCAAATAAAAAATCAAATAAAGATCAAAAAAATGATGAGAAAAATATTTTCAAAATTTTAATATGCTGAGGAAAAAATAAATGAGTCAAATAAGAAAAGAAAAAGTCAAAAATCATGAAAAATGAAGCAAATGGGCTTGGGGGGTAAGAAAATGGGAATAGGGTGTAAAAAGAAAAGACCACACAGGCCCAGCCCATGTGGCTTCATCTTCAACCTTTGTTCAGCAACATTCAAAAACGCGCGCCCTGTACTCCAGCTGCTAACTCCTGATTCCTGGCTTTTTAACAAAAACTCATAACATAAAAAATGTTCAGCATGAAGAGACGATTCTAACCATGTATAGAACTTGACCTAACTCTCTAAGATGAAGGAGAATTTCTCCTCCCCTAAATCCTAACCTAGTTTTTCTGTCATTTTCAAACTCCAAATTCTCTCTACTCAGGCAAAAGAAATGAAAAGTAAAGACATGGACATGTTCAGTGGCATGAGTATGACATTATTTCTTCACAAACTTAAGACTAATGATGCATAATAAGAGAGATACGAGTTCAAAATTTTACCTATTCAGTTGAACTTCTATCTGGAGATGTAGGAACCTTCAGTGCAAGGTGATGATTGGAAAAGCTTCCTTGAGGTCCAGGGATGTTGTTTCAATGCTTACTTTGTCTTGAGAGCTTCTGAATCAAGCTAGAGAACTTCAACTGCAAAACAGAAAAACAAAAATGGTGAAGTAGCTTAGAGGTGTTACAGGTTGTGTCTTAGCTTCTGGATAGTTTGCATAGGTTGTAAGGAAGGTAGAGGAACAGGTTTTGGCAAGAATGCTCGAGAGAAATGGGAGTTGGTACTCAAACTGCAGAGGCAACTCTGTTTTTGCAGTTTGAGGATGATTCTGAGATGGAGGGTGTTTTAGAGGTGCAAGGGTCATGTATTAGCTTGGTTATGTTGTCTTGAGTGTGTTTGATAAGTTTGTTCTTGTGTTCTAATGCTGAGATGAGAGTTGTTGTGAGTTATGGAACTTTTCTTCACACTTAAGAAACAAAATGCAACTTGAGTTTCTAGGCATGTAGAGGGCCCCTAATGTGCTGCATAATCCCTCTTTGATCAGTGTGTTATGTTCATAATCTTGTGCCATTCAGATTTGCAATGTACTTGTTGGATTTCAAAATTGACATAAAGCTACCTTTTACCAAAATGGTTAATTTGCTTTATCTAGTTTGGGATTAAACCTTTATACAATGTTCAAACTCATAGAACAACACCTTAACACAATGAATATGCATTAAATTATTGAGTGAAACTTGGTTTAAGGACCTGTAATCTAACCTAAAGCATGCTGAGTTCAAATTGCAAAGTTATGGACATGGAACTTGGTCATGAACAAAGTGGTTTTTTGCTATATTGTGAAATTCGATTCTCTCTAACCATGAGGTTGTTTGATAAGTTCTTGGACATTTTCGAAAGCTTGGAATGTGTACTACAATCCATCTTTGAAATGCAAATTGAAATTCCAAGTGGAAGTATATGGAAAATGGCCTTGAAGTGGGATAGAAAACCTTGTCAAAATAGGTTAAAATTTCACTAAGTTAAAAATGGTTTAGTGCCCTTATTCAAAAAATTGTAACTTGAGATACAAGCTTCAAATGAGAAAACATTTTGAATCAAAGTTGTAGATTATGCAACAAGCTACAACTTTCATGTTTTGACTTTTGCTCGAATCCAAATGGATCTTGGTGAAAAAGTGGGGGGCAAAGTTGGGAAAAAATTAGGGTTTTTTATAACTTAGAAAAATTCTAAGTTATGAAAAATTCAAATTTCTAACCCTAATTTGCATTTTGTGATTTCTTGGTGAACAAGTTTCATGATTTGGCATGTTTTTGATGAAAAATGAATCTTGACTCTTGATTTTGACCAAAAAGTCAAAGTTTGACTTTTCAGTATACAGTCAAATTTGATCAATTGACTGGGAAATTCAACTGTCAATCTTGTGTACTTGGGATCTTTTGAGTTTGTTGATCATGTCAAGATAATTCCATAGGGTCCTTGAGTCCATGTGTGAGCTTGGTTTGCCATTGGCTAGGTCAAACAGTCAAAAATTGCCTTTGTACAGTCAAAACCCTAAAAATGACGATTTTGCCCTTTTGGTGATCTGATCAATTTTCTTGTGGAATTGTGATCCAAACTTGATCAAATGGTTCATATGAGTTCATAATGTTGATGTGGGTCAAATTTCATGAGATTTGACTGTCAATTGGCCACAGTTGACTTTTTCCCCAATACAGTTGATTTCTAGGTCAACTGTCCAATTGACTGGGCAAAACTTGGAAACAAGGCTTGAAACTTGATATGGGTAAGCTTGGGAGTCCAATATGAGGCATGAAAGTCATCTTGGGCATTTTGGGTCAAAACATCTTTATGCAAACACAAACCCTAATTTTGAGTCCACAGTGCAAGGAGAGGTCTTGAGCAGATGAAACCCTAACTGGATCCTGAGCTTCAAGGGCTTTGTGATGAGAAATCAATGAGAAATGGGAGGGCAAATTTTGGGGTACAACAGTTGCCCCTGTTCAATCTTCTTGAATCCGAAGAGTTAGATGGGCAAGCTTTCTGTTCGTGACTCGAGGGTAAAAGGAGATTGGACACTAGAGTGCCCGAAAATTTGCACTCGTCAAAGCAGTGGATGCGGGAATGGGCTTAGAGATGCCATTTGGAGATGGGCTTAACGATGCCATCTGGGAGAGTGACAGAAATCTTGTCAGGGATGGGCTTAGAGATGCCATCTGGAAGGGAATATCAGGAAAGAGTCCAAGCTTCGGACCATTTCTGAACCGGGGGGTCTGAACAAGCAATAGATTGACGTCCGTTGTTGGGAGGAATCTGTAAACTGTTTTCAGAAATCTTGAAGTTGAATAAGCAATAGAGCAGCATCCGTTGTTGGGAAGCGTCCGTAAACTGTTTTCAGTGGTTTGGAGAAGAAACCGAACAAGCGATAGGTTAACATCCGTTTACTTGGAGAACCCGTGAACTGTTTTCAGAAATCTTGAGGTTGAATAAGCAATAGAGCAGCATCCGTTGTTGGGAAGCGTCCGTAAACTGTTTTCAAAAGTTGCATCTGAACAAGTCGATAGATTAACATCCGTTGTTGGGAAGAATCCATAAACTGTTTTCAGAAGTCTTGAAGAAGAATCTGAACAAGTGACAGGTTAACATCCGTTTACTTGGAGAACCCGTGAACTGTTTTCAGAAATCTTGAGGTTGAATAAGCAATAGAGCAGCATCCGTTGTTGGGAAGCGTCCGTAAACTGTTTTCAAAAGTTGCATCTGAACAAGTCGATAGATTAACATCCGTTGTTGGGAAGAATCCATAAACTGTTTTCAGAAGTCTTGAAGAAGAATCTGAACAAGTGACAGGTTAACATCCGTTTACTTGGAGAACCCGTGAACTGTTTTCAGAAATCTTGAAGTTGAATAATTTTTAGTCTGTCGACTATTCTTTCTTGAAAAGGTAAAGAGTTAGTTGCATGCAATGTTATGATGCATGATGCGATATACGTGACACCAATGTTTATGACATGAATGTGATGAATGCGCATGTAAGCTGACGAGCTAACTTGCTGAGGATAAATGAATTCGAGGTGGCCGATAATAAAAGCATCTTGACTGCTGCTGGAGAAAATAAATCCTTGGCTACTACTGGGGAAGAAAATTCCTGATGACCTCTACTGGGGAGTATCAAACTAGTAGACTCATGCTGAGGAGGTAAGACTGAGAACCTTCAATTTGATGGGAAGTAACTCTGGCGATCTCACTGGGGAACTCAAGATTTCTCTTTCTAAGACTCTGTGGAGAGAAGGCTCATTAGTCTGGCTCCACTGGGGGTTGATAATTCGAAATTTTAACTCGGCTGGGGATAACAAAGATAAGCTTCTCCGGGGATCATATTGATAAGTTAGGCTGGAGAATTTTGATGAACTCCACCGGGGATAGGAAGAATTCTGGCGAGTGCGATCTTCTGTGGCTGTTAGCTGAGGATAACCCAGTTATAAGCCCTTGTGAGGAATAACTTTGAATAAAACTCGGGGGAGACGTTCGTGTTCTGCGGGGAAATACCTTCCAGAACCTACTGGGGATGAGCTTCAAGACTTGCTAGGGATATGGATTCCAAATCTCCTGGGGGTTTCCTTTAAAAGGGTATCAAGGTATTCATCTGTACCTTCATCCTATCAGTAATCCTTTTTAGGTTCAATTAGGAAGTGATTATGTTTCAAATGCATATGCCTATTTAACAAAACATTGGACGTTTCTCAAAATAAAACAAATAGTTCAAGAGAAAAAAGAAAAGGGAAATGACACAAATTTCTGGGAAGAGTATTTGTATTGATTTTCTTTGAGTATATTTGTACAAAGGAGACAATCATCCTAGTAAGAGGACTTTGTCGAAAACATTGAAAGATTTTATACAAAATAAAGGATGGCTATGTGAAATAATTCCATGGGATTCCATTCTGCTATAGCTTTCCCAACTCTGAATATCTGCCCGTTCAGTGCTTCGTTTGACGATGACTGGATTGATCAGAAGTCTGGAACTGGTTGATGAAGAGATTGTCTTTGAAGTGATCCGACGAGACATAGTCATACGCTTTAATTCCCTAACTTTTGCCTGAATCGCCCTTTCGGGTTTTCGATCCACCGGGAAACCCCTTTTTGCCCAAGCCGCCCTTTCGGGTTTTCGACTTGCCGGGTGTACAGATTTTTTTTGTTTTTATCCCTAATTTTTGCCTGAACCGCCCTTTCGGGTTTTCGGTTCACCGGGATGCCCATTTTTGCCCAAGCCGCCCTTTCGGGTTTTCGACTTGTCGGGTTATTTTATGCGTAGTATCTTTTGACTATGTCTGCATTCGCAGGGTGCGGCAAATCGTCGCCGTCCATGGTGGTCAGAATCATCGCACCACCAGAAAATATGCTCTTGATCACAAATGGTCCTTCATATGTAGGAGTCCATTTGCCCCTGGGATCACTTTGCGGCAAGATAATACGCTTGATTACGAGATCCCCGACTCGATACACTTGACGTCTGACTTTCTTATTGAAGGCCTTGATCATTCGCTTTTGATACGTCTGACCATGGCATATAGCAGCAAGTCGCTTCTCATCGATCAGATTGAGTTGATCAAGTCGGGTCTGCATCCAATCATCTTCATTCAAACCTGCATCCTTCATAATCCTCAGAGATGGGATTTGGACTTCCATAGGCAAGACAACTTCCATGCCATAAACCAAAGAAAATGGGGTTGCCCCAGTTGAAGTACGTGTCGTCGTACGGTATCCATGCAGAGCAAACGATAACATCTCATGCCAGTCTTTGTAAGTGACTATCATTTTCTGAATGATCTTCTTAATGTTTTTGTTCGCAGCTTCAACAGCACCGTTCATCTTCAGCCGATAGGGAGATGAATTGTGATGATAAATCTTGAACTGTTCGCATAATGCAGTGATCATTGTGTTATTCAGATTTGTACCGTTGTCCGTGATGATCCTGTCGGGAACACCATACCGACATATGAGATTATGCTTGATAAAGCGGGCAACCACATTTTTAGTAACAGAGGCGAAGGAAGCTGCTTCGACCCATTTAGTGAAGTAGTCAATGGCAACCAGGATGAAGCGATGTCCGTTGGAAGCCGCGGGCTTGATCTCTCCAATCATATCAATGCCCCACATTGCAAAGGGCCATGGAACAGTCAGGACGTTGAGGGGAACCGGAGGGATATGAACTTTGTCAGCATAGACTTGACACTTGTGACAAGTACGGGAATGTTGATGGCAGTCAGCCTCCATGGTAGACCAATAATAGCCTGCCCTTAGGATCTTCTTAGCCATTGTATGCCCGCTCAAGTGAGTGCCAAATGTGTCGCTGTGTATCTCAGTCATGATCAACTCTGCTTCAACTTTATCCACACATCGGAGTAATACACAATCATGGCTTCGTTTGTAAAGGATGTCGTTGCTCAGGAAGAACTTAGCAGCGAATTTACTTAAGAACTTCTTGTCATTTACGGAAGCTCCTTCAGGATAATCCCTAGTCTCGAGATACCTTTTGATTTCATGGAACCAAGGTTGTTCCGCTACTTCTTCAGTATTAATCTCGTGGCAATGTGCCGGTTCATCCATTCGCTTGATGGTGATTTGGGGAGCCTCGTTATCCCAGTTGAGTTTAAACATGGAGGACATTGTGGCCAGAGCATCGGCTAGTTGATTCTCTTCTCGCGGGAAATGCTCGAAGGTAATTTGCTCGAAATGAGGCAACAATGTCAGGACATGTTCTTTGTATGGGATAAGATTAGGATGCTTGGTATCCCATTCTCCTTTGATTTGGCTGACGACCAAAGCCTAGTCCTCGAATACGATCAAAAATTTGATCCCCAAGTCTATAGCAGCTTCGAGACCAAAGATGCAAGCTTCATACTCAGCCATGTTGTTTGTGCAGCTGAAACAAAGTCGGGCCGTGAAAGGAGTGTGACAACCTTCCGGAGAAATGAGTACTGCGCCAATACCATTTCCAAGTGCATTTGAAGCACCATCAAAGTACAGGGTCCATCGGGATCCCTTTTCGGGTCCGTCATACGGTCCGTTACTTTCAATGTTGTCCAAATTCATAATGTCCTCGTCCGGGAAGTCAAATCTCATGGGTTGATAGTCTTCGATAGCCTGATGAGCCAGATGGTCAGCTAATACACTCCCTTTTATAGCTTTTTGGGTGGTGTACTGGATGTCATACTCAGTTAGGATCATTTGCCATCTAGCTATCCTCCCAGATAAAGCGGGCTTTTCGAAGATATATTTGATAGGGTCCATTTTGGAAATTAACAAGGTAGTATGGGTCAACATATACTGTCTTAGTCGGCGAGCAGCCCATACCAAAGCGCAACAAGTTTTCTCGAGCAGTGAGTAGCGAGTCTCACAGTCGGTAAACTTTTTGCTAAGGTAATAAATAGCATGCTCTTTTCGACCAGACTCGTCATGCTGGCCCAAAACACACCCCATTGAGTTATCCAAGACGGTTAGGTACATGATCAATGGTCTTCCTTCGACAGGTGGCATCAGAATAGGAGGTTCTAGCAAATATTCCTTGATTCTATCAAAAGCAGCTTGGCAGTCGTCGTTCCATTCAACTACCTGATCTTTCTTCAAGAGTTTGAAAATTGGCTCACAGGTAGAAGTCAGATGTGAGATGAATCTGGCAATATAGTTTATGCGCCCCAAGAATCCTCTAACCTCCTTTTCAGTATGGGGAGCAGGCATCTCTTGTATTGCTTTTACTTTTGCTGGATCGACTTCAATGCCTTTGTTGCTTACAATGAATCCCAGGAGTTTACCAGACCTAACTCCAAAAGTACATTTACTTGGATTCAGCCTGAGCTTGTATTCTTTTAACATGGCGAACAGCTTCTCCAAATGCTCAAGGTGCTCTTCCTCTGTTTGTGATCGAGCTATCATATCGTCTACGTAGACTTCGATCTCATGATGTATTATGTCATGAAATAAAGCTACCATGGCGCGTTGATAAGTTGCCCCTGCGTTCTTCAGCCCGAACGACATCACTTTGTAACAAAAAATGCCCCATTGCATGACAAAAGTTGTTTTCTCCATATCCTCGGGAGCCATTTTGATTTGATTGTAGCCCGAGAATCCGTCCATGAAGGAAAACACCTTATGCTGAGCTGTATTGTCGATCAAGATGTCAATATGAGGTAGCGGGAAATCATCTTTAGGGCTGGCCCTATTCAAATCCCGGTAGTCCACACACATTCTGACTTTGCCATCTTTCTTAGGTACTGGTACAATGTTAGCGACCCATTGAGGATAGGACGTAACAGCCAGGAAGCCAACATCGAACTGCTTCATTACTTCTGCTTTGATTTTTTCGGACATGTCAGGCCTCATTCGGCGAACTTTTTGCTTGATAGGTGGACAATCCTCTCTTGTGGGGAGACGGTGAACCACGATGTCTGTGTCTAGACCCAGCATGTCTTCATAGGACCAAGCGAAGATCTCAACATACTCATTTAACAACTGTACTAGGCGCTCCTTGACTTTTGGTTCCAGATTGGCACCTACTTGTACCTCCTTCCGGTCCTCCTCGGTTCCTAAGTTAACAGTTTCCAATGGCTCTTCATGCGGCAAGATGGCCTTTTCCTCTTGTTGCAGGAGCCTGGCTAGTTCCCCGGGTACTTCACAACCTTCGTCATCTTCATACTCGACTAGATTGACCAGATCTTCAGAGTTATTGAAAGATACAGCAGAGTAGTCACCCATGGAATCCGGAGTGGATGGGTACCTGCATTGGTGAGTGTGGGTGTGTGTAAGGGATAGCCATCCTTAAACAAGAAATGCAAAAGGAAAGAAAATGAACATAAGCAGTTTATCAAATGAAAAACGTCCAATGAATCGTTAAACATGGCATATGAATATGAAAAATAGTCAAAACCCTTACAAGTGGACCTACATGCCTCGGGCAAGGCAGGAGGTGAAAAGATAGTGTACGGATTGTTTGAAAGTAAAATATTACAGACCAAATAGGAAATGTTTAATAGATAAGTTACTGATGAATAAAAGTGATGGGGACAAAGTCTTTAGCCTCCCAATTGCTCAACCCTCCTCTGGCAGTTGGATAAATCCACTCTTCAATGTTGCTTTCCTTGTCTTCATCTTCCAGGGCGTTGATTCTGTAAGGAGAAATTTTGACCGGCGCTCTTTCAATCTTTGACTGGCGCATAGCTTTCTGGCCAGCGGCTGTGAAACCTAATCCAAACTTATCAGTTTTATGCGGAAAATCAGGTAACTGCCCCCACGCTGAATTCTTTCCTTCTTTAACTGCAGCCTTTGCATCCTCCAGAGATGCCATCCTGGCCATCTGTCTGGGTGCCTCAGCTACCAATTTCGCCACTGCTACCTCAGGAAGCACTTCTTCGAAATGTTGAAACGGTGTCTCAATGAACTCTCCTTCAACCTCCACATACCGGAAAGAATTTAAATGGCTAATCATGTACTCTTCTTCGCCGTGGACAGTAATGATCTTTCCCTTTACAGGATACTTCAGCATCTGATGCAAGGAGGAGGTGACTGCCCCAGCATGGTGTATCCAAGGTCTACCCAGCAGGCAGGAGTATGATGGACGGATGTCCATTACATAGAAAGTGGATTTAAACACCTCAGTACCTATCTTGACAGGAATTTCAACTTCTCCATGGACCATTCTTTTCGACCCATCGAAAGCTCTGACGACAATATCACTAGGCTTCAACTCTAAACCTTCGCAATCTAGCCGGTCTAAGGCCTTCTTAGGCAAAACATTCAGCGACGACCCGGTATCAACCAAAACATGTGCAAGGGTGGTTCTGCGACATTCGATTGAAATATGCAAAGCATCATTGTGATTTCGGCCTTTAGGGGTCAGGTCGGCATCAGAAAAACCTAATCCATTGTCTGCAGTCAGGCTAGCCACGCAATGTTGAAATTGATCTGCAGAGGTTTCTTGGGGCACATGAGCTGCCTTCAGAAACTTAATCAAAGCTTGAGCGTACGCTTCTGAGCAAAGCAACAGTGCCAGCATGGAGATCTTGGAGGGGGTTTACCCCAATTGTTCCACCACATCGTAGTCACTTCTCTTGATTATCCTCAAAATCTCGTCCATTTCTTTCTTGGAGGCTTCCGGGATCACCAAGGGCTGAACCCTCGTCCTGACGGGCTCATCTTGTATTCCCTTTCCTTTATCAGCAATGGTAGGAGAGGCAGTACTAGGAACGACGATCTCCTCAATCAAAGGAGTTCTAGCGGAGAGTTTTACTGGTGCATGGATGACTTCTTTAGCTGATGAGGGTCCAAAGACTGCTCTTGGAGGAGCAATCTCTGGAGAAAATATTCTCCCGCTCCTGGTGATTTTGCTGGTGCCCGCAATGTTACTAATGCTGGCTTCTTCATCATCTGACTTTTCTTCAATTATTTCAACTTGCTTGATACCATGGTAATAGATGTCACCACCATAGTTCCAAGGTATCGACTTCTCAGAAACATATGGAATAGGCCCCGGCATTGTTATCTTCAAAGGTGTAGACTTTGCAGCTGGTGTAATCTTAACAGGTTTTTTGACGGCCTTGGAAAGATTGGCGTGAATGGTTATGATTGAGATATTTTCAACATGAACTGGAACAGCAGGAACTTTTTCGAACAAAATTTGTCGGCTATCCATGAGGCCTTGGATGCCTTTCTTTAATAGCGGACAATCAAACGGCAGAGAGTGGCAACAGTAGCAGTCTTCTTTACATCCCGGGAAGATCCCGGCCCTTAACAAATTCAACTTAATGGTTAGCAGTGGAATAGTCAGATCACTAACGTCAGCAACATATAGATCCTCTTCAATGGCATTGATATTCCGACCGTGCTTCGGCATAGGTGCAGATATCACATTGGGTTTCTCTGGAGCGTCAAACTCTACCTCCTTAGCCTCTATCAGGTCCTGGATCTTATGCTTGAGTGCCCAACAATCATTGGTGTCGTGTCCAACACTGTCTGAATGATAGGCGCACTTAGCATTGGCATGATAATGCGGGGAGGACGTATTTACATTCTTTGGCGCCTCCTTGATGGTGGCAAGATTCAACTTCAACAGATGGGGAAGCACTTGTGCTGGAGTCATATTAATACGAGTGAACTGCCGTTGTGGCCGTTCCACTCGTTGTTGATTTGGTCTGGATTGGTTGTAGCGAGGCTGCTCACTTGGGGTGTTTTGAATCATTACGGCCCCCACAGTTGGCCGACGCTCCATCTTCCCTGCTCTTCTTTGAGAATATACCATAGCTGTCTCCTTCTTAAAAGGCTTCTTCTCAACACTTGCAGCAACACCCTTCTGAATCTTTCCTGACTTGAAAAATGGCCCAGACAGGGTCCCAAGAAACATATCAACGAGCTCACGATCGGTTAAAGGAGGCTGCACCCTGCCAGCCAAATCCCTCCATTTTTGTGCATATTCCTTGAATCCCTCACTCGTTCCTAGTGACATACCCTGAAGTTGGGTACGAGTAGGAGCAAGATCAGAATTATACTGGTATTGTTTATAGAAAGCGGTGGCCAAATCTTCCCAATTTCTGACACTGGTTCCTTCTAACTGATAAAACCATTCCAACTGAGCTCCCGACAGGCTGTCTTGAAAGAAATGAATCCAGAGATTTTTATCTGCTGTATAGGGTTGAATCTTTCTCACATAGGACCTGAGATGCATTTTGGGGCAGGACAGCCCGTCATACCTTACAAACACTGGCACCTTGAATTTTGGGGGAATCACAATTCCGGCAACCAAGCCCACGTCTTCAAAATACAGACCCGGTACCCTTTGCAATTCCATGGCAGCCAATCTGTCTTCTAAACCCTTATATTTGTCATCAGCTAGAGGATACTGCTGGTCAGAATAATCTTCATCCTCTTCAACCTCTTCCTCCTCTGCATCAGACTCGGAAGGCACCGCAACTCGATCTCTTTTACTAGTCCCTTCATCAGAAGTAGGAGGAAATTCAAGCACCCTCCGAGCTTCTCTGTCAAATCTTCTCCCCAAAGTAGTCACTCCGACCCTCTTTTTCTTCTTCACTGGGTCCTTATTCTCCAGATGAGCCTTGATATCCTCTTGACTCTTGACCAAGGTCATCAAGAGTTGCTGGAACTGTGCATTCTGGGCTTGTAGGTCTTTGACTGTTTGCTCGAGATCCATCCTACTGAAATAAACAGCAGATAGATAAGGAAACCTGGAGTGAGACCTGCTTATGCACATGATGAATGGTATGCTGATGTATGCAATGCATTCAAGGATTTAGGATATTCAAAGTTGTTTCAGACAAAGAAGAACGCATGTCATATTAATAAGAAGAAATTTGTTAGTACATAAATGCCCCATGGGCCAAATGTTACAACATAAACTTCTCAAGGAAGAAAGACATTGCGCATCCTCTTTGGCGCGATGTAGGTGTTGAGGGCCTCTTGCTCGTGGAGTCGGCGGGTAAGCTCTAGAACCTTCTTTTCACTGGCGTAGTAGCTAGCTTCGAAAGTGTTCCGTTCCTCCTTGAGCTGAATCCAACTTTTCTGCATTTCCTCCCACGATGTAGGCATGTCCGGATGCAGGATGGTGTAGGGAACCTCTCCTTCACTGACGGGCTCTTTAATCACTGGGAGTACATGAGGATAAGGCATCATTAGACTTTGGGCTCGGGCTCGTACCCACTTGAGATAGGGCTCAAGAGGGATGGAGTTCTTGTGTCCCAGAGTCTTGCTATCAACCTTGTTGAGTTTTCCCCAAGCTCTGATGAATCTTTGGCGAAGTCCTTGCGCATCGTTGTCGAAGTCAAAAACTAGGCTAGGAATCAACATGTCATGAGGGCCATCCCTCCGTGCATATCCAAATTGCCTCAAAGCTAGGCAAGGGTTGTAGGTGATACCTCCTCTAATTCCAAGTAAAGGGACATTAGGAAATTCTCCGCAACGATCGACGATGATGACATTTTCTCTGGACCGAGAACACCAATGCACATCAGAATGAGTAAGAGTCATCAATCGTTGGGACCACCGTCTACCTTGGTCATTCTTCAAGACAGATTGTGGAAGGTGCGAAATAAACCACCTTGCGAGGATAGGAGTACAGCACATGAGAACACCCCTCTTTCTCATTGTTCGTGTGTAAAATGAGTGAAGGATGTCCCCAAGCAATGTTGGTATTGGATTTCTGGACAAGAAGATTTTGACGGCGTTGACATCTACCAATTGGTCAGGATTTGGGAACAAGACCAACCCATAGATAAGGAGTGCCACAATATCTTCAAAGGCTTGTAGGTCCAATGAGTTCCAACATTCTTGTGCCTTCTCGAACAAGAATTTTGCTAAGAATCCTTTGACGCCGCTTCTGGTTTCCCAATGCCCCTTGATTTCAGATGGTTGTAGATGTAGTGCTCGAGCAACATCTTCAGGCTTTGGTTCCTTCTCCGTACCGTTGAAGGGTAGTTGATTAAGGATATGGATTCTTAGGAGTTGAGAAAACTCCTCCAAAGTGGGAACCAACTGATAATCAGGGAAAGTGAAGCAGTGGTGAAGAGGGTCAAAGAACTGGAATAGCACTTTCATCATGTCTTCTTCAATGTTGGTGTTGACTAGGCTGAGCAGTCTACCATGTCTTTCACTGAAGGATGAATTTTCCGGAATTCTTGAAGTGATCTCCTTGAGTTGAGGAGAGATTCTCACAAGGTTGACTTGAATGGTCTTTCTGCGAGGAATTTCCATGTCCTACAAAACAAGAACAAAGTTGAAGATCCAACACCCTTGAAATGGTTAGTGAATGCATATGATGTTTTATGATGTTTATGATGTATGCACAAAACATATGTACAAGCAAATCACACCAAACCCTAATTTCAGGCTTGCATGGGGTTTCATAGGTAAGTACCCTCTTGAGTGTAGTTGGCTTAAAAACCTGTCCTATAAATAGTAACCGGGTTCTAAGGAGCTCAATATCACTGGATTGTTTTCATTGTTCATTGTTTTGGTTTAGCCACTTAACTAGCGACCAAAATATTCCAAGAAAACAAACCTCAATGAGTGTAGTATCGAGTATCTACCAACTTCGGACTGCACCAAAGCCGGTCATCTCACTACCCCTAATAAAAGGCCAAGATGGTCAAGTAAGGTTCTAGGTCATTAGTGCTTAGTGACATCACTCAGCGGCCCCGTACTCTCCTTGATTGAACTCAAGGGTTACCGATACTCACAAATATGTCGCACTAATATAGCTATTGCTTAGACCGTGTCGGTATACCCCGCACAGTTTCCACAACGTATTGCTATCTATGAATGTTTCCCAAAATCCGGGTGGAGGATTGTAAACCCAAACAATAGCCAAAGTATAAAGCAAGCAAATCAAACAATTAGTCATGCAAGAGGGTGATCTAAGCCCTAAGGTTACTCCACTTTAAAATTCTCTTCCCCAGCAGAGTCGCCAGTTCTGTGATACGGTGGGAGAACTGACTAGGGTTTTGCGTTTGTTTTCGCAAATGTTTCGGTTGAGCAAGAGTCGCCACCGACTTTTTATTTTATCCTAAGGAAAGGTTTAAAAAGCACAGCAAAAACCTTTGAGATTTTTTTCTTGGGTTCGGGGAGTAGATTATAGAAGGTGAAGGTATTAGCACCCCTTCTATCCATGGTTATCCATGGGCTCTTAGGTACTTGCTTAGATCAACTTGCCTTAGTTCTCATTTGTTTGAAATGGTGCTTTGTGTGTGGCTTTGAAAAGGTTTTGAAAAAGATGCCTTGCATAGGCTACCCTTGTAACAATTCTTTACTCGAATGTTTTACAAAAGGTGTTTGTCTTTTTGAAAAGATGTTTCAAGGTTTTTTGAAAGTTTCTTTTGAAAGTGTTTGTGAAGTGGATTTTGAAATTAGGCAAGTGTTTTCTTGGAAAGTTGACAAGTACTTAAGAGTTCATCTACCCTAAAATTTCCTCAAAGATTTATGTCATGTTTTAAGCCTTTTGACAATTTTGTTCCACCATTGCATTTGGTGGACAATCTTGTCTTAGGAGATGAAAGGGACGGGCGCGGGTCATCGTTTAGACCATAGTTGCAATAGTGTTAAATGTCTTTGGGCAATTTTCTTTAAAAGGGACTTGATCATTTTATTTAGGCAACATTTTGAGGGACTATGATCATTTGATTGTTTGTTTTACCCAATGAAATTCAACATGCAATATGGCCTATTTTTGAAAGGCAACAAAGTGGAATACCCTAGGGGGTGCAAGTGTGAGATGTGTTGTTTATTTTCATGCTCATTTATCTTGTATTAGGTCCAACTATTTTTGTTCATTTTTATTCGCATACAAAACCCTAATTCTAGCATAGTATGTTAGAAAACATTAAAAGTGCGAAATTTAAATTCCTACGCTATTACATCACAATAATATGGGGAGGGGGGTACAATGTTTCAAATGGGGTTTATTTGGGCAAGAATTTAAATCTAAGCTATTACATCATTTTTAGGAATATTTACAAGATAAATAATTGCATAATTAAATGGAAATTGAAATAAATATGCAAAATATAAAAGGAATTTTTATGTATATGTAAAAAATGTATTATTTATGTAAAATAAAATAAAGAAAATAAAAGGGTATTATTTTGAGGTATTTTCAAACTTAGGGTAAAAACCCTAATTTTAATCAAAATGTATATTAATTAACTAATTCATACAATATTCATTATTTACATACAAAAATAAAATAAAATATGATATATTTGTAAAAAAGGCATTTTTAGTGTTAAACATTAAAAAATAAAATATGTACATTTTTTTGGTGTTTTTACTCTAAATGCATTAATAGATATATATGTATATTTATATTATTTTAAATATGTACTATATATATAAATAATAATAATAATTAAATTTTTTAGAAAATAGTATTTTTTTATATAAAATATTTTCAGAGGGTGATATAAAATAAAAATAAAAATAGAAGTGTTTTTACATATTTTTCTATTTATCCTAAATAATAATATGTATTTATTTATGTATAAACAAAAGAAAATCAAATAAAAAATCAAATAAAGATCAAAAAAATGATGAGAAAAATATTTTCAAAATTTTAATATGCTGAGGAAAAAATAAATGAGTCAAATAAGAAAAGAAAAAGTCAAAAATCATGAAAAATGAAGCAAATGGGCTTGGGGGGTAAGAAAATGGGAATAGGGTGTAAAAAGAAAAGACCACACAGGCCCAGCCCATGTGGCTTCATCTTCAACCTTTGTTCAGCAACATTCAAAAACGCGCGCCCTGTACTCCAGCTGCTAACTCCTGATTCCTGGCTTTTTAACAAAAACTCATAACATAAAAAATGTTCAGCATGAAGAGACGATTCTAACCATGTATAGAACTTGACCTAACTCTCTAAGATGAAGGAGAATTTCTCCTCCCCCAAATCCTAACCTAGTTTTTCTGTCATTTTCAAACTCCAAATTCTCTCTACTCAGGCAAAAGAAATGAAAAGTAAAGACATGGACATGTTCAGTGGCATGAGTATGACATTATTTCTTCACAAACTTAAGACTAATGATGCATAATAAGAGAGATACGAGTTCAAAATTTTACCTATTCAGTTGAACTTCTATCTGGAGATGTAGGAACCTTCAGTGCAAGGTGATGATTGGAAAAGCTTCCTTGAGGTCCAGGGATGTTGTTTCAATGCTTACTTTGTCTTGAGAGCTTCTGAATCAAGCTAGAGAACTTCAACTGCAAAACAGAAAAACAAAAATGGTGAAGTAGCTTAGAGGTGTTACAGGTTGTGTCTTAGCTTCTGGATAGTTTGCATAGGTTGTAAGGAAGGTAGAGGAACAGGTTTTGGCAAGAATGCTCGAGAGAAATGGGAGTTGGTACTCAAACTGCAGAGGCAACTCTGTTTTTGCAGTTTGAGGATGATTCTGAGATGGAGGGTGTTTTAGAGGTGCAAGGGTCGTGTATTAGCTTGGTTATGTTGTCTTGAGTGTGTTTGATAAGTTTGTTCTTGTGTTCTAATGCTGAGATGAGAGTTGTTGTGAGTTATGGAACTTTTCTTCACACTTAAGAAACAAAATGCAACTTGAGTTTCTAGGCATGTAGAGGGCCCCTAATGTGCTGCATAATCCCTCCTTGATCAGTGTGTTATGTTCATAATCTTGTGCCATTCAGATTTGCAATGTACTTGTTGGATTTCAAAATTGACATAAAGCTACCTTTTACCAAAATGGTTAAATTGCTTTATCTAGTTTGGGATTAAACCTTTATACAATGTTCAAACTCATAGAACAACACCTTAACACAATGAATATGCATTAAATTATTGAGTGCAACTTGGTTTAAGGACCTGTAATCTAACCTAAAGCATGCTGAGTTCAAATTGCAAAGTTATGGACATGGAACTTGGTCATGAACAAAGTGGTTTTTTGCTATATTGTGAAATTCGATTCTCTCTAACCATGAGGTTGTTTGAGAAGTTCTTGGACATTTTGGAAAGCTTGGAATGTGTACTACAATCCATCTTTGAAATACAAATTGAAATTCCAAGTGGAAGTGTATGGAAAATGGCCTTGAAGTGGGGTAGAAAACCTTGTCAAAATAGGTTAAAATTTCACTAAGTTAAAAATGGTTTAGTGCCCTTATTCAAAAAATTGTAACTTGAGATACAAGCTTCAAATGAGAAAACTTTGTGAATCAAAGTTGTAGATTATGCAACAAGCTACAACTTTCATGTTTTGACTTTTGTTTGAATCCAAATGGATCTTGGTGAAAAAGTGGGGCAAAGTTGGGGAAAAATTAGGGTTTTTTATAACTTAGAAAAATTCTAAGTTATGAAAAATTCAAATTTCTAACCCTAATTTGCATTTTGTGATTTCTTGGTGAACAAGTTTCATGATTTGGCATGTTTTTGATGAAAAATGAATCTTGACTCTTGATTTTGACCAAAAAGTCAAAGTTTGACTTTTCAGTATATAGTCAAAATTGATCAATTGACTGAGAAATTCAACTGTCAATCTTGTGTACTTGGGATCTTTTGAGTTTTTTGATCATGTCAAGATAATTCCATAAGGTCCTTGAGTCCATGTGTGAGCTTGGTTTGCCATTGGCTAGGTCAAACAGTCAAAAATTGCCTTTGTACAGTCAAAACCCTAAAAATGACCATTTTGCCCTTTTGGTGATCTGATCAATTTTCTTGTGGAATTGTGATCCAAACTTGATCAAATGGTTCATATGAGTTCATAATGTTGATGTGGGTCAAATTTCATGAGATTTGACTGTCAATTGGCCACAGTTGACTTTTTCCCCAATACAGTTGATTTCTAGGTCAACTGTCCAATTGACTGGGCAAAACTTGGAAACAAGGCTTGAAACTTGATATGGGTAAGCTTGGGAGTCCAATATGAGGCATGAAAGTCATCTTGGGAATTTTGGGTCAAAACATCTTTATGCAAACACAAACCCTAATTTTGAGTCCACAGTGCAAGGAGAGGTCTTGAGCAGATGAAACCCTAACTGGATCCTGAGCTTCAAGGGCTTTGTGATGAGAAATCAATGAGAAATGGGAGGGCAAATTTTGGGGTACAACACTGGGGCTCTAGGCACTTACGAATGGGTAGTGATGCCTTTTGGCCTAAAGAACGCTGGGGCAACATACCAGCGAGCAATGAATTCTATCTTCCATGATTTTATTAACACTTCTATGCAAGTATATATTGATGACATTGTTATAAAATCTGTTTCCAGGAAGAATCATATAGACCACCTTCGACAATCATTCGAAAGAATGAGAGAACATGGTCTGAAGATGAACCCTTTGAAGTGTGCATTCTGTGTGAAAGCTGGAGATTTCTTGGGCTTCGTTGTCCACAAGAAAGGAATAAAAATCAACCAGAACAAGACGAAGGCTATTCTGGAAGCAAAAGCGCCATCGAATAAAAAGGAACTGCAATCTCTGTTAGGCAAGATAAATTTCTTAAGGAGATTCATATCTAACCTAAGTGGGAAAGCTCAAGCCTTTTCACCCTTACTTCGACTGAACAAAGAGGGATTCGAATGGGGCCAGGAGCAACAAGAAGCCTTCGACAAAATCAAAGGGTACCTCACCAAGCCACCTATTTTGGTGCCTCCTTGTAGCAATAGGAGTATGAGATTGTACATAGCTGCATCCGACAAAACTTTGGGAAGCATGTTAGCCCAAGAAGATGAAAATGGAGTCGAAAGACCCATTTACTATCTTAGTAGAGTTTTGAACGATGCAGAAACTAGATATAGAGAAGTTGAAAAATTGTGTCTATGTCTGTATTTCTCTTGTACAAAACTCAAGCAATATATAAAACCAGTTGATGTGTATGTTTCGTCTCATTTTTATGTTTTCAAGTACATGTTGTCGAAACCCATCTTGCACAGTCGAATTGGCAAGTGGGCACTAGCATTAACTGAATACTCCTTGACCTTTATGCCTCTTAAGGCAGTGAAAGGACAAGTGGTTGCAGACTTTATAGTCGACCACTCAATTCAAGTTGAGAGTATTAATTATGTGGAGATAGAGCCTTGGAAATTCTACTTCGATGGTTCCAACCATAAAGATGGAACAGGAGTAGGAGTCTTGATTATTTCTCCAGAAAAAATTCCAACAACATTCAAGTACAAGATATCAGGTTCTTGTTCGAACAATGAGGCTGAGTATGAAGCTCTAATTACTGGCCTTGAGATATTGTTGGAATTGGGGGCAACTCGAGTCGAAATAATGGGAGACTCAGAGTTAGTCATTAAGCAAGTCACAAAAGAATATAAATGCATAAGAGAAAATCTCATTATGTACTTTGTGATAGCAAATCGTTTATTGAAAAAATTTGAAATGGTCAATATTCGACACATACCCAGATTGGAAAATCAGATAGCCAACGATTTGGCACAAATTGCATCTGGGTACAAAATTTCAAAAACGAGATTACAAAGAGCAATCGAAGTTCGAGAAAAGATAAAAGCAACTTGTTTGTCACCAACAGACTTGGAATCGACAAGACTAGGGTATGCTGATCAAAGTAACTTCGAAATTTCGTTCATAGACAATTTGTCAGAGCAAGATTGGAGGAAACCCATTGTGGACTATCTTCAAAATCCAGTAGCTTCGACAGAACGAAAAACAAAGTATAGGGCGTTGAGTTACGTACTCATGGGTAATGAGTTATTCAAAAAGACGCCTGAAGGGGTATTGCTAAAATGCTTAAGTGAAACTGAAGCATACATAGCCCTTTCGACTACGCACGCTGGAGCATGTGGGGCTCACCAAGTAGGCCATAAGATGAAATGGTTGTTGTTTCGACAAGGACTATACTGGCCCACCATGTTGAAAGATTGTGTCGAGTTTGCCAAGGGTTGTCAAGAATGTCAAGTCCATACAGGCATCCAACATGTACCAGCAAGCGAACTTCACTCGATAGTGAAACCTTGGCCCTTTAGAGGATGGGCGTTGGACCTTATTGGAGAGATTCGACCAA
Organism: Vicia faba; assembly: GCA_948472305.1. NCBI lineage: Eukaryota > Viridiplantae > Streptophyta > Magnoliopsida > Fabales > Fabaceae > Vicia > Vicia faba. The sequence goes on from OX451735.1 coordinate 1,014,180,094, forward strand.
CATCGTCAAAGAGCCAGAAGTATATATTGGTAGGCATTGATTATTTTACTAAGTGGATCGAAGTTATTCCTTTAGTCAATGTTGACCAAGAAAATGTCATTGAATTTATTCAAAAGAACATTATCTTTAGATATGGAATCCCTGAGACTATAACTACTGATCAAGGATCAGTGTTCACCGGTCGAAAGATGCAGGAATTCGCTCAAGAAACAGGCTTTAAACTCCTAACATCAACGCCTTATTATGCACAGGCAAATGGTCAAGTCGAAGCAGCGAACAAAGTAGTGATTGGCTTGATAAAAAAGCATGTTGGGAAGAAGCCAAAAAATTGGCATAAGACGTTAGACCAGATCTTGTGGGCCTGTCGAACGTTCCCAAAAGAAGCCATAGGTACAACACCATATAGGCTGACTTTTGGTCATGACGCAGTGTTGCCAGCAGAAATTTGTCTTCAATCTGCAAGGGTTCAGAGACACCATGATATTCCCTCTGAAGTTTATTGGGATATGATGTTAGACGAACTAGTAGATTTATACGAAGAAAGATTGCGCGCTCTTGACCTACTAAGGCTTCAGAAGAAAAGAGTAGAAGACTCTTACAAAAAAAAGGTGAAACCTAAGGCATTCTCGCCTGGAGAATTAGTTTGGAAGGTGATTCTTCCCATGGATCGAAGGGATCGAAACATGGGAAAATGGTCACCCAAATGGGAAGGACCATTCAGAATTATCCAAACTTTTTCTGGTGGAGCTTATGAAGTCGAAGAGTTAGGTGAAGATAAAAGGCTCTTAAGAGTAAATGGTAAATATTTGAAAAAGTATAAACCTATACTCCAAGAGATAAAAATAAATAACAAGTAACGACTAAATTAACCATAAATAAGCCAAAATGGAAAATTTTATAAATTAGCCAAAATGGCAATATTGTCGAATACATATTACAATATATGGTTAAAGGGCTGAATCAATCAGAAGGGGATGGAATTCTTGAGTCGAAGGTATTTAGCTTGCTGCAACTCCAATCTTTTGTTGCACAAGGCATTCGCCTGGGCAAGCTTGGCAATTTGATCGTCGAAGGCTTGAGCTTTCTCAGCAAATTCTAGGCCTTGTGTGATTTCAGCTTGACTTTCAGTGTCTGGAACAGTTGAGAGAAGTTCCTCCTTGCGCTTAGTATTGGCATTCATCTTGGCCTCTAGTTCTTCGATTTGCGCCTTTATGGAAGCATTCTCTCGATCTATGGCATCAACTTCTTCTTGTTTAGATGCCTTTTGCTTCGACAACTCCGCAATTCGAGAAGTCGTCTCTGCTACAGCAGTCCATGCAGAAGAGCTTTTGCCATATAACACTTCAAGCTGGCTGTTGAAGCCCCTTTGTCGCCGATAATCTGTTGAGACTTGATCAATAATGGAGTGTAACTCCATGATAAAGCCTGAAACCTCCGGAGGCACAGCTAGCAAGTCTACAGCATTCAAAACAGCCCCCAAATACGATGGAGCAGTAGGGTCCCCCTCCAAAGCTTTCATCAAATCCTTCTTGAAGAACTGAGCCTTAACCTTCGTCAAAGCCTCGTCGAGAGGAGAAGTTTCAGTGGACTTCCCCGACTGAGTAGAAGCCTCCTGACTGATATCAGACGAACTTCCCTTGCTCTCGATGATGGCATTCAGATAGCCAACAGGATCAGTTTTCTTCAAGAGTTCTAAGTCTTCTTTCGACCTATGCTTTGTTGAGGTGACAACCTTTGCAGCAACGTTGTCTTGGGGTTGAGGCTGTTGAGTAGCATTTGCCTCGACTTGACTCTCTTCGACTTGGACTTCGGCAGCGCCAGCGTCACCATGATCCCCTTCGCCAGCGTCACCGTGATCCCCTTTGTCATGATGTTCCTCCGACAGATCAACCACTTGAATCTCTCTTGGTTGTTGCTCTTCTGGTTGTGGATCTTCTGTTCGTTGTTCTTCTGTCTCAGCATTGGCTTCATTTGTTTCAGCATTGGCTTCATCGTTCGCCAAGTCTTTCTCTTGTGGCCTGCTGAGTTCAGCAGAGTCCAATGTTTCAGAAGTCCTTGGCGCTGAGCTTTCAGTGGTTTCCTGAAAAAAGAAGAAGAAGAATCTTCTAGGTTAGAAAGAGACATAATCGAACGTGGGTATCGACACCTGAGTTAAAAAAGGGTCAAAGAGATTACCTGCAGAGGAGCTTCAGCCCCAGGGCTGGAATTGTCGCTTTCGACAGGTTTATTGAGAAGAACATTTAGTTCCTCCTCCGTTGGCTCTTCAATAATTACTGGAGGTGGCCTGGGCTTTCTCCCAGCAACCTTTATTCTGATTGTTCGAGTCTCAGGAGGAGGAACGTCCTTCTTCAGCTTTCGCCTTTTAAGAGGAGCAGGGGGAGAATCGTCTTCTTCGTCACTCCCAGATTCGACCGTCAGTGCTGGTCGTTTCTTGGGTGAAGGTGCCTAAAAACCAATGGGAGTTCGACTTAGAAGCTACATCGAAAGTCAAAATGTTAAAGCCAGAAGAAAATAATAAAAGTCTGGTTACCGGTGCAGAAGGCTTTTTCGAAGGACCTTCCCCTTGGTGGCTTGTTGTAGTCTTCGCCCGCGCTATAGTTTTCGCCGGTGGTGGAGGTTTTGTTAAGGGGCCTCCTCCCTGATGGCCTTCGGCAGCTTTCTTGGCTGCAGGCTTTCGAACAACTGAAAGTAGACAAAATAGTTAACAGGCTACCAGTCGAAAGGGAAAGACAAAATAATTTGGAAGAATAAACTTACATTTCTTTATTTTGTCCAAGACAAGAACAAAAGACTTCTGAAGTTCGTCCACGAAGTCCTTCTCGTCGAAAAACTCCTCAGCGTAGTAACTTTTCCACCACTCCTCGAAGGATGGTGAGCAGAGAAAGTTAAGCTGATAGTCAAATAACGAAAGAACTGTTCGACCAGCATACCTGCCGATATGCTTAGTGGCAGCGTCTTCAGTGTAGTCGTTGCAAAAGTATAACATAGACTTCTCCCTGGGAAAAATAGGAGAAGGAAGTGTTTGAATAATACCAAACTGGCGAGACACCAAGTTTGGTTGATACGCGATCAGACTCAAGTGAGTCTTGGAGCTCTTGAATCGCAGGGGCATTATTCTTGGTGTGAGAAATGCTTCCCACACTGTTGTATGTTCTTCGACCTGAGGGCCACTTGACGACTTAGGATGTGGCCTCGTGAACCACTCTGGACCAACCTTTCATCGAGCAAAAGGAGCCATGGTCGAAGCAAACTCTTTCCTTTTTGCAAACATCAAGACGAAGTTTGTAAAAGTTTGTTGAAGCTCCAGCCCATCTTCCGTTGGGGTCAGCAGAGCCAATCTGGTGCCTTCGATGCACCTATTTGCTATTTCCAGAGCCTGCTCATTTATTTGAGTCTTCTAAGGTAAGAAAGACTCGAAGGTGGCATTGAGCCACAGCTGAAGCAGCCAAAAAGGTCCAGCAAGCAGCAGACTGGCTCTGTTCTCGATGATCTTCAAAAGAGTCGCTCCGCTGCTAATCGACTCGTATAGATTCGCCAAAATCAATTCTGCCAAACAGATATTTTGGCCATGGTGGAGTTGGGTGGCGAGAGTGACCATCTTCTTGGTCACCTGTAAAGACTTGGTGCAAAACACAAAGCGTGACAGCCATAAGGCTAGAAACGCGATATGCTCTACATCCGACACAGCGTCCGTCGACTTATCGTGGTAATGATTGATGTAGGTGGTGTAGGTTGGTTTTGTGGCAGAGAATCCAATCTGATCCTCCGACATTTCCTCTGGGTCGAAATAGTCCCCAGTGGTCGAAGGCCAGTGATGGCGGCCACGTCGAACAGTGTGGGAGTCAGCATTCCACAGGGAAGGTGGAAGGTGAAATGGGTGTAATCCCAGAAGAGTAAGGAAGCTATCAACATTTCTGGGGAATAGTTAAGACCCGTCTTCGACAACATAACCAGGTCGAATATCCCCAGGTCTTTCCAGATCGAAGCCTGGCTTTTCTCTATTTTTTCCAGCCAAGCACTATAGTCAGGAGTGAGGCTAGGGCTAGACCTGAAAGCCCTAACACCTCTATTGAAGAAACGAAGGTCGATTTTCTCCTTAGCAGGATCTTCATTATCCTCTGCATCTTTCTTAGAGCATCCAACCGGTTTGAGATTTTCAAGCACTGGAAAGTAGCTTTTGATCTTCATGGCTTCAGCGATGCTTGGATATAGCGGGCCAGACATGGCAAAGATTTGGTTGGAGTATCCAACCGGAATCATGAGTTGGCGTGAATAAGCGTCACGTACAGCAATGTCTAGGGGCTCAAGGACCCTTCGTTGGCCTGTGGGAGTAACTACGGGAGCAGTGGAGAAAATCTTGGGTTTAACATTTCCAGAGGGGATGTTAGAACTAGGAGCGGTGGAAGAACCGGACGCCATTGTTGATGTAAAGGTTGAAGATGAAGTGAAGAACAGGTGGTTTGCAAAGTTTGCAGAGAGTTTGTATGCAATAAGGAATGTCTGAAGGCAAGGTAGCGTGAAAAAGTCCCACAATGGGTATTTGGCGCTATTTATAGTAGTTGGGGAAATCCCCAAATTCGAGGACATTTAATTCCATTTAATGTTGCAGAAGGTAGTTGGACACGTGGCGTCTCCCTGTTGATGTAGCCGTTCTGCAGAAATGAAAGGGTGCAGCGTGCGCCCTCGTTTTTGGGAATTGTCATGATGACAATTTGTGAAAAGACGTTTGGCACGCTGCACGCCGTACTGAGGTGACGTCTTAGGTACGGATGAAATGATGGCTTTTCCTTGGGATTGTCAGTGGTTGGTAGAAGACAAAAAAGTGCACAATTTAATTTGTGACTAAGAATGAAAAGACAGGTGTCGAATGGAATTTCAAAGAATGCCTTTTTCTTTTCAGAGTCGAAATAAGGCATTCTTGGGGGGCAATTTGTTGGCTCCTAAATTCGACACCCTTGTTTTTATTAATATCAGCCATTAAAGTTGAAGGATGTTTTCGACCAGCTGGATATGTCGAAATGCCCATCAGAAAATGGCAATGTACTGAGAGGATTTCTTCCAAGGGAGAATTTGGTTGCCTTCGACGTCGAAGGTGCTTCTCGTCGAAGATGCTTCTCGACGAAGGTGTTCGATTGTTCAGAGTGGAACGGTTTGAAATTCAAGCGTTTGGAGGGAAAACGGTTCCCAGCGGTTACCAAGTGCAACGTGCAAAGATCTGGAGCGTCGAACGCTGAGAACGTGCCAAGTGGAGTCATCTCGAAGCAGTGTAACTGCCCGACGGTTACTTGGGATGTTTTAGTATAAATATTAGTAGTTCACGCAGTTTTTCGCGTGTGTTCACAATTATATACAAAGTCACTCATATAGATTCGAGTACCCAGCGTGTGAGAAAGAATTGTTGAGAATGTATGTGTGAAACACCACTTTTATTAATCAAAGTCATTTATTTTCCAGAAACTTTACTTGCTTTCTCCTTTACTTTGCCTGTCGAAGCCTTTATTTCAAGCCTTCCTTTATTTTATCAAGTCCACTTCTTCATGCAATTTACTTAAAGCCTCTTTATTTTCTTGTCATTTAACCATTATCAAACTTAATCAAAACCCAAAAATCAACCATGTCTTAGGATCAATCTGATCGATCCTGCGAGTAACCAAATAAGTAACCATTTGGAAGATCAGCGGTTGTTTACCAATAACCACGGTAAACAATCGCGTCTTGGTCGACGAAGGGAGTTCCGTCGATGTAATGTATATCCAACTCTTCTGAACCCTACAGCTCGACGACACCCACCTTTCACCAAATGTGGGGCCCGACGTGCGGGCCTTCAATGGCTCGACCTCTAAACCATGGGGGTACGTGGAGCTCTTAGTCACCTTCGGCGAGGAGACCGCCACCAGGCAGGTCAAGGTGCGATTTCTGGTCATCGACATCCCGTCTCTCTACAACTGTATTCTAGGGAGATCAACACTGGCAGAATTGACTGTTGTTCCCTCCACCGTCCATCTGAAGATGAAATTCTACACGAAGAGAGGGCGCGTCGCCACCATCCAAGGAGACCTCGCAGCTGCCCGAAGATGCTTCAACACAGCGTCAAAGGGAAAAAGTACAATCGACACTGGAGCACGACTCTCCAAGAGAGCCACGGCCCATCAAGACAGAGGAACAAAGAGCTCCTCCTAAGGTCGACGCCATTTCGCTGAACACCTACTTCAACCAGGATGAAGCACCCAATGGAGACCAGGGACTCCTCCGACCAATCCCGGATGGAGACTTTGAGCTCGTCCCCCTCGGTGAAGACCATCACAAAGGCGTGAAGATCGGCACCGGACTCCCCGACCTGGTGAGGAAGAGACCAAAGCTTTCTTGCGGGATAATGCGGACCTGTTCGCATGGAGTGCTGCGGAGATGATCGGTCTCGACCCCGAGGTCTCCTGTCACCAACTAGCCATTGATCCAGCCACTAGGGCAATAGTACAACATAGACGTAGGTAGTCTCCTGAGAAAGTGAAGGCTGCTGAAAATGCTGTAAAAGACCTCCTAAAGATAAATTTTATTTCTGAGGCCAGGTATTCAACCTGCCTGTCAAATGTTGTACTAGTTAAAAAGAATAATGGAAAATGGCGTATGTGTGTTGACTATACCGATCTTAACCGGGCATGCCCCAAATATGCATTCCCCTTGCCTAATATTGACATACTGGTCAACAACTCGATCGACTATAAAATTCTATCTTTTATGGACGCCTACTCGGGCTACAGTCAAATTCCAAAGGTGATGAGCGACAAGCACTAAACTGCTTTCATGACTAGCTCGGGAAATTATTACTATAATGCAATGTCCTTCGGTCTAAAAAAAGCAGGGGCGACATACCAGCGGGTGATGAATAAAGTCTTCAGAAATAAGATCTGAGATATACTTGAGGTATACATGGACGACATGATCGTCAAATCTCGAGCAGACACCGACCATGATGCCCACCTCAGAAAGGTCTTTGTCCAAGCGAGACGGTGTAGAATGAGGTTCAACCCCGAGAAATGCACAATCGGGGTTAGGCCGGGCAAGTTCCTCAGTTTCTATCTAACAGAATGGGGAATTGAAGCCAACCTCGATAAATGTCGGGCATTTTCCGACCTCCCTACACCTAATTCGAAAAAATCCATACAAGTCCTGAACGTCATGCTCACCTCGCTCTCCCGTTTCGTGGCGAAGTCCGCTCAACACGCTCTTCAATTTTTCAAACTTCTGCGCAAAGAGGCAACTTTTGAATGGACCGAAGAATGCGAGCAGTACCTCCTCCACCTCAAGCAAAGCCTCTCGCAACCGCCAGTACTATCACGACCATTGGACGGGGAGACCTTGTTCCTATATCTAGTCGTCTCCGTTGAGGCCGTGAGTGCGGCACTCATTCGCGAGACCCCTGAAGGACAAAAGCCAATGTATTTCATGAGCAAAGTGCTTCAGGGACCCGAGGTCAGGTACTAACAAATCGAGAAGGTGGCATTGGCCCTCGTTAACGCGAAGAGAAGACTTTGACACTACTTCCTTGTGCACACGATCATCATACGGACATACCAACCCATGAGATAACTCCTAGGTCGACCAAACATGGCAGGTCAAATGCTAAAATGGTCCTTGGAGCTTTTGGAGTTCGACATCAAGTATGAAATCATGAAGGCCCTCAAGGCCCAAGCTCTGGCCGACTTCATCGCGGAGATAACCGCTCACAACCCCCCTGCAGGGAAGGATAACAAGTGGACCATCTTTATGGACGAAGCTTCCATCTCGATAGGAAGTGGAACAGGGATCCTCCTTGAAAACGAGGAAGGTGTCGTAATCGAACACTCTCTCACTCTTTACTTTTCGACCTCGAACAATCAGGCTGAATACGAGGCCTTTCTTGCAGAATTACGACTGGCTGAGGATCTTAGTGCCCGAGAGATACACATTTTCACTGATTCCCAACTTGTCGCATCTCATGTTCAAGGGGGATACCAGGCTAAGAAGAACAGCCTCATTGAATATTTGAACTTGGTTAGAGAACATATGAAAAAGTTTGACCAGGCAGAAACCACACACGTGCCACGCGAACAAAACACACGGGCTGACATACTTTCAAAGCTCGCGAGCACGAAGAAGAAAGGCGAGAACAAATTAGTTTTAAAAGAATCCCTATCTCGCCTGAGCATTGAAAGGTCCACAGTGCCTCCCGAAGTGAATGCCATCGGGGACAGCTCATGCTGGATGACCCCGGTATTCAACTTTCTGACAAAAGGGGAGCTTCCTCTGGACCAAAGAGAGGAAACTTCAACCAAACAACGAGCATGCTCGTACGTGGTACTCGAACATAAACTGTACCTTCGGGGATTCTCCATCCGACTCTTGAAATGTGTCTAAGAATCCGCAATCCCCGAGATACTGCGGGAAATCCACGAAGGAATCAACGCCTAACACATGGGTGGAAGATCCCTAGCACGAAAGGCGCTGCGAGCAGGATATTATTGGCCGACCATACAGTAAGACGCGAAGGACCATGTCAAGAAATGTGACAAGTGCAAAAAACACGCGGACAGGCACCTCGCACCTCCACACGAGCTCACAACTCTATCCTCCCCACGGTCATTCGCATGACGGGGAATGGATATCCTCGGACCTTTTGTGCAAGGAACATATTAAAACAAGTTCCTCATTGTATCCGTCGACTACTTCACGAAATGGATAAAAGCCGAAGCTCTGGATAAAATCACTTCACATAACATCCTCCATTTCTACAAGAGAAACATACTTGCTCGATTCAGTATACCGCAGGCGCTCATCACCGATAACGGGACACAGTTTACCAATCAAAGTTTCCAAAACTTCGTCGCCAGACTAGGCACCAAGCAGCATTTCACCTTGGTCGAACACCCCAAACTAACGGTCAGGCCGAGGCCGCGAATAGAGTCATCTTGCAAGGAATCAAACACGGGTTGGGCGAAGCCAAGAGGGGTTGGGTCAAGGAATTACACAGTGTCCTATGGGCTTATCGAACAACGCCCCATTCGACGACTGACGAGACATCATTCCGACTAACCTATAGCACCGAGGCCATTATCCCGATGGAAATCATGGAGCCATCCAGGCGAACCGAAATGCCTCTCGATGAGGAGATGAACGACGAGGACCTCAGAGATGAGCTCGACCTAGTTGAAGAAATTCGATCAGGATCAACTCTCCGCGAGTCCATACTAAAACAGCAGGTAGCCCTACGCCATGACAACAAAGTCATAAAGTGCGAATTTCGAGTCGGTAGCCTAGTCTTGCGAAGGAACCAGAAGGATTCCCGCAAAGGGAAGCTGGCCACAAACTGGGAGGGGCCTTAACGCGTCCAAGGAGCTACGGTCACCCGAGCATATTACCTCGAACAATTAAATGGAGAACCACCACCTCAACCCTGGGATGCTGCGAACCTAAAACAATATTATAGCTAAACCCTTCACCCACTAAGGGCATTAGTAGTCGACCAATCCTCTCTAACCAACGAAGGGACGCGCTCGACCATGTAGGCGTGTCTAGGTATGGACATGGCCTCCAAACATCAGCAAAAGGCAAGATTTGTTTAATTCACTAGCAAGATCTTATCCCAACAAGGACACCCCAATCGAGCTCTGCTGTCAAAGTACCTAACATGGCAGAACACCCAGCTCGCGATGGGCAGTTCACGCCACGAGTTTAAGATCCCGACCATGATCTTACACTCGTTCCGCGGATCCCTACTCTGCCTCCTCGACATATCCCAACATGTTCCAAACAATATGAGGGTCTAGCATACATCTCCACACACGAAAAAACAAACTTGAGTTGACCACAACAAAGGTCGGACATACATCTCCATATGGAATATATAAATATTCATGGAATAAATAAGTCAAAAATAAGCAAGCATCAACAAAAACATAAAGGCATTGAAGCAAAGTAAAGCATTTATAAATGTCGACCGCTAGAGTCGACGATGTCTGAATGTTACAAAAAATTACGGGCACGCAGGCCCAAATACAAATAGCTAAGATATACAAAAAATGTTAATCACTCCTCGGAGTGCCCACTTCGACCTCGAGAGAGTCAGGAGGAGGAGCCACCCGGTCATCAATCACCTGGGACAGAACCCTGGTTCCTTCTATGTTAAGCCCTGGGTTCAACACGGACAACTGGTTCACGGCAGCCTTGAAGCCGTTGGCCAAAGCATCGATGCAGTCCGACTCGAGGATTTGAATACGAGCAACAAAATCGGCGCGAGTGTGCAAATCAGTTACCCCCTTGGGTTCGCCCTTCACGGGCATCATGGCAGTCTTTAGGTCAGCGACTTCCCTCTCCAACTGTTCCTTTTCACTCTCCCACAGTTCTTTGTTGATCAGGAGATAATCCTTTTCCTCAAGGGCTTTTTCAGCTCTCTCTTTCTCCCCCACCAGCGTATCGGCCTGCTCCCGAAACATCTCCTCGCTTCGTTCGAGGGCGGTCTTCAACTTTTGTGTCTTGGCCTAAAGAGTCACTTTCTCCGACTCCAGTTCCTTGACACAACAAGAGGTGCTAGCCCCTTCGCTCGCAAGGATCACGACCATTTCTGCCACCTTTATCATCCCGACCATACTGGAAGTCAGATGCTTCCTTCGACCCTCTTCGTCGATTCGCCTGAAGATGTCAGACTCATTGTCAGACACAGTTAGCGGAAAGCCCTCGAAGAATTCCTTCTCCACGAAGTAGGGCGGTAGGTTGAAGGCTCGGGCAGTCGTCCCTCCCTCAGTCACATCGACGAGCCCACCTTTTGGGTGACTCCTTTTCTTGCTCAGCACATCAGCTTGCTGATCAGCACTGTGGGTGCCCGACGACCCACTTGATTCCTCCTTGACCGGTTCCGAAACTGAACCCATGTGTGTAGCCTGGTGCAGCTTCACCAACCTCTTATGGCTCTTTTTCTCTTGGGTCAGTTTCAATAATCTCTCGGGACTCTCCTCCGTGTGACTTGCAAAAACAAAAACGGTATCCTCGGGTAAGCCTCGACGGGAAAACAAAGGAAGTCAAGTCAAGAAGTAAAAATATAGTAAATTCAAGCGAGCAGAAACCTAAGAGATTCACGACTTCCCCGTAAGAATGATACTTGACGAGCGCCTTGGTGTTGATTGGACGCGCTTCTAACATCGGCTCACCATCTTCATCGAGGATGTCATGTCCTTCCCTCGTGACCCATATGGCGGGGAAGAACCTGTCGAGAAACCAAATAAGGACATCATATGCCTCTTCGTCCTCAGCGCTCATGCCGCCGGCGGGACTATGGTAATGCTCGGGACCATGATCGTAGTGGCCCGAGCACCAATGGATGGGAAACTTCGAGATTCGCCCCATCTCCTGCTCACCATTCGTATCATAGCACGATTCACCATCTTCATCCATGACGGGACCCGGGTCGAACACGGCTTCCACAACAGCTTGAGAAGTAGGTCGCACGACATACCATATGTCTTTAAAGTTGCAGACAGAGTCCATATACATCCTGAACAACCTCTTCGACTGTTTGAGGGAGACCCAGTTGTGCTTCCCACCCCGGGACTGCCGTTGAAGATGAAAAACCTTGAAGAACAGGGGGGTGGTCGCCCCGATCCTCAGGAACCGGCAAGTAATCTCAAATTTCCGGATGAAGGAAATGGCGTTGGGGTGAAGCAAAAAGGGAGCGAAGTTCAAGTGATTGAGCACCCCTATCTGGAAATCATTGAAGGGAAGGTGAAGCCCCAAGTCTCTGAAAACAACCTCATACATGGGGAAGCGGTCTTTCTTGAACTCCGAGCATATTCGAGCATCAGGCGTCGGTCGCAAGATCGCAAAGTTTCTATGGAAACCTTCCTGATCTCCGCCATACTCGACGACAGTGTAAGCCTTCCTCCTGCTATGACTATATATCGAGGCTATTCCTCGAGGCTCTGCCCCAATCCAAGCCAATGCAGGATCGTCAACCGTGTCAACCAAGTTGACACCCTCCTCGACTACGCTGGTCTTTTTGGTGTCCACGTGCTCGGACGATTCAGGAGTGTCAGCCATTTTACCTGTAAAGCAGAGGAAACCAGTAAATTCGACAGCAAATCCAAATCCATCCTTCCATGCCGCAGGTGAAAGCGTTATGCGGTGCCCAAACCAAGTCGACAGTCACTCGTGTAGAAAGGGTAATACTCGACCCTCGATCAGGGCACAAAAATCATGCCATTCTTATAAGACCATACAACAGTTATAACGACGAACACTCATTTTTATGAATACCCCGAGCACAAGAAGAATGCAGCAAGCAAATTATGAATTTGCCGGCCAAGCTCATGAGTTCGTCGGGGATCACATAAATTTCTTGCACAAAATTCATAAATTTTGCGGGGATATATGAAGACTACGGGGAAAATTCATCTAAGTGTCGGGGGAAAGATGAATATCACGGGCTCAATCACGAATAGTACGCTTAAATACATGAATTCCCCGAGCAGAACCCCCCAGTTGTGAAATTCTACAACTAAAAAATCAACAAAGGCAATCTAAACAAAAGTATCACGACAAGAGTAGATGAAGAATAACGAAGGTAGAATAAGAACTCGCAACATATTTTACGCCAACGTTGGCAGTGGAAAGAAACAGCACAGCGTTGGCGATAGGGAGAGTGAAGAGCACGGGAATGTAAACATGAATAATGGGCCTTAGAGCACTATATATAGAGCTGACGTGGAATGTGAAACATCGCGACGGGTAGCTCAACAACCGCCTTTCTCATCGACACCTACGCGCTCAACTAATGATGACCCCTACTCCCTAGGCCATCATTACAATCCCAAAGGCCACACCACGTGCCTACACCCCGCAAGTTTTCTCCTCCCTGCGACTAGAATGATCCTATCTCGAGTCCATTCCGAACGCGGCTCGGGTAAACACATATATCGACGACTTTCTCTGACAACACAATGAAAGATCCTCGTCGAGCAACCCACCTCGTAAAAGAAAAAGCTGGACTTAAGTCATAACTCCTTCATCAGGAGCAACGACTTGGGGACTCCTGTTTTGGACTGGGCCTGCTCTTGGCCCAACTCCATGCTAGGCCCAACCCAATTATGTCGGTCAAGACATACTGGCCAGTTCTGCCCTTGACTACGTCGGGCAGCAACTCCCACTCCCCGCAAGGAGGTAACCTCACCGCACGAGGATAAACTCAGTCAGTCTTAGGAAGATCGTCGCCGGTCAGGAGGACCTCGAGGTCCCCCACCGATCCTCTCCCCGACCAGGACTGATCCCCTCGCACGACCCCGCGTCTGGCGGGGAACATCCACGACGAGCAGAAGCACCTCACGAGCATCTCCTCGTATGGCAGACTATCAACGTCTTTGAATATCGCGGAGCCTTCGTGGCCCCTGAAAGACCGCATCCATATCCCCCTGATCTTGCAGAGCAAGTCATCCAGGTGGGGGACCACGTGCGGGTCCCTACTACTCACGTAGGATCTGGCAGTCTCCACTTTGGGCCTGCTTGACCAGTCCAATGAGGAGACCTTGGCCCAACGTTGGGGCTATAAATACCCTCTCTTTCGAGAGGGTCAGGGATTGAACATCTCTTACTCTCTTACTTGCTTGCTCATTCTGAATCTCACTTTGGCATCAGAGTGTCTTGCAGGTACTCTCCATCTCACTCTCAAGTTCTGCTCGACGTAAGCTGTGACCGTCTATTCTGATCAGGTACAATCAGAATATATATATATATATATATATATATATATATATATATATATATATATATATATATATATATATATATATATATATATATATATATATATATATATATATATATATATATATATATATATATATCAAATTTTAAACTTTATTAATTAAATTTTAATATTTTATTAATTAGATTAATTTTAGAGAAAAATATATTAAAAATTAAAATAATATGAAATATTTGTGGACAGTATACTGTGTACGTAATGTCTATTTTTGGTGTCAAGATATATTTTTCAAGAAATTTTTTGCATAAAGATGACCCTAGAGACCTTGCTTTAACTTATTTGTAGTATATTAAGGTTACCATTGTGGTATCTATATTATATGTAGTTATTTTTAATAATGAAATGTTGTTAGTTTAACTCCTCGAGTGGTTTAGATGAGATTTTTTCTTCATGCAACTTATGTATATGCTATTAATACCCTTATTATTTAACATGAGACAAATTGTATTAATATTGACAAATAAAAAATTTATAAAAATAATGAAGAAAGACATAAAAATATGTATTAAACATGAAGAAATTTTTTTTTTTCAAAGTTATGAACTTGCGTAACCCATGCAACAATATAAATAAAAACAAACATTAAAATAGTAATCTCACTACATCCTTTTGGTTATCTTAACATTGAGACCTTCTTTTGTGAGAAGTACAATTGAAAGAGTTGGAGTAAGACGAGTTCCTTCCTTAACATGAACACAATAATTCCACAAAATAGAAGCAGTGACCATCTTAACTTGAAGAAAAGCTAAGTCTCTTCCCAAACAAGTCCTAGGTCCAGCATTAAAGCTAAAGAATTTGTAAGATGGAACATAAACATTGGCTCCTCTTTCAGAAATCCACCTCTCTGGCTTAAATTCCATGCAGTCTTTTCCCCAAGTATCTTCAAACCTTCCCATTGCATACAAAGAAAACAATATCATCTTATTAGGATAAACATGATGACCACTTGGAAGTATATCTTCTTTAACAGCTTCCTTTCTCTCAAATGGTATAGGTGGAAATAGCCTTAACGCCTCACATATAGCACCATGGAGATAAACAAGCTTTTTCGTCTCATCAACACTTAGAATCCAAGGCTTCTCTTTGTGTCCAAAGTTTTCTTTTATCTCTTTCAGAATATTGGTTTCCACTAAAGGATGTGTAGCAATAAGATAAAATAACCATGTAAGCGCAGAAGTTAGAGTATCTCTCCCCGCTACAAACAGATTGAATGCCGAATCTCTTAGAAACTTGTTAGCATTTTCGCTCCCCTTTGAGTTTTCTTCTCCAATCATCGCCGTTAGCAAATCAACATGATGATTTTTCTCATTTTTGTTACAATTTTTTAAAAGCTCTTCGCGCTTTGAAGCTATGCAATCATATAGAAACTTGTCAAATATTTTGCATGCCTCGGTCATTTTTTTCTCTTGGCCAACTTGAAGCCATCTTTGCAACCTCCAAACACACCCTGGCACAGTGTGTCTATAGAAGATGGATTCTTCCGCTTGGTTAAAAGCCTTCTCGACCGCAACTTGAGGGAAGTCTATGGAAAGACAATTCGGATCATTTCCAAGAACTATCAAACAAATATTATCAAACGTGAAACGGTTGAAAATATCTTGTAAATCGACCATCGATCCTTTTTGTTGAACATGATCGAGTAGTGGAATCAATGATTTCTCAACTTTGTTGTGAATGACTTTCTCTTGGTAAGTTTCAAAGCTCCTTTGTTTGAAAAGATATTGGAGAAGATTCCTATGGTATTTCCATTGAATCGAATCGGTAGTGAAAATACCTTCACCAAAAGCTTGAAACATTTCGCGAAACAAATCGCCTTTCACAAAGTTGTCGAAACTCTTGCTCATGATGTGGTGGACATTCTCTGGATCAGCAGTGATTACAGCTTTCATTTTGGTAAACCAAGGTCCTAAGAACTCAACTGTGCCACCTTTTGATTTCAACATTTGGACTTGAAAATCATGAATACGTGAAACGTTCCAAAGGAGTGTTGGCAGCATACCAACAAAAGGCCAATTTGTGAAGGCAGGAGTTTTGAGATTTAGTGTTTGGTAAAAAGCATATAGGAATAAGGGGAGAATGAGTGTGATAGCCATAGCCAGAAATGATATTAACATGATCATTGTGAATGTCAAATTTTCAATGTTAATCAAATTGTGTTATGATCTCTAAGGATTTATATTATATTAGTGAATAAATTGACATAATGTTTTTTTATGACAAATAATTGTCATTAATTGAAAGGAACAATAACTTCTAAATTTAGACCGATCAAATAAAACAACTTATAAATTTTTAACTTATTTTGAATAGTAAGAGATAAAACATATTAATTTGTAAGATAAGGTCGTATTTAATGGAATTGGCACATTCCTTTTAGAATAAAAAACACATAAATATATTTTAATGATTATGGAAATTTGTTATATTGAATAGTGATAAACAAAATTAATATCAAATAATAAAAATGAATTTATTAAAGTATATTATATTTATTATAAAATATATATGGTTTTCAAAATTTTAAAAAATATATATTATTCCGTGCTAGCCAAAGGCCAAAAGAACACAGATACGCGCCAGTCAAAGATTCAATAACATGAGACTCATTTATCCAATCTATTTCATCTTGTCCAAAGTATAAATATCTTCACAAAGAGTTTTCAGGTACACAATCTATAATCTCCACTTTCACTACCACTATCTTGAATCCTAAACTGACTTGGGCTTTGGAGTGATAACCATGCAGATATCTCTTTTGATTTGTCATATCGTAGTGTAGCGACGCCCATTCAAGATCCATGTCTCTGGTTCAAGAAGCATCGTGATTGCAACCTTCTATCCACGGTGTCTCATGACTGTAGTACTTAGGAAACCTCGTTTCGCCGTAATTTTCGCGATCCTCTCTATGTTTGGTTCCGCAATGGAAGAGTGGCGCCGTCAGTGAGAATCGACTTCCAAATTCCTATGATTTCCACTATTTCACATTCAATTTTTAGATATGAAATCTGAAAGCATTTATGTTGAACGATTTGAAGTCTCAAAAAGTCAAAATCTCATATATACGTTGTTTGGATCCATTGAACGCCTGTCCAACTTCGATTAAACGGTTACATCGAGTTCGAATTATTGTGAAAGGGTGGACGTAGATATCCATATATCCAGATGTAGGACTTTCGATTTTTGACCGGGTAAGTTCAAATCAGATTCAAGTATAACTTAGGCTCTGGAGATAGTATCCAAAATCATGTCCAAAAGGAACTATTGCTCAAGGATTGTCCTAATCAATCCCAATCAAGTATCTCATCATCATAAATGCCCCATGTCAGCCACATCACTGTCGCGAATAACGAAGTTATGGAGTTGATCGATGGTCAGCATGGGAAGGCTGGTAAACTAAGGGATCTGGCTGCATTCCTAACACCAATGTGTAAGTCACTGGTCTGCCGCATTTCGAAGGAAGGGCACATCGCACGACCTTAGAAATAACTTCTAAAGATGCAAAGTGAAACGAAGCTCAGAGCCTCAACTCATTCCGGGTAAAGTAAGGTCGGGTCCATAACACCTTCATCTAGAATGGTTGGTGAATATTTATAGGGAAATGAAAGTGGGTGAACAAGTCGGAATACATCATCCTTAGTCTCCTAAGCCAACCAAGCATCCCAAATGCACCGAGGAAGTTCAAAGTTTAGACAAGCCGGTCCACCTTATCCTCGCGAAGCAAAACCAAACGCACTCAATAGAGGTCGAACATCTCACAAGCCGAGGACCCAGTCCTTCTAATTTTCTAACCATCTAGCAACCCAGACAACAAATTCGAGGGCGAGCGATCAGTACATACTCGCGGCTGACTGTAGTATTTAATTAATGTATTTGTAACTTAATCATACAATAGTGAAATTATATATATATATATATATATATATATATATATATATATATATATATATATATATATATATATATATATATATATATATATATATATATATATATATATATATATATATATATATATATATATATATATATATATATATATATATATATATATATATATATATATATATATATATATTGCTATTATACACTTGTTTTTCAGCTTTCTATCTTGTCCTCTCTTTAGGGTACCAAAAATGTGAATGTACATAATAGCAAACCAATGCAATTAACGCCTGACTTGAAGATTTCAGGAGTGTCGTCGGAGACACTTTACACGTCCGACTACAACAATCAATACCCCTAGCAACTTACGCGCCTTTAGAGTTTAGGGGAGCTTTCATAGACGCTTTACACATCCGAATACAACAACTAATACCCTAAGAGATGCTATCCGTGACACTTTCCACGTCCGAATACAACATTCAGATACCCATTGTTAAAGAAATGCACGCATTTAGGCGTAGTTGGCGCACCCATTCCCCCTTCGAATCTAAGCCAATTCAAGGGAGGTGAGTGGTGGAGCTTGAATACGTCCACCTCGATCTGAGTTTTACCTCAGGGGAAGAGATGGGGATCCTCTACCCTTGGAAGGGAAATGAGCATATTTTATATGGAGCGTTATTCAAAAAAGCATGGCCACATCTAGTCCTTTTCATGTTCCTCGTTTGTAAGTATAATTCAAAATATAATCACATTTAACCAGACTCGTGCCTTATCCATATAAACATGATTAAGGTATTGTTGTGTGTAACTGGTTCCACACAAGATACTTATCGATACAATTGAGGACGTAAATGCCCGAAGTAGAGCTTATATGTTGCAAGTTCTTATCCATCATATATACAGGTTAAACTTTACCAATGATTCCTCTGCAAAAGCACGGTCTAATTACAGTCACATGCAAATAGCACGACTTTTTATCAAGACAACATGTACATCTTAACACAACACACTCTCAGATAAAATAGCCAAACATGGCTTCACGAAAGACTTAAGGTCATTTACACTTTAATAAAATATTATATATTACTCAATGTAGCAAACATATTGTCATAACCGGCAAAAAATAAGAGAGTCGCCACCACTACTTATTTGTCCTAATGACGTGTTGTAAGTATTTTCAACACAAGTATTTATATTATCATTTTCCTCAGGGATTGGTGTGATATTAATGTCGTTTTATATTTTTAGTGACTTTAAGTGTTTTAATCATAAACAAATTTTTGGTATTTGATTTTAGTAACAAAAGATTAAGTTTCATGCACTAGATGGTGATTTGGATAAACGAGAGGTTTTTGTTTGAAAAGGATTATTTTGATAAAATAAATGCCAAGATTAGTTTTCATCTTCCAAATATATTCGATTAATCGTGCATATTAACTAATTAATGATTGATACATTCATGTATCCTCTCAATATTTCTCATGTCTAAGCAATATTGTGAGTGTTATCATGTTAATCATTAAATGATCTCTCAACATAACTATTAACATGATAATCTTTAAAGCTTGGTACAAGTGAATACTAACTTACAAATCTATGTCTAGAGCTTGTTTATTAGTAGATGAATATCTTAGGTCAAGCTTGGAACTTACTTATCAATAATGAACCAAACCATAAAAAGAATAATGATAGAAAGATATTCAACATGTATTAATCTTCAACCAAGTTCATATACACAATGATTAAAGGAAATACATAAAGTCTATGTTGACTACTTATAACCTTGACATAAAAGGTGCTTAGCTACTCATGATCATGATACCTTGATCAATAAATAAACAATGAGTGTTGATGAACATCAATCTTCAAGTCTCCTTGATTCAAGATGCAAGAATATTTTTCTCCTCCAAAAAGATAAGAACAAAGGGTTTCTATGTTATGATGTGTAGAACAAAAGGTTTCTAATCCCTTAATCATGTTTTCCTCCCTCTAAGTAAAAAAAGTTGGTGAAAAGTTTCCCTAAAAGTTGGCAAAAGTAGCCAAAAAGTATGACCATCTGTGCACCAACGTCGGGCGACCATAAAGCATCGACGGGTGATGCTAGCTAGATGCCACACGTGACCAGCTGGGCGTGATAAATTATCAGGAAAACATATTTCATCATCGGGCGACAAGGATGCTTCACCGGGCGATCCTTCTTTCGCAGGCGATCCAGGAGCGAAGCAATACATAAGAGAACAAAAAAAAACATCTTTTCTTCACAATTTTCATCGGGTGATGCATCTTGTCGTCGGGCGATCCTTTGCAGAATCTCAACATTTTCTTCCTTGCTTAGAAAGCAGAAATCTTCCTTTGGCCATCTTATCTGTACAAATTTTGCTGAAACACTAACAAACAAATTAAAACATTCAACATTATTTGTAGTCATGCGAAATGACTTAAAATAAGTATTTAACCTAATCAAAAGTAAAATAAAGGGTTTGAAAGTGTCAATAAATGATATGAAATTTATACAAAAGATGACACTTAACAACTCTCCCCAACTAGAATATGTTATTGTCCCCAAATCAAAGGTAAACACTAAGATAACAAGTTGAATTTAGAGGAACAAAATCAACAAGATCAATTTGGATGTTTCAAACTCACAAGATACGGTCACAATACAAATCAACTATTTTCAGAATCAAAGCATGAAAATGAAATAAGTTCTAAACACAAATATCTAGCTATGAATACATTAGTAATAACATGTTCATACTTGAATCAATTACTCTTCATCAACCGAATATGGCTTATGTACCCAAGACAATGGACAAATCAAACTCAATAGTAATTGTGCTAACATCCAGAATAATTCATGCATTCATCAAATAAGTCGAAAAGAATATCAAGAAAACATAGATCACAAAAGGACTTTTCTTGGTTGTAACTGGGCTAGGATTAAAAATAAGGGATTATATATGTAAGGCTATTGAAACAAAAATGGGTAAAAATCATGAAGAGCATTTCACATATTCACAGCATTCACTCTTGTTTCATCCTTATTTCTATATCAACTTTTGATTTCTCTTTCTCACAATGCACCCTTCTCTTTTTTTTCTTCTTTTTCTTTATTAATGCTCCTTTTTTTTATTGTTAAGCATTTCTTAAAGGATGCATTGTGCCACTAATTCTTTCTTCCTTTATAACCAACCTCCTCAACTTTAAACATTTCTTTCTCAGTTTTTTTTAAATGCTCTTCAAACAAGACTAATTTCAAAATTGGGTAAAGTGTTTATAAACAAAAAAGTTTTTTTTTTTAGTATGAATCATCATTGACTTTTCCTTGGTCTTCTCTAAGCATCAACACAACTACTAAGTGGTATACTTAGAAATTTGTTATCTTTATGATAGATTCATTCCAAAAAAAATTATTTAAAGCTCAAAAGGGTTCACAAAGATGCACAAACTCACATGGTTAGATGAAGTCCTTTTGGAAATGATGGTAACTCTCATAATGCATAAACAATGCCTTGTCACTTCTAAGTTTCCAAGTTCTCAACAACAAGATTTAACATGAATCGTTTGAGCTAAAACTATAATTACTAAAACTTTAACAATTTGGTGAACAATGGAAAGTCTCTCACATTTGTGGTTATGTCCTAATGATTTAAACATGCACACATATTTACATAACAACGCATAACTATCTCTTTGCTTAAAGCACTATTTTCATGATTATGCTAACATTCTACAAAACGGTAAAATGATACCTTATTTGTGCATTTCTTTGAGATTTATATCATCACCACCCAACTCACGAGATCGATCGAATCCCAAATAATCAACTTGATCCTTGAGCACTTAACTTCAACCCTTTTTTTTATAAAAACGAAATACAATATCTAATGCTCATATCATAATATAATACTACCAAGAACCATGATCTATCAAACTTTAATCAAAATAAGTTCTTAAACAAAAAGGGGTACCATTAACCACTAAAAAGGGGAAATCCCAAATTACAACCACAATTTTTTTTGTTTTCAAAACACAAACTCAAAACACAACCAATTGTTTCAATAATTAAAATTTAAAACACACTAGCATAAAAACTAAAAAACATAAAAGACTGAAAATTAAACTTCTTTACTTTGTCGCCAAACCATCAAAACTCCATATTTTCACCGCCATCATCACCATTATATGCTCCAACATGTGCTACCCCTTCGGAAAAAAAAGGGCGCCTGTCCACGGGCCAATTGCAGAAAACATCATACTCAGCTTGGGTAAGAAACACAACTGTCTCCTAAGGGTTTGATTGATGCAGAAATTTTTTTGCCATGGAGTCATGAAGGAAGCTTCCGGACCTTCGATGAGCTTCCAACATGTTCCAAGTGTAATTACAAGTCTCCTTCATTCTAGTTTCCCAATTAGTATAATTAAGACCCTCAGTTGCTTCTCGAGCACCAGATGACTCACCCACAACATTCTTCTTCTTCCTTTTCATGGACAATTTTCCTAAGCAATAAAGACCAAGATAGTTATCATCTATAATTCCCCTTACTTTTTCATTTACCTCCTCAGGTATCAAAATTCCTTTTTCTAGACACAAAGTTGTTATTAGATAAGATAAAGGAATAGGTACACAAGAATTTACCTCTTTAGACTTCGTTCTCTTGACAAATTGCCTCATTTCTTTTGAAATAATTCCAGCCACATCCACCGACTGGTTCTCTAGGATACACTGCACAAGTAAAGTAACATCAACGGGAATGGTCGACCTGTGAAGTTTTGGTTTGATGTTGTATAGAATCAGCAGGAGCACAGTTTGAGCTTCAGGTTTCATTATTTCCCAATTATATCTAAAAGGAATGCATGCTGAATTTAACTCCACACTTCTCCCCTCAAGCAAAACAGCACTGGCGATAGAGTCATGATTTCTTAACTTTCCCAGCTCTCTGTTGAAATCATCAATTTCATGCACGCACAAGTGGAGAGGGTTCCCCAAGAAGTTGTTAATAGAGTTCTTGTAAATTTGCAAAGCTTTCCCTCTTACTGTAGTTCTGAAAAGAAACTACTCACCCTCAGTCGGAAGATCATTAGCATAAAATTCTCTTACCAAGTCATAGCTAATCTTGTTATGATTCGGTGGGAAGAACTGACTGTTTTTTGGAATGTTGGTTTACGTTTTGCGTTTGTCTTTGCAAAATGTCACGGTAAGCAAGAGTCGCCACCGAATTTTATTTTATCCAACAAGGAAAGGAAAAAAGCACAGAAAAATTCCTTTTTCAAGATATTTCTCGGGTTCGGGGGGTAGATTATAGAAAGGGAAGGTGTTAGCAGCTTTCTATCCGTGGTTATCCACGGGCTCTTAGGTACTTGCTCAATTGTTTTCAAAAAATATTGTTTTCTTTGTGCTTGTGGGTTTGAAAAAGTTTTTGTTTGAAAACTTCGATTTAACTCTTGCTTCTGTCCTCAAGAGTGTATGGAGTGTTTTTGAAAACTTTGTTCGGAAAAGTGTAAGTGTGAAAAGTTTTTGTTTTTTGAAAGAGCAAGTATCTAAGAACCATCTACCTACTCGAAAAAGGAACCGTTCTATGCTAATTTCCTTTAGACAATGCTATCCTACTATTGATGAGTAGGTAGAACCGTCGTTGGAGTTTAAGGGTCAATTCGAATTTAGGGACTTACGGTCACCAAAGCAACGTTAGGACGCCTTAGCGGTAACCCTAATGTCTTAGATAATTTGTTTTGAGGCAACAATATCCGAGGCAACCGTTTCGAGGCGGCTATGATCTTTAGACAAGAGGACGACCTCTAAAGTGACTTATACTCAATGACCGCGTACGAAGGCAACCAAGTGGGGTGTACCCTAGGAGTGCGCATGTGCAAGTGTGTCGTTTTCAGTTAACTTTATCTTTGTACATGTTAAGGGTGGTCTAAGTTGATTTTAGGTTTAAACATTCAGTCTTGTCATGCATCCCTATTATCAAACATCTAACAGTTATAATTGCGGAATTAAAAGTGCGGAATTTAAATTACAAGGCGTCGGGTATTTACATCGCCAAAGACAAACCTTTAAAAATAAATAAAGCGATAAATAAATAAAAGGTCCTATTTACAATTACAAATCGGAATCAGATACATAATAGGATAAAAGAAAATGAATCGCGTGCGGGAAATTAAATCGAGCGCAATGTTCTAGGGTTTTGACCCTTTAAAGAAAATATTTTTGGTTATTTTTGAATTAAGAAAGAAATTACCTAAATTAATTACTAAATTGAATTAAATAAATTAATTAATAAAAAAAATTATTTTTGGGTTTTTGTTATTTTAAGAAAGAAAATAAAATAATTAAGTTAGTAATTAAAACCTAATTATGTCTAGTTGATTTTAATTATTTATAAAAAAAAAGTTAAAATTATTCTAATTAACCTAAATTAATTTAATTAGTGTTTATTAATAAAATAACAATTAAAATTTGATTTGATAAAGAAAATATTTTGTGGTTTTTATTTTATAAAGAAAAGAAATTTTTTAATTGGTTAGAAATTAAATAAAAAATAATAAAGCAATTAATATAAACAAAATAAATAAAATAGAAAGAGAGAGGGGGTATGGGCCTGAAATGGGTGTTTGAACAGCAATCTGAAGCCCATTAGAATTGGCCCTTTGTTGACTTTTGAGATCAGGTGAGCGCATGTTGACTTGGTTTATGGTGGACGTTCAGATCCTGGCCACCAGATTTGGCCTTTGGCCATCTGGCCATTAGATGCTTGATGGACTATGGTGGACTGCGCGCTTGGATACACACACAATTGCCTGAAAGAAAAAATCAAAGAGAAATTGGGGGACCTGGGATTCAAACCCAGGTCCTGAAAGAGTTTGGATGTACACGTTTACCACTAGGCCGCTTTGTTTCATTTGTTAGTATATTGCATAATAATAATATAACAAAACAACATTAATTGGTCAGAAAAGAAAATATGCGCGCGGGATTTGAATGGGCCAACGATGGCGTGACACGCCTTCATCTTCTTTGTTGAACAGTGGCTAAAACAATCAAGACCTATACTAACGGACAACATCCGTAGCTATAAGCCAGGCCATCTCCAAAACTTGCTACGAGCCACAAAAATGCATTTCAAGGGCATGGTCATGCTCGTCTCAACCTCCCGGTTCTAACCATGCCCTTCTTGATGGCCAATTATCCCTGAAATAAAAACGCCCAAAAAAGCTCCAAGAACCCTAGCTATGGTGTTTTGCAGTATAGGTCAGATAAACAAAATTAAATAATGCCAAAAGCTTGGACAT
The DNA here is from genome assembly GCA_948472305.1 of Vicia faba. Classification (NCBI taxonomy): domain Eukaryota; kingdom Viridiplantae; phylum Streptophyta; class Magnoliopsida; order Fabales; family Fabaceae; genus Vicia; species Vicia faba. The sequence goes on from OX451735.1 coordinate 1,014,205,058, forward strand.
GTTATGAGGATCACAAATATGTCAATGATTTATTCAAATGATGCAAGAATGAAGATTTACGATTTCATGAACAGAGCGGGTTATCGTGATACTTACAGCGTGCTATGGAGTCTGAAAATTCTTGCTTTTGATCCAAATCGCTTGTATGAACACCCAGGAAGAGATTGGGACCGGTCTCAGCTTCTGAAATTGCCTCTAACTATGGATTTGATTTCAAGATTTTTGGTGCTTTTTTCAATTTATGTTATGCCTCTTCTTGCAGCCTCCAACCCTTGTCTCGATTTCTTTGGCTTCCTTATGTACTATGGAGTGCATTAGGTTAAGAATTATGGATTGAATCTCTCTAAATCAATGCACCCATATTTGATTTGATCTCCTCTTTAAAGCTTGCCAAATTTATCAAAAATCAATCCTTTTGCAGATGATCTTGTTTGATTCGAGTTTGATGATGCTAATGATGATAATTAAGACCTGAAACAACCAAAAAGGATCTTAGGTAATCAAAGTTTGGATTTTATATGATTTAAATTGATTTAAAATGAATAAATTCAATAAAAAATCAAATTAAATAATAAAAATAGAATGTGGGCTCATGGCTAAAGCTAGGACACGTGGACAACTATGCAAGCTCAAATCAAGTGGAAAAGAATGGGCCCATTTGACAAAATTTGAAGTTTTGGGGATGGTTGACTTTTGGCAATTTTGCAAAAATGCCCAACTTCAACAATGCATAACTTCTTCAATTTTGAACTTTTGGAAGTGTTCTTGGACTTTTTAGAAAGCTTGAGATGTCCTATAACCAACCCGTTTGTTCTCATCTCATTTTGATATTCCATTCTCAAGTTATAAGCTTTGGAAAAAAAGGTGTTTTTGTTGACTTTCAAAAATGACCTATAATGTCCAAATTTATAACTTCTTGTGAGTGCATTTTTTGATCTTGGGGTATGAAGATGGATTGTATATAATTGAATCCTCTTGAAAATGAGATTTGGATGGGTCATTTCTCATAAAGTATGAGAAAGTTATGCTTGGTCAAAGTTGAGTTGACTTTTCCTACAAAACCCTAATTTAGCAACTTTTGAGTCTTGATGAATTTTGAGCAATCCTTGGTGAATCATGATCAACCCTTGATCAAATTATGAAATAACCTTAAAAATTATAATGTTGGCAAGAAATCTTGAAGTTTGACTGTTTATAGGTCACAGTTGACTTTTGCCCTAGCACAGTCGATTTTTGGACCCTTTGAGCAATTGACTGAGCAAACTTCCTCTGCAAGGCTTGAAACTTGACATGGATGACCTTGAGAACATATTAGGACATTGGGGGAGCACTTGAGGTCATTTGGACTCAAGGATCTTGATGCAACACAAAACCCTAATTTGGGGTTGACTGTCTTAGGAGATAACTTGTCTGTCCAACTCTTAAGCAAACTTGAGCAACTTGGAGATTTTTCTTGCAATGTTTTGAGAAATATGAGAGGGAAAATTTTGGGGTACAACACTTTTCAACTGGATCGATAAGCACGTCCCATTTTTTCCTCAGAAAAATCTGCATAGGCTTCATATATGGTCCATGGGTATCAATAGAAAAGTTTTTTCTCGGAAACAAACGGTCTTCCCACAAGCATGTTGAATCTTGCTTTAGCATCTGTGCTTAGAAACCTGCGCTCATCAAAGCCATGCAATTGGCTCGAGCTGTTTCCTTCGGTCTCCCTCACAGTTTTCAAGCGAAAAGCTTTTTTGGGACCCATCTGCAAGACATGAAACTAACATAAAACAATAGAGCATCTTCTTGTCAAAGATCAAAACAAAACAATTTTCAAAATTTACATGAAAAATCAAAGATGTTGCTACTGCCTTGCATCGCCAGGAAATGCGTCCTGTCACCGGGAGACAACCTGCGAATTTTGCAAATTTTTTGCATATTTCACATGAACAAACAAGGGTGTTTCTACTGACTAGCATCATCGGGCAATGCATCCTGTCGTCGGGCGACAGCCTGCGAAATTTTGAAAAAATTTGAAGAATTTCACAACTCTCTCTCATGTTCTAAGACCAATTTCCAGCAATTTCCAGGCATTTTCATGGTGAATCATAATTGTTAACAATTTCTAACCACATGCATCATCATTATATTCATCAAATCAAAAGTTCCTAACCTAGTTTTTCTCAATAATGATAAAACCTACCCCTTGCTAATCACAAAGAAGAGAGGAGAAAACTTTACCTTAGGTTTTTGGAGTGTGGAATGAAGGTGCAAGGTGAATGATTGGAGAATAATTTGGGGAATAGGGAAGCAATGGAGGCAATGTCCAAAATTTAGGTCAGAATTTTGTTATAACATAATGTTAACCAGTGGGCCTTTTTGACCCAATAAAAAAATTGAAGTGAAACGCGCAGCAGAAGCGCACTGAAAAATCAGCGTCGCCCGACGACAACTTCCATCACCCGGCGATGCTAGGAAGAAACTAAACAAAATTTTGTTGCAGAATTTGTTCCACAAGTCTGTTCTATAGCAAAATGATGAAAATAACGCACATAAAGAAATACTTACAGTGTTAGGGTGCCTCCTAACAAGCGCTTTGTTTAACATTGTTTCAAGCTCGACGATCTACGGTGATTTCACAAATCACCGAGATGGACCACACTTGTTTCGCGAATTACCTCTCCTCCAAGGTATACTTTCAACCTCTGGCCATTCACAGTCCAAACTTCCTTTGAGATGGGATCTTCTAGCGTAATTGCTCCATAATGCTTGACTTCTCTTACCAAGAAAGGCCCTGACCATTTTGACTTTAGTTTTCCCAGAAACAACCTTACCCAAGAATTTAACAATAAAACCAATTGACCAACTTCAAAATTCTTTGGACTGGTTATCTTATCATGATACTTCTTGACTCTGTCTTTGTAAATCTTAGAAGATTTATAAGCTTGCAATCTCAACTAATCCAATTCATGTAACTCTTCTTTCCTCTTCGAGCCAGTTCGATCTTGATCAAAATTCAAAAACTTCAATGCCCAAAAAGCCTTATGTTCAAGTTCCACCGAAAGACGGCATGATTTCGCATAAACCATTTGAAACAGAGTAAGACTTGTTCGAGCTTTGAATGTCGTATGATATGCCCAAAGAGCTTTGTCCAACTTTAAAGACCAATCTTTTCTTGACGAAGAAACGGTTTTCTCAAGAATTATTTTTAATTCTCGGTTTGACACTTCGACTTGGCCATTGGTTTGAGGATGATACGATGTAGAAACCTTGTGCTTAACTCCATAATGCTCCAAAACTCTCTTCAATTGGGAATTACAAAAATGCGAACCTCCATCACTTATCAAAACTCTCAAAGTACCAAAACGCATGAAAATGTTTTTCTTTAAGAATTTAATCACAATCTTGGCATCTGCTTTTGGAGATGTTATTGCCTCAAACTACTTTGACACGTAATCCACGACTACCAATATGTATTCATTAGAAAATGAGGAAGTAAATGGACCAACAAAGTCTATTCCCCAACAATCAAACACCTCCACTTCAAGCATGTTTTGAAGAGGCATTTCATGTCTTTTTGTTATTCATCCCGTTCTTTGGCAACTGTCATAACCTTTTGCATGTTCAAATTAATCATTAAACATTGATGTCCAATAAAACCCAAACTGTAAAACCTTTATTGTTGTCCTATCACCACTAAAATTTCCACCATAAGGGGAATTAGGATAATGCCACAAGATGCTTTTTGCTTCTTCCTTGGTCACACATCTCCTCAACAAATTATCCACCCCTAATTTGAACAAATAGGGTTCATCCCACATAAAATACTTTGCATCTCTAAGAAAAAATTTCTTTTGTTGAGCATTGAAATCTCTCGGAATGACACCTGTAACTTTGAAATTTTCCAAATTTGCGAACCAAGGTCTTTCTTGAACCATCATTAGTTGTTCATAAAGGAATGATTCCTCTATTTCTTTTTCATTAATTGTGACCTTTATATTGACCAAACGGGATAAATGATCTGCTACGAAGTTTTTGGATCCTTTCTTATCGTGAATTTCAAGATCAAATTTGTAAGTGTTTGTTGGCAACAATTTTGGTAAAACAATGACTTATTAATGTTTTGCTAAATGTCTTAACATTTGGAGCAAAACTGTTTTGAATGATGTCAAAGCAGATGTCTTGACATCTGCCTACTAAACTGATCTCAGCCCAACATCAGTTAAGCCTTTTGTTTCCTGTTTTCATGCGTGGCATAATTCAGGATTTGTGAACTACAGGCTGTGAAAAATATGGAGGAATATTTTTCAAATTGCATAATTTTATCTTGGCCTATTTTTATGGAAATATTCAAAATATTTGAATATTTATTTTTAAGCCCAAGCCCAAAGATGTGCATATATAAGGACTTGCTTCCTTATTCAAAGATAAGCAACTTTTAAAGAAGAATACTTTCTTTCTAATTAGAAGTTTAGGCTTTTTATTTGTAATACACTCTAAGTATTAGTTTAAATACTTGAGTTGTTATTTGGGTTGTGAATTATGTATCATTCATAAGCTTTTAAGTATTGAATGATTGAAGTGTTTTAAACTTATTAATTTTGTAAGTGATTGAAGGGATTTGAGGATGGCCTCATACCTAGGTGAGTCTTAGGTAGAAGTTTAGCTTGGGTAATAATTAAGTGATTAGATCGTAAACTAGTTATTTACTGAGGGTCTATGAATTGATACTATTTAGTGAACTTGTCCCTGGCTTGGTAGCCCCCAGAGTAGGTGTCGTTGTACACTGAACTGGGTGAATAATCTCTTGTGTTTTTACTGCTTTTGATTTTACTACACCTTACTTGAAAACAGATATTTGTGTTGTGACATCTCATTTGACATCACATATCTGATACCAGAATTTCAATTGGTATCAGAGCAAGTATCCTGCTCTTTATCTGGGTGAGATCCAGGGAAGATACTTTCTGGTACTATAGACAAGGAAGGAGGATTTGTGAACATACCATCCTTTCTGGATGGAAGCAATTATGACTACTGGAAACCACGTATGGTTGCCTTTTTAAAGTTCTTAGACAGCAGGGCCTGGAAAGCTATTTTAAGAGGATGGAAACACCCTATCAAATTGGGAGAGAATGGAGAACCTACTTCTGAATTAAAACCTGAAGAAGATTGGTCTAAGGAAGAAGATGAAATTGCTCTTGGAAATTCTAAAGCCTTGAATGTTATATTCAATGGAATTGACAAGAATATTTTCAGATTGGTGAATACATGTGAAGTTGCTAAGGATGCATGGGGAATTCTTCAATCTACTCATGAAGGCACATCCAAAGTTAAGATGTCAAGACTTCAGTTGCTCACCATAAAATTTGAGAATTTGAGGATGAAAGATGATGAAAGTATAAATGACTTCCATATGAACATCCTTGAAATTGCTAATGCCTCCATTGCTTTAAGAGAGAAAATACCTGAAGACAAATTGGTGAGAAAGAAGCTCAGGTCTCTTCCCAAGAATTTGATATGAAAGTTACTGCTATAGAAGAAGCCTAAGACAGTTACAAAATGAAAGTGGATGAACTTGTTGGATCCCTTCTAACATTTGAATTAAGCATAAATGAAAGATCTGAGAAGAAAAACAAAATCATGGCCTTTGTATCTAATACTGAAGATGAAGAAGAGGACTGTGATCTGGATACAGATGGAGGAATATCAAATTCCCTAGCTATGCTTGGAAGACAATTTGATAAAGTTATAAAAATAATGGACAGGAACCAAAGGTCAAATGTCAAGAACATCCCATCTGACATCTATAAGTCAAATGAGGTGGGAAGAAAAAGGGATGAAGAAAAATATTCTCAAGGGAAGGGAATACAATGTCATGAATGTGAAGGCTTTGGTCACATTAGAGCTGAATGTCCTACATATCTAAAGAAACAAAAGAAGAATTTATCTGTTACTTGGTCTGAAGAGGACTCAGAGAGTGATCTTGAAGAATCTTCCAAATATGTGAAAGCATTGATAGGAAAATATGTATCTGATGAAGAGTCTAGTGATGGGGAACTAACCTTTGATGAGTTAGCTACTTAATACAAAGAATTATGTCTCAATTGCAGAAGTATGTCTTGAAGGGGAGAAACAGAAAGCCCTTATAACTCAGTTGAAGGAGGAAAGGGAAGAGCATCTTAAAACTATTTCTGATATGGAAAGTGAAGTGTCCTCTCTAAATTCAAATCTTGATAGAATGGTCAAATCTCTCAAGATGCTGAATAATGGGTTTGACACATTAGATGAAATTCTCCAAGCAGGAAGAGTGATAGGAGATAAGATTGGTTTAGGTTTCAATGAGAAAAAGGAACCTAACTCAGAAGAGCCTTCATCTGTTTCCACTCATGTCAATCCTAAACCAAAGATGTCGAATCAAATGTTTCAACATCATGGTAAGAAAGGACATCTTGGCGGACATCTTGTGAAGAAAGAACATCATGGAAAACAGCTTGCATCTGTTTCCACACATGCCAAGGCTAAACCAAAGATGTCGAATCAGATGTCTCAACATGTGGGAAAACATCATGATAAGAAAGGACATCTTGGGAAACCTCGTGGGAAGAAAAATATTAATCACACCAGAGAAAATCCAGAGCCCTAGAAATGTCATCAATATGGAAGGCTTGGACATATAAGGCCCTTCTGTTTCAAGCTGTATGGGTATCCTAAAAATACTCCTCTTCCCAAAACTGATAAGATTCCCTGAAATAGAAAAAAGAAGAAACGGTGGGTTCCCAAGTCCAATGTTAGAAGTCTCATTGCTCACACCTATCTTAGAGTATCAACCAAAGATGACTGGTACTTTTACAGTGGCTGTTCTAGACACATGACATGTGTCAAGAATCTGTTGGTGGATGTCAAGTCTCATTCCACCAGTTATGTGACTTTTGGTGATGGAGCAAAAGGAGAAATCAAAGGTGTTGGCAAGCTTGACTGTTTAGGAGTTCCTAAGTTTGATAATGTGTTACTTGTAAAAGGGTTAACAGCTAACCTAATAAGTATAAGCCAACTATGTGATCAAGGATTCAAAGTTAACTTCTCTAAGGAAGAATGTCTTGTGTGCAATGAAAATAATGAAGTTATCATGAAAGGAATCAGATCTAAAGATAATTTTTATCTATGGGTTCCTCAAGAGTTAAACCTCTCCTCAACATGTATTTTAGCCAAAGAGAATTAAGTTAAACTATGGCATCAAAAATTGGGGAACTTGCATCTGAAAGGCATGAAGAGAATTATATCTAAAGAAGCAATGAGAGGATTCCTAAGCTCAAGATAGAAGAAGGAATGGTATATGGTGACTGTCAAATTGGAAAGAAGACTAAGATGTCACATCAGAAGATTCAACATCTTACTACATCAAAAGTTTTGGAACTTATTCACATGGACTTGATGGGACCTATGTGTGATCGGTGGATCTGGAACTGACTGTTTAAAGCTGGTTTGCGAAATGTCGCGGAAGCAAGAGTCGCCACCGTCTTTTATTTTCTCCAAATGGAAAGGACAAAAGCACAGAAAAATTCCTTAAAGAGATTGCTCTCGGTTCGGGAGGTAGATTATAGAAAGGGAAGGTGTTAGCACCCTTTCTATCCATGGTTATCCATGGGCGCTTAGATACTTGCTCAATGTGTTTTCAAAAATGGTTTGTTTGCTTTTCAACTGTGGGTTTTAAAAAAGTTTCTTTGAAAATTTCAGTTCGACTCTTGTATCGGTCCTCAAGAGTGTTTGAAAAATTGCTTTCGAAAGCTTTTTGAAAAGGTGTCGGTGTGAAAAGTATTTTTGAATTTGTTTTGAGATTAGAGCAAGTATCTAGAGTCATCTACCTACCCTAAGGAATTCGTCTGTGTAAGTGTCCTTTAAAGTAGTGTCATCCCACCATTGAGAGGTAGGTAGCACCACCGTTGGAGGTGTTCGGGTCAATTCGAGGTTCGGGACATGGTGATCACCAGAGCAATGGGAAGACACCTTAGAAGCTACCCTCATGCCAGGTTCCCGGATCATGAGGACTTACTAAGACATCCTCTACTCGACGATCACCTTTCAAGGCAAGGCAACAGTGAGGCGTACCCTATGGGTGGTGTGTGATTTGTGTGTCAGATTCATTTATTTTTGTCTAGTTCATGTCAGGTGATCTACGCGTTTGTTTTTATTTTTGTCCATTCATTCTTGCATGCATTTATTTAACAGTTAAAAAGTGCGAGAAAGGTAAAGTTCTAAACTATTACAAAGGCGCGGGTCCACATCGCCAAAATTTCCAGAACCCGATTTGACAGAAAGTAAAGAATTAAAGGTAAAGTGCGGAAAATTAAGTTTACACGGCTTTGGGAGAATTACATAAATATTTAAAAGAAGGAAATAAATAAAATGTGCGAATATGAATTAAAATTGGAACCGAGGGCGTTGGACCCTTTTTTAATGAAATTAAATTAAATTATCAGATTAATTAAATTAAAATGAAAAAAGAAATTATTTTGGTATTTTTTGGATTTATGAATTTTTAATGAGAATTAAATGAAATTAACTAATTAACCCTAATTCTACAACTTTTATTTATTAAGAAAACATGTTAAAATTTAAACCTAAAATTAAATTAATTATTTACATGCAATTTGATTTATAAAAATAAATAATATTTAATTATTAGTGAAAAGAAAAAGAAAAAGGATAAAAATTAATACAAACCCTAATTCTACAAATTTTAAGTTAATTAAGAAAATATTAAGATTTAAACCTAAATTAAAAACTAAAATCAATTAATGGTATTTATTTACAAAATATATTTTTAATTTTTATGGCCTTTCTGATTTTTTGTGTTTTTTATATTATTATGAAGATAATTAATTAAAGAATTAAATTAAAATAGAGAAAAGAAAAAAATATAAAAAGGATAAAAGAAACAAACTCTAGGGGGGTCTGTCCCCAATTGGAGGGTTTGTTAGCATTTTAGGCCCATTAAACCTTTCGCCTAGTTGACTTTTCTTGCCAGCGTGTGGGATGGTTGACTAGTGCACGTCATAGACCTCAGATCTTGGCCCTTGGATGGAGATTGTTGGACGTGTGGCACGTTTGCGTGGGGAGCATATGGTGGAGCCTTGGACCTTACACTGCATGAGAATACAATTAAAGGAAAAATATAAGGAAAGGGAGGGGGACCTGGGATCAAACCCAGGTCCTGAAGATTACCAACCAAGTGCCTTGCCAGTGGAGCTATGAGCGCGTTTTGTTAATTATATAACCAACAACAAATATAAGATAAAACACGAGTTAGTGCTCTTTTCGCGCGAAAATTTAAATGAACCAATTGTTGTTGGACACTTCATCATCTTCTTCTTCGTTTCGTTTTTCCCTGAAAATATAAGAAAGTTAGCGGGGGTTTTAAACCCCCCCAAAACATGTGTTTTTCCATAATAGCGAACAGGCCATATGCCCATATAAATTAGGCGCGAGGGTTGATTTAGAATCGTCCAAGCGTGCTGAACTCAACCATGGTATTTATGAGTCTCAATTTTACAGTATTTGGAAACGCCTAAATGGAAACTTGAAGAACCCTAACCTGTATCAATGGTGAAATCTCCAATAGTGCATAAAAACTTAATTAAAATATAGGGTTAGCTTCAGAATCATGAGAACAACACAAAACAAGCCTTAGAATTTAAAATCATGCCATGAATGATAGAATACGATTTATGCAAAAAAGTGAAAAAGCTTGAGTTCTATTCACCAATTCTGGGCGTTAGGGACGTGGAAAACTATTCAAACACGTTTCTTGATGTCTCAGGAAGGTGATGAGATAATTCTTTTGGCTTGAATCACCCTGGAAAACAGTTTTCAGTATTGGACTTTTTTGAGAAAATTCAAGTTTTTGTTATGGCTTTTCTGCGCAGCTGGGAGGTTCTTTTGAATAGGGTTTGCATCAGTACTTATGTGTGAAGGATTAGGGTTGAGAATTTGATCCAAGGAATCAAGGAATTGATGGAGAGGATATTGATTTTCATGGCAAAATATTTTCCAATCTTTTCATGCAAATTTGATTCAAATTGTGTCCAATCACCATAATTCCTTCCAAATCTGATCATGCACGAAATCTTAAGCCTATTCCATGCACAAAAAGATTTAAAACATTAGGTTTAGTATTTTTCACCTATTTATTTTAATTAAATGAATTATTAATAATTAAAAATCCAAATAAATAAATAAAAATGATAAAAAAACTTCCCTTTGGGCCAAATGGTCGTGCACATGCCTTGGATGATAAATTGTGGAAGAAAAGGAGGCCCATTAGCATTTTTAGGTCATTTGAAGCAATGTTGACTTTTTAAAATATCCAAATATTTCCCAACTTCCACAAGGCATAACTTGCTCAATTTTTAAGATATGCTCATGTTCTTGGACATTTTGAAAAGGTCTTTGAGTCCTCTAACCAATGTCTTTGGTCCCATGTCATTTTGATTTACCAATCTCAAGTTATGGCCTTTGACTTAAAGTCCCTTTTTGTTGACTTTTGAAAATGACCTATAATGTTGAAATTGATAACTTTTTGTTAGAGAATTTCTTGGACTTGAAGTGTGAAGAGGAGTTGTAGGAAATGTCTTTATCTTCAAAATGAGCTTTGGATGGAATTTTTCTGATAATCCATGTGAAAGTTATGCCTTGGTCAAGTTACAGTTGACTTTTTCAACTGTCCAAATATGGAAACTTTTGCATCTTGATGATTTTTGAGCCAAGCTTTGAGAATCATGATCAAGCATTGATCAAATGATGTTTGTGGCTTCAAAATGAGATGTTGACCAAAAATTTGAACTTTTGACTGTCAAATGACCATTTTGCCCCTACAGTTGACTGTAGTGCAATTAGGGTTTTTGACTGTGCAATTTTGTGCTGTAAGTCTTGAAGCTTGACATGAGGATGTTTGACCATGTTTATAGGCATGTGGGACTTGATTGGACCCTTGGAAACTTCAATTACCTTGTCAGAACCAAAACCCTAATTTTTGACTGTTAGGAGGCCCTTGAACTGTGCAACCCTTGGGGAATTTCTGAAGCTTTGACTTGGCAAATTTTGAAGAATATGGGAGGGCAAATTTTGGGGTACAACAGTTGCCCCTGTTCAATCTTCTTAGACCTGAGGATGCAGATTGGCTGACGTGCCTTTCGTAATTTGAAGGTGGAAGATGATTGAACACTAGAGTGCCCAGAAATTTGCGCTCACATAGTAGTGTGATGATGGGAATGGGCTTATAGATGCCATTTGATAGATAGGATGATGGGCTTATAGATGCCATGCTAAGAGATGATGGAAGGTGGAAGGGCTTATAGATGCCATCTGGATGTTGATCGCGTAAGGGATTCCTTAGCGAGAACTTGCGTACCTGCAAAAGAAAAATGAGTACCTGACCTGTTACAGGAGTTGGTCTTCAAGCTCTTCGTATAGATGTGTCCTGACTGGTTACAGGAGCTGAATCTGGAGCTTCAAACGGTGATGAATGAACCAGGGATGGTTACTACCTCAACAGGAACGGTGAGAGAACCTTGGATGATTACTACCTCAACAGGAACGCTGAGGGAATCTTGGGCGACTTCAACCTCAACAGCAATCATTGAGAGAATCTTGGGTGACTTCAACCTCAACAGCAATCATTGAGAGAATCTTGGGCGACTTCAACCTCAACAGCAATCATTGAGAGAATCTTGGATAACTTCTACTTCAACAGTAACGCTGAGAGAAACTTGGGATGATTACTACCTCCGCAGTAACGGGGAGAGAACCATAGGCGACTTCAACCTCAACAGTATCATTGAGAGAATCTTGGACGACTTCAACTTCAACAGTAACGCTGAGCGAATCTGGGGATGATTACTACCTCCGCAGTAACGGGGAGAGAACCATAGGCGACTTCAACCTCAACAGTAACGCTGAGAGAATCATAGGCGACTTCAACCTCAACAGTAACGCTGAGAGAATCATAGGCGACTTCAACCTCAACAGTAACGATGAGAGAATCTTGGGCGACTTCAACCTCAACAGTAACGCTGAGAGAATCATAGGCGACTTCAACCTCAACAGTAACGCTGAGAGAATCTTGGGCGACTTCAACCTCAACGGTAATGCTGAGAGAATCTTGGGTGACTTCAACCTTAATAGTAACGCTGAGAGAATCTTGGGCGACTTCAACCTCAACAGTAATCATTGAGAGAATCTTGGATATCTTCTACTGAGTCTTTATCAGGAAAATCTGTTAGGGATCGATTTAGCTGGACTAGAGAAGGCCTTTGACTGGATAAGAAACAGAAAAATCTTAGGGTCGATTTAACTGAACCGGTCTAGGTCTTGAAATGTCTTCAACTGGATAAGAAACAGGGAGATCTTAGGGTCGATCTGACTGAACCAGAGAAGGCCTTGGACTGGATAAGAAACAGAAAAATCTTAGGGTCGATTTAACTGAACCGGTCAAGGTCTTGAAATATGTCTGAGAACTTAACTGGATCTTTCCTGAAAGGTAAAGGTCAGTCATATGCAATGCATGATATGGATCAAGCAATAATGTTCTCAACATAAATGAGATTTGTAAGATACGATGCGTATATGCATGCTATAACATATGGAAGTGCGATGTTTATGAATGTATCTTTTCGTCTTAGGAAAATAAATCCTTGACGGGTGCCGGGAGGTCAATCCTGGGCTGATGTTGAAGTATTGATCTTTGCTTCCGCTGGGGATGATAGTTGCAAGAATACCGGTAGGAGAAGATAACTCCGTTGGGGAATAAACTTGGCGAATGGATTACTCTGCGGGGAGAAAAGTACTCTAGTGATCTTGCTGGGAAGCAATACTCTGTGGGGAGAGAGGTACTTTGTTGAGTTGCTGATTATGACTTGCTGGGGATACCCTTGTTGTGTTGGAAGTGTTGACAGACTTCGCTGGGGATAAGAGAAGACTTCGTCGAGGACGATCTTTCTGTGGCTTTTGGCTGAGGATAACCCAGTTATATCCTGTTCAGGAAATAACTCTTTGAATAAGGCCGGGAGACACGTTCGTGCTTGGTGAGGATAAGCTTCCATAATCTATTGGGGATAAACTTACTGCTTGGGGAGATGGATTCCAACTTTCCTGGGGAACTAGATTGGACTCTCCTGGGGAAGTTTTGAATTGTATCGGGGAAGTGATTCCACTGAATGTTGGATATACCGCCGGGGAACAATCTTTAGGTCAAGACTGACGGGGATGCTTGTTAAGAATGTATATACTTTGCTGGGGAATGTTGAGATCTGCGGGGGATACCCAACTTCCTTAAGATTTGATAACTTTGCTTGGGTATAGAGTGCACTGACTTGCTGGCTCACTCTCTGGGGAATTGGGATATACTGGTTATATTCTTCCGCTGAACCCACCTTGGTACCCTTGGAGGACAGAACAATTAGATGGCTTGGACAACTCTTTATTGCCCCTGTTTCTAATGTTACCTGTAATTAATCCTTTGTTTCGTATGCAAATATTCATGAGTTAGCAAATTATTGTCAATGCATATATCACAAATTGAACCTTGGACGTTCTTCGCAAAACAAAACAGAAAAAGGAAAAATAATTGGCACTTTTAACTGAAAAGTATATTTGTATTGATTTTTGAATGGCCTGTAAATAGGCGTTTTATGTACAAGAGATTGACGTCCTAGTAAGAGCACGCCGCCGAACAAAAGAGTTTATACAAATTTTGTACAAGAGAAAATAAAACAGCTGTGTGAAATGAATGATCCCACTGGGTTTTAACTCTGCTATTGCCTTTATATCTCCGAGCGTCTCATCACTTGATGACCTTGGTTGAAGATGAAGCTGACTGATCGATGCCGTCTGAGCTTGATGTAGATACCGGATTCTGGATGCAAGGTGATCCAATGAGACATAGTATTACGCTTTATCCCTAATTTTTGCCTGGACCGCCCTTTCGGGTTTTCAGTCCACCGGGACACCCATTTTTGCCCAAGCCGCCTTTTCAGGTTTTCGACTTGTCGGGTGTACAGATTTTTTCATTTCATCCCTTCATTTTGCCCGAACCCTTTTGGTTCGCTGGGAAGCCCTAATTTTTGCCTAGGCATGTCAGCCTAGCGGGTCTTTTTCATGCGTAGTATCTTTTTACTATGTCTGCATTGGCGGGGTGAGGAAGGTCGTCACCATCCATGTTGGTTAGAATCATGGCTCCTCCTGAGAACACATTCTTAACCACAAATGGCCCTTCGTACGTAGGGGTCCATTTGCCCCTTGGATCACTCTGAGGAAGGATGATTCGCTTGATTACCAGATCCCCAACTTGATATTCTTGTGGTATGACCTTTTTGTTAAATGCCCTGATCATCCGTTTCTGATACGTCTGACCATGGCAGATAGCAGCAAGTCTCTTTTCATCAATAAGGTTTAGCTGATCAAGTCGTGTCTGGATCCAATCATCTTCGTTCAGATTTACATCCTTCATTATCCGGAGAGAGGGTATTTGCACTTTGATCGGTAAGACTGCCTCCATACCATAAACCAAGGAGAAAGGAGTTGCCCCGGTTGACGTCCTGGCTGAGGTACGGTACCCATGTAGAGCGAACGGTAACATCTCGTGCCAATCTTTATATGTCACTGTCATCTTCTGCACGATTTTCTTAATATTTTTATTTGCTGCTTCTACATCCCCATTCATCTTCGGTCTGTAAGGAGAAGAATTGTGGTGCTGTATCTTAAACTGCTCGCAGAGCTCAGTGATCATCTTGTTATTGAGATTGGTACCGTTGTCTGTAATAATTCTCTCAGGGACGCCGTATCGACAGATCAGATTATGCCGAATGAACCGTGCCACAACAGTCTTGGTTACCGTAGCATAGGATGTTGCTTCAACCCACTTCGTGAAATAGTCAATCGCCACCAGGATGAAGCGATGCCCATTAGATGCCGTAGGTTTAATCTCACTGATCATATATATGCCCCACATTGCAAACGGCCAAGGCGCAGTCAGAACATTTAGAGGAACTGGAGGAACATGCACCTTGTCTGCATAAATCTGGCATTTATGACATGTCCGAGAGTGCTGGTAGCAGTCAGCTTCCATTGTGGACCAGAAATACCCTGCTCGAAGGATCTTCTTTGCCATAGTGTGTCCACTGGAATGTGTACCAAAGGTCCCTTCATGTAGCTCTTCCATGATCCTTTCTGCTTCAGTCTTATCCACACAACGCAGTAAGGTCGAATCATGGTTTCGCTTGTATAAGATGTCGTTGCTAAGGAAGAACTTCGCTGCGAACCTTCTCAGAAACTTTTTGTCATTGACAGATGCACCTTCAGGGTATTCCTGAGCTTCCAGATATCTCTTCACTTCATGGTACCAAGGCTTCTCAGTCACCAATTCAGTCTCGAGATCACAACAGTATGCCGGTTCGTCCAGTTTCCAGATGATGATCCGGGGAGCCTCATTATCCCATTTGACCTTGAACATAGAAGACATTGTAGCCAACGCGTCCGCCAGCTGATTCTCCTCTCTCGGGAAGTGTTCAAAGGTTATCTTCGTGAAGTGGGGGATCAAGGTCAACACACATTCTCTGTAAGGGATAAGATTAGGATGTTTCGTATCCCACTCTCCTTTGATCTGATTGATCACAAGAGCGGAATCTCCGAAGACACTCAGAAACTTGATCCTTAAGTCGATCGCAGCTTGAAGACCCATGATGCACGCCTCATACTCTGCCATGTTGTTGGTACAGTTGAAACATAGCCGGGAAGTGAGTGGAGTATGAGTGCCTTGAGGTGATATGATTATGGCGCCGATTCCGTTACCCAAAGCATTGGAGGCTCCATCAAAGTGCATAGACCATCGGGATCCTTCCTCAGGTCCTTCATCCGGTCCAGGTACTTCACAATCAGTCACAATCATGATTCTCTCGTCCGGAAACTCGAAGTTCATTGACTGATAGTCGTCTACTGCCTGATGTGCCAAGTGGTCTGCCAATACACTTCCCTTGATGGCTTTCTGAGTCGTGTACTGAATGTCGTATTCCGTCAAGATCATTTGCCATCTTGCTATTCTCCCAGACAGAGCAGGCTTTTCGAATATGTACTTTATAGGATCCATCTTTGAGATCAACAAGGTAGTGTGAGTCAGCATATACTGTCTCAGCCGGCGGGCAGCCCATACCAAAGCGCAGCAAGTTTTCTCAAGCAGTGAGTATCGAGTCTCACAGTCGGTAAACTTTTTGCTAAGGTAATAAATGGCATGCTCTTTTCGGCCAGACTCGTCATGCTGCCCCAGCACACACCCCATTGATTTGTCAAGTACTGTCAGGTATAATATCAGAGGTCTCCCTTCAACCGGTGGCATAAGGATGGGTGGTTCTTGGAGATACTCCTTGATTCTGTCAAAAGCAGCCTGACATTCATCATTCCAACGTACTACCTGATCTTTCTTCAGCAGCTTGAAGATTGGTTCACAAGTAGTAGTTAGGTGCGAGATGAACCGAGCAATGTAATTCAGGCGTCCTAAAAAGCCTCTGACCTCTTTCTCTGTCTTAGGAACTGGCATCTCTTGAATAGATTTAACCTTGGCGGGGTCCACTTGAATACCCTTATCACTGACAACGAAGCCTAGTAACTTCCCGGATCTTACCCCGAAGGTGCACTTGTTCGGGTTCAATCTTAGCTTATACAGTCTCAGCCGGTCAAACAATTTCTGCATATGATCTAGGTGCTCTTCCTCAGTCTGGGACCTTGCGATCATGTCGTCAACATACACTTCTATCTCATGATGGATCATATCATGAAATAAAGCAACCATGGCACGTTGGTAGGTTGCCCCAGCATTTTTCAGTCCAAACGGCATGACCTTGTAGCAGAAGGTGCCCCACTGAGTAACAAAGGTAGTTTTTTCCATGTCTTCAGGCGCCATCTTGATCTGATTGTAACCTGAAAAACCATCCATGAAAGAGAACACCTTATGTTGAGCTGTATTGTCAACAAGGACATCAATGTGAGGTAGAGGGAAGTCATCTTTGGGGCTGGCCCTGTTCAGATCCCTGTAGTCGACACACATTCTGACCTTACCGTCCTTCTTTGGTACCGGCACTACATTAGCAACCCATTGAGGGTAAGAAGTCACTGCAAGGAACCCAGCATCAAACTGTTTCATTACCTCGGCTTTGATCTTCTCAGACATCTCTGGACGCATACGACGGACCTTTTGCTTAACCGGAGGGCAGTCTTCCTTAGTAGGTGTTGTACCCCAAAATTTGCCCTCCCATATTCTTCAAGAAATTGCCAAGCCAAGTCACAAAATTCCCCAAGGGTTGCTCAGTGCAAAAGTCTCCTACACAATCAAAACTAGGGTTTGTATTCTGATCAAGAAAAGGAAGTTTTCAAAAGCCCAATCAAGTCTCATATGCCTACAAAGATGGTCAAGCATCCTCATATCAAGTTTCAAGACATTCAACTCAAAATTGCACAGTCAAAACCCTAGATTGCACTACAGTCAACTATAGGGGCAAAATGGTCATTTGACAGTCAAAAGTTCAAATTTTTGGTCAACATATCATTTTGAAGCTACAAACATCATTTGATCAATGCTTGATCATGATTCTCAAAGTTTGGCTCAGAAATAATCAGAGATGCAAAAGTTACTATATTTGGACAGCTGAAAAAGTCAACTGAAATTGACCAGGGCATAACTTTCACATGGATTATCAGAAAAATCCCATCCAAAGCTCATTTTGAAGAGAAAGACATTTCCTACAACTCATCTTCATACTTCAAGTCCAAGAAATGCTCTCACAAAAAGTTATCAATTCCAACATTATAGGTCATTTTCAAAAGTCAACAAAAAGGGACTTTAAGTCAAAGACCATAACTTGATATTGGTAAATCAAAATGACATGGGACCAAAGGCATTGGTTAGAGGACTCAAAGACCTTTCCAAAATGTCCAAAAACATGAGAAAAGCTTAAACATTGAGCAAGTTATGCCTTGTGGAAGTTGGGAAATTTTTGGATATTTTGAAAAGCCAACATTACTTCAAATGACCTAAAAATGCTAATGGGCCCATTTTTCTTCCATGATTCATCATTCCAAGCATATGCACGACCATTTGGCCCAAAGGGAAGTATTTTCTCATATTTTATTTATTTATTTGGATTTTTATTTATATTAATTCAATTAAATCAATTAAATATATGAAAAATGTTTAAATTAACTAAACCAGTCTTTTTATACATGTTTTAAGGTCAATATTTCGCGTAAATGCAAACTAGGAAAGATTTGGAGCTAATTGATCATAATTGATACAAAAACCATGTGGAAAAGATATGAAAAGATCTTGGAAAATCAAATATGCAAAATCATCAATGCCATGGATTTTATTCAGTTTTGTTGACCTAATAGCTTCACTACAAAGCCAGGAACACAAACCTAATCGTGCTAGACAAAAAGCTGCGCAGAAAACCATTGAACAAACTTGAAATTTTGGTGAAAAAAATCAAAACTGAAATCATCATTCCAAGGCGATTCAAAGCCTAATATTGGTTTCAATAGCTTGCCAAGGTTGTCCTGAATACATTCCAATCCCAAACATCCATCAACACGCCCAGAATTGGTACCACGGATTCAAACAGTTTCAAGAAAAATGCATAATCGTATTTCATGTTTCAAGCATCTCCATTGTTTTTTTTATGCATTCATACTAATAAACATGTTCTGAAGCTAACCATGTCGTCTAATTTTGTTTTCGTGCCATGTATGGATGTTTGCCATTGATGCTTTTCTAGGGTTTCTGAACCTTCAAATTAGGGGTTTTCAGGTGCTGTAAAATTAGACCTCCTCAATACCATGGTTGGATTCAGCGCATAGAGACGAAGAAGAATCACTTATCGCGCCTAATTTATGAATGTTATAGGTCTATTCGCTATTTTCTGTTAGCTAGCCTAAGGGGACGCGTACAAAACTGTTGCCTAATGCTTTATGTTACAGGGACGATGAAGAGGATGATGCGTTGGCAAAGCATGATTCGTTGGTTTAAAAATTCGCGCGTTTTCCAGCTTTAACGTGTTGTTTCTTTTATTATATTTGTTATATGTTTAATTAACGAATGCGTGTAGTGGCTCAGTTGGCAAGGTGTGGTGTTGGTAACCCCCATGACCTGGGTTCAAGTCCCAGGTCTGAATAATTTCAATATTGTTTTTCTATACTAATTCCTATGCAGCGTCAGTATTGAGGATGCATCATATGCCTCAAAATCCAAAGGTCCACGCGTCCAAGGGATGTAGATCAAGGGCTCAGAATTGAAGAGTACCATGAGGACTAGTCAACACGCGCATACGTGGCTTGGAAAAGTCAAACAATCTCAAGTTTAATGGGCCAGAATTTCACACTAAGACCTCCACTTTGGGGCCTGAACCCCCCCTAGTTTGCTTTCTCTATATTTTCTTATTTTTTATTTTTAATTGTTATTTTATCTTCTTTGTTTGTTTAAATTAATTATTATTTTTTACCAAATATAAAAACTTCATAAAAAATCAGAAAAAGATAAAAATGCAATAAATAATTTTATTTCAACATTTTCTTGTAAATAAATTGTAAATAAATTTAGTAAAATAGGTTTTAATTTTAATTCCTTTTAATAACCAAAAATCCAAAAAATATAGAATTAGGTTTAATAACTTTTTATTCCTTTTTAATTTTCCCTTTTTTTATAATAATAATATTACTTATTTTATTTTCATAATTAAATTGTACATAAATTAATTTAGGTTTAAATTAGGTTAAAACTTAATATTTTCACAATAAATTTAAAAGCCATTAGAATTAGGGTTTGCCTTTTAATTTAATTTTCAATTAATTCTCTTTTTCTTTAAATCTTAAAAACACAAAAACATCAAAAACATGTTCTTTTAATTTTAACTTTAATTCCTTATTAATTTCAATTTTTGCAAAAGGGTCCAACGCCCATATTTTTAATTATTTAATTTCGCGTATTTATTTTTATTGTGCTTAAATAATCATGTACCTCTCCCAAAGCCTTGTAACATTTAACTTTTCGCACTTTTATTTGCTTTCTTTATTTTCCGTCAAATCGGGTCCGGTTTGATTTTGGCGATGTGGACCCGCGCCATTTGTAATAGCCTTAGATTTACTTTCCCGCAAATATTAACTGTTAAATAAGCATGCAAGAATGAATGAACTTAATTAAAATCAAGCGTAGATCACAATGAACATGACAAGACAAAAATAAACGAATTTGACACACAAAATCACACACCACCCCTAGGGTACACCTCACTGTTGCCTTGCCTCGAAAGGTGATCGTCGAGTAGAGGATGTCTTAGTAAGTCCTCATGATCCGGGAACCTGGCATGAGGGTAGCTTCTAAGGTGTCTTCCCATTGCTCCGGTGATCACCATGTCCCGAACATCGAATTGACCCGAACACCTCCAACGGTGGTGCTACCTACCTCTCAATGGTGGGATGGCACTACTTTAAAGGACATCTACACATACGAATTCCTTAGGGTAGGTAGGTTCTCAAGGATACTTGCTCTCTTCAAAAACAAAACAAATCAAAATCTTTTCACACCGACACATTTCAAAAGCTTTCAAAGCAATTTTTTCAAACACTCTGACATACGAGTCGAACTGAAATTTTTCAAAGAAACTTTTTAAACCCACATTGAAAAGCAAGCAAACATTTTTGAAAACACAAATGAGCAAGTATCTAAGAGCCCATGGATAACCATGGATAGAAAGGGTGCTAACACCTTCCCTTTCTATAACCTACCTCCCGAACCGAGAGCAATCTCTTTAAGGAATTTTTCTGTGCTTTTGTCCTTTCCAATTGGAGAAAATAAAAGACGGTGGCGACTCTTGCTTCCGCGACATTTCGCGAACCAACGTTAAACAGTCAGTTCCAGATCCACCGATCACAGAACTGGCGACTCTGCTGGGGATCTTAACTTAAAGTGAGGTGTACCTTAGGGCTAGTTCATAACTGCGTTTTCAATTGTATTGATTTGTGTGCTTTACTATTGTGGGTTGCATCGGAGTTACATAGATCCTAACCCGGATCTGGGGATACCCTGTTAGGTAGCATAAGCTGTGAGGGACCTGTCCGGCGTAGACCGACACGGGTGAAGCAGTGGCTACGTTGGTGTGGCACCTTGGTCTGTACCGATATCCCCTGTGTCGCAACGAGGAGAATATGGGTCTTCTAAGGAGTCATTAAGCACCAACAACCTTAGAACCTTAATTGACACAACTTGGCCTTTAGAACAGTAGCAGTATGCTACGCCCATTGAGACTAAACTCTCGTGATGGTTCTGGCCGCAAGAAAAGATTGCGATGCTGGAGTTATGACCGATTGAGGGTAGTCAATGATATTGGGATCCTCTAAGAACCCGGTTACTTTTGATTAGGATAGGTATGAACCAACAAACTGAAAGAGGGTAGTACCTAGACCTCATGCTGGCCTAAACTTTAGGGGCTTGCCTTGTGTGACTTGTGTGCCTTACCATGTTTGCCTTTGTATCTGTATGTGGTGTGCTTTATCATAACATCATAGCATCATGAGCATTGCATGCATCCTGCATAAGGACTGACTATTTCAAAGACAAGAAGGTTTCACCTTTGCTCTGTTTTGTAGGACATTATGATGCCTGTGCGAAGGAATACTATCCGGTTCAACTTTGTTCGTTCACCTGAGTTGCTTGATGAGTTGGTTAGCAGAATTCCAAATACCACTTCCTTCATCCAGAGGCATGGTTCTCTTCTCAGTTTAGTCACTGCAAAGTGGGATCAACAGTTGATAAGTGTTCTGACCCAGTTCTATGACCCTCTGTACCAGTGCTTCACCTTTCAAGACTTCCAGCTGGTCCCTACCCTGGAAGAGTTCTCTGATTTGCTTGGTATCCCTATCTTGGATCAGACCCCCTTTACTGGTTGGGAAAAGACCCTCAGGCTTGAGGACGTTGCTGCAGCTCTTCCTTTGACCCATCAAGAGGTAACAGACAATTGGGTAACTAGAAGCGGAGTTAAGGGTTTCTTGGCCAAGTTTCTGATTGGTAAAGCTAACAATTTCTGGAATGACCTGGACTTTAGGGCATATGAAGACATCTTGGCTCTCCTAATCTATGGGTTATCCTGTTTCCTAATCCTGACAACTTCATCAATGTCACTGCCATAAGGATCTTTATGTCTCAGAATCCTGTGCCCACTCTCTTGGGTGACATCTTGCAACAACTTCATGCCCGTACTACCCGAAGACGGGGAACCCTATGGTGTTGTATCCCTTTGTTGGTGAGGTGGTTTATTTCGCACCTCCCTAAGTTCATACTGAAGAACCAAGAAGGAAGAGGTTGGGCTCACAGGTTAATGTCTCTCACCGATAAAGACATCATTTGGACTTGCAGAGGGTTGGATGAGGTAGCTATTATTGATCGATGCGGGGAATACCCTAATGTTCCTCTGATTGGTACTCAAGGAGGGATCTCTTATAATCCATGTCTAGCGCTCCGTCAGTTTGGAAGAGCAAGAAGAGCGGGTCCCCATGAGATGTTGGTGCCTCACATCAGTTTCGAGTTTCAGGTGGATAGTGACGAGCTACGTCGTAGGTTCATCAAGGCTTGGGACAAAGTTCATAAAGCTGACCCACAAGAGCTAGGGCCAAAGACTTCTTTACCTATGGAAGCCTACTACAAATGGGTTCGCATCCGTGCTCAGAAGTTAGGTATGCCGTATGAAGCTGTCAGACCTGTCATTCTTGAGTGTCCTGATAAGGATGGTGTTCCTCCAACTGTCCTTCCTCCTCAGATACCTACTGATTATGAGACATTGAAGAGATCTTGGTCGCAACTGCAAGAAGAACGGGATTCTTACCGGGAAAAGTTCAACGAGCAGGAATCAAAGATCCAGAAGTTGACAAAGCAGTTGGAGAATGAGAGAGCTCTGAATGCCTACATCCGTACTGAGAAGAGGAGACCATGGGATCAATAAGGAGCCCCAGATGTGCTTTTACAGTTTTATTTCCTTTCCAGTATTTCCTTTCATGTAACGCCTAAGGGCAACTTGTTGAATAATTTCAGTTGCAAAGTTGAATCTAATGAAGTGTGTTCTTTTTTGGTTTACAAAGTTGATTCCCGATTGTCTTTGAAAACATAAATCATACGCATTTCATACATCATGTGCATAGCAGGTTTTTCCCCTTTTCAGGTTGCTTACAGTTCTTCGCTGTTTATTTCAGCATCATGAATCCCGAATCTGCATCAACTGAGACATCAATCAAGGCTCTTCAGGCGCAGAATGCGCAATTTCAAGAACTAATCAAGGGTCTGGCTAAAGGCCAAGAAGAATTTAAGACTATGCTCCTGAAGAAGGAGAAGAAGAAGAAGAGAAGAACCGTCCTGTTCAACTCGGGCCGAAGGTTTGGCAATACTCTGCAGCATGAAGAGGCTGGTTCTTCTGTTGGCAAGAGTCCTTCTCAGGCAGAAGTAAAGGTTCCTAGTCCGGTCGTCTCCGACAACGAGACAGATTTTGATGAAGAGCAGTACCCTCCTGCAGATGACAGATATAAGCAACTGGAGGACAGGTTGAAGGCTATGGAGATTCAGCAGGTACCTGGGCTAGATTTCGGAGATCTGGGTTTGTCGACTGGTGTGATCATCCCCCACAAATTCAAAGCACCATCCTTCTCCAAATATGATGGGGCATCTTGTCCCAAGCTGCATTTAAGGTCCTATGTTCGGAAAATTCAGCCGTACTCTGCGGATAAGAATTTATGGATCCACTTCTTCCAGGAGAGTCTTTCAGGGACTCATCTCGAATGGTTCTATCAGCTGGATGGGACCAAGGTTTGTAACTGGGAGGAGTTGGCTACTGCTTTCTATAAGCAGTATCAATATAATGCCGACCTTGCCCCCACACGTACCCAACTCCAGGGTATGGCGTTAGGTGCAAGCGATGGTTTTAAGGAGTACGCTCAGAAGTGGAGAGACCTGGCTGGCAGGGTGCAGCCACCATTGACTGATCGGGAGTTGGTTGACATGTTCTTGGGGACCCTATTTGGGCCATTTTTCAACCATCTCATTGGAAATTCTTCTGCCGGGTTCACTGATTTGATCTTGACTGGAGAGAGGATTGAAGCTGGGCTGAAGTCTGGAAAGATTGCAAAGGGTGCATCATCTAGTTCGGAAAAGAAACCATTTAAGAAGGAGTCTAGTGCCGTGTATGGTTCTAGGAAATCAGAGAGACCTGAGCACCGCCAATCTGTCAGCGCGGTAATGATTGCTAAGCCTGCTGCCGCTCCTCGGCCAAATAATCCTCAAAGGGCTGAAAGACCCCGGAGAGAGTTTACCCGGTTAAGCATGACCCTATCACAGATCCTGCCACAGTTGCTATCCACTAACTTAGTGACTGTCAGGGAGGCTCCAAGGTTCCCAAATACAACATCTCCCAAGTACAACCCGAACGCTCGTTGTGCTTACCATTCAGATAGCCCGGGGCACTCTACCGATGACTGTTGGGCACTAAAGAACAAGCTGCAGGAACTCATTGACGCTAAGGAGGTACAGTTTGAGGCATCTGACAAGCCTAATGTGGTGACAGCTCCCCTGCCTTCTCATGGAGTTAATGCTATTGGGGATGAAGAGGAAGTTGATGAAGCTGAGTTTGATAGCTGGATCTACCCGGCAACTGACGAAGGACTTAACAATTGGAGCGCAAAGGACAATCTCCCTGTTTCTTTTGTTACTAAGTAATGAATTCCTATGTTTTGTTATTTTGTAATAAACAATGATAAACTCTATGGCCCGGTGTCTTACCCGAGGCACCGTGGTTCTATTTGTGAGGGCATACAAACTGTCATTTTATACATCATGAATGAAAATCTTGGACGTTTTTCGCATTGCAAATATTGTGTTCCTTTTCTGTCTTTCTTTTCCTTTACATAATTTTCAAAACAGCTGTATTTACACACACACTCACTCATACAGGTTCCAATCCACTCTGGATCTCACTGATAACAACTCTGCTACTGCCAATTATGACTTCGAAAATCCGATCAACTTAGCCGAAGACGAAGGTGAAGATGATTGCGAAGTGCCTGGCGAGCTTGCAAGACTGTTGCTTCAGGAAGAGAGGGCAATTCAACCCCATGAAGAGCCAGTGGAAACCATAAACTTGGGTACTGAGGTAGACAGAAAAGAGGTAAAGATTGGTGCCAACCTAGAGCTCAGCGTGAAGCAACGGTTAACCAAGATGTTACATGATTATATGGAGATCTTTGCCTGGTCCTACGAAGACATGCCCGGGTTGGATACCGATATTGTCGTCCATCACTTGCCGACTAAGGAAGACTGCCCTCCAGTCAAGCAAAAGGTCCGTCGGATGCGCCCAGAGATGTCCGAGAAGATTAAAGCCGAGGTCATGAAACAGTTTGATGCCGGGTTCCTTGCAGTGACTTCTTACCCTCAGTGGGTTGCTAATGTGGTGCCAGTACCTAAAAAGGACGGTAAGGTCAGAATGTGTGTCGATTACAGGGATCTGAACAGGGCCAGCCCCAAGGATGACTTCCCCTTACCTCACATTGATGTCCTTGTTGATAATACAACTCAGCACAAAGTGTTCTCTTTCATGGATGGCTTTTCAGGCTACAATCAGATCAAGATGGCACCTGAAGACATGGAAAAGACTACATTTGTTACTCAGTGGGGCACCTTCTGTTACAAGGTCATGCCGTTCGGGTTGAAGAACGTTGGGGCAACCTACCAACGTGCCATGGTTGCCTTATTTCATGACATGATCCATCACGAGATAGAGGTGTATGTGGACGACATGATCGCTAGGTCCCAGACTGAGGAAGAGCATCTAGATCATCTGCAGAAGTTGTTTGACCGGTTGAAACTGTACAAGCTGAGATTGAACCCGAACAAGTGCACCTTCGGGGTAAGATCTGGGAAGTTGCTAGGCTTCGTGGTCAGTGATAAAGGTATTCAAGTGGACCCTTCTAAGGTCAAAGCTATTCAAGAGATGCCAGTTCCTAGGACAGAGAAGGAGGTCAGAGGTTTTTTAGGACGCCTGAATTACATTGCTCGCTTCATCTCACACCTGACTGCTACTTGTGAGCCAATCTTCAAGTTGCTGAAGAAAGATCAGGTAGTACGTTGGAACGATGAATGTCAGGCTGCTTTTGACAAAATCAAAGAGTATCTCCAAGAGCCACCTATCCTTATGCCACCGGTTGAAGGGAGACCTCTGATACTATACCTGACAGTGTTGGACAACTCAATGGGGTGTGTGCTGGGGCAGCATGACGAGTCTGGCCGAAAAGAGCATGCCATTTATTACCTTAGCAAAAAGTTTACCGACTGTGAGACCCGATACTCACTGCTTGAGAAAACTTGCTGCGCTTTGGTATGGGCTGCTCGCCGGCTGAGACAGTATATGCTGACTCACACTACCTTGTTGATCTCAAAAATGGATCCTATAAAGTACATATTCGAAAATCCTGCTCTGTCGGGGAGAATTGCAAGATGGCAAATGATCTTGACGGAATACGACATTCAATATACAACCCAGAAAGCTATCAAGGGGAGCGTATTGGCAGACCACTTAGCTCATCAAGCTGTAGATGATTATCAATCAATGAACTTCGAGTTTCCGGATGAAAGCATCATGATAGTAACTGATTGTGAAGTACCTGGACCGGATGAAGGACCTGAGCCAGGATCCCGATGGTCTATGCACTTTGACGGAGCCTCCAATGCTTTGGGAAACGGTATCGGCGCCATAATCATATCTCCACAAGGTACTCATACTCCACTCACTGCCCGGCTATGTTTCAACTGCACCAACAACATGGCGGAGTATGAGGCGTGTATCATGGGTCTTCAAGCTGCGATCGACCTAAGGATCAAATTTCTAAGTGTCTTCGGAGATTCCGCTCTTATGATCAATCAGATCAAAGGAGAGTGGGATACGAAACATCCAAACCTGATTCCTTACAGGGAATGTGTGTTGACCCTGATTCCCCACTTTACAGAGATAACCTTTGAACACTTTCCAAGAGAAGAGAATCAGTTAGCGGACGCGTTAGCTACAATGTCTTCAATGTTCAAGGTCAAATGGGATAATGAGGCTCCCCGGATCATCATCTGGAAACTGGACGAACCGGCATACTGTTGTGATCTCGAAACTGAATTGGTAACTGAGAAGCCTTGGTACCACGAAGTGAAGAGATATCTGGAAACTCAGGAATACCCTGAAGGTGCATCCGTCAATGATAAGAAATTCCTGAGGAGGTTTGCAGCAAAGTTCTTCCTTAGCAACGGCATATTGTACAAGCGAAACCATGATTCAACCTTACTGCGTTGTGTGGATAAGACCGAAGCAGAAAGGATCATGGAAGAGCTACATGAAGGGACCTTTGGTACACATTCCAGTGGACACACTATGGCTAAGAAAATCCTACGGGCAGGATATTACTGGTCCACAATGGAAGCTGACTGTTACCAACACTCCAGGACATGCCACAAGTGCCAGATCTATGCAGATAAGGTGCATGTTCCTCCGGTTCCCCTGAATGTTCTGACTGCGCCTTGGCCGTTTGCAATGTGGGGCATAGACATGATCGGCGAGATAAAACCTACAGCATCTAACGGACATCGCTTCATCCTAGTAGCGATTGATTATTTTACAAAGTGGGTTGAGGCAGCATCCTATGCTACAGTAACCAAGACTGTTGTGGCACGGTTCATTCGGCACAACCTGATCTGTCGATACGGCGTCCCAGAGCGAATTATTACAGACAACGGTACCAATTTGAACAATAAGATGATCGCTGAGCTCTGCGAACAGTTCAAGATACAGCACCACAATTCTTCTCCGTACAGACCGAAGATGAATGGGGCTGTAGAAGCAGCAAATAAGAACATCAAGAAAATCGTGCAGAAAATGACAGTGACTTACAAAGATTGGCACGAGATGTTACCGTTCGCTCTGCATGGGTACCGTACCTCAGCTAGAACGTCAACCGGGGCAACGCCTTTCTCTCTGGTTTATGGCATGGAGGCAGTCTTGCCGATCGAAGTGCAAATACCCTCTCTCCGGATAATGAAGGATGCAAGTCTGAACGAAGATGATTGGATCCAGACACGACTTGATCAACTCAACCTCATTAACGAAAAGAGACTCGCTGCTATCTATCATGGTCAGACGTATCAGAAACGGATGATCAGGGCATTTAACAAAAAGGTCAGACCACAGGAGTATCAAGTTGGGGATCTGGTAATCAAGAGAATCATCCTTCCTCAGAGTGATCCAAGGGGCAAATGGACCCCTACGTACGAAGGGCCATTTGTGGTTAAGCATGTGTTCTCAGGAGGAGCCATGATATTGACCAATATGGATGGTGACGACCTTCCTCACCCCGCCAATGCAGACATAGTTAAAAAATACTACGCATGAAAAAAGACCCGCTAGGCTGACATGCCTAGGCAAAAATTAGGGCTTCCCGTCGAACCAAAAGGGTTCGGGCAAAATGAAGGGATGAAAATGAAAAAATCTGTACACCCGGCAAGTCGAAAACCTGAAAAGGCGGCTTGGGCAAAAATGGGTATCCCGGTGGACTGAAAACCCGAAAGGGCGGTCCAGGCAAAAATTAGGGATAAAAGCGTAATACTATGTCTCATTGGATCACTTTGCATCCAGAATCCGGTATCTACATCAAGTCCAGACGGCATCGATCAGTCAGCTCCACCTTCAACCAAGGTCATCAAGTGATGAGACGCTCGGAATTATAAAGGCAATAGCAGAGTTGAAACCCAGTGGGATCATTCACTTCACACAGCTGTTTTATTTTGTACAAAACTTGTATAAAACTCTTTTGTTCGGCGGCGTTCTCTTACTAGGACGTCAGCCTCTTGTATACAAAACGCCTATTCATAGGCCATTCAAAATCAATACAAATATATTTTCAGTTAAACGTGCCAAGTGTTTTTCTTTTTCTGTTTTGTTTTACGAAGAACGTCCAAGGTTCAATTTGTGATATATGCATTGACAATAATTTGCTAACTCATAAATATTTGCATACGAAACAAAGGAATTAATTGCAGGTGACACTAGAAACAAGGGCAATAAAGAGTTGTCTGAGCAGTCTAATTGTTCTATCCTCCAAGGTACCAAGATAGGTTCAGCTAAAGAACACAACCAAGTACATCTTAATTCCCCAGAGAGTGGTTCAGCAAAACAGTACATTCCTCTCCAAGCTATTATCAGATTATCAAGGAAATTGAGTATCCTCCCGTAGATCTCAACCTCCCCAGCAGTAGCATATATTCTTAACAAGTATCCCCGGCAGTCTTGGCCTAAAGATTGTTCCCCGGCGGCATAACATTCGAAGGAATCACCTTCCCTGCAGTTCAAACCTCCCCAGAAGAGTCCAAACCAGTTTCCCCAGGAAGGTTGCAATTCATATCCCCAAGCAATAAGCTTATCCCCAGTAGATTCTGGAAGCTTACCCCCTCGCAGAGTACGAACGCGTCGTCCAGCTTGGTTTAAAAGTTATTTCCTTAACAGGATATAACTGGGTTATCCTCAGCCAAAAGCCCCGGAAAGAACGTCGTCGACAAAGTCTTCCTATCTCCAGCGAAGTCCATTCACACTTCCAATACAACAAGACATCCTCAGCAAGTCATTATCTACACTCAGCAAAGCATCTCCCCACAGAGTATTGCTTCCCAGCATGGTCGCTAGAGTACTTTTCTCCCCGCAGAATCTTCCAAGTTTATTCCGCAACGGAGTCATCTTCTCCTACCGGTATACTTGCAACTATCATCCCCAGCGGAAGCAATACCTATTCTTCAACGTCAGCCCAGGATATGACTTCCCGGCACCCGTCAAGGATCTACTTTCCTAGACGAAAACATACATAAAACATCACATACATCATTATAGCATGCATAGACGCATCATATCATACAAATCTCATTTATGTTGAGAACATCATTGCTTGATCCATATCATGCATTGCATATGACTGGCCTTTACCTTTCAGGAAAGATGCAGTTAAATTCTCAAAACATATTTTAAGGCCTTCTCTAGTTCAGCTAAATCGACCCCCAACAGATTTTTCTGATAAAGACTCAGCAGAAGTGATGGTCCCCTCTCCGACGGTGTGTGAGGTGGTAATTCCTTTTTCAGATGTTTCCCTCTCCGACGATGAGTGTGAGGTGATAGTCTCTTATGGTCCCCTCTCCGACAAGTGCGTGAGGTGGTAATTCCTTCTTCAGATGTTTCCCTCTCCGACGATGAGTGTGAGGTGATAGTCTCTTATGGTCCCCTCTCCGACAAGTGCGTGAGGTGGTAATTCCTTTTTCAGATGTTTCCCTCTCCGACGATGAGTGTGAGGTGATAGTCTCTTATGGTCCCCTCTCCGACAAGTGCGTGAGGTGGTAATTCCTTCTTCATATGTTTCCCTCTCCGACGATGAGTGTGAGGTGATAGTCTCCTATGGTTCCCTCTCCGACGGTGTGTGAGGTAGTAAGTCCTTTTCAGATGTTTCCCTCTCCGACGATGAGTGTGAGGTGATAGTCTCCTATGGTTCCCTCTCCGACGGTGAGTGAGGTGACAATTCCTTTTCCTATGATTCCCTCTCCGACGGCGAGTGAGGTGATTCCCTTTCAGATTATAATGGCCTATGGTTCTCTTCCCGATACTGCAAAGATGGTAGTTCCCACCAAGATTTTCTCAACGAGCGTTGTTGAAGATAAAATCACCCAAGGTTCTCTTATCATTCATGCTAAAGCAGTAACCATACCTGGTTCATTCATCATCTTTTGAAGCTCCAGATCCAGCTCCTGTAACCAGTCAGGACATATCTATGCCAAGCATCTAAAATCAGCTCCTGCAACGTGTCAGGTACTCATTTTTCTTTTGCAGGTATACAGGTTCTCGCTAAGGAATCTCCTACGCGATCGACATCCAGATGGCATCTATAAGCCCATCATCCTATCCCGCAATCTCCAAATGGCATCTATAAGCCCATTCCATCATCACACTACTATGTGAGCGCAAATTTCTGGGCACTCTAGTGTCCAATCATCTTCTACCCTCGGATTACGAAAGGCACGTCAGCCAATCTTCATCCTCAGGTCTAAGAAGATTGAACAGAGGCAACTGTTGTACCCCAAAATTTGCCCTCCCATATTCTTCAAGAAATTGCCAAGCCAAGTCACAAAATTCCCCAAGGGTTGCTCAGTGCAAAAGTCTCCTACACAATCAAAACTAGGGTTTGTATTCTGATCAAGAAAAGGAAGTTTTCAAAAGCCCAATCAAGTATCATATGCCTACAAAGATGGTCAAGCATCCTCATATCAAGTTTCAAGACATTCAGCTCAAAATTGCACAGTCAAAACCCTAGATTGCACTACAGTCAACTGTAGGGGCAAAATGGTCATTTGACAGTCAAAAGTTCAAATTTTTGGTCAACATATCATTTTGAAGCTACAAACATCATTTGATCAATGCTTGATCATGATTCTCAAAGTTTGGCTCAGAAATAATCAGAGATGCAAAAGTTACTATATTTGGACAGTTGAAAAAGTCAACTGAAATTGACCAGGGCATAACTTTCACATGGATTATCAGAAAAATCCCATCCAAAGCTCATTTTGAAGAGAAAGACATTTCCTACAACTCATCTTCATACTTCAAGTCCAAGAAATGCTCTCACAAAAAGTTATCAATTTCAACATTATAGGTCATTTTCAAAAGTCAACAAAAAGGGACTTTAAGTCAAAGACCATAACTTGAGATTGGTAAATCAAAATGACATGGGACCAAAGGCATTGGTTAGAGGACTCAAAGACCTTTCCAAAATGTCCAAAAACATGAGAAAAGCTTAAAAATTGAGCAAGTTATGCCTTGTGGAAGTTGGGAAATTTTTGGATATTTTGAAAAGCCAACATTACTTCAAATGACCTAAAAATGCTAATGGGCCCATTTTTCTTCCATGATTCATCATTCCAAGCATATGCACGACCATTTGGCCCAAAGGGAAGTATTTTCTCATATTTTATTTATTTATTTGGATTTTTATTTATATTAATTCAATTAAATCAATTAAATATATGAAAAATGTTTAAATTAACTAAACCAATCTTTTTATACATGTTTTAAGGTCAATATTTCGCGTAAATGCAAACTAGGAAAGATTTGGAGCTAATTGATCATAATTGATACAAAAACCATGTGGAAAAGATATGAAAAGATCTTGGAAAATCAAATATGCAAAATCATCAATGCCATGGATTTTATTCAGTTTTGTTGACCTAATAGCTTCACTACAAAGCCAGGAACACAAACCTAATCGTGCTAGACAAAAAGCTGCGCAGAAAACCATTGAACAAACTTGAAATTTTGGTGAAAAAAATCAAAACTGAAATCATCATTCCAAGGCGATTCAAAGCCTAATATTGGTTTCAATAGCTTGCCAAGGTTGTCCTGAATACATTCCAATCCCAAACATCCATCAACACGCCCAGAATTGGTACCACGGATTCAAACAGTTTCAAGAAAAATGCATAATCGTATTTCATGTTTCAAGCATCTCCATTGTTTTTTTTATGCATTCATACTAATAAACATGTTCTGAAGCTAACCATGTCGTCTAATTTTGTTTTCGTGCCATGTATGGATGTTTGCCATTGATGCTTTTCTAGGGTTTCTGAACCTTCAAATTAGGGGTTTTCAGGTGCTGTAAAATTAGACCTCCTCAATACCATGGTTGGATTCAGCGCATAGAGACGAAGAAGAATCACTTATCGCGCCTAATTTATGAATGTTATAGGTCTATTCGCTATTTTCTGTTAGCTAGCCTAAGGGGACGCGTACAAAACTGTTGCCTAATGCTTTATGTTACAGGGACGATGAAGAGGATGATGCGTTGGCAAAGCATGATTCGTTGGTTTAAAAATTCGCGCGTTTTCCAGCACTAACGTGTTGTTTCTTTTATTATATTTGTTATATGTTTAATTAACGAATGCGTGTAGTGGCTCAGTTGGCAAGGTGTGGTGTTGGTAACCCCCATGACCTGGGTTCAAGTCCCAGGTCTGAATAATTTCAATATTGTTTTTCTATACTAATTCCTATGCAGCGTCAGTATTGAGGATGCATCATATGCCTCAAAATCCAAAGGTCCACGCGTCCAAGGGATGTAGATCAAGGGCTCAGAATTGAAGAGTACCATGAGGACTAGTCAACACGCGCATACGTGGCCTGGAAAAGTCAAACAATCTCAAGTTTAATGGGCCAGAATTTCACACTAAGACCTCCACTTTGGGGCCTGAACCCCCCCTAGTTTGCTTTCTCTATATTTTCTTATTTTTTATTTTTAATTGTTATTTTATCTTCTTTGTTTGTTTAAATTAATTATTATTTTTTACCAAATATAAAAACTTCATAAAAAATCAGAAAAAGATAAAAATGCAATAAATAATTTTATTTCAACATTTTCTTGTAAATAAATTGTAAATAAATTTAGTAAAATAGGTTTTAATTTTAATTCCTTTTAATAACCAAAAATCCAAAAAATATAGAATTAGGTTTAATAACTTTTTATTCCTTTTTAATTTTCCCTTTTTTTATAATAATAATATTACTTATTTTATTTTCATAATTAAATTGTACATAAATTAATTTAGGTTTAAATTAGGTTAAAACTTAATATTTTCACAATAAATTTAAAAGCCATTAGAATTAGGGTTTGCCTTTTAATTTAATTTTCAATTAATTCTCTTTTTCTTTAAATCTTAAAAACACAAAAACATCAAAAACATGTTCTTTTAATTTTAACTTTAATTCCTTATTAATTTCAATTTTTGCAAAAGGGTCCAACGCCCATATTTTTAATTATTTAATTTCGCGTATTTATTTTTATTGTGCTTAAATAATCATGTACCTCTCCCAAAGCCTTGTAACATTTAACTTTTCGCACTTTTATTTGCTTTCTTTATTTTCCGTCAAATCGGGTCCGGTTTGATTTTGGCGATGTGGACCCGCGCCATTTGTAATAGCCTTAGATTTACTTTCCCGCAAATATTAACTGTTAAATAAGCATGCAAGAATGAATGAACTTAATTAAAATCAAGCGTAGATCACAATGAACATGACAAGACAAAAATAAACGAATTTGACACACAAAATCACACACCACCCCTAGGGTACACCTCACTGTTGCCTTGCCTCGAAAGGTGATCGTCGAGTAGAGGATGTCTTAGTAAGTCCTCATGATCCGGGAACCTGGCATGAGGGTAGCTTCTAAGGTGTCTTCCCATTGCTCCGGTGATCACCATGTCCCGAACATCGAATTGACCCGAACACCTCCAACGGTGGTGCTACCTACCTCTCAATGGTGGGATGGCACTACTTTAAAGGACATCTACACAGACGAATTCCTTAGGGTAGGTAGGTTCTCAAGGATACTTGCTCTCTTCAAAAACAAAACAAATCAAAATCTTTTCACACCGACACATTTCAAAAGCTTTCAAAGCAATTTTTTCAAACACTCTGACGTACGAGTCGAACTGAAATTTTTCAAAGAAACTTTTTAAACCCACATTGAAAAGCAAGCAAACATTTTTGAAAACACAAATGAGCAAGTATCTAAGAGCCCATGGATAACCATGGATAGAAAGGGTGCTAACACCTTCCCTTTCTATAACCTACCTCCCGAACCGAGAGCAATCTCTTTAAGGAATTTTTCTGTGCTTTTGTCCTTTCCAATTGGAGAAAATAAAAGACGGTGGCGACTCTTGCTTCCGCGACATTTCGCGAACCAGCGTTAAACAGTCAGTTCCAGATCCACCGATCACAGTAGGCAAGTGATGGACCACAATATCGGTATCCAACCCGGACATGTCTTCGTAGGACCAGGCAAAGATCTCCATATAATCATGCAGCATCTTAGTCAACCGTTGCTTCACGCTGAGCTCTAGGTTGGCACCAATCTTTACCTCTTTCCTGTCTGCTTCAGTACCCAAGTTTATTGTTTCCACTGGCTCTTCGTGTGGTTGAATTGCCCTCTCTTCCTGAAGTAACAGTCTTGCAAGCTCGCCAGGCACTTCGCAATCATCTTCACCTTCGTCTTCGGCTACGTTGATCGGATTTTCGAAGTCATAACTGGCAGTAGCAGAGTCGTTACCAGTGAGATCCAGAGTGGATTGAAACCTGTATGAGTGAGTGTGTGTAAATACAGCTGTTTTGAAATATATAAAGGAAGGAAAGACAGAAAAGGAGCATAAGATTTGAAATGCGAGAAAACTTCCAAGATTTTCATTTATGATATATGAAATGAAAATTTATATGCCCTCACAAATGAAACCACGGTGCCTCGGGTAAGACACCGGGCCATAGAGTTCAATTTATTGTTTATTACAAATAACAAAACAAAGAAGTTTATTACTGCGTAACAAAAGTAACAGGAGTATGGTCTTTGGCAATCCAATTGGTCAATCCGCCTTCAGTCGTCGGGTAGATCCAGCTATTGAATTCTGCTTCATCCACTTTATTATCCTCCCCAACAGCATTCACTCCTGGATTGGTAATGAGCACAGGAGGTCTTCTGATCTTGGCCTTCCGCATAGCTTTCTGACCCTCTGCAGTAAAACCCAATCCAAATTTGTCAGTTTTCTGTGTAAAGTCGGGAAGCCTGCCCCAGTTAGCACATTCACCTTTCTGAACCACAGCCCGGGCATCCCTTAGGGAAGCCATTTTCAAAGGAACATCCTCTTCGACTGTTGTTTCTGCTGCTGCTGAAATTGGAAGTACCTCTTTGAAATGCTGAAAGGGGGTTTCAATAAACTCCCCGTCCATCTCAATATATCTGAAGGAATTCAAATGGCTCACCATATACTCCTCCTCTCCCTGCATAGTGACGATCTTCCCTCTGACGGGGTATTTCAGCTTCTGGTGCAAGGTAGAGGTCACTGCCCCAGCTTTATGGATCCAAGGTTGACCCAGTAGACAAGAATACGATGGACGGATATCCATCACATAGAAAGTGGAGTCAAATACCTGAGAGCCCACACGAATAGGAATGTCAACCTCTCCATGGACCATCCTCTTGGAACCGTCAAAGGCTCTGACGATAATATTGCTAGGTTTCAGTTCCAGGCCTTCACAATCCAAACGATCCAAGGCCTTCTTGGGTAGCACATTTAGGGAAGAACCAGTGTCCACCAACATGTGCGCCAGAGTAGTGCCCCTGCATTCAATAGAGACATGCAGAGCATCATTGTGGTCTCTTCCCTTGGCAGTAAGGTCAACATCTGAGAAACCCAAACCATTGTCCGCTGTCAGATTTGCTACGCAATCAGTGAACTGAACTGCAGATGTCTCCTGTGGCACATGGGCCGTCTTGATAAATGAAATTAAGGCCTTAGCATGGGCCTCTGAACACAGTAGCAAGGAGAGCATAGAGATCTTGGAGGGCGTGTGCCCCAGCTGTTCCATAACATTAAAGTCACTCTTCTTTATTATTTTTAGAATCTCCTCCACCTCTTGTTGGGAGGCCTCAGCATTTATAGGTATTGGTGCCTCCATCCGGGCAGGCTCATCTTCCATCCCTTTGCCCCGAGCATTGGATGACTCGGTAGCAGGGGAAACAACTTGATCGGAGACAGGAACAGGTACACTTGTAGGTGTTATAAGGAGGGGTCTTCGAGTAGCGGGCGGTGCAATGTCAGGCGAGAAGAGCCTGCCACTGCGGGTAACTTTGGCTGGACCAGTGATATCGCAGATACTGGCGCCAGTGTTGAACTCTTGTTTGATTCCATTCACATACACATCTTCCCCATAGTGCCAGGGGACAGCTTTATCAGATACGTAGGGGAGAGGCCCCGAAACAGTAATAATAACAGGTGCGACAGTCATGATTTGGACGGGCTTCTTCGGGAGAGCCTTGATTGGATTATTGAAGATTGTGACCACAGAAACTTCTTCTACCGGAACCAACTAAACAACAGACTTCTTAAACAGAATCTCCTTGTTGTCCATTAGGCTTTGGATGCCCAACTTCAGCAAAGGACAACCAGAGAGAGAAACAGCACAGAACAGGCAACCCTCACTGCAGCCCGGAAATAAACCGTCCAGCAGTAGGTTCCTCTTGACAGTCTTCAAAGGAGTAGCTACATCATCCACCAAAACAGCGTATACATCTTCATCAACCGCATTTACTCCATGCTGGGGCATAGGAGCAGTCACCACATTCGGCCTCTCAGGCGCTTCAAACTGTATCTCTTTTGCGTCAATAAGGTCTTGCACCTTATTCCTTAATGCCCAACAGTCATCAGTGGAATGCCCCGGGCTATCGGAGTGATAAGCACAGAGGGCATTTGGGTTGTATTTGGGGGAGGCAGTGTTTACAACTTTGGGGGCCTCTCTGACAGTCACTAGGTTGGTGGATAGCAACTGTGGCAAGATCTGCGACAAAGTCATGCTCAGACGGGTAAACTCTCTCCGGGGTCTTTCAGCCCTTTGAGGATTGGTTTGCCGAGGAGCGGCAGCAGGCTTAGCAATCATTACCGCACTGACAGATTGGCGGTGCTCAGATTTCTCTTGTTTCCTGGAGCCATATACAGCACTGGCCTCCTTCTTGAAGGGTTTGTTCTCAGAACTAGACGATGCACCCTTCGGAATCTTACCAGACTTCAACCCAGCCTCAATTCTCTCTCCAGTCAGAATAAGATCAGTGAACCCTGCAGACGAATTCCCGATAAGATGGTTGAAAAATGGCCCAGATAGGGTCCCCAAGAACATGTCTACCAATTCCCGATCAGTCAACGGAGGCTGCACCCTGCCAGCCAGATCCCTCCACTTCTGAGCGTACTCTTTAAAACCTTCACTTGAACCTAACGACATACCCTGGAGTTGGGTACGCGTAGGGGTAAGGTCGGCATTATATTGATACTGCTTATAGAAAGCAGTAGCCAACTCCTCCCAGTTACGAACCTTGGTCCCATCCAGCTGATAGAACCATTCGAGATGAGTCCCTGAAAGACTCTCCTGGAAGAAGTGGATCCACAAGTTCTTGTCCACTGAGTACGGTTGAATCTTCCGCATGTAGGATCTGAGATGTAGCTTGGGACAAGATGCCCCGTCATATTTGGTGAAGGATGGTGCTTTGAACTTACGAGGAATGATCACACCAGTAGACAAACCCAAATCTCCGAAATCCAGCCCAGGCACTTGTTGGATCTCCATAGCATTCAGCCTGTCCTCCAACTGCTTGTATCTGTCTTCTGCAGGAGGATATTGTTCCTCATCAAAATCAGTCTCGTTGTCGGAGACTACCGGACTTGGACCTTGTTCCCCTTGGGGGGTACCCTTGCCTATAGAAGAACCAGCCTCTTCATTTTGCAGAGTGTTGCCAAACCTTCGGCCCGAGTTAAAAAGAACAGTTCTCCTCTTCTTCTTCTTCTCCTTCTTCAGAAGCAGAGCCTTCAGCTCTTCTTGGCCCTGAGCCAAACCCGTGATTAGTTCCTGAAATTGCGCATTCTGCGCCTGAAGAGCCTTGATGGATATCTCAGTTGATGATGAGTCAGGATTCATGATGCTGAAATAAACAGCGAAGAACGGTAAGCAACCTGAAAAGAAGAAAACCTGCTATGCACATGATGAATGATATGTGTTTATGTAATGCATTCAAGGGTTCGAAAGTTCAAATTTGTTGTAGACAAAAAAAAGAACACACGTTATCATTAAGGGAATAATTGTTCAGTACATCAAAGCCTCATGGGCAAAATACAAAAACAAATCAATCCCAAAAGACACTGCGCATCCTCTTTGGAGCTATGTAGGTGTTGAGATTCCTCTCCTCATGCAATAGGCGGGTGAGCTCCAAGACCTTCTTTTCACTAGCATGTAGACTGGTCTCAAGAGAATTCCGTTCTTCCTTAAGCTGTATCCAGTTCTTCTGCATCTCTTCCCAGGATGTGGGCATATCAGGATACTGAATGGTGTAGGACACTTCTCCTTCCAAGACTGGCTCTTTGATCACAGGGAGCATATGAGGATAAGGCATTACTAACTTCTGGGAGCGGGTGCGTACCCACTTGAGATAGGGTTCCAATGGGATGGAGTTCCTGTGCCCCAGTGTCTTACTGTCTATCCTACTTGGCATCCTCCAGGCTCTGATAAATCTCTGGCGAAGTCCTTGTGCATCGTTGTCGAAGTCAAAAACTATGTCAGGAATTAACATGTCATGAGGACCATCCCTCCGAGCATAACCAAACTGTCTCCAAGCCAAGCATGGGTTGTAAGTAATACCTCCTCTGATTCCAAGTAAAGGAACATTAGGATACTCCCCGCAACGATCAATGATAGTAACATCCTCTCTGGACCGAGGGCACCAATGTATATCTGCATGTGTAAGAGTCATCAACCGTTGTGACCATCTCAAACCCCGCTCGTTCTTCAAGACTGATTGTGGAAGGTGCGAAATAAACCACCTTCCCAGGAGAGGAGTGCAACACATAAGGACACCTCTCTTTCTCATGGTTCGAGTGTAACATGAGTGAAGGATGTCCCCCAGCAACGTAGGTATAGGATTCCTGGACATGAAGATCTGAACAGCATTGATATCTATAAGCTGATCTGGGTTAGGAAACAACACCAAACCATAGACAAGGAGGGCCACAACTTCTTCAAAAGCTTGTAAGTCAAGGGAGTTCCAACATTCATGGGCCTTTTCAAACAGAAACCTGGCTAAGAACCCTTTGATACCACTTCTAACCTCCCAATGTCCCTTGAGGTCAGATGACTGTAGGTGCAAGGCTTTAGCAATCTCTTCAAGCTTAGGTTCCTTCTCCGTACCGTTGTAGGGTAGTTGATCAAGGATGGGGATCTTCAGGAGCCGGGAGAACTCCTCCAATGTAGGTACCAGCTGATAATCCAAGAAGGTGAAACAGTGATGCAGCGGGTCAAAAAACTGGAACAGGACCTTTATCATGTCTTACTCAATGTTGGTGTTGACCAAGCTAATGAGTCTTCCATGTCTTTCACTGAATGAAGAGCTCTCGGGAATCCTGGATATAAGTTCCTTAAGCTGAGGAGGGATCCTTACAAGGCTAATTTGAATTGTCTTTCTGCGAACAGTTTCCATGTCCTACAAAACAAGAACAAAGGTGAAGATTCGAACCCCTGAAATGGTTAGTCAATGCATATGATGCTGGATGATGTCATGATGCTATGATTAAACACACCACAGATATTTACAAAGACAAACATGTAAGGCACACAAGGCACACAAGACAAGCCCTTAGGGTTTAAGGCCAGCATGGGGTCTGGGTAGTACCCTCTTGAAGTTGGTGGGTTCAACCTGTCCTATCAAAGTAACCGGGTTCTAAGGGTCCCAATATCACGGGATTGCTTTCATTGTTCATCGTTTCGATTTAGCCACTGAACTGGCGACCGAAATATTCCAGGAAAGTAATCCTCAATTGAGTGTAGTATCGAGTATCAACCAACCTCGGACTGCACCAAAGTCAGTTATCTCACTACCCTAAAGAGGCCAAGATAGTTCAATTAAGGTTCCTAAGGTCTGTTGATGCTTCACGATACCATGCGGAGGCCCCGTACTCTCCTTGACTGAACTCAAGGGTCACCGGTACACACCAAAGTGCCACATCAATGTAGCAGACTGTTTCAACCATGTCGGTATACCCCGCACAGTTCCCTCACAGCCTTGTTGCTACTTTCTAAGAAGGTATCCCCCAGATCCGGGTTAGGACCTATAGAACTCCCAAGCAACCCACAATTTAAAGCAAGCAAGTCAATACAATTGAAAACACAGTTATGAACTAAGCCCTAAGGTACACCTCACTTTAAGTTTAAGTCCCCAGCAGAGTCGCCAGTTCTGTGATCGGTGGCTCTGGAACTGACTGTTTAAAGCTGGTTCGCGAAATGTCGCGGAAGCAAGAGTCGCCACCGTCTTTTATTTTCTCCAAATGGAAAGGACAAAAGCACAGAAAAAATCCTTAAAGAGATTGCTCTCGGTTCGGGAGGTAGATTATAGAAAGGGAAGGTGTTAGCA
The DNA here is from genome assembly GCA_948472305.1 of Vicia faba. NCBI lineage: Eukaryota > Viridiplantae > Streptophyta > Magnoliopsida > Fabales > Fabaceae > Vicia > Vicia faba. Next base: position 1,014,246,164 of record OX451735.1, read on the forward strand.
CCCTTTCTATCCATGGTTATCCATGGGCTCTTAGATACTTGCTCAATGTGTTTTCAAAAATGGTTTGTTTGCTTTTCAACTATGGGTTTTAAAAAAGTTTCTTTGAAAATTTCAGTTCGACTCTTGTATCGGTCCTTAAGAGTGTTTGAAAAATTGCTTTCGAAAGCTTTTTGAAAAGGTGTCAGTGTGAAAAGTATTTTTGAATTTGTTTTGAGATTAGAGCAAGTATCTAGAGTCGTCTACCTACCCTAAGGAATTCGTCTGTGTAAGTGTCCTTTAAAGTAGTGCCATCCCACCATTGAGAGGTAGGTAGCACCACCGTTGGAGGTGTTCGGGTCAATTCGAGGTTCGGGACATGGTGATCACCAGAGCAATGGGAAGACACCTTAGAAGCTACCCTCATGCCAGGTTCCCGGATCATGAGGACTTACTAAGACATCCTCTACTCGACGATCACCTTTCGAGGCAAGGCAACAGTGAGGCGTACCCTAGGGGTGGTGTGTGATTTGTGTGTCAGATTCATTTATTTTTGTCTAGTTCATGTCAGGTGATCTACGCGTTTGTTTTTATTTTTGTCCATTCATTCTTGCATGCATTTATTTAACAGTTAAAAAGTGCGAGAAAGGTAAAGTTCTAAACTATTACAAAGGCGCGGGTCCACATCGCCAAAATTTCCAGGACCCGATTTGACAGAAAGTAAAGAATTAAAGGTAAAGTGCGGAAAATTAAGTTTACACGGCTTTGGGAGAATTACATAAATATTTAAAAGAAGGAAATAAATAAAATGTGCGAATATGAATTAAAATTGGAACCGAGGGCGTTGGACCCTTTTTTAATGAAATTAAATTAAATTATCAGATTAATTAAATTAAAATGAAAAAAGAAATTATTTTGGTATTTTTTGGATTTATGAATTTTTAATGAGAATTAAATGAAATTAACTAATTAACCCTAATTCTACAACTTTTATTTATTAAGAAAACATGTTAAAATTTAAACCTAAAATTAAATTAATTATTTACATGCAATTTGATTTATAAAAATAAATAATATTTAATTATTAGTGAAAAGAAAAAAAAAAGGATAAAAATTAATACAAACCCTAATTCTACAAATTTTAAGTTAATTAAGAAAATATTAAGATTTAAACCTAAATTAAAAACTAAAATCAATTAATGGTATTTATTTACAAAATATATTTTTAATTTTTATGGCCTTTCTGATTTTTTGTGTTTTTTATATTATTATGAAGATAATTAATTAAAGAATTAAATTAAAATAGAGAAAAGAAAAAAATATAAAAAGGATAAAAGAAACAAACTCTAGGGGGGTCTGTCCCCAATTGGAGGGTTTGTTAGCATTTTAGGCCCATTAAACCTTTGGCCTAGTTGACTTTTCTTGCCAGCGTGTGGGATGGTTGACTAGTGCACGTCATAGACCTCAGATCTTGGCCCTTGGATGGAGATTGTTGGACGTGTGGCACGTTTGCGTGGGGAGCATATGGTGGAGCCTTGGACCTTACACTACATGAGAATACATTTAAAGGAAAAATATAAGGAAAGGGAGGGGGACCTGGGATCGAACCCAGGTCCTGAAGATTACCAACCAAGTGCCTTGCCAGTGGAGCTATGAGCGCGTTTTGTTAATTATATAACCAACAACAAATATAAGATAAAACACGAGTTAGTGCTCTTTTCGCGCGAAAATTTAAATGAACCAATTGTTGCTGGACACTTCATCATCTTCTTCTTCATTTCGTTTTTCCCTGAAAATATAAGAAAGTTAGCGGGGGTTTTAAACCCCCCCAAAACATGTGTTTTTCCATAATAGCGAACAGGCCATATGCCCATATAAATTAGGCGCGAGGGTTGATTTAGAATCGTCCAAGCGTGCTGAACTCAACCATGGTATTTATGAGTCTCAATTTTACAGTATTTGGAAACGCCTAAATGGAAACTTGAAGAACCCTAACCTGTATCAATGGTGAAATCTCCAATAGTGCATAAAAACTTAATTAAAATATAGGGTTAGCTTCAGAATCATGAGAACAACACAAAACAAGCCTTAGAATTTAAAATCATGCCATGAATGATAGAATACGATTTATGCAAAAAAGTGAAAAAGCTTGAGTTCTATTTCACCAATTCTGGGCGTTAGGGACGTGGAAAACTATTCAAACACGTTTCTTGATGTCTCAGGAAGGTGATGAGATAATTCTTTTGGCTTGAATCACCCTGGAAAACAGTTTTCAGTATTGGACTTTTTTGAGAAAATTCAAGTTTTTGTTATGGCTTTTCTGCGCAGCTGGGAGGTTCTTTTGAATAGGGTTTGCATCAGTACTTATGTGTGAAGGATTAGGGTTGAGAATTTGATCCAAGGAATCAAGGAATTGATGGAGAGGATATTGATTTTCATGGCAAAATATTTTCCAATCTTTTCATGCAAATTTGATTCAAATTGTGTCCAATCACCATAATTCCTTCCAAATCTGATCATGCACGAAATCTTAAGCCTATTCCATGCACAAAAAGATTTAAAACATTAGGTTTAGTATTTTTCACCTATTTATTTTAATTAAATGAATTATTAATAATTAAAAATCCAAATAAATAAATAAAAATGATAAAAAAAACTTCCCTTTGGGCCAAATGGTCGTGCACATGCCTTGGATGATGAATTGTGGAAGAAAAGGAGGCCCATTAGCATTTTTAGGTCATTTGAAGCAATGTTGACTTTTCAAAATATCCAAATATTTCCCAACTTCCACAAGGCATAACTTGCTCAATTTTTAAGCTTTGCTCATGTTCTTGGACATTTTGAAAAGGTCTTTGAGTCCTCTAACCAATGTCTTTGGTCCCATGTCATTTTGATTTACCAATCTCAAGTTATGGCCTTTGACTTAAAGTCCCTTTTGTTGACTTTTGAAAATGACCTATAATGTTGAAATTGATAACTTTTTGTTAGAGAATTTCTTGGACTTGAAGTGTGAAGAGGAGTTGTAGGAAATGTCTTTATCTTCAAAATGAGCTTTGGATGGAATTTTTCTGATAATCCATGTGAAAGTTATGCCTTGGTCAAGTTACAGTTGACTTTTTCAACTGTCCAAATATGGAAACTTTTGCATCTTGATGATTTTTGAGCCAAGCTTTGAGAATCATGATCAAGAATTGATCAAATGATGTTTGTGGCTTCAAAATGAGATGTTGACCAAAAATTTGAACTTTTGACTGTCAAATGACCATTTTGCCCCTACAGTTGACTGTAGTGCAATTAGGGTTTTTGACTGTGCAATTTTGTGCTGTAAGTCTTGAAGCTTGACATGAGGATGCTTGACCATGTTTATAGGCATGTGGGACTTGATTGGACCCTTGGAAACTTCAATTACCTTGTCAGAACCAAAACCCTAATTTTTTACTGTTAGGAGGCCCTTGAACTGTGCAACCCTTGGGGAATTTCTGAAGCTTTGACTTGGCAAATTTTGAAGAATATGGGAGGGCAAATTTTGGGGTACAACACTATGCATGTTGAAAGTCTTGGTGGCAACAAGTATGCCTATGTTGTTGTAGATGAATTTTCTAAATACACATGGATAAGCTTTATTAGAGAAAAATCAGAAACTTTTGAAGTGTTCAAAGATATTTGCCAAAAACTTCAAAGGGAAAAGGAAATTCATGTCATAAGAATCAGGAGCGATCATGGAAAGGAGTTTGAGAACAACAAATTTTTTGAGTTTTGTTCCTCTGAAGGAATCAGCCATGAATTCTCTTCTCCCATTACTCCTCAATAGAATGGGATTATAGAACGCAAGAATAGGACTCTCCAAGAATCTTCCGGAGCCATGATTCATGCTAAGAAGCTACCCTACCATTTTTGGGCTGAAACTATGAATACTGCATGTTATATTCATAACAGAGTCACTCTAAGGAAAGGAACTTCAGCTACTTTGTATGAAATATGGAGAGGAAGAAAACCAACTGTAAAATACTTTCATGTTTTTGTAAGTAAATGTTATATCTTAGATGATCGTGAACAAAGAAGGAAGATTGATCCCAAGAGTGATGAAGGAATATTCCTGGGTTACTCTACAAACAACAGAGCATACATAGTGTTTAACTCCAGAATCAAAGTTATGATGGAGTCAATAAATGTTACTATTGATGATAGAGGATGGAATGTTGAAGAAGATATTGGAACATCTTTTCCTGATAGTCCAACTGAATCAAATGACACAAGTATTGATTCTAATCCTCCTCAATAAGATCCCTATTCTAGTTAGCTCAATAAAGGACCTTCAATCATAACTCAGATAGATCATCCTAAGGAGCTCATCATAGGAGATCCAAAAAAGGGAGTTACTACCAAATCAAGAGAATGGATTTCTAACTCTTACTTTGTATCAAAAATTGTGCCTAAGTATGTCAAAGAGGCCCTAACTGATGAGTTCTGGATTAATGATATGCAAGAGGAGCTGGAACAATTCAGTAGAAATGAAGTTTGGGATCTGGTTCCAAGACCTGAAGGGATAAATGTGATTGGCACTAAATGGGTATACAAGAATAAATCTGATGAAAAAGGGGTGGTCACTAGAAATAAGGTAAGGTTAGTTTCTCAAGGATATACTAAAATTGAAGGAATGGACGTTGATGAAACCTTTGCTCCTGTGGCTAGACTTGAATCAATCAGACTACTGTTGGGAGTTGCATGCATTTTGAAATTTAAATTGTTTCAAATGGATGTAAAAAGTGCCTTCTTAAATGGGTACCTAAATGAAGAAGTTCTTGTTGAACAACCAAAAGTATATGTTGATCCAAGTTTTTCCTAAACATGTTTATAAATTGATGAAAGCTCTGTATGGATTGAAGAAAGCTCCAAGATCTTGGTATGAGAGACTAATAGAATTCTTTGGGGGAAATGGATATAGAAAAGGTGGCATAGACAAGACTCTCTTTTCCAAAGAAGAAGAAGGGAATATTATGATTGCTCAAATTTATGTTGATGATATTGTATTTGGTGGGATATCAAATGAGATGGTTCAACATTTTGTCAAGCAGATGCAGTCTAAATTTGAGATGAGTCTTGTTGGTGAATTAACCTATTTTCTTGGTCTGCAAGTTAAACAAATGGAAGACTCCATATTTTCATCTCAAAGAAAGTATGCCAAGAATATAGTGAAGAAGTTTGGGATGGAGAATGCAAGTCACAAAAGAACCCCTGCTCCCACACATCTGAAGTTGACTAAAGATGATAAAGGAGTAAGTGTAGATCAAAGTCTCTACAGAAGCATGATAGGCAGTCTTCTATATCTCACATCTAGAAGACTAGACATTTCCTTTTCTATATGAGTGTGTGTGCAAGATATCAAGCTAATCCCAAAGTTATCCATGCCAACCATGTAAAGAGGATTCTCAAATATGTGAATGGGACAAGTGACTATGGTATGTTGTACTCTCATGGATCAAATTCTGCCTTAATTGGCTTTTGTGATGCTGATTGGGCAGGGAGTGTTGATGATAGAAAGAGTACATCAGGAGGATGCTTCTTTTTGGGAAATAACCTCATATATTGGTTCAACAAGAAGGAAAAGTGTGTGTCTCTATCCATTGCTGAGGCTGAGTACATTATTGTAGGAAGCAGTTGTTCTCAATTGGTTTGGATGAAACAAATGTTAATAGAATGCAATGTCAAAGAAGATGTCATGAAATTATTCTGTGACAATTTAAGCGCCATAAACATTTCAAAGAATCCCGTTCAACATAGCAGGACCAAGCATATTGACACCCGCCATCACTTCATAAGAGAGCTTGTTGAGAAAAGATTGTGGCCTTAGAACATGTAGCCACTGAATTACAACTGGATGACATCTTCACAAAGACTTTGGATGTTAATCAATTTGAGAATTTAAGAGGAAAATTAGGGATATGTTTATATGAGGCTTTGTAGCAATTAAAAGTGTGTGGGAATATCATTAAAGTGATATTATATTATTTGTGTTTCCAACAAATAAATTTTAGAAAACAATCATTACAAGAATGCCTCTCATTATTTCCCACACGCTACTACATTTCTTCTCTCTACTTTCACAAACTATCCATTCTCCTCAACAGAAGAAGAACCCTTTTCCATTCCTCATCTCCTTGATAGAAATTTTTCAAACATGTCTCAACATCACACATCGTCTTCCTCAAAATATGCCAATGAAAATATTTCCCTTAACAGAATACTAGATGTTACTCCTTTATCAATTATCCCTCCGCTTGAGAAAAAGGTCAAGAAACCTAGATCATCACAGGCTAAGAAATCTAAAGATGATAAAGGCAACTCCTCTTCTGCTACTGACAATAGAACTTAAGGAGAAATTATCAATGTTGATAGAAGCATCAGAAGGCTTGTGGATAGAGTTTTAAATGAAGGCTTTGTTGTGTCTGGGATTTCTACCCCCCCTTTCTCGCATGCCTCCTCCTGCTGATAAAGGAAGTAATCCTAAAAATGATGTTGCTGAATCATCTAAGAAAGATGTTGCTAATAGAAAACTTGAGAAGCTTGCTACCTTTGCCCTAAAAGAAGTGGAAGAAGAATATGTTGATCAAGATGTTGATTAAAATGTTGAACAAAATGTTGAAGAAAAATCTCCCTCTAAAGAAGATGTTATTGCCCCCAAGGACGAAGAAGGTCAAAATGCTGACAATATAGTCAATGTAGAAGAGCTCTCCGATAATGAGCTCATCACTAATGTTGTACCTGGTATTGCAAGAAGGCTAAAGTCCAGGAAAGTGAAGGATGCAAGTATCACACCCCCTCCCAAAACAATCAAGAAGAAAACCATGTATGGACCCCCAAAAGCAGGAAGTAAAGTGGTCCCCCCTTCTAGTAAAAGAAAGGATAGACTTGTTAGTTCTACTGATGATGATAAGGTTGCTGTAAAAATATCCAAGAGTAAGAAGAAATTTTCCCTAGTTGAAGAGACAGACTCTGAGTATGATGTCGAGCAAGATGTCCAGGACATCTCTCCTCTCAAAAAATCTTCAAGTAAGAAACTGTCTGGTAGGGTTCCTGATGCCCCACTTGACAACATCTCCTTTCACTCTATTGGGAATGCTGAAAAGTGGAAGTATGTGTATCAAAGAAGGATTGCCCTGGAGAGAGAACTAGGAGTTGGTGCTTTGGAATGTAAGGAAATCATAGAGTTGATCTCCTATGCTGGACTAATGAAAACAGTTACCAGGTTTTCCAATTGCTATGAAATCTTGTTAAGGAGTTTATTGTTAATATTCTTGTTGATTGTGCTGACCATAAGAGTAAGAAGTATAGAAAGGTTTTTGTTAGAGGAAAGTGTGTAGAATTTTCTCCTGCCATTATAAAAAAATTCTAGATAGGTCTGAAGAGGTTTGTTGTGAGCTGGAAATAATAGATAATCAAGTGTGTAGAGCCATTACTGCTAATCAAGTAAGTGAGTGACCAATGAAAAATAAGCTTCCTGTCAGCAAACTTAGTATGAAATATGCTATTTTACATAGGATTGGAGCTGCAAATTAGATTCCCACTAATCACACTTCAACCATCTCCATTGGATTAGAAAAGTTTATTTATGCTGTAGGAAACCAAAACTTTTTGATTATGGTACTTATATCTTTGATCAGACTATTAAGCATGCAGGAACTTGTGCCATTAAAATGCCAATTTCTTTTCCTTCCCTCATCTGTGGAATTGTTCTCAATCAGCATCTTGGAATCCTAAATGGTAATGATGTAGTATGCAAGATGGAGTCTGCCTTGACACTTCACTTTAAGCTTTTTTCAGGAAAACATGTCCCAGACATTGTTTTAACATCTTCAACTGCTGAAAACAAGACCTCAACTAAGAATGAAATTATCACTGAACTAAGGGAAGCCTGCAAGGAATTAGATAACGTGATCAGATTGAGCTCAGCTAGGAAGCTAATATTTGAAAAGATGATCAAGGACCTGCAAAAGGATAGCAACCTTGATGATGCAGTGAGCTTTGAAGGTGAAGACTCCAGTGAGGAAAGAAGTTCTTGTTCAACCAAGTTAACTGGTTCGAATGACAGTTAAACTACTTGATGTCTCTCTGAACTCTTTGTTTCTTTTTTGGCACTTGCATGTGCCTGACATTTGAATTTTATGGTCTATACCCTAATATTGATATTCCTATAAATGCATCCGTTTGTTTGGCATATTATGACTAAAAAGGGGGAGAGTAAGTGAGTGAGTGACTAACTAACCAGTGATTGACTAAACACTAACCATTGATTGAGAGGGGAGCTCAATACTTGAGTGGGAGACTCATGTCTCAGAAGATTTTTTGACATCTTTCATTGCTAACAACTAACTGCTAACTGAATGTATGTTTTGATTGCTTTGTTTATGATGCTACCCTGATAATGCTCTGATAATTATGTTGTTGCTCTGATAATATGCTCCAATAATGTTTTAGCCAAAATTTACTAAAGGGGGAGTTTGTAAGTGTTTGTTGGCAACAATTTTGGTAAAACAATGACTTTTTAATGTTTTGATAAATGTCTTAACATTTGGAGCAAAACTGTTTTGAGTGATGTCAAAGCAGATGCCTTGACATCTGCCTACTGAACTAATCTCAGCCCAACATCAGTTAAGTCTTTTGTTTCCTGTTTTCATGCGTGGTATAATTCAGGATTTGTGAACTACAGGCTATGAAAAATATGGAGGAATATTTTTCAAATTGCATAATTTTATCTTGGCATGTTTTTATGGAAATATTCAAAAGATTTGAATATTTGTTTTTAAGCCCAAGCCCAAAGTTGCACATATATAAGGAATTGCTTCCTGATTCACACACAAGCAACTTTTGAAGAAGAATACTTTCTTTCTGATTAGAAGTTTAGGCTTTTTATTTGTAATACACTCTAAGTATTAGTTTAAATACTTGAGTTGTTATTTGGGTTGTTAATTGTGTATTATTCATAAGCTTTTAAGCATTGAATGATTGAAGTGTTTCAAACTTATTAATTCTGTAAGTGATTGAAGGGATTTGAGGATGGCCTCATACTTAGGTGAGTCTTAGGTAGAAGTTTATCTTGGGTAGTGATTAAGTGATTAGATTGTAAACTGGTTGTTTACTGAGGGTCTATGAATTGATACTATTTAGTGAACTTGTCCTGACTTGGTACCCCCTAGAGTAGGTGTTGTTGTACACTGAACTGGGTGAACAAGCTCTTGTGTTTTTACTGCTTTTGATTTTACTACACCTTACTTATAAATAGATATTTGTGTCGTGACATCTCATTTGACATCACATATTTGATACCAGAATTTCAAAATTCTTGTAACAAAAGGATCCATCGAATAAGCCTTTGTTTTTAATCGGGCTTGATAAGCAAATATTTTATCGCCACATGGTCGGTATAGACTATAACCTTTGACCCAATGAAGTAGGATCTAAATTTTTCCAATGCATACACTATAGCTAACAATTATTTTTTAGTTGTTGCATAGTTAATTTGTGCTTCATTAAGAACTTTGCTAGCATATTGTATAGCATGGAAAAATTCCTCTTCTTTGACCAATAACCACACCAATGGCCTAATTGCTAGCATCACGCATAAATTCAAAATCAATTTTTCAATTTGGTGCTACGATTATGGGTGTGGTTGTCAAAGTTTGTTTCAAATTGTTAAAAGCTATCAAACAAGTATCATCAAAAATAAAAGACTTGTCTTTGTTGAGCAAGTTGCTCAATGGTATTGCAATTTTTGAGAAGTATTTTGCAAATCTTCGGTAAAAGCCCGCATGACCCAAAAAGCTTCGGATTCCTTTCACGTTCAATGGTGGTGGCAATTTCTCGATAACCTCCACTTTTTCCTTGTCAACTTTGAGCCCCTTGGATGAAACTTTGTGATAAAGAACAATGCCCTCGGTAACCATGAAGTTACATTTCTCTCAATTAAGCACTAAGTTGGATTTCACACATCTCTTTAACACGGTATGCAAATTTTTTAAACAAAGATCAAAAGATGCCCCAAAACAGAAAAGTCATCCATGAAAACTTCCATAGTCTTCTAAATAAGATCAGAAAATATGGCTTGCATACTGTGATCGGTGGATCTGGAACTGACTGTTTAACGCTGGTTCGCGAAATGTCGCGGAAGCAAGAGTCGCCACCGTCTTTTATTTTCTCCAAATGGAAAGGACAAAAGCACAGAAAAATTCCTTATAGAGATTGCTCTCGGTTCGGGAGGTAGATTATAGAAAGGGAAGGTGTTAGCACCCTTTCTATCCATGGTTATCCATGGGCTCTTAGATACTTGCTCACTTGTGTTTTCGAAATGGTTTGTTTGCTTTTCAATTGTGGGTCTTAAAAAAGTTTCTTTGAAAATTCTAGTTCGACTCTTGTATCTGTCCTCAAGAGTGTTTGAAAAATTGCTTTCGAAAGCTTTTTGAAAATGTGTTGGTGTGAAAAGTATTTTTGAATTTGTTTTGAAATTAGAGCAAGTATCTACGAGAACCTACCTACCCTAAGGAATTCGTCTGTGTAAATGTCCTTAAAAGCAGTGCCATCCCACCATTGAGAGGTAGGTAGCACCACCGTTGGAGGTGTTCGGGTCAATTCGAGTTTGTAGGGACATGGTGATCACCAGAGCAATGGGAAGACACCTTAGAAGCTACCCTCATGCCAGGTTCCCGGATCATGAGGACTTACTAAGACATCCTCTACTCGACGATCACCTTTCGAGGCAAGGCAACAGTGAGGCGTACCCTAGGGGTGGTGTGTGCGATTCGTGTGTCGTTTTCAGATATTTGTCTTGTCATGTTTATTTGTGTTCTACGCTTGATTTTAATTAAGACATTCATTCTTGCATGCTTTTTAACAGTTATAAAGTTTGCGGGAAGATAAATCTAAACTATTACAAATGGCGCGGGTCCACATCGCCAAAATTAAACCGAACCCGATTTGACGGAAAATAAATAAAGCAATAAAATAAAAGTGCGAAAAATTAAGTTGTTACAAGGCTTTGGGACATGTACATAATTATTTAAACGATATAAAATAAATACGCGACATTAAATAAGTTACGAACATGGGCGTTGGACCCTTTTTGCAAAAATATTTAAAGTTAATGAATAATTAATTAAAGTCAAAAGTTTTTGGTATTTTGTGTTTTTTAGGATTTAAGAGAAATTAATTAAAATTAACATGAATCGTCAAACCCTAATTCTAATGGTTTTTAAGTTTATTGTGAAAATATTGAATTCTTAACCTAATTTAAATCTAAGTTAATTTACATGCAAAATTTAATTATAGAAAATAAATAAGCTAAATATTATTATTGTAAAAAAAGGGGAAAATTAAAAAGGAATAAAAAGAATCCATTTAAACCTAAATTCTATATTTTTGGATTTTTATTTAAAAAAGAATTATTGTTATAACCTAATTAAACTAAATAATTACATGTTAATTTATTTAGAAAAATAATTAAAATAAAATAATTATTAAATTTTTGTCTTTTCTGAATTTTTGTGAAGTTTTTGTATTTTTGTTAAGAAAACTAATTAATTAAATAAACACAATTGAATAAAATAAAATAACAATTAACAATAAAATAAAAATAAGTAAAAAAGAAAAGGAGAAATTGCAAACCAGGGGGTTTTCTGTCCCAACATGGAGGTATGGATCAGGAAATTTTGGCCCAATTAAACATGGCATTCTTTGACTTTTCGCTCGCCTACTTCAGCGTTGACTAGCACTCGTTGTACCCCATAGATCCTGGCCTTCGAATTGGCCCAACTGGACGCGTGGACGATCAGGCTTTGAGGTGTATGGTATGTCCTGGACGTTAGCGCTGCATAGGATTTTGTATTGAAAAATATTATGGAGATTTATACAGACCTGGGGCTCGAACCCAGGTCTTATGCCTTGCCAATGCCTTCTCAGACCAACTGTACCAACCAAACGCGTTTGTAATATAATACATAAACAAATAATATAAAAAAGAAACGAAGATATTAGTGGAGAGCGCGCGAAATTTTGAATAAGCGTATCAGGTGTTGCCACGCTTCATCGTCCCCACTATCCCTGAAACAAAAACACAAAAGCAACGGTTTTGGACGCGTTGCATTAGGCAAGCTTCAAGAAAATAGCGACTAGCGCTATGGTGATCATAAATTAGGCGCAATAGCTGGTTTGTGATCGTTTCCATGTGCTGAGTCTAGTGGTCATAATCTTGAGGCTTAATTTTTCCTTGTTTCCAAAGCCCTAAATTTGAGCTTCTGAAAACCCTAACAGTTGTCAATGGCGAATCTCTAAATATGGCATGAAAACGAAATTAAACTGCATGATTAGCTTCAGAATACGTTAGTCAACATGAATGCATAGAAAAAACATAATGAAAGTGTCTGAATGTGAAAACACGATTATGCATTTTGTTTGACACAGTTTGAGTTCATGATACCGATTCAGGGCGTTTTGGTGGATGTTAATGATTGAGAATCGTTCAGTGAGGCTTCAGGATGCTTTTGGAATGAGTTTGATACCTTGAATCGACCTAGAACCTGCTTTTCAGTTTTGCACTTTTTGCCAAAAATTCTAAGTTTGTTCAATGACTTTCTGCGCAGCATTCCATGTTTTAGGATTAGGTTTAGGTTCAGGCCTTTGTAGTGAATGTATTAGGTCAAGAAAATTGGATCAAATCTCTCATAATCATGGCTTTTGAATATTTGATTTCTTCATATCTTTTTCATATCTTTTTCAAGTGTTCTTTGTGTCAATTAGGCTCCAATCACACCAATTCTTTCCATAATTGAACAAGCACGAAATATTGAGTCCAAATCATGCATAAAAAGATTGGTTTTGTTAGGTTAGATATTTTTCATGTATTTAAATAATTTAAATGAATTAATATTAATATAAATTCAAATAAATAAATAAAAATTGAGAAAATACTTCCCTTTGGGCCAAGTGGTCGTGCATAGGCTTAGAATGATGAATCATGGAAGAAAAATGGGCCCATTTGCATTTTTAGGTCATTTGGATCAAAGTTGACTTTTCAAAATTCCCAAAAATTTCCCAACTTCCACAAGGCATAACTTGCTCAATTTTAAAGCTTTTCTCATGTTCTTGGACATTTTGGAAAGGTCTTTGAGTCCTTTAATCAATGTCTTTGGTTCCATGGCATTTTGATTTACCAATCTCAAGTTATGGCCTTTGACTTAAAGTCCCTTTTTGTTGACTTTTGAAAATGACCTATAATGTTGAAATTGATAACTTTTTGTGAGAGAATTTCTTGGACTTGAAGTATGAAGATGAGTTGTAGGAAATGTCTTTCTCTTCAAAATGAGCTTTGGATGGAATTTTTCTGATAATCCATGTGAAAGTTATGCCCTGGTCAATTTCAGTTGACTTTTTCAGCTGTCCAAATATAGTAACTTTTGCATCTTTGATGATTTCTGAGCCAAATTTTGAGAATCATGATCAAGCATTGATCAAATGATGTTTGTGGCTTCAAAATGATATGTTGACCAAAAATTTGAACTTTTGACTGTCAAATGACCATTTTGCCCCTACAGTTGACTGTAGTGCAATTTAGGGTTTTGACTGTGCAATTTTGAGCTGAATGCCTTGAAACTTGATATGAGGATACTTGACCATCTTTGTAAGCATATGAGACTTGATTGGGCCTTTGAAAACTTTCAATTCTTGATCAGAACACAAACCCTAGTTTTGACTGTATGGGAGACTGTTGTACTGAGCAACCCTTGGGGAATTTTGTGACTTGGCTTGGCAATTTCTTGAAGAATATGGGAGGGCAAATTTTGGGGTACAACAGTTGCCCCTGTTCAATCTTCTTAGACTTGAGGATGCAGATTAGCTGACGTGCCTTTCGTAATCCGAGGGTGGAAGATGATTGAACACTAAAGTGCCCCAGAAATTTGCGCTCACATAGTAGCAGTGAATGGGGGAATGGGCTTATAGATGCCATTTGGAGATTGCTGGATAGGATGATGGGCTTATAGATGCCATCTGGATGTTGATCGCGTAGGAGATTCCTTAGCGAGAACCTGCATACCTGCAAAAGAAAAAATGAGTACCTGACACGTTGCAGGAGCTGATTTTAGATGCTTGGTATAGATGTGTCCTGACTGGTTACAGGAGCTGAGTCTGGAGCTTCAAACAGCGATGAATGAACCAGGGATGGTTACTGCCTTAGCATGGATGATAAGAGAACCTTGGTTGATTTTAACTTCAACAACGCTCGTTGAGAAAATCTCGGTGGGAAATACCATCTTCGCAGTATCAGGAAGAGAACCCATAGACCATTACAATCTGAAGGGAAATCACCTCACTCGCCGTTGGAGAGGAAATCATAGGAAAAGGAATTGTCATCTCACACACCGTCGGAGAGAGAAACATTAGAGACTATTACCTCACACTCATCGTCGGAGAGGGAATCATCTGAAAAGGACTTACTACCTCACACGCCGTCGGAGAGGGAACCATGGGAGACTATCACCTCACACTCATCGTCGGAGAGGGAAACATCTAAAAAAAGGAATTACCACCTCACGCACTTGCCGGAGAGGGGACCATAGGATACTATCACCTCACACTCATCGTCGGAGAGGGAAACATCTAAAAAAGGAATTACCACCTCGCACTTGCCGGAGAGGGGACCATAGGAGATTATCACCCCACACTCATCGTCGGAGAGGGAAACATCTGAAGAAGGAATTACCACCTCACGCACTTGCCGGAGAGGGGACCATAAGGAGAAGGGATTACCACCTCACGCACTTGCCGGAGAGGGGACCATAAAAGACTATCACCTCACACTCATCGTCGGAGAGGGAAACATCTGAAGAAGGAATTACCACCTCACGCACTTGCCGGAGAGGGGACCATCATTTCTGCTGAGTCTTTATCAGAAAAATCTGTTGGGAGTCGATTTAGCTGGACTAGAGAAGACTTTGAAATATGTTTGAGCATTTTAACTGCGTCTTTCCTGAAAGGTAAAGGTCAGTCATATGCGATGCATGATATAGATCAATCAATGATGTTCTCAACATAAATGAGATTTGTATGATATGATGCGTCTATGTGTGCTATAATGATGTATATGATGTTTTATGAATGTTTTCGTCTAGGAAAATAGATCCTTGACGGGTGCCGGGAAGTCGTATCCTGGGCTGATGTTTGAAGAATAAGCTTGTACTTCCGCTGGGGATGATAATTGCAAGAATACCGGTAGGAGAAGATGACTCCGTTGCGGAATAAACTTGGCAAATGGAAGATTCTGCGGGGAGAAAAGATACTCTAGCGACCATGCTGGGAAGCAATACTCTGTGGGGAGAGGAATGCTTTTGCTGAATTGTCGATGGTGACTTGCTGAGGATATGCTTATTGTTGGAAGTGTTGATGGACTTCGCTGGGGATAAGGAGACTTTGTCGAGGACGCTCTTTCCATGGCTTTTGGCTGAGGATAACCCAGTTATATCCTGTTAAGGAAATAACTCTTTAAATAAAGCCGGACGGCGCGTTCGTGCTCTGCGAGGTGATAAGCTTCCAGAATTTACTGGGGATAAGCTTACTGCTTGGGGATATGGACTCCATCTTTCTTGGATTAGACTCTTCTGGGGAGTTTTGATACGTTGGGGGAACTGATTCCTTTGAATGTTGAGATACCGCCGGGGAACAATCTTTAGGCCAAGACTGCCGGGGATGCTTGTTAAGAATATGTGCTGCTGGGGAAGTATTGAGATCTACGGGAGGATACTCAATTTCCTTGAGACTTGATAATTTGCTTGGAGAGGAATGTATTGTCGACTTACTCTCTGGGGAATTAAGGTATACTGGTCATGTTCTTTAGCTGAACTTACCTTGGTACCTTGGAGGATAGAACAATTAGACTGCTCAGACAACTCTTTTATTGCCCCTGTTTCTAGTGTCACCTGCAATTAATTCCTTTGTTTCGTATGCAAATATTTATGAGTTAGCAAATTATTGTCAATGCATACATCACAAATTGAACCTTGGACGTTCTTCGCAAAACAAAACAGAAAAAGAAAAACACTTGGCACGTTTAACTGAAAATATATTTGTATTGATTTTGAATGGCCTGTGAATAGGCGTTTTGTGTACAAGAGGCTGACGTCCTAGTAAGAGGTACGCCGCCGAACAAAAGAGTTTATACAAGATTTTGTACAAAAGAAAATAAAACAGCTGTGTGAAATTTGAATGATCCCACTGGGTTTCAACTCTGCTATTGCCTTTATGACTCTGAGCGTCTCATCACTTGATGACCTTGGTTGAAGGTGAAGCTGACTGATCGATGCCGTCTGAACTTGATGTAGATATCGGATTCTAGATGCAAAGTGATCCAATGAGACATAGTATTACGCTTTATCCCTAATTTTTGCCTGGACCGCCCTTTCGGGTTTTCGGTCCACCGGGATACCCATTTTTGCCCAAGCCGCCTTTTCAGGTTTTCGACTTGCCGGGTGTACAGATTTTTTCATTTTCATCCCTTCATTTTTCCCGAACCCTTTTGGTTCGACGGGAAGCCCTAATTTTTGCCTAGGCATGTCAGCCTAGCGGGTCTTTTTTCATGCGTAGTATTTTTTAACTATGTCTGCATTGGCGGGGTGAGGAAGGTCGTCACCATCCATGTTGGTTAAGATCATTGCTCCTCCTGAGAACACATGCTTAACTACAAATGGCCCTTCGTATGTAGGGGTCCATTTGCCCCTTGGATCACTCTGAGGAAGGATGATTCTCTTGATTACCAGATCCCCAATTTGATATTCCTGTGGTCTGACCTTTTTGTTAAATGCCCTGATCATCCGTTTCTGATACGTCTGACCATGACAGATAGCAGCAAGTCTCTTTTCGTCAATGAGGTTGAGTTGATCAAGTCGTGTCTGGATCCAATCATCTTCGTTCAGATTTGCATCCTTCATTATCCGGAGAGAGGGAATTTGTACTTCGATCGGCAAGACTGCCTCCATGCCATAAACCAGAGAGAAGGGAGTTGCCCCGGTTGACGTCCTGGCTGAGGTACGGTACCCATGCAGAGCGAACGGTAACATCTCGTGCCAATCTTTGTACGTTACTGTCATCTTTTGCACGATTTTCTTGATGTTCTTATTTGCTGCTTCTACAGCCCCATTCATCTTCGGTCTGTAAGGAGAAGAGTTGTGGTGCTGTATTTTGAACTGTTCGCAGAGCTCAGCGATCATCTTGTTGTTCAGATTGGTACCGTTGTCTGTAATAATCCACTCAGGGACGCCGTACCGACATATCAGATTGTGCCGAATAAACCGTGCCACAACAGTCTTGGTTACCGTAGCATAGGATGCTGCTTCAACCCACTTCGTAAAATAGTCAATCGCCACTAGGATGAAGCGATGTCCGTTGGATGCCATAGGTTTGATCTCGCCAATCATATCTATGCCCCACATTGCAAACGGCCAAGGCGCAGTCAGGACATTCAGGGGAACCGGAGGAACATGCACCTTATCTGCATAGATCTGGAACTTGTGGCATGTCCTGGAGTGTTGGTAGCAATCGGCTTCCATGGTGGACCAGTAATATCCTGCCCGTAGGATCTTCTTAGCCATAGTGTGCCCACTGGAATGCGTACCAAAGGTCCCTTCATGTAGCTCTTCCATGATTCTTTTCGCTTCAGTCTTGTCCACACAACGCAGTAAGGTTGAATCATGGTTTCGCTTGTACAAGATGCCGTTGCTTAGGAAGAACTTGGCTGCGAATCTCCTCAGGAATTTCTTATCATTGATGGATGCACCTTCCGGGTATTCCTGAGCTTCCAGGTATCTCTTCACTTCGTGGTACCAAGGCTTCTCAGTTACCAATTCAGTTTCGAGATCACAACAGTATGCCGGTTCGTCCAGTTTCCAGATGATGATCCGGGGAGCCTCATTATCCCATTTGACCTTGAACATTGAAGACATTGTAGCTAACGCGTCCGCTAACTGATTCTCTTCTCTTGGAAAGTGTTCAAAGGTTATCTCTGTGAAGTGGGGAATCAGGGTCAACACACATTCTCTGTAAGGAATCAAGTTCGGATGTTTCGTATCCCACTCTCCTTTGATCTGATTGATCACAAGAGCGGAATCTCCGAAGACACTTAGAAATTTGATCCTTAGATCGATCGCAGCTTGAAGACCCATGATACACGCCTCATACTCTGCCATGTTGTTGGTACAGTTGAAACACAGCCGGGCAGTGAGTGGAGTATGAGTACCTTGAGGAGATATGATGATGGCGCCGATACCATTTCCCAAAGCATTGGAGGCTCCGTCAAAGTGCATAGACCATCGGGATCCTGGCTCAGGTCCTTCATCCGGTCCAGGTACTTCACAATCAGTTACTATCATAATGCTTTCATCCGGAAACTCGAAGTTCATTGATTGGTAGTCATCTACAGCTTGATGTGCTAAGTGGTCTGCCAATACACTTCCCTTGATGGCTTTCTGGGTCGTGTATTGAATGTCGTATTCCGTCAAGATCATTTGCCATCTTGCAATTCTCCCAGACAGAGCAGGCTTTTCGAATATGTACTTTATAGGATCCATTTTTGAGATCAGCAAGGTAGTGTGAGTCAGCATATACTGTCTCAGCCGGCGAGCAGCCCATACCAAAGCGCAGCAAGTTTTCTCAAGCAGTGAGTATCGGGTCTCACAGTCGGTAAACTTTTTGCTAAGGTAATAAATGGCATGCTCTTTTCGGCCAGACTCGTCATGCTGCCCCAGCACACACCCCATTGAATTGTCGAGCACTGTCAGGTATAGTATCAGAGGTCTCCCTTCAACCGGTGGCATAAGGATAGGTGGTTCTTGGAGATACTCTTTGATTCTGTCGAAGGCAGCCTGACATTCATCGTTCCAACGTACTACCTGATCTTTCTTCAGCAGCTTGAAGATTGGCTCACAGGTAGCAGTCAGATGAGATATGAACCGAGCAATGTAATTCAGGCGTCCTAAAAAGCCTCTGACCTCCTTCTCTGTCTTAGGAACTGGCATCTCTTGAATAGCTTTGACCTTAGCAGGGTCCACTTGAATACCTTTATCACTGACCACGAAGCCTAGCAATTTCCCAGATCTTACCCCGAAGGTGCACTTGTTCGGGTTCAATCTCAGCTTGTACAGTTTCAACCGGTCAAACAACTTCTGCAGATGATCTAGGTGCTCTTCCTCAGTCTGGGACCTTGCGATCATGTCGTCAACATACACCTCTATCTCGTGATGGATCATATCATGAAATAAGGCAACCATAGCACGTTGGTAGGTTGCCCCAGCGTTCTTTAATCCAAATGGCATGACCTTGTAACAGAAGGTGCCCCACTGAGTAACAAATGTAGTCTTTTCCATGTCTTCAGGTGCCATCTTGATCTGATTGTAGCCTGAAAAACCATCCATGAAAGAGAATACCTTGTGCTGAGCTGTATTATCAACAAGGACATCAATGTGAGGTAAGGGGAAGTCATCCTTGGGGCTGGCCCTGTTCAGATCCCTATAATCAACACACATTCTGACCTTACCGTCCTTTTTAGGTACCGGCACCACATTAGCAACCCACTGAGGGTAAGAAGTCACTGCAAGGAACCCGGCATCAAACTGTTTCATGACCTCGGCTTTAATCTTCTCGGACATCTCTGGACGCATCCGACGGACCTTTTGCTTAACTGGAGGGCAGTCTTCCTTAGTCGGCAAGTGATGGACCACAATGTCGGTATCCAACCCTGGCATGTCTTCGTAGGACCAGGCAAAGATCTCCATATAGTCATGTAACATCTTGGTTAACCGTTGCTTCACGCTGAGCTCTAGGTTGGCACCAATCTTTACCTCTTTTTTGTCTGCCTCAGTACCCAGGTTTATGGTTTCCACTGGCTCTTCATGGGGTTGAATTGCCCGTTCTTCCTGAAGCAACAGTCTTGCAAGCTCGCCAGGCACTTCGCAATCATCTTCACCTTCGTCTTTGGCTAAGTTGATCGGATTTTCGAAGTCATAATTGGCAGTAGCAGAGTTGTTATCAGTAAGATCCAGAGTGGATTGGAACCTGTATGAGTGAGTGTGTGTGTAAATACAGCTGTTTTGAAAATTATGTAAAGGAAAGGAAAGACAAAAAAGGAACACAATATTTGCAATGCGAAAAACGTCCAAGACTTTCATTCATGATGTATAAAATGACAGTTTGTATGCCCTCACAAATAGAACCACGGTGCCTCGGGTAAGACACCGAGCCATATAGTTTATCATTGTTTATTACAAAATAACAAAACATAGGAATTCATTACTTAGTAACAAAAGAAACAGGGAGATTGTCCTTTGCGCTCCAATTGTTAAGTCCACCGTCAGTTGCCGGGTAGATCCAGCTATCAAACTCAGCTTCATCAACTTCTTCTTCATCCCCAATAGCATTAACTCCATGAGCAGGCAGGGGAGCTGTCACCACATTAGGCTTGTCAGATGCCTCAAACTGTACCTCCTTAGCGTCAATGAGGTCCTGCAGCTTGTTCTTTAGTGCCCAACAGTCATCGGTAGAGTGCCCCGGGCTTTCTGAATGGTAAGCACAACGAGCATTCGGGTTGTACTTGGGAGATGTTGTATTAGGGAACTTTGGAGCCTCCCTGACAGTCACCAAATTGGTTGCGAGTAACTGTGGCAGGATCTGTGATAGGGTCATGCTTAACCGGGTGAACTCTCGCCGGGGTCTTTCAGCCCTTTGAGAATTGTTTGGCCGAGGAGCGGCAGCAGGCTTAGCAATCATCACCGCGCTGACAGATTGGCGGTGCTCAGGTCTCTCTGATTTCCGGGAACCATACACGGCACTAGACTCCTTTTTGAAGGGTTTCTTTTCCGAACAAGATGATGCACCCTTCGCAATCTTCCCAGATTTCAGCCCAGCTTCAATTCTCTCTCCAGTCAAGATCAAATCAGTGAAACCAGCCGAAGAATTCCCAATGAGGTGGTTGAAAAATGGCCCAGATAGGGTCCCCAAGAACATGTCAACCAGCTCCCGATCAGTCAATGGTGGCTGCACCCTGCCAGCCAGGTCTCTCCACTTCTGAGCGTACTCCTTAAAACCTTCGCTTGCACCTAACGCCATACCCTGGAGTTGGGTACGCGTGGGGGCAAGGTCGGCATTATATTGATACTGCTTGTAGAAAGCAGTAGCCAGCTCCTCCCAGTTACGAACTTTGGTCCCATCCAGCTGATAGAACCATTCGAGATGAGTCCCTGAAAGACTCTCCTGGAAGAAGTGGATCCATAAATTCTTGTCCACAGAGTACGGCTGAATCTTCCGAACATAGGACCTTAAGTGCAGCTTGGGACAAGACGCCCCGTCATATTTGGAGAAGGATGGTGCTTTGAATTTATGTGGGATAACCACACCAGTCGACAAGCCCAGATCTCCGAAATCCAGCCCAGGTGCCTGTTGCACCTCCATAGCCTTCAACCTGTCCTCCAGTTGTTTATATCTGTCATCTGAAGGAGGGTACTGCTCTTCATCAAAATCTGTCTCGTTGTCGGAGACGACCGGACTAGGAACCTTCACTTCTGCCTGAGAAGGACTCTTGCCAACAGAAGAACCAGCCTCTTCATGCTGCAGAGTATTGCCAAACCTTCGGCCCGAGTTGAATAGAACCGTTCTTCTCTTCTTCTTCTTCTCCTTCTTCAGGAGCATAACCTTTAGTTCTTCTTGGCCTTTAGCCAGACCCTTGATTAGTTCTTGGAATTGTGCATTCTGCACCTGAAGAGCCTTGATTGATGTCTCGGTTGATTCAGATCCGGGATTCATGATGTTGAAATAAACAGCGAAGAACTGTAAGCAACCTGAAAAGGGGAAAAACCTGCTATGCACATGATGTATGAAATGCGTATGCAATGCATTCAAGGGTTCGAAAGTTCGAATTTGTTGTAGACAAAAAGGAACACACGTTATCATTAAAGAAATCATTGTTTAATACATCAAGGCCTCATGGGCAAAAAGTACAAAAATCAAGTCAATCCCAAAATACACTGCGCATCCTCTTTGGAGCTATGTAAGTGTTGAGATTCCTCTCTTCGTGCAACAGGCGAGTGAGCTCCAGGACTTTCTTTTCACTAGCATGCAGACTAGTCTCAAGAGAATTCCTTTCCTCCTTAAGCTGGATCCAGCTCTTCTGCATCTCTTCCCAGGATGTGGGCATATCAGGGTGCTGAATAGTGCAGGACACTTCCCCTTCCAAGACTGGTTCTTTGATCACTGGGAGCATGTGAGGATAAGGCATCACTAACTTCTGGGAGCGAGCTCGTACCCACTTGAGATAGGGCTCCAAAGGGATGGAGTTCCTGTGCCCCAGTGTCTTGCTGTCTATCCTACTGGGCATCCTCCAAGCTCTGATAAATCTCTGGCGAAGTCCTTGAGTATCGTTGTCGAAGTCAAAAACTATGTCAGGAATTAACATGTCATGAGGACCATCCTTCCGAGCATAACCAAACTGTCTCCAAGCCAGGCATGGACTATAAGTAATACCTCCTCTGATTCCAAGTAAAGGAACATTAGGGTACTCCCCGCAATGATCAATGATGGTGACATCTCCTCTGGACCTAGGACACCAATGTATATCTGCATGTGTAAGAGTCATCAACCGTTGTGACCATCTCAAACCCCGCTCATTCTTCAGGACTGATTGTGGAAGGTGCGAAATAAACCACCTTCCCAAGAGAGGAGTGCAACACATAAGGACACCCCTTTTTCTCATGGTTCGAGTGTAACATGAGTGAAGGATGTCCCCCAGCAACGTAGGTATAGGATTCCTGGACATAAAGATCTGAACGGCACTGATATCAATGAGCTGATCTGGGTTAGGGAACAACACCAAACCATAAACAAGGAGGGCCACAACCTCTTCAAAAGCCTGCAAGTCAAGGGAGTTCCAACATTCAAGAGCTTTTTCAAACAGAAACCTGGCTAAGAACCCTTTGATACCACTTCTAACTTCCCAATGTCCCTTGAGGTCAGATGACTGTAGGTGCAAGGCTTTAGCAATCTCTTCAAGCTTAGGTTCCTTTTCTGTACCGTTGAAGGGTAGCTGATCAAGGATAGGGATCTTCAGGAGCCGGGAGAACTCCTCCAATGTAGGTACCAACTGATAATCCAAGAAGGTAAAACAGTGATGTAGAGGGTCAAAGAATTGGAACAAGACCTTAATCATAACTTCCTCAATGTTGGTGTTGACCAAGCTGATGAGGCTTCCATGCCTTTCACTGAATGAAGCGTTCTCGGGAATCCTGGATATAAGCTCCTTAAGCTGAGGAGGGATCCTTACAAGACCAACTTGAATTGTCTTTCTACGAACAGTTTCCATGTCCTACAAAACAAGAACAAAGATGAAAATCCGAACCCCTGAAATGGTTAGTCAATGCATATGATGCTGGATGATGTCATGATGCTATGATTAAACACACCACAGATATTTACAAAGACAAACATGTAAGGCACACAAGGCACACAAGACAAGCCCTTAAGGTTTAAGGCCAGCATGAGGTCTGGGTAGTACCCTCTTGAAGTTGGTGGGTTCAACCTGTCCTAATCAAAGTAACCGGGTTCTAAGGTTCCCAATATCACGGGATTGCTTTCATTGTTCATCGTTTCGATTTAGCCACTGAACTGGCGACCGAAATATTCCAGGAAAGCAACCCTCAATTGAGCGTAGTATCGAGTATCAACCAACCTCGGACTGCACCAAAGTCAGTTATCTCACTACCCTAAAGAGGCCAAGATAGTTCAATTAAGGTTCCTAAGGTCTGTTGATGCTTCACGACACCACGCGGAGGCCCCGTACTCTCCTTGACTGAACTCAAGGGTTACCGGTACACACCAAAGTGCCACATCAACGTAGCAGACTGTTTCAACCATGTCGGTATACCCCGCACAGTTCCCTCACAGCCTTGTTGCTACTTTCTAAGAAAGGTATCCCCCAGATCCGGGTTAGGATCTATAGAACTCCCAAGCAACCCACAATAATAAAGCAAGCAAAGAAGACAATTGAAAACATAGTTATGACCTAGCCCTAAGGTACACCTCACTTTAAGTTAAATCCCCAGCAGAGTCGCCAGTTCTGTGATCGGTGGATCTGGAACTGACTGTTTAACGCTGGTTCGCGAAATGTCGCGGAAGCAAGAGTCGCCACCGTCTTTTATTTTCTCCAAATGGAAAGGACAAAAGCACAGAAAAATTCCTTATAGAGATTGCTCTCGGTTCGGGAGGTAGATTATAGAAAGGGAAGGTGTTAGCACCCTTTCTATCCATGGTTATCCATGGGCTCTTAGATACTTGCTCACTTGTGTTTTCGAAATGGTTTGTTTGCTTTTCAATTGTGGGTCTTAAAAAAGTTTCTTTGAAAATTCCAGTTCGACTCTTGTATCTGTCCTCAAGAGTGTTTGAAAAATTGCTTTCGAAAGCTTTTTGAAAATGTGTTGGTGTGAAAAGTATTTTTGAATTTGTTTTGAAATTATAGCAAGTATCTACGAGAACCTACCTACCCTAAGGAATTCGTCTGTGTAAATGTCCTTAAAAGCAGTGCCATCCCACCATTGAGAGGTAGGTAGCACCACCGTTGGAGGTGTTCGGGTCAATTCGAGTTTGTAGGGACATGGTGATCACCAGAGCAATGGGAAGACACCTTAGAAGCTACCCTCATGCCAGGTTCCCGGATCATGAGGACTTACTAAGACATCCTCTACTCGACGATCACCTTTCGAGGCAAGGCAACAGTGAGGCGTACCCTAGGGGTGGTGTGTGCGATTCGTGTGTCGTTTTCAGATATTTGTCTTGTCATGTTTATTTGTGTTCTACGCTTGATTTTAATTAAGACATTCATTCTTGCATGCTTTTTAACAGTTATAAAGTTTGCGGGAAGATAAATCTAAACTATTACAAATGGCGCGGGTCCACATCGCCAAAATTAAACCGAACCCGATTTGACGGAAAATAAATAAAGCAATAAAATAAAAGTGCGAAAAATTAAGTTGTTACAAGGCTTTGGGACATGTACATAATTATTTAAACGATATAAAATAAATACGCGACATTAAATAAGTTACGAACATGGGCGTTGGACCCTTTTTGCAAAAATATTTAAAGTTAATGAATAATTAATTAAAGTCAAAAGTTTTTGGTATTTTGTGTTTTTTAGGATTTAAGAAGAGAAATTAATTAAAATTAACATGAATCGTCAAACCCTAATTCTAATGGTTTTTAAGTTTATTGTGAAAATATTGAATTCTTAACCTAATTTAAATCTAAGTTAATTTACATGCAAAATTTAATTATAGAAAATAAATAAGCTAAATATTATTATTGTAAAAAAAGAGGAAAATTAAAAAGGAATAAAAAGAATCCATTTAAACCTAAATTCTATATTTTTGGATTTTTATTTAAAAAAGAATTATTGTTATAACCTAATTAAACTAAATAATTACATGTTAATTTATTTAGAAAAATAATTAAAATAAAATAATTATTAAATTTTTGTCTTTTCTGAATTTTTGTGAAGTTTTTGTATTTTTGTTAAGAAAACTAATTAATTAAATAAACACAATTGAATAAAATAAAATAACAATTAACAATAAAATAAAAATAAGTAAAAAAGAAAAGGAGAAATTGCAAACCAGGGGGTTTTCTGTCCCAACATGGAGGTATGGATCAGGAAATTTTGGCCCAATTAAACATGGCATTCTTTGACTTTTCGCTCGCCTGCTTCAGCGTTGACTAGCACTCGCTGTACCCCATAGATCCTGGCCTTCGAATTGGCCCAACTGGACGCGTGGACGATCAGGCTTTGAGGTGTATGGTATGTCCTGGACGTTAGCGCTGCATAGGATTTTGTATTGAAAAATATTATGGAGATTTATACAGACCTGGGGCTCGAACCCAGGTCTTATGCCTTGCCAATGCCTTCTCAGACCAACTGTACCAACCAAACGCGTTTGTAATATAATACATAAACAAATAATATAAAAAAGAAACGAAGATATTAGTGGAGAGCGCGCGAAATTTTGAATAAGCGTATCAGGTGTTGCCACGCTTCATCGTCCCCACTATCCCTGAAACAAAAACACAAAAGCAACGGTTTTGGACGCGTTGCATTAGGCAAGCTTCAAGAAAATAGCGACTAGCGCTATGGTGATCATAAATTAGGCGCAATAGCTGGTTTGTGATCGTTTCCATGTGCTGAGTCTAGTGGTCATAATCTTGAGGCTTAATTTTTCCTTGTTTCCAAAGCCCTAAATTTGAGCTTCTGAAAACCCTAACAGTTGTCAATGGCGAATCTCTAAATATGGCATGAAAACGAAATTAAACTGCATGATTAGCTTCAGAATACGTTAGTCAACATGAATGCATAGAAAAAACATAATGAAAGTGTCTGAATGTGAAAACACGATTATGCATTTTGTTTGACACAGTTTGAGTTCATGATACCGATTCAGGGCGTTTTGGTGGATGTTAATGATTGAGAATCGTTCAGTGAGGCTTCAGGATGCTTTTGGAATGAGTTTGATACCTTGAATCGACCTAGAACCTGCTTTTCAGTTTTGCACTTTTTGCCAAAAATTCTAAGTTTGTTCAATGACTTTCTGCGCAGCATTCCATGTTTTAGGATTAGGTTTAGGTTCAGGCCTTTGTAGTGAATGTATTAGGTCAAGAAAATTGGATCAAATCTCTCATAATCATGGCTTTTGAATATTTGATTTCTTCATATCTTTTTCATATCTTTTTCAAGTGTTCTTTGTGTCAATTAGGCTCCAATCACACCAATTCTTTCCATAATTGAACAAGCACGAAATATTGAGTCCAAATCATGCATAAAAAGATTGGTTTTGTTAGGTTAGATATTTTTCATGTATTTAAATAATTTAAATGAATTAATATTAATATAAATTCAAATAAATAAATAAAAATTGAGAAAATACTTCCCTTTGGGCCAAGTGGTCGTTCATAGGCTTAGAATGATGAATCATGGAAGAAAAATGGGCCCATTTGCATTTTTAGGTCATTTGGATCAAAGTTGACTTTTCAAAATTTCCAAAAATTTCCCAACTTCCACAAGGCATAAATTGCTCAATTTTTAAGCTTTTCTCATGTTCTTGGACATTTTGGAAAGGTCTTTGAGTCCTTTAATCAATGTATTTGGTCCCATGTCATTTTGATTTACCAATCTCAAGTTATGGCCTTTGACTTAAAGTCCCTTTTTGTTGACTTTTGAAAATGACCTATAATGTTGAAATTGATAACTTTTTGTGAGAGCATTTATTGGACTTGAAGTATGAAGATGAGTTGTAGGAAATGTCTTTCTCTTCAAAATGAGCTTTGGATGGAATTTTTCTGATAATCCATGTGAAAGTTATGCCTTGGTCAATTTCAGTTGACTTTTTCAGTTGTCCAAATATAGTAACTTTTGCATCTTTGATGATTTCTGAGCCAAATTTTGAGAATCATGATCAAGCATTGATCAAATGATGTTTGTGGCTTCAAAATGATATGTTGACCAAAAATTTGAACTTTTGACTGTCAAATGACCATTTTGCCCTTACAGTTGACTGTAGTGCAATTTAGGGTTTTGACTGTGCAATTTTGAGCTGAATGCCTTGAAACTTGATATGAGGATACTTGACCATCTTTGTAAGCATATGAGACTTGATTGGGCCTTTGAAAACTTTCAATTCTTGATCAGAACACAAACCCTAGTTTTGACTGTATGGGAGACTGTTGTATGAGCAACCCTTGGGGAATTTTGTGACTTGGCTTGGCAATTTCTTGAAGAATATGGGAGGGCAAATTTTGGGGTACAACACATACACCTTTGAAAAGTTGTCGGTGCATTGCACAAACCAAAAGGCATCCTTCTATATGCAAAAACTCCAAACAGACAAGTGAAAGCCATTTTCTCATGATCTTTCGGATTTACCGAAATTTGGTTATACTCGGAATAACCATCCAAAAAAAATAAAACTCTTGGCCCGATAACCTTTCTAGCATTTGATCCATAAAAGGAAGAGGAAAGTGATATTTCCTAGTTGCTTGATTAAGCCTCCGGTAATCGATACACATTCACCATCCCGTTATGGTTCTTATCGGAATCAATTCATACTTTTCATTTTTTATCACGGTCATTCCACCTTTTTTTGGAACCACATGCACCAGACTCACCCAAGTACTACCAGAAATAGGATAATCATCTCGGCATCCAATAGTTTCACAACTTCCTTTCTCACTTCCTCTTTCTTTGTCAGATTCAAGCATCATTGAGGTTGAGCTATGGGTTTGAAATTCTCTTCCATAAAAGTCTTTTGTATACAATAATTCAGGCTTATGAATTTTAAATCCGCTAAAACCCAACCTATTTCACTTTTATTTTCTTTTAAATCTTGAACTAAACAATGCTCCTCCTTCTCCGATAAAGCATTACTAATGATTACCGGTTTGTTATCACCGTCATCAAGAAACACATACTTTAAGTGAGACGGCAACATATACAATTCAATTTTGGACTCTTCTTTTTTAGCTTATAGTTCCTTCAAAATTTCCCCTTCTTCCTCCCACGATTGAACTTCTTCTAAAGCTTGAAGTTCCTTCATAAATTCTTCCAACTCCTTTTCTTCATGAACATCAAGAACTTGAATAATATTATTCAATGTTCTCTTAAGAGGTATTGAAAGATGAACTTCACTAGAAATCCCAAATAGCTTCTTCAATAGCATCGACTTTAAAACAAGCTCCCTTATCATTATAATGTTTCATAGCTTCAAAAATATTAAAACTTGCTTCTTCATCTTGAACTCGAACCTTCATCAAACCATCATCGATATTGATCATCATTCTTGCGGTCTTCATGAATGGTCGGCCAAGAATCAAAGGTGCACCATGGTCTTCCTCCATATCAATCACAAAAAAATCAACCTGGAAGAAAAATTTATCCACTTTCACTAGCAAATCTTGAGCGACACCATAAGGATGGGTGATGGATTTGTCGGCTAGTTAAAGTGTCATCTTTGTTGACTTCATCTTGATGTTCCCCAATCTTTTCACAATAGACAAAGGAATCAAATTAATTCTAGAACCCAAATCAATCAATCTTTTATCGACGTAAATATCACTGATGGTAACCGGAAAAGTAACCCTTCTCGGATCACTTTCCTTCTTCGGTAGAGTTCGTTGAATGATAGCACTGCAACTTGCATCAACCATGATAACTTCTTGGTCCCTTGATCTTCTTTTTTTGTAAGTATATCTTTCATGAACTTTGCATACATTGGCATTTGTTCCACAACTTCAGAAAATGGAATGTTTATTTGCAATTGCTTAAAGATGTCCATGAATCTAGCATAGTGCCTAGCATTATCCTTCTTGGAAGGAGCATGAGGATATGTTAAACTTTGAATTGGTAAAGTAGCTACATGACCCTTCTTATTTCTTTTCAACTTCTCCTTTTCAACTAACTCCTCGTCATGATTATTTTCTACTACAATCTCTTTTTCAAGCTCTTTTTCTTCTACAAATTCCTCAATTTCAATTTTTTTATCAATTCCATTTTCGACTACTCTACCACTCCTAGTTAATATTGCCTTGCAATTCTCATTAGGATTAGATTGAGTATTTTCCGAAAATGATGATCCGACATTTGATCGGACAATTGCTTGGATAGTTACCCCACTTGAGTCTCCAAATTTTGTATAGCTTCTTCATTACTCTTTTGATTTTCCATAGATGCTTGCATGAATTGAGCAAGAGTGTCTTGTAAGTTTGAGCTTCTAGCTTGAGGTTGTGAATTTTGATTTGTATTTTGATAAGGACTTTGTCTATTTTGATTGTTGGTATCTTGTCTCCACCCTTGTTGATAACCTTGGTTAGTTCTTTGATGATAACCTTGGTTATTTTGATATGGTTGCCTTTATTGGTATCCTTGATCTTGATTTCCCATGTAATTAGCTTCTTCTTCAACCGGAGGACAAAATTCGGTTTGATGATCCCCCTTGCATAACTCACAACAAGCAACTTGTTGTATTTGATTGCTAGGTATTTCTTGTATTTCTCTTAGTTATTGAGGGAGATTTGCCATTTGCTTTGTTAAACTTCCATTTGTTGAGCAAACAATTTGTTTTGGGCTAAAAGAGCTTCATTTGATCTTGAATCACTTGCGTCCTCTCTCTTTTGAACCATACTTCGATCATGTTGGACTTGGTGGTCATTCCTTGCCATTCTTTCAATAATTTCAACCACCTCTTCCATTGTCTTTGCCATAAGTGATCCTCCCGTGTAGCATCTAACAAAAGCTTTGGTTGTGGTTGTAGTCCATTTTGAAAAATATGCATTTGGGTAATGGCATCAAAACCATGACTTGGACATTTTCTCAACATGCATTTGTACCTTTCCCAAGCTTCACTCAATGACTCGACTCCACCTTGAGAGAACACTGATATAGCCGTTTTGGCTTCCAAGAAACGCGATTGTGGGAAAAACCTTTCAAGAAATTTTTCTTCAAGTCTATTCCAATCCGTCATGAGTTGATTAGGTTGGTCAAGATACAAATCCTTAGCTTTACCGATCAGCGAATATGGAAATAATATTTCAAACATTTGTTCTTCATCCTCCTCTGTAGCTCTTATAACACCCATTATCTCATAGAATTTTGTGATATGGGTGTAAGGGTCTTCATGATCTAACCCATTAAAATGGTTATGATACAACAGTTGTAGAATTCCAATTTTCATTTCTGAATGTCTTTGGTCTGCATTCCTAGCAAACTAGGTGTGATTGGTGGAAATAGAACTGACTGTTTTGGAATGCTGGTTCGCGAAATGTCGCAGTAAGCAAGAGTAACCACCGTCTTTTATTTTCTCCAACAAGGAACGGACAAAAGCACAACAAAATTCCTTTTCGAGATGTTTCTCGGTTCGGGAGGTAGATTATAGAAAGGGAAGGTGTTAGCACCCTTTCTATCCATGGTTTTCCATGGGCTCTTAGGTACTTGCTCACTATGTTTTCAAAAAGTTTTGCTTTTCTTGTGTTTGTGGGTTTTGAAAAAAGTTTTTTTTGAAAACTTCCATTTAACTCTTGTATCTGTCCTCAAGAGTGTATGAAGTGTTTGTTTGAAAACTTTTGTCAGAAAAGTGTAGGTGCGAAAAGTTGTTTTTGTTTTGAAAGAGCAAGTACCTTAGAACCTCTACCTACTCAAAAGAAATTAAGCTGTGTAAATGTCCTTTAGACAGTACTATCCCACTATTGAGAAGTAGGTAGCACCGTCGTTGGAGTTTTTCGGGTCAATTCGATTATAGGGGCATGTGGTCACCAAAGCAATAGTAGGACGCCTTAGCGGTAACCCTAATGTCCTAGATCCTTTTTATCCGAGGCAACCATTTCGAGGCAACTTGGATCTTTAGACAGGAGGGCGACCTCTAAAACACCCTATACTCAATGACCACGTCGAGGCAACCAAGTGAGGCGTACCCTAGGAGTGGCATGTGCGAGTGTGTCAGGATTCAGTTACGTTATCTTTGTACATGTTATGGTGAGCTACGCTTTGATTTTATTTTGAGAACAAGTCTTGTCATGAATAACCTAATTAACATACATCTAGCAGTTAAATATTTGCGGAAAGTAAATCTAAGCTATTACAAGGCGTCGGGTATTTACATCGCCAAAAACAAACCCTTGGAAAGTAAATTGCTGGAAAATAAAGAAAACCGATAAAAGGTCCTAATTAACGCTATTACATCCTCGGAGCAAATACATAAATATGATAAAAAATAATATGCACGAAATAAAATTGCATCGGAGAAGTCCTTAGGGTTTTGACCCTTTTTGAGAAAAGAATGAATTTTTGGTTATTTTGCATTTAATTAAATTAATCCTAAAACTAAATAATTAATTAATTAAAAGAAAAAAAAGTATTTTTAGTTTTTTAATGTCTTAATGAAATAAAAGGAAAGAAATTAAAATTGTCAAGAAAACCCTAATTCTAATTTATTTTATTTGTTATGAAAATAATTAAAGTTAACCTAATTAAAACAACTAAATTAATTAATTACATTTTATTTACAAAAATAATAAGTTAAAGGTGAAATTAATAAATAATAATAATAATAATAATATTTTAGTTTTCTGAATTTATTATGAAAATAGTTAATTATGTTAATTAAATAATAATAATAAATAATTGATAAAATAATTAAATGGGAAAAAATATAAAAGAGGAATAATAAACCAGGGGGGTGCTGGCCCAATAGAGAGGTAAATCTGGAAATTTGAAGGCCCATTTGTTTCACAAGCCTGTTTGACTTCTGAGATCGTCCAAATGTACATTGACTGGGAGTATCATGGTCCTTCATCTTTGGCCTTCAGATTTGCTTTGCAAGCCACTTGGCGTGTGGACAATTGAGATGCATGGTAGACTACAAGGCATAAGGCATACTGGATAAGCTGCAAGAAAATAGCAATAATAATTTTGGGGGACCTGGGATTCGAACCCAGGTCCCAATGATTCCAAGCCAACACATCCTCCACTACGCCATGTGCACGCGTTTGTTATTATAACAATAAGCAAATATAATATATAAAACAATCAAATATGCTGTAACCAAAAAATGCGCGCACTTATTTTCAAACTGACCAATGATGCATCAACACCTAGTCATCTTCTTCCTTTGTACCTGTAAAAACAAATCAGATAGCGGGGGTTTTTAACCCCCACAAACTACAGTGACCAAAAATAGCGAATAGAGCTATGGTAAATATAAATATTTCGCGATGGTCCCTGCGTGTTCATCTGGTCTTGACGATTCCAACCATATGCCTTATGAACCCTAATTGTTCCTGGATTGTAAAGCCCTAATTTGAAAGCTTATGAACCCTAAAATTCAATCATGGCAACTTTTGATTCTGTGCGTTTTAATCCAATTCAGTTATACCATCAGCTTCATATGAGTTCTAGCAATGCAAAACAAACACAAAAGCACGTTAAATATGCATGAATTGAACTGCACGATTCTGAAAATAAAATGCAAACCGTGACTCTGTTCTTGATGATTCTTTGAGCTTCAATGCTTGGTTTTGATTGTAAATCACTCCTGACCCTTCCAGCAACGTGTTTGAATCAATATAAGGCCTTGAACTGGCTTGGAATACAAGAATCAGTTTTGACTTTTCTTTGAATTTTCTTGAATTGGTTATGGCTTTTTCTGGAGAAATTTCACGTGTGCATGATTAAGGATAGCTTGCATATTTATAGAGGAAGGGAATTAGGTCAGAATCTTGCACAAAAATCCATTGGAATGATGATTGAATATTTGATTGAAAATCAAATATTTTTGAATCTTCATGATTGGAAAAAGTTGCCAATTTGGGAGATATTGCATCTTTGACTTGGTGCACGAAATTGCCAGCCTTTTTAGGTCATTCTTGCTTCATAAAAAGATTGAAAAATCAAATCTTTGTATTTCCGACAATTTAAATTAATTAAATGAATTAAAATCAATTAAAAAATCCAATTAATTAATAAAAAATAATAAAATAATTCAATTAAGCTTGATGGGTCGTGCATAGGCCTTGGATAAAGTTTCAAGAAGAAATTTGAGGCCCATTAGCAAACACAAGGTGTTTTGAGCAAAGTTGACTTTTGCAAATTCACAAAAATTTCCCAACTTCTCAAATGCATATCTTTCTCAATTTTGATCATATGAACATGTTCTTGGACATTTTGGAAAGGTCTTGAAGTCCTCTAACCAATGACTTTGGTCCCATGTCATTTGGATTTACCAATATCAAGTTATGGCCTTTGACTTAAAGTGCATTTTTGTTGACTTTTGAAATTGACCTATAATGTAGAAATTGATAACTTTTTGTGAGAGAATTTCTTGGACTTGGAGTGTGAAGATGGTTTGTAGGTGATGTCATCCTCTTCAAAATGAGCATTGGATGGGATTTTTCTGATGAACCATGAAAAAGTTATGCCTTGGTCAAGATACATTTGACTTTTCTGCTGTCCAAAAATAGTAACTTTTTGCATCTTGATGATTTTTGAGCCATTCTTGTGGAATCATGATCAAGACTTGATCAAATGATGATTGTGAGCTCAAAATAAGATGTTGACCAAAAATTATGACTTTTGACTGCAGAATGACCATTTTGCCCCTGCAGTTGATTGTGGTTCAAATGGAGCTTTTGACTGTGCAACTTGGGACTGTGAGTCTTGAAACTTAGTATGTAGGTGCTTGAGGATGTATATGGACCTATGAGACTTGATTGAACCATTGAAAACCCCAAATTCCTTGAAAGAACCAAAACCCTAATTTCAGCTGGCTTAAGAGGTGGTTTGAACTGTGCAATCCTTGAGAAATCTTGAACAATTTGAAGATCATTCTTGACAAATCTTGAGGAATATGGGAGGGAAAATTTTGGGGTACAACAGTTGCCACTGTTCAATCTTCTTAAACCTGAGGATGTAGATTGGCTTGCGTTCCTTTCGTGATCCGAAGGTGGAAGATGATTGAACACTAAAGTGCCCAGAAATTTGCACTCGCATAGCATAGTATCAGCAATGTGATGTCGGGAATGGGCTTACAGATGCCATTTGGGAGAGATGATGGATAGGAGGATGGGCTTATAGATGCCATCTGGAGATGTGACAGAATCTTGTCGGGGATGGGCTTATAGATGCCATCTGGAAATGTAGTGGGTAGTTGTGGAGATGGGCTTAAAGATGCCATCTGGAGATTGTTTGTTGAATTGTAACTTGGTAGGTTGAAAGGAAGAACCTGTGTAGGGTTGCCTGATGATGAGTCCGTGTAAAACTGCATCTTGGAAGAGAAGGAACCGGTGTAGGGTTGCTTCATGATGGTCGAGTAGATATTTGTCCTGTCTGGTTTCATGTATTGATCTTCAGTCCGTCGTCCACAGATATTTCCTGGCTAGTTACAGGTGTTGATCTGGAACTTAAGAGAGGTGGGTCAAGGAGATAGCTGTCCTGGCTGGATACAGGTATAGATCTCTAACCTGAGAAAGAAAGATGACTTCCTGGCCTGTTACAGGTGTTGATCTTCAATCTCTTCATATAGATAACTTTCCTGGCTAGATACAGGTATAGATCTACAATCAATCGCTCACAGATATTTCCTGGCTAGATAGGGGTGTTGATCCGGAACTTAAAAAAGGTTGGTCGAGATAGCTTTCCTGGCTGGATACAGGTGTAGATCTCTGACCTGAGAGTGAAAGATAATTTCCTGGCCTGTTACAGGTGTTGATCTTCAATATCTTCATGTAGATAACTTTCCTGGCTAGATACAGGTATCGAATCTACAATCAATCGCTCACAGATATTTCCTGGCTAGATACAGGTGTTGATCCGGAACTTAAAAAAGGTTGGTCGAGATAGCTTTCCTGGCTGGATACAGGTGTAGATCCCTGACCTGAGAGTGAAAGATAATTTCCTAGCTAGATATAAGTATTGATCTTCAATCCCTTCACGTAGATACTTTCCTGTCTGGTTTCAGGTATAGATCTACAATCAATTACTCACAGATATTTCCTGGCTAGATACAGGTGTTGATCCGGAACTCAAAAAGGTTGGTCGAGATAGCTTTCCTGGCTAGATACAGGTGTAGACCTCCGACCTGAGAAAGAAAGATGGTTTCCTGGCTAGATACAGGTATTGATCTTCAATCTCTTCATGTAGATAACTTTCCTGGATAGATACAGGTATCGGATCTACAATCAATCGTCCATAGATATTTCCTGGCTAGATACAGGTGTTGATCTGGAACTTAAAAAAAGTTGGTCAAGATAGCTTTCCTGGCTGGATACAGGTGTAGATCTCTGACCTGAGAGTGAAAGATGATTTCCTGGCCTGTTATAGGTGTTGATCTTCAATCTCTTCATGTAGATAACTTTCCTGGCTAGATACAGGTATAGACCTACAATCAATCGCTCACAGATATTTCCTGGCTAGATACAGGTGTTGATCCGGAATTTAAAAAAGGTTGGTCGAGATAGCTTTCCTGGCTGGATACAGGTGTAGATCTCTGACCTGAGAGTGAAAGATAATTTCCTGGCCTGTTACAGGTGTTGATCTTCAATCTCTTCATGTAGATAACTTTCCTGGCTAGATACAGGTATAGACCTACAATCAATCGCTCACAGATATTTCCTGGCTAGATACAGGTGTTGATCCGGAACTTAAAAAAGGTTGGTCGAGATAGCTTTCCTGGCTGGATACAGGTGTAGATCTCTGAGCTGAGAGTGAAAGATAATTTCCTGGCCTGTTACAGGTGTTGATCTTCAATCTCTTCATGTAGATAACTTTCCTGGCTAGATACAGGTATAGATCTACAATTAATCGCTCACATATATTTCCTGGCTAGATACAGGTATTAATCTGGAACTTGAAAAGGTTGATGGTAATCGTCTTTTGATTGACCTTTTCCTGAAAAGGCAAAACATTAGTTGTATGCAATGTCATGATGTATGAAATGCATGATGTCATGATGTTCTCAAAAATAAATGAGATTGTGTCGTATGCACTTTATCATATATGTAAGCAGGAGATATGAAATGTGAAATGTTTATTGAATATACTTCCGTCTGGGAAAATAAATCCTTGACAGATGCCGGGAAGTTAAATCCTGGGCTGATGTTGAAGAGTAGAATTCTTCGTTTCCGCTGGGGATGATGCACAAAGATGTTTGCTAGAATAAACCAGTAGGAGAAGACGACTCCGTTGGGGAATAAACTTGGTGAAGAGATTACTCTGCGGGGAATTACTCTGTGGAGAAGAGATGCTTCGCTGAGATTTTAACGATAACTCCGCTGGGGATTCCGTTGATAAGCTCTGTTGGGGAATTTGATGAACTCCGCTGGGGATAGGAAGAACTTCGCTGAGGACGATCTTTCCGTTGCAATTTGCTGAGGATAACCCAGTTACACTCTGGTGGGGGGATAACCTCCTGAATATGGCTGGGGAGATGCATTTGTACTCTGCAGGGGACAAGCTTCCAGAATCTACTGGGGAGATGGTTCAACTCTCTTGGGTAAACTTTTGAGGAAATGGCACCACTGGGGGTATCTTGTATTCCGCCGGGGAACAATCTTATATTTCTGTCGAGGAATGTTAAGACTGTCGGGGATGCTTGCTGAGGAATATCTGTATACTCTGCTAGGGAATATTAAGATCTTCTGGGGATACCCAACTTTTCCAGGACTGATAGTAGACCAACTCTGCTCTGGGGGGAGAGTATTGTTGACTTGTTGGGGATACTATGCCTTTTTTAGGGCTGATGGGAGGCCAACTCTGCTTGGGGAGAGTATTGCTGAATCTTGTCTTACTCTGCGGGGAGTGAAGGTATCTTGGTCAAATTCTTCAGCTGAATCTACCTTTGTACCCGGTGAGCAAAGTAGCTGTACAGTTTGGACAACTCTTATTGCCCCAGCTTCTATGGGAGAAGGTACCTGTGGAGGTCTCGATAACTGCAGATTGACAAATCTTCTTCTGGTAGGAAAGTGACGAGATGACGAGACATAGTCGTACGCTTTGATCCCTAATTTTTGCCTGGACCGCCCTTTCGGGTTTTCAGTCCACCGGGATACCCATTTTTGCCCAAGCCGCCTTTTCAGGTTTTCGACTTGCCGGGTGTACAGATTTTTTTCATTTTCATCCCTTATTTTTGCCCGAACCCTTTTGGTTCGTCGGGAAGCCCTTATTTTTGCTTAGGCCAGTCAACCTAGCGGGTCTTTGATTATGCGTAGTATTTTTTTACTATGTCCATGTTCTCAGAGTGTAGGGAGTTGTCACTGTCAATAGTGTAGTATTGCCATACTACCGGAAGATGTTCGTTTGATCATACAAGATCTGTTGCTGGAATTCATGTCCAACGCCCCAAGTGATTCAGATGGAGATCTGCCCCTGGCTATTTGGCATCTTTGAGAGACTCCTTGAACCTTGACTTGACTGCCCCAGATAATGGAAAAGGATTATGTCTGCCCCTTGGTTGGAAGTGTTTCTTCCACTTGATGTGATCCTTTTTGTTGAAAAGATTTTTGTTCACCGGATATTCGTCGTACGAATTTCTCTGCTGTTTAAACAAATAGTCATATGCAAACAATGTTATTTAAAAATGCAAAGCTTATGTCTGTCTTGAAGTTTTTGAAAATGCAGTTTTCAATAAAACAAGCGTTTTTTTTTTTGTAAATGTGATGTCAACTCAGGATTTTACAGCAAACCCTACAGGAGTCAGGATACCTTTTGTAACAGTATGCTTTCGAACTAACCCATGCTTCAACTAGGACTTTTAAGGGTTATAACGTGGCCTGGTTCACGGTTCGAGAAACAAAGGATAAAGGCTCAAAATTTATTTGTACCCACCCGTTCTTCGTGATGTTCTTTGATCCTAAACTCAGCTAATCGTGCGTTAGACCTTGTTTGAGTCTTTGCTCTGATATTCCAGTGATGGTTCGGATACTGATAGTTTATTTGGAATAGGCAGTCATTTCCTTTTGTTGAGGGTTTGTATGACCTCTTTCTTTTCGATTTTATTATCCCTGTTTTTTGCCTGAACTGTTTCTTTTGTGATTACAGTCAGCGGGATGCCCTAGTTTTTTGTAAGTCTCCTTCATAGGTTTTGACTTATTAGGCTTTTGTTTTTGAAAGATAACGACTTCCTGTCTTTACGATTATAGGGAACCATCACTGTCTTTTGTTTTGAAAGGACTCCTCTAATGTCATTTATTGTGCTCCTGGAACAACTGAGAAAACTACCCTGCCCCAGGTTATGATTAAGGGTTTTTAATTTTTTTGCGAAAAGAAAAACTCCAACTTCTTTGGCTCAAAGGGGTTGACGAGGGATTATCTTCCTTATAACTCCACTGTTTAGGATTTGAAACAATGCATGTACTTCATCAGCCGGGTCTATTCAAAAGCAGACTGTAAAGATTGTGGTATCGTTTTCGTCATCCTCCCTCAAAAGGCTTAGAATTTTTAATCGAGAGTTGAACATCACAAAAAATGAAAGCAATTTGAATATAATGGATACGAATGGATTGATTCAAAACAGACATATGTGATGCATTGATAAAGTAATAAAGTTTGACATGAATAAATGTTTGAACAATCAAAAGAAAATTACAAATTGAAAATTCCAATGAACCAAAAGTCTTCTCGTCTCAGGACTTGTCACTTCAAATGGTGAACCTTGGAGGGATAGTAGAAGAACTCAGCCTGACCATCTTGTGCGAGCTCCCATGCTCCTTCATCAATCAGGTTTTGGATTTTGTACCTCAACTTCCAACAGTCGTCAGTATCATGCCCCAGGCTGTTAGAATGGTATGCACACCTGGCATCAGGATTGTAGTTGGGTGAAGAAGTCTTAGGATTCGGGTGAGGTCCTATCAACGTCACTAGATTCAAATTCAACAGGCGTTGCAAAGCTTGGGACAGCGGCATGTTGAGCTTGGTAAACGGCCTCGGGGTAACCCGTTGCTTATGGTCAGGTTGTTGTTGGACCTGTGAGGTAGTGGCACCCTGGAGAGGTCCATTCTTCATCAAACCAAACCTTTGACTTCTCGGAAGTTGATTAATGACTTGATCCTCAGCCTTGACTATTTGCTTCCTGTTGTTGTATCTGTCTTGATGAAGCTGGTTGATCATGGTTCTCAACTCTTCTTGCTCCCGAGCTAAGCCTTGGATAAGAGCCATCTGCCCCAGCATCTGAGTTCTCATTGCCTCTACCTCAGCTTGCAGATGTTTCATCCGTTCGTCCTTACTGTCTTCAGGACTCTTCTTGACCAAATTCCCCATGAGGAGTGTTCTCAACTCTTCCTGCCCCTTGGATAGGCTTAGGAAGATTTCCCTGAACTGAGTCTCTTGAGTATGAAGATCCTGGTTGTCTGATTGGAAAGCCATTGCTGAAATAAACAGCGAGAACGTGAGAGACCTGTATCAGATGACCTGTTATGCAATGATATATATGATATATGTATGCAATGTTTTCAAGGATCTCGCGGGGTAAACAGGAAACTGTTAGAATTTGAATTTTGCAGCTTGATTGAAGGAACTTCATGTTGTTGAGAGTCCTTCTTCAAGAGTCAAGGCTCACCATATCGAGTGGGTCATAGCCCCTGACCCAAGTTATCATGCTTAGATTTCTGGACAACCTTGGCTAGAGTAAAATAAATCCCCTTTGCCCCTTGATAGACAGTTGGTTCATCATGACCTGCATCACAAACCCTTGAGATCCTTGAAATGGGTTAGTCCTTATGCAGGATGTACGCAATGGTATGATGTTATGATGTTATGATAAAGGCACACCATAAGTATTCACAAAAGGCAAACATAGTAAAGGCACACAAGTCACACAAGAAAACCCTTAGAGTTCAGGCCAACATGAAGTTTAGGTACTACCCTCTTTCAGTTTCAGTTGGTTAAG
Source organism: Vicia faba (assembly GCA_948472305.1). Classification (NCBI taxonomy): domain Eukaryota; kingdom Viridiplantae; phylum Streptophyta; class Magnoliopsida; order Fabales; family Fabaceae; genus Vicia; species Vicia faba. Next base: position 1,014,286,624 of record OX451735.1, read on the forward strand.
ACCTATCCTAAAAAATAGTAATCAGGTTCTAGAGGATCTCAATATCACTGACTACCCTCAATCGGTCATAACTCCATCTTCGCAACCTTTTCTTGCGGCCGGAACCATCGCGAGAGTTTAGCCTCAATGAGTGTAGCATACTGCTACTGTTCTATGGTCAAGTTGGTCAATTTAAGGTTCTAAGGTCAGTTGGTGCTTAATGACTCCTCAGAAGACCCATATTCTCCTCGTTCCAACACAAGGGATATCGGTACAGACCAAGGTGTCACACCAACGTAGCTACTGCTTCACCCGTGTCGGTCTACGCCAGACAGGTCCTTCACAGTTTATTGCTACTTACCTAAAGGGTATTCCCCAGATCCGGGTTAGGATCTATGAAACTCCGATGCAAGCCTACAATATTAAATCAAACAAGGCATACAATTGAAAACATAGAATGATCTAATCCTAAGGTATACCTCACTTATAAGTCCCCAGCAGAGTCGCCAGTTCTGTGATCGGTGGAAATAGAATTGACTGTTTTGGAATGCTGGTTCGCGAAATGTCGCGGTAAGCAAGAGTCGCCACCGTATTTTATTTTCTCCAATAAGGAAAGGACAAAAGCACAGCAAAATTCCTTTTTGAGATGTTTCTCGGTTCGGGAGGTAGATTATAGAAAGGGAAGGTGTTAGCACCCTTTCTATCCATGGTTTTCCATGGGCTCTTAGGTACTTGCTCACTATGTTTTCAAAAAGTTTTGCTTTTCTTGTGTTTGTGGGTTTTAAAAAAAGTTTTGTTTGAAAACTTCCATTTAACTCTTGTATCTATCCTCAAGAGTGTATGAAGTGTTTGTTTGAAAACTTTTGTCAGAAAAGTGTAGGTGCGAAAAGTTGTTTTTGTTTTGAAAGAGCAAGTACCTTAGAACCTCTACCTACTCAAAAGAAATTAAGTTATGTAAATGTCCTTTAGACAGTACTATCCCACTATTGATAAGTAGGTAGCACCGTCGTTGGAGTTTTTCGGGTCAATTCGATTATAGGGACATGTGGTCACCAAAGCAATAGTAGGACGCCTTAGCGGTAACCCTAATGTCCTAGATCCTTTTTATCCGAGGCAACCGTTTCGAGGCAACTTGAATCTTTAGACAGGAGGGCGACCTCTAAAACACCCTATACTCAATGACCACGTCGAGGCAACCAAGTGAGGCGTACCCTAGGAGTGGCATGTGCGAGTGTGTCAGGATTCAGTTACGTTGTCTTTGTACATGTTATGGTGAGCTACGCTTTGATTTTATTTTGAGAACAAGTCTTGTCATGCATAACCTAATTAACATACATCTAGCTGTTAAATATTTGCGGAAAGTAAATCTAAGCTATTACAAGGCGTCGGGTATTTACATCGCCAAAAACAAACCCTTGGAAAGTAAATTGCGAGAAAATAAAGAAAAGCGATAAAAGTTCCTAATTAACGCTATTACATCCTCGGAGCAAATACATAAATATGATCAAAAATAATATGCGCGAAATAAAATTGCATCGGAGAAGTCCTTAGGGTTTTGACCCTTTTTGAGAAAAGAATGAATTTTTGGTTATTTTGCATTTAATTAAATTAATCCTAAAACTAAATAATTAATTAATTAAAAGAAAAAAAAGTATTTTTAGTTTTTTAATGTCTTAATGAAATAAAAGGAAAGAAATTAAAATTGTCAAGAAAACCCTAATTCTAATTTATTTTATTTGTTATGAAAATAATTAAAGTTAACCTAATTAAAACAACTAAATTAATTAATTACATTTTATTTACAAAAATAATAAGTTAAAGGTGAAATTAATAAATAATAATAATAATAATAATATTTTAGTTTTCTGAATTTATTAGGAAAATAGTTAATTATGTTAATTAAATAATAATAATCAATAATTGATAAAATAATTAAATGGGAAAAAATATAAAAGAGGAATAATAAACCAGGGGGGGTGCTGGCCCAATAGAGAGGTTAATCTGGAAATTTGAAGGCCCATTTGTTTCACAAGCCTGTTTGACTTCTGAGATCGTCCACATGTGCATTGACTGGGAGTATCATGGTCCTTCATCTTTGGCCTTCAGATTTGCTTTGCAAGCCACTTGGCGTGTGGACAATTGAGATGCATGGTAGACTACAAGGCATAAGGCATACTGGATAAGCTGCAAGAAAATAGCAATAATAATTTTGGGGGACCTGGGATTCGAACCCAGGTCCCAATGATTCCAAGCCAACACATCCTCCACTACGCCATGTGCACACGTTTGTTATTATAACAATAAGCAAATATAATATATAAAACAATCAAATATGTTGTAACCAAAAAACGCGCGCACTTATTTTCAAACTGACCAATGATGCATCAACACCTAGTCATCTTCTTCCTTTGTACCTGTAAAAACAAATCAGATAGTGGGGGTTTTTAACCCCCACAAACTACAGTGACCAAAAATAGCGAATAGAGCTATGGTAAATATAAATATTTCGCGATGGGGTCCCTGCGTGTTCGTCTGGTCTTGACGATTCCAACCATATGCCTTATGAACCCTAATTGTTCCTGGATTGTAAAGCCCTAATTTGAAAGCTTATGAACCCTAAAATTCAATCATGGCAACTTTTGATTCTGTGCGTTTTAATCCAATTCAGTTATACCATCAACTTCATATGAGTTCTAGCAATGCAAAACAAACACAAAAGCACGTTAAATATGCATGAATTGAACTGCACGATTCTGAAAATAAAATGCAAACTGTGACTCTGTTCTTGATGATTCTTTGAGCTTCAATGCTTGGTTTTGATTGTAAATCACTCCTGACCCTTCCAGCAACGTGTTTGAATCAATATAAGGCCTTGAATTGGCTTGGAATACAAGAATCAGTTTTGACTTTTCTTTGAATTTTCTTGAATTGGTTATGGCTTTTTCTGCAGAAATTTCACGTGTGCATGATTAGGGTTAGCTTGCATATTTATAGAGGAAGGGAATTAGGTCAGAATCTTGCACAAAAATCCATTGGAATGATGATTGAATATTTGATTGAAAATCAAATATTTTTGAATCTTCATGATTGGAAAAAGTTGCCAATTTGGGAGATATTGCATCTTTGACTTGGTGCATGAAATTGCCAGCCTTTTTAGGTCACTCTTGCTTCATAAAAAGATTGAAAAATCAAATCTTTGTATTTCCTACAATTTAAATTAATTAAATGAATTAAAATCAATTAAAAAATCCAATTAATTAATAAACAATAAGAAAATAATTCAATTAAGCTTGATGGGTCGTGCATAGGCCTTGGATAAAGTTTCAAGAAGAAATTTGAGGCCCATTAGCAAAAACAAGGTGTTTTGAGCAAAGTTGACTTTTGCAAATTCACAAAAATTTCCCAACTTCTCAAATGCATATCTTGCTCAATTTTGATCATATGAACATGTTCTTGGACATTTTGGAAAGGTCTTGAAGTCCTCTAACCAATGCCTTTGGTCCCATGTCATTTGGATTTACCAATCTGAAGTTATGGCCTTTTACTTAAAGTGCATTTTTGTTGACTTTTGAAATTAACCTATAATGTAGAAATTGATAACTTTTTGTGAGAGAATTTATTGGACTTGGAGTGTGAAGATGGTTTGTAGGTGATGTCATCCTCTTCAAAATGAGCATTGGATGGGATTTTTCTAATGAACCATGAAAAAGTTATGCCTTGGTCAAGATACAGTTGACTTTTCTGCTGTCCAAAAATAGTAACTTTTTGCATCTTGATGATTTTTGAGCCATTCTTGTGGAATCATGATCAAGACTTGACCAAATGATGATTGTGAGCTCAAAATAAGATGTTGACCAAAAATTATGACTTTTGACTGCAGAATGACCATTTTGCCCCTGTAGTTGACTGTGGTTCAAATGGAGCTTTTGACTGTGCAACTTGGGATTGTGAGTCTTGAAACTTGGTATGTAGGTGCTTGAGGATGTATATGGACCTATGAGACTTGATTGAACCATTGAAAACCCTAAATTCCTTGAAAGAACCAAAACCCTAATTTCAGTTGGCTTAGGAGGTGGTTTGAACTGTGCAATCCTTGAGAAATCTTGAACAATTTGAAGATCATTCTTGACAAATCTTGAGGAATATGGGAGGGAAAATTTTGGGGTACAACACTAGGCATTCAACCTTGGACTATTTACACAGGGTCCTCTTGGTGGATTTGCTGCCATAACTTCTTCTATATCTTGATTAAAAGGTATAGTATAAGTGGACACCTCTCCTCTTTCTCTTATTTCTTTCGCTAGCTTCCTCCTTCTTCTAGTCTTGCTATTAAGTTTTATGCAAGTCCTTTCGATTTCAGGGTCAAATAGGAGTTGATCTTCAGAAATACTTCCTCGCATAAACTAAAGTCTAAAAACACTAACAAAACAAGTGAAAAACAAAAGATATTATTAATATAAAATAACTTAAAACACTTAAACTATTGCAATGCTTTCAATAGTCAAACGCCAATCCTCGGCAACAACGCCATTTTGTTGTAAGTATTTTCAACACAATTATTTATATTATCGTTTTCCTCAGGGATTATCATGATATTAATGCCGTTCTATAGTTTTAGTGACTTTAAGTGTTTGAATCATAAACAAAGTTTTGGTATTTTCTTTTAGTAACAAAAGATTAAGTTTCATGCACTAAATGGTGATTTGGATAAACGAGGGGTTTTATTTTGAAAAGGATTGTTTTGATAAAAGACATTCCAAGATTAGTTTTCATCAACCTATTCCAAATATATTCGATTGATTATGCATATGAACTAATTATTGATTGATACATTCACGTATCCTCTCAATATTTCTCATGTCTAAGCAATATTGTGAGTGTTATCATGTGAATCATTAAATGATCTCTCAACCTAACTATTAACATGATAATATTTAAAGCTTGACACAAGTGAATACTAACTCACAAATCTATGTCTAGAGCTTATTTATTAGTAGATGAATATCTTAGGTCAAGCTTGGAACTTACTCCTCAATAATGAACCAAACCATAAAAAGAACAATGATACAAAGATATCCAACATGTATTAATCTTCAACCAAGTTCATATACACAATGATTAAAGGAAATACATAAAGTATAGGTTGAATACTTCTAACCTTGACACAAAAGGTGCTTAGCTAGTCATAGTCATGATACCTTGATCAATAAATAAATAATGAGTGTTGATGAACATCAATCTTCAAGTCTCCTTGATTCAAGATGTAAGAATATTTTTCTCCTCCAAAAAGATAAGAAAAAAGGGTTTCTATGTTATGATGTGTAGAACAAAAGGTTTATAATCCCTTAATCAGGTTTTCCTCCCTCCAAGTATAATAAGTTGGTGAAAATTTTCCCTAAAAGGTGGCAAAAGTAGCCAAAAAGTATGGTCATTTGTGCACCATCACTGGACGACCATAAAACATCGTCAGGCGACACTAGCTAGATGCCACATATGACTAGCTGGGCGTGATATACTATCAGGAAAACATCTTTCATCACCGGGTGTAATACGGTGGGAGAACTGACTTTTAGGTTTTGCATTTTATCGCAAATGTTACGGATAGCAAGAGTCGTCACCGAATTTTCTTTTATCTGATAAAGGAAAGGGTGAAAAGAACAGGAAAGACCTTTTGAGAATTTTCAGAGTAAGGGGGTAGGTTATGAAAAGGGAAGGTGTCAGCACCCTTTTCATCCGTAGTTATCAACGGGATTTTAATCGCTAACCCACTTTTTGAAAATGCTTTGTGCTTGTGTGTGTTTGAAAATATTTTTAAAATGCCTAAGTGCGGCAATTTTGTGATGATTCTCGTATCGTTGAGAATGTATACAAAATGTTTGTTTTGAAAATATTTATTGGATGAAAGTGTTTGTTTTGGACAGTGTGGGGTGTGAAAGTTGTTTTAGTTTGTGAGCAAGTGTTTACGAGTCATCTACCTACTCAAAAGTATTTTTTCTTTTCCCCCTCCTTTATATAGTCCTATCCTACTATTTGTTAGTAGGAAGCCCTATTTTTGGATGTGAGAGACAGGCGGGGGTCATTGTACAGTCATAGAAGGCAACTTGTAGGACGCTTTAGCAATTTTTGTAAGGGACTAAGATCGTTTTTCCGAAGACAACATCGAAGGGTCATCGAGGGACTACGATCTTTTTAAATCGAGGGCCTTTGCTAAAGCGTCCCATATTCGAGGGACATGATTGTTTTATCCGAAGGCAACAAGTGAGGTTACTCTAGAGGTGCGTGTGTGAATTGTGTTTCGATTTCAATTAATTGGTCTTAATTGGGGTTATCTAGCGGTTGATTTTAAATCTTGTCATACATGCCTAATTACTATACAATGATAAGTAAATGCGGTAAAGTGCAGAAAATAAAGTTTTACGCTATTACAATGCTTCGGAAATGGGGGGTACAATTTATGAATGGGGATGGCATTAGAAGTAAACACCTAAGCTATAATTTAATCACACAATACAAATCCAAATTATTAAATAATTATTAAGTTAAAACTCTTCTTATTTGATAAAATTAATTAATAATTTCATTAATAGTGTCAAACAAAAGTTATTTTAAATTAATAATTATTTAAAACATATTGATCTCTTTTTGCATTTTATATTATATTAAATAAATATAAACAATAAATCACACAATACAAGTTCAAATTATTAAATAATTATTTAAGTTAAAAATCTTTTGATTTAATAAAATTAATTAATAATTTAATTAATAGTGTCAAACAAAAATTATTTTAAAGTCAATAATTATTTAAAACATATTGATCCTTTTACAAATTAAAAATAAATACTAAAAATATAAATTAAAGCTAAGTAAATAAAAACAAATGAAAATATAAAAGAAAAAGTTAGAAATGGGCCTGATTGCAGCAAATCTGGGGAGTGCAGAAATAAATCCATCCAGACCCAAATAAAGGGAAGCCCGATGTTATTTGAAAATCTAGTACAACTGGATTATGAAGGTGTAGCATAGTATGCACTCTCTGAGGCGTTAGATGGTGTGGTTGATGACCAGATGGTAATCTGATGGGTAGCGCCTGATCTCTTGACGTTATCAGTATTATACTTTTCCATTTTTTGAAGTAAATTATCTCTTTGAATTTTCTCAACCAAATAGATCCAATAGGCTCTTGACAAATGACACTTTAATTTTAAAACACAAAAAAAAAAAGGAATTAATGCCCTATGTATTACTCCCAAGAACTAGAATCAAGAGCACACTTTCACAGTCTATTTCTCCTCTTCAAATTCTCAACCGCATGTCAATCAATTTGTCCCCAAAATCAACATAACCCTAAATTAAAACTGCAATAATTCGAAAGTAAATCAATAACAAAACCCAAAAGAAAAGAGCTACCGATTACAAACAACGCAAGGTGGTGTTGATGGATACAGAATGGCAGGATTTTGGCGATCTGGGCGAAGGGTGCGGCAGTTTGTTCTTAGTCGAGAGTTTGAGTCACGGAGGTCTTGTGGTGTTTGTGAGCATGTGAGGGTTGTTCGTCGGTGTCCAAGGCTTCGTCCAGCGTTCACCTCCCTCCATGAATCGCTTTCGTCTTTGGTTTGTCTTTTTATGAGACAAAGCTTTCGTCTATCTCTCTTCTTCCGTGCGGATCCGTGATGTTGTCGTTGTTATTGCGGATCTATTGAGAGGATGCAGCGATGTACTTTGTTGCGTGTGAATCGTTGTTCGTCGAAGATGGTGTTGAATCGTGAAACAGATGTTGAAGGTTGAAGTGAGTTGTTGATGATGATGGTCTAATGAAGATGAAGATTCAGAGAACAGTGATGTGAATGTTGCAAAGAATAGAGAAAGTTTCTGGTGATTGAAGCCTCTTTCAATTTGGTGAGGTCTTTCTGACTCTATTATGTTTGTGTATTCTTCTATGATTTTGATCCTTGTGAACTTGTTTCTTCTTCTTCTATTTTGCAATCTCTGAAGGGTTTATGAATTAGGGAAAGTGATGAACAATTTTTAGGGTTTGTTCTTGTTGTACGCGGTTGTATCTGTGAACATTTTTTTATAACTGTGCAATGAATCTTTATATACTGTGAACTTATGGTTTTCTGTTTGGGCTCATTGATTATCTTAACAGGCCTTGTTCAAACTCGTATTGGACTTGTGATTTTCTGTTATGATGATTGTTGGTGAACGAATGTTACTGCAGTAGTTTCTTTTACCTTGAACTGTGATGGAAATCTTACTGAGTTGTAGTAATTGGGCTGAGACTTGCAATAGATTGGGCTGAACTGAATTACTTTTCTGATTTACTTTTACTGTGAACCAAACAGGTCCTTTTTTGTGCATTTGTTTAAGATTTGTAGTAAAGAAAATAGGCCTAGGATTATTGCTTGGAATCTGACTTTGTTGTTGTGAAACAAAACAATATGAAGCTTTTGTATGCTTGAACATGATTGAAAAACAACCCTTTTCTGATTCCTATCTCAAGAGCCTAATGATGAAATAGCTCTTTGTGAAAATTCTTTGTTTGTGATCATGTTTCTTTCTTGTTTGCTTGTACTAATCATGCTCTCTTTCTCTTGTTTCATGGACCATGAGGATTGGCAAAGGCAAGCTTGAGGGAGAGAAACAAAGAGGTGGAAGGACTTGAAGAGGAAGTCATGGCAAGATGTGAGAACAAAAATCTTGAAAATGAAGCAAAAAAGACTTGTAGAGTTTGAAGATTGAAGAAGAATTCACAAATAAGAAAGTTGTGGATTTATGATCCAAATTTGTAATTAAACTTGTAAAGTTTGAGAACTTGGAATTTTAATAAAGAACTTGTATTCTTCTTGCAAATTAATGCAACACTTAGCCTTTAGAACTTCAATTCTACTTTGAAATTTTAAAACCTTTTGAATGTTGAATTCGTAACCATAATGTTGAAAGCAAATCCGAGTGTTCTACCTTGTTTGGAACAATAATGATGTGATGATTTAAACAAAAGAAATTCGGCATTCTTGTATTTTCCATGACAAAACGTGGAATCTAAGTCATGGAGACTTGAATCATATTTGTGCCTTGAAAACCAACCTTGGAACTACAACTTGCCAATTTACAAGATTAAATTTCAATGGACATTTCTTGAGTGAAGCTTGAATGAACCGAAATTTGAATCATCTTTATTTTTCTTTAAAATTCAAATAATGAAAGCAAATCTTGAGAATCAAATGAAGTAACATCAATTTGTTCCTCAATGGAACTCTTGAAAAGGAATGAATACAAAACTTGAAAACTTGAATTTCCACATTCTCAACAATGATGCATTCTAAAAGCCCAAAAGATCTTCACTAGACTTTGCATCATAACTTCATCATTCGAAATCACGAATTGAACCAACAAGTAACCAAAAATCCACTTGATTAAGAGGCATATTGAAGAAGCTTTACAGAAGAAGGAAGCCTCAATAATCACAAACACAAAACCCTAAATTCTCAGCCCAAGATTAATGAAGAATATACTGAACATCCCTTGATAGAAGAGGAAATCCTCAAAGCCCACATAAACCCTAATTCTGACCAATGACGTCCCAAGCTCAAAACCTTAATTCCACAAGACATGAGGGAGAAACCCTTGAGCAAAGATGACTTGTTTGATGAAAAGAAGATAATGCTTCATGAATCTTGACCACAACATGTGTCACACACTCAAAAGTCAAAACCCTAGTACAAAATCAATATATAGGAGAAATGTGATTCTCTTCACGATACTCGCAAATCTTCAATTCTTTGATGACACAAAGAATTAATGAGATGTTTGAGATGTCTTGAGGTATGAGAATTCTTGATAGCTTAAAGCGATTAGAAACCCTAGGAATATAAAGGGATATTTTTGAATGAAATGAGAGGGCAAATTTTGGGGTACAACACCGGGCGACAAGGATGCTTCGTCGGGCGATCCAGGAGCGAAGCAATACAGAAGCGAACAAAAAAAATCATCTTTTCTTCATAATTTTAGTCAGGCGACGCATCTTGTCGCCGAACAATCCTTTGTAGAATCTCAACATTTGTTTCCATGCTTAGAAAGCAGAAAATCTTCCTTTGTCCATCTTATCATGTATACGAAGAAGAAACAGAGAAAAATATTTATAGAGACCTAAAATATATTTAATTTAATTTAATTTTTTATTAAATTTATTATTTTATTCACATATCAATTTTTAGTTGTATTTAATTTCGAATGATAATTTTAAAAGGTACCAGTACTAAGTGTTCTCAAATATATAGTAGTAATGAGAAAGTATGATCAAATTAAACATGTTGCTTTTGTTTTATTTTTTTGACTCAACTTGTTCCTTTTATTATGAAGTTGTTGAGAATGACGACTAATGAGTAATATTCCTTTTATTATGAAGTTGTTGAGAATGATGACTAATGAGTAATACTACTTTAATTAGTGGCTATAACTGTTTAGACAGTCAACAGATGTTGATATCACTTATAAGAGATTGTGATTGTCCTATGCATTGATATTTATTTAAAGTAATAGTATTAATTACCTTAATTTCATAAGTCAGTATAAATATTTAATTTTAATCAAGCAATTAGGTTCGGGTATGAAAGTTCAGGAACCAACATGCGAAAGTAAGAAAAGACATTTTGTAAAATATTTTATAAGTTACTTTTGAATTACACTCCTGTAAAAAAAATTTTTTTGTAAAAGTAATTTTGCTATTAAAAGATTCTTTCTATGAGATGAAATGCCACAAGCTTTGAGCATATATAGAATGCTTAGTGATATTTTATTTTCTTTTAATTGCCACCTAAGGTGACGTGACTTTATCATCTTTAGTTTCAAATATAATTTTATTTTCTTTTTCAATTAATTTTAACTTTTGCCATTGTGAAAATTTGAAAAATTCTAAGAAAAATATGTCACTTGGTTTGACAAACATTATTTGGTTGTAGGTCTTACATGTTTAATATATATTTAGATACTATTCCTGATACTAGATAAAATGAACATGTTTATTTGGTTATTTTATTTTCAAGTGTAATTCAATGTATTTAGATTATATTTTTAGCAATTAATATTATAATATATTTAAATTTTATGTTTTAACACGTTAATAATAAATTTTATTTAAATATTTATTTAGGTAATTAAATATTTTGATAATATATTTAATGAATGTTTAAAATTTGTTTAAATATTATTCAAACAAATTTGACAATAAACTAAAATTTGAAATTAATTTTAATTTTTTATTTAAAAGTGTTTGAATAATATATAAATATGATTTTAGTAGGTGTAAATTTTATTTAAAAGTTTATTATCAAAATGTATTATTGTTTCCTAAAAATTACTTATTTATGTATAAATATATATTTTATTAACTTATTGATGTATAAATACATTCCAAAAATGCATAATTTAAATGCAGAATTTAAATACACATTTATTTATTTGTCAATTTAAATACAGAATATTATAATATTAAATAATCTTTAATAATTTTAATAATATTTAATAATCTTAAATAATCTTAAGTAATCATTAATAATCCTTAACTATTTTAAATTTATTTTTGTTTAAACTATTTTGTATTTAATAATATTATTTTAAAATTATTTTATATTTAATAATATTAAACTTTTAATATATATGTATCAAATAAATATTCAATATTACAAACAATCAATTAAAAAATTTTAAGATTAAATGAGAAAATGTTAAATTAAATAATATTCATTAAATAATATTATATTATTAATTTAGGATTATTAATGATTATTTAAGATTATTTAAGATTATTAAATATTGTTTAGTATTATAATATTCTTCATTTAAATTCACAAATAAATAAATCTATATTTAATTATGCATTTTTCTTTCATGTAATATATATAATTCAGCAGCAAAATAAATCAAAGAGAACATAATGGCCTAGTGGTAGCGCCTTTTGTGTGACAATTAAAATAAATAAAAATAAATATAATATATTTACGTTAGAATATTTAAAATAAAAAATAAGTATAAAATAAAATAATTACACAATCAACGCGTCATATATGTAAATGATGTGTGTCATTTCCTGTTAAGATTTAAAATGACATAATCTTTATTTGACAAGGTTATTCATACAAAAAAAAAAAGAATTTATAGGGAATAAACCAAAAGTAACATATATATGACACGGAGTAAAAATGGTAATAACCTTATTTTTTATATGGTTGTAACCTTATTTTTTATATGGTTGTTTTGCCACAATTAAAATGTGGTTAATCAAAAGTAACACATGGTCTCAAAAAATTTAAACGATAATTGATCTTCTTATTTAAATCGTTATTTTAATAATTGTAAGCATGATTTCAAACTCACGGGTAGACTCGTAAATTCATACGAGTTTATGAGTCTAGGAATCATAAATGAGTAGACTCACGCATAGAATTATTTTTGATAGACTTGAATAGATTCGAGTATAGTCACATAAAATCGTGATAGACTCGTGAGTCTATCACGATTTTACGAGTCTATAAGTTTTTTTTTGTTTTTTAAATAAAAAAAGGTCCAAATGTTAGACTACGGCACCGTATTTAGAGGAAAGTGAATAGATACCCAATTATAATTTCTCTTTCAAACATAGGTATTTAAAAACTTATTTGAAAAACAATGTTGAACAGAAGGTTTTTGACCTAGATTAAAATAATAGTCTAAACGAATCTAGTTATTGGAAACTCGGATATACACAAGCCATATGAAATTAAGATAATGATAAAATCAATCATCATAATAGTATCTCAATTAATAGTTTAATATCAAACACAATGGTTTCCTGTAACGTCCCGATATTTAATTATTTATTTAATTAAATATTTTTGAATATTTAATATTAATTCGAATTTTTATCGTCGAAGTCGAAATTAATTTATTTATTGGCATGATAAATAATCGGATTCAATTTGGTGGAATTAAGTTGAGGTATTATTTTTATTATTAAGCTTAAATATGATATTGGGCTTAGTTTGTGGTGTTCTGAAGTAATAAGGGGTATGTCACTTAGGTCCATTTAGATTTATTAAGTAATATAATAATATTATTGTATTAGAGGTAGAAATAGAGGAGAAAGAGAAGATAGAGCTATCAGGAAAAAGGAAATAAAGAAAAGAGGAAATAGAGTTTTGTGAGAGGAGAAGAAGAACAAGGAAATTTCTTCTAGAGCCAAATTCCCAGAAATTCGGATGAAGCTTCTTAGAGTTGCCTTCAAACCAAATCAGGTAAGGATGGAGTTTCTTATCCTATAATGGGTATATGATATTTTGTATGTGGGAATTGGTATGTGGGGTTATTATTGTCTGTTGATTTGTGTTGGTTTGTGTTGTTGTGATAGGCATTATTAATAATTGATTTGATTAAAGAATTGTCAAATAATTGGTGTATTACTGTGTTATATACTTGTCTGGATTGGATTTGGAATAGTAGATAGTATAGCAGAAAATCCATTAAAACAATACCAAGAGGACGAAAGAAGAAGAAAATTGTGCCTGGATGCTGCCGAACGGCAGCTTGTTGTTGGTTGGATGCTATCGAACGACAGCTTGTTGTTGTTATGGGAAGTGTGCCGATCGGCACTATGAGAGAAAGAGAGAGGGTGTGTCGTGCGACACACCTTTGGGCTGAGGGGCACATGCATAGTGCTAGGCATGCCGACCGACATGGTAAGAGGAAGAAGGTGTCGAGGGGCACCCTATTGTGACGAGGGGAACGCCCTGGAATTCTCTATTTCCTTTTAATTGTTTTGTCTGTTTTTCTGTGTCCTTCCCGTGTCTGTTGCATCAGTAAGTAATTGCAGAATTTTTATATAGCAGAGTTTGAAAACAAATAATAATAGTAGAGACATTAATAGTAATTACACGACTAGCATCACTAGAATAGTAACAGGAGATGTAGGTAGCAGAATTTCAGTAACAAAATCAGTAAACAATAGCAGAGATTAAGTGAGTAGCAGAAGTAGTATATGGACATTGTTGATTATAGGTCTTATGACCAATGTTGTGTTATTTTGTGCTGATCGATAATGTGAATATGTTGTTGCCATGAAAAGTTGTTGATTTCGTTGATATGTTGTGTTGTAGGCCTTTGACCAATGTTGAACGGTGTGAATTGTTGTTATGTCGACTGTTGTTATGTTGTTGTCATTGTTGTGTTACCGAGTTGTAGTTGTTTATATCGTCGCATAACATAGCATAGCATTAAAGTTGGCCTAGATTGACATGTTTTAAGTTGGAGTGAATGCTCACCTATGTTGGCCTGAATTGGCATGTTCTAAGTTGAAGGCTTTGCCTTATGCCTCGGTAAACTGGCATTTTCTAAGTTGGGAGTTCTGCTCCAATGGTACCACATACATTTGCACAGTTGAGTCACATTTGGAGTCGTTGATTTGTTGCTTATTTGAAGTGTTGTCTATGCACGGTGATGTTATAAGTTTAATTGAAGTGTTGGTGAATGGTGTTGCTTTATGTTGATGTTGTATGAAGTGGTGATTTTATATGAACTAATTTCCAATATATTATTTATCATACGTTCTATTATTGTGTTCGATATCTCACCCCTTCTGTTTGAATGTTGCCCTTTATTGGTAACATGCAGGTAACCAAGAAGAGTAGCCGATATCATTGTTAGTTCGAGTTTGGTGTCATTTGCTCTGATACGTAGCACTCGGGGGGAAATGAACTCCTGTCTTATTTTGTTGTTTATTTATTGAACCTTATGTTGTTATTTGAGGAGTTATGGTGTTGATGTTGTTTTATGATTCAAAAGATGATATATCTTATTTAGAGAACTATTTTGAATTCGCTGCATGATTAATCAAAGTTTGGTTTATGTTATGAAGATTGTATTCATAAGTTGTGTTCTTTCCGCTTCTTTAAGTGATATGTATCTATTCTAAAAGAATGACAATTTTATGTGTCTTCTTTGAATATGTGACATCCTGATTATATTGGAAATTTTTATACTTTGATTTTTCGCTAATTGCTTGGGATAGAATTAGGGTGTTACATTAGTGGTATCAGAGAAGGTCGGTCCGTCCGACCAAGTTGTCTAATGTTGTTTGTTCCTTATTGTGCGACAAGTGTGTGAAACACTGTCGGTACTTGTTTGCCTTAATTGCAGGAAGTTGGTTGAAGATAAGTGGGAGAGAAGCTTTGCTTCTCGGATATGTTTAATTGAAAGGTGTTGGTTCGGTGTGCTGCCGACGACGACAATGCAAGAATTGTTGGAGTCTTGTTGTTCCCGAATTTGAAGGTGACTTGGATTCAAGGTCTTGTTGTTAGTCGAGTTAGAGCGCCTTGAGAGAAATTGATCAGACGTTGTTGGTGCTTACTTCTCAAAGAATGAAGAACGATGTAATATTTGTTGATTTACGAAGCAAGTGTAAGATGTCGATGTTTGAACAATGATGGAGTAATAAAGTTAATGTAACTTTTGTGTTGGGATCACATAAGTGATTTTCGGAAGTTGTTGACGTTGATAAGTAGTTGTGAATCGCGAGTCTAAGTCGAAACTTGAAGAAGTGAGTAGTGTTGCAAAAAGAATTGTTGCCCTGGTGTTTTGGAACCTTAACTTTGGCGAAGGAATGCATCTCTCGAGTTATAAGAAGTTTGGGAGTACGAGATATGTTAAGATTTGTTTGGAATATGTCTAAGTTGAAGATAAATGAGTTTCAGAGTGGAATTTCCGTAAGCGAATCGTAGAAAACAACAAAATTATTGTGGGACTTCGAAAATTCATAACTAGAGTTACGGGCATCCGATTTGAGTTCCGTTTGAAGAGTTGGAAAGCTAACAAAATGAGATTCATTTTAAAAGTGGTTTCAGTACATGTAATAGATTAATTTATCACGTGATGATATTGGAAGTAAGTGCAGTTTATTGTTAAGCTTGTCTTTGGGACTAGACTTGTTCTTCAGTGTTGCATGGGACGTCAGCGTCTGAGTTGGATGAATTAAAGGAGCGATTGTAAGATTTAGTTAAAGTAATTTGTGAAATAAAAGGTATCATTTGGAAAGCTTTTGTGTTATTAATTAGAACGAAAGATGATAGTGCAAAGTTGTGTGGAATTTACAGTGTCGAAAAGGAGGAAGATTTATGCTAAGTTGCCAGGATGTATGTTATAATTTTGGGAGAAGAGTTCTCTTGAGTAATTTTATTTCCAAGTGAAAGTGTATGTAGATCCATTCAAGGTGGATGCAGTTCTAAGTTGGAGAATGACGAAGTCTGTTATAGAGGTTAGTAGATTGTTGAGCTTAGATGATTACTATCATAGTTGTATGAGGTGTAGATATATATGAAATGTTGTTAAGATGATAATATGATGTTGTATATCCAAGTATAAGTGTGTTACCAATTTAAATGTTGATGTGTCAAAATATTGTTGACGTGGTTGATAAGTTATTAACGATTTTGTCGTGAAGATGTTGAATGATTAGCAAGTGTGGATTTGAATTATATCATGTTGAGCGTTGTTATGTCGAGAAATTAGTGGTCGAAGTGTTGCCAAACACGAATTAAAGATCAGAGAGTTGGATGCGAAATTCGCATTAAGAGTGACCGTATCAAGTAGATTTCTGGGGACAAAAATGTTCTAAGTGGGGGAGAGTTGTAACGCCCCGATATTTAATTATTTATTTAATTAAATATTTTTGAATATTTTATATTAATTCAAATTTTTATCGTCGAAGTCGGAATTATTTTATTTATCGGCATGATAAATAATCAGATTTAATTTGGTGGAATTAAGTTGAGGTATTATTTTTATTATTAAGCTTAAATATGATATTGAGCTTAGTTTTGGTGTTGTGAAGTAATAAGGGGGTATGTAACTTATGCCCATTTAGATTTACTAAGCAATATAATAATATTATTGTATTAGAGATAGAAATAGAGGAGAAAGAGAAGATAGAGCTATCAGGAAAAAGGAAAGAAAGAAAAGAGGAAATAGGGTTTTGTGAGAGGAGAAGAAGAACAAGGAAATTGCTTCTAGAGCCAAATTCCCAGAAATTTAGTTGAATTTTCTTAGAGTTGCCTTCAAATCAAACCAGGTAAGGATGGGGTTTCTTATCCTATAATGGGGTATATGATATTTTGTATGTGGGAATTAATATGTGAGATTATTATTGTCTGTTGATTTGTGTTGGTTTGTGTTGTTGTGATAAGAATTATTAATAATTGATTTGATTAAAGAATTATCAAAGAATTGGTGTATTAAAATGTTATATACTTGTATGGGTTGGATTTGGAATAGTATACAGTATAGCAGAAAATCCATTAAAACAGTACCGAGAGGACGAAAGAAGAAGAAAATTGTGCCTGGATGCTGCCGAACGGAAGCTTGTTATTGGCTGGATGCTACCGAATGACAACTTGTTGTTGTTATGGGAAGTGTGCCGATCGGCACTATGAGAGAAAGAGAGAAGGTGTGTCGTGTGGCACACCTTTGGGCTGAGGGGAACATGCAGAGTGCTAGGCATGCCGACCAGCATGTTAAGAGGAAGAAGGTGCTTAGGGGCACCCTATTGTGACGAGGGGCACGCCCTGGAATTCTCTATTTCCTTTTAATTGTTTTGTCTGTTTTTATGTGTCCTTCCTGTTTCTGTTGCATCAGTAAGTAATTGCATAATTTTTATATAGCAGAGTTTGAAAACAAATAATAATAGTAGGGACATTAATAGTAATTACACGACTAGCAGCACTAGAATAGTAACAGGAGATATAGGTAGCAGAATTTCAGTAACAAAATCAGTAAACAATAGTAGAGATTAAGTGAGTAGCAGAAGTAGTATATGGACATTGTTGATTATAGGTCTTATGACCAATGTTGTGTTATTTTATGCTGATCGATATTGTGAATATGTTGTTGCCATGAAAAGTTATTGATTTCGTTGATCTGTTGTGTTGTAGTTCTGGCCAATGATGAACGGTGTGAATTGTTGTTATGTCGGCCGTTATTATGTTGTTGTCGTTGTTGCGTTGCCGAGTTGTGGTTGTTTATATCATCGCAAAGCATAGCATATCATTAAAGTTGGCCTGGATTGACATGTTCTAAGTTGGAGCGAATGCTCACCTATGTTGGCCTAGATTGGCATGTTCTAAGTTTAAGGTTTTGCCTTATGCCTCGGTAAACTGGCATTTTCTAAGTTGGGAGTTCTGCTCCAATGGTACCTGTTGTACCCCAAAATTTTCCCTCTCACTTATCAAATATTTTTTCACAAAGATCTCTTTTGGTTCAAGACTGCACTAGGGTTGATA
The DNA here is from genome assembly GCA_948472305.1 of Vicia faba. Taxonomy (NCBI): domain Eukaryota; kingdom Viridiplantae; phylum Streptophyta; class Magnoliopsida; order Fabales; family Fabaceae; genus Vicia; species Vicia faba. The sequence goes on from OX451735.1 coordinate 1,014,304,905, forward strand.
AGCTCAAGACAACTCCTTAAGCAATGATGACCAAAATTAGGGTTTGAGATTGCACAAGGATAATTGAACTTTCAATGCTTCATATTACTTTCATGGATCATTATGGACCCCCGAGATTACTCATGTCAAATTTCAAGCCTTGGATCACACTTTTGCTCAGTCATTTGAGCAGTTGACCTAAAATATCAGCTTTATTGGAGGAAAAGTCAACTATGGCCAATTTACAGTTAAACTTCATAATTTTTGATCCACGTCAATATTATAAACTCATATGTATCATTTTATCAAGTTTGGACCATAATTCCTCAAGAAATTTGATCAAATCATCAAAAGGGCAAAATGGTCAAAATTAGGGTTTTGACTGAGAAAGGGCAATTTCTGATTTTTGACCTAGCAAATGGTCAATTGATTTGAAGCATGGTTTCAAGAGTTCAATTTCATCTTTTTTACCTAATGGCATGACCTAAAACATTGCTCAAGATCAATTGGATTGATAGTGAATTCTCAATCAACTGATCAAAAGTCAACTATACACTGAAAAGTCAAACTTTGACTTTTTGGTCAAAATCCAATGTCAAAGATCACAAATCATCAAAACATGTCAAAATATGAAACTTATTCATCAATAAATCAAAAAGCAAGATTTCATTTTGAAAAGTCAAAGTTTTCTAACTTAGAAATTTTTCTAAGTGTTTAAAACTTCATGTTTTTTCATAACTTTGAGCCAATTTTTCACCATGATGCAAGATGATTCAGAAGAAACTTTCAACATGAAAGTTGTATATCTCCATGATATCTACAACATTGCTTTATACAACTTCTCCTAAAAATGCTTGGATCTCAAGTTATTAATTCATAAAGTCATGGTCTTGAAATTGGACACTTAGTGAAATTTTGCCCTAGTTTTGGTCAGGATTTTGACCTAACTTCATGGCACTTTTTAATATAGTTCCAAATTGAATTTTCAAAAGTGATTCAAAGAGGGGTTGTATATCACATTACAAGCTTTCCAAAATGTCCCAGAACTCCTTGAGATCATTTATGAGCAAGGAGAATCGAAGAGATGAAGTTAGGGTTTTCAAACTTAAATTACAAGCCATTTCATGATGAACAAGAACTCAAATCCAAGCCTATGCTGCATAATATTCACTTTGCAGGCCTCAAAATTGTTTGTCACTCCATAATTAAATGTTTACAGAACATATGGAGCCATTGTCCAAGCATTTGAATCATTATCCAAGTTGCATTTCCATTTTTGGAAGAAAGTAACCATTCCATTCTTGTAAAGAAGCTTTAATCACAGAGTCAATGCATAAAGCTTTGCACTTGTTCCTTCTGATCACAAGAAATGTCAAAGGCAAAAGCAACATGTCTAGAGCCTCCCATAAACTTAGGTCATGTTTGTACTATACCTTGAAACCATGTTTTCACTTTTCTTCAAAATCAAGTAACCTAGCCATAACTCTACATCTTAAGCTTATGAATTCCTCAAGTACTCTAACCTTTTCCTAACTTATGCACAAGTATATTGCAACATAACACACGATTTCAAGACCCTGAAAACCTCCCAAGCCCCTTGCTGCACAGAACTGCCCAAACTTGACAGTTTTGAGCAAAAACTCACCATCTTCATTTCCACTCGTGCGATTTGAAAACTAATCATCCAAACACCTTCCATACATCATATCAAAGTGATTCAGACCCTCATTTCCTAACTGTAACTCCTCCATCATCATTCACCATTTTCAAAACTGAAGCTTGCAACTTGACTTGAGTTGGGAGTTTCAGCCATCCTCAAAGCAAAGTAGGAGTTGGAACACATTCAAGGAGGTCCAGGCAAGCTACATAAATCATCAGGCCATCACAAAGGTTTCTCAAACTCCATACATTACTCCAGCTGCAAGAGGTAAATTTTCAAACTTCTATCTCTTCATGGAATGTAGATACCATTGCCATGAAGTTGTACATATCCATAGTTTGCATTTATATGGCATGCGCTTAGAGAATTTTAGAGTTGAAGTTTTCTGAATTTTTTAGGTTTTGAATTTGGGCCAGAAAAATTCTCATTCATCTTTGACTGTTAGCTTAAGTTATTTACATGGTTGGATTCGTGGGAAGAAATGCCACAACTTTCATGTTTGAACTTTCCATTTTTGTTGAGAGATGAAGAAGATACAAGTCCTTTGGCTGGAGGTTGAAGATGAAGTGTAATCAGGGCGTGTTTTGTGTTATGTATTTATCCTTTCACACAACTTAACGGATGTATCACCATCCCAGTGGTTAAAGCGCGCGCATGTCACCCTTAGGTCTTGGGTTCAAGCCCCAGCATGACCTTTTGCTATTTTTTTCACTATTTTCTGACCTTTTGTGTTTTTTTTGCAGCGCTTGGGCTTTTCATGTGGGCCTAATCATTTTTCTCACAACACCTCTTGCATTATTGATCCACCCCCCGGACTTTTCTTTATATTTTTATTTTAATTTTATTTTTATTCATTATTATTATTATTATTATTATTATTATTATTATTATTATTATTATTATTACTATTATTATTTTGATAAATCATAAAAAATCCAAATTTATTTTTATTTATTATTTATACTTATGTATTTTATTTTCTTCATAAAACAAAAAGACTAAAAAAGCATTTTCTTAAACAAATTAATTTCTTTCTTAAATAATTAATTTTTATACTTAGCTTAAATTAGTATATTATTTTATTTTCTTAGTTAAAATTAATTTAGAATTTCGGTTATTTTAATTAATTAGTCTTCATTTTATTTTCATTAATTTAAAACCTTTTTCATAAAAAAACCCTAAAAATCCTTTTCAAATTAATCTCTTTTCTTAATTAGTTTAAGTTAATTTTATTTAATTTTAATTAATCATTTTTTTAATTAGGTCAAGACAAAATTCCTTCCATAAAAAACAGCAAAAATAATTTCTTTTTCCATTTATATTCTTGCATTTTATTTTCAATTTTGTACAATATTCAATATGGGTGTAATAGATAATTAGGTTTAATTTTCTTGCAATCCCCATTATTAAATTTGTACACCCCTCCCCTAATGATGTAATAGCGTAGTAATTTTACTTTTCGCAATTTATCGCTTTATATAAATGCTAGTAATTAGGGTTTGTATGAGAAGATAAAATCAACAAATAGCAAACCCTAATCAAAGACTAAACAAAGCATGAAAATCAATATATTTGCACACAAGCACCCCTAGGGTAAAATCCACTTGGTTGTCTTATAAAATGACCATATTATGCATGTGAGGTATCTTAGCAAAAACGAACAAAAATACAAGATCATAGTCCCTCGACGACGCTATCTATGCTGCCTTTTCAAAATGATCTTAGTCTCTAAAGAAAGATGCTAAGATACCTTACAACATTGATAATCATGGTTATACGATGACTCACGCCTGTCCCTTTACATCCAAAGATAGGGCTTCTTACCAAATCAATGGTAAGATAGCAATATCAAAGGAAAGGAAGAAATAAACTAAGACTTTTGAGTAGGTAGATTTTTCCTAGTTGCTTTCTCAATTTCAAAACCAAAACATCCTTGCTATTTTCAAAATAAACACCAACACTTTCAAAACATCATTCAAAATTGAAAATATTTTCAAAAGATCAACATTTTGTATACATTCTTACGAACGAGAATCATTACAAAGTTTTCCTAAACGATGGCGCCTTTTCAAAATACTTTCAAAAATCACACAAAACACATTTTCAAACAAAAGCAAGTGATCTAGCAAGTAACTAAGAGCCCATGGAAAACCATGGATGAAAAGGGTGCTAATACCTTCCCTTTTCATAATCTACCCCCCGAACTCAAGAAACAATCTCAAAGGTCTTTCATGTTCTTTTCAGCCTTTCCTTTTGGATAAAAGAAAAGTCGGTGGCGACTCTTGATAACCGCAACATTTGTGATAAAACGCAAAACAACCAAGTCAGTTCTCCCACCGCATCACAGAATTGGCGACTCTGCTGGGGAGAATTCTAAAAGTGGGGTTACCTTAGGTTTAGATCATATTTACTTGCTTTCTTTGTTTAACTTATATGCTTTACATTATGGTTCTTTGTTTGGGTTTGAATCCTCTACCCGGATTTGGGATACCTTATAGGTAAGTAGCAATACATTGTGGAAAATGTGTGGGGTATACCGATATGGTCTAAGCAATAGCTACGTTAGTGTGACATATTTGTGGGTACCGGTAGCCCTTGAGTAGTCAAGGAGAATACGGGGCCGCTGAGTGATGTCATAAAGCACTAATGAACTTTTAGAACCTTTACTTGACCAACTTGGCCTTTAGGACGTAGTGAGATGACCGACTTTGGTGCAGTCTGAAGTTAGTAGATAATCGATACTACACTCATTGAGGTTTGTTTTTTTGGGATATTTCGATCGCCATTAAAGAGGCTTGCGCTGAAACAATGCCCAAGGAAATAAACCAGTGATATTGAGCTCCTTAGAACCCGGTTACTATTACTAGGACAAGTTTGAGCCAACTAAACTTCAAGAGGGTACTTACCTATGGGACTCCATGCAAGCCTAAACCTGAGGACTTGTTTGCTTTGTTTGTATATATATACTTGTATATAACATCATAAACATCATGGCATCATACTCATACTCACTAACCATTTCAAGGATTTTTGGGGTTTATCTTTGTTCTGTTTTGTAGGACATGGATTATGTTCGCAGGAAAACCATTCAAGTCAATCTCGTAAGGATTCCTCCGCAACTTAAAGAGTTAGAATCAAGTATTCCTGAAAATTCTCCATTCACTGAAAGACATGGTCGCCTACTAAACTTGATCACGTCCAACGCTGATGAGGACATGATGAAGGTACTCTTCCAGTTATTTGATCCTCTACACCATTGCTTCACATTTCCCGATTATCAACTTGTGCCAACTTTGGAAGAATTATCCTAACTCTTGAGGATTACCATTCTCAATTAACTACCTTTCAACAATACGAAAAGAGATCCAAATCCAGAAGATATTACTCAAGCTCTACACTTGCAACCATCTGATATCACAACTAATTGGGAAACAAGGAGTGGTGTCAAAGGTTTCCTAGCAAAGTCCTTATTTGAGAAAGCCCAAAACCGTTGGAACTCTTTGGATTTGCAAGCCTTTTAGGAAATTGTGGCTCTCCTCATCTATGGGATGGTTTTGTTTCCAAATCCTGACCAACTCATAGATGTGAACACCGTCAAAATCTTCATGTCTCGTAACCCGGTGCCTACTTTGGTAGGGGACAACCTACATTCCTTTCACACTCGCACTATGAGGAAAAGAGGTATCCTTATGTGTTGTACTCCTCTCTTGGAAAGATGGTTTATTTTGCATCTTCCCCAATATGTATTGAAGAACGAGCAAGGTTCAAGGTGGTCACATAGGTTAATAACGCTCAGACATTCAGATATTCATAGGTGTTCCCGCTCTTTGGAGAATGTTACTATCGTCGACCGTTATGGAGAATTCCCTAATGTCTCATTGCTTGGCATTAGGGGAGGTATCACCTACAACCCTTGCTTAGCCTTAATACAGTTTGGTTATGCCCGAAGGGATGGTCCCCACGAGATGCTTATCCAAGGAGTGGTATTTAAATACGAGAATGACGATCAAGGTTACCGTCAGAGGTTTATCCGAGCCTGGAGGATGTTAAACAAGGTGGATAGCAAGATGTTGGGACACAAGAACTCTATTCCCCTCGAGCCTTACCTTAAATGGGCGCGAGCTCGTGCTCAGAAACTTGTGATGCCTTATCTCTCTATCCTACCAGTCATCATGGAGCTTGTGGTTGAATGAGATGTTCCCTACACTATCCTCCATCCCGACATGCCTACCTCTCTCGAAGACTTGTAAAAGGTTTGGATTCAGCTTAAGGAAGAACGAGATACTTTCAAGGCTCAATTCTATGCTATTTAAAAGAGGGTCTTGGAGCTTACGAAGAAGCTACAAGAAGAGAAGTGTGAACGCTTATCTCGCGCCGAAGAGGATGCGTTCAGTCTTTTTATCTTAGAAAGTTATTTTGTAAGCCTAAGAGGCATGATGTAATCTTTCTTGTTTTGTATAATGAAAATTAACGTTTGTTCATTATTTTGCCTATACAAATTTAAATCTCATTAATCCTTGAAATAGTTTGCATGTATATACTCCATGCATCATAACATGACAGGTTTTTGCATAATAGGTTTCCTTATCTTTCTGCTGTTTATTTCAGCAAGATGGATCTAGAGAAAACTGTGAAGGATCTCCAAACCCAGAATTCTCAGTTTCAGGAGACTCTACTAGCCCTAGCCAAGGGGAAGCAAGATATGATGGCTTTGTTAGCCGTTAAGAAGAAGCCAAAGAAGAAAGCTCTATTCAACATGGGTAGAAGGTTCAAGGAGACAGTTCGTCAAATCCCAGTAGGAGGAGATTCATCTGAAGAGGACGAGAACTAGATTGGTGAGGTCAAGAGTACTCAGACTGACTGTATCAATGATCAAGTATCCGATGATATTATTTCAACGAGCTATATCCACCCGGTGATATCAAATACAAGCAGTTAGAAGACAAATTGAAAGTTGTTGAAATCGAAGTCGTCCCCAGTTTAGATTTTGATGATTTGGGTTTGATCTCTGGGGTAGCCATTCCCCATAAATTAAAAATACCAATCTTTGCAAAGTATGATGGGATTTCTTGTCCAAAACTCCATTTGAAATCTTATGTGCGCAAGATACAGCCGCACACTGCTGATAAGAAGCTATGGGTTCACTTTTTCTAAGAGAGCTCAGATGGAACACAACTTGAATGTTTTTATCAGTTAGATGGTTCTCGTATCAATACTTGGGAGGATTTAGCTACTGCCTTTTGCCATCACTATTAGTACAACGCCGACTTGGCGCCAACGAGGGTTCAATTGCAAGATATGACCAAGGGGAAAAATGAAGGATTTAAGGAATATGCGCAAAAGTGGAGAGACCTTGCTAGTAGGTTCCAACATAACTTGACTGGTAGGGAGCATATCGACATGTTCATGGGAACTTTATCTGGTCCTTTCTTTAATCTGTTGGTTGGCTGCTCTTCTTCTGGTTTCACTGAATTGATCTTAACCGGCGAAAGAGTTGAAAGTGGCATCAAAAGTGGGAAGATCTCTGTTGCATCTACCTCCACTCCCAATCCTATCAAGAAACCTTTTGCTGCAAAGAAGGAAGTCAATGATGTGTACAGGGCAAGGGCCCATACCAAGAAGAACGATCACCCGTCTGTCAATGTTGTCCGAATCTCCAATCAAACTCCTACTCCAAGACCATCTGCAAATCATCAACATTTTGAAACTCCAAGAAGACAATTTACAAGGATAGGAATGTCACTATCTCAAGCCCTACAACATTTGCTCAAGGCTAATTTAGTGAGATTGAGTGATCCTCCCGCCAACCCTGACACCTCGTCACCAGAGTATAATCTAAACGTTAAGTGTGCTTACCATTCAAGCAGCCTCGGGCACGAGACTGACCAGTTTTGGGGCTTGAAGAACAAAATCCAGGATTTAATTGATAACAAAACTATTTAATTTGATCCTCCTCCAACGCCGAATGTAATCACCACGCCTATGCCGAAACATGACAAGGGTATCAATGAAGTCAACACCGTGGGTGATTCTGAAGAAGGAGCTGCATTTGAAGAGTGGGTGTATCCAACTACAACGGAGCTGAAGAATTGGCATACAAAGTACTTTATGCCCATCTCCTTCATCGAGGAGTAATCTACTTGTTATTGCTTTTCTTTCAATTCAAGAACATGTTGTCTGTAATATTTTAACAATGACTTTTCAGCCATGTGCCTGGCCCGGACACTTTGGTCCATTTGTCAAGGGTTTTATTTATGTTCATCTAATCATATGATCATTCAGTACATTGGACTCTTTTGCATTCAAATATTTGTATTCATTGTCTTTCCTTTCTTGCAAATACATTTTTCAAAAAAATAGCCATGCATCTTACATGTACACACACACTCTTGCAGGTCCTCATCCACTCTGGATCCTATTGCCAATAACTCTACTATTGCCAACTATGAATTTGAATGTCCTATCAACCAAGCCGAAGATGAAGGCGAGGAAGATTGTGACATACCGGGAGAACTAGCCATAATTCTATTACAAGAGGAAAAAGCTATTCAACCACATGAAGAGTCAGTTGAAGTTATTAACATGGGTACTGAGTCAGTTAAGAAGGAAATCAAGATCGACGCTAATTTGGAAAGCAGTATCAAGAGCAAGTTGGTTCAGATGCTGCATGATTATGTGGAAGTATTTGCTTGGTATTTTGAAGATATGTCTGGGTTGGATACCGACATCATAGTCCATCGTATGCCAGCAAAAGAAGACTGCCCTCCCGTCAAACAAAAGGTCCGTCGCATGAGGCCTGATATGTCTGAAAAGATCAATGCTGAAGTGATGAAACAATTTGATGCAGGGTTCCTAGCTGTGACATCCTATCCTCAATGGGGTGCCAATGTGGTACCGGTGTCGAAAAAGGACGGGAAAGTTTGCATGTGTCTAGACTATAGGGATCTGAATAGGGCAAGCCCCAAGGATGACTTCCCTCTACCACACATTGACGTCTTAGTTGATAATACTGCTCAGCATAAAGTCTTTTCTTTCATGGATGGCTTCTCAGGCTATAATCAAATAAGGATGGCTCCCGAAGACATGGAGAAGACTACTTTCGTTACGCAATGGGGTACCTTCTGCTACAAGGTCATGCCGTTCAGATTAAAGAATGCAGGGGAAACATATCAAAGGGCTATGGTACCTTTATTTCATGACATGATTCATCATGAGATATAGGTATATATGGATGATATGATTTCCAGATCACAAACCGAAGAAGAACATCTCGATCATCTGTACAAATTATTCGAGAGGATGAAGAAGTACAAGCTGAGGTTAAACCCTAGCAAGTGCAAGTTTGGAGTACGATCTGGAAAGCTTCTAGGTTTTGTTGTCAGTAATAAAGGCATTGAAGTTGATCCTGCCAAGGTAAAGGCCATCCAAGAAATTCCAGTCCCTCCTTCTGAAAAAGAAGTTAGAGGATTCTTGGGTCGTCTCAATTACATTGCCCGTTTCATATCACACTTGACTGCTACTTGTGAGCCAATCTTCAAACTCTTGAAGAAAGATCAGGTAGTCAGATGGAATGATGAGTGCTAGATTGCCTTTGACAAAATCAAAGAATACCTACAAGAACCTCCTATTCTCATGCCTCTAGTTGAAGGAAGACCCTTGATCATGTACTTGACAGTATTAGAGAACTCTATGGGGTGTGTTTTGGGCCAACATGACGAGTCTGGCCGGAAAGAGCATGCTATTTATTACTTGAGAAATTTTTTTACCGACTGTGAAACCAGATATTCACTATTCGAGAAAACTTGTTGTGCTCTGGCAGGGGCTGCTCGCCGGCTAAGACAGTATATGTTGACTTATAACACTCTGTTGATTTCTAAGATGGACCCAATCAAGTACACCTTCGAGAAACTTTCCCTTTCCGGATGGATAGCCAGATGGAAAATGATCTTGACTGAGTACGAAATTCAATACACGACTCAAAAAGCCATCAAAGGAAGTGTACTAGCAGATCATTTGGCCCATCAAGCTGTGGATGATTATCAGTCAATGAACTTCGACTTCCCTGATGAGAACATCATGCTGGTAACCGACTGTGCGAAACCTGGACCATATGACGGACCTGTACAAGGATCCCGATGGACTATGGTATTCGATGGGGCCTCCAACGCCTTAGGTAACAGAATTGGTGCTATGATCATATCTCCTGAAGGTTTCCACACTCCTTTCACTGCCAGACTATGCTTCGATTGCACAAACAATATGGCCGAGTATGAAGCATGCATCTTAGGTCCGAAAGCTGCTATTGACTTAAGGATCAAGCATTTCGATGTGTTCGGGGATTCCGCCCTAGTGATCAGCCAAGTAAAAGGAGATTTGGACACTAAACACCCTAATCTCATCCCTTACAAGGAACTTGTGCTATCCCTAATTCCTTACTTTGAACAAATCACTTTTGAGCACTTCCCTAGGAAAGAAAACCAGTTGGCTGACGCCTTGGCAACCATGTCTTCAATGTTCAAGATCATATGGGACAAAGAAGCCCTTATGATAACCATTGAAAGATTCGATGAACCTTCACATTTCTATGAGCTTGACACTGATGCAGAAAAGCCATGGTAACATGAGGTGTTGAGATACCTTGAAGCACAAGAGTATCCAGAGGGGGCATCTATCAATGACAGAAAGTTCTTGCAAAGATTTACAGCCAAATTCTTCCTAAGTAACGGGATATTGTACAAGCGCAAGCATGATTCAACTCTACTATGATGTATGGACTAGAAGGAGGTAGAGGAAATCATGGAAGACATGCACAATGGTCTCTTTGGTACTCACTCAAGTGGACATAAGATGGCTAAGAAAATCTTAAGAGCCGGTTACTATTGGTCAACGATGGAGACTGATTGCTATCAACATTCAAGAACTTGTCACAAATGCCAAATCTACGCTGACAAGGTCCATGTGCCTCATATCCCTCTGAATGCCATGACCGCTCTGTGGCCATTTTCAATGTGGGGAATTAACATGATTGGAGAGATCAAGCTAACGACTTCCAACGGACATCGCTTCATTCTTGTTGCTATCGACTATTTTACCAAATGGGTTGAAGCCGCCTCATTTGCTTCAGTCACCAAGAATGTGGTAGCCAGATTCATCAGACACAACCTCATCTTCCGTTATGGTATCCTCGAAAGGATCATTACCGAAAATGGGACTAACCTCAACAATATGATCATTGAGCTTTGCACTCAGTTTAAGATCAAGCATCACAATTCTTCTCTGTATAGACCAAAAATGAATGGCGCAGTCGAAGCGGCCAACAAAAATACCGAGAAGATTATGCAGAAAATGGTAGTAACCTATAAGGATTGGCATGAGATGTTATCGTTTGCTCTACATGGATACCGTACTTCAGCTAGAACATTAACTGCGGCAACTCCCTTTTCTCTAGTCTATGGCATGGAAGTTGTTTTTCCAGTGGAAGTTCATATTCCCTTGCTGAGAATTATGAATGAGACAGGCCTAGGCAAAGACGAGTGGATTCAAACGATATTGGATCAACTGAACTTGATTGACGAAAAACGATTAGCTGCTGTTTTCCATGGTCAGACGTACCAAAAATGGATGATCAAGGCTTTCAACAAAAAGATCAAACCTCGAGTATATCAGGTTGGTAACTTGGTGATAAAACGCATCATTTTACCACAAGGCGACCCCAGAGGCAAATGGACTCCCACCTATGAAGGGCCATTTGTTGTCAAGAGAATTTTCTCTGGCGGTGCCATGATGCTGACTACCATGGATGGTGAAGATTTACAACATCCTATAAACGCGAACATAATTAAAAAATACTACGCATAAGAGACCCGCTAGGTTGACACACCTAGGAAAAATAAGGGCATCCCGGCAAACCAAAAGGTTTGGGCAAAAATTAGGGATATATGCAAAAGATTGTACACCTGGCAAGTTGAAAACCCAAAAGAGCGACTTGGGCAAAAAAGGGTATCCTGGTGGGCTGAAAACCCGAAAGGGCGGTCCAGGAAAAATTTAATGATTAAAAGCGTACGACTATGTCCCGTGGAATCAACACAGTCAATTTTATCACCAAGGTCCAAGTTCAAACGGTCCAAGTTCAAACGGTCCAAGATCAATCCAATCAACTTCTATCAACGGCAAGGGACATTCGAAGACATTGGGGAAATCATAGAGTTGGAAGGCAATGAGATCATTTCACATGGCTATTTGTTTTCATTCTCAATTTTGTTTTCCTTTCGAAGATTTCCTCTTACTAGGATCTCCGTCTCTCTGTACAAAAACGCCTATTCATGGGCAAAATATCAATACAAATATACTTTAAAATGCAAAATTTATGTCTTTGTTTTGAATGCAAATTTGTCCAATGACTAAAATTGAATGAACATATGCATATGAACATAATTAAAACTATTTGGGACATGTGTCCTGCTAAGCAGCAACAAACATCTCTTTAATATATATGAAATATCCCCAGAGTTATCTCATTATCATTATCCCCACAAGGACGGCTACAATAAACCTTTCCCCAACAAAGTTACCCATAACGTCTCTTTGCATAGGATAATCCCCGACCAGAGTCTCAATCTCTTGGCAGCTCTCTCTCCAGTTAAGTCGAATTTTACAAGTTAAAGCCTCATGAATCTCTTCCTAAAAGAAACTCACTTCCTCAACAGGTTTTATTTCCTCAACAGGGTTTATTTCCCCAACATACAACAATCTAGGAACCACAAAATTCCCCAACCAAGTACATCCTCCCCAACCGAGTCTGTATTCCCCCGACATAGTCTATCTTCTCCAACAAATAACGAGATAGAATAACTCCCCATCTGAATTTAAATTTCCCCAACATACAACAATCAAGACACCGTAAAATTCCCCAACTGAGCCTGTCTTCCCCAACTTAGTATATATTCCCCAGCCAAGGCTATTATCCCCAAATGGAGTCTATCCTCCCCAGTTGAGTGTATCCTCCCCAAGTTGAGCCTATCCTACCCGACTAAGTCTACACTCTCCATTTTGAATTTTACTTTCAGATTATTGCAAATCATAGGGCCATAACCCCTGATCCCCAGTAAAGTTATCAACAAAGCCTTTACTATTTCCAAAAAGATACTATGAAGCCTGGACCCGACCAGATATTAGCATAATTTTCAAGTTATTACCTAAGCCTGGACCCGACCAGATAGTAGTTTGACTTCTTCAATTGTCGAAGCCTGGGCCCGACCAGATAGCATTTTGATTCCTACAAAATCATTAGCAAAATTCCTCTTCTCTAGTAGAGTTTTCCACTATCCCTAGTGAGTTACTTAAACTTGGACCCGACCAGATAACAGTTTGAGTATCTGAAACCTGGACCCGACCAGATAATAGTTGATCTCAATTTCAAGATACTATGAAACTTGGACCTGACCAGATAATAGTCTAACTCTTCAAAGATATAGAAGAACCTGGACTCAACTCAACCAAGGCTTAACTTCTTTTCCCCAGTAGAGTTTGCCTCTGCCCTGACAAATTACTGTGAAACCTAGATCCAACCAAATATCAGTTTTCAATTTCATCTTTTCAAGCAAGTTGTTGTGAAGCCTGGATCCGACCATATAGCAATTACCCTCTGAGATTCGTTGTGAAACCTAGAAACTGACCAGATAATAACTAAATCCCCAAACAGTTTATGGTAAAGCCTGGACCCGACTAGATAGCATTTGACCTCATCAAACCTCGAAAATCTACAAAGCCTAGACCCGACCAGATAACAATTTTTCCAAACAGTTTATGGTGAAACCTGGACCCGACCAGATAGAAATTAACCTCATCAACCTCAGAAATCTGCAAGGCCTGGACCCGACCAGATAACATTTTTTCAAACGGTTTATTGTGAAACCTGGAGCCCGACCAGATAACAACTAACTATGATCCCCAGAGAGACACTATGACACCTGGACCCGACCAGATAATAGTAAAACTTTCCAAAAACTATGAAACCTAGACCCGACCAGATAGTAGTTACCACTTCAAGTTACTGCAAAGCCTGTACCCGACCAGATAACAGTTAACTTCCGTATCCCCAGCAAGTTGTTGTGAAGCCTGGATCCGACAAGATAACTATTCAATTTCAAGAAAATTTTCTACAAAGCCTGGAATCCGACCAGATAACAGTTAATTTGTCTCTTCCCCCAGTAAGTTGTCGTGAAGCCTAGATCCGACTAGATAGCAGTTGACTACTTCATCCTCAGCAAATTGTGAAGCCTGAATCCGACCAAATAACAACTGACATTCGAGAGATATTCTCCACTGAAAGCATCCTTTTGACAAAGTTTGAAGATATGCATATTCTTCATCCCCAACGGTGATCAGGGATTCAACCCCCCAAAATTTCCTCAGCAGCAGTCATGGATTTATTTTCCTGGACAAAAACATACATCTCACATTCATACATCATAGCATGTACATACCATATGCATTTAACATAATACCACATCTAGTGAACATCATGCAGACATCTGCATTTTACCAACTCTTTTTCTCACAGGTAAAACATCAAATTTTAGTATAAATCAACAAGAGATTTGTGATGATACTTCTTCCAGTGTTTACCAACATTCCTCCAAATGGCATCTATAAGCCCATTCACCATCCATCTTCGAGTGCAAATTTTTGGGCACTCTAGTGTTCAATCATCTTTCACCTTCAAGTCATGAATGGCTGATCCGCCAATCTAACTCTTCAGGTTTAAGAATATTGAACATGGGCAGCTGTTATACCCCAAAATTTTCCCTCTCACTTATCAAATATTTTCTCACAAAGATCTCTTTTGGTTCAAGACTTCACTAGGGTTGATCAGCTCGAGACACCTCCTTAAGCACTGATGACCAAAATTAGGGTTTGAGATTGCACAAGGATAATTGAATTTTCAATGCTTCATATGACTTTCAAGGATAATTATGGACCCCCAAGATTACTCATGTCAAGTTTTAAGCCTTGGATCACACTTTTGCTCAGTCAATTGAGCAGTTGACCTAAAAATTAGTTGTATTGGGGAAAAAGTCAACTATGACCAATTTACAGTCAAACTTCATAATTTTTGATCCACATCAACATTATAAACTCATATGTATCATTTGATTAAGTTTGGACCATAATTCCTCAAGAAATTTGATCAAATCATCAAAAGGGCAAAATGGTCAAAATTAGGGTTTTGATTGAGAAAGGGAAATTTCTGATTTTTGACCTAGCAAATACTCAATTGGTTTGAAGCATGGTTTCAAGAGTTCAATTGCATATTTTTTACCTAATGGCATGACCTAAAACATTGCTCAATTGGATTGATAGTGAATTCTCAGTCAACTGATCAAAAGTCAACTGTACACTGCAAGTCAAACTTTGACTTTTTGGTCAAAATCCAATGTCAAAGATCACAATTCATCAAAACATGTCAAAATATGAAACTTATTCATCAAGAAATAAAAAATTCAAGATTTCATTTAGAAAAGTCAAAGTTTTCTAACTTAGAAATTTTTCTAAGTGTTTAAAACTTCATGTTTTTTCATAACTTTGAGCCAATTTTTCACCATGATGCAAGATGATTCATAAGAAACTTTCAACATGAAATTTTAGATATCCATGATATATACAACATTTATTTACACAACTTCTCCTAAAAATTCTTGGATCTCAAGTTATTAATTCATAAAGTCATGGTCTTGAAATTGGACACTTAGTGAAATTTTACCCTAGTTTTGGTCAGGATTTTGACCTAACTTCATGGCACTTTTTCATATAGTTCCAAAGGGAATTTTCAAAAGTGATTTAAAGAGGGGTTGTAGATAACATTACAATCTTTCCAAAAATGTCCAAGAAATCCTTGAGATCATTTGTGAGCAAGGAGAATCAAAGAGACGAAGTTAGGGTTTTCAAACTTAAATTACAAGTCATTTCATGATGAACAAGAATTCAAATCCAAGCCTATGCTGCATAATCTTCACTTAGAAGGCCTCAAACTTGTTTGTCACTCCATAATTAATTGTTTACACAATATATGGAGCCATTGTCCAAGCATTTGAATCAGTATCCAAGTTGCATTTCCATTTTTGGAAGAGAGTAACCATTTCATTCTTGTAAAGAAGCTTTAATCACAAAGTCAATGCATAGAGCTTTGCACTTGTTCCTTCTTATCACAAACAATGTTAAAGGAAAAAACAACATGTCTAGAGCCTCCCATAAACTCAGGTCATGCTTGTACTATACCTTGAAACCATGTTTTCACTTTTCTTCAAAATCAAGTAACCTAGCCATAACTCTACATCTTGAGCTTCTGACTTCCTCAAGTACTCTAACCTTTTCCTTGCTTATGCACAAGTATATTGCAACATAACACACAATTTCAAGACCCTGAAAATCTCCCAAGCACCTTTTTGCACAGAACTGCCCAAACTTGACAGTTTTGAGCAAAAACTCACCATCTTCATTTTCACTCGTGCGTTTTGAAAACTAATCATCCAAACACCTTCCATACATCATATCAAAGTGATTCAGGCCCTCATTTCCTAACTGTAACTCCTCCATTATCATCCACCATTTTCAAAACTAAATCTTGCAACTTGACTTGAGTTGGAAGTTTCAGCCATCCTCAAAGCAAAGTAGGAGTTGGAACACATTCAAGGAGGTCCTGGCAAGCTACAGAAATCATCAGGCCATCACAAAGGTTGCTCAAACTCCATACACGACTCCAGCTGCAAGAGGTAAGTTTTCAAACTTCTATCTCTTCATACAAGCATCATTTGAGTTTGATTTGTGAAGATAAAATATAGATACCATTGCCACGAAGCTGTACATATCCATAGTTTGCATTTATATGGCCTGAGCTTAGAGAATTTTAGAGTTGAAGTTTTCTGAATTTTTTAGGTTTTGAATTAGGGCCAGAAAAATTCTCATTCATCTTTGACTGTTAGCTTAAGTTATTTACATGGTTGGATTCGTGGGAAGAAATGCCACAACTTTCATGTTTGAACTTTTCATTTTTGTTGAGAGATGAAGAAGATACAGGTCTTTTGGCTGGAGGTTGAAGATGAAGTGTAATCAGGGCGCGTTTTGCGTTATGTATTTATCCTTTCACACAAGTTAACGGATGTATCACCACCCCAGTGGTTAAAGCGCGCGCATGTCACCCTTAGGTCCTGGGTTCAAGCCCCAGCGTGACCTTTTGCTATTTTTCACTATTTTCTAACTTTTTGTGTTTTTTTTGCAGCGCTTGGGCTTTTCATGTGGGCCTAATCATTTTTCTCACAACACCTCTTGCATTACTGATCCACCCCCCAGACTTTTCTTTATATTTTTATTTTTATTTTATTTTTATACATTATTATTAATATTATTATTATTATTATTATTATTATTATTATTATTATTATTATTATTATTATTATTATTATTATTATTATTACTATTATTATTTTGATAAATCATAAAAAATCCAAATTTATTTTTATTTATTATTTATACTTATGTATTTTATTTTCTTCATAAAACAAAAAGACTAAAAAAGCATTTTCTTAAACAAATTAATTTCTTTTTTAAATAATTAATTTTTAGACTTAGCTTAAATTAGTATATTATTTTATTTTCTTAGTTAAAATTAATTTAAAATTTAGGTTATTTTAATTAATTAGTCTTCATTTTATTTTCATTATTTTAAAACCTTTTTCATAAAAAAACCCTAAAAATCCTTTTCAAATTAATCTTTTTTCTTAATTAGTTTAAGTTAATTTTATTTAATTTTAATTAATCATTTTTTTAATTAGGTCAAGACAAAATCCCTTTCATAAAAAACAGCAAAAATAATTTCTTTTTCCATTTATATTCTTGCATTTTATTTTCAATTGTGTACAATATTCAATATGGTTGTAATAGATAATTAGGTTTAATTTTCTTGCAATCCCCATTTATAAATTTGTACACCCCTCCCCTAATGATGTAATAGCGTAGTAATTTTACTTTTCGTAATTTATCGCTTTATATAAATGCTAATAATTAGGGTTTGTATGAGAAGATAAAATCAACAAATAGTAAACCCTAATCAAAGACTAAACAAAGCATGAAAATCAATATATTTGCACAGAAGCACCCCTAGGGTAAAATCCACTTGGTTGTCTTATAAAATGGCCATATTATGCATGTGAGGTATCTTAGCAAAAACGAACAAAAATACAAGATCATAGTCCCTCGATGACGCTATCTATGTTGCCTTTTCAAAATAATCTTAGTCTCTAAAGAAAGATGCTAAGATACCTTGCAGCATTGATAATCATGGTTATACGTTGACTCACGCCTGTCCCTTTACATCCAAAGATAGGGCTTCTTACCAAATCAATGGTAAGATAGCAATATCAAAGGAAAGGAAGAAATGAACTAAGACTTTTGAGTAGGTAGATTTTTCCTAGTTGCTTTCTCAATTTCAAAACCAAAACATCCTTGCTATTTTCAAAATAAACACCAACACTTTCAAAATATCTTTCAAAATTGAAAACATTTTCAAAAGCTCAACACTTTGTATACATTCTTACGAACGAGAATCATTACAAAGTTTGCCTAAACGATTGCGCCTTTTCAAAATACTTTCAAAAACCACACAAAGCACATTTTCAAACAAAAGCAAGTGATCTAGCAAGTAACTAAGAGCCCATGGAAAACCATGGATGAAAAGGGTGTTAATACCTTCTCTTTTTATAATCTACTCCCCGAACTCAAGAAACAATCTCAAAGGTCTTTCCTGTTCTTTTCAGCCTTTCCTTTTGGATAAAAGAAAAGTCGGTGGCGACTCTTGCTAACTGCAACATTTGTGATAAAACGCAAAACAACCAAGTCAGTTCTGCCACCGCATCACAGTACCACGTGCATTTGCACAGTTGAGTCGCATTTGGAGTTGTTGATTTGTTGCTTATTTGAAGTGCTGTCTATGCACGGTGATGTTATAAGTTGAATTGAAGTGTTGGTGAATGATGTTGCTTTATGTTGATGTTGTATGAACTGGTGATTTTATATGAACTAATTCCCGATATATTATTTATCATACATTCTATTATAGTGTTCGATATCTTACCCCTTCTGTTTGAATATTGTCCTTTGTTGGTAACGTGCATGTAACCAAGAGGAGTAGCCGATAGCATTATTAGTCCGAGTTTGGTATCATTTCTCTGATACATAGCACTCGGGGGGAAATGAATGCTTGTCTTATTTTGTTGTTTATTTATTGAATCTTATGTTGTTATTTGAGGAGTTATGGTGTTAATGATGTTTTATGATTCAAAAGATACTATATCTTATTTAGAGAACTATTTTGAATCCGCTGCGTGACTAATCAAAGTTTGGTTTATGTTATGAATATTGTATTCATGAGTTGTATTCTTTCCGCTTCTTTAAGTGATATATATCTATTCTAAAAGCATGGCAGTTTTATGTGTCTTCGTTAAATATGTGACATCCTGATTATATTGGAAATTTTTATACTCTGATTTTCAGCTAATTGCTTGGGGTAGAATTGGGGTGTTACAATTCTTATTTCCAATGAAATCGTATTAAAAACATAACTTGACACTTTATCGAACATGTCCCGCGCAATCAATTTTCTAAAATTTTCTTTTAGATTTATTGATATGCAAAAACACTTACAATAAAAGTGATTATAAGCTAATCAACAAAGCAATTTAACTTTAATAATCAAAGAGAAATTATATATGAATCGATCGATCAAACAACACATTCAATAAATTGCATATAGAGAGTAATATGAAAGTAAGAGATGGAATATTGTAATTTTCCATTGAGTTAAACAAGCTAAACAATTTGTCAAACACTTGGTGTGCAATCAAAGTTTCAGAATTTTTCTTTGTGTTATATTAATATGAAAAAGAAATTATAACCAAAAGTGATTATAAACAACTCAACACACAATTCAAAACAAAAACAATCTCGTAAAATTCCTAAACATCGATAGATTACTCAATGCTATTTGACAACTTGGTCTATGAAAATTAAATCAAGTAAAGCAATAAAAGAAAAGAGACACACAAATTTATCTACACAGTTTCCCACTTTCGTTCTCGCATGTGGATAAGTTTGTGCCCAATTTCAATATGGAATTAAGATATTTTCTTACTTTGCAAAATTATGAATACAAGAGAAGGGTTCAAGAGCAACCCTACAAACCATAAATGTTTGATGTTGATTCAACCCCTTCTCTTCCTTTGATCTTCAACAAGACCAAGACATAATAGCTACCAATTGATTATCCGGATCTTGCTACTCTTTTGCATACTTTATCTCAAAAGCTTTCGCGTACCATCAATTGTACCTATTACAACCACAAGACTTCAATCGTAATCTGACGTTCTCTCGCTACTTCCTTTGTGTTCTTTATCTCCAAAGGATCTCTTGCGTTCTTTATCTCCAAAGGACTTCACTTGCCCGCAACTACCTCTTGAACGTCTTGCACAAAACTCTCAAATCAACCAATGATCTTAGAGGATAAACATGTGGTTTTTCCGGATGAAGAGCCCTACAATTCTCAACCTAATATTCTCGGCTACACAAGAACCTAATTGGACGTTATCAAACCTCGTCTAGATGGAACCCCAACGAAACATCGTTATAATGTAATGTCAGTGCGTATGCATAGGTTGAAGGTTGAAGATGTAGAACAAATGTAGGTTAATTTTATGGTATCACCAAGTTGGAATGATGCATGAATGATATATTTATAGTTGGGCTCTTTTTAAGTAAAAGATTGAAGTTTCAGAATGAAAAAATGACCCACAAAACAATATGTGTCGACGTGAAAATGTTATGTGTCGACACATGCAAAACAATAGCTACATGCTTTAAAAATGCAGTACATGCGTCGACCTGAAAATCGTATGTGTCGACACATGTGCCTGTGTTTTAAAGCAGAAATGATGAAAGCTTTAATAATGCAGTACATGTGTCGACCTAAAAATCGTATGTGTCGACACATACTGAAGTTTTTAAGAAATTGTAGAAATGCTGATTTCATGTGACGACAAATAAAAATTTCAGGTCGACACATAAATGCTGATTTTGTGCAGAAACTGACTTTTCATGATTGGGACCAATTTTAAAGTTGTTTTAAATGATTCCTAAGACCTCTAATGCAAAAGAGTGCCACATGACATAGATATACCGTCCAACATACATAAATGTTAAGTTTTCCTAGTTTTGACATCATGCAAAATATCTAATGGTGAAATTTCACTCACACCAAATTCCCCAAAAGATTTTATTTTATTTTTAAAAAAAACCCTTATTTTGTTTTGCTTGTACGGGAAATAGAAAGTCTATCTCCTAGTTTCTTGTACGAGATTTCTATGGAGATATGACTCCACAATTAAAGAGGTTTGTAATTTGTGTTCAAAGCTTAACTTAACTTGTAGCTCTTCTGGTTGTGAACAAAATTGGAGTTTCTTTGAAATGGTAATGAATTATTATTTGTTTGTTTATAGACTTGGTTTTTATTTTTTATAAACATTGAGTTGAATTATTATTTACTTTACAAGTTCATTCAAAGAGAAGAAATATGTTGCGTAAAAAAGATAAATAATTTGGTTTATGTCATGTGCAATTTGAAGTTGAAAAGTAGAAAAACAAAAGCAAAAAGTATTGTTCTTTCTTTTGAAGATATTCATTCAGATGATGAATGGATAACTGAAGATCCTAATGAAAAAAATATACAAACTGAAATTAATGTTGAGCAAGATGATGTTATTGTTAATAATATTGTAGAAACTGATGTTGTTCTTACTAATGTTGTGCAGTGGTGGTGGTGGTAATGTTGAATTAGGTGGAAGTGTAAATTCAAGCAATCTGACATTGGTTAATGATGAAGAAGGTTTTTCAAGTTTGCATCATCTATGAAGTATTTACAAGTTTAAAAATATAAAATTGATTCATATATGTCACTTATAGATTTTTGAAAGTTATTTTTTAATATCTATAAACTCGTACGAATTTGCGAGTTGAGTATGCAAGTCGAGTGTACAGACTCCATATATGTATCACTTATAGATTTTTGAAAATTATTTTTAATTTTTCATAGATTCATACGAATTTACGAGTCGAGTCTACGGACCCTTTACGAGTCTGAGGATGCACGAGTTTGATAACCTTGGTTGTAAGTTTATTCCAAAGTTTCATTATATGAGTGATATGATATTTGATGACAAAACAAGATTGAGAAATAAAAGATCTTCAGGTTAATTGTGAACTCGTTACCCAATGAGAAACCACTCATTGTCGCACTTTGAAATTGTGAACAATTGAAAAAACTCCTCAGCTCAACAAGAGCATATATAGCAGGAGCGATCTTCTGCCTCAATATCTACAATGGTTTCAACTACACTGCACACAAATTCTCTGTTCTGTAAATCAATAATCCTTTGAGAACTTCAACAACTCCGCCTGCAATTAAAATTTGGAATCTGTTACAAATAATACTCTCAGAAAAACAAAAGAATCCTTAATAGAATCCATAAAGCACTTTTCCTGTATTACAATCATCTTTCAGAAATTCATCGGTTTGAAAAAATCACTTCAAGAAGGAAACCCCTACATAGATTATAGATGTTCTTATTTTGACATGCACATTTTTCTTAATGTCTTCACAAAAAATACACTACTAAGATACCTCATTGCACAAAGGACAACAAAAAAGAATTGCTTTCTACCTCGAAGCCGCTCTTCAAGTGATCGAGTTCCTTGTCTAGATCATTGATAGACTGGTTATATGCTTGCGTTGGTGAAGACTGACTAGTTGTGTGTATCTGCATTAGTAACAACAAAAGCATATTTGTATAATGTTTTTGTTGTATCGTCTAAGGACTCGATAGGGCGAGTTAAAATTGGTTTATTCGACAATCTCTACTGGCATAAGCTCTTCTTAGACAGTTTGGTATAGCGTATGGAAACATGTTAGATAGCAAATTGTATAAAAATAGCTTATTCAGAAAAGCACTTATGTTAAAAAGTTGAACTTAAATTGTTTCTCAAAAACATGGCTGAGGAACGAACCCGGGTAGTAGTTTTGTAGTGAAGAGGATGAGGAAGGTTGTAACCAGAAAACAAGACATTAGGGTCTTTATGAAGCTGCCTGAAACATAACAAATACCAAAAGCTGATTGATGAGAGAGAAAATTGAAATGAGAGAGAAAGAGAGAATAGAAAAGATACATGCGGAGATTGTTGCCGATTGTATGATCTTCTCTTTCAACTGTGAATGAAGCTGCATTTATGATCTTCGTGTCTCTCTCGTAACATACCCTTTTCCATTAATTCAAATTCAATTACAAAAATTGATGATAATAATAAGACAAAGGGAATGATTTTAGATCATTTAATAGAAGAAGAAGATGAAGAGATACTTTTTGGTTCCTTCAGGAACAACGAAACGCTCGTAACGATCAGGGGCATTCATGCTTTTCCTTTGTTGCGCTCTCTTTTTGGTAATAGCGGAAACTGGAAGTTTTTCTACAATACAACAAGTTTATTAACCCTTATATTATGGACCACCGCTATTACATTGGAGGCCCATTTGTAATATGCTTGTACTTTGTCATCAAGTATTTAACGTGTATCCTTAGCATCAGAGAAATTAACATATCACCCCTAAATTAAATATATCATCCTTCTATTTTATTTATTCTAGTTTTGTATTTGATGAAATACAAATTTTTGGACGAAATTTTCGGTAGAAGGGATGAAATTTTCGATATAGAACAAATTTTTGGTACACCCTTACCAAATTTCCGGTAAGAGTAAATTTTTGGTAGTGCATTTGAAATTTCCGATAAATCAGAAATTTCAAATTTACGTGGCAGTACCAGAAATTTGAGTTATACTGAAATTTTCGGTAGATTATGTATTCAAGTTTTTCAACGGTCGAGATTTTACCGACATATTTGGAGGATTCCGATTGCACCGACACATTTGTGTGGTCTAGAATGCATCACCATTTGTATAAATAGAGGTTTCATGTTATAGGGTAAGACATCTAAAAAATGTCTCTCCCTGAATATCTGATTAATGCAGAAGTGTATTAAAACGGATGCAACCCTGTTATTGAATTCAAAATTCTAGATGGCTCTAAATCCCTTGCCACCTTGAAAGAAACGTTGAATAGTTTGTTGCCTGATTACGATAGTAGAAGGGTGACAAAGGTCGAGTTTCAAGAGGATTGGATTGATACAAATGGAAGGGTGAAATACAACCTAATTGAATTGAAGAATGGTGCAGATGTGAAGGCCATGTGGAAATCATTTCGTTGTAGGATAACTAAAGGTCCGATCGAGTTGGATGTGGAGATCCGAAGATGCTGAAACGTCTCGAGGGTGTGACATACTATGAAACCACTCCAGGCATCCATCCTCGCACTACCTAGGATGCTAAATCTCAACGGCTAAATCCATGATCTCATGGGGGGAGCTGATGATGTGACTCTGAAACCATCTATCAATGCCACCGGCTAGAGTCTTTGGAACTGGATAAGGGATGCCCTGCACATAACCATATTGGCGTAGACATCTCTCAGGAAAGTGTATAGCAACATGGTTCTTCCATCTAATATGTCCTGAATACAAAGTAGACACCTCAAATGGACGATGAGGGCGATGAGATGTATATGGTGTCCATATGATATCTTCTAATATTAGTGCATCTAGCCTTCTCTTGTACTCCATCAAATCTCCAGGATGGGCTTGCTTCCCCATACAACTTCATCATCCAAGATATCCGAAGGTGAAATCCCCGGATTTCACCAAACTCCTTTAACATGTATGCCTTAGACACCTCCAAATTATCCACAACCATGCGCATTGTCGTTGTATGGTTAATAACTACTGGTGTGAAGAATGTACCAGCAACCAGAATGTGAAAAAATTGTTCGACATCATCTAATGTGGCATTCATCTCCCTAAATAGAAGATGAAATGATGATGTCTCTGGGTTCCACCTCTCAATAGAAGCAGATAACAGGGAGGCGTCTAACATGGTCAAGGAGCACTCACCAAACTCCAGCAGATGAAAATCTTTAACGATACTCCTGACCTCCTCAGGCATCAGACTCTCAGGGAAGTTCTTCAACTTCGAACCATGAGAAGTGACCTTCAGCATCGGACGCTCTTGTAAAAAGCAAAAACAAAATATTATACTACAAATTTGTAAGCATATTGTAAGAAAAAAATGATTATTATGTAATTAAAGAAAACCAAATATATACCTCGCCATGCCATATCCTGTGGGTGACATGGTCAGCAAATTCTGTCTGAAGGTCCTCCAGAAAATGCTCTATCTATGTGTATTGATGGTTCCGTAGACGTATGAGTCGTGGTGTCTATATTAGAGGGGGACACATCGTCAACATGCTCAACCATAACCTCCTGCTCAACCTCTAACTCCACAATATGAACATGAACGTGTACCTCCTCAATAACCTCTCCAACTGCCGGCTCCACAACATGAATAGGAACATGTACCTCTGCAACATCTGGCTCCACAACAGGAACAAAAGCATGTACCTCTGTAGTAGCTGGCTCCATAATATGCTCTACAGTTGGCTCCTCAGCAGTGGAAACTCTTAATCCCTGGCGACGGGGTGTGCAGAACTGAGCCTGCTACTCAGCCATCTGTTTCTGGTGAGAACCGGTCGGAAGACGTCGTCCATCCCGTAGTTCGGAAGCCTGTGCCTCATCATCCCAGGCCTGAGCTTCCGCTCTATCAGTCTGCCTGCTCGCAACGGTGTCGTCCTTGCCCCTAGTCCTCATTGTAAAATAAGAAGACAAAAAATAGAACATATGAACTACCGAAAATTTCTAAATTTCTGGTATTTTTCAAAAAAAATTGAACTACCGGAAATTTCAAATTTTCTGGTATCTTGTAAAGTCTCTGGATTTTGAAATTCTCGGTACAAAAGGAAAATGTTTACACCAGAAATTTTGAAATTTTCGGTAAAAAAATTTCAAAATTTCCGCCACAGAGATTTGAAAATTTCCGGTTGGTCACAAAAATTTTGAATTTCTGAAAAATATTTCGGTCTGGGTAATTTGGTCTTTTTATACTATTGGGGAGTGTCATGTATAATAGGGGTGGCATGTTAATTCTTCTTACAATTGTATCTAGAGTTCTAGACCCTTACAAACTCCTAAAAATACAAAGTTTACTCTATTATATTGGGGGAATGTGATTCTATGTAATGTGCATGTAATATTTTTAAACGATATTGGTTTTGATAATGACAATTATCAAATGATTGTGTTGATGACAACTGTCGAATAATGGTGACAACAATCAAAAGGCTTTGTTCACAATAATTTTTCCAAAGGTTCTGATGATGATATTTGATTAAGAACAAAATGTCACAATTCTCATCAATCAAATGTATCAAGATCAATTTGGAAGTGTTAGACAATCATAAATCAAGCAAACGATCTTGAAATAGTTATGTGAAAGCTTGAAGTCTTGAAGATGTGATCTTCAAGAAGTTAAAGCTTGAAGATGTATCTAGACCATATTAACATGAATTGATATCAAATAAGTAGGTATTTCTGATCGTTAGTTTACCAATCCGATCTAGGACAATTGAAATCCAGGTATTCAGATCACAGATGTCCTAAGAGATGTCGAAACACTGCAATTTGAATTTAACATAATGGCAAGGTAAAACAAATAAAACAATGCAGAAAACTAAAGAACACACAAAATTCAGGGACGGAGTCAACTAGATAGTATCAATTTGTATACCCACAACAAACTTTCACCTAGTTTACAATCTAGTCACTTAATCGATACCCGTGCTTAACTTCTACCTAAGACTCACCTAAGTATGAGACCCTTCTCAAATCCCTTACAGTCACAACACCGTGACCATAACACAATTCAAAATAATTACTTTAGAAGACACACTTCAAAGACACACAATCATTCACTGCTTAAAAGCTTTGGAATGATTGATAAAACTTACAACTCAAAATAATAATCCTACTCTTTTATCAAGATGATATTAGAGAGGCTCACAAATAGCACACAAACCCTAACAAAATACAATGTAAGTTCCATACAAAACTAGGTTTATGATAGTATATTTAAACCAATCTTCTATACTGGATTAGGCTTCATAGGCGCAGCAAATCAGGTGCTACAAATCAGCAGAAACTTCTGCACAAAAATAGAACTTCAATCATTAGTTTCCTAAATTATCTCCATAATTAGAAACTAAGAATACTCCTAGAATTTAACTTGAATCTCTTAATACTTAAACTGAGAGCCACATAGAATATCATAATATTCCCAGAATATTCTGCATCTGTAAAATCTAAAATAATCGAACAATCCAGTTGTACACAGACGGGATGTCGAATGATCCTACATAGGACATCTTATTCAACATGTTTCTCCAGTTGCTAGAACATTTCCTTTCAACATGTTTATGCTAAGTTATTTTTACCAAACATAATTCCAATCACAAAAATAGAGAATTAACAATCTCCCCCTTTGGCTTATTTTGGCTAAAACAACTTAGTACTTCTTCCACACATAAACAACAAAATAGCCCAGGTTTAAAGATAACGCAAACACACAATAATCAGAGTCACAGTAGCAGAAATAAGTACAATAAGTATCAGAGTAACAACTAGTGAAAGATACTCAACATAACAGCCAAGAGAGAAAAAAAAATCAATTTCTCAACATGTCAGGACATCATGTCTGACAACTCTTTATAGTCCAATCCAGAGCCAAAATTCCCTTCGAAAACTGCTCAGAATAAAAACAGAGATTTAGTAGATTCTCCCCCTCAAAAGCAGCAACACAGCTTCAACACCTCTTTGGAAAACATTTGGCTGAAACACCTTTTCCACACAAGCATTTGGCTAAGACACCTTATTCCCACAAGCATACTGAAGAGGAATTCACAACACCAGGGAGACAACACAGACACACCACCAAAAGGTGTACATGGGTAAGAGGATGACCTATATCTTCAAGAACAACTAAGTTACTCCCCCTCAAACTCATAACCAATTCTTGTCACCAAGCCTTAAGAAACCTTAAGATGTAGGTCATCCTCTTGGTGACAATACTGAAGCAAACAAACGAAAAAAGAAAACACGAGAGGGAGTGAAACAACCGACAAAAATCATTGGGAGAAAATCAATGAAGTCGCCATCGACTATTTATTTATCCCACAAGAAGGAAAACGAAAATCATCAAAGAAAAACCTGAGAAGGGAGTAAATCACGATCTTACGACCGAGAGATCGAGTAAGGGAGTCGATTACACAAGGGGAAGGTATTAGCACCCCTCATGTTTGTGGTACTCCACGGGATCCACTCTTATTGTTCTAATCAAAGGGTGTGTTCATATCTAAAGCTTACGAGCTAAATGCATGGATACAAAGTGTATATACAAAGAAAAAGGTTTCATTAAGTGTGCCTGCCTCGGTTGCAGACCTTTGTGCCTACGTACCACCGCTCGTGCAATGGGGATCAAGGCACTTGTAGTTCACCTCAAAAGTTTTGGTTTGTTGTGTGTTTTTTATGGATAATGCTATGTTCACACCCTTGCGATTAGGATTGCAATTTGTGCTTGGCATTGCATCTCATAAAAAGACTCATGCTCGGCCACTCGCACACTTAGCATTTCCAGGTTGCTCGAACTTGAAACAACACATCATTATCAAAAAGGTTTTAAAAGGAAAAAGTGAGAAGACAAAAAGGTTTCAATTGGTTTTTATTTTTTTATTGAGAAAGAGTTTTCAATTTGAACCGTAATAAAATCCGGAAGTGAATATAGATCAAGATTTAGTCTAAACCAATTCTCTCTACCCCACAAGACTCAACTGCATACGATTCACATCTTCCTTTATTAAGTGTTTTAGAATTTTCCTAAGAAAATAAATTTTTGTTTTAAGGATGCAAAAGGGAAATAAAAACATCTAAAGGAAACTATCTATTTCTATCCCTAATATTATCATACAAGGGTAGCCCTAAGGTTGAGTTTAAAAGGGAAACAACTACCTAGGTTAACATGTATGGTTTGAAATCCTAATGTCTACCTCGACTTAAAGACGAGTCGAGCAATTATAAGGGAGCATAAAAAGGTCTAAAGAAAAGCAAAAACACAAGTTCAATAGGACAAAGTCGAAACAAAACCAAAACAAAAATCAAATGCGAGCTAGCAACAAACAATGAATCCAATGAATTTCAAAGTGGGAGTAAGGAACTCTTTCCACTTGATTTGCTCAAGCACTGATATCGAGTAATAACTCAAAGCGTCAATGTTTAAAGAAACTTGAGCTAACATCGTCAAAACTAATGACAAAGTGTGGGGGTTGGTTACGAACCCTTTTCTACTTTATTTGAATCAATGGACAAGAATAAGCACGGTTTAAAGCATCAACGTATAACACGAGCTAAGAACGACCAATGGAATTGAAATTGTGGGGGCCGATTGCGAGCCCTTACACCACTTATTAACTTGATAGAAAACACAAGGTAAAATGGAAAATGGAGGGGAGTGGAATTTTCCTTCGTCGAGATCTTTTGCACACAAACAAACACAAACATTGCCTTCATCGAGGTCTTTTAAACAAAACAATATGCACGAACAAAATTGCCTTCTAAATGTCTTTAAACAGATTTTCCCATCTAAAGTAGGGACTTCCAGTCATGCATCTCTATTCCTACTTCTCATGGCAAGGAAAATAAAAGACAATGTGGAATCAAAACCAGAATCGAAACAATACCAAACGAACAAGAGCCCATTGGTAGCAAGCAAAGCAAATTAACCCGACGATCTTCGTGCAAGCTTCACCAAGCAAAAGAGAAATAATCAGGAAATATATCCAGTATAAGAATAAAAACATTATTGTGTTAGAATAAATCCCATGCGGAAAACACATCACATCAAGATAATCTCCCTGCACAAAACAACTTTACACAAGCATAACATAATCTGCAAATCGCACTTTTGTACCCCAAACGGGATTATATTTCATTACCATATGCATCCATTCATGTCATAGGTTTATACTCATGGAATCGAGGTATCTCTCTACAAGAAAGAGTTGAAAAATGATTGTTCCGTTAAGCAGCACTTTGAAGCAGAACTCAGGGTTTTCCGCATTTTTATGCGATTTGCGCGTGTTCCAAGTTATCCAATCGAAAACCAAGCGAGTCATCATCATATAAAACTCTTATACTTTCCAACATACTTTGAATTGTGCAGAAAGTCAAGTGTTTCAGTCAATTTGAGACAGGGCAGACAAAAATTCAGTACGGTGCATTTCAAGTTCAAAAATTCACAACTCTGGTTTAGAATGTGGTTTCAGGATGATTCTTCAGTCGTTAGAACCGTCTTGAGGTCTTCTTTATTTCACCTGTTCATGTCGAAGGCTAATTTTGCAAGGAGGATTTTCTAAAGAGAAAAATATTTGAATTGCGATATATAGTGGATTTACCGTTTCTCTGGTTTTCGGATGCTCAAAAGTTCATAACTTTTGGCTGGAGTATTATCTTTGAGTTCCTCTTGGAGCATTTGAATCTTATTATTATTTCCTCCAACTTTCATGTTCGGCTCGAAAGCTAATTCTTTGAAGAAGATCTCTGAACGCGCAAGTACTTTGAAGCTAAATGGTAAAAAAATGGTAAAAATACTGTGCTGAACCGTTATTTTGCGGATGTTTAAAAATTCATAACTTTCTCATGGATCAATGTTTTTGAGCCTATCTTTTGGAGAAAAATCCATCTTGATTTTATCTTCATTTCGTATGTTCGGGTCGAGAGCTAATTCTTTGAGGAAAGTCCCCATAATCATGGATTACTAGTGAAAATATTGTGCTCAACCAGAGTTTTAATTCATCATTTCCCGATATTATAAAAATCGTAACTTCTTCGATTTTTATCTTATCAATATGATTCTTTCGGAATAATTTCATAAATGATGTCATCTAGAATTTTTCTTCAGACCCCGAGTTCGAATTCTGATCAGAGGATTTTCGTTCGAGGCATTCTTCCAGAACTGATTGGTGAATTAATGGAAAATTTGCATGCTGACTTTGCTCAGTGTTAGTGCGCACTCAAAAATTCATAAATTCTTCTTTGTTTATTTGATTGAGTCCGTTCTTTCGTCCACACGTCAAAAATTTCAGCCCCAACATTTTTCGTGTTGAGCTCGAGTCGAGATTTCGCACCTATGATGATGTGGCATTTACGATCGCGTTATGCTTACATTGTCAAATTAATGCCCAATCCAATTACACACCCAAAGTCCAACTCAACGAAAATGAAATATTCAGTCGAATGTTTTGGGATTTTCAACCTTGTATCACAGGGTTTGCGTCATGCAAACCAATTATACAAATTGATGGGACTTGGTTGTATGGGAAATACAAAGGCACGCTACTGATGGCAGTTGCACAAGATGGCAACAACAACATTTTCCCAATTGCCTCTGCCCTAGTCGAGGGGGAGACTGGTGGTGCTTGGAGCTTTTTTCTCAAAAATCTGCGAACACACGTGGCTCCTCAACCAGATCTCTGTTTGATCTCGGATAGACATGCATCCATTGAAAGTGCATACAATAATCCTGCAAACGGTTGGCATGACCCTCCTTATACGCATGTCTATTGCGTTAGACATATCGTCCAAAATTTCAAGAGGGAGATCAAAGACAAAACACTTAGGAAAGCAGTTATGAATGCGGGATATGCATTGACACAACCTACGTTCAAATATTATCGCAACGAGATCCGTTTGTCAAATCCAAAAGCCGGTAGGTGGATCGACAATATTCTGGTAGAAAAATGGACTAGGTCATACGACAATGGCCAAAGATGGGGCCACATGACAACAAATCTCATTGAATCGATGAATGGGGTATTCAAAGGCATACGAAACCTCCCGGTCTCTGCTTTGGTAAAATCAACATATTTTAGGATGGCTTCGTTGTTTTCTAAAAGAGGTGAAATATAGAATGCGGTGTTGCAATCTGGACAACTATGGAGTGAAAGATGCATGAAGTACATTAAGGCAGAAAGTGCCAAAGCCAACACCCATATGGTTATACAGTTTGACCGACACAGCCACAACTTCATTGTCAAAGAGACAATCGACCACAACGAGGGTCTGCCAAGCCAAGAATATAGGGTTGTACTACCTTCTCGTTGGTGCGATTGTGGCAAGTTTCAAGCCTTTCATATGTCTTGCTCTCATGTCATTGCCGCATGTGCCTATACTCATCAAGACGCGCTACAACTTCTGTCACACATTTACAAATCTGAAACATTGCTCAACGTTTACAACAACAGCTTCCCTTTGGTAGCAAAACCAGATTATTGGCCTGCATACGATGGCGAAATAGTATGGCACAATGACCAAATGCAAAAGAATAAAAAGGGTCGTCCCAAAAGTAAGCGCATCACAACCGAAATGGACTCCCTTGACAAGCTTGAAAGAAAGTGTGGTTTATGTCGTCAGGTCGGACACAATCGCAAAAATTGTCCGAATCGGGCTACTGCCTCAGCCACATAAAAATTGTATTACATAAAATCTTTCATTTATTAGGTTGTAAATATTAGAGTTTTTCGTTAATAGTATTTGTTACAATAAACATTGCGCGAACAAGAAAAAAAACACGATAATCCGTCTACAAAATTACAACTGTTAAAACAATATCATCTGACCCATGCATCATCAACATTACGTCGCTGTCTGTTTTGACTTCCTCCAATCAAACATTAGGTCTTCCTGTCGCATGTGAGGTTGTTGTTCGTCTTCGTTGAATCCTTCTAATTTTTCCCCCTCCACGATGTCTCCATCTAGCCATCGCATCAACTCCCGCTTCAAGCGCTCCGTGGAGTGAATGTGCCAGAATTTCATTTTTATCGGAGGTTTTGTAGCGGAGAAGATAACGTAACCATCTCTGGTAAAAATCATGTGCGATGTCATGACGCAAATAACAGAATAAAAAATAAGAAAACAGTGCGAGAAAGTGTGGGAAATGACGGAGAAACGGACGGATTATTTATAAAAACAACAATATTTTACCCTAGGAACCAAGTGAGATGGCGTCTCCTCTCACTTTTAAAGTGTAGGCGCCATCTCACTTGGCTAAAAGAGAGAGAAGGCGCCAAGTGGGATGGCGCCTAGGACATAATGCTTAGTGGAGGCGCCAAGTGAAATGACTCCTCCTTTGAAGAATCATCTAAAACATGGTTATTTGCGATTTTTTTTTAAAACATGATTATTCTAAAAAAAAAATTCAGCTTCCAAAAAGTTAGACTGAGTATTAACAATAGCTTTCCAAAGCTTTAAGTCATTACTCTTAGCCTTAAGATTGCGACTATTGTCATCAACTTTGTACTTACCTTTTAGAACTCTACACCACAAATCATCCTCATCATTGATAATCTTACTGCCCAGTTTCATAATGCAAACCTAATTCATAACCTCAAGATCCCGCAGCCCTAAACCACCATCACACTTACTCGGTACAACTTTATCCCAGTTAACAAAAACATACATTTTTAAACTGCTAACGAATGTCTTAAGGGAACTCTTAATATTTCTCACTTAAAAAGTTATAATGAATATTATATATTTTATAAATTAATTTTTATTCTCTCATATTAAATGACTTTTAATCATTATTCAACGTAACAGATTTCCGTAATAATTAGAATATCTTTTTTATTTTATTTTAAAGAGGTTACTTTCTATATATTAACTCCATTTAGTACTATCTTATCTTAAACATTAATACATTTTATCTCTTATTATTTAAAATAAGTATGATATTAATAAGATGTTTTATTTGAACAGTCCAATTTAGAAATTGTTGTCCATAACATGAAAATTTAATTTTCAATTATAATGATGATTCACATATTCAAAAAATTAAAAAAAAAACAAATTTTTATAATTATTAAAATATATCTTGTTTTATTATCCTAAAAGTAACGTATTATTTCCTATAAATACAATCTTA
Organism: Vicia faba; assembly: GCA_948472305.1. Taxonomy (NCBI): domain Eukaryota; kingdom Viridiplantae; phylum Streptophyta; class Magnoliopsida; order Fabales; family Fabaceae; genus Vicia; species Vicia faba. The sequence goes on from OX451735.1 coordinate 1,014,338,617, forward strand.
TCTTATAAATTAACATAAATTAAATCTGATATCATCTTTTGTCACCTTATTGAATGACATTATATATTATATATAGACACATTGGGAGCATTACATAATAACATCGTCTTCAATTTGATTGACTATTACAATGATCATGCTAACACCATTTCTAGCTATGGCTATCACACTCATTCTCACCATATTTCTATATGGTTTATACCAAACACTAAATCTCAAAACACCTGCATTCATAAATTGGCCTTTTGTTGGTATGCTACCAAGATTCCTATGGAATGTTTCACAAATTCATGAATTTTCAGCTCATTGGTTGGAACAAAAAGGTGGAACAGTTGAGTTCATAGGACCATGGTTTACCAACATGGATATTGTAGTGACAGCTGATCCAATGAATGTCCACTACATTATGAGTAAGAGTTTCGACAACTTTGTGAAAGGCGATTTGTTTCGCGAAATGTTTCAAGCTTTTGGTGAAGGTATTTTTACTACCGATTCGATTCAATGGAAATACCATAGGAATCTTCTCCAATATCTTTTTAATAGAAGCTTTGAATCTTTTCAAGAAAAAATCATTCACAACAAAGTTGAGAAATCTTTGATTCCACTATTGAATCATGTTGTTCAACAAAAAGACTCCGTGGTCGATTTACAAGATGTTTTCAACCGCTTCACGTTTGATAACATTTGTTTGATAATTCTTGGACAGGATCCTAATTGTCTTTCCATAGATTTCCCTGAGGTTGCGGTCGAGAAGGCTTTTAACCAAGCGGAAGAATCCATCTTCTATAGACACATTGTGCCGGAATGTGTTTGGAGGTTACAAAAGTGGCTTCAAATTGGCCAAGAGAAAAAAATGACCGAGGCATGCAAAATATTTGATAACTTCCTATATGATTGTATAGCCTCAAAGCGCCAAGAGCTTAAGAAAAAATGTAACAAAAATGTTGACACTGAGAAAAATCAACACGTTGATTTGCTAACCGCGTTGATTCGAGAAGAAGAAGGAGAAAGAAAGGATAGTAAAAGTGGTGACAAGTTTCTAAGAGATTCGGCATTCAATCTGTTTGTAGCGGGGAGAGATACTCTAACTTCGGCGCTTACATGGTTATTTTATCTTATTGCTACACATCCTTTAGTGGAAACCAATATTCTGAAAGAGATAAAAGAAAACTTTGGACACAAAGAGAAGCCTTGGATTTTAAGTGTTGATGAGACGAAAAAGCTTGTTTATCTCCATGGTGCTATATGTGAGGCGTTAAGGCTATTTCCACCTATACCATTTGAGAGAAAGGAAGCTGTTAAAGAAGATATACTTCCAAGTGGTCATCATGTTTATCCTAATAAGATGATTTTGTTTTCTTTGTATGCAATGGGAAGGTTTGAAGATACTTGGGGAAAAGACTGCATGGAATTTAAGCCAGAGAGGTGGATTTCTGAAAGAGGAGCCAATGTTTATGTTCCATCTTACAAATTCTTTAGCTTTAATGCTGGACCTAGGACTTGTTTGGGAAGAGACTTAGCTTTCCTTCAAGTTAAGATGGTCACTGCTTCTGTTTTGTGGAATTATTGTGTTCATGTTAAGGAAGGAACTCGTCTTACTCCAACTCTTTCAATTGTACTTCTCACAAAAGAAGGTCTCAATGTTAAGATAACCAAAAGGGTGTAGTGAGATTACTATTTTAATGTTTGTTTTATTTATGTTATTGCATGGGATATGCAAGTTCATAACTTTGAAAAATTTTTTAGACATCTTTATGGCTTTCTTCATTATATATATATATATATATATATATATATATATATATATATATATATATATATATATATATATATATATATATATATGTCAAAATTCAAAATAGTTTGTAATATAGATACCACAATGGTAACCTTAATATACCACATATAGCTAAAACAAGGTCTCCAGAGCCATCTATATGCATATTTTTTTTCATATAGTACTAAAAATAGGCATTATTATTATTTTTTTAATTATGACATGAGTGGCTTTTTATGTGAAAAAAATGACAAGTCAATGGTAGAGTGATGATTTTTTTATAAATAATTAAAATTTATAATTTTAATATCCAACTAGTTAATCTTTCCGGATAATTTCTAATTTAACCATGTTTCAAATAAAAAAATAAATAAATTAAAAAGAATGTGTCACTTAAATTAGCGTCTCTTATATTTTTTTACTTTTTTCAATTATCTCTGAATTTACCTACGAATTTAGTAGTATCTGTGAATTTTTGTGTGGATATTTCTGCAAATTTACCTATAGACAAATACGCGCAGATAAATCTGCAAATAAATCTGCAGGTAACATCAAATTCGTAACTAAGTCCACAGATAATTGAAAAAAGTAAAAAAAAAATTAGAAGACATTAATTTAAATAACGTCTCATTTTTACTCTATTTTTTTTGTTTGAATCATGATTAGATTGGAAATTCTAAAAAAACAGATTGGTTAATTAAATATTAAAATTGAATATTTTGATTATTTGAAAAAAAGTTTCTTAGAGTGATATATAAGTGAAAATGTGGTTTAATTTGTGGTCCTCACCAATCAAGTGGGAGGAAAACACACATACATGATAAAGATGTGACATGCCACTCACTTGTGTTCCAAATTATTGAATATTAAACATCTAAGTGGATAGCATTGAAAGTAGTTCATAACGTGAGTGCTAATGAACATTTGAAGATAAGTGATATTTTGGATCAAGTGAAAAAATCTTACTTTGTGGGCATCACTTTTTGGAAAGCTTGAAAGGAAAAATAAATGGCTAGGAAATTTTGGAAGGTAGTATGCAAATAACACTAAGATGAAATTTTACTATGTAGAACTTAAGAGGATAAATAAGGAAGATCTCAAATTTCATATTGATTAAGGATAGAGTCTTAAAAAGAGTTTATATTCAGTGACATCTTGCATTTTATAAGTCGGTTTTATAGAGATGAATTAAACTCAACTCATACTTTAATATGATTTATAATCAAAGAAGTTTAGATGTAGAATGTGCTAGAGCACGACATTCTGCTTCTGTGCTTGAACGTCCAACTAGAGACTACTTCTTAGAATCCCATGAAACTAGATTTGGAAAAAAAATATACAGGTACCAAAGGTTAATCTTCTATTATCTAGGTCACATGCCAAGTCTGAATCACTATAATTCCCGAGTGAAAACATTTGAGCAAAAACATAGGGAGATAACAAAAACCATGAGTCATTGTGCAACTAAGATATCGCAAAATTCTTTTAACAACATCCCAATGAGAATTTAAAGGAGAAGACATACAATGACAAATTTTGTTGATACTAAATGTTATCTCTGGTCTATTCATGGTCCATATTGCAAAATACCTTTTATGGACCTATAAAGTTAAGGATCAAAGAAAACCTACGAGCCATGCTTCCTCAAATTGCCGGTGCTAAGCATTGGAGTTGGAAATCCATTAGCACTGTCCATATTTTCCACGAAAAGGAGACCCCTTATGTATTTAGATTGTGTAAGTAATAGAGAATAATTTCTCGAAAGCTTAACCTTTATACCTAGAAAGTATGAAGGTCTGTAAAGTCTCTTTAAAGCAAATGCAACATTTTTTTTGTTGATTAGATTGTGAATAATGATAGAGCTATATCCAGTTATAAGCATGACATCTACATACATAAGAGCATAGAGAGAAATGCCTTGTTGACAATACACAAATAAGGAATGATCACACTTAAAATGATTTAATCCAAAATGAAGAAGAGCTTGAGTTAACTTTTCATACCAAATCCTTGGTGCTTTCTTAAGACCATAGAGGTCTTTGTGGAGTTTGCAGACAAGACTCTTATCAGAACTAACAAAACTAGGAGGTTAAGTTATATAGACTTCTTTATGAAGTGTACCATTCAAAAATGAATTACTAATATCTACTTGTTGGATTTCCCATTCGTATGTTATAGCAAGAGTGGAAATTAATCAGATTGTTGTTGTCTTAATCATTGGAGAAAAAAATTCTTAGTGAAATCAAAACATTTTTCGTAATGATAACCTTTGGAGACTAACCTAGCTTTTTTACTTTTGTATTCTACCATCAATATTTACCTAAGTTAACATATCATGATCATTTTGAAGGAGAGGGGCCAACTAGCTTGCTACCATTTATTGATGGGGAGAAGGGCATATTAGACAACATAACACTATGATACATGTTAAAGAAATGTTGATTAATGTTAGAACTTTGTTCTTTGTTTAAAGCAGGTAGTTGGTATAGTTCATTATCATCAGAATAATATGTGGAACCGTGTCTATTTCTAAGAGATACATAAGTAGAAGGATTAGTGTTATGCGTTTCATTATCATCAGGATAATTATTGGAACCAAGTATGTTGTATAAACACTAATATGACTAAAACATTTTACCTCGATTGAAAAAAAGAGTTTTACCTCAGTTTCATAGTCAAGGTAACGAAGGACGTCATAAAAGTTGACACTTTCCCTCGGTCTTGGATGCTCTGAGAGATAAATTGTAGTACTAATAGGTTCAAACTCCAACAACAACAGTTAAGTATTTTAATGGAAACACCATTATTTCTACCAGTTTTAAAAATACCTGAGGTGAAGGATATATATAACTATACTGGTCAAAAAGTACATATGTGTGTGTTCCTCCTGCAAAGGCATGAGACTCAGAGACTTTAGTAGGTTTATAACGATTGTTGGTGGTTAACACTTTCCCACAATGGTGAGAAGCCCTGTATGGTGGTGTTTTATGGCGGTTTAGGGGGCCCGTTCACGTGAGGTGAGATGCCCTGTTGATGGATGATGTATTTCAGTATAAGCTTCTGAGGGGTATGATCATATGATATATGTTCTTTGATGAATGTTATGCTTTAAGATGTAATTATTTGTATGGCTTAAGATTTATCTTAGTTCAAATTTGTCCCCTTAACCCTAAGGTTGAGGTATTTATAAAAGCATGTGGTCTGATTCTGTGGAGGTTATTTCCCTTTCACTACTAGATCATGGGTAGGAAGGAGTTATTCTTCCCTTGACCCATTCCTCTAGTCTGTTATAATGGGACACATTATTTCCTATGTTTACTAGATAAGTGGGAAAGATTCCATGTGGGCTAAGCCCAATGGCGGGCGGTTACTAAGACATTGGTTGCCTCATGACCCATTTTGAGCGGCCGGTGGCTTCCTTGGGTTCCTTGCACCCTCGTGGGCCTTCTTCGTTTTTACGTAAGCTACCCCTAATTGGGGCATGATAAAATTATAACAATACAATATTTATTCATATATTTTTGTTTCACATTTTTCATTGAAATAAATGCTCATAATTATACATTATTTTTGTTTAAATGTAAATCTTGAAACATCATCATCATCATCCTTATGAATCTTGGTGAATATAAAATTCTTAAATTTATTATATATATATATATATATATATATATATATATATATATATATATATATATATATATATATATATATATATATATATATATATATATATATATATATATATATATATATATATATATATATATATATATATATATATATATATATATATATATATAATGTTAGATAAGGAAACTAATGACAAGAGATTATGTAAAGAACACAAATCTTGAATAATTACTATTTTCTGCTCTTGCAGTCCATCAAAAAGACTGTTTCCACGGTCCTTTAAGTTTCAACTTTTTCATTTCTAATGTTTTTGGTACCAATATTTGTGATCCAAGTTGTATGTGATATAGATATATAGTGTGACATTTCCATTCTCAATAGATGTCGTGATGGTTTCACGCTGATCAATAATGTTTCTTATGGATTAATGTATTGGTGGTGTCTTGAGCATTGATGCTCAATAAATATATGACAAATATTTATTTATGGATGACAAAGATATAGTGAAACAAAACTGTCTTATTTTTCCCTTTTTAATTGAAAGAAATGTGTATTGTTTCCCTTTTCAATTTTTTCACCATTCATCAATTTCTATGTGTATTGCAATAATCAAATAAAGCACTATACTCAAAACAAATTGCAATATGATTAAAAATACATTTTTCAATATTGTCAACCGAAGAAAAATATATTATAGAATATTTTCTTTGATTGACAATATTGGCAAGTTATTCTAAAATATAATAATGTTTCATTTTCCATTAAACATTGGCAAGAGGTGGAAACACCACCAACAAAAACAACAACAACAAAACACCATTATTTAAGATAAATTGCAAGAACAGAAAAACATTTTGTTCAAGATTAGTGTTAGAAGAACAACAACACAGAACCAAAGAATTTTCCTGTCTTGCAATCAATTCTAAATAATTTTACTTACGAGTATGGAACAATTGTATATGATTTAGTTGTAGGGTAAAATTTAGTGAATGAATCCTTTTATAGTTAAATATGTGTATCATACCCCTCTATTATTAGCGTAACAGAAGGAATATATTATTTAATAATTAAATAAAAAATAAAATAAAAATAAAGACATAACTTTTAAATAAATATAAATAAAAATTGAAGTTACTGGAATTCAAATCATGTACCATGAATTAGTTTACCTCTCGATTATCTACATCAATCAAGGAAATAGATGATTTTTTTTTTGAGAAAAAATTATGGCGCGTCCATGTATTGTATCTCGGTTTTTCATTGGGTGAGGTAAAAGTATTGTCATAAAATGTATTTTTTATAGTAGTGAGAGGTAAAAATGTGGAACCAGATGTGTTGTCTAAAGGTACATAAGTAACAATGCTATTGACTTTATTAGTCGTAGTAGATATATGACATTAATTTTGACTGTCTAATTTAGACAGACTAAGAAAATTATTTGGAGATATAGATGAATTGTTAGGAAGATACTCCCTCCGTTTCAAAATAACTGTCATTTTAGAAAATAAAATTTATTTCAAAATGGCTGTCATTTTTTACTTTTCAATATAGTAATGATTACCATTTTTTCAATTGTGTCCATTACTTTTAATTCTGGATACTACTAGAAATACATTAATAAGGTTATTTTTATAAAAGTGTAATGTCTTATGACAATATTATTGCATTTCTTAATGCGTGTGCAAAAACCTTAAACGACAATCATTTTGAAACAGAAGGAGTACTTTTCTGTAGAATCCGATACAACTAGAGTATTTGATTGAGAAATAATGTTAACATGATGACCATTGAATAAAGTTATTGACAATACTTTTGTAGGACAGTGAGGATAAAGAACTAGACAAATACGAGTCACTAGATTTTGACTTTATAGATGACATTTACGAAAATGACAAATTTTCCTCATGAAATAAACATACACACACACACACACATACATATATATATATATATATATATATATATATATATATATATATATATATATATATATATATATATATATATATATATATATATATATATATATATATATATATATATATATATATATATATATATATATATATATATATATATATATATATATATATATATATATATATATATATATATATTCTTTCTTACTCCAGCATTTGAAACCTCTATGTTAAGGTGACACATCAAGATAAGAAAATTGTCCTCATGAAATAAACATACTGAGAAACTTTGAATACCAGTAGGAATGCACAAGATCTTATTCATGGAGTTTAAGCTTGACATCTCCAAGGACAGATTGGGAAAGAAATATAAGCCATTATCATCTAGAAAGCCTTCAACAAGAAATTTCTTAGAAGCTTGAGATTTGTCAGACAAAAATTCAAAGATAACATTTTTATCCCTATAAAACTTTGAAACTGACAAAAAGTTTATTGTGACAGAAGGAAGATACAAGACATTATCTAAAGTTAACAGCTCATTATTGCGGTGAAAAATCAAGAGACCAAACTATTAAATAACTTGACTCGCAAAATTAATGAAGTCACCACCGAACTTTATTGTTTCCAAGGAAAATGGAAAAGATCAAAACCATATATTAAACATGCAATGCGGAAGTAAAAAACTACAGGCAAAGCAATAAGAAGAGATCTAAGATACGAGGGTTGGTTATACAAATGGAATGTATTAGCACCCTATGTATCTATAGTACTCTATTGGAACCTCTTATAATACCTATTTTTGGTTAAAAATTATCTGTTTGCTAAATGAGTGTGGAGATGGGAAAAGAAATATATTTTATTATATTTTTGTTTGGAAAGATATAGTCTTATACCTACGTACCAATGAAGGATCAAAACCTCGTAGTTCATGGTAAAAATAACAAAAGGGTTTGTTGTGGTTGATCTTAGAGAAGATAAACTCCATCATATTTAAGGAGAATAATCAACTAATTCCACCACAAGTATAAGAAGAATGGATCTTGTATCATTATGAAGGAAGGGCTCTTAACTTGGATATAAGATCAACAAGTTACCTCTAGCTCCCTCAAGTGGAAAGAATCAAATTTACTTTAACAATTACTATGGGGATAGGAGACTCATATCTCAACTATAAAGAGGATTTATATCTAATATATTTGAGAAAAGATTTTAAATTGAAAAAGCCAAAGTGGCAAAAAGATTTGGGTGAGGTTGAATCACTTTTTGTCTTTTGAAATGGGTTTAATATGCTTAAGTGTATTGGAGCATTTATTAAAGAAAGAATTTGAAAATTTAATGGCACAAAGTCAAGATTTTTATATAAAATAGGTTAAAGTTTAAAAATGGGTTTATGGTTTAAGTACAAAAGGGTAAGAACCAACAATCACAAGGACAACTCACAAAAATAAATACATAAGGGTAAACCTAAGACAATGGACATGCACATGACTATAAAGTCAACGATACTATCCCTTTTCCTTGGACTGAACACAAGTATTAACATAATAAATTATAGACATTAATCACTAACCAGAGAGAAAACACACAAGGTACATGGAAAAGCAAGAATCTTATCATGTCAACAATCAACTACCAAAAGAATTCAAACAAGATAAGCATCAAAGTATTAGAATGAAAGTCATGGCATCAAAGTTAGGAGTGTATACAAACATGTAATCAAAGAAGATTTCAACTTATGGTAATCAAAACATCAAGATATTTATCATGGTATGAAGGAATAAGTGAGTATCAACAAGATATTGCATCAAAAGCAACAAGAAGAGCATCACAATCAAATTAGGGTTTTGAAAATACCAAACAGAAAGTCACTTATTAAAGCATACTAAACCTTACATGAAACCAAATTAATCATGTCATAAATCATCAAATGAAACTCAATCAGAGCATACTATAGCTACATAAACACAAATGATCAATCAAGAAAGGGAATCAATCAAAAGAACACCACAAAAGTATTTAAAAAAAAGTAAAAATAATTAGTTTTAAACTAAATGAAAATAGTTGAAATAAAAATTATTTTTGGTATTTTTTCATGGATTAGTAAAATAGGGAAGATAAATAATAATTGTGCAAAAAATAAGCTCAAAAAGATTAAAATTTACATAGAGGAATAATTAAAAGAAGATGAGAAAAGAAATGAATAAAAAAAGTAACAAAAAGAAGGGTTTGTGGCTGCCAAGGCTTGAACTCAAGCCCTCTGGTTTTACAATTCCAAAACTTAATCACTGGGCCACATACTTATGGTGTTTATAATATACATCCAGTCAATAAAATATGAAATAAGTCGTTGAATGCATTTAAAAAAACAACACAAAAGGTCTGGGGCGAGTGGGATTCGAGCCCCAGACCCTATGGTACACACACAAACTTCTGACCAATGGTGCTATGCCCTCATCCATTAACTAAACACCAACCAATAAATAAGTTATAAAACAAAGTTAACAAATGAGAAAATTGTGCCACCACCATCTTGTTCTTCCTTGCGACACAACAACAACATCATCAATGGTGATTTTTCTAAGTCTCTCATTTCTCAACCAAATTCAAAGATGTAAACATCAAAGTTGTTCAAAATTTAACAAGCATTTCAAAAATATAATCAACATAAATTAATATGGACTGTAACTCATTAATTTCTAACAAAACCAGAAACCCTATCCTTTTTCAAAGTTAAATTAAATTGTACAGAAGATCAACCAATGCCTATTTTCATAGGGCATTCATTCATGGCATTAAAACACACATGATAATATCAAGAAATGAAAAAAAAATGATGCTTGTATAGATGACTTCAAAATCAAGTAAATCTTACCTATTGGAGCAAGGTTTAATGCCTGTTGTAGTGACTTTCAATGATGAAAAATGACCTCTGTAGCTTGTGTGATATCCCAGAAATGAAAATTTTATAAGTCTTAGGACATTTTAATCAACTTTGAGATGCCAACTTGATCACTTCACATCTTCCAATCCATTAATTATTTTTTTTGGAAATCACTTCCTATGGAAAAGTCGTAGTATGAAATATTATCTTCAATTTGATCTTTTGCTCATGAAAAATGGTGGCTTGATGAGGAAGTTACAAGCTTGGCAAGTCATGCACTTTAAGCATGGTATTTTGATACATAGTGAAATTTCCAAAAACCCCAATTTTGCATATTTGATTCTTTCTCTTGATTTTCTTGATTAAACTTGATAAAATGCCTTCATCAATCATATTTTCATGATCCTTGTTTTGAGAAGTCCAAGGTTGACCAAAAATTCCCAAAGTCAAAGTTTGACTTTGTAGTTGACTTTGTATCAAATGAATCCAAATTGTCCAATTTCAATGCAAACTTTTGATTATAATGCAATCTTTAACATGTTGAGATGCTTTGAGGATTATGAGACTATGACATGAAATCTTGAGTGATACACAATTGAAGACTTCAAACCCTAATTCATAATTGTTCATCTGAGGAACTAAAACCCTAATCTTCTTCAATCACTTGATGAATTCAATGGCGAGACCATAATGTGATGAAGTTGTAATAAAGACGATGATTACTTGATCACTATAAATGAATGAGGAGCTTGAATCTCTTAGGACTAATGATTTCACCAAATCCCTTGAGTTCATACCTTGCAAAACAATAAACTAACAAAAGACATATTTGTATCTTCATAAGGTTAGTGATGCAAGTATGAATGAGGTGATCCTTTAATTTTATGCAATAATGTGAAATGATGTTGGGATACTAAGTAAAAAATTAGGTTATGACACTTATTAGGGGAAAACTTAGACTAAAAGTAGGTTGAACTAACATATTTTATTGAAATAGTTGGACCATTTCCAACATAAACTTTCTTTAATCCCATATATGATTTTTTTGTGTAAATAAGAGTCATTAGGAGTGAGATGGCGACAAGCACCTGATTCGGCAAATCATGCATGATATCCGAGTACTCTTAAGTGTAGGCACATGTTTGGCTTGTTGTAGCCATCATATTTGTAATGCCCTTAATTTTCATAAATAAATTGTATGACGATATGTGTTGATTGATGTGTTGATGTGTTGGAAGAACATTAGGTGTAAGGTGGTAGCCTTAGAAATATAGAAATTAAGGTGTTATGGGTGTTTGAGTAATAATATAGAGATTTTGGGTGATAGAAAAGTAAAACTAATTAGTAATACTTAATTAGAAATATTTTATTTATTTTAAATAATAGTAAGGATAATATTATTTAAATAAATATTTAGTTGGGATATTATTTATTTTAACTAGTTTGGATTAGGAATAATAATACTAATATTATAATAAGAAAAAGAAGGAAATAGAGAGACAATCTGGTAGAACATGAAATTGAAGAGAAAGAAGAGAAAAGGGAAAAGGGAGTGATCAGTCACCATTTCTACTTTGTTTCCGTCACTTATTCAGTACAAATTCATCAAATCTGTAACACTTTGATTTTTCTTTTAATCGTTTTGTTTAGTTTATTTTATATTTTGCAAATTTATCTTAGTATGGTTTTTATTTAAATTTTATGCCGGCTAGATGCTTTTGATGGTTTTGTTTGGTAGTTGTTGGTAACCTCAGGTGCAGGTAAAGATCTTTGGAGAATTTGTGCAAAGGCGCAGAAAATATGGAAGATGTAGGGGCCCTGACACAGCTAGCCGTGTAACCTGGCACGAGCCGTGTCAGGAGAAGATGAGAACAAAAGAGGTTGAAGATCAAAGTAGAGTGGGATACAGGCACCAGTGTCACACGACACAGCTCGTGTCAATTCAGCTGAGCAAAAAGGTGCAAAGGACATCACAAAAGCTGACACGGGTGCCCGTGTCCGATGATACAGCCCGTGTTAGCCTAGGCGCTAGAAATTCTAATTCTTGGGATTTTTAAGTATTTTAGAGCATTAAGGGTATTTTGGACATTTGGAACTGCTGGAGGATAACCTAATACTATAAAGACCTGGTTGAGGGAAAGAAGGAGGATTATTTTGGATGATTGAAGAATTGATGACGAGAGAAGAGTGGAGATTCAAGAGTGTGAGAGACGGAGAATCCTTCATGCGCGATAGTAATTGAAGATCGACAAATCCATAATTTTTATAATGTCTAACTCTATCAATTATATTGTTTTTCTTTTAAATTCTATGAGAGGCTAAACCCCCTAATGCTAGGGGGTGTCCCTGATTTGTCATGATAAGAATACTTATCTCTTTGTTTTATTCAGCACAATAGTTCTTTTGCATTAATTTTATTGTTCAAAATAATTTATCGTTTTCCTATCAGACAAATAGGGTTTCTCTTTTCTTGACACAATAGAACTGGACAGTCGTGTTAAGATTTTCTAAACAATAATATTATAGAAGATTTTATCTAAGACTAGGGAAATCCTATAATAACAAGAATAATTCTTGATAATCAAATGCTTGGATTTATCACTAATTTGAATGGATATTGAAATTAGGGTAGAAGGTCAAAGGTTTTTCGCTAAGGACTTAGGGAAAGATATACTAAGAGCTGGTAATTGAGTTGATGAACTTGTTGAAAAGATCAAAGAGTGAAATTTATCATATGACAAATCATACACTTACCCCTAGCATATTTTAATTAAACAGTAAAAAGTCACATTTTACATCCTGTTATTTTACACATCTACAAGGATTTATCCAAACAAACCAAAACAATCATTTTTGTTCAATTGAATTAATAATAAAACTCAGTATTTTCTATACAGTCCTCGTGATCGATAGTTGGGGTAAAACTCATTATTACTACATCAGTGAAAATAGTACACTTGCTATTTTTATGATCAAGTTTTTGACGCCGTTGTCAGGGATTGCAAAAATTTAGAGTTAATTGTAGTTTAATTGGAATTTTGTTGCCCTACAATTAAAATTTTATTTTTTTGCTATTTATTTTTTTTCTTATTTTATTATTACTAATTTCTTTCTAATCTTTTATGCGAGGTAAGGCCTTAGCTGAATTTCCTTTTGGCGCAGAGATTGAAAGAACTTTTCACACAAGGCAAAGAGAAGCGAGATTAGCTAGACTGGCATCAAAATAAAAACATATCTCAGATAATTCTGGTTCAGATTCAGAACATCATTCAGAGCATAAAGAGACATATTCAGAGCCAAATGCCATGGATGAAAATTCGCCACGACTTGAAAGACTCCTTGGTGATTATGGAGGGACAAATGCACCGGCTGGTAGATTGACAATTCTGAACCACCTGATGAATGTACCATAATTTCAGTTGCATCCCAACACTATCACTCAGCTCGAGAGGAGATCTTTTTTGGGAAGGGTAAATGAAGATTCTAACAAGCACTTGTAAATATTTTTAACCATGAGCACAACTCTGAAGATAGATGGGCCTACTGAGGAACAGAAAAAGTTGAGAATGTTCCCTTTCACTTTAGCAGATAAAGCTGAAGACTGGTTCTTTTCCTTGCCAACTAATAGTATCACAATTGGGAGGAGATGGAGACAGCTTTTCTAAAAGAGTATTTTCCAGCATCAGTGTTCATACGAAAAGGTATGAGATACTGAATTTCAAACAGAAAGAGGGAGAATCGCTGGGGAGATGCTTATAAAAGGTTCAAAATACTCCTAGTGGCCTATCCAACTCATAATCTGGACCAGATTGATCAGATGCAAATGTTTTTAAATGGTCTTAGAATTAAGACAAAGCATTTGATAGACACAACAACTGGTGGCTCATCAAATTTCTCAACAGCCACTGATGTGAAGAGGATAATAGAAGCAATTGCTGCAAATGAGAATTTGGAGTTATATGACAGGGTTTCCAGCAAGTCTAAAGGAGTCATTAATTTGAAGTTGGAACCTAATAGATAATTAAAAATTGAAGAAACAATTGTTGTAGAGGTAGAAAAAAAAGCTTAAAGCATTGAATTTAGGCACTCATCAAGTTTCCCAAGTTCAACAGGCACAAAATGTTGTATGTGAGATCTGTGATGGGCCGCACAATACAGTGCAATGTTTAGCTTCTCCACAACAAATTGAAGACATTAAGTTCTTGAAGCAGAATAATCCTTATTCAAACATGTACGATATGGGGTGGAAGAATCATCCAATCTTTGGGTGGAGAGATAAAAAAGGGAATGTTCAGCAACAAGGGCAAGGCCAATATCAAAACCAATATCAGTAGTAACAACCGCAACAGGTTCCGAAGAAGGCAAATTGGGAATTGGCTATAGAGAAGATGGCAACTCACAATATTCAGTTCCAAGAAGAAACAAGAAATAATTATAAGAACACATCTACCTCCATTAAAAATATAGAGGTAAAGATGGGTCAAATAGCACAAGAGTTGGCTAATGCTCAAGCACCGGACACTCTGCCTTGTGGAACTATTACAAATCCCAGAGATAATCATATTGTAAATGCAGTTGTGACCAGAAGAGGTAAGTCAGCTTAGAATGTTGAAACAGAGGAAATACCAGATGAAGGTTTGTTAGAAGTAGATCTAGAAATATGAGATGATCCAAATCATGTTGAGGAAGTGGTTATACAACCAGTGATTGAGAAAGAAAAATAGAAGGATCATAAGCCAAAAATCATTCTCCCTTATCCTTCAAGAACAAGGAAGAAAGATCTTAACGAGAAACTTTTTGAGAAATTCTTGGAATTGTTCAAGAAGCTTGAAATTAACATCCCTTTTGCTGAAGCTCTGGAACAGATGCCTATATATGCCAAATTCATGAAAGACGTCATATCCAAGAAGTGCTCCATAGATATTGTGCCAATAATGCTGACTGAAACATGTAGTGCTATTTTGCAGGGTCTAAAAACTCAGATGAAAAAGAGAGATAGGGGTGCAGTAACTATTCTATGCACCATACAGGATAGATCATTCAAGAAGTCACTTATTGATTTGGGGGCTTGTGTAAGCCTGATGCCGCTTTCAATTTTCAAGAAGCTTGAGCTCGATGAAGTGCACGACACCAATATGACAGTTCAATTTGCAGATCATTTAGTGAAAAGGCCGTACGACATTACAAATGATGTTCTCGTGAAGATTGACAAGTTTGTTTTCCCTGTTGACTTTAACATTCTGGAAATGCCAGAAGATGAGGAAATCCCACTTATTTTAGGCAGACCTTTCCTAGAGACTGGAAGATGCATGATAGATATTGAGGAAGGCCCAATGACCCTCAAGTTTTATGATGAGAAGCTAAAAATTAATGTGAGGGAAACCATGAAATTCAAGGATGAAGAACTTACAAGTAAAAATATCAAAGTGATGGACACATTTTTTATTCAGGCAGGTCAAAGTAAAATTCCAGAGTTATTGTTGAAAAGCGTTTTAAGTTTGTCAATATTTGAAAATGATGAGGTAATGAATGAAAAAGAGTCAGAAGTGCTAGCTATGTTTGAAGCATAACCTTCATGGAAGAGATATAAACCAAACCGGTGGGAAGATTTGAAGCAACCACAGTTACTTGAAGAAAAGCAGGACACCAAAAAAGGAGAAAAATTGAAACAATTTCCTAGAAATCTCAAGTACATCTTTCTCGACACTGAAGAGAAATGCCCAACTATTATCAACTATAGCTTAAAAGAAGTTCAGGAAGACCAGCTCATCAAAGTGCTCAAGAAATACAAGGGTGTTATCAGATGGGCCATTGAAGATTTGAAAGGTATTAGTCCCACAGTTTGCATGCACAAGATATTGATGGAGGATAATTAGAAACCGATCATCCAACCTCAAAGAAGACTTAACCCTGCGATGAAAGAAGTTATTCGAAAATAGTTTGTGAAGTTGTTGGATGCAGGTCTTATTTACCCTATATCCGACAATGCATGGGTGAGTCCTATTCATGTGGTACATAAGAAGGGAGGAACAATTGTCATAAAAAATGAGACAAATGAGTTGATTCCTACTAGAACTGTTACAGGTTGGAGAGTGTGCATAGATTAAGATTGAATACTTCTACTAGAAAAGACCAATTTCCTTTACCATTCATTGATCAAATGTTGGAAAGGTTGGCTAGTCATGATTACTACTATTTCCTGGATGGATACTATGGGTATAATTAGATTGCGGTAGCACCAGAAGATCAAAAGAAGACAATGTTTACTTATCTATATGGTATCTTTACTTACAAAAGGATGCCATTTAGGTTGTGCAACGCACCAGCGACATTTCAGAGGTGTATGACATCCATATTCGCTGACATTCTTGAAAAGCATATGGAAGTATTTATGGATGAGTTTTCTGTCTTTGGTTATTCATTTGATAATTGCTTGATTAATTTATCCCGTGTGTTAGAAAGATGTCAGCAGACTAACTTGATCCTCAATTGGGAGAAGTTTCATTTTATGGCGCGAGAAGGAATAGTTTTGGATCATATAATTTCCCATATGGGAATTGTAGTTGATAAAGCCAAAGTGAAGGTAATAGCAAAGTTACCTCCACCAGTGAACGAGATAGGGATAAGAAGCTTCTTAGGACATGCAGGATTTTACCATAGGTTCATAAGATATTTCTCTGAAATTGCAAAGTCGTTGACCAGTCTGCTTGTGAAAGATACACCATTTCTGTTTAATAAAAAGTGGAGTGAGGCCTTTGAAACTTTGAAGAATAAACTAGTGTCTGCCTCGATAGTAATTTCTCCTGATTGTTCTCTACCATTTGAGATCATGTGTGATGAAAGTGATATAGCAGTAGGGGAAGTTCTAGGACAAAGAAGAGAAAAGCTCTTGCATGTGATTTACTATGCAAGCCATATATTGAATCGATCCAGCTCAGATGAATTATGCAACCACTGAAAAAGAATTATTAGCGGTTGTGTATGCGTTTGACAAATTCAGGTCCTACCTGTTGGGGTTGAAGGTGATTGTTTATACTGACCATGCTGCTTTAAAATATCTTCTTTCTAAACAGGAATCGAAGCCAAGGCTGCTGAGATGGATTTTACTTCTGCAAGAGTTTGATTTGGAAATATAGGACAGGAAGGTATGTGAAAATACTATTGCTGATCACTTATCCCGGATGTCCCCAATAGAAAAAAATTGAGGAGAAACACTCAATCAAGGATGAGTTTATCGATGAACGAATTCTAGCTGTGATTGGTGTTCCATGGTTTGCAGATTATGCGAATTACTCGGTAGGTGGAATAATACCTGATGATTTTGACTTTAACAAAAAGAAAACGTTTTTGTATGATTGTAGGTTTTGTTTGTGGGACGAACCATTCCTGTAGAAGAAGGGAATAGACATACTGGTTCGACGATGTGTTCTAGAGGAAGAACAAAGAGATTTCCTAAAATCCTGCCATGACTCAGAATATGGAGGACATTTTAGTGGGCATAGAACTGCTACAAAAGTCCTCCAATCCGGGTTGTATTGGTTGACTCTGTTCAAAGATGCTCAAGGTGTCATGAAAGAATGTGACAAATGTCAAAGTTCTGGATACATTTCTAAGAGAAACCAGATGCCCCAAAAGGGTATGCTTGAAGTGGAATTGTTTCATGTGTAGGAAATAGATTTCATGGGACCATTTCCCCCATCATTCGGAAAAAAATTACATCTTGGTGGCTATTGATTATGTCTCAAAATGGGTAGAGGCTGTAGCACTCCCAACTAATGATGCCAGAGTGGTGGTAAACTTCCTCAAAAACAACATTTTCGCAAGGTTTGGGGTACCTAGAGCGCTAATCAGTGACGAGGGAACACATTTGTTAAACAAGTTGATGGAAAACTTGTTAAAGAAATATAATGTGAAACACAAGATAGCCACCCCATATCATCCCCAGACGAGTGGACAAGTTGAAGATTCAAATAGAAAGATAAAGAAAATTCTGGAAAAAACAGTAAATGCCTCTCAGAAGGATTGGTCAATGAAGTTGGATGATGAATCATGGGCATACAAAATAGCATTTAAAACGCCCATAGGCATGTCTCCATATCAATTGATTATAGTAAAGCCTGTCAACTTTCGCTCAAACTCGAGCACAAGGCTTTTTGGGCGTCAAAATTTATGAATTATGATCTTATGAAAGCTGGAGAGTCAAGAATTATGCAACTCCACGATTTAGAAGAGTTTCAGAATCATGCTTACGAGAATGCAAAGGTCTATAAGGAACACATACAAATATGGCATGATCAACGAATCCAAAGAAAGGAATTTTGGGAAGGACCATTGGTGCTATTGTTTAATTCCAGGTTAAATTTATTCCCTAGAAAGTTGAAGTCAAGATGGTCTGGACCATTCATTGTTCATAAAGTATTCCCGCATGGAGCAATTGAGCTTAAGAATCAGGAAAATAGGGACACATTTAAGGCTAACGGACAACGGGTGAAGCCCTACTATCAAGGCCAAGAGAGGGGTCTAATTGATAATGTTCGTATTACAGGGTAGGACGGGCGACCGTCGAGCCATGCAACGTTAAACGAAGCACTTCGTGGGAGGAAACCCATGCATTTTATTTCTAACTAGCTTCTTTGTTTTGTTGTCGGTTTAAAATTTTCTTGGTAGGTTCATACAATGTCTTACTCTAGGAGGAAGAGAATTTGGAATCAGCGTATGTAGAGAGAAAAAAGTGTTTTTAGGAAGAACCATAAGCTGACACGGCCGCCCATGTCACGGGACAAGACCCATGTCAGTAGCAGTGAAGTTTAACTAAACGTTGAAAATATGTTTTCCAGAGGCTGACACGGCCGCCCGTGTCATGGGACACGGACCATGTCAAAATTATTGAAGCATGGAGGTAAATGATTTTGCGACAGAACACGACACAACCGACCGTGTCATCGGACACGGCCGGTGTCCTCCAGACGGAAACCATTTTTTAATTTTGTTGTTTTCTCTTTTGTGGGATGATCCACCCAACTTATATCTCTTTTCCAATCTACCCTACTCATAGTACTATCATTTTCTCTTATTCTTCTCCTTCTCCTTTTATCTCTCCCAAAACCCTAAAAAATCTATAGCCTCCATCACCAAAAGCTTCACTTACCCACTGTAACACAGTAAGAGAACTGACTTGGGTGTTTTTGCATTTTATCGCAATTGTTGCGGATAGCAAGAGTCGCCACCGACTTTTCTTTTATACAAATAAAGTAAAGGGTGAAAAGAGCAGGAAAGACCTTTGAGATTATTTTCTTGAGTTCAGGGGGTAGATTATGAAAAGGGAAGGTGTTAGCATCCTTTTCATTCATAGTTATCTACGGGCTCTTTGAAAGTGTGCTTTGTGGTGGCTTTTGAAAGTATTTTGAAAACGTGACTTTGTAATGATTCTCGTCTCTATAAGAATGCATACAAAGTGTTGTTTAGAAAATAGTTCAAAGAAGTGTTTGTTTTTGAAAGTGATTTTGAAAAGGTGTCTTTGTAATGATTCTCGTCTCTATAAGAACGCATACAAAGTGTTGTCTTCTGAAAATGTTTCAAAATGAAAGTGTTGGTGTATAAATTGTTTTTGTTGTAAGAAAGCAAGCAACTAGGAGCAACCTACCTACTCAAAGGTCTTTAGTGTTCTTTTACTCCTCCTTTAGATGTTTCAATCTTACCATTGATTTGGTAAGAATCTCCATCATTGGATGTGAAGGGATGGGCGTAGGTCATCGTATAGTCATGATAGCAATGTTGTTAGATATCTTACCATTTCTCTTGAGGGACTAAGATCATTTGTAAGGCAACACTCAAAGCGTCATCGAGGGACTATGATCTTGTATTTTGATTGTTTTTGCTAAGACATCTCCCATGCATAACATGACCATTTTTCATAAGGCAACAAGTGAAATTACCCTAGGGGTGCATGTATGAATGTTGTGTTTGATTTGCATGCACTTTTGTCTTTTGATCAGGGTGGTCTACTTGTTGATTTTATCTTGCCATACAACCTAATTACTAACATTTTGTATAAAGTAAAAAGTGCAGAAAGATAAAATCCTACACTATTACAACCATATTGAATTGCATGGAAATATAAAGGAAAAAGTAAGGTAAAAGCAAGAAAAATGGGTCTTTCGATTTACGGAAGCAAACCCTTCGATTCTATACTTTATGGCTCTCTTTGATCTGGCCTGAAAAGGGGTGAAGGAATGGCTTTTGATTGGGACCTGGAGGCCAGCATGTTGTGTCTTTTGATTGGGGCCTGGAGGCCAGCATGTTGTGTCTTTCATTTGGGGTCTGGAGGCTAGCATGTTTTGTCTTTCGATTAGGGCATGGAGGCCAACATGTTGTGTCTTTCGATTGGGGTCTGGAGGCCAGCATGTTGTGCCTTTCGCTTTGGTCTGGAACCAGCATGGTGTGCTTCATGGCTTCCTCTTTTGTTTGACCTGGAGTTTAGTATGGAAGCCAAAGGCTTCGTTTCCAACTTCCCGTTTCCTGTTTCTTTCATTTGAGTTTGAATGGCAACATGGCCTAAAGCCATTCCAACATTACCTTAGGACCAAGTTAGTTCTTAAAGCATGTTTAAATGTACAAATAGATAAAACACAGAAGGTTGTTAACCATGAAACATATTAAAAGGATGGAAACGAAAAGAAGAGCAATAATATGTACATGTTTGAAACGAAAAGGAACTGTATTTACATGTTATGCAAGGAACGAAGAGTTCAAGGTTTAGAACAACTTACCTTGCTGGAAGCTGGAGCGTGTGTTGGACCTTCAAGTGGTTGAACTAGATTCTCTTGGATTCGAAGGAAATAAACAGGCGTGGTGTTCCTTTGACTGGATTCAAAGGCCAGGAGGTGTGAGGGTGGTGTTTGTTATTTCTGGGTTCGAAGGAGAAGAATAGGTGTAGTGTTCTTTCTACTGGATTCGAAAGAGGAAAGAAACATGTGTTGTGTTTCTTTAGATTATGGGTTTGAGAGTGTATTTAGTGTTTTGGAATCTTGAGAGTTTGAGAGTTTTTTTGAAGGTTCTTCCCACACAGCCAAAATCTGCCAGCGTTTTCTCTTGTTGCCTCCCCCTCAGCGTCTCCATCCCCCTTTTGATGTGCAAATGAACTCTCTATTCATAGAGAAATTTTTTTGAATGAGCAGCTTTGTGAAAGAATAAAATATAGTTTCTTTGAAAGGCACACATCCACTTGGGTCAACTTTTTATAATCCCAAGATAAAATTACCAAAATCAATGGTTTAAATGGGTGGCTCCTAGTTTATAGGGGGAAAATGTGCAGAAGAGACAGGCACAAGGCTCAAAAACTTTCTAAAAAGGTAGTGATGTCATCAAGAGCAAGTTGGATTGAAGAACAATTTAATATAAAGTGAGGCATAAGCTGGAGGCCTATGTAGCCTGGCCTATGGACAACTTAACCCTTTGAATCGAATCCTTCATCTTTCCATAACCTTCGACCAGACTCAACAAAGCAACATTCTTTTCCACCAGTTGTATGTCCTTCGAATGGACCAATTGTGTGTTCTTCGAATGTCCCTCTTCAGCTGAATATGCCATTTTGAGTCCTCTTGCTTTTGATCACTTAGGCCCAAACCTTCGACCAGACTCAAAAGTAAGCAAAAACAATTATTCCCCAACTATGGAAAGTCCTTCGAATGGGCCACCAAGTTGTGTGTCATAATTCAGCACTATGGCATATTGAAGGGCTTGCAAATGGATTCGAAGGTGATATAAAGGCGCGTTCAAAGAAAACATGAAGATGAAATCGAAAGTCACAGGAAGATAACCATTCATCCAATCGAAAACTTATGAATCAAAGGCAAACAAGTGAGGGACCAATGGTGCAATTGAAGCTTGCAGGCAGGATCCATCGTCCAAATGAAGCTTGCATGCAGGAGCTATTTTAGTGCATCAAAGCAAACCTGTAGGAGGTAAAATGCCCAAATGAAACCTATGGACCAAAGCTTGATCAAAGAAGCCAAATGCTCAATCGAAGAATGTAAATAAAAGCTTGCATCGAAGGAGGCCCAAATGTTCAATTGAAGTGTGAGGACCAAAGCTCGCTCGAAGAAGGCAAATGATCAACCGAAGGATGTAAATCAAAGCTTGTATCGAAGGAGGCCCAAATTCCCAATCGAAGTGTGAGGACCAAAGCTCGCTCGAAGAAGGAAAATGCTTAATCGAAGGATGTAAATCAAAGCTTACATCTAATGAGGCCCAAATTCCCAATCGGAGGATGAATTAAACTTGCTTGAAGGAAGCATAGATGCCCAATCGAAACTAGTATAAATCGAAGCAAGCTTGTTTTTCTTCAATTTTGTCAAGAAAATCAATTTTTCTGCTTTGCCCTTTTTTTTCTTCTATTTTGTACTTGTGAAAATTTGAGCTTTTTGAAAATCCTTGTGATAAAATGTCTTGAGAAAAGAGAGGGCAAATTTTGGGGTACAACAGCTGCCCTTGTTCAATCTTCTTAAACCTGAAGAGCAAGTATGGCATGTTACCGTTCATAGCTTGAAGTTAGAAGATTATTAAACACTAGAGTTCCCAGAAATTTGCACTCGCATGAAATAGCACTGATAGTTTATGATATAGGAAATGTGCTTACAAATTCCATTTAGAGAGATGATGGAGAGTCGTCAGAGATGGGCTTAAGGATGCCATCTAGAGTGATTGTTGGCAGAAATTAAACTAAGTCTAAATTTGACTTCAACTGGAAAAGAATTAGAATAAATCTTTGGAGCAATTTATCTGAACCAAAGAAAGTGTCTAACGGAAAGAAATCAGGATAAACTATTGATCAATTTAAACTGAACCAACAAAGGTCTTGGATATTCTTCAATTTATGATGGGCCTATGTAGGGATGCTTTAGGAGACATATGAGGGGGAAGCCTGGGTAGGGCTGATTCAAGGTGAATCCATGTGAAGCTTCATCTAGAATTTAAGAGAAGGAACCTGGGTAGGGTTGCTTCAGGACGAGTTCGTGTAAAAGTGCATCTGGGAAGGAGAAGGAACCTGGGTAGGGTTGCTTGATGATGAGTCCGTGTTAAACTTCATCTGGAATTGTTTGAGAAGGAACCTGGGTAGGGTTACTTCATGATGAGTCAATGTAAAACTGCATCTGGAAATGAGAAGGAACCTGGGTAGGGTTTCTTCATCATGAGTTCGTGTAAAACTGCATCTGGAATTGTCCGAGAAGGAACATGGGTAGGGTTACTTCATGATGAGTCGGTGTAAAACTGCATCTGGAAATGAGAGAAGGAACCTGGGTAGGGTTGCTTCATGATGAGCCCGTGTGAAGCTGCATCTGGTCACGTAGGCTGTTGCTTTGTCTTGCTTCAGAAACTAATCTTGGACCTATTAAAAATTGTTGATGATAACTATCTGTTGATTGATCTTTCCTGACAAGGTAAAGGGTTAACTGTATGCAATGTCAAGATGTATGAAATGTATTAAGTAATGATGTTATAAAAAATGAGGTTGTGTTGTATGCATATATCATGTATGTTATATGGTGTATGAATATGATGCGTTTATTGCAGTGCGTCTTTGTCTAGGAAAATAAATCCTTGACAACATGCTAGGGAATCTTGGGAGGCTGAATCCCTAACTGTTGTTGGAGAATAGATGTATCTTCAACTTTGTTTAGAATATTTTTGTTGGGAATTACTATTCTATTGTTTGAGGAGAAACTCTGCTGGGGAATATTGGCTTGCTTTAAGAAGACTCTGTGGAGAGTGTTGATCTGTGCTTGGGGAAATAAAATTCAAGAATTTTGGTTATACATTACTCTACTGGGGTATTATTCCTGACTGGAGAGAATCGAAAGTTAACTGTTATCTGGTCGAAATCCAGGCTTGGTAGCAATTTGTTGAGGATAATTAACTTGACTGTAATCTGGTCATATTCCAGGCTTCGCAGCGACTTACTGGGGAAGATTAAAATAACTGTTATCTGGTTGGGTTCCAGGCTTCGCATGAAATTACTTGGGAGAGTGAAGTTAGGCTGTTATCTAGTCGAGTCCAGGCTTCACAGTAACTTGCTCGAAAGGATGAAGTTGAACTGATATCTAGTCGGGTCCAGGCTTCATAGTAACTTGCTTGAAAGGATGAAGTTAAACTGATATCTGGTTGGATTCAGGCTTTATAGTAACTTGCTTGAAAGGATAAAGTTGAACTGATATCTGGTCGGGTCCAGGCTTCACAGTGACTTGCTTGAAAGGATGAAGTTAAACTGGTATCTGGTCGGGTCCAGGCTTCACAGTAACTTGCTGGGAAGAATGAAGTTGAACTGGTACCTGGTCGGGTCCAGGGTTCACAGTAACTTACTCGAAGAGTAAAGTTAAACTGATATCTGGTCGGGTCCAGGCTTCACAATAACTTTCTGGCAAGAGTGAAGTTGAAGTGATATCTGGTTGGGTCCAGGCTTCACAGTAACTTGCTGGAAAGAATGAAGTTGAACTGATATCTGGTCGGGTCCAGGCTTCATAGTAACTTGCTGGCAAGAGTGAAGTTGAATTGATATCTGGTCGGGTCCAGGCTTCACAGTAACTTGCTGGAAAGAATGAAGTTGAACTGATATTTGGTCGGGTCCAGGTTTCACAGTAACTTACCAACATTAAACTGCTATCTGGTCGGATTCCAGGTTTTAAAGAAAATTTCTGAGGAAATGAAGTTAATTGTTATCTGGTTGAATTTCGGGCTTCACAACAACTTACTGAAAATAACTGTTATCTGGTCGGTTTCCAGGCTTCGCAGTAACTTACTGAATTTGATTATTATCTGGTCGGATTCTAGGCTTCATAACAAATTCCTGAGAGAATGAAGTCAATTTTTATCTGGTCGAATTCCAGGCTTCACAACAACTTACTGAAGTTAACTGTTATCTCGTTGATTTCCAGGCTTCATAGTAACTTACTGAATTTGATTGTTATCTGGTCGGATTCCAGGCTTCACAACAAATTTCTGAGAAAATGAAGTTAATTATTATCTGGTCAAATTCCAGGCTTCATAATAACTTACTAAAGTTAACTGTTATCTAGTCGGTTTCCAGGCTTCGCAGTAACTTACTGAATTTAATGAAGTTGAACTGATATCTGGTCGGGTCCAGGCTTCACAGTAACTTGCTGGGGATTGTAGAGCAGTCTACTGGGGAAGACGAGTTGTGGTCCCTTTATTTGTAGCAATCAGAGAGGCAAACTCAAGCTGAGGAATCTGTAGTTTGTTGGGGAGATAAACCCTGTTGCCAGTCTGTTGGGGAGGTGTCTTCTTTTGGCAGAAATCCTCGAGGATTCTTGAGACCATCTCAGTTGGGGAGAAGTTTTCAGAGATTGAAACCCTGGTTAAGGGTCATCCTATGAATAATATTTTGGGGGAGATTTGTCATTGCCCCTGGTAGCAGGTGTTGCCACACTTCTAGAAGATGTTTGTTTGATCGTACATGATTCGTTGCTGAAACTCATGTCCAATGCCCCAAGTGATTCAGATGGAGACCTGCCCCTGGTATATTCAACATTTCTTGAGAGATTTCTTGGTATCTTGATTGGAATGCCCCAGGTGTGTTGGATAGTGACACATCATTCCCACTTGCTTATAGGAGATTGTGATACGGTGGGAGAACTGACTTGAGGTTTTGCGTTTGTTTTCGCAAATGTTTCGGTTGAGCAAGAGTCTCCACCGACTTTTTATTTTATCCTAAGGAAAGGTTAAAAAGCACAGCAAAAACCTTTGAGATGTTTTCTTGGGTTCGGGGAGTAGATTATAGAAAGGGAAGGTATTAGAACCCTTTCTATCCATGGTTATCCATGGACTCTTAGTTACTTGCTTAGATCAACTTGCCTTAATTTTCAATTGTTTGAAATGGTGCTTTGTGTGTGTGGGTTTGAAAATGTTTTGAAAAGAAGCCAATGTGGTGGCAACCTTTGTAATGATCCATGTTGGGATGTATACAAAGGTGTATATCTTTTGAAAAGGTTTTCAATGTTTTTTGAAAGTTGTTTTGAAAGTGTAGTGATGTGTGGTTTGAAAATAGGCAAGTGTTTTGTTTTGCAAGTTTGATTCAAGTAACTAAGAGCTTGTCTACTCCTAAATTTCTCAAAGATTTCTCCTATGTTTTTAACCCTTTTTACAATTTTGTTCCACCATTGCATTTGGTGGACAATCTTATGTTAGGATGTGAAAGGGACGGACGCGGGTCATCGTTTAGACCATAATTGCAATGGTGCCAAGTATCTTTGGGCAATTTTCTTTAAGGGACTTGATCATTTTTTAGGAAACTTTTGAAAGCGTCATCGAGGGACTATGATCATTTGATTGTTTTGTTTTTGCCAAAGATACCTAACATGCAATATGGCCCATTATTGAAGGCAACAAGTGGAATACCCTAGGGGTGCAAGTGTGATTAGTGTTGTCCATTTTCATGCTTGTTTATCTTGAATTTAAGTCAAAACTATTTTTGTTGTTTTTGATTCACATACAAAACCCTAATTCTAACATGGCATATTTAGAAAGTATTTAAAGTGCGAAAAATAAAGTTCCTAAGTTATTACAACACAATATATGGGAAGGGGGGGTACAAATGTTCAAATGGGGGTATTTTGACAAGAATTAAAACCCTAGACTATTACAATCCAAATGGAATTATACAAATTATTTAATATGCAATAATTAAATAAAATAAGATAAATATGCAAGATGCAAAAATGATTTTTTATGTGTATGTAAAAAGTTTTTTTTATGTGCCAAGAAAACAAAAGTAAAAAAGTATTAATTTTGGATATTTTTCATGTTTGGGGCAAAACCCTAATTTATTAAACAAAAGGTATTAATTAATTAATATGTACAATATTTATTAGTTATGTACAAAAAATAAATAAAAGAGAAGTATATTTGTCAAAAAGGTATTTTTAATGTTAAATATTAATAAAAATAAAAATGTATATATTTTGTATTTTTTAACCTAAATATACTAATATACATATATGTATTTGTATTATTTACTAAATATATTGAATATGTACAAAATAATAATATTTAATATTTATAAAGAAAAGTATATTTTATATAAAATATTTTCAGAAGATAAAATAAAATAAAAATTAGAAAATAAATGCATTTGGTATTATTCCTAATATTCTAAACAAAAAGCATTATGTATTTATTTATATATATATATAACTAACTAAAGCAAATAAATATCAAATAAAATGCAAAAAAATGTGGAAAAATGTTTTTTTAATATTTTTATGCTTTAATGAAAAATAACAAATCAGAATCAAAAGGAAAAAAATTAAAAATAGCAAATGAAACTCAAAATGGGCCAGGGGGGTTCAAAAGTAGAAACAAGGTGCAAATAGGAAAAATGAGATAGGCCCAGCCCAAGACCCTGTCTTCTTCAACCTCCAGCATTTCTGTTCAAAAAAACACGCGTTTGCTATCTCCAGATTCCTTGATCTTTTGCCAAATCTTGCAACATGAAACCTGTAGAGCATGAAGCCACGATTCTAGACATATAAAGAAATCAATCTAACTCTCAGAAATGAGAGAGAATTTCTTCTCCCTCAATTCCTGACCTAGTTTTTGTTCCATGTTCAGACATCAAATTCTCATGGCACACATAACATAAATGAAAACTAATTATATGGGCATGTTCAGGGCTATGAATGTGACATAATTTCTTCACAAATCTAAACCTAACAATGCCTGGATAGAGAGATACAAGTTCATGAACTTACCTGTTCAGTTGGAAACGTGTGCAACAATGGAGATGCTTACAAGGCAAGGTAATGATTTGTATAGCTTCCTTGTTGTCTCAGGATGCTATTCCAACCTTTAGTTTGCTTGGAAACCAAGAGAATCATGCTATGGTACATCAACTGCAAAACAGAAAAATGAAAATGGTGATGTTAGCTAGGGATGTTACAGGTCGTGTTTAGGGCTTGGAACAGTTTCAAGGGATGATGTGGGATGTGTTTGAAGTGGTTTCAGCAAGAATGCACGAATGGATTGAGTTATGGAACTCAATCTGCAGCAGGTGTCCTGTTTTGGCAGTTTTATGGTGATTCTGTGTTAGAGAGGGCAATGGAGATGGTTAGCTCGTGTTTTAGGTCAGGGTGGATGTTTAGAATGTGTTCACAATCTTTGCTTAAGCTCTAGTTCACAGGAATGAGAGTTGTGTGTTGTTATGCAAGGTTACTTCAACTTTAAGCAAGAAAATGTCAAGTGGTGTTTCTAGCTTGTACAGGCCCCTCAAGCATGCTGCATAATCTCTCCTTGATCAGTGGGATTAGTTCATAAACTTGTGCCAAAAGGATCTGCCTTGTACTTGCTTGGATTTGCATTTGACATAAAGTTTAACTTTTCTAAAATGGCTAATTTGCTTTTTCTATTTATGGCTTAGTTTTGCATACAATGCTTGAACACACAAAATAAGGTCTTGGCACAATGAGTTAGCATTAAATTTATGAGTGAAAAAGGGATATAGGACCTGTAATCAAGGAATGCAAGCTGAGTTCAAAATGGCACAAGTGTATGAACATGTAAATTGGCCACAAACAAAGTGAGTTTTTCCCAACTTGCCAAATTCGATTCTCCCTAACCATGAGGTTGTTTGATGAGTTCTGGGACATTTTGGAAAGCTTGGAATGTGTACTACAATCCATCTTTGAAATGCAAATTGAAATTCCAAGTGGAAGCATGTGAAAAGTGGTCTTGAAGTTAGGCAAAAATCCTGCCTGAAATGGTTCAAAATTTCTCTAAGTTAAGAATGGTTTGGTACCCTTGTTCCAAAAATTGTAACTTGAGCTACAAGCCTCTTTTGAGGAAACTTTGTGAATCAAAGTTGTATATTTTGCAATGGACTACAACTCTCATGTTTTGACTTTTGCTTGAATCCAAATGAATCTTGGTGAGAAAGTGGGACAAAGTTAGGAAAAAATTAGGGTTTTTCATAACTTAGAAAAATTCTAAGTTATGAAAAATCTTCATTTCAAACCCTAATTTGCAATTCTTGATTTCTTGATGAACAAGTTTCATGATTTGGCATGTTTTGATGAAAAATGAATCTTGACACTTGATTTTGACCAAAAAGTCAAAGTTTGACTTTTCAGTATACAGTCAAAATTGATCAATTGACTGGGAAATTCAACTGTCAATCTTGTGCATTTGGGATCTTTTGAACTTGTTGAGTATGTCAAGACAATTCCATGGGGTCCTTGAGTCCATATGTGAGTTTGGTTTGCCATTGGCTAGGTCAAACAGTCAAAAATTGCCTTTGTGCAGTCAAAACCCTAAAAATGATCATTTTGCCCTTTTGGTGATCTGATCAAATTTCTTGTGGAATTGTGATCCAAACTTGATCAAATGGTCCATGTGAGTTCATAATGTTGATGTGGGTCAATTTTCATGAGGTTTGACTGTCAATTGGCCACAGTTGACTTTTCCCCAATATAGCTGATTTCTAGGTCAACTGTCCAATTGACTGGGCAAAGTTTGGAATCAAGACTTGAAACTTGGTATGGATAAACTTGGGAGTCCAACATGAAGCATGAAAGTCATCTTAGGCATTTTAGGTCAAAATATCTTTGTGCAAACACAAACCCTAATTTGGGTCAACAGTGCAAGGAGAAGTCTTGAGCAGAGGAAACCCTAACTGGATCTTGAGCTCCAAGGGTCTTGTGATGAGAAAATGTTGAGGAAATGGGAGGGCAAATTTTGGGGTACAACAGTTGCCCCTGTTCAATCTTCTTGAACCTGAAGAGTTAGATTGGCAAGTTTGCCTTTCGTGACTCGAGGGTAAAAGGAGATTGGACACTAGAGTGCCCTGAAATTTGCAATCGCATGTTGGAGTATCAGCAATGTGATGTCGAGAATGGGCTTATAGATGCCATTTGGAGAGATTGTGGATAGGGAGATGGGCTTATAGATGCCATCTGAAGGCGTGACAGAATCTTGTCTGGAATGGGCTTATAGATGCCATTTGGAGGTGTTGATCGCATAAGAGATTCCTTAGCGAGAACTTGTGTATTTTGAGAAAGACAGATGTTTTCCTGGCTTGTTACAGGTATTGATCTTCAATCTCTTCATGCAGACATGCCCTGGCTAGATACAGGTGTCGAGTCTATAATCGGTTGCTCGCAGATATGCCCTGGCTGGATACAAGTATCGAATCTGGAATTAGTCGTCAACAGATATGCCCTGGCTGGATACAAGAATCGAATCTTCGAACTCTTCAGATGTGCCCTGGCTAGATACATGAATCGAATCTGGAAATAGTCGTCAACAGATATGCCCTGGCTGGATACAGGAATCGAATCTGGAAATAGTCGTCTACAGATATGCCCTGGCTGGATACAGGAATCGAATCTGGAAATAGTCGTCTACAGATATGCCCTGGCTGGATACAGGAATAGAATATGGAAATAGTCGTCAACAGATATGCCCTGGCTGGATACAGGAATCGAATCTGGAAATAGTCGTCTACAGATATGCCCTGGCTGGATACAGGAATCGGATCTTCAAACTCTTCAGATGTGCCCTGGCTAGATACAGGAATCGAATCTGGAAACTGATCTCTCACAGATGTGCCCTTGCTAGATACAGGAATCGAATATGGAATTGTGACAGTTGAAAGTAGTTGTCTTTTGGGTTGTCTTTTTCCCTGAAAAGGCAAAACATCAGTTGCATGCAATGTCATGATGTATGAAATGCATGATGTCATGATGTTCAACATGAGATAGTGTTGTATGCACTTTATCATGTATGTAAGCAAGATGTATGAAATATGAAATGTTTATGAATGCATTTCCGTCTAGGAAAATAAATCCTTGACGAAGGGCTGGGGAATTAAATCCTGGGCTGACGTTGAAGAGTAAAGTTCTTTGCTTCCGCTAGGGATGATGGTTGCAAGAATACACCGGTAGGAGAAGATGACCCTGTTGGGGAATAAACTTGTTGGAGAGATTACTCTGAGGGGAATTACTCTGTGGGAAGAGATACTTCGCTGAAGTTGATGAGAGCTCCGCTGAGGATCTCAATGATGGACTCCGCTGGGGATAACCATGATAAACTCCGCTGGGGATGACAATGATAAACTCCGTTGGGGATTGTGTTGATAAGTTATGTTGGGGAACTTTGATGGACTCCGCTGGGGATTGGAAGAACTTCGCCGAGGGCGATCTTCCGTGGCAATTAGCTGAGGATAACCCAGTTATAAGCCCTTGTGAGGAATAACTTTGAATAAAGCTCGAGAGAGACGTCCGTACTCTACAGGGGACGAGCTTCCAGAATCTACTGGGGATAAGCTTCAAGACCTGCTGGGGATATGAATTCCACTTTCCTGGGGAAAGCTTCAGACTGTATTGGTAAATGGTTCCACTGGGGTGTCTGTATTCCGCCGGAGAACAATCTTAGATCAAGACTGCCAGGGATGCTTGCTGACGAATGCCTATACTCCGCTGGGGAATGTTGATATCTTCTGGGGCTACCCAACTTTCTTTAGGCTGACCGTAGACTAACTCTTCTGGAGGAGAGTATTGCTGACTTGCTAGGGGAACAGGGTGCCTATTGTAGGGCTGATGATAGACTAACTCTTCCCGGGGAGAGTATTGCTGAATCTTGCCTTACTCTGTGGGGAGTTGAGGTAACTTGGTCACATTCTTCAGTTGAATCTACCTTGGTACCTTGGCGGACAGAGCAACTAGACTGCCTGGACAACTCTACATTGCCCCTGTTTCTGATGTCACCTGTAATTAGTGTTTTGTTTCATATGCAAGTATTTATGAATTAGAAATTTAATGTCAAATGCATATATAAAAAATGAACATTGGACGTTCTTCGCAAGACAAAACAGAAAAAGGAAAAACAATTGGCAATTTGTTTGGAAAAGTGAACTTGTATTGATTTTGAAATTTGCCTGTAAATAGGCGTTTTTTGTACAAGAGGCCGACGTCCTAGTAAGAGAACGCCGCCGAATAACATAAAGTTTATACAATTTTGAAAAGGAAACAAAACAGCTATGTGCACAATATTCCCACTGGGTTCCAATTCTGCTATCGCCTTTATGTCTTCAAGCGTCTCATCACTTTGCTGCTTAGTTGAAGATGAAGCTGATTGATCGATGCCGAAGTCTGAGCCAGATAGTTGATGCCGAATTCTGGATGCAAGGTGATCCAATGAGACATAGTGTTACGCTTTATCCCTAACTTTTGCCTGGACCGCCCTTTCGGGTTTTCAGTCCACTGGGATACCCATTTTTGCCCAAGCCGCCTTTTCAGGTTTTCGACTTGCCGGGTGCACAGATTTTTTCATTTCATCCCTTATTTTTGCCCGAAACCTTTTGGTTCGCCGGGAAGCCCTTATTTTTGCCTAGGTATGTCAACTTAGCGGGTCTTTGATTCATGCGTAGTATCTTTTTACTATGTCTGCATTGGCGGGGTGAGGAAGATCGTCACCATCCATGGTGGTTAGAATCATGGCTCCTCTTGAGAACACATGTTTAACCACAAATGGCCCTTCGTATGTAGGGGTCCATTTGCCCCTGGGATCACTTTGAGGAAGGATGATGCGTTTGATTACCAGGTCCCTAACTTGATACTCTTGTGGTCTGACTTTCTTGTTAAATGCCCTGATCATCCGTTTTTGATACGTCTGACCATGACAGATAGCAGTGAGTCTCTTTTCGTCAATTAGGTTTAATTGATCAAGTCGAGTCTGAATCCAATCATCTTCACTCAAGTCTGCATCCTTCATTATCCGGAGAGAGGGTATCTGGACTTCAATTGGCAAGACTGCCTCCATGCCATAGACCAAGGAAAAAGGAGTTGCCCCGGTTGACGTCCTTGCTGAGGTACGGTACCCATGAAGAGAAAATGGTAACATTTCGTGCCAATCTTTGTAGGTCACTGTCATCTTCTGTACAATCTTTTTGATATTCTTATTAGCTGCTTCTACAGCCCCATTCATCTTCGGCCGGTAAGGAGAAGAGTTGTGGTGCTGTATCTTGAATTGCTCGCAGAGCTCAGCGATCATCTTGTTGTTAATATTGGTACCATTGTCCGTAATGATCCTTTCCGGGACGCCGTACCGACAGATCAGGTTATGCCGAATGAAACGTGCCACGACGCTCTTGGTTACGGTGGCGTAGGAAGCTGCCTCAACCCACTTCGTGAAGTAATCAATCGCTACCAAGATGAAGCGATGCCCGTTGGATGCCGTCGGTCGGATCTCGCCGATCATATCAATGCCCCACATTGCAAAAGGCCAAGGTGCCGTCAGGACGTTCAGAGGAACCGGAGGGATGTGCACCTTATCACTATAGATCTGACATTTATGACAAGTTCGAGAATGTTGGTAACAGTCGGCTTCCATTGTGGACCAGAAATATCCTGCCCTAAGGATTTTCTTTGCCATGGTGTGTCCACTGGAATGTGTTCCGAATGTACCTTCGTGTAGTTCTACCATGATCTTCTCTGCTTCAGTTTTATCCACACAACACAGTAGAGTTGAATCATGATTTCGTTTGTAGAGAATGCCGTTGCTGAGGAAGAATTTTGCCGCAAACCTTCTCATGAACTTCTTGTCATTGACCGATGCGCCTTCGGGGTATTCTTGAGCTTCCAAATATCTCTTTACCTCATGATACCAGGGTTTCTCGATTACCTCTTCGGCCTCAAAATCGCAGCAGTATGCAGGTTCGTCCAACTTCCAGATAATGATCCAGGGAGCCTCATTGTCCCATTTGACTTTGAACATTGAAGACATCGTAGCTAGTGCGTCCGCTAACTGATTCTCCTCTCTTAGGAAGTGCTCAAAAGTTATCTCTTCAAAGTGGGGAAGCAAAGTCAACACATACTCCTTGCAAGGAATAATATTTTGGTGTTTCGTATCCCACTCGCCTTTGATCTGATTGATCACGAGAGAGAAATCTCCGAAGACACTCAGAAACTTGATCCTTAAGTCGATTGCAGCTTGAAGACCCATGATACATGCCTCATATTCTGCCATGTTGTTGGTGCAGTTGAAACACAGCCGGGAGGTGAGTGGAGTATGAGTTCCTTTGGGGGATATGATTACAGTGCCGATTCCATTACCCAAAGCGTTCGAGGCTCCGTCAAAATGCATAGACCATCAGGATCCTTCCTCAGGTCCTTCATCCGGTCCAGGTACTTCACAATCAGTTACTACCATGATATCTTCGTCCGAAAATTCAAAGTTCAATGATTGGTAATCATCCACAGGTTGGTGTGCCAAATGGTCTGCCAATACACTTCCCTTGATTGCTTTTTGAGTTGTGTACTGGATATCATATTCT
Source organism: Vicia faba (assembly GCA_948472305.1). Taxonomy (NCBI): domain Eukaryota; kingdom Viridiplantae; phylum Streptophyta; class Magnoliopsida; order Fabales; family Fabaceae; genus Vicia; species Vicia faba. The sequence continues at coordinate 1,014,373,164 of OX451735.1, forward strand.
GTCAAGATCATTTGCCATCTTGCTATTCTTCCAGACAGAGCAGGCTTTTCGAATATGTACTTGATTGGATCCATTTTTGAAATCAACAGAGTAGTGTGAGTCAGCATATACTGTCTCAGCCGGCGAGCAGCCCATACCAGAGCGCAGCAAGTTTTCTCGAGTAGTGAGTACCGAGTCTCACAGTCGGTAAACTTTTTGCTCAGGTAATAAATAGCGTGCTCTTTTCGGCCAGACTCGTCATGCTGCCCCAGCACACACCCCATTGAGTTGTCAAGTACTGTCAAGTATAGTATCAGAGGTCTCCCTTCTACTGGTGGCATAAGAATGGGTGGTTCTTGGAGATATTCTTTTATCTTTTCAAAAGCGGCATGACATTCATCGTTCCAACGTACTACTTGATCTTTCTTCAGTAATTTGAAGATTGGCTCACAGGTAGCAGTTAGATGTGAGATGAATCGGGCAATGTAATTCAGTCGTCCTAGAAAGCCTCAGACTTCTTTCTCTGTCTTAGGAGTAGGCATCTCTTGTATGGCTTTCACCTTGGCAGGGTCCACCTGAATACCTTTATCGCTTACAATGAAACCTAGTAATTTTCCAGACCTCACCCCAAAGGTGCATTTGTTTGGGTTCAACCTCAGCTTGTACAACTTCAGTCGGTCAAACAGCTTCCGCAGATGGTCAAGGTGTTCCTCCTTAGTTTGGGACCTTGCAATCATATCATCGACGTACACTTCAATCTCATGGTGGATCATATCATGAAATAAAGCAACCATGGCACGTTGGTAGGTTGCCCCAGCATTTTTCAACCCGAATGGCATGACCTTGTAGCAGAAGGTGCCCCACTGAGTCACAAAGGTAGTCTTTTCCATATCTTCAGGAGCCATCTTGATCTGATTATACCCTGAAAAACCATCCATGAAGGAGAACACCTTGTGTTGAGCAGTATTGTCAACAAGAACGTCGATGTGAGGCAGAGGGAAATCATCCTTAGGGCTGGCCCTGTTCAAATCCCTGTAGTCGACACACATTCTGACTTTACCATCTTTCTTTGGCACTGGAACCACGTTGGCCACCCACCGAGGATAAGAAGTCATTGCTAGAAACCCGGCATCAAACTGTTTCATAACCTCAACTTTGATCTTTTCGGACATCTCTGGACGCATACGGCGGACCTTTTGCTTTACCGGAGGGCAGTCTTCCTTGGTAGGCAGGTGATGAACCACAATGTCGGCATCCAAACCAGGCATGTCTTCGTAAGACCAAGCAAAGATTTCCATGTAGTCATGCAGCATCTGGATCAATCGTTGCTTCACGCTGAGCTCTAGATTGGCACCGATCTTGACTTCTTTTCTATCTGTCTCAGTAACCAGGTTCACTGTTTCCACTGGCTCTTCATGCGGCTGAATGGCCCTCTCTTCCTGGAGTAGCAGTCTTGCGAGTTCACCAGGCACTTCGCAATCATCTTCACCTTCGTCTTCGGCCAAGTTGATCGGATTTTCGAAGTCATAACTGGCAGTAGCAGAGCTGTTACCAGTGAGATCCAGAGTGGATTGGAACCTGTATAAGTGAGTGTGTGTAAATATAGCTGTTTTGCAATATATAACACATAAAGAAAAAGAGCACAAGATTTGAAATGTAACAAACGTCCAATGTTTTGATTAATGATATATGGAAATGTCATACAAAAAGCCCTCACAAATGGAGCTACGGTGCCCCGGGTAGGACACTGAGCCAATAAAAGTTTCAACATGTTGTTTGTTACAAATTGAAAACAAAAGAGTTCATTACTGCGTGACAAATGTAATAGGTGTAAAATCTTTTTCCGTCCAGTTGCTTGGTCCGTTGTTGGTTGTTGGATAGATCCAACTGTCAAACTCTTCTTCCTCTACGTCCTCCTCGATAGAATTCACTCTTGGGTTGGTGATGAACACCGGAGACTTTCTGATCCTTTCTTTGCGAACAGCCCTCTGAGCCTCTGCAGTGAAGCCCAGCCCAAACTTGTCGATCTTTTGAGTGAAGTCAGGAAGCTGACCCCAGTTTGCACACTTGCCTTTCTCGATCACGGCCCGGGCATCCTTCAAGGAAGCCATCTTCAAAGGAAAGTCTTCTTCAACCACTGTCTCAGCTGACGCCAACGTTGGAGGTACCTCCTCAAAATGTTGAAAAGGGGTTTCAATAAACTCCCCGTCCATCTCGATATACCGGAATGAATTCAAGTGACTTACCATGTATTCCTCCTCACCCTGCACAGTAACAATCTTCCCTTTGACAAGGTATTTGAGCTTCTGGTGTAGAGTGGATGTTACCGCCCCAGCCTTGTGAATCCAAGGTCGACCCAACAAGCAGGAATAAGATGGACGAATATCCATTACATAGAACGTTGAGTCAAAGACTTGGGAACCAACACGGATAGGAGTGTCTACCTCACCGTGCACCATCCTATTAGAACCGTCGAAGGCTCTAACAATGATGTTACTAGGTTTCAATTCCAGGCCCTCACAATCCAACCGATCTAAGGCCTTCTTGGGCAATACATTCAGGGAAGAACCGGTGTCCACCAATACGTGTGCGAGAGTAGTGCCCCTGCATTCTATAGAGACGTGCAGGGCATCATTGTGATTTTTTCCCTTGGCGGTCAAATCGGCATCCGAGAAACCCAAACCATTGTCAGCTGTCAAATTAGCCACACAGTCAGTGAACTGATCTGCAAATGTCTCTTGCGGCACATGGGCCGTTTTCAGAAATGAAATCAGGGCCTTGGCGTGGGCCTCTGAGCACATCAGCAATGATAGCATGGAGATTTTGGAGGGGGTATGGCCCAGCTGTTCAATGACATTGAAGTCACTCTTTTTAATGATTTTAAGGATTTCCTCCATCTCTTGCTGGGAGGCTTCAACAGCGGTCTTTTTTGGTGCCTCCGTCCGGGCAGGCAAATCGGTAGCAACTTCTTTGCCCCGAGCATTAGAGGACTCGGCGGCAGTAGTAGACACAGGAACTTGATTTGGAACATGCACACTTGCGGGTATGATGATAAGAGGTTTTCGGATAACTGGTGGTGCAATGTCAGGCAAGAAAAGCCTGCCACTGCGAGTAATCTTGGCGGGTCCAGTGATGTTACTGATACTGGTACCGGTGTTGAACTCCTGCTTCACTCCAAGCACATACACGTCTGCCCCATAGTGCCATGGGACAGCCTTGTCAGATTCATAGGGGAGGGGCCCCGGAACAGTAATGGTAATGGGTGCAACAGACATAATTTTGGCTGGCTTCCTTGGGAGAGCCTTGGTAGGATTGTTGAAAATTGTGACGACAGATACTTCTTCAGCGGAAACAAACGGAACAGCAGTTTTCTTGAACAGAATTTCTTTGCTATCCATCAGGCTTTGGATGCCTGATTTCAGCAGCGGACAACCGGTAGGGATAACAGCACACAGGGGGCAACCCTTGCTACAACCCGGAAATAAACTGGCTAGCAGTAGGTTCCTCTTAACAGTCAATAGAGGGGTAGCAACATCATTTACCGAAACAACATACAAATCTTCCTCGACGGCATTTACTCTATGCTGGGGCATAGGAGCAGTTACAACATTTGGCCTCTCAGGCGCCTCAAACTGAATTTCCTTCGCATCGATAAGGTCTTGAACCTTATTTCTCAGGCCCCAACAATCATCAGTAGTATGCCCGGGGCTATCAGAATGATAAGCACAACGGGCATTTGGGTTATACTTAGGAGATGCAGTATTCACGACCTTTGGAGCCTCTTTGATGGTCACCAAGTTGGTTGATAGCAGTTGCAGTAAGATTTGTGACAAGGTCATACTCAACCGAGTATACTGCCTCTTGGGCCTCTCACCCCTTTGTTGATTGTACTGCTGAGGAGCAGCAACAGGTTTTGAAATGAACAAGGCATTGACGGCTTGTCGGTGTTCTGGCTTGACTTGTCTTCTAGGACCATAGACGGCACTAGCTTCCTTCTTGAAAGGTTTCTTCTCAATACTTGCGGAGGCGCCTTTCTGTATCTTTCCTGACCTGATGCCAGCTTCTATCCTTTCACCCGTCAGGATCAAATCCGTAAACCCAGCGGAGGAATTACCAACCAGATGATTGAAGAATGGACCAGACAAAGTCCCTAGAAACATGTCAACCAGCTCACGGTCAGTCAATGGAGGCTGCACCCTGCCAGCCAAATCTCTCCATTTTTGCGCATATTATTTGAACCCTTCGCCCGTTCCTAGTGACATACCCTGAAGTTGGGTACGCGTAGGAGCAAGGTCAGAATTGTATTGATATTGTCTATAAAATGCGGTAGCCAAATCTTCCCAATGTCGGATACTGGTTCCATCTAGCTGATAGAACCACTTAAGTTGTGACCCCGAAAGGCTATCTTGGAAGAAGTGGATCCAAAGATTTTTGTCTGCCGTGTAAGGTTGGATCTTCCTTACGTACGATCTGAGATGCAGCTTTGGACAGGAAGCCCCGTCATATTTGGAAAAGGCAGGCGCCTTGAACTTGTGTGGGATTACCACCCCAGAAGATAACCCTAAATCTCCAAAATCCAGCCCCGGCACATTTTGAATCTCCATGGCACTCAAGCGGTCTTCTAATTGCTTGTATCTGTCAGCAGTAGGAGGGTATTGTTCGTCATTGTAATCCGTCTCGTTGTCGGAGACTGCAGGACTAGGAGCCCCTCCCCCTTGGGGACTGTCTTTCTCTGCAGAGGAAGTAGTTGGATCAGCCTCGTTATGGAGTGTGTTCCCAAACCTGTGTCCAGTATTGAACACCGCAGTCCTCTTCTTCTTCTTCTTCTTCTTCTTTAGGAGCAGAGCCTTCAACTCTTATTGACCTTGGGCCAGGCTCATGACCATCTCTTGAAACTGGGCACTCTGGGCCTGGAGGGCCTTGATTGCTTGCTCACTGGATGATTCTGGATTCATGATGACTGTTCAAAATAAACAGCGAAGAAGATTAAGCAACCTGTAGAAAACGGGGTACCTGTTATGCACATGATGCATGAGATGCTATCTATGCAATGCATTCAAGGATTTTAGAAATTCACAATTGTTGCAGACAAAAAGAACGCACGTCATATTAATAAGAAGAAATTTGTTAGTACATAAGTGCCCCATGGGCCAAATATTACAAAAACAACTTCTCAAGGTAAAAAGACGTTGCGCATCCTCTTTGGCGCAATGTAGGTGTTGAGGGCCTCTTGCTCATGGAGTCGGCGGGTGAGCTCTAAAACCTTCTTCTCGCTGGCGTAGAAGCTGGCTTCAAAAGTGTTCCGTTCCTCCTTGAGTTGGATCCAACTCTTCTGCATCTCCTCCCACGATGTAGGCATGTCAGGATGTAGGATGGTGTAGGGAACCTCTCCTTCCTTAACGGGCTCTTTAATCACAGGGAGAACATGATGATAAGGCATCATTAGACTCTGGGCTCGGGCTCGTACCCACTTGAGATAAGGCTCAAGAGGGATGGAGTTCTTGTGCCCCAGTGTCTTGCTATCAACCTTGTTGGGCATCCTCCAAGCTCTGATGAATCTTTGGCGAAGTCCTTGTGCATCGTTGTCGAAGTCAAAAACTAGGTCAGGAATCAACATGTCGTGAGGGCCATCCCTCCGTGCATATCCAAATTTCCTCAAAGCTAGGCAAGGGTTGCAGGTAATTCCCCATCTAATGCCAAGTAATGGAACATTAGGGAACTCCCCACAACGATCGACGATGATGACATTTTCTCTGGACCGAGAACACCAATGTACATCAGAGTGAGTAAGAGTCATCAACCGTTGGGACCACCTTGAGCCTTGGTCATTCTTCAAGACAGATTGTGGAAGGTGCGAAATAAACCACCTTGCAAGGAGAGGAGTACAGCACATGAGAACACCCCTCTTTCTCATTGTTCGTGTGTAAAATGAGTGAAGGATGTACCCAAGCAATGTTGGTATTGGATTTCTGGACAAGAAGATTTTGACGGCGTTGACATCTACCAGTTGGTCAGAATTTGGGAACAAGACCAACCCATAGATAAGGAGTGCCACAATCTCTTCAAAGGCTTGCAGGTCCAATGAGTTCCAACATTCTTGTGCCTTCTCAAACAAGAATTTTGCTAAGAAACCTTTGACACCTCTTCTAGTTTCCCAATGCCCCTTGATGTCAGAAGGCTGTAGATGTAATGCTCGAGCAACATCTTCAGGCTTTGGTTCCTTTCCGTACCGTTGAAAGGTAGTTGATTAAGGATATGAATTCCCAGGAGTTGAGAAAACTCCTCCAAAGTGGGCACCAACTGGTAGTCGGGGAAAGTGAAACAGTGATGAAGAGGGTCAAAGAACTGGAATAGCACTTTCATCATGTCCTCTTCAATGTTGGTGTTGACTAAGCTGAGCAGTCTACCATGTCTTTCACTGAAGGATGAGCTTTCCGGAATCCTTGATGTGAGCTCCTTGAGTTGAGGAGAGATTCTCACAAGGTTGACTTGGATGGTTTTTCTGCGAGGAATTTCCATGACCTACAAAACAAGAACAAAGATGAAGATCTAAACCCTTGAAGTGGTTAGTAAATGCATATGATGCTTTATGATGTTCATGATGTATGCACAAGCATATGTACAAGCAATTCACACCAAAACCTAGTTTCAGGCTTGCATGGGGTTTCATAGGTAAGTACCCTCTTGAGTATAGTTGGCTTAAAAACCTGTCCTATAAATAGTATCCGGGTTCTAAGGAGCTCAATATCATTGGATTGTTTTCATTGTTCATTGTTTTGGTTTAGCCATTTAACTAGCGACCAAAATATTCCAAGAAAACAACCCTCAATGAGTGTAGTATCGAGTATCTACCAACTTCGGACTGCACCAAAGCCGATCATCTCACTACCCCTAATGCAAGGCCAAGATGGTCAAGTAAGGTTCTAGGTCATTAGTTCTTAGTGACATCACTCAGCGGCCCCGTACTCTCCTTGATTGAACTCAAGGGTTACCGGTACTCACAAATATGTCGCACTAATATAGCTATTGCTTCGACCGTGTCGGTATACCCCGCACAGTTTCCACAACGTATTGCTATCTATGAATGTTTCCCAAAAATCCGGGTGTAGGATTGTAAACCCAAACAAGAGAGCCAAGATATAAAGCAATCAATTCAAACAATTAGTCATGCAAGAGGGTGATCTAAGCCCTAAGGTTACTCCACTTAAAAGATTTCCCCAGCAGAGTCGCCAGTTCTGTGATACGGTGGGAGAACTGACTTGAGGTTTTGCGTTTGTTTTCGCAAATGTTTCGGTTGAGCAAGAGTCCCCACCGACTTTTTATTTTATCCTAAGGAAAGGTTAAAAAGCACAGCAAAAACCTTTGAGATGTTTTCTTGGGTTCGGGGAGAAGATTATAGAAAGGGAAGGTATTAGCACCCTTTCTATCCATGGTTATCCATGGGCTCTTAGTTACTTGCTTAGATCAACTTGCCTTAATTTTCAATTGTTTGAAATGGTGCTTTGTGTGTGTGGGTTTGAAACTGTTTTGAAAAGAAGCCAATGTGGTGGCAACCTTTGTAATGATCCATGTTGGGATGTATACAAAGGTGTATATCTTTTGAAAAGGTTTTCAATGTTTTTTGAAAGTTGTTTTGAAAGTGTAGTGATGTGTGGTTTGAAAATAGGCAAGTGTTTTGTTTTGCAAGTTTGATTCAAGTAACTAAGAGTTTGTCTACTCCTAAATTTCTCAAAGATTTCTCCTATGTTTTTAACCCTTTTTACAATTTTGTTCCACCATTGCATTTGGTGGACAATCTTATGTTAGGATGTGAAAGGGACGGGCGCGGGTCATCGTTTAGACCATAATTGCAATGGTGCCAAGTATCTTTGGGCAATTTTCTTTAAGGGACTTGATCATTTTTTAGGCAACTTTTGAAAGCGTCATCGAGGGACTATGATCATTTGATTGTTTTGTTTTTGCCAAAGATACCTAACATGCAATATGGCCCATTATTGAAGGCAACAAGTGGAATACCCTAGGGGTGCAAGTGTGATTAGTGTTGTCCATTTTCATGCTTGTTTATCTTGAATTTAAGTCAAAACTATTTTTGTTGTTTTTGATTCGCATACAAAACCCTAATTCTAACATGGCATATTTAGAAAGTATTTAAAGTGCGAAAAATAAAGTTCCTAAGTTATTACAACACAATATATGGGAAGGGGGGTACAAATGTTCAAATGGGGGTATTTTGACAAGAATTAAAACCCTAGACTATTACAATCCAAATGGAATTATACAAATTATTTAATATGCAATAATTAAATAAAATAAGATAAATATGCAAGATGCAAAAATGATTTTTTATGTGTATGTAAAAAGTGTTTTTTATGTGCCAAGAAAACAAAAGTAAAAAAGTATTAATTTTGGATATTTTTCATGTTTGGGGCAAAACCCTAATTTATTAAGCAAAAGGTATTAATTAATTAATATGTACAATATTTATTAGTTATGTACAAAAAATAAATAAAAGAGAAGTATATTTGTCAAAAAGGTATTTTTAATGTTAAATATTAATAAAAATAAAAATGCATATATTTTGTATTTTTTAACCTAAATATACTAATATACATATATGTATTTGTATTATTTACTAAATATATTGAATATGTACAAAATAATAATATTTAATATTTATAAAAAAAAGTATATTTTATATAAAATATTTTCAGAAGATAAAATAAAATAAAAATTAGAAAATAAATGCATTTGGTATTATTCCTAATATTCTAAACAAAAAGCATTATGTATTTATTTATATATATATAACTAACTAAAGCAAATAAATATCAAATAAAATGCAAAAAAATGTGGAAAAATGTTTTTTTAATATTTTTATGCTTTAATGAAAAATAACAAATCAGAATCAAAAGGAAAAAATTAAAAATAGCAAATGAAACTCAAAATGGGCCAGGGGGGTTCAAAAGTAGAAACAAGGTGCAAATAGGAAAAATGAGATAGGCCCAGCCCAAGACCCTGTCTTCTTCAACCTCCAGCATTTCTGTTCAAAAAAACACGCGTTTGCTATCTCCAGATTCCTTGATCTTTTGCCAAATCTTGCAACATGAAACCTGTAGAGCTTGAAGCCACGATTCTAGACATATAAAGAAATCAATCTAACTCTCAGAAATGAGAGAGAATTTCTTCTCCCCCAATTCCTGACCTAGTTTTTGTTCCATGTTCAGACATCAAATTCTCATGGCACACATAACATAAATGAAAACTAATTATATGGGCATGTTCAGGGCTATGAATGTGACATAATTTCTTCACAAATCTAAACCTAACAATGCCTGGATAGAGAGATACAAGTTCATGAACTTACCTGTTCAGTTGGAAACGTGTGCAACAATGGAGATGCTTACAAGGCAAGGTAATGATTTGTATAGCTTCCTTGATGTCTCAGGATGCTATTCCAACCTTTAGTTTGCTTGGAAACCAAGAGAATCATGCTATGGTACTTCAACTGCAAAACAGAAAAATGAAAATGGTGATGTTAGCTAGGGATGTTACAGGTCGTGTTTAGGGCTTGGAACAGTTTCAAGGGATGATGTGGGATGTGTTTGAAGTGGTTTCAGCAAGAATGCACGAATGGATTGAGTTATGGAACTCAATCTGCAGCAGGTGTCCTGTTTTGGAAGTTTTATGGTGATTCTGTGTTAGAGAGGGCAATGGAGATGGTTAGCTCGTGTTTTAGGTCAGGGTGGAGGTTTAGAATGTGTTCACAATCTTTGCTGAAGCTCTAGTTCACAGGAATGAGAGTTGTGTGTTGTTATGCAAGGTTACTTCAACTTTAAGCAAGAAAATGTCAAGTGGTGTTTCTAGCTTGTACAGGCCCCTCAAGCATGCTGCATAATCTCTCCTTGATCAGTGGGATTAGTTCATAAATTTGTGCCAAAAGGATCTGCCTTGTACTTGCTTGGATTTGCATTTGACATAAAGTTCAACTTTTCTAAAATGACTAATTTGCTTTTTCTATTTATGGCTTAGTTTTGCATACAATGTTTGAACACACAAAATAAGGTCTTGGCACAATGAGTTAGCATTAAATTTATGAGTGCAAAAGGGATATAGGACCTGTAATCAAGGAATGCAAGCTGAGTTCAAAATGGCACAAGTGTATGAACATGTAAATTGGCCACAAACAAAGTGAGTTTTTCCCAACTTGCCAAATTCGATTCTCCCTAACCATGAGGTTGTTTGATGAGTTCTTGGACATTTTGGAAAGCTTGGAATGTGTACTACAATCCATCTTTGAAATGCAAATTGAAATTCCAAGTGGAAGCATGTGAAAAGTGGTCTTGAAGTTAGGCACAAATCCTGCCTAAAATGGTTCAAAATTTCTCTAAGTTAAGAATGGTTTGGTACCCTTGTTCCAAAAATTGTAACTTGAGCTACAAGACTCTTTTGAGGAAACTTTGTGAATCAAAGTTGTAGATTTTGCAATGGACTACAACTCTCATGTTTTGACTTTTGCTTGAATCCAAATGAATCTTGGTGAGAAAGTGGGACAAAGTTAGGAAAAAATTAGGATTTTTCATAACTTCGAAAAATTCTAAGTTATGAAAAATCTTCATTTCAAACCCTAATTTGCAATTCTTGATTTCTTGATGAACAAGTTTCATGATTTGGCATGTTTTGATGAAAAATGAATCTTGACACTTGATTTTGACCAAAAAGTCAAAGTTTGACTTTTCAGTATACAGTCAAAATTGATTAATTGACTGGGAAATTCAACTGTCAATCTTGTGCATTTGGGATCTTTTGAACTTGTTGAGTATGTCAAGACAATTCCATGGGGTCCTTGAGTCCATATGTGAGTTTGGTTTGCCATTGGCTAGGTCAAACAGTCAAAAATTGCCTTTGTGCAGTCAAAACCCTAAAAATGACCATTTTGCCCTTTTGGTGATCTGATCAAATTTCTTGTGGAATTGTGATCCAAACTTGATTAAATGGTCCATGTGAGTTAATAATGTTGATGTGGGTCAATTTTCATGAGGTTTGACTGTCAATTGGCCACAGTTGACTTTTCCCCAATACAGCTGATTTCTAGGTCAACTGTCCAATTGATTGGGCAAAGTTTGGAATCAAGACTTGAAACTTGGTATGGATAAACTTGGGAGTCCAACATGAAGCATGAAAGTCATCTTAGGCATTTTAGGTCAAAATATCTTTGTGCAAACACAAACCCTAATTTGGGTCAACAGTGCAAGGAGAAGTCTTGAGCAGAGGAAACCCTAACTGGATCTTGAGCTCCAAGGGTCTTGTGATGAGAAAATGTTGAGGAAATGGGAGGGAAAATTTTGGGGTACAACAGAGATCTATTATTGGAAGTGTCTTCCCACTTGAAGTGATTTTGTTCATTGAGAGGGTTTTTGTTCACTGGATATTCGTCGTGCGAATTTCTCTGCTGTCAAACAAATAGCCAAATACAAACAGCGATATTCAAATAATGAAAAGTTTATGCTTGTCTTTGAAGTTTTGAAAATGCGTTTTAGCAGATAAAAGAATTTTTGTAAGAAAATTCAACTCAAGATTTAGAGTAAAGACTTACAGGAGTCAGAATACCTTTTGTAACAGTATGCTTTTGAATTAACCCATGCTTCATTAGGACCTTTGAAGGGTTGTAACGTGGCTTGGTTCATGATTTAAGAAACAAAGGATAAATGCTCGAATTTTATTTGTACCCAACCCGTTCTTCGTGAGATTCTTCAGTCCTAAACTCAGTTAATTGTGCGTTTGAACTTCTATTAAGTCTGAAATGACGTTTTGGTGATGGTTCAGACAATTTAAGTTTGTCAGAAGGCAGCCATTTTTGCGACGTTTTTCGTGTTTGTTGAGGATTTGCAGTGAGATCTTTTTTTAATTTATTATCCCTGATTTTTCCTGACTGTTCTTGTTTTTAAGATTACAGTCGGCGGGATACCTCAGTTTTTCTTAAGTCTCCTTCATAGGTTTTGACTTAGTGAGCTTTTCTTTTGAGAGATAATGATTTCCTATGTTGGTAGGGAACCATCACCGTCTTTTAATTCCAGAGGAATGTTTTTGATGTCCTTCATTGTATACGAAGTGAAAACTTGCGACTGAACACACATTTGAGTTAACTAGGAGACTAACCTGCCCCAGGTTTTGATTAAAGGTTTCAATTTATGTAAAAATGGAAACTCCTACTTCTTTGGATCAAATGGGTTGAATAGGTATTATCCTCCTTATAACTCCAGTGTTTAGGAATGGAAAGAACACATGTACATCTTCAGCAAGATCTGTCCAAAATAATACTGTATCGGGTTAAAGCATTGTTTTTGTCACCCTCTCTCTAAAGGCTTGCAACTTTTAAAACAAGAGTTGAATATCATAAAGGGAGTTAAAAGCATAGTTCAAATATAATGAAAAGAATAGATTAATTCAAGACAAATATATGTAATGTATTAATGAAACAGAGTTTGACATTAATAGATAAGTGTTTGATCAAGCAAAAGAAATTACAATTGAAAATTCAAAATGAACAAAAGCCCTTTGTCTGAACTTGTGACTTCAGATGGTGTATGCTTGAGGGACGACAGATAAATTCAATTTGACCATCTTATGCGAACAACAACGCTCCTTCATCGATCAGGTCTTGAATTTTATATTTCAGCATCAAACAACTATTAGTATCATGCCCCGGACTGTTGGAGTGATACACACACCTTTTATTAGGATGGTAGCTAGGAGCAGAAGAATTAGGATTCCGAGGAGGGTCCTTCAATGTGACCAAATTCAAATTCAACATGTGCTGCAAGACTTGCGACATCGGCATGTTGAGTTTGATATTTTGCATATTGGATGTATCCTGCTTACACCGATTACCACGTCGTTGTTGGCGAGGTTGTTGTTAGGCTTGTGATGTAGTAGCAAACTGGAAAGGTCTACTCTCTGCCAAGCCAACCTCTTGTCTTTTCGAGGACTGATCAATGACTTGATCCTCAGTCTCGACTGCTTGTTTCATACGGTTGCATCTGTTTTGAAGAAGTTTGTTGACGAGGGCCCTTAACTCTTCTTGTCCCCGAGCTAAGTTTTGGATGAGAGCCATTTGTCCCAACATCTGGATTCTCATTGTTTCTACCTTCGCTTGAAATTGTGTTATCTGACTTTCCTTGTTGCCTTCAGGATCATCATTGGTCACGCTCTCAATGAATAGTGTTTTCAACTCTTCTTGCCCCTTGAATAGGTTCAAGAACAACTCTTGAAGTTGAGCGTTTTGAGCCTGAATGTCCCTGATAGTCTATTCTAGAGTCATCTCTACTGAAATAAATAGTAAGAAGATAAGAAGACCTGTATGGGAGAAGCCTGTTATGCTATGATGCATGGTATGTGGATGCATGTTTTCAAGGATCTCGCGGGGTAAACACAAGAAGATGTTAGAATTTGAATTTTGATCGAAAAATTTGATTGGAGAACTTCGTATCGGTGGATGTCCTTCCAAGAGTATCAAGCTCACCATGTCAAGTGGGTCATAGCCCTTGACTCAAGTTAGTGTGCTTTGGTCTTGACGGCATTTTATTATAGAATGAATCCTTTTGCCCCTTGATAGGCGTATGGTTCAACATGACCCTGCATCATAGGCCCTTGAGATCCTTAAAATGGTTATTGAAAATGCTATGGTATGATGTTATGATGTTATGTACAAGTATTCAAAGTAAGTAAGTTGTTATGTACAAATAATCATATACACATAAAGCAGACAAGTCCTTAGGTTTAGGCTTACATGGAGTTTGTAGGTAAGTATCCTCTTGAAGTTTAGTTGGCTCGACCTATCCTAGTAATAGTAACCGGGTTCTAGGGGATCTCAATATCACTGATCTTTCTTCATCGGGCATTGTTTCAGTGCAAGCCTCTTTAACAGCAAACAAAATATCCCGAAAGTCCAATCTCAATGAGTGTAGCATCGAGTATCAACCAACTTTGGACTGAACCAAAGTTGGCTACCTCACTACTTCCTAATGGCCAAGTTGGTCAAATAAAGGTTCTAAAGTCAGTTAGTGTTTTATGACACCACACAGCGGCCCCGTATTCTCCTTGACTACTCAAGGGCTACCAGTACCAACAAATGTGTCACACTAATGTAGCTATTGCTTAGACCATGTCGGTATACCCCGCACAGTTTCCACAACTTATTGCTACTTAACTAAAAGGTATCCCATATATGGGTAGAGGATCCAACAAGCCCAAACAAGGAACCATAATATAAAGAAAACAAGTCAAAACAAAGGAAAGCAAGTAAAGGTGATCTAGCCCTAAGGTAACCCCATTTTTTATCTATAACTCCCCAGCAGAGTCTCCAGTTCTGTAACACGGTAGGAGAACTGACTTGGGTTTTTTTGCATTTTGTTGCAAATGTTGCGGAAAGCAAGAGTTGCCACCAACTTTTCTTTTATCCAAATAAAGGAAAGGATGAAAAGAACATGAAAGACCTTTGAGATTATTTTCTTAAGTTCCGGGAGTAGATTATGAAAAGGGAAGGTGTTAGCACCCTTTTCATCCATAGTTATCTATGGGCTCTTAGTTGCTTGCTAGATCATTGCTTTTGTTTGAAAGTGTGCTTTGTGGTGGTTTTTGAAAGTATGTTGAAAACGTGCCTTTGTAATGATTCTCGTCTCTATAAGAACACGTACAAAGTTTTGTTTGAAAAATTGTTCAAATAAGTGTTTGTTTTTGAAAGTGATTTTGAAAAGGTGTCTTTGTAATGATTCTCGTCTCTATAAGAATGCATACAAAGTGTTGTATTTTGAAAATGTTTCAAAATGAAAGTGTTGGTGTATAAAATATTTTTTTTTGTGAGCAAGCGAGCAAATAGGAGAAACCTACCTAATCAAAGGTCTTTAGTGTTCTTTTCCTCCTCCTTTAGATTTCTCTATCTTACCATTTATTTGGTAAGAAGCTCCATGATTGGATGTGAAGGGATGGGCGTGGGTCATTGCATAGTCATGATAGCAATGTTGTGAGATATATTAGAATTTCTCTCGAGGGACTAAGATCATTTGTAAGGCAATATTCGAAGCGTCATCGAGGGACTATGATCTTGTATTTTAATTGGTTTTGCTAAGACATCTCGCATGCATAACATGACCATTTTTCATAAGGCAACAAGTTGAATTACCCTAGGGGTGCATGTGTGAATGGTGTGTTTAATTTGCATGCGTTTTTGTCTTTTGATCAGGGTGGTCTACTTGTTGATTTTATCTTGCCATACACCCTAATTACTAACATTTTATATAAAGTAAAAAGTTCAGAAAGATAAAATCCTACACTATTACAACCATATTGAATTGCATGGAAATATAAAGGTAAAAGTAAGGTAAAAGCAAGAAAAATGGGTCTTTTGGTTTAGGGTAGCAAACCCTTCGATTCTGCACTTTCTGGCTCTCTTCGATCTGGCATGAAAAGGGGGGAAGGCATGGCTTTTGATTGGGACCTGGAGGCCAGCATGTTGTGTCTTTCGATTGGGGCCTGAAGGCCATAATGTTGTGTCTTTCGGTTGGGGTCTGGAGGCCAGCATGTTGTGTCTTTCGATTGGGGCCTCAAGGCCAACATGTTGTGTCTTTCGATTGGGGTCTGGAGGCCAATATGTTGTGCCTTTCGTTTGGGCCTGGAACCAGCATGATGTGTGTAATTTGGTGCCAGAACCGACTTTTTGAATGCTGGTTTGCTTTTTGCGTTTTTATTCGCAAAATGTCGCGGTAAGCAAGAGTCGCCACCAACTTTTATTTCATCCAACCGGACAGGAAAAAAGTACAGAAAAAATCCTTTTTCGAGATATTCTGAGTACGAGGGGTAGATTATAGAAAGGGAAGGTGTTAGCACCCTTTCCATCCATGGTTTTCCATGGGCTCTTAGGTACTTGCTCATCTTTTTAAAATTGCTTGTGTATGTGCTTTGTTTTTGAAAAGTTTGACTTCTGATAACCCTTGTATCAGTCCTCAAAGGTGTGACGAAGTTTTTTTGAATTATTTTTTTGAAAAGTGTAAGTGTGAAAAGCTTTGATTTGAGAAAGTACCTACTAGCATCTACCTACTCGAAAAAAGTTTGTTTCTATTATCGTTTCCTTTAGACAGCGCTATCCTACTATTGAGAAATAGGTAGCACCGTCGTTGGAGTTGTAAGGGTCAATTCGAAAGGGACGTACGATCACTAAAGCAATGTTCGGACATCTTAGTAATAACCCTAGAGTCTTAAGATCATATTCGAGGCAACATTTCTGAGGCAACATTTCCGAGGCAATATTTCTGAGGCAACATTCGAACAGGACATTTGATCTTTTAGATAGGAGGGCAACCACTAAGACACCCTATACTTAATGATCATTTACCGAAGGCAACAAAAGTGAGAGTATACCCTAAGAGTGATATGTACGAGTGATTGGTTTCCATTATTTATCTTTTCACATTAGGGTTTTCTAACCGTATTAATTTGTCACGCATTCTTGTCATACAATCCTATTAGCTTACATCTAGACAGTTAAATATTTGCGAGAATTAAAAATGTGAGAAAGTAAATCTACGCTATTACAAGGCTTCGGGGGAGGGGGATTAGTTACATAGCCAAAAAAACCCGGGAATTTAAACAATAAATAAAACCCTAAATTGAACTATTACAAGCCATGAACAGTTACACAAATATTGTCAAAATAAATAATAAGCATGCGATGAATCAAATACGAAGCGACTAGGGTTTTGACCTTTGATTAAACCTATCGACGATTGATTAAAAAAGTTTTTTTTGTTTTTCTAAGAAAATAATGACATAGTTAAATTGAAAAGAAAATCCTAAATTCTAATTGATTTTAAATTAAGGAAAATAATAAATTCAATCTAAAACCTATTTTTGTATTTTTTTATTTATTTGAGAAAACTAATATAATTAAATCAAGAATTTTAACCCAATTTCTATTTGATTTTATTTGTGAAAATAAATTACAATTTCCCTAAGTTAACACTAAATTAAATTAATTTTGATAATATATAAAAAAAAACTAATTCTAATTTTTTTTAATGAATTTTTGATTTTATGATTTTTATGAAAAAAAGATTAATTTGTTAATTGGAATGATTAAAGAAATATTAAAAGAATTAAATAAAACAAAGAAAAGAAATAAGAAAAGAAATAAATGGGCCTGGTTGCAATGCTGAAAGAGGGGGTGGAAACTGAATTTCTGGGCCCAACAAGGCTAAGGCCTGATTGACTTTGGCAGATCTGATGCGCACATTGACTTGGGGTACATGGTGGACCTTCACTGGAAAGGCATTGGATTTGGCTGGAGATGCGTTTGATGGTTGGATCTTGATGGCATATGGTGGACGTACGCTAATGCAACGCACCTGATCACCTGTTGAAAAATAATATGAAACAAATATGGGACGTAGGGATCGAACCCAGGTCCTCAGGCCTACTTCCAATGCTCGCTTGCCAACTGAGCCACGCGTTTTTGTTGTTCACATAATTAAAGTAAAATAATATAATAAAAAACAAATAACATATTCAAAAGATGTGCGAAAATTCAAACCACCCAACCAGGGATTGCCACGCCTCATCTTCTTCCCCAAACCGTCGTTTTAGGAAATCAGGCTTTTACCTACAGACGTTTCACTGTAGCTACAAACCTGTGCCATTCAACAATTCTATACAAGAAATATAAATGAAATTCAAAGGTACCAATCAACTCGTCTCATCCTCACGAGTATCATGGTACCAGAATCCAAGCCCAATTTAGCCTATACTGCAAAGCCCTAAAACAAGCCAAGAAACCCTAACAATGGCGTATCATGATTCCTGTACTAAAAATGCAATTAAACAATACCAATAGCTTGCAAACTCAATGATAAACAAGAATATATGAATCAAACGTGCTAATGGTGAGTAAATCAATGAAATCAAAATCAAAATTTTGGGAAAAACCGTGGCCTCTATACTTACGATTCCAGGCGTGAAAAGGCTTGCACTTGATTGAGACCCCTTCTGGAGATGTCCAGGAGTCTGTTGGTATCGTTAGAATGGCTTGTATTGGCCTCTAGGATGGAAATTGAATCACCACTTTTCTTGAACTTTTTCAGTTTTTCTCTTGGCTCTGCACAACCTCTAACCTCCCTCTCTTGCCTTGGCTATGTTATGTATATGTAATGCAACACATTAGGTCAACAAAAACGAGCTGAATCTTGGCCCATTATGAAGATTTGATTTGGTCTTTATCTTTGTATGATATCTTTCGATATCAAGCCAAATCATGCCAATTTTGGTTCAATTTGTTTTGCACGTTTTGGATATGATTTTCCAGCATAATTGGATTTGATTCCACCCAAAATCTGATCACAAAACAAATCTTTGATATTTTTTGCTATTTATTTAATTTAATTTGACTTTTAAATGATAAAAATCACAATAAAATAAATAAATAAAGCAAAATGTGTGTGGGTGCTGATTTGGATCGTGGACCATGTCATAAGCAAGATTCAATCATGAAAAACTAGGGCCATTTGACAAAAAATGCAAATTTGAGCACATTTGTCTTTTGGCAATTTTGCAAAAAATGTCAACTTGGCCAATGCACAACTCTCTCAATTTTGACCCTAGAGAGGTGTTCTTTGACTTTTTAGAAAGCTTAGGATGTCTCCTAAGCAACCCTTTTGTTATCATCTCAATCTAGTCTTCCATGTTCATGTATGATGCTTTGACCCAAAAGGTGTTTTTGTTAACTTTTCAAAATGACCTATAATGTCAAAATTCATATCTTTTTATGAGTGCATATTTTGAACTTGGGAGTTGAAGATGAATTGTAGGGAATTTCATCCTATTCAAAATGAGCTTTGGATGGGTCATTTATGGTGAAGTATGAGAAAGTTATGCTTGGTCAAAGTTGAGTTGACTTTTCCTACAAAACCCTAATTTAGCAACTTTTTGGTTTTGATGAATTGTGAGCAATCCTTGAGGAATCATGATAAACCCTTGATCAAATGATGGATGATACTTCAAAATGAGTATGTTGACCAAAAATTTGAAGTTTGACTGTATGTGGGCCATAGTTGACCTTTGACCTAACACCGTTGATTTTTAGGCATTTGAGCAATTGATTGAGCAAACTTTCTCTGTAAGGCTTGAAACCTGACATGGATGATATTGAGAACATATTAGGACAATGGTGAGAATTTGAGTTCCTTGTGGTTCACACATCTTAATGAAAATAGAAACCCTAATTTGAGGTAGACTGCCTTAGGAGAGAGTTTGTCTGGTCAACTCTTGAACTTCCTTGAGCAATTTGGGGACCTCACTTGCCATGTGTTGAGAAATATGGGAGGGAAAATTTTGGGGTACAACAGCTGCCCCTGTTCAATCTTCTTAAACCTGATGATGTCGATTGGCTTGTCTGCCTTTCGTGATCTGAAGGTAGAAGATGATTGAACACTAGAGTGCCCAGAAATTTGCACTTGCATGAATTGATATTTGATTTATGATATCGGGAATGGGCTTATAGATGCCATTTGGTAGTTGCTTAGAGAATTGTCGGATATGGGCTTAAAGATGCCATCCGAAGAAGTGTCGATTGCACAAGAGATTCCTTTGTGAGAACTCGTATACCTGCTGTTGAGGAGGACTTCACTGGGGAATACTGGTCTCTGTCTTGAGGGAAATAGAGTTTTAGGGGATTCAGTTGTCCGTTACTCTACTGGGGAATAATTGTGGTTTGGGAAGCGGAAATGAACTGCGTATCTGGTTGGGGTATATGCTGCATAGTGACTTTTTGGGGAAATGTGAAATCAATCGTGTTTGATCGGGTCCAGGTTTTACAATGTTGTGGACTGCTGTCTGGAAATAAGAGAAACGAAACCTGGATGGTAAGGTTGTGAGTAGGAACCTGGGTAGTAGGGTTACTTCGATATGAAATCCTAGATAGTAGGGCTGTGAGAAGGAACCTGGATTGTAGGGTTACTTTGATATGAAATCCTGGATAGTAGGGCTATGAGAAGGAACCTGGATAGTAGGGTTACTTCGATATGAAAGCTTGGATAGTAGGGCTGTGAGAAGGAACCTGGATAGTAGGATTACTCCGGTATGAAAAGCCTGGATAGTAGGGCTGTGAGAAGGAACCTGGATAGTAGGGTTACTCCGATATGAAAGCCTGGATAGTAGGGCTGTGAGAAGGAACCTAGGTGGTAGGGTTACTTCGATATGAAAGCCTGGATAGTAGGGCTGTGAGAAGGAACCTGGATGGTAGGGTTACCTAAATATGAAAGCCTGGATAGTAGGGCTGTGAGAAAGAACCTGGATAGTAAGGTTACTCTAGTATGAAAAGCCTAGATAGTAGAGCTGTGAGAAGGAACCTGGATAGTAGGGTTACTCCGGTATGAAAAGCCTGGATAGTAGGGTTGTAAGAAGGAACCTGGATAGTAGGGTTACTTCGATATGAAAGCCTGGATAGTAGGGCTGTGAGAAGGAGCCTGGATAGTTGGGTTACTTCGATACGAGTTTGGGTAAAACTGCAGAAGGAACCTGAGTAAGGTTGCTTTTGTCGCACCGATGATTACTCTGTTTAGCTCCGAGTGTTGATCATGGACCTGCTGGAAATTGTTGATAATAACTATCTTTCCTGAAAGAAATACATGGTTAGTTATGTGCGATGCATGAGATGCATTGTGATGAGGTTCTCAAGATAACTGAGATTATGTTATATGTAATGTATGCATATGTCATGATGTATGAAGATGAAATGCTGACGTAATAATCTAAGTTCAGGAAAATAAATCCCTGACTTATGTTTGGAGAGTATGAGAAATGGTATTCTTGACCGCTGTAAAAAACCATAGTTCCTCTACTTCTATTGGGGATGGTGAACAAAGATGATTGTGTTGGGGATTTACCACACGGCTGGCGAATATTCTGCGGAAGAGACCCTGTCTGAGGATAACTCCGCGGGGGGATAACTTTGTTAGAGAGGAGATATTCTGTTGATAGATCTGCTGTCTTGGAGAAATAACTCAGCTGGGGATGAATTTCTGTTGCTGGTGATAATGAATTTTGTTGGAGATTGAATTTCTGCTTGTGAGAGAAATAAACTCTGCTTGGGGAGAAATTTGTTGACTCGCTCACGATTGTGAACCTTAGCTGGGGAGTGTTATGTCCTGTTTGGAAATCTAACATCACTGTCTTTGGGTACTTTTCACTCTGTGGGTAGTGTATGTATCACTACTCATGTTCTCGAGCTGGCTCTATCCCGGTACTTGATGGGCAGAATAACTGTAAGGTTTGGGCACTTCTTGTTTGTCCCTGTTCCTGGAATTACGAGTAATCGTCTTTTGTTTCTTATGTAAATATTTATGAGCATCAATTATATTGTAAATATTTATGAGCATCAATTATATTTGAAATTTCTTGTAAAAATGAATTGTATTGATTTTTGAAGTTGGCCTGTAATAGGCATTTTGTACAAAGAGGCTGATGCTCTAGTAAGAGAACGCCACCGAAAAAACAGTAATTACAATTTGTGTAAAATAAAGAAACAACTATGTGAAACAACCCCATTGGGTTCCAACTCTACTATTGCCTTTATATCTTCAAGCGTCTCATCACTTTGCTACTTGGCCGAAGGTGGACCAGATTGATTGGCGTCGTCTGATCTTGATAGTTGATACTGAAGTCTGGTTGCAAGATGATCCAATGAGACATAGTGTTACGCTTTAATCCCTAATTTTTTCCTGGACCTCCCTTTCGGGTTTTCAGTCCACCGGGATACCCTTTTTTCCCAAGTCGCCTTTTCAGGTTTTCGACTTGCCGGGTGTACAGTTTTTTTCATTTTCATCCCTAACTTTTGCCTGAACCCTTTTGGTTCGCCGGGAAGCCCTTATTTTTCCCTAGTCCAGTCAACCTAGCGGGTCCTTGATTATGCGTAGTATTTTTTCACTATGTCTGCATTGACGGGGTGAGGAAGGTCGTCACCATCCATGGTGGTTAGAATCATAGCTCCTCCCGAGAAAATGTTCTTAACCACAAATGGCCCTTCGTATGTAGGGGTCCATTTGCCCCTGGGATCACCTTGCGGTAGTATGATGCGTTTGATCACTAGATACCCGACTTAATATTCTTGATGTCTGACTTTCTTGTTAAAGGCCTTGATCATTCGCTTTTGATACGTCTGACCATGACAGATAGCAGTAAGTCTCTTTTCATTGATTAGATTCAGCTGATCAAGCCAGGTTTGGATCTAGTCGTCTTCGTTCAAACCTGCATCCTTCATAATCCTGAGAGAGGGTATCTGGACTTCGATGGGTAGGAATGCCTCTATTCCATACACCAAAGAGTAGGGTGTTTCCCCTGTCGATGTTTGTGCTGAGGTACGGTACCCATGAAGAGCGAACGGTAACATCTCGTGGCAGTCTTTGTATGTCACCGTCATCTTCTGCATAATCTTTTTGATATTCTTGTTAGCCGCTTCAACAACGCCATTTATCTTCGGCCGGTAGGGAGAAGAGTTATGATGCTGTATCTTGAACTGTTTACAGAGCTCGGTGATTGTGATCGGTGGATCTGGAACTGACTGTTTAACGCTGGATCGCGAAATGTCGCGGAAGCAAGAGTCGCCACCGTCTTTTATTTTCTCCAATATGGAAAGGACAAAAGCACAGAAAAATTCCTTATTGAGATTAGTTCTCGGTTCGGGAGGTAGATTTATAGAAAGGGAAGGTGTTAGCACCCTTTCTATCCATGGTTATCCATGGGCTCTTAGATACTTGCTCATTTGTGTTTTCAAAATTGTTTGTTTGCTTTTCAACTGTGAGTGGGTTTGAAAAAGTTTCGTTTTAAAGTTTCAGTTCGACTCTTGTATCAGTCCTCAAGAGTGTTTGAAAAGTTGTTTTTGAAAGTCTTTTTGAAAGTGTCGGTGTGAAAAGAGTTTTTTATTTTGATTTGTTTTGAATTAGAGCAAGTATCTATGAGTCATCTACCTACCCTAAGGAATTCGTCTGTGTAAATGTCCTTAAGGTAGTGCCATCCCACCATTGAGGGGTAGGTAGCACCACCGTTGGAGGTGTTCGGGTCAATTCGAGTTTAGGGACAGTGTGGTCACCAGAGCAATAGGAGGATACCTTAGAAGCTACCCCCATGCCATGTTCATGGACATGAGGACTTACTAAAACGTCCTCTACTCGACGACCATGTTTCGAGGGGCAAGGCAACAATGAGGCGTACCCTAGGAGTGGTGTGTGAATTGTGTGTCATTTTCAGTTATATTTGTCTTTGTCATGCATTTGGGTGTTCTACGCTTTTGATTTTATTTTTGCCATTCATTCTTTCATGCAAATTATTAGCAGTTAAAAGGTGCGGGAAGATAAAAGTCCTACGCTATTACAAAGGCGCGGGTCTACATCGCCAAATTAAACCAAGACCCGATTTGAAATAAATAAAATGCGGAAAGTAAATATCCTAATTATCTATTACAAAGCTTTGGGGCAATTACATGAAATTTAAAAAAGGAAATAAAAGTAAATGTGTGAAAAGAAATAAAATCGAGAATGCGAGGGCGTTGGACCCTTTTAAAGAAATTAAATCGAAATCATAAATTAATTAAATTAAATAAAAGAAAGAACCTTTTTTTTGGAGTTTTTGTATTTATGGAATTAAGGAGAATTAAATTGGAATTAAAAGTTAATTAAAACCCTAATTCTAAATTGTTTTTAATTTATTAAAAAGTGTTTAAGTTGTAACCTAATTTAACCCTAATTAATTAAATGGCATATTTATTTACAAAAATAATTAATAATTAAATATGGTGAAAAAGGAAAAAAAAGAATAAAAGTATAAAAAACCTAATTTCTACATTTTTTAGTTTATTTAAAAAAAATATTGATTAAAAAATAAATGAACATATTTTTATTTTTTATAGTTTCTGATTTTTTTTGTATTTTTATGTTATAAAAAATTAATTTGTGGAATTAAATAAACAATTAATATAATTAAAATAAATGAAAGAAAAGAAAAAAGAAGAGAAGAAAATGCAAACAGATGGGGGTGTTGACCCAAATTGGAGGTTTGTTCACAGCAATTTGGCCCATTAGATTGAGGCCCTTTTTGACTTTTCAGACCATATGCATATGCGTTGACTGGGGTATTCCCTGGACCTTGGTTCTTGGCCACTGGATGGGCGCTCATGGCAACTTGGCAAGCCGTTGGTGAGAGTACATGGTGGATCACTGAAGGACATGCTGCGTAGGAACAAGTTAAAGAAAAAAATATGAAAGATGCAAAGGGGACCTGGGAATCGAACCCAGGTCCCAGTACCTATTGTCCACGTTGGCTACCAATTGAACTAGCGCGTTTGCTTTTATGTTTAGTGGACAAAAATCATGATATGTGAAAAAACAAGGCTATGCTGGACAGAAACAAAACGCGCCAATGTTTGAATCCACCAACCACGTTCCTCCACGCATCATCTTCTCCACTTGCTATTCGTTTTGCCTGAAAAAATAAACTAGATAGCGGGGGTTTTAAACCCCCACAATCTGAAACAATAAAAAATAGCGAATAGGAATTGAGCAATCATAAAAAAGGCGCGATGGTATGGTTCTGTTCGTCATGAGCTTCTGATTCCAATGGTGCTATTTAGGTTGGCCAATTTTTCCTCAAGCGTAAAACCCCAATTCATGGTTCCTGAAACCCTAAAAAATAGCCATGGCAATTTTCTATACAAGCAATATTAGTTCAATTCAATGGTACCATAAGCTTCAGTGAGTCCATATTAGTGTAAAACAATCATTAGAATGTATGAAAAATGCGTGCAAATCAAAATACGAATATGCAAATGTTCATGAACAGGGCGACTTTGTGCTACCAGTTCTTAAGGATAGGGGACGTGTTTTTGATTGAGAAAGCTTCCTGGTTATCTCAACAAGCCTTTGGAATGGTTCTTTTGCTTTGAAACCCACCCTAGCTATGAAATCAGTTTTGAAATTTTTGGTGAAAAATGCAAAGTTTGTTTTTGATTCTGAGCGCAGCTTCTGAGTTCTTGTGATTAGGGTTAGGTTTCTGTATGTATATGGAATGATTTAGGTCAAAAATCCAAGCCCAACAACCATGTATTCAATGCTTTTGAGATTTGATTTCAATGGTATCTTTTTCAATCTTTTTCATGTCCTTTTGATGCCAATCATTGCCAATCACCTTGATTCTTTCCTTATTGAATAGTGCATGAAATCTTGAGTGAATTTTATGCACAAAAAGATTTGAAAAGCATGGATTAGTATTTTTCTTATAATTAATTTTAATTAAATGAATTAAATAGATTAAATATTCAATTAATTAATTAAAAATAGGAAAATAACTCCCCTTTGGGTCAATGGGTCGTGCATAGCTTTTGGGTGATGATTCTTGGAAGAAATTGAGGCCCATTAGCAATTTTGAGGTATTTGAAGTAAAGTTGACTTTTCAAAATTCCCAAAAATTTCCCAACTTCCACAAGGCATATCTTGCTCAATTTTTAAGCTTTGATCATGTTCTTTGACATTTTGGAAAGGTCTTGACGTTCTCTAACCAATTCCTTTGGTCCCATGTCATTTTTATTTACCAATCTCAAGTTATGGTCTTTGACTTAGAGTCCCTTTTTGTTGACTTTTGAAAATGACTTATAATGTTGAAATTGATAACTTTTTGTGAGAGAATTTCTTGGACTTGAAGTGTGAAGAGGAGTTGTAGGAAATGTCATTCTCTTCAAAATTAGTTTTGGATGGAATTTTTCTGATAAACCATGTGGAAGTTATGCCTTGGTCAAGTTATAGTTGACTTTTTCAACTGTCCAAATATGGAAACTTTTGCATCTTGAGACATTTTGAGCCATGCCTTGAGAATCATGATCAATAATTGATCAAATGATGTTTGTGGCTTCAAAATAAGATGTTGACCAAAAATTTGGACTTTTGACTGTCAAATGACCATTTTGCCCCTATAGTTGACTGTGATGCAATTAGGGTTTTTGACTGTGCAATTTTGTGCTGTGAGTCTTGAAACTTGGCCTAAGGATGCTTGACAATGTTTATAGGCATGTGGGACTTGATTGGACCCTTGGAAACTTCAATTTCTTTGCCAGAACCAAAACCCTAGTTTTTGACTGTTTAGGAGGCAATTGGACTGTGCAACCCTTGGGAGATTTTGAAGCATGCTCTTTGCAAATCTTGAAGAATATCGGAGGGAAAATTTTGGGGT
This sequence comes from Vicia faba, assembly GCA_948472305.1. NCBI lineage: Eukaryota > Viridiplantae > Streptophyta > Magnoliopsida > Fabales > Fabaceae > Vicia > Vicia faba. The sequence continues at coordinate 1,014,399,399 of OX451735.1, forward strand.
ACAACAGTTGCCCCTGTTCAATCTTCTTAAACCTGAGGATGTAGATTGGCTGACGTGCCTTTCGTAATCCGAAGGTGGAAGATGATTGAACACTAGAGTGCCCAGAAATTTGCGCTCACATGTTAGCAGTGTGATGATGGGAATGGGCTTACAGATGCCATTTGGAGATTGATGGATAGGGGGATGGGCTTATAGATGCCATATGGGTGTTGATCGCGTAAGAGTTTCCTTAGCAAGAACTTGCGTACCTGAAAAAGAAAGATGATTACCTGACCTGTTGTAGGCGTTGGTCTTCAAACTCTTTATACAGATGCTCCCTGGTTGGTTACAGGAATCGAATCTTCAACCTCTTCAGATGTACCCTGGCAAGATACAGGAATCGAGTCTGGAGCTTCAAAAGGTGATGAATGAATCAGGGATGGTTACTACCTCAACGAGACGGTGAGAGAACTTTGGATGATTACTACCTCAACAGTAACGATGAGAGAATCTGGGGAGATTACTACCTCAACGGTAACGATGAGAGAATCTGGGGCGATTACTACCTCAACAACAATGACGAGAGAACCTGGGGCGATTACTACCTCAACAGTAACGATGAGAGAACCTGTGGCGATTACTACCTCAACAGCAACGATGAGAGAATCTTGGATGTCTTCTACTGGGATAAGAATCAGGGAGATCTTAGGGTCGATCTGACTGAACCGGAGAAGGCCTTTGAGTGGATAAGAATCAGGAAAATCTTAGGGTCGATTTAACTGAACCGGGCAAGGTCTTGGAATATCTTCAACTGGATAAGAATCAGGGAGATCTTAGGGTCGATCTGACTGAACCAGAGAAGGCCTTTGACTGGATAAGAATCAGGAAAACCTTAGGGTCGATTTAACTGAACCGGGCAAGGTCTTGGAATATCTTCAACTGGATAAGAATCAGGGAGATCTTAGGGTCGATCTGACTGAACCAGAGAAGGCCTTTGACTGGATAAGAATCAGGAAAACCTTAGGGTCGATTTAACTGAACTGGGAAAGGTCTTGGAATATCTTCAACTGGATAAGAATCAGGGAGATCTTAGGGTCGATCTGACTGAACCAGAGAAGGCCTTTGACTGGATAAGAATCAGGAAAATCTTAGGGTCGATTTAACTGAACCGGACAAGGTCTTGGAATATCTTCAACTGGATAAGAATCAGGGAGATCTTAGGGTCGATCTGACTGAACCAGAGAAGGCCTTTGACTGGATAAGAATCAGGAAAATCTTAGAGTAGATTTAACTGAACCAGGCTAGGTCTTGGAATATAGCTGAGAACTTAACTGGATCTTTCCTGAAAGGTAAAGGTCAGTCATATGCAATGCATGATATGGATCAAGCAATGATGTTCTCAACATAAATGAGATTGTAAGGTATGATGCGTTTATGCATGTATCATGATGTATGTGATGTTTTTGAATGTATGTTTTCGTCTTAGGAAAATAAATCCTTGACGGGTGCCGGGAAGTTAAATCCTGGGCTGATGTAGAGCTTCTGTTTCCACTGGGGAGTGATGGTTGCAAGAATACCGGTAGGAGAAGATAACTCCGTTGGGGAATAAACTTGGCGAATAGAACACTCTGCGGGGAGAAAATTACTCTTGCGACCTTGCTGGAAAAATGCTCTGTGGGGAGAGAGATATTTTACTGGGATGATGATAACTCCGCTGGGGATACCATTATTATGTTGGAAGTGTTAATAGACTCCGCTGGGGATAGGAAGACTTCGTCGGGGACGATCTTTCCGTGGCTTTTGGCTGAGGATAACCCAGTTATATCCTGATAGGGAAATAACCTTTGAATAAAGCCGGGGGACGCGTTCGTGCTCTACGGGGATAAGCTTCCAGAATCTACTGGGGATAAGCTTACTGCTTGGGGAGATGGATTCCAACTTTCCTGGGGAAACTGGATTGGACTCTCCTGGGGAAATTTTGAACTATATTAGGGAAGTGACTCCATTGAATGTTTGATATACCGCCGGGGAACAATCTTTAGGTCAAGACTGCCGGGGATGCTTGTTAAGAATATCCGTATATTGCTGGGGAATGTTGAGATCTGCGGGGGATACCCAACTTTCTTAAGGGCTGATAGTGTAGCTTTGCTTGGGGAAAGTGCTTTGACTTGCTGACTCACTCTCTGGGGAATTAAGGTATGTTGGTTATGTTCTTCGGCTGAACTTACCTTGGTACCTTGGTGGATAAAACAATTAGATCGCTTAGACCACTCATTATTGCCCCTGTTTCTAATGTTACCTGTAATTAATCCTTTGTTTCGTATGCAAATATTCATGAGTTAGCAATTAGTGTCAAATGCATATATCACAACTTGAACCTTGGACGTTCTTCGCAAAACAAAACAGAAAAGGAAAAACAATTGGCAATTTTAACTGAAAAGTGATTTTTGTATTGATTTTGAATTGCCTGTAAATAGGCGTTTATGTACAAGAGGCTGACGTCCTAGTAAGAGAACGCCGCCGAATAAGAGAGTTTATACAAGTTTATACAAAGGGAAAATAAAACAGCTGTGTGAAAAGAATGATCCCACTGGGTTCCAACTCTGCTATCGCCTTTATATCTTCGAGCGTCTCATCACTTGATCACCTAGCTGAAGATGAAGCTGATTGATCGATGCCGTCTGAACTTGGTGTTGATACCGGATTCCGGATACAAAGTGATCCAATGAGACATAGTATTACGCTTTATCCCTAACTTTTGCCTGGACCGCCCTTTCGGGTTTTCAGTCCACCGGGATACCCATTTTTGCCCATGCCGCCTTTTCAGGTTTTCGACTTGCCGGGTGTACAGATTTTTCATTTCATCCCTTCATTTTGCCCGAACCCTTTTGGTTCGCCGGGAAGCCCTAATTTTTGCCTAGGTATGTCAACCTAGCGGGTCTTTTTTCATGCGTAGTATCTTTTAACTATGTCTGCATTGGCGGGGTGAGGAAGGTCGTCACCATCCATGTTGGTTAGAATCATGGCTCCTCCTGAGAACACATGTTTAACCACAAATGGCCCTTCGTACGTAGGGGTCCATTTACCCCTTGGATCACTCCGAGGAAGGATGATGCGCTTGATTACCAGATCCCCAACTTGATATTCTTGTGGTCTGACCTTTTTGTTAAATGCCCTGATCATCCGTTTTTGGTACGTCTGACCATGACAAATAGCAGCAAGTCTCTTTTCGTCAATTAAGTTTAGCTGATCAAGTCGTGTCTAGATCCAATCATCTTCACTCAGATCTGCATCCTTCATTATCCGGAGAGAGGGTATCTGCACTTTGATCGATAAGACTGCCTCCATACCATAGACCATGGAGAAAGGAGTTGCCCCGGTTGACGTCCTGGCTGAGGTACGGTACCCATGAAGATCGAACGGTAACATCTCGTGCCAATCTTTATAAGTCACTGTCATCTTCTGCACGATTTTCTTGATATTCTTATTTGCTGCTTCTACAGCCCCATTCATTTTCGGCCGGTAAGGAGAAGAGTTGTTGTGCTGTATCTTAAACTGCTCGCAGAGCTCAATGATCATCTTATTATTGAGATTGGTACCGTTGTCTGTAATGATCCTTTCAGGGATGCTGTACCGACAGATCAGATTGTGCCGGATGAACCGTGCCACAACATTCTTGGTTACTGTGGCGTAGGAAGCTGCCTCAACCCACTTCGTGAAGTAATCAATCGCTACCAGGATGAAGCGATGCCCATTGGACGATGTAGGTCTGATTTCACTGATCATATCTATGCCCCACATTGCAAAAGGCCAAGGTGCAGTCAGGATGTTCAGAGGAACTGGAGGAACGTGCACCTTGTCTGCGTAAATCTGGCATTTATGACACGTCCGAGAATGTTGGTAACAGTCGGCTTCCATTGTGGACCAGAAATGCCCTGCCCGAAGGATCTTCTTTGCCATAGTGTGTCCACTGGAATGTGTTCCGAAGGTACCTTCATGTAACTCCGCCATAATCCTTTCTGCTTCAGTCTTATCCACACAACGCAGTAAGGTTGAATCATGGTTTCGCTTGTACAGAATGCCGTTGCTGAGGAAGAACTTCGCTGCGAACCTTCTCAGAAATTTTTTGTCGTTGACAGATGCACCTTCAGGGTATTCCTGAGCTTCCAAATATCTCTTCACCTCATGGTACCAAGGCTTCTCAGTCACCAATTCAGTCTCGAGATCACAACAGTATGCCGGTTCGTCCAGTTTCCAGATGATGATCCGGGGAGCCTCATTGTCCCATTTGACTTTGAACATGGAAGACATCGTAGCCAGCGCGTCCGCCAACTGATTCTCCTCTCTTGGGAAATGTTCAAAGGTTATCTCTGTGAAGTGGGGGATCAAGGTCAACACACATTCTCTGTAAGGAATAAGATTCGGATGTTTCGTATCCCACTCCCCTTTGATCTGATTGATCACGAGAGCGGAATCTCCGAAAACACTCAGAAACTTGATCCTTAAATCAATTGCAGCTTGGAGACCCATGATGCATGCCTCATACTCGGCCATGTTGTTGGTGCAGTTGAAACATAGCCGGGCAGTGAGTGGAGTATGAGTGCCTTGAGGGGATATGATCACAGCGCCGATACCGTTACCCAAAGCGTTAGAGGCTCCGTCAAAGTGCATAGACCATCGGGATCCTTCCTCAGGTCCTTCATCCGGTCCAGGTACTTCGCAATCAGTCACTATCATGATACTCTCGTCCGGAAACTCGAAGTTCATTGACTGATAGTCGTCTACTGCCTGATGTGCCAAGTGGTCTGCCAATACACTTCCCTTGATGGCTTTCTGAGTCGTGTACTGGATGTCGTATTCCGTCAAGATCATCTGCCATCTTGCTATTCTCCCAGACAGAGCAGGCTTTTCAAATATGTACTTTATAGGATCCATCTTTGAGATCAACAAGGTAGTGTGAGTCAGCATATACTGTCTCAGCCGGCGAGCAGCCTATACCAAAGAGCAGCAAGTTTTCTCGAGCAGTGAGTATCGGGTCTCACAGTCGGTAAAATTTTTGCTAAGGTAATAAATGGCGTGCTCTTTTCGGCCAGACTTGTCATGCTGCCCCAGCACACACCCCATTGAGTTGTCAAGTACTGTCAGGTATAGTATCAGAGGTCTCCCTTCAACCGGTGGCATAAGAATGGGTGGTTCTTGGAGATACTCCTTGATTCTGTCAAAAGCGGCCTGACATTCATCGTTCCAACGTACTACCTGATCTTTCTTCAGCAGCTTGAAGATTGGTTCATAAGTAGCAGTTAGGTGCGAGATGAATCAGGCAATATAATTCAGGCGTCCTAAAAAGCCTCTGACCTCTTTCTGTCTTAGGAACTGGCATCTCTTGAATAGCTTTGACCTTGGCAGGGTCTACTTGAATACCCTTGTCACTTACAACGAAGCCTAGCAACTTTCCAGATCTTACCCCGAAGGTGCACTTGTTCGGGTTCAACCTCAGCTTGTACAACTTCAAACAGTCAAACAATTTCTGCAGATGATCAAGGTGTTCTTCCTCAGTTTGGGACCTTGCGATCATATCGTCAACATACACTTCTATCTCATGATGGATCATGTCATGAAATAAAGCAACCATGGCATGTTGGTAGGTTGCCCCAGCATTCTTCAACCCGAATGGCATGACCTTGTAGCAGAAGGTGCCCCACTGAGTAACAAAGGTAGTCTTTTCCATGTCTTCAGGAGCCATCTTGATCTGATTATACCCTGAAAAACCATCCATGAAGGAAAACACCTTATGCTGAGCAGTATTGTCAACAAGAACATTAATGTGGGGTAGGGGGAAGTCATCCTCGGGGCTGGCCTTGTTCAGATCCCTTTAGTCGACACACATTCTGACCTTTCCATCTTTCTTTGGTACCGGAACCACATTAGCAACCCACTGGTGGTAAGAAGTCACTGCAAGAAACCCGACATCAAACTGTTTCATAACCTCGGCTTTGATCTTCTTAGACATCTCTGGACGCATACGGCGGACCTTCTGCTTAACCGGAGGGCAATCTTCCTTGGTAGGAAAATGATGGACCACAATGTCAGTATCCAACCCGGGCATGTCTTCATAAGACCAGGCAAAGATCTCCACATAATCATGTAGCATCTGAGTCAACCGTTGCTTCACGCTGAGCTCTAGGTTGGCACCAATCTTAACTTCCTTTCTGTCCGTCTCGGTACCCAGATTTATTGTTTCCACCGGCTCTTCATGTGGTTGAATTGCCCTCTCTTCCTGGAGTAACAGTCTTGCAAGCTCGCCAGGCACTTCGCAATCATCTTCACCTTCGTCTTCGGCTAAGTTGATCGGATTTTCGAAGTCATAACTGGAAGTAGCAGAGTCATTACCAGTGAGATCCAGAGTGGATTGAAACCTGTATGAGTGAGTGTGTGTAAATACAGTTGTTTTGCAATATATAAAGAAAGGAAAGAAAGAAAAGGAGCATAAGATTTGAAATGCGAGAAAACGTCCAAGGTCTTTATTCATGATATATGAAATGACAATTAATATGCCCTCACAAATGAAGCCACGGTGCCCCGGGTAAGACACCGGGCCATAGAGTTTTAATTCATCGTTTATTACAAATAACAAAAACAAAGGAGTTTATTACTGCGTAACAAAAGTAACAGGAGTATGATCTTTAGCGGTCCAATTGGTCAATCCACCATCAGCCGTCGGGTAAATCCACCTATCGAACTCTGACTCTTCTATTTCATCTTCATCCCCAATAGCATTCACTCCTGGATTGGTGATGAGCACAGGAGGTCTTCCGGTTCTAGCTTTGCGCACAACCCTCTGAGCCTCTGCAGTAAAACCCAGTCCAAACTTGTCAGTTTTAAGAGTGAAATCAGGGAGCCTGCCCCAGTTAGCACATTCACCTTTCTTGATTACAACCCGGGCGTCCTTCAAGGAAGCCATCTTCAAAGGAAAATCCTCTTCAACCACTGTTTCTGCCGCTGTCAATGTTGGAGGTACCTCTTCAAAATGCTGAAAGGGGGTTTCAATAAACTCCCCGTCCCTCCACTTCTGTGCATACTCTTTAAAACCTTCGCTTGATCCTAGCGACATACCCTGGAGTTGGGTACGTGTAGGAGCAAGGTCGGCATTATATTGATACTGCTTGTAAAAAGAAGTAGCCAAATCCTCCCAGTTACGAACCTTGGTCCCATCCAGCTGATAGAACCACTCGAGATGAGTCCCTGAAAGACTCTCCTGGAAGAAGTGGATCCACAAGTTCTTGTCCACTGTGTACGGTTGAATCTTCCGCACATAAGATCTGAGGTGTAGCTTGGGGCAAGACGCCCCGTCATACTTGGTGAAAGATGGTGCCTTAAACTTGTGAGGAATAATCACACCAGTAGATAAGCCCAAGTCTCCGAAATCCAGCCCAGGCACTTGTTAGATCTCCATTGCATTCAGTCTGTCTTCCAACTGCTTATACCGGTCTTCAGCAGGAGGATACTGTTCCTCATTAAAGTCAGTCTCGTTGTCAGAGACTACTGGACTTAGAGCCTTTCCCGCCTGGGGACTGTATTTGCCTACAGAAGAACCAGCTTCCTCATTCTGCAGAGTATTACCAAACCTCCGGCCCGAGTTGAAAAGAACAGCTCTCTTCTTCTTCTTCTCCTTCTTCAGGAGCAAAGCCTTCAGCTCTTCTTGGCCTTGAGCCAAACCCATGATCAGCTCTTGAAATTGTGCGTTCTGCGCCTGAAGGGCCTTGATAGACATCTCGGTTGATGATTCAGGGTTCATGATGCTGAAATAAACAGCGAAGAACAGTAAGCAACCTGAAAAGAAGAAAACCTGCCATGCACATGATGAATGATATGTGTTTATGCAATGCATTCAAGGGTTCGAAAGTTCAAATTTGTTGTAGACAAAAAGGAACATACATTATCATTAAGGAAATAATTGTTTAGTACATCAAAGCCTCATGGGCACATATTACAAAGCAAATCAATCCCAAAAGACACTATGCATCCTCTTTGGAGCTATGTAGGTGTTGAGATTCCTCTCCTCGTGCAATAGGCGGGTGAGCTCTAAGGCCTTCTTTTCACTAGCATATAGACTGGTCTCAAGAGAATTCCGTTCTTCCTTAAGCTGGATCCAGCTCTTCTGCATCTCTTCCCAGGACGTGGGCATGTCAGGATGTTGAATGGTGTAGGACACCTCTCCCTCCAAGACTGGCTCTTTGATCACAGGGAGCACATGAGGATAAGGCATTACTAACTTCTGGGAGCGGGCTCGTACCCACTTGAGATAAGGTTCCAATGGGATGGAATTCTTGTGCCCCAGGGTCTTGCTGTCTATCCTACTGGGCATCCTCCAAGCTCTGATAAATCTCTGGCGAAGTCCCTGTGCATCGTTGTCGAAGTCAAAAACTATGTCAGGAATTAACATGTCATGAGGGCCGTCCCTCCGAGCATAACCAAACTGTCTCCAAGCCAGGCAAGGGTTGTAATTAATACCTCCTCTGATTCCAAGTAAAGGAACATTAGGGTACTCTCCGCAACGATCAATGATAGTGACATCCTCTCTGGACCGAGGGCACCAATGTATATCTGCATGTGTAAGGGTCATCAATCGCTGTGACCACCTCAAACCCCGCTCGTTCTTCAAAACTGATTGTGGAAGGTGCGAAATAAACCACCTTCCTAGGAGAGGAGTGCAGCACATAAGGACACCTCTTTTTCTCATGGTTCGAGTGTAACATGAGTGAAGGATGTCCCCAAGAAACGTAGGTATAGGATTCCTGGACATATAAGCTGATCTGGGTTAGGGAACAACACCAAACCATAGACAAGGAGGGCCACAACTTCTTCAAAAGCTTGTAAGTCAAGGGAGTTCCAACATTCCTGGGCCTTTTCAAACAGAAACCTGGCTAAGAACCCTTTGATACCACTTCTAACTTCCCAATGTCCTTTGAGGTCAGATGGTTGTAGGTGTAAGGCTTTAGCAATCTCTTCAAGCTTGGGTTCCTTTTCCGTACCGTTGTAGGGTAGTTGATCAAGGATAAGGATCTTCAGAAGCCGGGAGAACTCTTCCAATGTAGGTACCAGTTGATAATCCAGGAAAGTGAAACAATGATGTAGAGGGTCAAAGAACTGGAACAGGACCTTTATCATATCTTCCTCAATGTTGGTGTTGACCAAGCTGATGAGTCTTCCATGTCTTTCACTGAATGAAGATCTCTCGGGAATCCTGGATATAAGCTCCTTAAGCTGAGGAGGGATCCTTACAAGGCTGATCTGAATTGTCTTTCTGCGAACAGTTTCCATGTCCTACAAAACAAGAACAAAGATGAAGGTTCGAACCCCTGATATGGTTAGCCAATGCATATGATGCTGGATGATGTCATGATGCTATGATTAAACACACCACAAATATTTACAAAGGCAAACATGATAAGGCACACAAGTCACACAAGACAAGCCCTTAAAGTTTAAGGCCAGCATGGGGTCTGGGTATTACCCTCTTGAAGTTGGTGGGTTCAACCTGTCCTATCAGAAGTAACCGGGTTCTAAGGGTCCCAATATCATTGGATTGCTTTCATTGTTCATCGTTTCGATTTAGCCACTAAACTGGCGACCGAAATATTCCAAGAAAACAACCCTCAATTGAGTGTAGTATCGAGTATCAACCAACCTCGGACTGCACCAAAGTCAGTTATCTCACTACCCTAAAGAGGCCAAGATGGTTTAATTAAGGTTCCTAAGGTCAGTTGATGCTTCACGACACCACGCGGCGGCCCCGTACTCTCCTTGACTGGACTCAAGGGTTACCGGTACACACCAAAGTGCCACATCAACATAGCAGACTGCTTCAACCATGTCGGTATACCCCGCACAGTTTCCTCACAGCTGTGTTGCTACTTTCTAAGAAGGTATCCCCAGATCCGGGTTAGGATCTATAGAACTCCCAAGACAGTACCCATAATTTAAAGCAAACAATTCAGACAATTGAAAATACAAGTGATCTTAGTCCTAAGGTACACCTCACTTTAAAATAATTCCCCAGCAGAGTCGCCAGTTCTGTGATCGGTGGATCTGGAACTGACTGTTTAACGCTGGATCGTGAAATGTCGCGAAAGCAAGAGTCGCCACCGTCTTTTATTTTCTCCAATATGGAAAGGACAAAAGCACAGAAAAATTCCTTATTGAGATTAGTTCTCGGTTCGGGAGGTAGATTTATAGAAAGGGAAGGTGTTAGCACCCTTTCTATCCATGGTTATCCATGGGCTCTTAGATACTTGCTCATTTGTGTTTTCAAAATTGTTTGTTTGCTTTTCAACTGTGAGTGGGTTTGAAAAAGTTTCGTTTTAAAGTTTCAGTTCGACTCTTGTATCAGTCCTCAAGAGTGTTTGAAAAGTTGTTTTTGAAAGTCTTTTTGAAAGTGTCGGTGTGAAAAGAGTTTTTTATTTTGATTTGTTTTGAATTAGAGCAAGTATCTACGAGTCATCTACCTACCCTAAGGAATTCGTCTGTGTAAATGTCCTTAAGGTAGTGCCATCCCACCATTGAGGGGTAGGTAGCACCACCGTTGGAGGTGTTCGGGTCAATTCGAGTTTAGGGACAATGTGGTCACCAGAGCAATAGGAGGATACCTTAGAAGCTACCCCCATGCCATGTTCATGGACATGAGGACTTACTAAAACTTCCTCTACTCGACGACCACGTTTCGAGGGGCAAGGCAACAGTGAGGCGTACCCTAGGAGTGGTGTGTGAATTGTGTGTCATTTTCAGTTATATTTGTCTTTGTCATGCATTTGGGTGTTCTACGCTTTTGATTTTATTTTTGCCATTCATTCTTTCATGCAAATTATTAGCAGTTAAAAGGTGCGGGAAGATAAAAGTCCTACGCTACTACAAAGGCGCGGGTCTACATCGCCAAATTAAACCAAGACCCGATTTGAAATAAATAAAATGTGGAAAGTAAATATCCTAATTATCTATTACAAAGCTTTGGGGCAATTACATGAAATTTAAAAAAGGAAATAAAAGTAAATGTGCGAAAAGAAATAAAATCGAGAATGCGAGGGCGTTGGACCCTTTTAAAGAAATTAAATCGAAATCATAAATTAATTAAATTAAATAAAAGAAAGAACCTTTTTTTTGGAGTTTTTGTATTTATGGAATTAAGGAGAATTAAATTGGAATTAAAAGTTAATTAAAACCCTAATTCTAAATTGTTTTTAATTTATTAAAAAATGTTTAAGTTGTAACCTAATTTAACCCTAATTAATTAAATGGCATATTTATTTACAAAAATAATTAATAATTAAATATGGTGAAAAAGGAAAAAAAGAATAAAAGTATAAAAAACCTAATTTCTACATTTTTTAGTTTATTTAAAAAAAAATAGAATTAAACCTAAAATTAAACTAATTAGTTATTAGAATTTTATTTACAAAATATTGATTTAAAAATAAATGAACATATTTTTATTTTTTATAGTTTCTGATTTTTTTTGTATTTTTATGTTATAAAAAATTAATTTGTGGAATTAAATAAACAATTAATATAATTAAAATAAATGAAAGAAAAGAAAAAAGAAGAGAAGAAAATGCAAACAGATGGGGGTGTTGACCCAAATTGGAGGTTTGTTCACAGCAATTTGGCCCATTAGATTGAGGCCCTTTTTGACTTTTCAGACCATATGCATATGCGTTGACTGGGGTATTCCCTGGACCTTGGTTCTTGGCCACTGGCTGGGCGCTCATGGCCACTTGGCAAGCCGTTGGTGAGAGTACATGGTGGATCAGTGAAGGACATGCTGCGTAGGAACAAGTTAAAGAAAAAAATATGAAAGATGCAAAGGGGACCTGGGAATCGAACCCAGGTCCCAGTACCTATTGTCCACGTTGGCTACCAATTGAACTAGCGTGTTTGCTTTTATGTTTAGTGGACAAAAATCATGATATGTGAAAAAACAAGGCTATGCTGGACAGAAACAAAACGCGCCAATGTTTGAATCCACCAACCACGTTCCTCCACGCATCATCTTCTCCACTTGCTATTCGTTTTTCCTGAAAAAATAAACTAGATAGCGGGGGTTTTAAACCCCCACAATCTGAAACAACAAAAAATAGCGAATAGGAATTGAGCAATCATAAAAAAGGCGCGATGGTATGGTTCTGTTCGTCATGAGCTTCTGATTCCAATGGTGCTATTTAGGTTGGCCAATTTTTCCTCAAGCGTAAAACCCCAATTCATGGTTCCTGAAACCCTAAAAAATAGCCATGGCAATTTTCTATACAAGCAATATTAGTTCAATTCAATGGTACCATAAGCTTCAGTGAGTCCATATTAGTGTAAAACAATCATTAGAATGTATGAAAAATGCGTGCAAATCAAAATACGAATATGCAAATGTTCATGAACAGGGCGACTTCGTGCTACCAGTTCTTGAGGTTAGGGGACGTGTTTTTGATTGAGAAAGCTTCCTGGTTATCTCAGCAAGCCTTTGGAATGGTTCTTTTGCTTTGAAACCCACCCTAGCTATGAAATCAGTTTTGAAATTTTTGGTGAAAAATGCAAAGTTTGTTTTTGATTATGAGCGCAGCTTCTGAGTTCTTGTGATTAGGGTTAGGTTTCTGTATGTATATGGAATGATTTAGGTCAAAAATCCAAGCCCAACAACCATGTATTCAATGCTTTTGAGATTTGATTTCAATGGTATCTTTTTCAATCTTTTTCATGTCCTTTTGATGCCAATCATTGCCAATAACCTTGATTCTTTCCTTATTGAATAGTGCATGAAATCTTGAGTGAATTTTATGCACAAAAAGATTTGAAAAGCATGGATTAGTATTTTTCTTATAATTAATTTTAATTAAATGAATTAAATAGATTAAATATTCAATTAATTAATTAAAAATAGGAAAATAACTCCCCTTTGGGTCAATGGGTCGTGCATAGCTTTTGGGTGATGATTCTTGGAAGAAATTGAGGCCCATTAGCAATTTTGAGGTATTTGAAGTAAAGTTGACTTTTCAAAATTCCCAAAAATTTCCCAACTTCCACAAGGCATATCTTGCTCAATGTTTAAGCTTTGATCATGTTATTTGACATTTTGGAAAGGTCTTGAAGTCCTCTAACAAATGCCTTTGGTCCCATGTCATTTTGATTTACCAATCTCAAGTTATGGTCTTTGACTTAGAGTCCCTTTTTGTTGACTTTTGAAAATGGCCTATAATGTTGAAATTGATAACTTTTTGTGAGAGCATTTCTTGGACTTGAAGTGTGAAGAGGAGTTGTAGGAAATGTCATTCTCTTCAAAATGAGCTTTGGATGGAATTTTTCTGATAAACCATGTGGAAGTTATGCCTTGGTCAAGTTACAGTTGACTTTTTCAACTGTCCAAATATGGAAACTTTTGCATCTTGAGACTTTTTGAGCCATGCCTTGAGAATCATGATCAAGAATTGATCAAATGATGTTTGTGGCTTCAAAATAAGATGTTGACAAAAAATTTGGACTTTTGACTGTCAAATGACCAGTTTGCCCCTACAGTTGACTGTGATGCAATTAGGGTTTTTGACTGTGCAATTTTGTGCTGTGAGTCTTGAAACTTGGCCTAAGGATGCTTGACAATGTTTATAGGCATGTGGGACTTGATTGGACCCTTGGAAACTTCAATTTCTTTGCCAGAACCAAAACCCTAGTTTTTGACTGTTTAGGAGGCAATTGGACTGTGCAACCCTTGGGAGATTTTGAAGCATGCTCTTTGCAAATCTTGAAGAATACGGGAGGGCAAATTTTGGGGTACAACAGTGATCATCATGTTATTGAGATTTGTACCATTGTCAGTAATAATCCTCTCTGGTACACCATATCGACAGATCAGATTATGCCGGATGAACCGCGCCACGACGTTCTTGGTTATTGTAGCAAAGGAAGCTGCCTCAACCTACTTTGTGAAATAATCAATAGCCACCAGAATGAAACGATGCCCGTTAGACGCAGTAGGTCTGATCTCGCCGATCATGTCGATGCCCCATATTGCAAAGGGCCAAGGAGCTATCAAAACATTCAGAGGGAATAGAGGCACATGCACTTTATCAGCATAGACTTGGCACTTATGGCAAGTTCTATAGTGTTGATAACAATCAGCTTCCATAGTGCACCAGTAATATCCTGCCCGTAGGATTTTCTTCGCCATGGTGTGTAGACATGATCCTTTCTGCCTTGCTCTTGTCTACACACCGCAGTAAGGTTGAATCATGGTTACGCTTATAGAGGATTCCATTACTGATGAAGAACTTCACAGCGAACCTTCTCAGAAACTTCTTATCATTAACAGATGCCCCCTCGGGGTATTCTTGAGCCTCAAGATACCTCTTTACCTCGTGAAACCAGGGTTTATCTACTGCCTCTTCAGTCTCAATGTCAGAGCAATGTGTGGGTTCGTCCAACCTCTCAATGGTAATTTGGGGAGCTTCATTGTCCCACCTGACTTTGAACATAGAATACATGGTAGCTAGAGCGTCCGCCAGCTGATTCTCCTCTCTTGGGAAATGTTCAAAGGTTATCTCTTCGAAGTGTGGGAGCAATGTCAGTACATACTCTTTGTAAGGAATAAGATTTGGGTGCTTCATATCCCACTCGCCTTTGATCTGACTTATCACCAGAGTGGAATCTGCGAATACACTTAAGAACTTAATCCTTAGGTCAATAGCAGCTCGAAGATCCATGATACATGCTTCATACTCCACCATATTGTTGGTGCAATTAAAACATAATCGGGCGATGAACGGAGTATGACAACCCTCGAGAGATATAATTACAGCGCCAATGCCATTAGCCAATACGTTTGAGGCTACATCAAAATACATAGACCATCGGGATACCTCCTCGGGTCCTTCATCCGGTCCAGGTTCTTCGCAATCGGTTACCAACATAATATTCTCATCTGGGAACTCGAAATTCATGGACTGGTAGTCATCCACGGCCTGATGCGCCAAATGATCTGCCAATACACTCCCCTTGATTGCTTTTTGGGTCGTGCATTGGATGTCGTACTTGGTTAGGATCATCTGCCATCTTGCTATCCTTCCGGAGAGAGCGGGCTTATCGAAAATATACTTGATTGGATCCATCTTTGATATCAACAAAGTAGTGTGAGTCAACATATACTGTCTCAATCGACGAGCAACCCATGCCAAAGCGTAACAAGTTTTCTCGAGCAATGAGTATCGGGTCTCACAGTCGGTAAACTTTTTGCTAAGGTAATAAATGGCGTGCTCTTTTCGACCAGACTCGTCATGCTGCCCCAACACACACCCCATTGAATTGTCTAGCACTGTCAAGTATAATATCAAAGGTCTTCCTTCAACTAGAGGCATCAAAATTGGTGGTTCTTGAAGGTATTACTTGATTCTTTCGAAAGTGGTCTAGCATTCATCATTCCAGTTTACCAGTTGATCTTTCTTCAGCAGCTTGAAGATTGGCTCACAAGTAGCAGTCAGATGTGAAATAAACCTGGCGATGTAATTTAGACGTCCCAAGAAACCACTAACTTCTTTTTCTGTGTGTGGAGCCGACATATCTTGTATGGCTTTTACCTTTGCATGGTCTACCTGAATACCTTTGTTACTGACAACAAAACCCAGAAGCGTACCGGACCTTACCCCAAAGGTACACTTGTTCAGATTCAACCTCAGCTTGTACGTCTTCAACCTGTCAAATAGTTTCTGGAGATGATCAAGGTGTTCTTCCTCAGTCTGGGACCTGGCTATCATGTCATCAACATAAACCTCAATCTTGTGATGAATCATATCATGGAACAAAGCGACCATGGCGCGCTGATAAGTTGCCCCAGCATTCTTCAACCCAAAAGGAATTACCTTGTAATAGAAGGTGCCCCACTGTGTAACGGAGGTTGTCTTCTCCATGTCCTCAGGAGCCATCTTGATCTGATTGTAGCTAGAAAAACCATCCATGAAGGAGAAGATTTTGTGCTGCGCGGTGTTGTCGACTAGAATATCAATGTGAGGAAGTGGGAAGTCATCCTTGGGGCTTGCCTATTCAGATCTCTATAGTCCACACACATCCGTACCTTACATTCCTTCTTAGGTACCATAATAACATTGGCAACCCACTGCGGATAAGACGTGACAACTAAGAACCCTGCGTTGAACTGTTTCATGACCTCTGCCTTGATTTTCTATGACATTTCAGGGAGCATACGGCGAACCTTCTGCTTTACCGGAGGGCAGTCTTCTTTGGTCGGTAGGAGATGTACCACAATATCAGTGTCCAAACCAGACATGTCTTCATAGGAGCAGGCGAAGATCTCAACATAGTCGTGTAGCATCTGTATTAACCGTTTTTTGACATTAGGCTCCAGATTCACACCTATTTTAACTTCTTTCATGTCTTCCTCTGTACCCAAATTCACTGACTCAAATGGCTCTTCATGAGGTTGTATGGCCCTTTCTTCCTGCTATAATAGTCTAGAAAGTTCTCCAGGCACCTCACAATCGTCCTCACGTTCGTCCTCGGCTTGGTTGATCGGATTTTTGAAGTCATAACTGGCAGTAGCAAAGTTGTTATCAATGGGATCCAGAGTGGACATGGATTTGCAGTATGATACGTGAGTGTGTGTAAGAGAATAATTATTTTGATAAAGTGAGAGACAGAAAAGAAAAACAAGGAGCACAAAATTTATAATGCAAGAAACGTCCAATGCTTTATTAATGATATATGAAATGACAAATAATAGCCCTCACAAGCAAAGCCAAGGTTCCTCGGGCAAGGCACCGGGCCATAAAGTTTCAAATTGTTTATTACAAATCTTAAAACAAAAGTCAATTACTGTGGAATAAAAGAAACAGGTATGAAGTCCTTCGCCGTCCAATTATTCGGTCCACCGTTGGTTGTTGGGTAGATCCAGCTGTCAATGTCTGAATCCTCTTCATTGTCTTCAATTGCATTAACTCCCCGATTGCTGATGTGCAGAGGAGGTCTTCCAATCCATGCGTGCCTAACAACCCTTTGAGCCCCTGTAGTAAATCCCAAACCAAATTTGTCAGTTTTGTGAGTGAAATCAGGGAGCTGGCCCCAATTGGTACACCCACCTTCTTCAACCACAACCCTGGCATCTTTGAGAGAAGCCATCTTCAATGGAGGTTTGCCGGTAGTAACTTCAGTTGATGCCGAGAACTGAGGGACCTCTTTGAAATTATGACAAGGAGTTTCTATGAACTCCCCGTCCATCTCTACATAGTGGAAGGAATTGAGATGACTCACCATATACTCTTCTTCACCTCGCACCGTGACAATCTTCCCCTTCACTGGATATTTTAGCAATTGATGGAGTGTGCAAGTAACTGCCCCAGCCTTATGAATCCAAGGACGACCCAGTAAGCAAGAATACGATGGTCTGATATCCATTACGTAGAAGGTGGACCCAAAGGTCTGAGAACCCACTTTGACATGGATGTCCACCTCCCCGTGCACCATTATTTTTGATCCATCAAAAGCCCTTACCAAAATGTTACTCGACTTTAGAATCAAACCTTCACAATCCAGACGGTCTAACGCTTTCTTTGGCAGAACATTCAGCGAGGACCCGGTATCCACCAGCACATGGGCCATAGTGGTGCCTCTGCAATCGATCGAGACATGCAGAGCATCATTATGATTTCTTCCTTTCGGTGTTAGATCTGTATCTGAAAAACCCAGCCCATTGTCAGCAGTCAGGCTGGCCATGCAATCTTTGAACTGATCTACAGAAGTTTCCTGCGGCACATGCACAATCTTGAGAAATGCAATCAAAGCCTTCACATGGGCTTCAGAACACAATAGCAGGGACAACATGGAGATCTTTGACAGGGTCAACCCTAGCTGCTCGACCACATTGTAATCGCTCTTCTTGATAATTTTTAGGATTTCCTCTATTTCTTGTTTAGAGGCTTCCACAACGATTTTCTTAGGTGCCTCCGTCCGGGAAGACTCACCTATAATTTCCTTGCCCCGAGTCCCAGACGACTCAGCAGCAGGGGTCATAAATGGAGTAAGAATAGGAATAGTAGCAGGTGTATTAACTGGAGTAGGAATAGGGGAAATGTCAGGAGTGTTGGTTGGAGCAGTAGTGGGAATAACGGTAGCCTTGATGATAGTCTTCGGGGAAATCTCGGGAGAGAAGACCCTTCCACTTCGGGTAACCTTACTAGTCCCGACAATATTACTGACATCAGTATTAGCTTCTTCATTCTTCAGATCTTTCTTAATACCATGATAGTACACGTCAGCACCGTAATGCCAAGGGACAGCCTTATCTGAGGTGTACGGGATAGGACCAGGAACAGTGATTATTAGCAGAGCAATTCTTGGAACAAGTGTAATCCTAACAGGTTTTCTCGAGGAAACCTTGGAAGGATTGGCGGAGATGGTTATAATGGTAACATCTTCATTTGGAACAAACGGGATCATAGTCTTCTCAAACAAAATTTCTTTATTATCCATCAGGCGCTGAACACCTGACTTCAACAAATAACAACCGGAAGGTAGAGTTGAACACATGTGGCAACCTTTACCACAACCCGGAAATAAACCGGCCAACAGCAAATTCTTCTTAACAGTCATAAGAGGAGTAAAAATTTCTTCAACAGAGGTCACAAACAAATTAGTGTCAACAACATTAACTCCATAACCATGTTTGGGAATGGGAGCAGTTATAACATTCGGCTTTTCTGGAGCATCAAACTCTATCTCCTTGGCTTCGAGAAAGTCTTTCACTTTGTTTCTCAGGGCCCAACAATCATTTGTATCATGGCCTGGACTCTTAGAATGGTAGGCGCACCGCGCGTTGGGATTGTATCTGGGAGAAGTAGTGTTTGGATTCTTGGGAGCCTCTATCAAGGTTGCCAAGTTGGATTTTAACAGATGAGGCAGAACTTCAGCCAAAGTCATGTTGATGCGGGTAAACTGCCGTTGTGGTCTTTCCACCCTTTGTTGATTGTTGCGTTATGGAGAAACTGCGGGTCTTGGTATCACTACAACATTTACCGTTTGACGATGTTCAGATATGCTCTGGCCCCTCGGGCTATAGACTGCACTAGTTTCCTTCTTACCAGTGAAAGGCTTATTTACCGACTTTGGGAGATTTAAATTTGCAAACCAAAATAAACAGAACTTTATTAGCTTAAACTTTGAAGGTTCAAAATTCCTTTAAGGCTTTACAAGATAAGTAAATAAAACAAAATCTAAAACTAGAAAAAGCAAAATCAAAAGTCCCATGGTCCCTTCCTCTTTGTGCTGATATAGTCATTGATCACTCTTTCTTCCTCGAGCTTCCTGGTGAGCTTCAAAATCTTCCTTTCTTGCTCATGGTACTGTTCCTGGTAAGTATCCCGCTCATATGTACATTATTCTGCATGCAGCATATAAGAGTCCCTCTTCTCCTCATAGTACGAGTATGGAGAGCTTGCAAGATATCTCCAAGCAAGGTAGGCACAGGGTTACGAGAAAGGAAAATCTTGACAACATTCACATCTACAAAGGAGTCCGGGTTAGGGAAGAGAACCAAACCATAGATAATAAGAGCTAAGATATCTTCAAAAGCCTTAAAATCCAAATCATCCCAAAATAGTTGAGCCTGGTCTATCAGAAATTTGGCTAAAAAGCCTTCGACCCCGCTTCGAGTTTCCAAATTGGATACCACATCAGCCCGTTTCAAATGCAAAGCTGAGGCGATGTCTTCTGGCCTAGGAACTTCTTCCATACCTGTGAAGGGTACCTGTTCGAGAATGGATATGCCCAATAGATGAGAGAACTCTTCCAAGGTGGGTACCAGCTGGTAATTTGGAAAGGTGAAGCAATGATGCACCAGATCAAAGAACTGAAATAGTACGATTATCATCTGTTCATCAAGATTTGAAGTAACCAGGCTGAGAAGTTGACCGTGTCTCTTAATGAACATAGAAGTCTCAAACTCTTGAGGCTAGCTCTTTAAGTTGGGAAGGTATCTGCAAAAAGTTAACTCAGATGGTATTTCTGCGCACGAAAGCCATGATCTGCAAAACAGAACAAAGATAAATTCCTTTGGTCTTTGAAATGGTTAATGTAATGAAGAATGAATGCCATGTTATGATGCATGATGTCTTGATAAACCACAGGTATAGCAAACACAAGTATTGCACACACAGTCAAATCACACAAGCCCTTAGGTTTAAGGCTTGCATGAGGCCAAAGGTAATACCCTCTTGATGTTAAGTTGGTTTCAAACCTGTCCTAGCAAAGTAACTGGGTTCTAGAGGATCTAAATATCACTGACCATCCTCCATCGGTCATGGTTTTAGCTCACACAATCTTTTCTTGCGGCCAGAATTATTCCGAGAGTATGGTCTCAATGAGTGTAGTATCGAGTATCAACCAGTTCACAGCTCTACACCGAGGCCGGCTATCTCACTACTTTCTAATAGCCAAGTTGGGCGATTAAAGGTTCTATGGTCAGTTGATGCTTAACGATACCATGCAGCAGCCCCATATTCTCCTCGTTTATCCATAAGGGATACCAGTACCAACCAAAGTGCCACACCAACGTAGCTATTGCTTCAACCATATCGGTCTACACTGTACATTTCCCTCACAGTCTATTGCTACTTACCTAAAAGGTATTCCCTAGATTCAGGTGTAGGATCTATAGTAACCCCAAACATAACCCTTATAAGTAAAGCAAACAAAGCAATCAAGAGAAGCAATTAAGATGAACTAGATCCTAAGGTATACCCCACTTAAACATCCCCAGCAGAGTCTCCAGTTCTGTAATGCGGTGGCAGAACCGACCGTTTGAATGCTGGTTTGCATTTTGCATTTTTATTCGCAAAATGTCGCGGTAAGCAAGAGTCGCCACCGACTTTTATTTCATCCAACTAGACAGGAAAAAAGTACAGAAAAATCCTTTTTCGAGATATTCTAAGTACGGGGGGTAGATTATAGATAGGGAAGGTGTTAGCACCCTTTCCATCCATGGTTTTCCATGGGCTCTTAGGTACTTGCTCATCTTTTTAAAATTGCTTGGGTATGTGCTTTGTTTTTGAAAAGTTTAACTTCGTGATAACCCTTGTATCAGTCCTCAAAAGTGTGACGAAGTTGTTTTGAAAATTTGTTTGAAAAGTGTGAGTGTGAAAAGCTTTGATTTGAGCAAGTACCTACTAGCATCTACCTACTCGAAAAAAGATTGTTTCTATTCTTGTTTCCTTTAGACAGCGTTATCCTACTATTGAGAAATAGGTAGCACTGTCGTTGGAGTTGTAAGGGTCAATTTGAAAGGGACGTACGATCACTAAAGTAATGTTAGGACATCTTAGTAATAACCCTAGAGTCTTAAGATCATATTAGAGGAAACATTTTCGAGGCAACATTTCCGAGGCAACATTCGAACAAGACATTTGATCTTTTAGACAGGAGGGAAACCACTAAGACACCTTATACTTAATGATCATTTACCGAAGGCAACCGAAGTGAGAGTATACCCTAAGAGTGATATGTGCGAGTGATTGGTTTCCATTATTTATCTTTGCACATTAGGGTATTCTAACCGTATTATGATTCTTGTACTAAAAATGCAATTAAACAATACCAATAGCTTGCAAACTCAATGATAAACAAGAATATATGAATCAAACATGCTAATGGTGAGTAAATCAATGAAATCAAAATCAAAATTTTGGGACAAACTGTGGCCTCTGTACTTACGATTCCAGGCGTGAAAAGGCTTGCACTTGATTGAGATCCCTTCTGGAGATGTCCAGGAGTCTGTTGGTATCGTTAGAATGGCTTGTATTGGCCTCTAGGATGGAAATTGAATCACCACTTTTCTTGAACTTTTTCAGTTTTTCTCTTGGCTCTGCACGAACTCTAAGCTCCCTCTCTTGCCTTGGCTATGTTATGTATATGTAATGCAACACATTAGGTCAACAAAAACGAGCTGAATCTTGGTCCATTATGAAGATTTAATTTGGTCTTTATCTTTGTATGATATCTTTCTATATCAAGCCAAATCATGCCAATTTTGGTTCAATTTGTTTTGCATGTTTTGGATATGATTTTCCAGCATAATTGGATTTGATTCCACCCAAAATCTGATCACAAAACAAATCTTTGATATTTTTTGCTATTTATTTGATTTAATTTGACTTTTAAATGATAAAAATCACAATAAAATAAATAAATAAAGCAAAAGGTGTGTGGGTGCTGATTTGGATCATGTACCATGTCATAAGCAAGATTCAATCATGAAAAACTAGGCCCATTTGACAAAAAATGCAAATTTGAGCACATTTGTCTTTTGGCAATTTTGCAAAAAATGTAAACTTGGCAAATGCATAACTCTCTCAATTTTGACCCTAGAGAGGTGTTCTTGGAGTTTTTAGAAAGCTTAGGATGTCCCCTAAGCAACCCTTTTGGTATCATCTCAATTGAGTCTTCCATGTTCATGTATGATGCTTTGACCCAAAAGGTGTTTTTGTTGACATTTCAAAATGACCTATAATGTCAAAATTCATATCTTTTTGTGAGTGCATATTTTGAACTTGGGATATGAAGATGAATTGTAGGGAATTACATACTATTTAAAATTATCTTTGTATGGATCATTTCTGATGAAGTATGAGAAAGTTATGCTTGGTCAAAGTTGTGTTGACTTTTCCTACAAAACCCTAATTTAGCAACTTTTGGGTTTTGATGAATTGTGAGCAATCCTTTTGGAATCATGATCAACCCTTGATAAAATGATGGATGATACTTCAAAATGAGGATGTTGACCAAAAATATTGAAGTTTGACTGTATGTGGGCCACAGTTGACCTTTGACCTAGCATAGTTGATTTTCAGAAATTTGAGCAATTGACTGAGCAAACTTCCTCTGCAAGGCTTGAAACTTGACATGGATGATCTTGAGAACATATTAGGACAATGGTGATAATTTTAGTCCCTTGTGGTTCACACATCTTGATGAAAATAGAAACCCTAATTTTAGGTAGACTGCCTTAGGAGAGAGTTTGTCTGGTCAACTCTTGAACTTCCTTGAGCAATTTGGGGATCTCACTTGCCATGTGTTGAGAAATATGGGAGGGAACATTTTGGGGTACAACAGTGTGCTTACTGGCTGCCTCTTTCGTTTGACCTGGATTTTAGTGTGGAAGCCAAATGATTCGTTTCCAACTTCCTGTTTCATGTTTCTTTCGTTTGAGTTTTAACAGCAACATGGCCTAAAGTCATGCCAACATTAACTTAGGACCAAGTTAGTTCTTAAAGAATGTTTAAATGTACAAAGAGCAAAAACCAAGAATGTTATTAACCATGAAACATATTAAAAGGATGGAAACGAGAAGAAGAGCAATAGTATGTACATGTTTGAAACGAAAAGGAACTGTATTTACATGTTATGTAAGAAACGAAGAGTTCAAGGTTTAGAACGACTTACCTTGCTGGAGGCTGGAGCGTGTGTCGTACCTTCAAGTGGTTGAACTATATGCTCTTGGATTCGAAAGAAAGAAACAGGTGTGGTATTCCTTTGACTGGATTCAAAGGTCAGGAGGTGTGAGGGTGGTGTTTGTTATTTCTGGGTTCGAAGGATAAGAACAGGTGTAGTGTTCTTTTTAGTGGATTTGAAAGAGGAAAGAAATAGGTGTTGTGTTTCTTTAGATTATGGGTTTGAGAGTGTATTTAGTGTTTGGGAATCTTGAGAGTTTGAGAGTTTTTTGAAGGTTCTTCCCACACAGCCAAAATTTGCCAGCGTTTTCTCTTGTTGCCTCCCCCCTCAGCGTCTCCAGCCCCCTTTTGATGTGCAAATGAACACTCTATTTATAGAGATATTTTTTTGAATGAGCAGCTTTGTGAAACAATAAAATATAGTTTCTTTGAAAGGCCAACATCCACTTGTGTCAACTTTTTATAATCCCAATATAAAATTACCAAAATCAATGGTTTAGATGGGTGGCTTCTAGTTTATAGGGGGGAAATGTGCAGAAGAGACAGGCGTGAGGCTCAAAAACTTTCTAAAAAGGTAGTGATGTCATCAGAAGCAAGTTGGCTTGAAGAACAACTTAATATAGAGTGAGGCACAAGTTGGAGGCCTATGTTGCCTGGCCTATGGACAACTTGACCCTTTGAATCAAATCATTCATCTTTCCATAACCTACGACCAGACTCAACAAAGCAACATTCATTTCCACTAGTTGTGTGTCCTTCGAATTGACCAATTATGTGTTATTCGAATGTGCCTCTTCAGCTAAATATGCCATTTTGAGTCCTCTTGCTTTTGATCACTTAGGCCCAAACCTTCGACCAGACTCCAAAGTAAGGAAAAACAATTATTCCCCAACTATGGAAAGTCCTTTCAATGGGCCACCAAGTTGTGTGTCATAATGCAGCACTATGGTGTATTGAAGGGTTTACAGATGGATTCGAAGGTGATATGAAGGCGCGTTTGAAGAAAACATGAAGATGAAATCAAAATTCACAGGAAGATAGCCATTTATCCAATCGAAAACTTGTGAATCCAAGGAAAACAAGTGAGGGGCCAATGGTTCAATCAAAGCTTGCAGGCAGGAGCCATTATCCAAATGAAGCTTGCATGAAAGAGCTATTTTAGTGCATCAAAGAAAACATGCAGGAGGTCAAATGCCCAAATGAAACTTATGGACTAAAGCTTGATCAAAGAAGCCAGATGCTCAATCGAAGAATGTAAATCAAAGCTTGCATCGAAGGAGGCCCAAATGTTCAATCGAAGCGTGAGGACCAAAGCTCGCTCGAAGAAGGAAAATGCTCAATTGAAGGATGTAAATCAAAGCTTGTATCGAAGGAGGCCCAAATGCCCAATCAAAGCGTGAGGACCAAAGCTCGTACAAAGAAGGCAAATGCTCAATCGAAGGATGTAAATCAAAGCTTACATCGAAGGAGGCCCAAATTCCCAATCAAAGGATGAATCAGACTTGCTTGAAGGAAGCCTAGATGCACAATCGTAACTAGTATGAATCGAAGCAAGCTTGTTTTTCTTCAATTTTGTCAAGAAAATTAATTTTTCTGCTTTGCCCTTTTTTTGTCTATTTTGTACTTGTGCAAATTTGAGCTTTTTGAAATACTTGTGATAAAATGTCTTGAGAAAAGAGAGGGAAAATTTTGGGGTACAACACCCACCACCACACTACATCTATCACCATACCGCCTTCACAAAAGTGTTCCAAATTCCACCCTCTACCACTCAACGGTAGCATTTTCCTTTAACTCTCGTGTTAAATTTTGTGTGATTTTTTTAGGTACCCAAAATTCCCCCCAAATGTAGTGCAAGAGGAAAACAGCCTGCTGCTAAACCATCAAGGGCCCGATCAAGGAGAAATCCCATTCCGACAGAACAACCTAATGCTCATGGAATCATCTTTGAAAACCTGACACATGAGGTGCACTACTCATGCCATATTCGGCGTAATATGATGCCAATAAGGTATTTGTGTTCTAAAACTCTATCAACACTAGGTCTATCTGATGAAATCAATAGACTATTTTATATCTTAGGAGTGTTAGAATTCATGCATTGCGAAGCGCCAACTTTTGAGCGTATAACCCTTGAATTTTTGAGTTCGGTGGAATTTAAGTTGCAGGCAATTTGGGAAGGTACCAACATATGCCATATAGGTACCATGACATTCAGGTTGTGCAATGCTGACTGTTGTACCCCAAAAATTTCCCTCCCATTTTTACTCAAGACACGCCCCTAAAGGTCCTCAATTGCTCAAGGTTGGCCAAGAGTTGATCAGACAAACTCTCCTCCTAAGCAATGAATCCTAATTAGGGTTTCACTTTTCATCAAGATGTGTAAGCTCCAAAGGTCTCAATTGTTTGCCATGCTCCTAATATGCCTTCAATATTGTCTATGACGAATTTCATGCCTTGCACTACAGGTTTGCTCAGTCAAAAGTCAACTATGGCCTATATACAGTCAAACGTCAAGATTTTTGGTCAACATCAACATTCTGAATTGATATCCATAATTTGATTAAGGTTTGATCATGATTCCTCAAGAAATGCTCCTAATTCATTAAAAGTCAAGCATTGCTAATTAGGGTTTCTATAGGAAAAGTCAACCAAACTTTGACCAGGCATAACTATCACATGCTTCATCCATTTTCCCACAACCAAAGCTCATTTTTAAGAGAATCCAATTCCCTACAACTTATCTTCAGCCCTCAAGTCCAATGAATGCAACATTTAAAAGATACAAGCTCAAACATTACAGGTCATTTTCAGAAAGTCAACAAAAGTCACCTTTTGTCAAGACCTTTTACATCAAGATAAAGCCTTCAAATGGAAAATTGATCAAAATAGGGTTTGAAGTAGATATATTGGGCTTTCCAAAAAGTCCAATGTCATCATCATGAGGTAAAAATTGAGCAAGTTATGGCTTGCCCAAGTTGGGAAAATTTTGGAAATTTCAAGAGTGGTACATTGAGCAAATTTGAACTTTTGAGTCAATGGCTTAACTTTTTGAGGTTCAAATTTTTTCCTAAGCTTATGGAGGACCTCTAATCTCATTTTTGCATGGCCTTGAATTTTCTACCTATTTTGTACATATTTACTTTGATTTATTTCAAATAAATATTAAATAAATTGTACAAAATATTATGGAGTGGGCCTTGACCTTTGGGTTGATGGTTTGGCTTGACTTAAGGGCCCAAGAACTCGTGCACAACTATCCAGGTACATGCTAGCATGGAAAGGGAAAGTTTTGGCAAATTTTGGAATTCTTTAATTTGTTGGATTTTGGTTGGAAAACATGTTTATGACCATGATTCTTTCCATTCAATCTTGTCTCCCTCCTCTCTACTATATATACATCACGTTTTCAAGCTTAGCACACGCATATACAACCTTAAGAATACACACCAAAAATTGCAAAAGTTATCAAGAATCGTGAAATTCAAAAGAGCAGATTCCAACCTTCATCTATCCGAACCAAGGGTCCTAACACCTTCTTGGGACTTCCAGGAACTCATACAAGCCATTATTCAAGCCATCCCACGCTTGGGAGCATCAAACCGGATCACTCATCATTGGTATATTTTTTGAATTCGTATTTACGATTCTACGATGAATTAATCTTTTTCAGTGCTTGATTTGTGTTCTGGATAGTTTATAGAGCAGGTCCATCGTGAAACATGTGAGAAAGGGAGTCATATTAGGATCATGCCATTTCTAGGGCACGATCTGAGTTTTTTCTATATATCTCAAAATCCATGGGCCTTCAGGGCAAACAAACCCCAAATTCGAACTCAGGAGGGATTTTTCTACAGGACACGATCTTTTGTCTTTGTTTAAATCCTTGTTTTTTGATTTTCGTTGGTTTTTAATACCGGAGAACACGATCGGAGTTTGACTCTGGCGTCCCTCCAGTGAAACGCTTGGCAGCTTCCCATTGGCTAGTTTAAACAACGCGCATTTTTTTTTAATTTCAAATATTCATGTTGACTTTCTAATATATTATTATTGCTTGATATATATATATATATATATATATATATATATATATATATATATATATATATATATATATATATATATATATATATATATATAACGATTGATTCAATAGCTCAGCTGGCAGTGAAGCTTATGTGTAAGGGAGAGGACCTGGGTTCGAGTCCCAGGTCCAGCATTTTGTTTTTCTAACATTTGTTGATTGCAGATCCAGTGTGCCTTAATTACGCAGGACCAACATAAGCCCCAAATCATGACCATCAGATCATGATTGATCTAGATCTGAGCGCCCCAATGCAAAGTCCAGCATGTGCCATCAAGACCAGTCCACATTGAATCCAGAAGCAAAAGCTGGGTTGATTTCATTTGGGCCTAACGAAATTCAAAAACTCACCCCCCCATTTTATTTTGATATCAGGCCCAACTCTATTTTGTTTTTTTTATTTCTTTTTTTAGTTTTTTTGTTTAGTTTATATTTTATTTTTTAATCTTTTCTAACAAATCATAAAAACAAAAAAAATAAAAATAGATTTAGGTTTTTTTTCTCTAAACTTATTTTAATTAATTAATTAATCATTTTAATTTTATTTTATCAACTTAAAATCAATTAGACTTAGGTTCATTTTAGTTTAAATATTTTCTTAAATAAAAAATGCAAAAATATTAGAATTAGGATTAATTTCATTCAATATTTTATTTTCTTAATTAAAATTAAATTTAGATTTAGTTTAACTATTTTCTATAAATAAAAATAAAACCAAAAAGATTTTTCTTGTTTACTTAGAATTTTTCTTAGGATTTTTAGACGTAATATTTATTTCGCACGCATTATTTTTATTCTCGCAATTTATATAAATGATGTAACTGATTATGGGATGTAATAGTTTAGATTTAAAATTCCGCATTTTATTTTCTTGCATTTTTTATGTAAATGTCCCAAAGCGTTATAATAGTCTAGGATTTAAATTTTCGCACTTTAAATTTATGCAAATATTAACTGCTAGTAACTAGGCATGTATGGAAAAGACTGAAATCAAACGCTAGCAAACTTAATAACGCAAGATAAATAATTGAACTTAACACATATGCACATATACACCTCTAGGGTATGCCCACTTCGGTTGCCTTCGGAAAAACATTCACAATTCTCGAAACGTGAGAAGTTTTAGTGACTATCCTCCAGTTTAAAGATCACTATTCCCTCGATGACCCTCTCGATGTTTCCTCGGTTAAAAGTGATCTAGAACTTTAGGGTGGTTACTAAAGCTTCTTGCCCAATTGCCTTTGTGACTATAAAAACGTCTCTTCGACTGTCCCTCAACGTCCAACGATAGGGCTACCTATTCACTAATAGTAGGATAGCACTGTCTAAAGGATAGGAGGAAAAGAACAAACCTTTTCGAGTACAAGTAGATATAAGTTAGATGCTTTCTCAAATAAAAAAAACTTTTCACACTTGCACATTTCAAAAACAACTTTCAAAAACATTTGCTTTGTCAACACTCTTGAGGACTGATACAAGAGTTAACGCAAAGCAAATCGCCGCACTAAGGCATTTCAAAACATTTTTCAAAATACACAAAGCACAAGGTACTTTTAAAATGATCTAAGAATCTAAGAGCCCGTAGATAACTACGGATGGAAAGGGTGCTAACACCTTCCCTTTCCATAATCTACCCCCCTTACTCAGAAAATTCTCGAAAAGGTCTTTTTCTGTTCTTTTCACCCTTTCATTAATTTGGATAAAAGGAAAGTCGGTGGCGACTCTTGCTTACCGCAACATTTGTGAATACAAACGCAAAACCAGTATAACAGTCAGTTCTGCCACCGTATCACACTGACCATCAGTTGACTGTGGAGGAATTGGGAGGAATCCTTTGACTCCCCATTTATGGACCCGAAGCTATTCTGGAATCATTTATTGCAAGCCATTTCTGGTTGAATATCACAAATGTGAGTGGTTATGTTGCAGCTAATCATTTAGGTAAGGTGGGTCGAGCAACAACTGGTAGTATTTCGGTAGGAGGAATGATTACCCAGATAGCCAGGTATTTTGGTTATGATCTTGGGGCGCTGAATGAGGCACCCATTGCAGGTATGACTAAGCTAGATATGAGCGCCCTTGTCAACCAAGGAATGATTTAGAAAGATGGAAAATGTTTTGGTGTAATAAGACAGAAAAGAGTTATTCTTACACTTGCTGATCCTGCAAGAATTACCATTGACCTAAAAATGTTTTGGTGTAATACTTTATGTGTTAGTTTGCTTAGTCTTGTTTTGTTTACTAATGTGTTGCAGATTGATTGTATTTTTCCGAATGAAGGAAAAATGAGTAGCTAAGTGGATGAAAGATACAACCCAGACTTTCTCCTCAGGAACCCCGAGAAGTTGATACAGCTGAAGAACAAAAAGAGTAATTGTTGGACGCAACTTGCTGACACTAGACTGAGATGGTAGTATGGTATACCCAAACCAGAAAAGAAGCCGCATTAAACGAGAAGTGCTTTGGAACCTGTGAGCTTATCCAACATGGTGAGCATACATAAAGCCAAATACAAGAATATCATAATGAGATTTCATTCAGGTATGACTGTATCACTCTGATTTTGCATGTGTTCTACTAGAACATCACAACATGATAACACACATTAAGGCACATTGTTTGTTTTATCCCTGAGCCTTTGTAGACATCCCGTACTATTATGTTTGTCCTTTGTTAACAATATTTGATCTGTATCCAATTGTTTGTGATAACCACATATGTTAACCCAGGGCCAAACACTTCATACCCGTGCTCGACATAAGTGTTGTGAATTTTGAAATTGTGCAAAGTTCTAAGTCAGGGGTTGTCATTTATATAGAAAAGGGTAAGTAAAAGAAAAAAAAGATAAAAATAATGGAGACACATGAATGTCCCGGAAAAAAAAAAGATAACTTACAAAGAAGCACTTGCCCAAGCAAAAGACTCAGGTACAAGTGAAACACTCAAAGTAAAATTGAGTGAAGCAAAAGAGTCAAGGTTGAGTAAAATCCCATCGAAATAAAGTGAGCACAGAAACAAGAACTACAACAAAAATGCCGAGCCAAAAACCCTTTGTTTATCCGTTTTATTTGTTTATCCAACCGTACCCAAGCCCCGTTACAACCCATAGACCTCAAAAATGGTCTAGAATCTGCTTGTGTAGTGAAGGTAGAATTCATTCAAAATTAAGAGTTGATATTTCATACATTGAATTTTGAGTGCAAAACACTTTAACCCCAAGAGATTTGGTGAGAAGTGTGAAAAATCTTGCAGGTAAAGAAGTATTCTGATGTGAGAGTGTATCAGATAGTTCATATTGATGAACCAAAATCTTGACCGGGAAGCTGGAAAGCAAGTTGCGAATAACACCGACTGTATTGTGGTAATAAGGAATTAAAGGGTGACTTTGTTGTTGTCTCTTACATTACTTAAGGACAAGCAAAGAGCTAAGTTTGGGGTTGTGATCGGTCACCATTTCTACTTTGTTTTCGTCACTTATTTGGTACAAATTCATCAAATCTGTAACACTTTGGTTTGTCTTTTTATCATTTTGTTTAAGTCATTTTATATTTTGCAAATTCATCTTAGTATGGTTTTTATTTAAATTTTATGTCGGCTAGATGCTTTTGATGGTTTGATTTGGTAGTTGTTGGTAATCTCAGGTGCAAGTAAAGATCTTTGGAGAATTTGTGCAAAAGCGCACAAAATATGGAAGCTGCAGGGGTCCTGACACGGTAACCCGTGTCACATGACACGGGCCGTGTCAGGAGAAGATGAGAACAAAAGAGGTTGAAGATCAAGGCAAAGGGGAACACAGATGCCTGTGTCACATGACACGGCCCATGTCAATTCAGTTGTAAAAAAAGGTGCAAAGGACATCATAAAAGCTGACACGAGTGCCCTTGTCAGCCTAGGCGCTAGAAATTCTAATTCTTGGAATTTTTAAGTGTTTTAGAGCATTAAGGGTATTCTGGACATTTGGAACTGCTGGGGGATAACCTAATACTACAAAGACCTTATTGAGGGAAAGAAGGAGGACTTTTTTGGACGATTGGAGAATTGAAGACGAGAGAAGAATGGAGATTCAAGAGCTTGGGAGACGGAGAATCCTTCATGCATGATAGCAATTGAAGATCGATGAATCCATAATTTTTGTAATGTCTAACTCTATCAATGTATTATTTTTCTTTTGAATTCTATGAGAGGCTAAACCCCCCAATTCTAGGGGGTGTCTTTGATTTGTTTTTGATAAGAATAATGATCTCTTTGTTTTATTAAGCACAATAGTTCTTTTGCATTAATTTTATTATTCAGAATAATTTATCATTTTTCCCTATCGGACCATTAGGGTTTCACTTTTCGTGACACAATAGAACTAGACAGTCCTGTTAAGGTTTTCTAAACAATAATATTATAGAAGATTTCACATAGGTCCAGGGAAATCCTATAATAACCAGAATAATTTTTGATAATCAAATGCTTGACTTTATAACTAATTTGAATGAATATTAAAATTAGGCTAGAAGGTCAGATTTTTTTGCTAAGGACTTAGAGAAAGTTATACTTAAGAACTGGTAATTGAGTTGATGAACTTGTTGAAAAGATCAAAGAGTGAAAGTTATCATATGACAAATCATACACTTATCCCTAGCATATTTTAATTAAATAGTAAAAAGTCACATTTTACATCCTGTTATTTTACACATATGCAAGGATTTATCCAAACAAACCAAAATGATAGTTTTTGTTCAATTTAATTAATAATAAAACTCATTATTTTCTACGCAGTCCTCGTGATCGATACTTGTGGTAAACCCATTATTACTACATCAGTGTAAATAATACACTTGCTATTTTTCAGATCAGGGAGCTAGGGAATAGAAGAAGAAGGATTCCATTAGAGAAGCTTGGGTTTCATCAATCTAAGATAAGGGTGGGACTGGCTTTTATATAAGGGATTACATGATAACATGTGGGTGGGTGTTTTGGATCCTCTATGTTTGTGTTCATCTCTTCTATATTTCGAATAAATTGATGTATGCAAATGTAATTATGTTGTATATTTGGATGATTTGTGTGTTGGTGAATGATTGGAATATTGTATGTTGATGGGACTGGACCTATAGAACATGGATACCTAATTTTTCATGAAAATTGGGGTTTTGAGAATGGGTTGAGACTAATTTTCATACACTGAAATTAAGAAAAATCTTCTATTGTCGTGGTGGTAATCGATTACCACTTTTGGAGTAACCAGTTACAATTGAGACAACTTTTCAAAAATTTGATTTTTCGTGGGTGTAATCCGTTACCATTTTTGGTGTAACCGGTTACACCATCAAATTTTGTGAAAACTGGGGTTTCTGGGAGGGGTGTAACTGGTTACCACTTTTAGCGTAACCTGTTACCGCTGCAAAGAATTAAGTATCCAGGCTACTATAAGTTGTTGTAACCGGTTACCTATTTTGGTGTAACCGGTTACCACTGCTCTGACAAAATTTTATAAATTCATAACTTGAGTTCTGGGTATTAGATTGGGGTGCCGTTCGAAGATTTGGAAAGCTAACGCAATGTACTTTAATTTAAAAATAAGTTTGATAACCTGGAAAGGATTGATTTTGTTGTTTGGTGATAAATGGTGTATAATTTGTATGTAGTAGTGTAATGAATGTGTGGATGGTGTATTGTTATATGATATATTACTACAATACCAATGTTGAATGCTTGTAATGCATGTATATATGATTGGTGACTGTTATGGTGTTCACGGTGGTCCATTTTGGTGAGTCCCAATCATATGATGGGGATCCGGTACGAGTAACTGATTCTAGGTAGGAATCAGTGAAGTGTTACCTAAGATGATGGTAACGATTTTTGGTGTGCTCTGATCCTATGGTAGGGATGGGGAGCTAGTTGAACCCGAGAGTTTATAATTGGTACCAATTGCATTGAGTCATAAAGTTTGGCCTTACTGCATTGCATATATCATTTATTATAATGTGTGGATGGTATGGAGTATGCTTGTATAATGTATTACTATGTTGGATCGTGTGGTGTATGGATTGTTGAATGGGTGATTGTGTTGAAATAATTATATGCTTACATATTATTATACATTTCATTATATAATTGTGAATCTCACCCCTTTTGTTTGAATATGGGTAACATGCAAATACTATGGAGTAGAGGCAAAAAAGTTAGTGGAAGAGGTTGCCCTTCTTTATGCGTTTGTTGAGCCAATGTCTACTCTGATATGTAACATTAGGGATCGACACTTGTTTTGTTTATGTTGGGAGGAAACTATATGTATACCTCTGTTGCTGGATAATTTTTATATTTGGTAATTCTTTATGATTATTGTGGTTATAACTCAGGTTTGAGAAGTAAAACTATTTGTTGTTGATGTTTTTCCCATGTTTATAAAAATGTTGAAGTTCATACCCATGTCGTGTTCTTTAATTACCATATGTGTTGCATGTCTTATTTTATGGCCAGGTTGTTGATGAAAGTAACATCCTAATTGCATAATTGTTTTAATTTACTCTGAGCTTTGTTTATACATTACTCCGGGAGAATTAGGTGTTACATAGTGGTATCAAAGCAGGTCGGTTTGTCTGGCCAAGTTATCGAGTCTGTAGAGTGTCACAGTTGAATACTATTGAGATAGTTTCTGCTAACCATTATTTTTGTTGTGGTGATGAAATAGAAAATGGATGGAAAAACAATGTTGTGATTGTTGATGCTTTACAGGCTGTGGCTCAGGCTGTGTAGAATTAGCCTAATGTTAGGGGAAACGATGAGTTCCGTAATCTGGGGAAGTTTCAGAGGAAAAACCCGTCTACGTTCAAGGGTAGGTATGATCTTGATGGAGCACATGCTTAACTCAGAGATTTAGAAGATCTTATGCGTGATGGACTGCTCAGAAGTGCAGAAGGTATGGTTTGGGACACATATGCTATCTGAGGAGATTGATAATTGGTGGGTTAACACCTGTCAGGTGTTGGAAGCTGCAAGTGAAGTTGTCACTTAGGCTATGTTTATCAGAGAGTTTCTGAGGAAGTATTTTCCAGAAGACGTTCGAGGGAAGAAGGAGATTAAATTCCTAGAACTAAAGCAACGAAATTCATTTATTACTGAGTATGCTTCCAAGTTCGTGGAACTTGTGAAGTTCTATCCATATTATAGTGAGGCAACAACTAAGTTCTCAAAATGTATTAAGTTTGAGAATGGGTTGTGTCCTGACATCAAGAAAGCAATTGGATATCAACAGATCGGCAGGTTCCCAGAGTTTGTGAATAGTTGTAGAATCTTCGAGGAAGATAGTAAGGCTAAATCAACTCACTGTAAGAGTCTGAGCAAGAAGAGAGGGAAGCAAAATCTGAACTGTGGGAAGCCTTATAGTGATCTAGCTGAAAAAGGTAAATAGAAGGTTGCTGATGGTAAAAGGACAAGTGGGTGAGGTGATCTTTCTCCTCTTAAATGCTTTAGGTGTGGTGAACCAGGTCATCACGCCAATGAATGTAATGGTGATGTGAAGAAATGTTTCTAATGTGGGAAGACAAGATATCTAGTTGCTGACTGCAAGTATAATATTGTGAATTATTATAACTGTGGAGATCCAGGACACATTAATACTCATTTCCAGAAGCCAAATCAAGCTCAATCCATAGGGAAATTATTTGCTCAGTCGGGAACTCAGACTTCCAATGTTGACAAGTTTATTAGAGGTACATGTCACATTAATAGTATCCTTTAAATACTATTATTGACACTGGTGCTACAGATTCATTTATTGTTGTTGATTGTGTGAAAAGGTTATGCCTTGAAGTATCCTCCATGAAGAGATCGACACTCCTACCAAGGTGTTGATGACTACTTCTTTGGTTTGTTTGAACTGTCCTCTGTCGATTTTTATAGAGATTTTGGTGTTGATATTATTTGCTTGATAATAAGGGATCTTGATTTTCTCTTGGGAATGAACTGGTTGGAGTTCAATTATGTTCATATAAATTTTTATAACAAAACACTACATTTTCTTGCTCCTGTTGAGGAAGAAGAAGTTGGTTTCTTATCTGCTAGACGGGTGGAAGAGCTGTTGCAATACGAAGCATATGTGTTTGCTTTATCTATTGAAAGTCAAGCTGTGATTGATGAATTTCTAGTGATGAGATAATTTCCAGATGTGTTTCCGAATGATGTGTCAGATGTGCCACCAGCGAGAGAGAGAGGGAGAGAGGTGAAGTTCTCTATTAGTCTTTTCCTTGGTACCAGACATGTTTCTAAGCAACCATATAGGATGTTGACGTGATAATGAGTAGAATTGAAAAATAAATTAGAGGATTTGCTGGAAAAGAAATTTGTGAGACCAAGTGTGTCACTTTGGGGAGCTACGATGTTGTTGGTAAAGAAGAAAGATGGTAGTATGAGGTTGTGTGTAGATTATTGACAACTATATAAAGTAATGATCAATAAAAAGTATCCACTTCTAAGAATAGATGATTTGATGGGCCAACTGGCGGGTACGTGTGTTTTAAGCAAAATTGACTTAAGGTCGGGTTACCATCATATTCGGGTGAAAGATGAGGACATTCAAAAGACAACTTTTAGAACTCAGTATGGGTACTATGAATATTCGGTGATGCCGTTCAGAGTTTCAAATGTTCCTGAAGTGTTTATGTAATATATGAATCGTATATATCATAATTATCTGGATCGATTTGTGGTTGTTTTCATTGATGATATTTTGATCTATTCTAAGTTGAATAAAGAGCACGTTGAGCATTTGCAGATTGTGTTGCAAGTGTTGAACGAAAAGAATTTATATGCAAAGTTGTCAAAATGTGAGTTATGGTTGCAAGAGGTTAGTTTTCTTGGGCATGTTTTTTCAAGTAATGGTATCATTATGGATCCATCCAAAGTAGATTCAGTACTTTAATGGGAGGCTCCTAAGTCAATTACTGAGATTAGAAGCTTTTTGGGCTTGGCTGGTGTGATACGGTGGCAAAACCGACTGTTAATACTGGTTTACATTTTTCGTTCGCAAATGTCGCGGTAAGCAAGAGTCACCACCGACTTTTATTTCACCCAACAAAGGAAAAGAAAAAAGAACAAAAAAACCTTTTTTGAGAGTTTTCTGAGTACAGGGGGTAGATTATAGAAAGGGAAGGTGTTAGCACCCTTTCTATCCGTGGTTTTCCACGGTCTCTTAGGTACTTGCTCATTTTGAAATTTCTTGTATGTGTTTTAAAATTTTTTTGGTTAACTTCATGGTAACCCTTGTATTTGTCCTCAAGAGTGTGACGAAGTTGTTTTTGGAAATTGTTTTGAAAGTGTTTGTGTAAAAGTGTTTTTGTTGTTTTGAGCAAGTACTTAAGAGTTTTTACCTATCAAAAAAGGTTGTTCGTTTTCGTTTCCTTTAGACAATGCTATCCTACTATTAAGGAGTAGGTAGCCCCATCGTTGGATTTTTAAAGGACATTCGAAGGGACAATTACGGTCACAAAAGCAATGGTTAGGAAACTTTAGTAATTACCCTACAGTCCTAAAGATCTTTCCGAGGCAGCATCCGAATGGGTCATTTTTTATCTTTTGGGACTAGAGGACGAACACTAAAATTCCCTATGCTTCATGACCGTTTACCGAAGGCAACCGAAGTGGGGTAAAGCCTAGGAGTGAGCATGTGCAAGTGTGCTTTATTTCAGTTAATTATCTTTGCACAATTAGGATTATCTACCTTTTAATCGTTGATTCATCTTTCACATACAATCCTATTATCCATACATCTAGGCAGTTTTATAGTTGTGAAAATTAAAGGATGCAAGAAATTAGAGTCCCAACTATTACAAGGCTTTTGGGCAGATACATAAATATTTGACTGAAAATAAAGATGCGGAAATCAAAACCCTAATTAATCTATTACAAACCTCGAAACAGTTACAATAATTATAAATAAGTAAATGTGTGTGAGACGAATTAAATGCAGGAATAAATTAGAAGCCTAAAAATCTAATTAATAAAAAAATATTTTTGTATATTTTTTATTGAGAAAATAATTAAGTTGCAAATTAAAACTAATTTCTAGTTAATTTTATTTAACAAAATAATTATGTTAAAATAATTAATTTTCAAAAATTAATTTTAATTATAAAAACCTAAATCTATTTTTTTTATGATTTTTTGATTTAATAAAAAAATGATTTTTGCTATTTTTTTGTAAAAAAATGATTAAACAAATAAAACAAAAGAAAATAGAAAAATAAATAAATTAGGCCTGTTGTGAAAGCAACTTTGGGGGGTGCATTACTGATTTTACAGGCCCAAGATTCACAAGCCCAACCAATTGTTTGGATCCAGTGGGGGCCACGCTTGAGAATGCACCATGTGTCTGCTTGCTTGAGCTGTCAGAGCTGGAAGGAGATTGATCCAATGGATGTATTTGAGGTGCATGATAGGCGCTTGGAATGTGAGGCGTATAGGATCCTGCAAAGCATGTTAGGAAAATAATAAAATGCCTGGACCTGAGATCGAACCCAGGTCTTTCCACTCACACACTCGCTTACTTTACCGTCTGGGCTGGATGGTTTATTTGTTAACATAATTAAACAAATAAAATATAAAGGAAATAAAACGGTCTTTCCCAAACACACGCGCGAAATTCGAATCATCCAACTGGGCTTTGACACACAATTGTCTTCTTCCTTCAACCGTCGTTTTAGCCAGTAACCTTTACCAACGGACACAAGTTGTAACTATAACCCTGCAAATCTAAAAATTCAATACCAGGCAAGATAAATCAAATCCAAACATACATATCAACTCGTTTTGATCTCGTGAGTATGATGGCATACATCAATAGGTCTAATTTTCCCTCCATCTCAAAGCCCTAAAACGGAGGTTAAAAACCTAACAATGGCAAATTGGCATTTGTGCATCAAAACTGGAAATTAAGTGTACAAAAAGCTTCTAGGCATCCATATGAACACAAATATGCAATCAAAATAGACTAACAATGCAAGAATACACAGATACAAATTTGAAAAAAGTGTCAAACCTTGATGATGTTATGCGATGATTCCTGGAGCTTTGATGCATGCAAAGGATGTTGTTAGCTTCAGGAGGTTCCCAGGAGTGGATTGATGGCTTTGAAATTGTTTGAATCGCCCTCTAAATCAGAACTCGAACCACACTTTTTTTGTCAAAAATTGAGTTTTGTTCTTGTGATTTTCACGACCCAATCCTTGTTTTTTTGCTTTGGCTGCGTTGTGGACATATATGGGACTGATTTAGGTTAACATGTATGGAAAAAATCCAAAGAATAAAGGCATGGCTTTTATAGGAAATCAAATCTTGAAAAATTTCCAAATGTGTATATTTCCTCCCTTTCCAAGCTTGCACGAATTATCTGGTATTATACAACATATTGGCGGAAATGGTTATAATGGCAACATTTCACATGGAACAGTCGGAATCAGAGTCTTTTCGAACAAAGTATCTCTGCTGTCCATTAGGCGTTGAACACCTGCTTTCAACAAATAGCAACCAGAGGGCAGAGATGAACACATGTGACAACCTTCACCACAGTTCGGAAATAAACTGACCAACAACAAATTCTTCTTGACAATCATAAGAGGAGTGAAAACTTCATTAACAGAGGTAACAAACAGATCAGTATCAATGGCATTAACTCCACGGTTGTGATTGGGCATGGGATTAGGCTTCTCCGGAGCATCAAACTCAATCTCCTTGGCTTCAATTAGATCTTGTACCATATTTCTCAGAGCCCAACTGTCATTTGTATCGTGGCTAGGACTCTCAGAATGGTATGCACACCGAGCGTTTCGATTGTATCAAGCAGATGTGGTGTTAGGATTCTTGGGAGCCTCTTTTAAGGTTGCCAAGTTGGATCTTAGCAGATGGGGTAGAACCTCAGTCAATATCATGTTAATCCGGGTAAATTTCCTTTGTGGTCTTTCTACCCTTTGCTGATTGTTTCGTTATGGGGTAGCCGCAAGCCTAGGTATCATTATAGCACCTATCGTTGGACGGTGTTCAGCTCTGCTCGGACCTCTTGGGATATAAATGGCACTGACCTCCTTCTTACTCGTGAAGGGCTTCTTCACTGAGCTTGACGAGGTATCTTTATGTATTTTGCCACTCCGGATCCCAACTTCTACTCTTTTTTTCCAGTTAATATCAACTCGGTGAAACCAGTTGAGAAGCTACTGATCAGGTGATTGAAGAATGGACCAGACAACATCCCAGGAAACATGTCAACCAACTCCCTATCAGACAAAGGGGGTTGGACTCTCCCTGCCAGATCTCTCCACTTCTGCGCATAGTCCTTAAAGCCTTCACCTGAACCCATGGACATACTCTGGAGTTGAGTACGAGTAGAGGCAAGGTCAGCATTGTATTGATATTACTTATAAAAAGCAGCAGCCAAATCCTCCCAGTTGCGAACATTGGTTCCCTCCAGTTGATAAAACCATTCAAGCTGAGTCCCAGACAGACTATCCTGAAAGAAATGAACCCACAAGTTCCTATTAGTGGTGTGAGGCTGAATATTCCTCACATAGGAACGAAGATGAAGCTTGGGACAAGACACCCCATCATACTTCGCAAAAACTGGAGCCTTAAAATTCTGTGGGATGACTACCCCATATACCAAACCCTGCTCTTCGAAATCCAGCCCTGGTATTCTCTGGATCTCCATTGCGCTCAGCCAATCCTCTAACTGTTTGTATATCCTCAGTGGGAGGATACTGTTCATCCTTATAGTCAGTGTCATTATCAGAAACTTAAGGGCTAGGGTCTTCCTCCATTGTCTCTCTCTCCCTTGATTCTCACCTTCTTTGGACGAGGAGGTCAGATCAACTGGTTGCTTTAACGGCCCCTTGAACCTTCTACCTATATTCAGAACACCAGAGGTCTTCTTCTTCTTCTTCTTATTCTTCTCCTTCAAGATAAGGGCCTTCAGATCTTCCTGCCCTTTTGCCAAAGCTACGAACATTTGTTGAAATTGGACATTTTGTGCCTGGAGATCTTTGATGCTTTATTCAGAAGACATTATTGCTGAAATAAACAGCGAAGAAGATGAGAAACCTGTAACGGTACCTGTTTATGCAATGTCATGGATGGTATGTGTATGAAATGATTTCAAGGATTCTTAAAGACTCAAATTTGTTTAACCAAAAGAAACACACGTTAATTGTATTAATAAGTTCAGATTGTTACAGAGAATGCCTTTTAGGCTTACAATTAAACAAAATAAAACTTAAGGCAAAAATAAAATTAGGTTTCCCAGGAGCGCATCTTCTTTGGTGTAATGTAGGCGTTTATGTTCCTCTCTTCATGAAGTAGCCTAGTGAGCTCCAGGACCTTCTTCTTGATGGCATAGAATTGAGCTTCAAACGTATCCCTCTCCTCTTTAAGTTGAACTGGGATTTCTGTAACTCCTCATGATCAGTTGGCATGTCAGGATGGAGAGCAAGATAAGAAGTGTCTCCTTTAGCAACTGGTTCCGTAATCGTTGGTAGGACAGCAGGGTAAGGCATCATAAGACTTTAGGAACGAGCTCGTACCCATCGGAGATAAGGCTCAAGTGGGATGGAATTATTGTGCCCCAGTGTCTTGCTATCAATTTTATGTACCATGCCCCAAGCACGCATGAACCTTTTGCGGTAACCCTGAGCATCATTCTCATAGTCGAAGGCGATTCCTTGGATAAGTGTATCATGAGGACCATACCTTCTCGCATAACCAAATTGTCGTACTGCCAAACAAGGGTTATAAGTGATTCCTCCCCTAATGCCTAAGAGAGGGACATTAGGGAATTCACCACAACGATCGATGATGGTAACATCTTCCGAGGATCGTGAACACCAATGAATGTCTGAATACGTAAGGGACATCATCCTATGAGACCATTTCATACCCTGCTCATTCTTCAAGATAGACCTGGGTAGGTGCAAAATAAACCACCTATCCAATAGAGGGGTGTAACACAGGAGGGTCCCCCTTCTCTTTAGAGTGCGAGCATGCAGAGAGTGTAGAATGTCCCCAAGTAATGTGGGCACCAGATTATGAGACAAAAAAACCTTAATCGTGTTCACATCTACGAGTTAGTATGCTTTAGAGAATAGTACCATCCCGTAGATGAGGAGTGCCAATACCTCTTCAAAAGCTTATAAATCCAGGGTATCCCAAAAATAGTGAGCTTTCTCGAATAGAAATTTAACCGGGATTCCTTTGACACTTCCCTTAGTTTCCCAATTTATCACTACATCAGACCCTTGTAAGGACAAAGCTCGAGCAATCTCTTCAGTCTTTGGATGTCTTTTCGTACCGTTGAAAGGTAATTGATCAAGAATAGGTACCCCGAATAACCAAGAAAATTCCT
The DNA here is from genome assembly GCA_948472305.1 of Vicia faba. Lineage (NCBI taxonomy): Eukaryota > Viridiplantae > Streptophyta > Magnoliopsida > Fabales > Fabaceae > Vicia > Vicia faba. The sequence goes on from OX451735.1 coordinate 1,014,441,319, forward strand.
CCATAGTAGGCACTAGCTGGTAATACGGGAAGGTGAAGCAGTGGTGCAAAGGATTAAAGAACTGAAATAGCACTTTTAACAATTCTTCATCAGGTTTTGAAGTGACCAAGTTGAGAAGCCGACCATGTTTTTCAGTGAAAGGAGAGCTTTCAGGAACCCTTAATGCTAAGTCCTTTAATTGAGGAGGTACTTTCACAAGGTTAATCTGGATAGTGTTCCTGTGGGCGGATGCCATGTCCTACAAAACAAGGCAAAGATGAGCCCTAGAAAATCCTTGAAATGGTTAGTATTATATACCATGTTTATGATGTCATGATTATGCTAAGAAATCATATATATATAGCAAGCAACAAACAAGTCACACCAAGTCCCTAGGTTTAAGGCCTCCATGAGTTTTAAGGTCATACCCTCTTAAAGCTAGATTGGTTCAACCTGTCCTATAAATAGTAACCGCGTTCTAAGGGATCTCAATATCACTGATCTTTCCCCCAAGCTTCGTTCAACAGGAGATTGACTCGCAACCAAACAAAACTCAGGAGTCAAACCTCAATAAGTGTAGCATCGAGTATCTGTTGACCTTGGGAATACACCAAAGCCGGCCATCTCGCTACGTCCCATTGGCCAAGTTGTGCAATTAAAGGTTCTAAGGTCAGTTGATGCTTTAGGACACCACACAGTGGCTCTGTACTCTCCTTGATTGACTCAAGGGTTACCGATACCAACCAAAATGTCACATCAACGTAGCTATTGCTTCAACCGTGTCAGTATACCCCGCACAGTTCCCTCACAGTTTATTTCTACTTACCTAAAAGGTGTTCCCCGATTCGGGTGTAGGATCTTCAATAATACCCAAACAAAACCCTTGAATATAAAATAGGAAAAGAAAATAAGAAAGAAATTTTTGCAAATGACCTAGATCCTAAGGTATACCCCCCTTATTTCAATCCCCAGTAGAGTCGCCAGTTCTGTGATACGGTGGCAGAACCGACTGTTAATACTGGTTTGCATTTTTTGTTCGGAAATGTCGCGGTAAGCGAGAGTCGCCATCGACTTTTATTTCATCCAATAAAGGAAAAGGAAAAAGAACAGAAAAAACCTTTTTCGAGAGTTTTCTGAGTACGGGGGGTAGATTATAGAAAGGGAAGGTGTTAGCACCCTTTCTATCCGTGGTTTTCCACGGGCTCTTAGGTACTTGCTCATTTCGAAATTGCTTGTATGTGTTTTGAAAAGTTTTTGTTTAACTTTGTGGTAACCCTTGTATCTGTCCTCAAGAGTGTGACGAAGTTCTTTTTGGAAATTGTTTTGAAAGTATTTGTGTAAAAGAATTTTTGTTGTTTTGAGAAAGTACTTCAGAGTTTCTACCTACTCGAAAAAGGTTGTTTGTTTTTGGTTCCTTTAGACAGCGATATCCTACTATTAAGGAGTAGGTAGCCCCATCATTGGAGTTTTAAGGGACATTCGAAGGGACAATTACGGTCACAAAAGCAATGGTTAAGAGACTTTAGTAATTACCCTAAAGTCCTAAAGATCTTTTCGAGGCAACATCTAAATAGGTCATTTTTTATCTTTTGGGACTAGAGGATGACCACTAAAATTCCCTATGCTTCAGGACCGTTTACCGAAGGAAACCGAAGTGGGGTAAACCCTAGGAGTAAGCATGTGCAAGTGTGCTTTATTTTAGTTAATTATCTTTGCACAATTAGGGTTATCTAACTTTTAATCGTTGATTTATCTTTCGCATAAAATCCTATTATCCATACATCTAGGCAGTTTTATAGTTGCAGAAATTAAAGAGTGCGAGAAATTAAAGTCCTAACTATTACAAGGCTTTTGGGAAGATACATAAATATTTACTGAAAATAAAGATGTGGAAATCAAAACCCTAATTAATCTATTACAAACCTCGAAACAGTGCAATAATTATAAATAAGCAAATGCGCGCGAGACGAATTAAATACGGGAATAAATTAGAAGCCTAAAAATCTAATTAATAAAAAAATATTTTTGTATATTTTTTATTGAGAAAGTAATTAAATTGCAAATTAAACCTAATTTCTAGTTAATTTTATTTAACAAAATAATCTATGTTAAAATAATTAATTTTCAAAAATTAATTTTAATTATAAAAACCTAAATCTATTTTTTTTGTGATTTTTTGATTTAATAAAAAAATGATTTTTGTTGTTTTTAGTAAAAAATGATTAAACAAATAAAACAAAAGAAAATAGAAAAAGAAATAAACTGGTCCTGTTTTGAAAGCAACTTTGGGGGGTGCATTACTGATTTTCCAGGCCCAAGATTCATAAGCCCAACCAATTGTTTGGATCCAGTGAGGGCCACACTTGAGGGTGCACCATGTGTCTGCTTGCTTGAGGTGTAAGATCTGGCAGGAGATTGATCCAATGGATGGATCTGAGGTGCATGATAGGTGCTTGGAACGTGAGGCGTATAGGATCCTGCATAGAATGTTAGGAAAATAATAAAATGCTTGGACCTGGGATCTAACCCAAGTCCTTCCACTCACACGCTTGCTTGCTTTACCGTCTGGGCTGGATGGTTTATTTGTTAACATAATCAAACAAATAAAATATAAAGGAAATAAAGTGGTCTTTCCAAAACGCGCGCGCGGAATTCAAAATTTCCAATGGTTACCAGCGACATCATCGCCTCCTTCCTCAGAACGTCGTCTTTGATGCCAACCCTTTACCTACAGACAAAACTGTCACTAAAAGCTATAGTGACAGTTTTTGTCCATAACTATACCCTGCAATATTCAAAAATGTAATACAAGCCAAATAAATCCTAACTAAGGGCATATATCAACTAGAGATTGTGCCCCAAGTTCATTGGTATCCTTTATCGGTCCTAATTTTGCCTCTATAGAGAATCCCCAATTTGAAGCTTTGGAAACCTAACAATGGCAGATGATGATACCTACGCTCAAACTCAAATTGGACTATTCAGACGCCTTCATGTGGTGATTATGAACACAAAAATACAATCAAATAGCATGTATAATGTACGAATGAGCAAAATCGAGATTGAAGAAAACGTGATCAAACCGTGAGTATCAAGATGTAATTCTGGATGCTTTGACGTGTGCAACCGATGCTGTTGGCTTCAGGTGACGTCCAGGAACGTGTTGCTGGCCTTGAAATTGCTTGAATCAGACTGTAAAGAAAAATCCGATCTGCACTTTTCTTTGGAAAATTTGAAACTTTGTTTCACTCTTTGGAACAAGTTGCGCCTCTTTGTATTCGTCCTTAGGGTTAAACGTGCCCTGCTATATGTATATGAATCAAATTAGGGTGTTGTTTTTGGGCAAGAATCAAAGATATGAATGTGCTTTCATTATGCTTCAAATATTTCCAAATGTGAATATTTCCTCCCTTTCCAAGCTTGCACGAATCTTCTGGTATTATACTACATATTTGGATTGTGATTCTCTTCAAAATCAAATCAAAACAAGTCTTCATTATTTTCATATCATTTATTTAATTTGATTTGATTTTTAAATGATTAAAATCAAAATAAATTAAATAAATAAAGCCAAAAATTCATGGAAAGGTATTTGGGTCGTGGACCATGCTAGGAGTGTGTTTCAAACATAAAAAGTTGGGCCCACTTGAAGAAAAATGCATTTTGGGCATGGTTGATTTTGTGCAAATTTCCAAAAAATGGCCAACTTTGACAATGCACATCTCTCTCAATTTTGACCCTAAGAGGGTGTTCTTTGACTTTTTATAAAGCTTAGGATGTCCTATAGGCAACCCTTTTGGTTTCACCTCAATTGGATCTTCCATGTTCATGTAATAAGCTTTGACCCAAAAAGGTGTTTTTGTTGACTTTTTGAAATGACCTATAATGTCTGAATTCATATCTTTCCATGAGTGCATTTTTTGAACTTGAGGGCTGAAGATGAGTTATAGGGAATTGGATTCTCTTCAAAATTAGCCTTGGATGAGAAATTTCTGATAAAGTATGAGAAAGTTATGTCTGGTCAAAGTTTGGTTGACTTTTGAGTTTTAATGAATTAAGAGCATTCCTTGAGTAATCATGATCAACCTTTGATCAAATGATGGATATCACTTAAAAATGTCGATGTTGACAAAAAATCTTGAAGTTTGACTGTATGTGGGTCACAGTTGACTTTTGACCTAGTACCGTTGATTTTCAAGCATTTGAGTAGTTGACTGAGCAAACTTCTTGTGCAAGGCATGAAACTTGACATGGATGATCTTAAGAAAATATTAGGGCAATGAAAATCATTTGGGACCCTTGGAACTCAAACATCTTGATAAAAATGGAAACCCTAGTTTGAGGCTCATTGTCTTAGGAGGAGGATTTGTCTGGTAAATCCTTAGGTATCCTTGAGCAAGTTGAGGACTTCAATGAGTATGTTTTGAGTAAAATGGGAGGGAAATTTTTGGGGTACAACAGCTGGTTACTACCGCATGTTTATTGAAGACTTTTATAATTTAGAACTTCCGTTAACCCAACTAAATTGTAAAGATAAAGCTTTTGTTTGGGATGTTAATTATGAGGAAAGTTTCAAGGAGCTGAAGAAGAACTTGACTATGACTCTAGTTATGATTTTTCCAAATCTTAATGAACCGTTTGTGGTGTATTATGATGCGTCTACGATGGGTTTAGGCGGTGTGCTCATGCAATATGGAAAAGTAGTGGCATATACTTCATGACAATTGAAGTTTAATGAGAGAAACTATCCTACTCATGATTTAGAGTTGGTTGTAGTGGTGTTTGTGTTAAAGATTTGGAGGCTTTATCTTTATGGTTCCAGATTCGAGGTATTCAGTGATCACAAAAGTTTAAAGTACTTATTTGATCAGAAGGAATTAAATATGAGGCAACAAAGGTGGTTAGAGTTTCTAAAGGATTATGATTTTGGCCTGAACTATCATCCCGTTAAAGCTAATGATGTGGTTGATGCTCTAAGTCGAAAGTCCTTGCATATGAGTGCCTTGATGGTTATAGAGTTATAACTTATCGAGCAGTTCATAGATTTGAGTTTAGTCTGTGAGCTAACACCGCAGAGCGTGATGTTGGTTATGTTGAAAATAAACAACAATTTTCTTGTTAATATAAAAGAGAGTCAAAAGATGGATGTGAAATTGGTGGATTTGATAGTTGCGAGTAATTAGAATGAAGAGAGTGATTTTAAAGTGGATGAGCATGATGTGTTGAGATTCTGAAGTAGGATATGTATACTTGATAATCCTGAGTTGAAGAAGATGATCTTAGAAGAGGGTCATATAAGCAACTTAAGTATTTACCTGGGAGCTACAAAGATATATCTGTAAGCTTAAAAGTTCGCCTAAGAGGGGGGGCGGTGAATTAGGTGTAATAAAATTTTTCTGGTTTTTATAGATGTGTTTCTTTATTTTTTGGTTATGATTTGTGATGAAAGAAGTAAAAGCGAAAAAGTAAAGAACACTGGAAATTTATTCTAGTTACCCTTATAATTCGTGAGTAAATCTAGTCCCCTTACCACATATAAGATATTTTATTATTTTAGATCTTATGGACAAGACCCTCCTGGTATTCCTTTCTAACAAAATCACCGAGAACAATCCTCTTGTGATTAACTAAGTTGAAATGAGAATAATTCTCGCTAATTCAACCCTCTTACTTCTAGCAATCATGAACAACAAGGTATACAAACCAAACTAGTAGAAAAAGAAAACAATAATTTCTTTTCCATTTTCTTGTTTCCAACAATCCTGGATAACAAGGTATACACTTTACATAATCTTAATTCCAATAATCCTAAAAAAATAAGATGTGATACAACAAAAGTTTTAGAATAAGTAAGCTTGTAGTATATAAATCATATGAAGGACTTCTTCTCTTTCAATATAAAACTTAATAACACAATACTCTCTTAAGTGCTCAAGATACTTTTATGAATATTATATGAAAATGTTACTAAAAAAGTATCACTATATGAAAAAAATTTAGAAAAATATGCAGAGAGATTTTGATAATTTTCAAAAAGGTAACAGTAAAATGAAATTTGAAAATCAATTTATAGAGTGAAAACAACTCTTCATAAATCATGGCAATGGTTGGTAAAAAATTTGCTAAAAATGAATGAATTTAAAATGAAAATTTCCCATGAAGTGGTTTAGTGAGAAGGTATTTATGATTCAACATTTTTCAAATTTGACTCAGGTACAATCGATTGCATCAAAATTACAATCGATTGCAATGAACAATAATACGTGAAAATATGGAAATTTTTATTCAATTAAATGGCTTGAATTTTGCAATTTCTGAATTGGCAGTGACTAAACCATTTTTGATACAATCACTTGCACATTCCATGTAATTGATTGCATGCTGAATAATTTTGAGAATATTTCTAAGTCAAAATTTCATTTACAAGACTTGAACCCAAGATCTTTTAGTTCCTTAACACGTGCCTTTGTTTATGCGGTAAAGCATCAAGCAAAAGATTGGAAGTATTCCGGGTTTTATCGTATCCCCAGGGATTAGTGCAAGGCAAAGAATATCATTCAACAGTTTCTATAGTTATGAGCTTGGGATAAAATGGTTTGTAAGGAAAGGGTAAAAACTATTGACAAGAAAATAAATACATTCAATGGAAGGAGAAACCTATGAGGCATGAATTTATACTACTCATCACAAACTTAAATATATTGATCAGTTGCACTCAACCTACTCTACTCATCAAAATCATCACGGACACCACGAGATGTACCCACAATGAAGGTTATTTCTAATGCCAAGTCGCGAGACCAACCATATTACTCTATCGTTAATGTCTTGCGCGCTACAATAACACTGAGGCATTAAGCTTTAGCACCCAAAGTGAGTATTAGCTCTAAATATATCTCTAGAATCTGGAAACTAATAGATTTCCATCCCTAATCAAGATTCGCGAGGTATATGTCTATAGAAACCCAAACCCAAACATAAATACAAGAAGATCAAGGAAGATATCAAGATTAATTTGTAAAGTAAGCTTTATACAACACTATAATCAACAAATATACTTATGTTCAAAGTAAGAGTACAAACAAATCCTAACAAAAGATAAATACATAGAGGAGAAGAGAAATAAACCAAACATCTTACGGGTTATCAGCGTCGGTTGATGAGAAATCCACCTCCGAATCATCCATATGCAAGACCCAATGTTGTTTTCTAGTCTCTCTCAACCAAAAAAGGGTTTGATGGTGTTAGGAATGAAAAACACCCAACCCATTACCTAAAAATGTGTTTTTCCCTATTTAATGAGTTTCAAAGTTGCAGGGTGTATTTAGCTCGGTCAGTGGGCGCTTAGCACGAAACCTGTTGTGTTGAAAAAATTCAACATTTCTTTTTGTCATAACTTGAGAATCGTGACTCTGATTTATGCACAGTTTGAATCGTTGGAAAGCTTATTCAATGCTTTATATAAAAATAACTAAATATCAACCAAATTGTTAATTTTCTCATCTTGGTTTTGAGCCTTATTCTTTGATGAATTACTAAAAATCACATTATTGAAGCTTAGCCTTTTTCCTTTATCACTTGATGCTCCAATTATGCATGAATACCTTCAAAATAGATGAAAAATAATCAAAATCAATGATAATTACATGATAATACAATATATACACTATAACATAAATTATAGTGAATATACACTAAAGTCGAGGTTTATTGACGAAAAGCAAATGAAATAAGCCGATGAGTACTAATTATTCACACCCAATTTCACAACAATTTAGCACTCATCAGCCTTTCAACCAATTGAGATAATTCACCATTCATTGAAAGTATGGATAAGATATATGTAATGGAAAAACAATATTTTCTAAGTCCACATTCTTCATGAACCATTAACCAAACTATAAACCATCACTCGTAAAAACATTTGAAAATTATTTTACCAAGGTTTATATGAATTTTATAAATGAATGATATAAGATGTTTGAGCACTAAGATGGTATATGTTAAGAATTTAATATACCTTGAAACTTGATCATAAATCTTGAACAAGTCATGCATATTTTTCCTTCTTCTTTGATATATGTACATGATGTTGAGAGATTTAAAGTTGTCTTTATCAAAACAATGTTAGAGAAGCTTGACTTCATAATCTCCCCCTTTTTTGATGATGACAACTATTGAAAGTTGAAATGCTTAAATCTCTTAGAACATTTGAGAATGCTCCCTCTAATTTTGATAACTATCCCTTGATCAAATTTCTCCCTTGATTCATAGAGAATTTGACATCTTTGTGTTAGAACAAGATTTAGATATGTGTTTAAATCTCTATGTTTTGATGATAATCATGCATATATTTTATGTAGAACAATTTTAGTTCTAATGGTTTAATTGAGTGTGTAGATATTATAATTTTGGATAGTCTTAATCATGATATCATCAAAATCACTTTATCACTCAGAAGAAGAACCATTGAGTTTGTTTCTAATGAAACATCAGTAGTTTTGTTTGATGTTGAATGTTAGACAAGAAAAGAATCTCAATATAATTCTAAGAAGAACTTGTGATTCTAGATCAGAAATCAAAGAGCCATGTGTGATACGGTGGGAGAACTGACTCGAGGGTTTTGCGTTTTGTCGCAAATGTTGCGGTTAGCAAGAGTCACCACCGACTTTTCTTTTATACAAAAGGAAAGGTGAAAAATCACAGGAAAGACCTTTGAGATTATTTCTTGAGTTCTGGGGGTAGATTATGAAAAGGGAAGGTATTAGCACCCTTTTCATCCATGGTTTTCCATGGGCTCTTAGTTACTTGCTAGATCACTTGCTTTTGTTGTTTGAAAATGTGTTAGGTGTGGTTTTGAAAGTATTTTGTAAAAGAGGCCATTCGTTTAGGAAATATTTGTAATGATTCTCGTTCGTAAGAACGTATACAAAGATGTTTGTCTTTTTTAAAATGTTTTCAATGTTTGTAAGATTTTTTTGAAATGTGTTTGTTTTGGAAAATAGCAAGGATAGTTGTTTGAAGATAGAGCAAGTAACTAGAAGCAATCTACCTACTCAAATGTCTTTCTTATGCATTTCTATTCCTTTGACGTTGTTGTCTTACCATTGATTTGGTAAGCAACCCTATCTTTGGATGTAAACGGGGCGGGCGTGGGTCATCGTATAACCATAGCAATATTGCAAAGTATCTTAGCATTTTGAGGGACCAAGATCATTTTATAAGGCAACTTTTGAATAGCGTCATTGAGGGACTATGATCTTATACTTGTTTTCTTTGCCAAGTCACTTCGCATGCGTAATATGGCCATTTTATAAGGCAACCAAGTGGAGAAACCCTAAGGATGCTTGTGTGCAAATGTGTTATTTTCATGCTTTGACTTTGTCTTGAATTTATGATTTTCTATTTGCTTTGTTTTGATCTTACCATACAAACCCTAATTACTAACATGGCATGTAAAGCGGTAAATTGCATAAATGTAAAAAATTACTAAGCTATTACAACAATTTATGGGAGGAGGGAACACAAATTTGAATGGGGATTTGCAAGAACATAAATCTAAATAAGCTATTACAACTAAATCGAATTTATACGAATATTGGAATAAACAAATATACAATATTTAAATATGCAATATTATGTACATGCAAGAAAAGATTTTTGTTTTGTTTTTTATGTGAAAAGGAATTTTAACCTAATCCTAAAAATATAAGGAAAAGAAATTAATTTTTTTTAAAAAAATGGGTTAACCCTAATTTCTAGTTTGAAAGAAAATAAGGTTCTTATGTATTATTTTTTTGTGTATTCTTTGTATTAAAAATAATAAATAATATTGTATGAATATATTTAGTTTTTATATGTTAAATTAAATATTTACAAGTATGGGATGAAAAGGAAATAAAATAAATTAAACTAAACCTATTTTATTTATGTTTACAAGTTTATTTAAGAAAAGTAATTAATATATAGTTTAATAAAAATATTTTTTAATGTGAAAATAAAATAAAATAAAATAAAAATGCAATATTATCATATTTATATTTTTTAGGATTTTTATGTATTAAAGAAAATATTTAATAAACAAAAATGAAAATAAAACAAATAAATAAAAAATATGAAAATAGTTGGGTCAGGGGGGTATCCTGAGCAATCAAATGGTGAATGTTAGAAAAAAAACACAAGGCCCAGCGTGGAGCCCATTCCTGCAAAACAAGCCAAAAAATGAAAAATGGAAAAGTGTGAAAAACAAAAGGTAGCACCAAGGTTCGAACCCAGGACATGGGTCTCACCAGCGCGCTACCTTGCCACTGGGGTGGCTATACATCCGTTGATTTATGTGAAACAAAAATAACATAACACAAACAATGTCCTTGCCATGCACTTCATCTTCTTCCCCAAGCTGGCCAGAATCTCTGTAACTTTCTCATCCCTCAATAAAAATGGAAACTGATAACATGAATGTTGTAGCATTTTGTCTCACGATTCTAACCATGTAAATTATGTAAGCTAACAATCAAAGATCAAAACGAATTTTAAAATCCAAAAATTTAAACGTAATTTTTCCAGGAACTTCAAGTTCAAAATTCTCTTAACTCATGGCAAAAAAATGTAAGATATATATATGTACAGCTTCGTAGCAATGAGGTCTACATTGTTTATTCACAAATCGTGGCCAATGGATGCCTGTATGAAGAGATAGAAGTTGAGATTTTTACCTCTTTCAGTTGAAATCGTGAATAGAGTTTGAGTGAGTTTTGTGAAGGCCTGATGATTGCTTGAGCTTGCTTCAACCTCCCTAAGAGTGTTCCAAGCCTTACCTTGCTTTGAAAATGTCTAAAACTCTCTATCCAAGTCAACTTGCAAGCTTTGAAAACAAAAATGGCAGATGGTAAGGAAGGAGTTACAGTGCGGGGATGATCGTCTGGATCACTTAGATATCAAGTAGGTAAAGTGTTTTGATGATTGAAACTTGAAACGCACGAGCCAAATGAAGGATTACTATGCTTATGAAAAAACTACAAGTTTTGACAGTTTTTTGGTGATATGGAGTGTTTTTGTGTTTCAGGCTTCTATCAATCGTGTTTCTAGTTGTAATTTCTTTGTGTATTAGTATGGAATAGGTTTCAAGTCAGCTCTCCAACAGATTTGTGTGTTCCATCCTTTTGGCACACGTTTTTGCTTTTGAAGCAAAGTAAAGAGACAAGTCTTCACATCCTTGTACTGCATTGCTTAGGGTTGGTATGAGTTCTATACAAGTTGCCTTAGGTCTGTAATACTTGTATGTGCAAAGGAGACAGGCTCAATGCTCAAGAATTTGAAAGTTGCAAAAGTGAACCTTTTCCAAAATGGCAATGGCCACTTTATGCCATTTATGGAATTACAACTTGGACAAAGGCTCTTGAGCTTGAATTAAAGCTTTGTCAACTGAGTAAGCATTAAATTATGAAGTGAGAAACAAGTTAGGGACCTGTAAATCATGAATTAGGAAGCATAGGTATTGATTTGAACTTTGTTCTTCATGAAATGGCTTGAATTCAAAGTGAGAAATTGCCAACTTCATCTCTTCGATTCTCCATACTCAAAAATTATCTTGAGGAGTTCTTGGACATTTTGGAAAGCTTGAAATGTTCTATATAAATCATATTTGAAATTCATTTCAATAATCCTCTTGGAACTAGGTGAAAAATTGCCATGAAGTTGGGTCCAAAACCTGCCTAAATTAGGGCAAAATTTTACTAAGTTATCTAGTTCATGAGCATGTATTCATAAAATTATATCTTGAGATCCAAGCATATTTAGGGAAAAATGTGTGAGGAAAAGTTGTAGATTTCATAGAGATATACAACTTTCATGTTGGGAACTTTCTTTGAATCATCTTGTATCATGGTGAAAAAATGGCTTAAAGTTGAGAAAAAATAAGAAATTTCCTATACTTAGAAAAATTTCTAAGTTAAGAAATTTTCAAATTTCAAAACAAGATCTTCAATCCTTGATTTCTTGATGAACAAGTTTCATATTTTGAGATGTTTTGATGAATTGGGACCCTTGGTACTTGATTTTGACCAAAAAGTCAAAGTTTGACTTTTCAGAATACAGTTGACTTTTGATCAGTTGACTGCAAATTTCATCTGTCAACCTAATGAAATTGCAATGTTTTGAATCATGTAATTAGGCCAAGATGATACAAATTAACCCTTTAAATCATGATTTAACTCAATTGGTCATTTGCTAAGTCAAAAATCAGAAATTGCCCTTCCTCAGTCAAAACTCTAATTTTGACCATTTTGCCCTTTTGATGATTTGATCAAATTTCTTGAGGAATTTTAATCCAAACTTGATCAAATGATACATATGAGTCTAAAATGTTGATGTTGATAAAAAAATATGAAGTTTGACTATAAATTGGCCATGGTTGACTTTTTCCCCAATACAACTGATTTTTAGGTCAACTGTCCAATTGACTGATAAAAAATGTGGTTCAAGGCTTGAAACTTGTCATGAGTAATATTAGGGGTCCATAATGATGTTTGAAAGTCATATGAAGCATTGATAGTCCCAAATTCCTTGTGCAAACTCAAACCCTAATTTTGGGTTATCAGTGCAAGATGAGATGTCTTGAGCTGACCAAACCCTAATCCAGTCTTGAGTCAAAGAGATCTTATGAGAATAATCTTGATAAATGAGAGGGCAAATTTTCGTTGTACAACAACTTCCCCTATTAAATATTCTTAAACCTGAAGAGTTAGATTGGCGAGCTTTGCCATTCGTGACTCGAAGGTGAAAGATGATTAGACACTAGAGTGCCCATAAATTTGCAATTGACGATGTGTAGTTGAGGGAATGGGCTTAAAGATTCCATTTGGAGAAGTGATAGAATCTTGTTGAGATGGGCTTAAAGATTCCATACAAGAATGTTTGTTGAGATGTAAGTTGTAATCCGAAAGAACGAGTATCAGAATGGCGTCCGTGTCTGGAGCATATCCGTACTGTATCTGAAGTTTGAATTTGAATGAGTATTAGAATGGCATCCGTGTCTAGAGCGTATCTGAACTATATCTGAATTTGAAATCTGAATAAGTATTAGAATGGCATCCGTATCTGGAGCATATCTGTACTGTATTTAGGGACTGAAACTGAATGAGTATCAGGATGGCATCCATGTCTGGAGCGTAACCGTATTGTATCTGAAAGTTGAATCTGAATGAGTAACATAATGGCATCCGTTTCTGGAGCATATCCGTACTATATCTGAAGTTGTAATCTGAATGAGTAATAGAATTTCATCCGTGTCTGGAGCGTATCCAAACCGTATCATGATTGCATATTGTTAATGGTAGTTGTCAATCTTATCCTGAAAAGGGTGAAATGTTAGCTGAAATACAAAGTTATGTTGCATGAAATGTATGATGCAATGTATTTGCTTTATCAATGTTTATGATATGTGGATGTAATGTATGTGCATGTAAGCTGATTTGTTGTATTGCTGTTTGATTGAGGAAAATAAATCCTTGAATTCTGCTGAGGATATGTGAATTTTCATGTCTTGAAGTTGAAGTACTGGCGAACTCTTGTTGAGGGAAGTAAATTCCGTTGTGAGGGCAATGCCATATACTGCTTGAGGAATCCTGAGAAATTTGACAATTTCTACTGGGGATTAATAATTTGAAGTTCGTTCTGCTGGGGATTTGAATGACGTACTATGGGGATTTCTTATGGAATAGCTTAGAGACGTTTTCATGTCCTTTCAACCTATCAGTAATTGTCTTACTCATTTTGTTTATTTGTAAACAGTAATTATGTTCCAATGCATATGTTCCAATGCATATGTTCATCAATGAATCATTGGATGTTTTTGCAAACAAAACATAATCGTAAAGAAAAGACAGATAGTTTTTTTTTTTGCACTTTCAAAGAGATATCTTTGTATTGACTTTGAATAAGTATTTTATACAAAGGAGCCAATCATTCTAGTAAGAGAATGGTGCCAAAAAAACAAGAAAAATTTATACAAAGAAAGATAGTTATGTGTAATAATCCCATGGGGTTCGCATTCTGCTATAGCCTTTATATCTCTGAATATCTCGTCTATTTGTTGCTTTGTCTGAAGATGATTGAATTGATCAGAAACTCCTAATTTTGTCAGTGGAAGTCAAGTGTTGTCCATTAAGTGATCCGACGGGACATAGTCATACGCTTTAATTCCCTAACTTTTGCCTGGACCTCCCTTTCGGGTTTTCAGTCCATTGGGAAACCCTTTTTTGCCCAAGTCGCCCTTTCGGGTTTTCAACTTGCCGGGTGTACATATTTTTTATTTTATCCCTAATTTTTGCCCGAACCTTTTGGTTCGCAGGGATGCCCTTGTTTTGCTTAGGTGTGTCAACCTAGCGGGTCTCTTATGCGTAGTGTTGTACCCCAAAATTTGCCCTCGCATTTTTCCACAAGAAATCACAACTTCAGGCTTTTCCTGATTTTTTCAAGATTTGGCTCAAGAATCGGTCAAACAGACTTTTCTCGTCAGTCAGACAAAATTAGGGTTTTCATTGATTTTCATGGCTCTGGAACAATTCAAGCAGTTTGTTTAGGGTTTGGTTGATTTTGGCTCAACTTTGATCAAGCGAACGCTTCTTTGGCATTTGATCAGGAATTAGGGTTTTTGTGCGCGCATTCTCAGAAAGATTTAAATTCTACAGTGCTTTTCAAGTTATGCTGGAATGTGGATTGAAACATTTGGTTTGAGTTCGCATTGTGTGATTAAATCAGTGAAAAGATGCATTTGGATTGGATTTGCAATGTTTGGTTAAAATCAGTAAAAGGAAAATACGTCTGGACAATTGTTGTGTTTGACTGTGCTTTGCTTTGGATTTATGAAGCGCCGGGTTTATTGGTTGATTGGTGTTAAAATCACATTGTTTATTTAATTGTTTATTATTCTAAGATTAAATGATTGGAATTTATTTCAATCATTATAATTTAAAGAATTATAAATAATAAAATGAACAATTGAAAAAAGGATAAAAAGAATTAACTGAATTAAAAGAATTTTTATTTCATCTTTAAATATTTGTTACAATTATTATTTAGATACAAGTATTCATTTACGAGGTATTTACAATAATAATAGTTACAATGATTAAATTTAAAATAAAACTATCCTATTTTTTTTCTAAGTATTCCTAAGTCTCCAATTCTTCATTTTTCATTTGGTGATACCCCTCTCCATTTATTTTTATCTGCAAAGAAAAGGAAAAGAAGTTAGAAGCAGATAAATAAATAAAAGACAGACAGTTTAATTTAGACTCATCATTAAAAGCAAATGGCCGGGATCAGTTAGCCCTCTCTGCAAACCACGGGATTTCTCCCGGTTCACAAAGAAGGGTGAAAATGTTTGCAAATTAAATGAATGCACAAAGTTAAAATTGCACATTTCAAATTGTCAAAACTGCATAGTTCAAAAGCAAGACAGCATATGCAAATAACCAAAGTCCAAGTTACAAACTGAATTGCCAAACAAAGTCCAAGTTACAAACTGAATTGCCAAACAAAGTCCAAATTCAAACTTTCTGCCAAAAAGCTGTCAAAAGGGATATGGCAAGATATCAAACAAGTACAAAAGGCCATCAATGTTGTCAAGAAGCAGAAAGTATGGAAAAGAAGACATAAAGCAAAGAAGAAACATGTTTTACAAGCAAACAAAACTCAGTTTCATCATTTCCCAGCTATTTACTTTTTCAGAGAAGTACAAACATAAACAATTTTTTAATGTTTTTGTACTGGAGAGAGAAGAAAAGGAGAAGAAGAAATAAGGATTACAGGGCTTTAGGCTTGAAAAAAGGAAATATATAAAAGAAACTGCCAACACAGTAGAAAAAAGGAGGAGATATCAAACAGAGAGAAGAAGCAAAACTGTAAAGCTTTTCAAACCTCATATGCCCATAAGCCTAAAACACCATCAAGTTACTGCAAACAAACAAGTTCAAAATCCCAAACCAGCTTGAACCATCAAAAACCTGTCAACCCTGAAGCCTTAAACCAGCCCCCTAAACTCTAAGCCTGTAACATAAACACACAAGAAAGCAAGTGTAACAGAAGAAGCAAGCCCAAGCTTTGAACCTCCATAAACCTTGATACAAACTGTTAAGCCTAAACTGAAAAACCAAAAACCAGTATACTATGTCAAACCTGCTGAAAGCCACAGCCTCCAGCTCAAACCCATATCCAAACAGCATAACCTGTAACCTATGTCAAACATCCAGTACCATAACCTGTTAAGGCCATAAAGAAACAAGCTCAAACCAAGTCCAGGCCTGCATCAACACATAAGCCTAAAACCTGTGAAAACATTTCAAAAGCCACAACCTGTAAACCCTTCAAACCAAATAAACACCAAGCTTGAAAAGCCTCATCAAGCCTTAAACCAGTCAAGCTCAAAAGCAACAACCTGTAAACCCTTCAAACCAGATAAACCCCAAGCCTGAAGCAAGCCCTGACAAGCCCTACCTGCATCAAGCCCAGATCCATCCAAACCTTTGTCTAAATAAGTCAAAAACCCCAAGCCCTCAGAATTTATTCATCATTGGGCTATCAGACACAGCATTCAAGCATTTATCTCAAGCATTCAAAAGCAACAGGTACAAGCCCTCAGAACTGTAAGTTCATCATTGGGGAACAAGCCACAATCATACAGCATTAAGCATGTAAGCAAGGCAAATTCAGAAACGAAAAGAAGCAATCACATATATCAAGCAAGCAGAGGCAACAAGGAGATAAAGAAGCATACTAAGCAAAGAGGGACAGAAGAATAAGAGGAAAGAAGGATATAAGAGGCTTTCAGATATATCATCATCATAAAACCTAGCAAAGGAAAATACAAAGGTACCAGGAAGGGCTAGCTTTGTCATCACCGTTTCCCCACTGTCAAAGCCATCTTACGCGCCTCCGACCCTTCCTCCTCCATCTCCGACCAAGGTATATCTCCTTTCCTTCTCATACGCCTCGAATAAGCAAACAAATACCACCATAGAAAATCAGTACATGAAAAATACAAACAGAAACTTGAAACCCAAATGCGATAGAAACGGAATCACTACCTTTTAACGTTTGTCTGGACGCTCCACGGAGGGAAGAGAAAAGGGTGATGGCGCATGACAACCAAGCACAGGGAGACGTTCAGTGGCCATGGCGAGAAAGACGAAGTGAAACAAAGAACGGCGCCGCTTCTGTATACATCAAGCCCTAAGCTTTTTCCCCAAATGAAACAAATAATCAAACCCTAAAAAAACTTATCTCAAGCAGATGGGCCATAACCCTTTCTGAAGCGCCCAAGCCTTTTCTGTTTTCCATCATACACCCCCTTGTTAATACGCATACTCCCTTTAATTAGTTCCGAATTCTTTTTGGGCCATAACCCTCCTCCAAGCCCATTTAACTCTTTCTTCATTTTCTATTTTATATAAACTAAAAAAAGGGCTTTTGGTTATTTTCCTTTTTAACTTAATTCTTTTTATTAATCTTGCTAAATTTTGTTTATCACATTTAAAATAAATACTAAACTTTTTTTTTATCTAGGTTTAAACTTTTTGCTCTATTAAAACTTTTTCTTGTACATAAAACAATAATATATAATATAATTGAACTTAAAATATTTCTTTTTTTTTTTAAATATCTTATTTGTACATAAATCATAATTACATAATTTTTCCCTTTAGATAAATACTTTTCCCTTTTTCTTTCAAGATATTATTTTTGTATATATTAAACACAAAATATAAAGATACCAATTTATATCAAATTGTAAATAATAATTTTCAAACTTAGAACATTTTCTTTTCATTTAAATTAAAATATTCTTTTTTTGTACATTTTAAAGAAAATACAAGACTACAAAAGACTAAATAAATAAACATTTAATTCTTTTCATTTAAGTTAAACAATGCTTAAAAACACATTTAAATTCACATCTTAACCTGTAAATAAATTACATACACATATACATGAACGATTACACTTACACAATACACTTTACCTCTTATACATGTACAATTGCTATTCTTATACATTGATATACGTTACATTGTTTACACTTTTATCGTATTCGATTTGGTTGTAAATTATTGGATACTACGTTCTTAAAGTCTCATCCCCATTTGTGAATTTGTACCCCCACTCCCGGATACTATTTGTAATAGCGTAGACTT
Organism: Vicia faba; assembly: GCA_948472305.1. NCBI lineage: Eukaryota > Viridiplantae > Streptophyta > Magnoliopsida > Fabales > Fabaceae > Vicia > Vicia faba. The sequence continues at coordinate 1,014,459,492 of OX451735.1, forward strand.
TAAATTCTTGCAATTTATCGCTTTCCAATTATACCATGGTTAGACCTAGGGTTTGCATGTACATAAAACCGAACGCTAGATAACCTAATACAAGACAAACACACGAAATCAATACACAATCACACTTGCACCCTCTAGGGTAATCCCACATGTTGCCTTCCAAAATGGGCCATGCTTGCACGTCAAGTTTCTTTGGCAAAACAAATTCAAATGATCATAAGTCCCTCGATGACGCTTTCGAAAGTTGCCTAAATGGAATGATCATAGTCCCTTCAAAGCAAATTGCCAAAGACACTTGACACCATTGCATTCATGGTCCATACGATGACCCGCGCCCGTCCCGTTAAACATCCTAAACGCAAGATTGTCCATCAAATTCAATGGTGGAACAAAATTGTTAAAAGGGGTTGAAAACAGAGAAAACCTTTGAGTACAATAGGGGTAGACAAAACTCTTAGTTACTTGAGATCAACTTGCAAAAACGCTTGCCTTCTTTTCAAAAACCACACTTCATGCACACTTTCAAAACAAACTCTTTCAAAAACATTTGAAACATCTTTTCGAAAAGATACACACTTTTGTAAAACACTCAAACACGAGTCAAATACATTGGTTGCCTAAGACAAGGCATCTCTTCAAAAACATTTTTCAAAACACACACACACATCACAATTTCAAAGCAATCGAAAATCAAGGCAAGTGATCTAAAAACCAAGTAACTAAGAGCCCATGGATAACCATGGATGAAAAGGGTGCTAATACCTTCCCTTTTCATAATCTACCCCCCGAACCCACGAAATATCTCAAAAGGTTTTTGCTGTGCTTTTTTAAACCTTTCCTTTAGGATACAATAAAAAGTCGGTGGCGACTCTTGCTCAACCGAACAAGTGCGAATACAAACGCAAAACACTAGTCAGTTCTCCCACCGTATCACACTTAGTATCTTTTGACTATATCCGCGTTCGCATGGTGTGGCAGGTCGTCGCCATCCATGGTGGTCAAAATCATTGCCCCACCGGAGAATATATTTTTGATTACAAATGGTCCTTCATAGGTAGGAGTCCATTTTCCCCTGGGATCACTTTGTGGCAAGATGATACGTTTGATCACCAGATTCCCAACTTGATATACTTGGCGTCTGAATTTCTTGTTGAAAGCCTTGATCATCCGTTTTTGATACATTTGACCATGGCAAACAACAGTAAGTCTCTTTTCATCAATTAAGTTCATTTGATCAAGTCGAGTCTGGTTCTAATCGTTTTCATTCAATCCTGCATCCTTCATAATTCTCAGAGAGGGGATCTGAACCTCAATAGGTAAAATAGCCTCCATGCTGTAAACCAAAGAATAGGGTGTTTCCCCGGTTGATGTGCGAGCCGTGGTACGGTACCCGTGGACAGCAAATGGTAGCATCTTATGCCAGTCTTTGTATGTGACTGTCATCTTTTGTATGATCTTTTTAATGTTTTTATTTGCAGCCTCGACAACACCATTCATCTTTGGCCGTTAGGGGGAAGAATTGTGGTGCTGAATCTTGAATTGCTCACACAAAGCGGTGATCATAGTGTTGTTAAGATTTGTACCATTGTCAGTGATGATCCTTTCCGGGATACCGTACCGGTAAATGAGATTTTGCTTGATGAAGCTGGCAACAACATTCTTAGTAACGAAAGCGAAGGAAGCTGCTTTGACCCACTTTGTAAAATAGTCAATGGCCACTAGGATGAAGCGGTGACCATTGGAGGCCGTAGGCTTGATCTCCCCAATCATATCAATTCCCCACATAGCAAAGGGCCAAGGAGCTATCAAGACATTCAGAGGAACCGGAGGTGCGTGCACCTTGTCAGCATAAATTTGACACTTATGACAGGTTCGAGAGTGTTGATAGCAATCTGCTTCCATGGTAGACCAATAATAGCCTGCCTGTAGGATTTTCTTCGCCATCATATGCCCACTGGAGTGAGTGCCAAAAGTACCTTCATGTAATTCAGCCATGATCTTTTCCGCCTCAATCTTATCCACACATCGGAGCAGAATGGAGTCATGATTGGGATTGTACAGGATGCCATTACTCAAGAAGAACTTAACAGAGAATCTCCTTAAGAACTTCTTATCATTGATTGAAGCTCCTTCTGGATATTCTTGAGCCTCGAGATACATCTTGACTTCATGAAACCAAGGCTGGTCCACTATTTCTTCAGTATTAATCTCATGACAGTGTGCTGGTTCATCCATTTGTTCGATGGTGATCTGGGGAGCCTCTTTATCCCAATTAAGTTTAAACATAGATGACATTGTGGCTAGAGCGTCTGCTAGTTTATTTTCTTCTCGCGGGAAATGATTGAAGGTAATCTTCTCAAAATGTGGTAGCAATGTAAAAACATGTTCTTTGTAAGGGATAAGATTTGGGTGTTTAGTGTCCCATTACCCTTTGATTTGACTGATGACCAAAGCTAAATCTCCAAACACATCTAAAGATTTGATTCCCAACTTTATGGAAGCTCTGAGACCAAAGATGCACGCTTCGTATTCCGTCATGTTGTTCGTACAGTTGAAGCAAAGTTTGGCAGTAAAGGGAGTATGACACCCTTCCGGAGATATGAGTACAGCGCTGATACCATTATCAAGTGCACTGGATTCCCCATCAAAGAAAAGAGTCCATCGGGATCCTTGTTCAGGTCCGTCATATGACCTGATTTCTTCACAGTTGTCTAATGTCATGATGTCCTCATCCGGGAATTCAAACTTCATGGACTGATAATCTTCTACAGCTTGATGAGCAAGGTGATCAGCCAAGACACTGCCCTTTATAGCCTTTTTGGTAGTATACTGTATATCATATTCTGTTAGGATCATCTGCCATCTAGCTATTCTCCCAAACAGAGCATGGTACTCAAAGATATATTTTATCGGATCCATCTTAGATATCAACAAGGTAGTATGAGTCAGCATATACTGTCTTATCCGGCGAGCAGTCCATGCCAGAGCGCAACAAGTTTTCACGAGCAGTGAATATCTGGTTTCACAGTCGGTAAATTTTTTGCTCAGGTATTAAATAGCGTGCTCTTTTCGGCCAGACTCGTCATGCTGCCCCAATACACACCCCATTGAGTTCTCTAAAACGGTCAGATACATGATCAGTGGTCTTCCCTCGACTGGTGGCATCAAAACAGGAGGCTCTTGTAAGTACTCTTTAATTTTGTCGAAAGCAGTCCGACATTCATCATTCCATTTGACTACTTGATCTTTCTTCAATAGTTTGAAGATTGGCTCACAAGTAGCTGTTAGGTGAGAAATGAATCTGGCAATATAGTTCAGGCGTCCTAAGAATCCTCTGACTTCCTTCTCAGTACGAGGAGCAGGCATTTCCTGTATCGCTTTAACCTTGGTAGGATCGACCTCAATACCTTTGTTGCTGACGACAAAGCCTAGGAGTTTACCGGACCGTACTCCGAATGTGCACTTGTTTGGATTCAATCTTAGCTTATACTTCTTCAACCTCTCAAACAACTTTTGCAAGTGATCAAGGTGTTCTTCTTCAGTTTGTGATCGGGCTATCATGTCATCTACGTAGACCTCTATTTCATGATGTATCATATCATGAAACAAAGCTACCATGGCACGCTGATAGGTGGCCCCAACATTCGTCAGTCCGAATGGCATCACTTTGTAGCAGAATGTGCCCCACTGTGACAAATGTAGTTTTCTCCATGTCCTCAGGTGCCATTTTGATTTGGTTATAACCTGAGAATCCATCCATGAAGGAAAACACTTTGTGCTGGGTCGTATTGTCAACTAGGATATCGATGTGGGGCAGTGGAAAATCATCTTTAGGGCTGACCCTATTCAAATCTCTATAATCCATGCACATTCGTACTTTGCCGTCCTTTTTAGGCACATGAACAATGTTGGCAACCCATTGAGGATAGGAAGTGACAGCAAATAATCCAGCATTGAATTGTTTCATGACTTCCTCTTTGATCTTCTCTGACATGTCAGGTCTCATGCGGCGGACTTTTTGTTTTACTGGTGGACAGTCTTCTCTTGTTGGAAGACGGTGTACCATAATGTCTACATCAAGTCCTGGCATGTCTTCATATGACCAGGAAAAGATCTCAACATAATCATGCAACAGCTGAATCAGATGCTCCTTGATACTAGGCTCCAGATTGGCACCCACCTTGACCTCTTTTATATCCTCCTCGATACCCAAGTTGATTGTATCCACCGGTTCCTCATGAGGCTGAATAGCTCTTTCCTCTTGTTGTAGTAGTCTGGCCAATTCCCCTGGTACTTCACAATCTTCCTCACCTTCGTCTTTGGCTTGGTAGATTAGATCCTCAGAGTCACAAAAGGCCATAGCAGTATCGTTACCCATGGAATCCTGAATGTAGGGGTACCTGTATTTGTGAGTGTGGGTGTGTGTAAGGGTATAGCCATCTTTAAACAATAAAAATGTAAAAGAAATACAATGAGCACAAAAGTTTGTATGTGAAAAACGTCCATGATTCATTGAATGTCATATGAAGATGAAATAAAAACCCTTACAAATGGACCATTGTGCCTCGGACAAGACACAAGGTTTTAAATGTGCGAATTGTTTGTGAATATTACAAGTCCAACATAAATGTAAAAGATAAATTACTGAGGGATGAAAGTTATTGGGACAAAGTCTCTGGCTTCCCAATTGCGAAGTCCTCCGTTGACAGTAGGAAATATACAATCCTCCAAGCTGCAATCTTCTTCACCATCCTCCACTGAATTGACCTCTCGGTTGCTAATCCTCAAAGGTGGCCCTCCAGCACGGGCACGACGCACATCCTTCTGAGCACTTAAAGTGAACCCTAAGCCAAACTTGTCCAATTTATACGGAATATCCGGAAGTTGCCCCCAGATGGTGCACCCACCCTCCTCTACTACTGCCTTGGCATCCTTTAGAGATGACATCTGGAGCGAAGGTCTTGTAATCTTAGGGATATGGGACACCGTCTTGGTTACTGCTACCTCTTGAGAGACTTCTTCGAAATGTTGAAAAGGAGTTTAATTGAACTCGCCGTCCAATTCCACATACCGGAAGGAATTGAAGTGGCTAATCATATACTCTTCCTCTCTGTGGACTGTGATAATCTTTCCATGGACCGGATATTTCAGCATCTGGTGTAGTGTAGAGGTGACAGCACCGGCATTATGGATCCACGACCGTCCTAGCAGACAGGAGTAAGAGGGGCAGATGTCCATTACATAGAAGGTTGAGTTGAAAGTTTGAGTCCCAGCCTTTATGGGGATATCCACCTCCCCGTGAACCATCGTCTTTGAGCCATCAAACACTCTTACGACTATGTTACTGGGTTTCAACATTAGTCCTTCGCAGTCTAATCTGTCGAGAGCTTTCTTTGGTAAAACATTCAAAGATGAGCCAGTGTCCACCAAGACATGGGCCAAAGTTGTTCCTCTACATTCCACAGATACATGCAATGCCTCGTTGTGCTTTCTTCCCCTTTGTTTCAAATCAGCATCAGAGAAACCTAGGACGTTATCCGCCGTCAAACTGGCCACACAATCTTGAAATTGGTCAGCAGACGTCTCTTGAGGCACATGGGCTGTCTTTAGGAATTTCACCAGGGATTTCGCATGTGCTTCGGAACACAACAACAATGCTGACATGGAGATTTTGGAGGGAGTTTGCCCCAACTGTTCAACTACGTCGTAGTCGCTCTTATTTATTATTCTCAGGATCTCCTCCATTTCCTTTTTGGAGGTTTCGGAAATAGTTAGTGGTTGAGCCTTCGTCCGGACAGGCTCTTCTTAAATACTTTTTCCTCGAGTTTCGGCAGTAGGATTGTTGGTAGGAATGACAACAGGGGTTGCGTCGTATTTGTCAATAGGAGCACTTGCAAATATGATTATTGGTACAGAGGTAATCTTTGGAGCAACCACGGGTCCAAAAACTGCCTTTGAAGGGGCAATTTCTGGAAAGAAGATTCTACCACTACGGGTAATCTTACTGGTTCCGGAAATATTTCTAATGTCGGAGTCTTCTTCTTCGATGCTCATCTCTTCGGCGGCCATCCCATCTTGTTTGATACCATGGTTGTAGATGTCTCCACCGTAATTCCACGACACTGTTTTGTCTGATTCATACGGGACCGGCCCGGGCATTGTGATTATAAGAGGAGTAGTTTTTGGAACCAATGTAATCCTAACGGGTCTTTTGGGGACCCTGGAAGGATTGGCGGAGATGGTTATGATTGGAACGTCTTCAATAGGAACAAGTGAAACAGGAGCACTTTCAAACAAAATCTCTTGGTTGTCTATCAAGCGTTGAATGCATGCCTTCAACAAAGGGCAAATAGTTGGTGAGGATAAGCAAATATGGAAGTCTTCATTACAACCCGAGAATACACCGGCTTTCAACAAGTTTATCTTAATGATTGGGAGTGGAGTCAAGAGTTCATCAACTGTGGCGACAAACAAATCTTCCTCTATTGCATTGGTGTTGTGACCATGTCTAGACATAGGAGCAGAAATGACGTTTGGCTTCTCGGGTGCATCAAACTTAATCTCTTTTGCATCTATAAGGTCTTGAATTTAGTTTTTCAGGGCCCAACAATTATTAGTGTCATGACCCGGACTTTCGGAATGATATGCGCATCTGGCATTTGGGTGATAATGAGGGGACGCAATGTTGGGGTTCTTTCGAGCTTTCTTTAGAGTTGTCAAATTTTATTTCAGAAGATGTGGTAAAACCTAGGCTAGAGTCATATTAACTCTGGTGAATTGTCGGACTGGCCTTTCCACCCTCGGTTGGTTACTTCTTGGTAGATCAGATGTAGGATTTGGGATCATAGCGGCCCCTACCATTGGTCGGCATTCAGCTTTCCCTTGGTTCCTTTGTGGATAAACAGCAGATACCTCCTTCTTCCCAATGAAAGGCTTTCTCACAGCTATAGAGGCAGATGAATCCTTCTGAATCTTTCTACTTTTTATGCCAGCTTCCACCCTCTCTCCAGTTAGTATTGACTCAGTAAATCCGACAGATGAGCTTCCAATCAGATAGTTGAAGAAAGGGCCAGATAGAGTGCCTAAGAACATATCCACCAATTCTATTTTAGACAAAAGGGGGTTGCAATCTCCCAGCTAGATCTCTCCATTTCTACGGGTAATCCTTGAAACCCTCATTGGAAGCCATGGCCATACTCTGAAGTTAAGTACGGTTAGGCGCCAAATCAGTGTTATACTGGTATTGCTTATAGAAAGTTGCAGTCAGATCTTCCCAGTTATGGACGTCGGCCCTTTCCAATTGGTAAAACCAATCGAGTTGTGTTCCAGATAGGCTATCTTTGAAAAAATGTACCCACAGGTCTTTATCGGTGGAGTGCGGCTGGATATTTCTCACATATGATCAGAGGTGCATCTTAGGACATGACACCCCATCATATTTTGCAAACAACGAAACTTTGAACTTTAGTGGGATCACAATTCCCGACACTAGTCCCAATTCTTCAAAGTCTAGACCCGACACCTTCTGTATTTCCATAGCACTCAGACGCTCTTCAAGATGTCTGTACTTATCATCTGCTGGAGGATATTGTTCCTCAGAGTAGTCTTCCTCTTCTTCATCCCCTTTGGATTCTGACGGAACCGCTGTTTCTTTTCCTTTCCCTTCTCCTTCCCCGGAAGTGGTTGAAAAATTCAAGGTTCTTCTGGTCTGTCCCTGAAACCTTCTCCCCATGTTCAAAACCCCACTGGCTTTCTTTGTTTTCTTCTTTCTTTCTTCATATAACAGATTCTTCAACTCATCTTACCCCTTGGCTAGGGTCATGAGTAACTGTTGAAACTGTGTGTTTTGAGCTTGAAGATCTTTGACTGTCTTTTCGAGATCCATCTTACTGAAATAAACATTAGAGAGATGAGGAAACTCGTTGCAAAAGACCTGTTTATGTCATGATGAATGATATGTACACATGCAATGTTTTCAAGGATTTTAAAGATTCAAGTTCATTTTAGACAAAAAAAAAAACACACGTTATATTAATAAAATAGAGTTTGAGTACATCAATGCCCCTTGGGAAAAATAATATAGAACTCTAAGATAAAAAATTAGTGTGCATCCACTTTGGTGCTATGTAGGAATTTAGAGTATGCTCCTCATGAAGTAGCCTAGTGAGTTCCAAAACCTTTTTCTCGCTTGCGTAGAATTGAGCTTCAAAAGTATCTCGCTCTCCTTTGAGCTATATCCAATACCTTTGTAGGTCTTCAAGAGACGTGTGCATATCAGGATGTAGGATAGTGTATGGAACTTCTCCTTCCTTAACAAGCTCAATGATCACCGGAAGGATGGAAGGATAAGGCATCATAAGACTTTGAGCGCGGGTTCGTACCCACTTGAGGTAAGGCTCAAGAGGGATGGAATTCTTGTGTCCCAAAGTCTTGCTATCCACCTTGTTTAGCATCCTCCAAGCTCGGATGAATCTCTGGCAAAGACCTCGATCGTCGTTGTCGTAGTCGAATACCAAGCCTTGAACCAATATCTCGTGCGGGCCATCCCTTCGGGCATAACCAAACTGTCTTAGAGCTAAGCACGGGTTGTAGGTGATGCCTCCCCTAATGGCAAGTAGAGGGACATTATGGAATTCCCCACAACGGTCAACTATGATAACATTCTTTTTAGATCGAGAACACCAATGAATATCTGAATGTTTGAGCGTCATTAACCTTTGTGACCACCTTAATCCTTGCTCATTATTTAAGACTGATTGGGGAAGATGAGAAATAAACCATCTTGCCAGGAGAGGAGTGCAACACATAAGGACACCTCTTTTCCTCATTGTGCGAGTGTGAAAAGAGTGTAGGATATCCCCTAGCAATGTAGGCACCGGATTGCGCGACATGAAGATTTTGACGGCACTCACATCTATGAGTTGGTCAGGATTGGAGAACAAGACCATCCCATAGATAAGGGGAGCCACAATTTCCTCAAAAGCTTGCAAATCTAAGGAATTCCAATAGCTTTAGGCTTTCTCAAACAAGAACTTTGCTAAGAAGCCTTTGACACCACTTCTAGTTTCCCAATGGGTTGTGACATCAGATGAGTGCAAGTGCAGATCTTGAGCAACCTCTTCTGGCTTTGGGTCTCTTTCCGTACCGTTGAAAGGTAGTTGATTGAGAATAGGAATCCTCAAGAGTTGAGAGAATTCTTCCAAACTGCGCACAAGTTGATAGTTGGGAAATATGAAGCAATGGTGCAAAGGATCAAAGAATTGGAAGAGCACCTTCATCATATCCTCCTCTGTGTTGGAGGTGACCAAGTTGAGTAGACGACCATGCCTCTCGGTGAATGGAGAGTTCTCAGGGATCCTTGAAGCTAGCTCCTTTAGTTGCGAAGGAATTCTTACAAGGTTGACTTGGATAGTTTTCCTGCAAAGTGAATCCATATCCTACAAAACAAGAACACAGATGAATCTCCAAAATCCTTGAAACTGTTAGTAGATGTATATGATGCTCATGATGTCCATGATGTTATGTACAAGTATGCATATACAAGAAAAGCAAACAAGTTCTTAGTTTATGCTTGCATGGGGTTTTATAGGTAAGTACCCTCTTGAAGTTTAGTTGGCTCAAACCTATCCTAGTAATAGTAACCGGGTTCTAAGGAGCTCAATATCACCATATTGTTTCCTTGGTCATTTTTTCAGCTCAAGCCTCTTTAATGGCGACCAAAATATCCTAAGAAACCAATCCTCAATGAGTGTAGTATCGAGTATCTACCAACTTTGGACTGCACCAAAGCCGGTCATCTCACTACATCCTAAAATCCAAGTGGGTCAAATAAAGGGTTCTAGAAGTTCATTAGTGCTTCATGACATCACTCAATGGCCCCGTATTCTCTTTGATTGACTCAAAGGCTACCGGTACCCACAAATATGTCACACTAACATAACTATTGCTTAGACCATGTCAGTATACCCCACACAGTTTCCATAACGTATTGCTATTTACCTATAATGTTTCCCCAAATCTGGGTAGAGGATTTCAAACCCAAACAAAGAACCATAATATAAAGCATACAAGTCAAACAATGTAAGCAAGTAAATGTGATCTAGCCCTAAGGTAACCCTACTTTTATAAAAATCCCCAGCAGAGTCGTCAGTTCTGTAATACGGTGGGAGAACTGACTTGAGGGTTTTGCATTTTATCGCAAATTTTGCAGTTAGCAAGAGTCTCCATCGACTTTTCTTTTATCCAAAAGGAAAGGTGAAAAAGCACAGGAAAGACCTTTGAGATTGTTTCTTGAGTTCGGGGGGTAGATTATGAAAAGGGAAGGTATTAACACCCTTTTCATCCATGGTTTTCCATGGGCTCTTAGTTACTTGCTAGATCACTTGCTTTTGTTGTTTGAAAATGTGTTTGGTGTGGTTTTGAAAGTATTTTGTAAAAAAGCCCATTCGTTTAGGAAATCTTTGTTATGATTCTCGTTCGTAAGAATGTATACAAAGATGTTTGTCTTTTTGAAAATGTTTTCAATGTTTGTAAGATGTTTTTTAAAATGTGTGTGTTTGTTTTGGAAAATAGAAAGGATAGTTGTTTGAAGATAGAGCAAGTAACTAGAAGAAATCTACCTACTCAAATGTCTTTCTTATGCATTTCTATTCCTTTGACGTTGTTGTCTTACCATTGATTTGGTAAGCAACCCTATCTTTAGATGTAAACGGGACGGGCGTGGGTCATTGTATAACCATGATTAGCAATATTGCAAAGTATCTTAGCATTTTGAGGGACCAAGATCATTTTGTAAGGCAAATTTTGAATAGCGTCATCGAGGGACTATGATCTTATACTTGTTTGTTTTGCCAAGATACTCCGCATGCGTAATATGGCCATTTTGTAAGGGAACCAAGTGGAGAAACCCTAAGGATGTTTGTGTGCAAATGTGTTATTTTCATGCTTTGAATTTGTCTTGAATTTATAATTTTCTATTTGCTTTGTTTTGATCTTACCATACAAACCCTAATTACTAACATGGCATGTAAAGCGGTAAATTGCGTAAATGTAAAAAATTACTAAGCTATTACAACAATTTATGGGAGGGGGGAACACAAATTTGAATGGGGATTTGCAAGAACATAAATCTAAATAAGCTATTACAACCAAATCGAATTTATACGAATATTGGAATAAACAAATATACAATATTTAAATATGCAATATTATGTACATGCAAGAAAAGATTTTTGTTTTGTTTTTAATGTGAAAAGGAATTTTAACCTAATCCTAAAAATATAAGGAAAAGAAATTATTTTAAAAAAAAAGGGTTAACCCTAATTTCTAGTTTGAAAGAAAATAAGGTTCTTATGTATTATTTTTTTGTGTATTCTTTGTATTAAAATAATAAATAATATTGTATGAAAATATTTAGTTTTTATATGTTAAAATAAATATTTACAAGTATGGGATGAAAAGGAAATAAAATAAATTAAACTAAACCTATTTTATTTATGTTTACAAGTTTATTTAAGAAAAGTAATTAATATATAGTTTAATAAAAATATTTTTTAATGTGAAAATAAAATAAAATAAAATAAAAATGCAATATTATCATATTTATATTTTTTAGGATTTTTATGTATTAAAGAAAATATTTAATAAACAAAAATGAAAATAAAACAAATAAATAAAAAATATGAAAATAGTTGGGCCAGGGGGGTATCTTGAGCAATCAAATGGTGAATGTTAGAAAAAAAACACAAGGCCCAGCGTGGAGCCCAATCCTGCAAAACAAGCCAAAAAATGAAAAATGGAAAAGTGTGAAAAACAAAAGGTATCGCCAAGGTTCGAACCCAGGACATGGGTCTCACCAGCGTGCTACCTTGCCACTAGGATGGCTATACATCCGTTGATTTATGTGAAACAAAAATAACATAACACAAACAATGTCCTTTCCCTGTACTTCATCTTCTTCCCCAAGCTGGCCAGAAGCTCTGTAACTTTCTCATCTCTCAATAAAAATTGAAACTGATAACATGAATGTTGTAGAATTTTGTCTCACAATTCTAACCATGTAAATTATATAAGCTAACAATCAAAGATCAAAACAAATTTTAAAAGCCCTAAATTTAAACCTAATTGTTCCAGGAACTTCAAGTTCAAAATTCTCTCAACTCAGGCCAAATAAATGTAAGATATATATATGTACAGCTTCGTAGCAATGAGGTCTACATTGTTTATTCACAAATCGTGGCCAATGGATGCCTGTATGAAGAGATAGAAGTTGAGATTTTTACCTCTTTCAGTTGAAATAGTGAATGGAGTTTGAGTGAGTTTTATGAAGGCCTGATGATTGCTTGAGCTTGCTTGAACCTCCCTGAGAGTGTTCCAACCCTTACCTTGCTTTGAAAGTGTCTGAAACTCTCTATCCAAGTCAACCTGCAAGCTTTGAAAACAAAAATGGCAGATGGTGAAATAGGAGTTACAGTGCAGGGATGATGGTTTGGATCACTTAGATATCAAGTAGGTAAAGTGTTTTTATGATTGAAACTTGAAACGCACGAGCCAAATGATGGATTGTTATGCTTATGCAAAAACTGCAAGTTTTGACAGTTTTTTGGTGATATGGAGTGTTTTTGTGTTTCAGGCTTCTAGAAATCGTGCTTCTAGTTGTAATGTCTTTGTGTATTAGTATGGAATAGGTTTCAAGTCAACTCTCCAACAGATTTGTGTGTTCTAGCCTTTTGGCACACTTTCTTGCTTTTGAAGCAAAGTGAAGAGACAAGTCTTCACATGCTTGTACTGGCTTGCTTAGGGTTAGTATGAGTTCTATACAAGTTGCCTTAGGTATGTAGTACTTGTATGTGCAAAGGACATAGGTTCAATGCTCAAGAATTGGAAAGTTGCAAAAGTGAACCTTTTCCAAAATGGCAATGGCCACTTTATGCCATTTATGGAATTACAACTTGGACAAAGGCTCTTGAGCTTGAATTAAAGCTTTGTCAACTGAGTAAGCATTAAATTATGAAGTGAGAAACAAGTTAGGGACCTGTAAAGCATGAATTAGACAGCATAGGTACTGATTTGAACTTTGTTCTTCATGAAATGGCTTGAATTCAAAGTGAGAAATTGCCAACTTCATCTCTTCGATTCTCCCTACTCAAAAATGATCTTGAGGAGTTCTTGGACATTTTGAAAATCTTGTGATGTTCTATATAACTCATATTTGAAATGAATTTCAAGACTCCTCATGGAACTAGGTTAAAAATGGCCATGAAGTTGGGTCTAAAACCTGCCTAAATTAGGGCAAAATTTCACTAAGTTATCTAGTTCTTGAGCATGTATTCATAAAATTATATCTTGAGATCCAAGCATCTTTAGGGGAAAGTTTTTGAAGCAATATTTTAGATTTCATGGATATATATAACTTTGATGTTGGGAACTTTCTTTGAATCATCTTGTATCATGGTGAAAAAATGGCTTAAAGTTGAGAAAAAATAAGAAATTTTCTATACTTAGAAAAATTTCTAAGTTAAGAACTTTTCAAATTTCAAAACAAGATCTTCAATCCTTGGTTTCTTGATGAAAAATTTTCATATTTCGACATGTTTTGATGAATTGTGACCCTTGGCACTTGATTTTGACCAAAAAGTCAAAGTTTGACTTTTCAGAATACAGTTGACTTTTGATCAGTTGACTGTAAATTTTATCTGTCAACCTAATGAAATTGCAATGTTTTGATTCATGTAATTAGGTCAAGATGATACAAATGAACCCTTGAAATCATGCTTTAACTCAATTTGTCATTTGCTAGGTCAAAAATCAGAAATTGTCCTTCCTCAGTCAAAACCCTAATTTTGACCATTTTGCCCTTTTGATGATTTGATCAAATTTCTTGAGGAATTGTAGTCCAAACCTGATCAAATGAAAAATATGAGTCTAAAATGTTGATGTTGATAAAAAATTATGAAGTTTGATTGTAAATTGGCCATGGTTGACTTTTTCTCCAATACAGCGGATTTTTAGGTCAATTGTCCAATTGATTGATCATAAATGTAGTTCAAGGCTTGAAACTTGTCATGAGTAATATTAGGGGTCCATAATGATGTTTGAAAGTCATATGAAGCATTGATAGTCCAAAAATCCTTGTGCAAACTCAAACCTAATTTTGGGTTAACAGTGCAAGATGAGATGTCTTGAGTTGACCAAACCCTAATCAACTCTTGAGTCAAAGAGATCCTGTGAGAATAATCTTGATAAATGAGAGGGAAAATTTTGGGGTACAACACCATGAAATCAAAATTCAAAGATCAACTCAGTATCAAAATCAAGATCAGAATCAGATTATAGTCTTTATAAAGATATCATCAAAAACACCATTGCACTCAATAACTATTGTGACCATTTTTAAAGAAACACCGGTAGTTCTATGGAATGTCAAATGTTCGTCAGAAAGGGAATCAAAAGTGTTCTCAGAAAAGCGCCACTCTCATATCATAAATTACACACACTCCCAATGAAAGAGATCAAGATCAGAAAGGAAAAGGATCAGAAAAAAAGGAGTAGTTCACATAAGATTTGTTCTTCCAGATCAAATCTAAGATCAGAGTTAAAGATCAGAATCCAAGATCAGAAGTCAAGAATCAAGGATGAGATCAAAAAGTATGAATCATAAATTCAGATGTACTGACATAAACTTTTGCTTCAAAAATCAGACATCATACATGCAGCTCAGAAAAGCTATTATAAGAAATCAAGATCAGATCAAGACGTATAAATAAAAAATGCTTTCATTCACACAAAAGAAGATGTTGTTCCTCAAATTAGTTGTTGCTTGTATATCTGAAGACAATGTTCAAATATCTAAAAGACTTTGACTCTACAACAGTGAAGTATCTTCTAGATCATCTTCATTCATCATATCATAATCAATCCATCAAAGAGAAAAGGGACAAAGATCAAAAAGAGATATCTTCCAAGCTTACCACTTCAAGCCTAAAGTAAAACATCAAAATATAAATTTCTAAGAAACTTAGCCATGAAGAATATATTACAAACAATACGCTTCAAATTCCACTACATGCTTACCTATTTTACTATTTTGTCTCCCACGATGAAATGCTACTGTTACTGTAGCTGGAAAGTGAAAATGATGTTTATATACTACCAACGATCTATTTTTCAAAGTCTATATAAAGAAACCTCAACAACATTTGAAGAATAACGAATTACTCAAAATTATAAAGCTAGAATCAAATTGCTGAAATACTAAAAAAACATCAAGAAAAAATAAGAATCACTATTCAAATATTCATCCACAAATATTCTTCTAGAGAAATATCAAGAATACAAGAGTTATTTCTCATTATTGTGTTAAGATATTAGGAATTAAACACAAAGAGTTGTTGCTCATTATTTGTGTTTATATTAGAGTTATCAATATAAAGATTTGTTGCTCATGATTTGTATTAGATACTTTGCTTTTCATTATTGTGTTAATCTTCTTTTTAGAAGCAAACATTGTAAACACATTTGATTGTAATTCTGTCTAGAATTGATTATTGCCTCAAGTGACTAGGTTGTTAGTCTGTAGACTTGAGAGGGATAAGGTGTCTTTTAGACTCTTAGATGGTTGTTATGAGTCATAGGCGGGTAGCCCGTGCATCTGTAATCTGTTGAGATTAGTGGATTAAGTCCTTGTAGAAGACAAAATCACCTTGGCAGGTGGACAAGAGTGGCCTTGTTGAAGGTGAACTTGTATAAACCAAAAGAGTCATTTTATTCTTTCCTTAGTCTTATTCCTTCTATTTAGTTTGCAAAATAATTTTAAATAGAAGAATATTTTTAGAAAACCCAATTCAAACCCCCATTTCTTGTGTTTTTCTCACCCTTCACTTTGTTGCTGCAAAAAAGTTAGAGACAAGCATACACTTACACATATATCTTCTACCCTTTGTCATTAGCAAAACGGAGGGGATATAGATGAAATATATAAAGGAATCATGATAATATTATTAATTCTTTTACCTTTGAGTTTTATCTCATGAGTGACTTCATCTTTAATCAAATATTCATCCTTGGTGGACTTGATCTTAAAGCCTTTGTCATAAAGTTTACTTATGCTAAGAAGATTGTGCTTTAGTCCTTCAACATAAAGTATATATTCAATGGATGTGAAAGGTGGTGATCCAACTTTCCCTATGCCAATAATTTTTCATTCATTGTTGTCCCCCTATGTGACATAACCATTGGACTTTTGTTTATTGCTCTCATCAAATGCTTAGAACAACAACTATCAAGATATCATAGATTTTTAGTGGTCTTCAAGCAAACCTATAAAACAAATTAAGTTTTATTTGGTACCCAATGTGCCTTGGGTCCATAATTAGTTCCTTTCTTGACCCACACATAATGCCCACTTGCCACACTAAAGTTTCTTACATAACAATGATTAGGTGTGTGACAAATTATACCATAATAAAAACATGTAGGAAAAAAATTATTTCTATATCAAAGAACATAATATTTTTTTCTTAACAAATATCTTCTTAGGATGATGATGAACTTTTTGTGCTTTATTCACTTTCTCTTTGGTGGATTGGTCACTTGCCTTAACAAAGATAGTTTTACTAGTACTTGATTTGTTAAATTTAGAATAACCAAGTCCACTTTTATCATTGGAATATCTTTGTTGACTAAGTTCATTATCCAATCTAACTTGTCCTTTTTCATACCTTTCAAATACTCTTTTCATTTGGACAATTTGAAAAGAAAGTGAATCACACTCTTTACGTGTAAAATTCTGTTATTCTTTTTCAAGAAAACTTTATTTTTCAATTTTAAAATCTTTTTCCATAGTGATAATCTTTTCTACAAGAGATAACATTTGTTTCTTTTGTATTGACACCATTTTATATATAATTTTGCATTCATTAGGTAATTCAGCAATATCACCTACTACATCATTATCATAAGAAGATATTTCATTACTAACCTCTTCTTCTTCATCATCAGAAGGATGTGTCGCTATCAATGCAAGATTTACATATTCTTCATCTGAAGATGAACTTATTTCATTTTCATCCCATGCTACATATGGTTTCTCTGTCCTTTTGTCCTTTCTTTTGAAGTATTTATTCTTCTTTTCAAGTGTAGGGCATTCACTTTTAACTTGTCATTTTTCTCCACATTAAAAACATGTAACCTTCCTTGTTGGTGCTTCCCTTTTAATGATCTCCTTTTTTTCTTTAGAAACATTTCAAACTTCTTGATAAGATCATCATCTTCTTCATTAGTGGACTCATCCTCTATATTGATAACATGATGTTTGAGTCTTGTCTTTAAGGAAATGTCTTTTGAATCTTTAACTTCAATTTCACGCTTTTCAAGTCTTCCAAGTTCTGTCTCATATTCTTGAAGTTTTCTGAACAATGTTGCAAAAGTCATTTTGGATAGATTTTTCTTCTCGGATATTTCCGTCACTTTTGGTTTCAATTCCATGATTAAAGATCTAATCACTTTAAGATTAAGTTCATAAGTAGTAAGATTCATACCAAGTTCTTTCAAGTGATTTGTAAAATGCATGAATATTTTCTGTAAGTCGAGGACTGATTCTCCGGGTTGCATTCTGAGTAATTTGTACTCTTAACTCAAAGTGTTCAATATATATCTTTTAACTTCAGCATTTATTTCATGAGTTTCCACCAATGTATCTCATATCTCCTTTTCCATTATGCATGCCAAAATACAAAACAATTCATTCATGTTAAGTGCATATTGAAGAAGATTTATTGCATTCTTGTCGTAGAGGACTTTTCTCACCGTCTTCATTCCATGAACATTCAGGCTTGGAGGTGACAACACCATTAACAAAACTAGTAGGAAGAGATGACCATCTACAACTGCTTTCTAAACTTTTTTCCTTGAGATTCTAGATGCGCCTTATTTTGTATTTTCTAAAAACCGAAATATTCGCCATGAAATAATGGAGGCTTGTTATTGCTACCGACGTCTTTGAAACCCGAATTTGCATTTACGGAAGCCATTATGGATTTTTAGGAACATGTTACCTATAACCTACTATGATGCCAATTGTAAGTTTAAGAGTGTGCCTAAGAGGGGGAGTAAATTAGGTGTAATAAAAAATTTCTAAATTTTATTAGAGATGTGTTTCTTTCTTTTCTGGTTATGATTTGTGATGGAAGTGGTAAATGCAGAAAAATAAAGAATACCTAAAATTTATCCTAGTTCCCCTTACAATTAGAGAGTAAATCTAGTAACCTTACCACATGTAAGAGATTTTGTTATTGTTAGATTTTATGGACAAGACCCTCTTATTCTTCCTATCTAACAAAATCACCAAGAACAACCCTCTTGGTGATTAACCAAGTTGAAATGCAAACAATCCTCTTCAATTTAACTATCTTGCTTCCAACAATCTTGGACAACAAGGTATACAAATAAAATAAGTAAAAAAATAAAACAATCCTTTCTTTTCCACTCTCTTGTTTCCAACAATCCTGGATAACAAGGTATACATTTCACACAATCTTAATTCCAACAATCCTAGAAAAATAAGATGTGATACAACAAGAATGAATAAGTAAGTTTGTAGTATATAAATCCTATGAAGTACATCTTCTCTTTTAGTATGAAACTTAATAACACAATACTCTCTTAAGTGCTCAAGATACTTTTATGAATATGATATGAAAATGTTACTAAAAAAGTATCATTTTATGAGAAAAAAAAGTTTAGAAAAAATATGCAGAGAGTTTTAGATAATTTTGAAAGAGGTAACAGTAAAATGAAATTCAAAAATAAATTTATAGAGTGAAAAAAACTCTTTAGAAATCATGCAAATGGTTGCTAAAATATTGGCTAAAAATAATTTAATTTAAAATGAAATGTTTCCATGAAGTGGTTTGGTGAAAAGGTGTTTACGATTCAACATTTTTCAAATTTGACTCAGGTACAATCGATTGAACCAAAATTACAAATGATTGCATGTGTTGTACCCCAAAATTTTCCCTCCCATTTTTCTTCAAGAAATTCTCAAAAGGTTCTCAAATGCTCAAGGTTGCTCAAGAATTTATCAGACGAATTCTCCTCCTAAGCAATGGGTCCACAATTAGGGTTTTGTGTTTCACAAGGAAGATTGGGTTTCAAGGGTCTCAAGTGGTTTTAATGGTTCTCCATAGGTCTCCAAAATTCTCGTGTCAAGTTTCCAGTCTTTCATCACAAGTTTGCTTAGTATATGGCTCAGATGACTAAAAATCAGTTGTATTGGGTAAAAAGTCAATTGTGGTCAACTTACAGTCAAACTTCATGATTTTTTGTCAACATAAAGGTTTTGAAGTCATATTCATCATTTGATCAAGGGTTGATCAAGATTCCTCAAGAAAAGCCCTAAAATCATCAAAAGTCAAAAGTTTCCAAATTAGGGTTTCCTTAGGAGAAGTCAACTGAACTTTGACCAAGCATAACTTTCACATGCTTCATCAGATTTTCCCCAATCAAAGACCATTTTAAAGGAAATTCAATTATCTACACCTTTGCATCTCTATGCTAAAGTCCAATAAATGCATCATTTCAGAGATATAAGCCAATATATTATAGGTCATTTCAAAAGTCAACAAAAAGACACTTTTTGTCAAGGAAACTTACATCAAGATAAAGCCTTAAAAAGAAAAAATGATCAACATAGAAGTTGTAGAGGACACCTTGCGATTTCTAAGAAGTCAATTATCATATTCAAAAGATAAAAATTGAGTGATTTATGACCATTGCAAGTTGGAAAATTTTGACCAAATGCACGAAGACCAAATTGAGCAAGCTTGATGTTTTGGACTCTTGGGCCATGTTTTGAGGTCCAAACGTGTGTTATACCTTTCATACACCTCAAAATTCATTCACACACCTTTTGACCTTATTTTATTTTAATTATTTTTATAATTTTTTATTTAATTCATTAATAATACACAATAATAAGATAAAATTATATCTTGTTACACAAGGGTCCAAGCCCATTTGTTTTTGCCCTAAAAATCTCTATATATTCAGGCCTCAAACAAGACATGAAACCCTTACACCACAAAATTGTCAAAATTTTCCAAAGATTTTCAAGAACCCTAAAATTCTCAAACCCTACTTTCAAATCACTCTCACTGCAAAACAACCATCTCATTCATTCCTAGCCACCATGCAGAGTAAGGCTGGGTTGATTTGGATGTTTAAAAGCTCATGAGAACACCATATGTGCATCTCCGATTTCATAAATTTTTTTAACTTCATGTTGTAATTTTTGCTTTGTTTTAAGCCATATTAATGTTACTAATGCACTCTTGAGATGTCTCTGAACAGGTTTAGATCATTATAATGATCCCATGCAGTCAAAACCATATGATGCCATGTTTGCTCTGATCGCTATCCTTTGCATTATAGTGGCCAAACCATGGACTTTTAGATCAAAATAACATTGCCATTAGATTCACAACCCTCGATTTAGGGGGTAGGATGTTCTGGATGACTAACATTGTTTATTTCGTAGATTGAATAAAAGAGAGTCACCCGAGAAGACGATCGGAGCTAGGGCTCCAGCGCTTCTCCGACCAGTATATTTAATTCTATAATATATATTTATGGTTTCAGTTATATTAATGGATGAAACAACCATCCCAGTGGCAGAAGCGTGCGTGATAAGGCATTAGTCTCAAAGGTCTTGGGTTGGAGCCAGCCTTTTAACACTTTTTTTCTTATTTCTCATATGTTTTTCAGGTTGATGATAAAACACGTTGAACGTGTATTCCAGGACAGGCGCGCGTCTGGCTCAGTTGTTAAGCATGCTGCCTAGAGACGCAGGGGGCGTGGGTTCAACACCCACCCTTAACATTTTTTCTTCCTAATTTTTACTAACATTATTTTCTTTTTTCTAAACCCTAATTTTCTTAGAAAACCCTAATTATTTTTTAATCAACATTAAAACAAATTAGGTTTAGTTTTCTTTCTCGTAAATTAACTTTGATTTTTATTTATTAAAATTAATTAGGAAAATTAATCTCGATTAATTTAATTACTTAACTTTTTAGATTAATTAAAATCAACCTAGACTTTAGGGTTTGTTTAATTTAATCACTTAATCAGTTTTTTCAATTAAAATTAATTAGATGCTAGGTTAGCTATCAAGTCTTTTCATCAAACAATTTTCCTCTTCGCGCGTTTTATTATTTTCGTATTATTTTTTCTATTATGTAAATGCTATAAAATGTAATAGCTTAAATTAGGGTTTTTGCTTTCTTTCTTTCCCCAATTTTTTGTGGTTTTGTACCCCCTTCCCTGAAGCTTTGTAATAGTGTAGGACATTTATTTTCTGCTTTTACAACTTTCTTTATAACTGCTAGTTTAATAGGATTGTATGGTAAGATCTAAAACGAAACGTAAAAAACCTTAAATCCAAGATAAAATAACTGAATTAAATCACTATTCACACACTCACCTCTAGGGTAACCTCACATGTTGTCTTTCAATAAAATAGTCATGTCCCTCGAACATGGGGACGCTTTAGCAACGACACTCTATACAAAAGATCGTAGTCCCTCGATGATCCTTCGATGCTGCCTTCGGTAAACGATCTTAGTCCCTTACGATAAAATTTCTAAAGCGCCCTACGAGTGGCCTTTATGACTGTACGATGACCCTCAGATGTCCCTTCATATCCAACGATAGGGCTTCCTACTAATTAATGGTAGGATAGCACTATCTAAGGAGGAGGAAAATAACGCGAAATACTTTTGAGTAGGTAGATAGCTCATAATTGCTTGCTCACTGAAACAAAACATTTTCACAAACACTTTTCTGAAATATTTTCAAAACAAACACTTTGTATGCATTCTTAACAATACGAGAATCATTATAAAGTTTGCCGCACTTAGGAATTTTCAAAATGTTTTCAAACACACGAACACAAAGCATTTTTCAAACAAAGTGAGCTAGCGATTTAGAGCCCGTAGATAACTACGGATAAAAAGGGTGCTAACACCTTCCCTTTTCATAACCTACCCGCCGAACTCAGAAAATTCTCGAAGGTCTTTCCTGTTCTTTTCACCCTTTCCTTATTGGATAAGAGAAAAGTCGGTGGAGACTCTTGCTATCCGCAACATTTGTGATAAAACATAAAACCAAGTCTGTTCTTCCACCGTATTACAACATGGAACAATAATACATGAAAATATGGAAAATTTTGCTAATGCAATCGATTGGGCAGACCTTGTAGTCGAATACATTAATTTGAAATAAACTACTGCATTCGATTGGACAACTACTACAATCGATTAAATGACTTGAATTTTGCAATTTCTAAACTGGTTATGGCTAAACCATTTTTTATATGAGTTTTGCGATTTCTAAACAGGCAGTGGCTAAACCATTTTTTATACAATCGAATGCAAATTTCCATGTAATTGATTGCGTGCTGAATAACTTTGATAATATTTCTAAGTAAAAATGTCATTCACAAGACTTGAACCAAATAACTTTTAGTTCCCTAACACATGTCTTTCAACCAATTGAGCTAATTCACCATTAATTGGAAGTATGCATGATATAAGATGTTTGAGCACTAAGATTGTATATGTTAAGAATTTCATATACTTTGAAACTTGATCACAAATCTTGAACAAAGTCATGCATCTTTTTCCTTCTTCTTTGATATATGTACATGGTCTTGAGATATTTAAAGTTGTATTCATCAAAATAATGTTGGAAAAGCTTGACTTCACGATATATGGATCTTAAAAAGATATTTTGGTGGTCATGACTGAAAAGTGATGTGGCGCAGTTGATGTATGCATGTTTGACTTGTCAGAAGTCAAAGGTTGAGCACTAGAAGCCTTTAGGAATGATACAACCGTTAGAAATTCCAGAATGGAAATGAGATAGAAATTAAATGTACCTTGTGATGGGGTTACCAAATACTCCTTGAGGGCATGATACGATTTGGGTGGTGGTTGATAGACTAACGAAGTCGGGGCATTTTATTCCGATTAACATCAGTTTTCCTTTGCAAAAGTTTGCGGAGATTTACATCAGTAGGATTGTGAAGTTGCATGGATTTTCGTTGAGTATTGTTTCTAATAGAGACTCGATGTTTACATCAGGATTTTAGGATAGTTTGCAGGGGTATTTGGGTTCTTATATGAGGTTGAGTTTTGTCTATCATCTAAAGATAGACGGTATAACATAGAGAACTATTTTGTCCTTGGAGGAATTATTGAGCGCTTGTGTCCTTGAGCAGGGAGGTGCTTGGAATAGTCATCTTTCCACTCATCGAGTTCACTTACAACAATAATTTCCATTATAGAATTTGAATGGCACCATTTGAATGTCGACACCTCTGTGTTGGCATGAATCTGGTGAGCATGTAGTGTTTGGGCCTGAGATTGTTCAATAGACTAATGAAAAGGTGAAGTTATTTAAAGAAAAGATGAAAGCTTTGTAGAGTAGTAAGAAGATTTACCATGATAAGAGAAGGAAAGATCTTGAGTTTCAAGAAGGAGACCATGTATTTTTTAGAGTCACTTCAGTGACCAGTGTTGGGCGTGCTTTGAAATCGAAAAGGCTTACTCCTTGATTTATCGGTCCATTTAAGATTTCTAATAGGGTTGGAGTTGTTGCTTATAGAGGGGCTTTTTCATCTAACCTTTCAAATTTTCATGATATATTCCATGTTTCACAACTTCTGAAGTATGTTCCAGATCTGTCTCATGTGATTTTGATGGATGATGTGCAAGTAAGGGATAATCTTACAGTTGAAACCTTACCTGTGAGGATCGAAGACCACAAATTAAAAAAGTTGATAGGCAAAGAGATTTCTCTCATGAAAGTGGTTTGGGAGGTGCTATCGGATAAAACATGACGTGTGAGTTGGAGAGTAGGACGCGAGAGACGTATTCAGAGTTATTGGCATCAAGTATATTTTCGAGGAAGAAAATATTCTAAGTGAGAGAGAGTTTTAACACCCTAATTTATTTAATTAATTTTAATAAATAAATTGTGTGATGATATGTGTTGGTTGATGTTTTTATATGTTGGAGGAACCTTAGGTGTAAGGTGGTAGCCTTAGAAGTATAGAAATTAAGGTGTTAGGGGTGTTTGAGTAATAATGTAGAGATTGGGGTGATAGAAGTAAAACTAATTTGTAAAAATTAATTAGAATTATTTTATTTATTTTAAATAATAGTAACTAAATATTATTTAAATAAATATTTAGTTGGGATATTATTTATTTTAATTAGTTGGGATAAGGAATAATAATACTAATATTATAATAAAAAAAGAAGGGAATAGAGAGATAGACTGACAGAACAAGAAGTTGAAGAGAAAGAAGAGAAAGGGGAAAAGGGAGTCATGGTATGGGAGAAGAAGGATTCCATTAGAGAAGCTTGGGTTTCATCAATCTAAGGTAAGGGTGGGACTGACTTTTGTATAAGGGATTGCATGATAACATGTGGGTGGGTGTTTTGGATTCTCTATGTTTGTGTTCATATATTTTATGTTTTGAGTAAACAGATGTGTGATAATGTAATTGTGTTGTATGTTAAATGATTTGTGTATTGTTGAATGATTGAAATATTGTATGTTGATGGGGCTGAATCTATAGAACCTGGATACACAATTTTTCATGAAAATTGGGGTTTTGAGAATTGGTTGGGACTAATTTTCGTACACTGAAATTGCAGAAAATCTGCTACTGTCATGGTGGTAACCAGTTACCAATTTTAGAGTAACTGGTTACAGTTGATATAGCATTTGAAAAATTGGATTTTCGTGGGTGTAACCTGTTACCAGTTTTGGTGTAATCGGTTACACAGTCAAATTTTGTGAAAAGTGGGATTTTGGGGAGGGGTGTAACTAGTTACCACTTTTGGCGTAACTGGTTACTGTTGCGAAGAATTGAGTATCCAGGCTACTATAAGTTGTTGTAATCAGTTACCTATTTTGGTGAACCAGTTACTACTACTCGGACATGATTTTATAAATTTATAACTTGACTTTCGGGTGTCCAATTGAAATTTCGTTCGAAGCGTTAGAAAGCTAATACAATATACTTTTATTTAAAAATAAGTTTGAGAACCTGGAAATGATTGATGTTGTTGTTTGGTGATAAATGGTGTATAATTTGTATGTTGTAGTGTAATGAATGTGTGAATGGTGTATTGTTATATGATATATTGCTACAATACCAATGTTGAATGCTTGTAATGCATGTATATGATTGGTGGTTATTATGGTGTGGTACATTGGTTAAGATTAATACCATTGTATATGTTAATGTTGTTGCATGTCATTTATGAAGTCATGAATCATAGTGTTTGGACAGTGGTTCATATTGGTGAGCCTCAGTCCTATGGTGGGAATTGGGTGTGAGTAGCTGATTTTTATGGGAATCAATTATTTTTATTTTTCTCTGGTTTAGGCTTTTCATTTCAACTGCATTATTCCACTAGATTCATCTGCATAACATTCATTCACTCAATAAGGCATGGGTTCAAGAAGTAGTGTTTGTGAAGATTAGGGTTCCACATGGTTTGAAGACTCCTATATCCAATTAAGCCTGATCCACCTGATGCATATTTGATTTTTGAAAAGTCGATCATTTTGAATATTTTTGTTTTTTTGTTCATCATGGCATTCTCAAAAATCATAAAAATATATAGTGAGCATAATATTATTTCATTTTCAATTTTCATTCAAAAATCTCAAAAAAATATACATTATTAGCATTTTAATTCAAAGTCAAAGTGTTTGGTCAATTTGGTTTCATCTTTTTAATTCAATAATAATGTTGGTTTGATTTTTAATTTTAATTCATTTTAAAATGTATTTTTTAGATGAATTACTATTAAAATTAAAATCAATTTTTAGGGCCTTTTTTATCCACATTCCATCTTACTAACATTTGTCTTTTCCTTTTATTATTATTATTATTATTATTATTATTATTATTATTATTATTATTATTATTATTATTATTATTATTATTATTATTATTATTATTATTATTATTATTATTATTATTATTATTATTATTATTATTATTATTATTATTTTATTATTATTATTATTATTATTATTATTATTATTATTATTATTATTATTATTATGTTTTTCTTTTTGTTTGTTTTTTCAAAATAGGAAAAAGTTGGAGTGACCACATAAGCTCAAGTCACGGTTTACAGATGCTCTCACCAATTTTGAAAAATCCAAATTTCATCACAACCTCACTTATACTATTACATTGCATTACAATAGCTCACATACATCAGAATAGCAAATCTTCAAATTTCCCACACCTTTTTCACCCAATTTTCACTATAAATACACACTTCACCACCGTAGAAAGGGGAGGAAGAAAATAGGAGGAAAAATAATAGTAAGACTCTGCAAAAAATTTGCTATATTTGTTAGAATATGAATCAGACTTCTGTATACTTTTAACTTCTTGTATATTGTTCTTTTTAAATAAATTACATACTTGATCTTTTATAGACCCAAACAAACTCTTGCAATTCTAAAACATAAAATTAAAAACATAACTGCTACTATCATAACTACTAAAACTATTGCCTTTCCTACTACCATACTTAATACAAATCATTTATTTCAAACACATTTAATATTTATTTCAACAAAACTCCTCTTTAAACATTAAATGCTTTTTCGATCAAGCATCCCAATCATCTTTCTGCCTCTTTCGAATACTTCCTTTGATAGTGGTTTTGTGAAGATATATGCTGCTTGGTTTATGCTTGCTACATGTCTTAGTTCCACGCTTCCCACTTTCACATGTTCACGTATAAAGTGAAATCGAACGTCTATATGCTTGCTTCGTTCATGATTGACTGGGTTCTTTGCCAATTCAATAGCTGATTTGTTATCCACTTGTATTATTGTTGGACCTTCTTGTTTCAGCTCCATCTTTCTTATCAACCTTCTAAGCCATACTGCATGACAGACGCACCAGGATGCTGCCACATATTCTGCTTCACACGTTGAAAGTGTCACTATAGGCTGCTTCTTCGATAGCCATGTAAAAGCTGTGTTTCCCATGAAAAACACATATCCTGCAGTGCTCTTTCGATCATCAATGTCTCCACACCAGTCACTGTCAGAATATCCAACTAGCTTGTAGTCTTCAGTCTTTGAATAAAACATCCCAAGTGATACTGTTCCTTGGATGTATCTCAGAATTCGTTTCAGCGGTTTCCAGTGTGTGTGAACTGGCTCCTCCATGAATCTGCTCACTATGCCAACACTTAGTGAAATATCTGGCCTTGTGCATGTGAGATATCGAAGGCTGCCTACCAAGCTTCGATATTTGCTTCCTTCGACCCGTTCTCCTCCATCAAACTTCGACAGCTTTGTACCTGGCTCCATTGGCGTAGAAGTTGAATTGCAATTCTTCATCTTATATTTTTATAGGATTTCCTTTGCATACTTTTCTTGTGATATGAAAATCCCAGCTTCTTCCTGTCGAACCTCCAGACCAAGGAAAAATCTCATCAGACCTAAGTCTGTCATTTCGAATTCTCTTGTCATGGTGTTTTTGAAGTCTTCGATCATCTTAACATTATTGCCTAGAAAAATAAGATCATCAACATACAGAGCCACGAGTAATAAATCACCTCCATTTTTCTTCACATAGAGGGCTGGTTCATAAGGGCATTGCTCGAATCCACTCTCCTTAAAATATGTGTCAATGCGTGTGTTCCATGCCCTAGGTGCTTGCTTCAGCCCATATGTGATCGGTGGATCTGGAACTGACTGTTTAACGCTGGTTCACGAAATGTCACGGAAGCAAGAGTCGCCACCGTCTTTTATTTTCTCCAACATGGAAAGGACAAAAGCACAGAAAAATTCCTTATGAGATTATGTTCTCGGTTCGGGAGGTAGATTTATAGAAAGGGAAGGTGTTAGCACCCTTTCTATCCATGGTTATCCATGGGCTCTTAGATACTTGCTCATTTGTGTTTTCAAAATATTTGTTTGCTTTTCAAAGTGAATGGGTTTGAAAAAGTTTCGTTTAAAATTTCAGTTCGACTCTTGTATCAGTCCTCAAGAGTGTTTGAAAAGTTGTTTTTGAAAGCTTTTTGCAAAGTGTCGGTGTGAAAAGAAGTTTTTGATTTGTTTTGAATTAGAGCAAGTATCTACGAGTCATCTACCTACCCTAAGGAATTAGTCTGTGTAAATGTCCTTGAGGTAGTGCCATCCCACCATTGAGGGGTAGGTAGCACCACCGTTGGAGGTGTTCGGGTCAATTCGAGTTTAGGGACAGTGTGGTCACCAGAGCAATAGTAGGACACCATAGAAGCTACCCCCATGCCATGTTCATGGACACGAGGACTTACTAAAACATCCTATACTCGACGACCACGTTCGAGGGGCAAGGCAACAGTGAGGCGTACCCTAGGAGTGGTGTGTGAATTGTGTGTCATTTTCAGTTATATTTGTCTTGTCATGTATTGAGTGAGCTACATTTCGATTTTATTTGGGCATACATTCTTTCATGTGATTAACAGTTTAAAGGTGCAGAATTTAAAGTGCGGAAAATAAAAGTCCTACGCTATTACAAGGCGCGGGTCTATACATCGCCAAATTAACAAAACCCGATTTTGAATAAAAGTGCAGAAGGTAAATGTCCTAATTATCTATTACAAGGCCTTGGGGAAATTACATAAGATTAAAAAAGAAAAATAGAAGCAAGCGCGCGAAAAGAAATTATAATCGAAGGTGCGAGGGCGTTGGACCCTTTAAAGATATTAAATGAAACTAATAAATTAATTAATGATTAAAGAAGGAAAAAGGTTATTTTTTTTGATGTTTTTGTATTTAATGGAAATAAAGAAAATTAATTGGAATTGAAATCCTAATTCTAAGCATTTTTAATTATTAAAGAAAAAAAAATTCAAGTTTGACCTAATTTACTAATTATTTAATATACATATTTACTTACAAAATATTTAATGGTTAATAATAATAAGAATAAAAATTTATTTATTGAGAAAAAAAAAAGAATGAAAATGCTAAACCTAATTTTTATGTATTTTATTTATTTAAGAAAAAAAAACATTAAAGTTGAAGACCTAAAATTAAACTAATTTGGTTATTGCAATTTTTTTACAAAATTAATAGAAATTAATATTAATAAAACATATTTTTTTGTTTTATGATTTTCTGGTTTTTTTGTGTTATAAAATTTATTTTATGAATTTAAATAAAACAATTAACATAATTAAAATGAATAAAAGAAAAGAGCAAAAAGAGAGAAAGAAAATGCAAACATGGGGGGTGGTAGACCCAATTATGGAGGTTTGTTTGGAGCATTCTTGGCCCACTGAATCAGGGCCCCTTTGACTTTTCCAGCGCGTCTGCATATGGTTGACTGAGGGTGTATGGTGGAGTGCATGAGCTGGCCATTGGATGGAGGCTTCTGGGCGCGTGGCAAGCTAGATGGTGAGGCTGCTTGGTGGACCACAGGAGGGCAAGTGTACCTGAATGCATTACAAGGAAAAATATAGAGAAATATGGGGGACCTGGGAATCGAACCCAGGTCCCAATGCTTGCATGACAACACACCTTCCACCAAGCCAAACACGTTTATTTGTTAAATTAATGAACACTGATCAATATATGCAAAAAGTGCAATTATTCTAGAACAAACGAAAAAACGCGCCAATGATTTGAATGCACCACTCACGTTCCTCCACGCATCATCTTCTTCAATTGTTATTTGTTTTGCCTGAAAAAAATAAGACTAGATAGCGGCGGTTTTAAACCCCCACTAAGTGGTACCTACAAAAATAGCGAATAGAGCATAGTAAAAAAGAAAAAGGGCGCGAGGTATGGGTTCTACTCGTTTGGAGCTTCTGAATTCAGTGGTACAAGTTTCGTGGCCTAATTTTTCCAGATGAGAAAAGCCCCAAATTCAAACTCCTGAAACCCTAGAATGCTTTCATGGTGGATTTCTGTACAGGCCTTATTAATTCAATTAAAGCATGCCTTAAGCTTCAGAACACTCATATTAGTCCAAATCAATGATTAAAAATTACAAATAACGCATGGATAATGAAACACGATTATGCAAATTTTCAACAAAAGTAGGACTTTGTTATACCGATTCCTTGTGTATAGAGAGTGGAAAAGGGTTGAGACACGATCAAGAAATTCCCAGCAAGCCTTTGGAATGGATTGTAGGCTTTGAATCACACTGGAACTATGTTTTCAGTTTCAACTTTTTCTTGTGAAAAATGCAAGTTTCGTTCTTATGCTTGAGCGCAGCTTTCTTGTTTTTTTCATTAGGGTTGTGTTCTTGCATATATGTGGAATGAATTAGGTCAAAAACAAAGCCCAAAATCCATTGAATCAATGTTTCAATATTTGATTTTTCAAGCATCTTTTTCAATCTTTTTGTCATGAAAACATGCCTATTCTGGAAGATCTTGCCTCTTGATGTGGTACACGAAATCCCTAGGCCTTAATGAGAGAATATGCTGCACAAAAAGATTTGGAAAACATGTTTTAGTATTTTTCTTAAATTTAATTTTAATTAAATGAATTAATAGGATTAAAAACTCAATTAATTAATTAAAAATAGGAAAATAACTCCCCTTTGGGTCAATGGGTCGTGCATAGCTTTTGGGTGATGATTCTTGGAAGAAATTTAGGCCCATTAGCAATTTTGAGGCATTTGAAGCAAAGTTGACTTTTCAAAATTCCCAAACATTTCCCAACTTCCACAAGGCATATCTTGCTCAATTTTTAAGCTTTGATCATGTTCTTGGACATTTTGGAAAGTTCTTGAAGTCCTCTAACCAATGCCTTTGGTCCCATGTCATTTTGATTCACCAATCTCAAGTTATGGTCTTTGACTTAAAGTGCCTTTTTGTTGACTTTTGAAAATGACCTATAATGTTGAGATTGATAAATTTTTGTGAGAGCATTTCTTGGACTTGAAGTGTGAATAGGAGTTATAGGAAATTTCATTCTCTTCAAAATGAGTTTTGGATGGAATTTTTCTGATAAACCATGTGGAAGTTATGCCCTGGTCAATTTGCAGTTGACTTTTCCAACTGTCCAAAAATAGAAACTTTTGCATCTTGAGACTTTTTGAGCCATGCTTTGAGAATCATGATCAAGAATTGATCAAATGATTTTTGTGGCTTCAAAATAAGATGTTGACCAAAAATTTTGACTTTTGACTGTCAAATGACCATTTTGCCCCTACAGTTGATTGTGATGCAATTAGGGTTTTTGATTGTGCAATTTTGTGCTGTGAGTCTTGAAACTTGGCATATGGATGCTTGACAATGTTTATAGGCATGTGGGACTTGTTTGGACCCTTAGAAACTTCAATTTCTTTGACAGAACCAAAACCCTAATTTTTGACTGTTAGGAGGCCATTGGGTTGTGTGACCTTTGGGGAGATTTTGAAGCATGATCTTAGCAAACCTTGAAGAAAATGGGAGGGCAAATTTTGGGGTACAACAGTTGCCCCTGTTCAATCTTCTTAGACCTGAGGATGTAGATTGGCTGTCGTGCCTTTCGTAATCCGAAGGTGGAAGATGATTGAACACTAGAGTGCCCAGAAATTTGCGCTCACATGTTAGTAGTGTGATGGTGGGAATGGGCTTACAGATGCCATTTGGAGATTGATGGATAGGAAGATGGGCTTACAGATGCCATGTTGAGAGGTGATGGATAGGTGGATGGGCTTATAGATGCCATCTGGGTGTCGATCGCGTAAGAGATTCCTTAGCGAGAACTTGCGTACCTGAAAAAGAAAGATGATTACCTGACCTGTTACAGGAGTTGGTCTTCAAACTCTTTGTGTAAATGTGCCCTGACTGGTTACAAGAATTGAATCCTTAAACCTCTTCAGACGTGCCCTGGCGAGATACCGGAGTCGAGTCTGGAGTTTCAAAAGGTGATGAATGAATCAGGGATGGTTACTACCTCAACGGGACGATGAGAGAACCTTGGACGATTACTACCTCAACAGTAACGATGAGAGAACCTTGGGCGATTACTACCTCAACAGTAACGATGAGAGAACCTTGGGCGATTACTACCTCAACAGTAACGGTGAGAGAATCTGGGGTGATTACTACCTCAACAGTAATGGTGAGAGAATCTTGGATGTCTTCTACTGAGTCTTTATTAGGAAAATCTTTAGGAATTGATTTAACTAGACCAGAGAAGGCCTTTGACTGGATCGGCATCAGAAAAATCTTTAGGAGTCGATTTAACTGAACCAGGCAAGGTCTTGGAATCTTCAACTGGAATAAGAATCAGGGAGATCTTAGGGTCGATCTGACTGAACCCGAGAAGGCCTTTGACTGGATCGGCATCAGAAAAATATTTAGGAGTCGATTTAACTGAACCAGAGAAGGCCTTTGACTCTTCAACTGGAATAAGAATCAGGGAGATCTTAGCGTCGATCTGACTGAACCAGAGAAGGTCTTGGATTAACTTTGACTGGATAAGAATCAGAAAAATCTTAGAATCAATTTAACTGAACCAGACGAAAGTCTTGGAATCTTCAATTGGAATAAGAATCAGGGAGATCTTAGCGTCGATCTGACTGAACCAGAGAAGGTCTTGGATTAACTTTGACTGGATAAGAATCAGAAAAATCTTAGAATCGATTTAACTGAACCAGACGAAAGTCTTGGAATCTTCAACTGGAATAAGAATCAGGGAGATCTTAGCGTCGATCTGACTGAACCAGAGAAGGTCTTGGATTAACTTTGACTGGAGAAGAATCAGAAAAATCTTAGAATTGATTTAACTGAACCAGACGAAAGTCTTGGAATATAGCTGAGAACTTAACTGGATCTTTCCTGAAAGGTAAAGGTCAATCATATGCAATGCATGATATGGATCAAGCAATGATGTTCTTAACATAAATGAGATTGTGTGATGCGTTCATGTATGTATCATGATGTATGTGATGTTTATGAATGTATGTTTTTGTCTAGGAAAGTAAATCCTTGACGGGTTCCGGGAAGTCACATCCTGGGCTGATGTTGGAGAATAGTGCTTTGTTGTTTCCGCTGGGGATGATAGTTGCAAGAATACCGGTAGGAGAAGATAACTCTGTTAGGGAATAAACTTGGCGAATGGATTACTCTGCGGGGAAAAATTACTCTAGCTACCTTGCTGGGGAACAGTACTCTGTGGGGATAGCGGTATGCTGTTGAGATGTTGATGGTAACTTCGCTGAGGATACCGTTGTTATGTTGGAAGTGTTAATAGACTCCGCTGGGGATAAGAAGACTTCGCCGAGGACGATCTTTCCGTGGCTTTTGGCTGAGGATAACCCAGTTATATCCTGGTAGGGAAATAACCTTTGAATAAAGTTGGGAGACGCGTTCGTGCTCTGTAGGGAGGAAGCTTCCAGAATCTGTTGGGGATAAGCTTCCAGAATCTACTGGGGATAAGCTTCCTGCTGGGGAGATGATTCAAATTTTCCTGGGGAAATCTTGATTGGACTCTCCTGGGGAACTTTTTGAGATATATTGGGGAAGTGGCTCTGCTGAATATCTGGTATACCGTCGGGGAACAGTCTTAGACCAAGACTGTCGGGGATGCTTGTTAAGAATATTCGTATATTGTGCTGGGGAATGTTGAGATCTGCGGGGGATACCCAACTTTCTTAAGGCTGATTGTATAACTTTGCTTGGGGAGAGTGCATTGACTTGCTGACTCACTCTCTGGGGAATTAAGGCATATTGGTTATGTTCTTCAGCTGAACCTACCTTGGTACCTTAATGGACCGAGCAATGAGATCGCTTAGACAACTCATTACTGCCCCTGTTTCTGTGGGAGAAGATACTGGTGGAGTCTTGATAACTGCCGTTTGACAAACCTTTTTCTGATAGGAAAGTGACAAGATGCCGGGACATAGTCGTACGCTTTTGATCCCTAACTTTTTCCTGGACCGCCCTTTCGGGTTTTCAGTCCACCGGGATACCCATTTTTGCCCAAGCCGCCTTTTCAGGTTTTCGACTTGCCGGGTGTACAGATTTTTCATTTTCATCCCTTATTTTGCCCGAACCCTTTTGGTTCGCCGGGAAGCCCTTATTTTTGCCTAGGTGTGTCAACCTAACGGGTCTTTGATTGTGCGTAGTATTTTTCGACTATGTCCATGCTCTCAGGATGTAGGGAGGTTCCCCTGTTATTGTGTTGCCACGCTACCAGAAGATGTTTGGTCAGGCAAGATTTGTTGCTGGGAATTCATGTCCAATGCCCCAAGTGGCTCAGGCGGAGGTTTGCCCCTGGCTGTTTGGCATCTTGAGAGATTCCTTGAATCTTGACTGGACTGTCCCAGATGATGGACAATGATCAGGCCATGCCTCTTGATTGGAAGTGCTTTTGTTCCCAAGATATTCTTCGTGCGAATTTCTTTGTTGTTCGAACAACAAGTCATATACAAACAAAGTTATGTTAAATGCAAAGCTTATGTCTGTCTTGAAGATTTTTAAAAATGCATTTTTTCAGTAAAATAAGCAAGCTTTGTAAAATGTGATGTCAACTTAAGATTTTACAGTGAGCCTTAAGGAGTCAGGATACCTTTCGTAACAGTATGCTTTCGAACTAACCCATGCTTCAGCTAGAACTTTTTAAGGGTTATAACGTGGCCTGGCTCACGGTTTAAGAAACAAAGGATAAAGGCTTAAATTATTTGTACCCACCCGTTCTTCGTAATGTTCTTCAAGCCTAAGCTCAGTTGATCGTGCGTTAGACCTTGTTTGAGTCTTTGTCCTGATGTTCCAATGATGGTTCATATATTGATGATTTATTCTGAATAGGCAGTCATTTCCCTTTTGTTGAGGGTTTGTAGGACCTCTTTGCTTTTTGACTTCGTTATCCCTAAATTTTGACTGAACTATTTCTTTTGTGATTACAGTCAGCGAGATGCCCCAGTTTTGTAAGTCTCCTTCATAGGTTTTGACTTATTGGGCTTTTGTTTTTTTTTTGAAAGATAATGACTGCTTGTCTTGACGATTATAGGGAACCATCACCGTTTTTTTGTTTTGTAAGGACCTCTTTGGTTCCGTTTGTTATGCACTTGGATCAACTGAGAGAACTACCCTGCCCCAGGTTATGATAAAGGGTTTTAATTTTCGAAAAGAAAAAACTCCTACTTCTTTGGCTCAGAGGGGTTGACGAGGGATTATCTTCCTTATAACTCCAGTGTTTAGGGATTGAAACAATGCCTGTACCTCATCAGCGGGGTCTGTTCAAAAGCATACTGTAGATCATGGTATCGTTTTCGTCATCCTCCCTCAAGAGGCTTAGAATTATTAATCGAGCATTGATCATCAGAAAAAATATGAAAATAATTTGCATATAGTGAATACGAATATATTGCTTCAAAACAGACATATACGATGCATTAATGAAATAACAACGTTTAACATGAGTAAATGTTTGAACAAAAGAAAATTACAACTTGAAAATCCTAATGAACAAAAAGTCCTTTCATCTCAGGGCTTGTTATTTCAACTGGTGAATCCTGTAGGGATGGTAGAAGTGCTCAGCCTGGCCATCTTGGGTGAATTCCACAGCTCCTTCATCAATTAGGTCCTGGATCTTATTCTTCAAGGTCCAACAATCCTCCGTAGCATGCCCCGGGCTGTCGGAGTGATAAGCGCAGCGGGCGTTGGGGTTATACCTTGAAGGTGTCCTGTTGGGATTCTTAGGAGGATCCCTGAGAGTTACCAACTTCAACCTCAACAGTTGTTGTAGCGCTTGAGGCAACGACACGCTGAGCTTGGTGAATTGCCTTTTGGGCTTGTCTGCATGAAGCTGGTGAGGTTGATGCTGAATCTGTGACACTGGAGCCATTTGAGGAGATTTCCCCTTATCTTCTTGCCTCAAAGGTGGTTGAATGATGACTGGCCCTTCACCCTTAGATGTTTGCCCCAGTTGGTTATCCCGGAGCAGTTGGTTGACGAGAACCCCGAGCTCTTCTTGTCTTTGAGCTAAGCCTTGAATGATAGTCACCTGCCCCAGCATCTGAGCTCTCATTGCATCCACCTCGGCTTGCACATGTTTCAGCCGTTCATCCTCAACATTGTTCCTAACCAAAGTCCCCATGAGGAGTGTTCTCAGCTCTTCCTGCCCCTTGGATAGATTCAGGAGGATTTCCTCGAACCGAGTCTCTTGAGCATGAAAGTCCTGGTTGTATTGTTGGGAAGCCATTGTTGAAATAAACAGCGCAGAGGGTAAGTGACCTGTCAAAAGGGTACCTGTTATGCAATGCTATGTATGATATGCATGTGATGTTTTCAAGGATCTCGCGGGGTAGACAAGAAAATTGTTAGAATTGGAATCCGGTGACTTGATTGAAGGAACTGCATATTGTTGAGAGTCCTTCTTCAAGGGTCAAAGGCTCACCATATCCAATGGGTCATAGCCCCTGACCACCTTGGCTAGAGGAAAATAAATCCCCTTTGCCCCTTGCTAGACATTTTGTTCATCATGACCTGCATCACAAGCCCTTGAGATTCTTGAAACGGGTTAGTCTTTATGCAAGATGCATGCAATGGTATGATGTTATGATGTTATGCTATGCGTGGCGTAACATAGGTAAACCCTGTTATGAGTCCAAATTAAGGACTGTAAACAAAACCTGCAAGAAACTCAAGTGTCAGATAACAAGCATGCAAGTAGTCAAGTACGAAGGCACACAAGTCACACAAAAGAGCCCTTAGATTTTAGGCCAGCATGGGGTCTAGGTATTTCCTTCTTTCAGTTTGTTGGTTAAGACCTGTCCTATCAGAAGTAACCAGGTTCTAGAGGATCGCAATATCACTGACTACCCTCAATCGGTCATAACTCCAGCATCGCAACCTTTTCTTGCGGCCAGAACCATCACGAGAGTTTAGCCTCAATGGGCGTAGCATACTGCTACTGTTCTATTGGCCAAGTTGGGTCAAATTAGGGTTCTAAGGTCGGTTGGTGCTTAATGACTCCTCAGAAGACCCATATTCTCCTCGTTGCAACACAAGGGATATCGGTACAGACCAAGGTGCCACACCAACGTAGCCACTACTTCACCCATGTCGGTCTACGCCGGACAGGTCCCTCACAGCTTATGCTACCTAAATAGGGTATCCCCAGATCCGGGTTAGATCCTATGTAACTCCTATGCATCCCACAATAATAAAGCAAACAAGCACAACAATTGAAAACACAGTTATGAACTATCCTAAGTGTTGCACCCCAAAATTTGCCCTCCCATATTCATCAAGAATTGCCAAGTCAAGGTCACAAAATTCCCCCCAGGGTTGTGCAGCTCAACTGTCTCCTAGACAGTCAAAACTAGGGTTTGAGTTCTGGTCAAGCAAATGAACTTCTCAAAGGCCCAATCAAGTCTCACATGCTTAAAAAGATGGTCAAGTGTCTTCATGTCAAGTTTCAAGGCATTCAGCTCAAAATTGCACAGTCAAAACCCTAAATTGCACTACAGTCAACTGTAGGGGCAAAATGGTCATTTGACAGTCAAAAGTTCAAATTTTTGGTCAATATATCATTTTGAAGCCACAAACATCATTTGATCAATGCTTGATCATGATTCTCAAAGTTTGGCTCAGAAATCATCAAAGATGCAAAAGTTGCTATATTTGGACAGTTGAAAAAGTCAACTGAAATTGACCAGGGCATAACTTTCACATGGATTATCAGAAAAATTCCATCCAAAGCTCATTTTGAAGAGAAAGACATTTCCTACAATTCATCTTCATGTTCCAAGTCCAAGAAATGCTCTCACAAAAAGTTATCAATTTCAACATTATAGGTCATTTTCAAAAGTCAACAAAAAGTGACTTTAAGTCAAAGGCCATAACTTGAGATTGGTAAATCAAAATGACATGGGACCAAAGGCATTGGTTAAAGGACTCAAAGACCTTTCCAAAATGTCCAAGAACATGTGAAAAGCTCAAAAATTGACCAAGTTATGCCTTGTGGAAGTTGGGAAATTTTTAGGAATTTTGAAAAGTCAACAATGATGCAAAAGGCCTAAAAATGCAAATGGGCCCAATTATCTTCCAAATTTCTTCATGCCAAGCCTATGCACGACCACTAGGCCCAAGGGGAAGTATTCTCATATTTTTTAATTATTTATTTGAATTAATATTAATTTATATTCATTTAAATCATTTTAATTCATGAAAAATATAATCTTAACCTAAACAAATCTTTTTATACATGTTTGGAGTCAATATTTCGTGCATATCCCATTTAGGAAAGTTTTGGACTGATTTGAACCTAATTGACACAAAGAACATGAAAAAAAGATGTGAAAAGATCCTTAAGCAAATCAAATCTCTAAATAATGAATTCATGAGATTTTGTTAGTTTTTGTTGACCTAGATCACTCCCTATATGATCAGAATGAAGACCTAAAGCAAAAAAGACTGCAAGCTGCGCAAAAACTCAATATACAAACTTGAAAAAATCTCCAAGAAAGTCAATTCTGAAACCAAGGTTATAGGGCGATTCAAGACACCAAACCAATTGCAATAGCTTCCTTGAACAATTCTGGACGCGTGCCAACCATTAACATCAACAAAAACACCTTGAATTGGTACCAAGAACCTTGACTGCACCTTGAAAATTTCCAAATCGCATATCATTATCTAAGCATCTTTTTACATTTTTCTTTGTGGATTATTGCTTACAATGAAGTTTGTGAACTAACCATTATATTCAATTGA
The DNA here is from genome assembly GCA_948472305.1 of Vicia faba. NCBI lineage: Eukaryota > Viridiplantae > Streptophyta > Magnoliopsida > Fabales > Fabaceae > Vicia > Vicia faba. The sequence continues at coordinate 1,014,498,254 of OX451735.1, forward strand.
GTTTTTGTGGCATATACGCGATTCCACCATAGGCGATTTTTAGGTTTTGCAGGTTTCGAATTTGGGGCTTTTGTGTAAAAGAAAAATTACGCCTCCAGACCCATGCCAATAGCTTCAGCAGATTGAGACGAAGAGTATAGCACCCTCGCGCTCAATTTATGAGCCACGAGGGGCTATTCGCTATTTTTTTGTAGAGACCCTAAAGCCACAATTAGAAAACCGTTGCCCATGAGTTTCTTGTTTCAGGAAAGCGAAGAAGATGACCCCGTGTCACCATGTGATAGGTCCTTTTGAAATTCGCGCGTGTTTCATCAGTTAGCGTTGTTTTTCTTTTATATTGTTTATGATGTATTGTATATTAAATGAATTCGCTTAGCTCAGCTGGCAGGGACTAACACTCATGACCTTCAAGACCTGGGTTCAAGTCCCAGGTCTGTATATTTGCTATATTATTTTTCAAATCAAATTCACATGCAGGCTTAACGTTAAGGTTCACCATGCACATTCAACAATCACCATCCACGCGTCCCAGGAGATCTAATCAAGGGCCAGGATTGGAGAACACCCTGAACTTGAGTCAAACGTATCACACGCTACACCAAAAGTCAATGGATCTGCATGCTTATTGGGCCAGATTACCAGGCCTATACCTCCATAATGGGGCAACACCCCCACCCTGGTTTGATTGTTTATTTTTATTGTTTTAATTATTATATTATTGCTTTCATTAATTAATTTATTTTTTCTATAAAATATGAAAACATTATAAAAAAAATCAGAAAAACACAAAAGCTATAATATTTATTTTATTATAATTATTTTTCATAAATTAATATATGTCAATATTTAGTTAATTAGGTTTTAATTTTAATCTCTTTTTTAATAAAAATCCAACAAAATAGAATTAGGTTAATTAATTTTTTTTTTTTTATTCCTTTTAATATTTTTCCCTTTTTTTCAGAATAACAATATTATTTATTTACTTATTTATTTTCCTATTTAAATTGTACATAAATGAATTAGGTTAATTTAGGTCATATTTTAATTCTTTCTTAATAAATAAAAAATATTAGAATTAGGGTTTGCCGGGTAATTTAATTTTAATTAATTCTCCTTTTTTCTCATTAAATCTAAAAAATACAAAATATCATTCTCATTTAATTTTAATTTTTAAATCCTTATTAATTTTAATTATTTGCAAAAAGGGTCCAACGCCCGTCATTAATCATTTAATTGCGCATTTATTTTATTATCGCTGATTATAATTTTGTAAATGTCCCTAAGCCATGTAATTTACTTTTCGCACTTTATTTTCTTCGCTTTATTTATTTTCCGCTAAATCGGGTCCGGTTTAATTTTGGCGATGTGGACCCGCGCCTTTGTAATAGTTTAGATTTATTTCCTCGCAAAATATATAACTGTTAATCAAGCATGAAAGAATGAATGGACAAATTAAAATCAAGCGTAGAACACGACAAACATGACAAGACAAATAACTGAAACATGACACATAATTCGCACACACCACCCCTAGGGTACGCCTCACTGTTGCCTTTCGAAAGGTGGTCGTCGAGTAGAGGATGTCTTAGTAAGTCCTCATGATCCGGGAACCTGGCATGAGGGTAGCTTCTAAGGTGTCTTCCCATTGCTCCGGTGATCACCATGTCCCTAAAACTCGAATTGACCCGAACACCTCCAACGGTGGTGCTACCTACCTCTCAATGGTGGGATGGAACTACTTTAAAGGACATTTACACAGACGAATTCCTTAGGGTAGGTAGACGACTCTAGATACTTGCTCTAAATTTCAAAACAAAACAAAATACTTTTCACACCAACACACTTTCAAAAAGCTTTCGAAAGCAATTTTTCAAACACTCTTGAGGACTGATACAAGAGTCGAACTGGAATTTTCAAAGAAACTTTTTAAACCCACAGTTGAAAAGCAAACAAACCATTTTGAAAACACAAGTGAGCAAGTATCTAAGAGCCCATGGATAACCATGGATAGAAAGGGTGCTAACACCTTCCCTTTCTATAATCTACCTCCCGAACCGAGAGCAATCTCTATAAGGAATTTTTCTGTGCTTTTGTCCTTTCCATTTGGAGAAAATAAAAGACGGTGGCGACTCTTGCTTCCGCGACATTTCGCGAACCAGCGTTAAACAGTCAGTTCCAGATCCACCGATCACAGAACTGGCGACTCTGCTGGGGAATTAACTTAAAGTGGGGTGTACCTTAGGATTAAGATCACTGTGTTTTCAATTGTCTTCTTTGCTTGCTTTATTATTGTGGGTTGCTTGGGAGTTCTATAGATCCTACACCCGGATCTGGGGAATACCTTTCTTAGAAAGTAGCAACAAGGCTGTGAGGGAACTGTGCGGGGTATACCGACATGGTTGAAACAGTCTGCTACGTTGATGTGGCACTTTGGTGTGTACCGGTAACCCTTGAGTTCAGTCAAGGAGAGTACGGGGCCTCCGCGTGGTGTCGTGAAGCATCAACAGACCTTAGGAACCTTAATTGAACTATCTTGGCCTCTTTAGGGTAGTGAGATAACTGACTTTGGTGCAGTCCGAGGTTGGTTGATACTCGATACTACGCTCAATTGAGGGTTGCTTTCCTGGAATATTTCGGTCGCCAGTTCAGTGGCTAAATCGAAACGATGAACAACGAAAGCAATCCCGTGATATTGGGAACCTTAGAACCCGGTTACTTTGATTAGGACAGGTATGAACCCACCAACTCAAGAGGGTATTACCCAGACCCCATGCTGGCCTTAAACCTTAAGGGCTTGTCTTGTGTGCCTTGTTTGCCCTACATGTTTGTCTTTGTAAATATCTGTGGTGTGTTTAATCATAGCATCATGACATCATCCAGCATCATATGCATTGACTAACCATTTCAGGGGTTCGAATTTTCATCTTTGTTCTTGTTTTGTAGGACATGGAAACCGCTCGTAGAAAGACAATTCAGGTCAATCTTGTAAGGATCCCTCCTCAGCTTAAGGAGCTTATATCCAGGATTCCCGAGAACTCTTCATTCAGTGACAGACATGGAAGCCTCATCAGCTTGGTCAACACCAACATTGAGGAAGATATGATAAAGGTCCTGTTCCAGTTCTTCGATCCTCTGCATCACTGTTTTACCTTCTTGGACTATCAGTTGGTACCTACATTGGAGGAGTTCTCCCGGCTCCTGAAGATCCCTATCCTTGATCAGCTGCCTTTCAACGGCACAGAAAGGGAACCTAAGCTTGAGGAGATTGCTAAAGCCTTGCACCTACAGTCATCTGACCTCAAGGGACATTGGGAAGTTAGAAGTGGCGTCAAAGGGTTCTTAGCCAGGTTTCTGTTTGAGAAAGCCCTTGAATGTTGGAACTCTCTTGACTTGCAAGCTTTTGAAGAGGTTGTGGCCCTCCTTGTTTATGGTTTGGTATTGTTCCCTAATCCAGATCAGCTTATTGATATCAGTGCCGTTCAGATCTTTATGTCCAGGAATCCTATACCTACATTGCTGGGGGACATCCTTCACTCATGTTACACTCGAACCATGAGAAAAAGAGGTGTCCTTATGTGTTGCACTCCTCTCTTGGGAAGGTGGTTTATTTCGCACCTTCCCCAATCAGTCCTGAAGAATGAGCGGGGTTTGAGATGGTCACAACGGTTGATGACTCTTACACATGCAGATATACATTGGTGTCCTAGGTCCAGAGGAGATGTCACTATCATTGATCGTTGTGGGGAGTACCCTAATGTTCCTTTACTTGGAATCAGAGGAGGTATTACCTATAGCCCATGCCTGGCTTGGAGACAGTTTGGTTATGCTCGGAGGGACGGTCCTCATGACATGCTAATCCCTGACATAGTTTTTGACTTCGACAGTGATACTCAAGGACTTCGTCAGAGATTTATCAGAGCCTGGAGGATGCCTAGTAGGATAGACAGCAAGACACTGGGGCACAGGAACTCCATCCCTTTGGAGCCTTATCTCAAGTGGGTACGCGCTCGCTCTCAGAAATTAATTATGCCTTATCCTCACATGCTTCCAGTAATCAAAGAGCCTGTCTTGGAAGGGGAAGTGTCTCATGTTATTCAGCACCCTGATATGCCCACATCCTGGGAAGAGATGCAGAAGAGCTGGATCCAGCTTAAGGAGGAAAGGAATTCTCTTGAGACTAGTCTGCACGCCAGTGAAAAGAAAGTCTTGGAGCTCACCCGTCTGCTGCACGAGGAGAGGAACCTCAACACCTACATAGCTCCGAAGAGGATGCGCAGTGTATTTTGGGATTGACTTGATTCTTGTACTTTTGCCCATGAGGCCTTGATGTATTAAACAATGATTTCATTAAATGATAACGTGTGTTCTTTTCTTGTCTACAACAAATTTGAACTTTCGAACCCTTGAATGCATTGCATACACATTTCATACATCATGTGCATAGCAGGTTTTTCCCTTTTCAGGTTGCTTACAGTTCTTCGCTGTTTATTTCAGCATCATGAATTCCGGATCTGAATCAACTGAGGCTTCAATCAAGGCTCTCCAGGCGCAGAATGCGCAGTTTCAAGAATTAATCCTGGGTCTAGCTAAAGGCCAAGATGAACTGAAGACCATGCTCCTGAAGAAGGAGAAGAAGAAGAAAAGAAGAACTGTTCTATTCAACACGGGCCGAAGGATGGGTAATACTCTACACAATGAAGAGGTTGCTTCTTCTGTTGGCAAGAGTCCTTCTCAGGCAGAAGCAAGGGTTCCTAGTCCGGTGGTCTCCGACAACGAGACAGATTTTGATGAAGAGCAATACCCTCCTGAAGACAACAGGTACAAACAACTGGAAGACAGGTTGAAGGCTATGGAGGTGCAACAGACACCTGGGCTGGATTTCGGAGATCTGGGTTTGTCGACTGGTATAATTATCCCGCACAAGTTCAAAGCTCCAACCTTCTCCAAGTATGACGGGGCATCCTGTCCCAAGCTGCATTTGAGGTCCTATGTGCGAAAGATTCAGCCGTACTCTGCGGACAAGAATCTATGGATCCACTTCTTCCAGGAGAGTCTTTCAGGGACTCATCTCGAATGGTTCTATCAGCTGGATGGGACCAAAGTTCGTAACTGGGAGGAGCTGGCTACTGCTTTCTACAAGCAGTATCAGTATAATGCCGACCTTGCCCCCACACGTACCCAACTCCAGGGTATGTCGTTGGGCGTAAGCGAAGGTTTTAAAGAGTACGCGCAGAAGTGGAGAGATCTGGCTGGCAGGGTGCAGCCACCTTTGACTGATCGAGAGTTAGTGGACATGTTCTTGGGGACCCTATCTGGGCCGTTCTTCAACCATCTCATCGGGAATTCTTCTGCTGGTTTCACTGACTTAATCTTGACTGGAGAGAGAATCGAAGCTGGGCTGAAGTCTGGGAAGATTGCAAAGGGGGCATCATCCTCTAGTTCAGAGAAGAAGCCATTTAAAAAGGAGTCTAGTGCTGTGTATGGCTCCAGAAAGTCAGAGAGACCTGATCACCGCCAATCTGTCAGCGCGGTAATGATCGCTAAGCCTGCTGCCGCTCCCCGGCCAAACAATCCTCAAAGGGTTGATAGACCCCGGAGAGAGTTTACCCGGTTAAGCATGACCCTATCGCAGATTCTGCCACAGCTGCTCGCAACCAATTTGGTATCCGTCAAGGAGGCACCAAAGTTCCCTAACACTACCTCTCCCAAGTACAATCCGAATGCTCGTTGTGCTTACCATTCAGATAGCCCGGGGCATGCCACTGATGACTGTTGGGCACTAAGGAACAAGCTGCAGGACCTCATTGATGCTAAGGAGGTACAGTTTGAAGCATCTGACAAGCCTAATGTGGTGACGGCTCCCCTGCCTGCTCATGGAGTTAATGCTATTGGTGATGAAGAGGAAGTGGATGAAGCTGAGTTCGATAGCTGGATTTACCCGGCAACTGATGGTGGACCCAACAATTGGAGCGCAAAGGACAACCTCCATGTTTCTTTGGTTACTAAGTAATAAATTTCTTTGTTTCATTTTGTAATAGACAATGATAAACTCTATGGCCCGGTGTCTTACCCGAGACACCGTGGTTCTATTTGTGAGGGCATACAAACTGTCATTTTATACATCATGAATGAAAATCTTGGACTATTCTCGCATTTCAAATATTGTGTTCCTTTTCTATCTTTCCTTTCCTTTACATAATTTTCAAAACAGCTGTATTTACACACACACTCACTCATACCGGTTCCAATCCACTCTGGATCTCACTGATAACAGCTCTGCTAATGCCAATTATGACTTCGAAAATCCGATCAACTTAGCCGAGGACGAAGGTGAAGATGATTGCGAAGTGCCTGGCGAGCTTGCAAGACTGTTACTTCAGGAAGAGAGGGCAATTCAACCCCATGAAGAGCCAGTGGAAACCATAAACCTGGGTGCTGAGGCAGACAGAAAAGAGGTAAAGATTGGTGCCAACCTAGAGCTCAGCGTGAAGCAACGGTTAACCAAGATGTTACATGACTATATGGAGATCTTTGCCTGGTCCTACGAAGACATGCCAGGGTTGGATACCGATATTGTTGTTCATCACTTGCCGACTAGGGAAGACTGCCCTCCAGTTAAACAAAAGGTTCGTCGGATGCGTCCAGAGATGTCCGAGAAGATTAAGGCCGAGGTGATGAAACAGTTTGATGCCGGGTTCCTTGCAGTGACTTCTTACCCTCAGTGGGTTGCTAATGTGGTGCCGGTACCTAAGAAGGACGGTAAGGTCAGAATGTGTGTCGACTACAGGGATCTGAACAGGGCCAGCCCCAAGGATGACTTCCCCTTACCTCACATTGATGTCCTTGTGGATAATACAGCTCAGCACAAGGTATTCTCTTTCATGGATGGCTTTTCAGGTTATAATCAGATAAAGATGGCACCTGAAGACATGGAGAAGACTACTTTTGTTACTCAGTGGGGCACCTTCTGTTACAAGGTCATGCCGTTCGGGTTAAAGAATGCTGGGGCAACCTACCAGCGTGCCATGGTTGCCTTATTTCACGATATGATCCATCACGAGATCGAAGTGTATGTGGATGACATGATCGCTAGGTCCCAGACTGAGGAAGAGCATCTAGATCATCTACAGAAGTTGTTTGACCGGTTGAAACTATACAAGCTGAGATTGAACCCGAACAAGTGCACCTTCGGGGTAAGATCGGGAAAGTTACTAGGCTTCGTGGTCAGTGATAAAGGTATTCAAGTGGACCCTGCTAAGGTCAAAGCTATTCAAGAGATGCCAGTTCCTAAGACAGAGAAGGAAGTCAGAGGATTTTTAGGACGCCTGAATTACATCGCTCGATTCATCTCTCATCTGACTGCTACCTGTGAGCCAATCTTCAAGCTGCTGAAGAAAGATCAGGTAGTGCGTTGGAACGATGAATGTCAGGCTGCCTTTGACAGAATTAAAGAGTATCTCCAAGAACCACCCATCCTTATGCCACCGGTTGAAGGGAGACCTCTGATCCTATATCTGACAGTGCTAGACAACTCAATGGGGTGTGTGCTGGGGCAGCATGACGAGTCTGGCCGAAAAGAGCATGCCATTTATTACCTTAGCAAAAAGTTTACCGACTGTGAGACCCGATACTCACTGCTTGAGAAAACTTGCTGCGCTTTGGTATGGGCTGCTCGCCGGCTGAGACAGTATATGCTGACTCACACTACCTTGTTGATCTCAAAGATGGATCCGATAAAGTATATATTCGAAAAGCCTGCTCTGTCTGGGAGAATTGCAAGATGGCAAATGATCTTGACGGAATACGACATTCAGTATACAACCCAGAAAGCCATCAAGGGGAGTGTACTGGCAGACCACTTAGCTCATCAAGCTGTAGATGACTACCAATCAATGAACTTCGAGTTTCCGGATGAAAGCATCATGATTGTGACTGATTGTGAAGTGCCTGGACCGGATGAAGGACCTGAACCAGGATCCCGATGGTCTATGCACTTTGACGGAGCTTCCAATGCTTTGGGAAATGGTATCGGCGCCATAATCATATCTCCACAAGGTACTCATACTCCACTCACTGCCCGGCTGTGTTTCAACTGTACCAACAACATGGCGGAGTATGAGGCGTGCATCATGGGTCTTCAAGCTGCGATCAACCTAAGGATCAAATTTCTAAGTGTTTTCGGAGATTCCGCTCTTGTGATCAACCAGATCAAAGGAGAGTGGGATACGAAACATCCAAACTTGATTCCTTACAGAGAATGTGTGTTGACCCTGATTCCCCACTTCACAGAGATAACCTTTGAGCACTTTCCAAGAGAAGAGAATCAGTTAGCGGACGCGTTAGCTACAATGTCTTCAATGTTCAAGGTCAAATGGGATAATGAAGCTCCCCAGATCACCATCGAGAAACTGGACGAACCGGCATACTGTTGTGATCTCGAAACTGAATTGGTAACTGAGAAGCCTTGGTACCATGAAGTGAAGAGATATCTGGAAGCTCAGGAATACCCTGAAGGTGCCTCTATCAATGATAAGAAATTCCTGAGGAGGTTCGCAGCAAAGTTCTTCCTAAGCAACGGTGTCTTGTACAGGAGAAACCATGATTCAACCTTACTACGTTGTGTGGATAAGACTGAAGCGGAAAGAATCATGGAAGAGCTACATGAAGGGACCTTTGGTACGCATTCCAGTGGACATACTATGGCTAAAAAGATCCTACGGGCAGGATATTACTGGTCCACCATGGAAGCCGATTGCTACCAACATTCTAGGACATGCCACAAGTGCCAGATCTATGCAGATAAGGTGCATGTTCCTCCAGTTCCCCTGAATGTTCTGACTGCGCCTTGGCCATTTGCAATGTGGGGCATAGACATGATCGGCGAGATAAAACCTACGGCATCCAATGGACATCGCTTTATCCTAGTGGCGATTGACTATTTTACGAAGTGGGTTGAAGCAGCATCCTATGCTACAGTAACCAAGACTGTTGTGGCACGGTTTATTCGGCACAATCTGATCTGTCGATACGGCGTCCCTGAGCGGATAATTACAGACAACGGTACCAATCTGAACAATAAGATGATTGCTGAGCTTTGCGAACAGTTCAAGATACAGCACCACAATTCTTCTCCTTACAGACCGAAGATGAATGGGGCTGTAGAAGCAGCTAATAAGAACATCAAGAAGATCGTGCAAAAAATGACAGTAACTTACAAAGATTGGCACGAGATGTTACCGTTCGCTCTGCATGGGTATCGTACTTCAGCAAGGACGTCAACCGGGGCAACTCCTTTCTCTCTGGTTTATGGCATGGAGGCAGTCTTGCCGATCGAGGTGCAAATTCCCTCTCTCCGGATAATGAAGGATGCAAATCTGAACGAAGATGATTGGATCCAGACACGACTTGACCAGCTCAACCTCATTGACGAAAAGAGACTTGCTGCTATCTGTCATGGTCAGACGTATCAGAAACGGATGATCAGGGCATTTAACAAAAAGGTCAGACCACAAGAATATCAAGTTGGGGATCTGGTTATCAAGAGAATCATCCTTCCTCAGAGTGATCCAAGGGGCAAATGGACCCCTACGTACGAAGGGCCATTTGTGGTTAAACATGTGTTCTCAGGAGGAGCAATGATCTTAACTAACATGGATGGTGACGACCTTCCTCACCCCGCCAATGCAGACATAGTTAAAAAATACTACGCATGAAAAAAGACCCGCTAGGCTGACATGCCTAGGCAAAAATTAGGGCTTCCCGTCGAACCAAAAGGGTTCGGGCAAAATGTAGGGATGAAAATGAAAAAAATCTGTACACCCGGCAAGTCGAAAACCTGAAAGGGCGGCTTGGGCAAAAATGGGTATCCCGGTGGACTGAAAACCCGAAAGGGCGGTCCAGGCAAAAATTAGGGATAAAGCGTAAAACTATGTCTCATTGATCACTTTGCATCCAGAACCCGGTATCTGCATCAAGCTCAAACGGCATCGATCAGTCAGCTTCACCTTCAACCAAGGTCATCAAGTGATGAGACGCTCGGAGTTATAAAAGCAATAGCAGAGTTGAAACCCAGTGGATCATTCATCTTTCACACAGCTGTTTTACTTTCTTTTGTACAAAACTTGTATAAACTCTTTTGCTCGGCGACGTACCTCTTACTAGGACGTCAGCCTCTTGTACACAAAACGCCTATTTTCAGGCCATTCAAAAATCAATAAAAATATATCTTCAGTTAAATGTGCCAAGTGTTTTTCTTTTGTTTTGCGAAGAACGTCCAAGGTTCAATTTGTGATGTATGCATTGACAATAATTTGCTAATTCATGAATATTTGCATACGAAACAAAGGAATTAATTACAGGTGACACTAGAAACAGGGGCAATAAAAGAGTTGTCTGAGCAGTCTAATTGTTCTATCCTCCGAGGTACCAAGGTAGGTTCAGCTAAAGAACACGGCCAAGTGTATCTTAATCCCCCAGAGAGTGGTTCAACAAAACAATACATTCTTCTCCAAGCAGAATCATCAAATATCAAGGAAATTGAGTATCCTCCCGTAGATCTCAATACTCCCCCAGCAGCAGCATATATTCTTAACAAGTATCCCCGGCAGTCTTGGCCTAAAGATTGTTCCCCGGCGGTATCTCAACATGCAAAGGAGTCACCTCCCCAGCATATCAAAACTTCCCAGAAGAGTCCAATCTAGTTCACCAGGAAAGTTGGAATTCATAAATCCCCAAGCAGTAAGCTTATCCCCAGTAGATTCTGGAAGCTTATCCCCAGTAAATTCTGGAAGCTTATCACTCGCAGAGCACGAACGCGTCGTCCCGGCTTGATTTAAAGAGTTATTTCCGTAACAGGATATAACTGGGTTATCCTCAGCCAAAAGCCACAGAAAGAGCGTCCTCGGCAAAGTATCTTCCTACCCCCAGCGAAGTCTATCAACACTTCCAGCGCAACAAGGATATCCCCAGCATAACTCATCAACGGTATCCCCAGCGGAGTTATCTTCATCAACGCAGCAAAGCACCGCTATCCCCACAGAGTAGCACTTCCCAGCATGATCGCTAGAGTATCTTTTCTCCCGCAGAAATTAGTTCATTTGCCAAGTTTATTCCTCAACGGAGTTATCTTCTCCTATCGGTATTCTTGCAACGAATCATCCACAGCGGAAGCAAAATCTCTTCCTCAACATCAGCCCAGGATATGACTTCCCGGCACCCGTCAAGGATTTATTTTCCTAGACGAAAACATACCTAAAACATCACATACATCATTGTAGCATGCATAACGTATTGCATCATACAAGTCTCATTTATATTGATAACATCATTGCTTGATCCATATCATGCATTGCATATAACTGACCTTTACCTTTCAGGAAAGATGCAGTTGAAATTCTCAAACATATTTCAAGGACTTCTCCAGTCCAGTTAAATCGACTCCAAACAGTTTTTTCTGATAAAGACTCAGTAGAAGTTCTCTTGGTCCCCTCTCCGACGGTGAGCGTGAGGTGGTAATTCCTTTTTCAAGATGTTTTCCTCTCCGACGATGAGCGTGAGGTGATAGTCTTTTGTGGTCCCCTCTCCGACGGTGAGCGTGAGGTGGTAATTCCTTTTTCAAGATGTTTTCCTCTCCGACGATGAGCGTGAGGTAATAGTCTTTTGTGGTCCCCTCTCCAACAGCGTGTGAGGCGGTAATTCCTTTTTCAAGATGTTTTCCTCTCCGACGATGAGCGTGAGGTGATAGTCTTTTGTGGTCCCCTCTCCGACGGTGAGCGTGAGGTGGTAATTCCTTTTTCAAGATGTTTTCCTCTCCGACGATGAGCGTGAGGTGATAGTCTTTTGTGGTCCCCTCTCCGACGGTGAGCGTGAGGTGGTAATTCCTTTTTCAGATGTTCTCCTCTCCGGCATGAGCGTGAGGTGATATTCTCTTATGGTCCCCTCTCCAACGGCGTGTGAGGTGGTAATTCCTTCTTCAGATGTTCCCCTCTCCGGCATGAGCGTGAGGTGATATTCTTTTATGGTCCCCTCTCCAACGGCGCGTGAGGTGGTAATTCCTTCTTCAGATGTTTCCCTCTCCGGCATGAGCGTGAGGTGATATCTCCTTCCAGATTATAATTTCCTATAGTTCCCTCTCCAGCGGTGAGTAAGGTGACTCCCTTCGAGATTATAATGTCCTTTGGTTCTCTTCCTGACACTACGAAGATGGTAATCCTCACCAAGATTTTCTCAACGAGCGTTGTTGAAGTTAAAATCATCCAAGGTTCACTTATCATTCAGGTTAAGGCAGTAACCATCTCTGGTTCATTCATCAGCGTTTGAAGCTCCAGACCCAGCTCCTGTAATCAGTCAGGACACATCTATATCAAGCATCTAAAATCAGCTCCTGCGACGTGTCAGGTACTCATTTTCTGTTTTGCAGGTATGCAGGTTCTCGCGAAGGAATCTCTGACGCGATCAACATCCAGATGGCATCTATAAGCCCATCATCCTATCCAAGCAACATCCAAATGGCATCTATAAGCCCATTCCCTCATCATCACTGCTACCATGTGAGCGCAAATTTCTGGGCACTTTAGTGTTCAATCATCTTCTACCCTCGGATTACGAAAGGCACGTCAGCCAATCTGCATCCTCAGGTCTAAGAAGATTGAACAGGGGCAACTGTTGCACCCCAAAATTTGCCCTCCCATATTCATCAAGAATTGCCAAGTCAAGGTCACAAAATTCCCCCCAGGGTTGTGCAGCTCAACTGTCTCCTAGACAGTCAAAACTAGGGTTTGAGTTCTGGTCAAGCAAATGAACTTCTCAAAGGCCCAATCAAGTCTCACATGCTTAAAAAGATGGTCAAGTGTCTTCATGTCAAGTTTCAAGGCATTCAGCTCAAAATTGCACAGTCAAAACCCTAAATTGCACTACAGTCAACTGTAGGGGCAAAATGGTCATTTGACAGTCAAAAGTTCAAATTTTTGGTCAATATATCATTTTGAAGCCACAAACATCATTTGATCAATGCTTGATCATGATTCTCAAAGTTTGGCTCAGAAATCATCAAAGATGCAAAAGTTGCTATATTTGGACAGTTGAAAAAGTCAACTGAAATTGACCAGGGCATAACTTTCACATGGATTATCAGAAAAATTCCATCCAAAGCTCATTTTGAAGAGAAAGACATTTCCTACAATTCATCTTCATGTTCCAAGTCCAAGAAATGCTCTCACAAAAAGTTATCAATTTCAACATTATAGGTCATTTTCAAAAGTCAACAAAAAGTGACTTTAAGTCAAAGGCCATAACTTGAGATTGGTAAATCAAAATGACATGGGACCAAAGGCATTGGTTAAAGGACTCAAAGACCTTTCCAAAATGTCCAAGAACATGTGAAAAGCTCAAAAATTGACCAAGTTATGCCTTGTGGAAGTTGGGAAATTTTTAGGAATTTTGAAAAGTCAACAATGATGCAAAAGGCCTAAAAATGCAAATGGGCCCAATTATCTTCCAAATTTCTTCATGCCAAGCCTATGCACGACCACTAGGCCCAAGGGGAAGTATTCTCATATTTTTTAATTATTTATTTGAATTAATATTAATTTATATTCATTTAAATCATTTTAATTCATGAAAAATATAATCTTAACCTAAACAAATCTTTTTATACATGTTTGGAGTCAATATTTCGTGCATATCCCATTTAGGAAAGTTTTGGACTGATTTGAACCTAATTGACACAAAGAACATGAAAAAAAGATGTGAAAAGATCCTTAAGCAAATCAAATCTCTAAATAATGAATTCATGAGATTTTGTTAGTTTTTGTTGACCTAGATCACTCCCTATATGATCAGAATGAAGACCTAAAGCAAAAAAGACTGCAAGCTGCGCAAAAACTCAATATACAAACTTGAAAAAATCTCCAAGAAAGTCAATTCTGAAACCAAGGTTATAGGGCGATTCAAGACACCAAACCAATTGCAATAGCTTCCTTGAACAATTCTGGACGCGTGCCAACCATTAACATCAACAAAAACACCTTGAATTGGTACCAAGAACCTTGACTGCACCTTGAAAATTTCCAAATCGCATATCATTATCTAAGCATCTTTTTACATTTTTCTTTGTGGATTATTGCTTACAATGAAGTTTGTGAACTAACCATTATATTCAATTGAGTTTTTGTGGCATATACGCGATTCCACCATAGGCGATTTTTAGGTTTTGCAGGTTTCGAATTTGGGGCTTTTGTGTAAAAGAAAAATTACGCCTCCAGACCCATGCCAATAGCTTCAGCAGATTGAGACGAAGAGTATAGCACCCTCGCGCTCAATTTATGAGCCACGAGGGGCTATTCGCTATTTTTTTGTAGAGACCCTAAAGCCACAATTAGAAAACCGTTGCCCATGAGTTTCTTGTTTCAGGAAAGCGAAGAAGATGACCCCGTGTCACCATGTGATAGGTCCTTTTGAAATTCGCGCGTGTTTCATCAGTTAGCGTTGTTTTTCTTTTATATTGTTTATGATGTATTGTATATTAAATGAATTCGCTTAGCTCAGCTGGCAGGGACTAACACTCATGACCTTCAAGACCTGGGTTCAAGTCCCAGGTCTGTATATTTGCTATATTATTTTTCAAATCAAATTCACATGCAGGCTTAACGTTAAGGTTCACCATGCACATTCAACAATCACCATCCACGCGTCCCAGGAGATCTAATCAAGGGCCAGGATTGGAGAACACCCTGAACTTGAGTCAAACGTATCACACGCTACACCAAAAGTCAATGGATCTGCATGCTTATTGGGCCAGATTACCAGGCCTATACCTCCATAATGGGGCAACACCCCCACCCTGGTTTGATTGTTTATTTTTATTGTTTTAATTATTATATTATTGCTTTCATTAATTAATTTATTTTTTCTATAAAATATGAAAACATTATAAAAAAAAATCAGAAAAACACAAAAGCTATAATATTTATTTTATTATAATTATTTTTCATAAATTAATATATGTCAATATTTAGTTAATTAGGTTTTAATTTTAATCTCTTTTTTAATAAAAATCCAACAAAATAGAATTAGGTTAATTAATTTTTTTTTTTTTATTCCTTTTAATATTTTTCCCTTTTTTTCAGAATAACAATATTATTTATTTACTTATTTATTTTCCTATTTAAATTGTACATAAATGAATTAGGTTAATTTAGGTCATATTTTAATTCTTTCTTAATAAATAAAAAATATTAGAATTAGGGTTTGCCGGGTAATTTAATTTTAATTAATTCTCCTTTTTTCTCATTAAATCTAAAAAATACAAAATATCATTCTCATTTAATTTTAATTTTTAAATCCTTATTAATTTTAATTATTTGCAAAAAGGGTCCAACGCCCATCATTAATCATTTAATTGCGCATTTATTTTATTATCGCTGATTATAATTTTGTAAATGTCCCTAAGCCATGTAATTTACTTTTCGCACTTTATTTTCTTCGCTTTATTTATTTTCCGCTAAATCGGGTCCGGTTTAATTTTGGCGATGTGGACCCGCGCCTTTGTAATAGTTTAGATTTATTTCCTCGCAAAATATATAACTGTTAATCAAGCATGAAAGAATGAATGGACAAATTAAAATCAAGCGTAGAACACGACAAACATGACAAGACAAATAACTGAAACATGACACATAATTCGCACACACCACCCCTAGGGTACGCCTCACTGTTGCCTTTCGAAAGGTGGTCGTCGAGTAGAGGATGTCTTAGTAAGTCCTCATGATCCGGGAACCTGGCATGAGGGTAGCTTCTAAGGTGTCTTCCCATTGCTCCGGTGATCACCATGTCCCTAAAACTCGAATTGACCCGAACACCTCCAACGGTGGTGCTACCTACCTCTCAATGGTGGGATGGAACTACTTTAAAGGACATTTACACAGACGAATTCCTTAGGGTAGGTAGACGACTCTAGATACTTGCTCTAAATTTCAAAACAAAACAAAATACTTTTCACACCAACACACTTTCAAAAAGCTTTCGAAAGCAATTTTTCAAACACTCTTGAGGACTGATACAAGAGTCGAACTGGAATTTTCAAAGAAACTTTTTAAACCCACAGTTGAAAAGCAAACAAACCATTTTGAAAACACAAGTGAGCAAGTATCTAAGAGCCCATGGATAACCATGGATAGAAAGGGTGCTAACACCTTCCCTTTCTATAATCTACCTCCCGAACCGAGAGCAATCTCTATAAGGAATTTTTCTGTGCTTTTGTCCTTTCCATTTGGAGAAAATAAAAGACGGTGGCGACTCTTTCTTCCGCGACATTTCGCGAACCAGCGTTAAACAGTCAGTTCCAGATCCACCGATCACACTAAGATACACCTCACTTTAAGAGTCCCCAGCAGAGTCGCCAGTTCTGTGATCGGTGGATCTGGAACTGACTGTTTAACGCTGGTTCACGAAATGTCGCGGAAGCAAGAGTCGCCACCGTCTTTTATTTTCTCCAACATGGAAAGGACAAAAGCACAGAAAAATTCCTTATGAGATTATGTTCTCGGTTCGGGAGGTAGATTTATAGAAAGGGAAGGTGTTAGCACTCTTTCTATCCATGGTTATCCATGGGCTCTTAGATACTTGCTCATTTGTGTTTTCAAAATATTTGTTTGCTTTTCAAAGTGAATGGGTTTGAAAAAGTTTCGTTTAAAATTTCAGTTCGACTCTTGTATCAGTCCTCAAGAGTGTTTGAAAAGTTGTTTTTGAAAGCTTTTTGCAAAGTGTCGGTGTGAAAAGAAGTTTTTGATTTGTTTTGAATTAGAGCAAGTATCTACGAGTCATCTACCTACCCTAAGGAATTAGTCTGTGTAAATGTCCTTGAGGTAGTGCCATCCCACCATTGAGGGGTAGGTAGCACCACCGTTGGAGGTGTTCGGGTCAATTCGAGTTTAGGGACAGTGTGGTCACCAGAGCAATAGTAGGACACCTTATAAGCTACCCCCATGCCATGTTCATGGACATGAGGACTTACTAAAACGTCCTATACTCGATGACCACGTTCGAGGGGCAAGGCAACAGTGAGGCGTACCCTAGGAGTGGTGTGTGAATTGTGTGTCATTTTCAGTTATATTTGTCTTGTCATGTATTGAGTGAGCTACGTTTCGATTTTATTTGGGCATACATTCTTTCATGTGATTAACAGTTTAAAGGTGCGGAATTTAAAGTGCGGAAAATAAAAGTCCTACGCTATTACAAGGCGCGAGTCTATACATCGCCAAATTAACAAAACCCGATTTTGAATAAAAGTGCGGAAGGTAAATGTCCTAATTATCTATTACAAGGCCTTGGGGCAATTACATAAGATTAAAAAAGAAAAATAGAAGCAAGCGCGCGAAAAGAAATTATAATCGAAGGTGCGAGGGCGTTGGACCCTTTAAAGATATTAAATGAAATTAATAAATTAATTAATGATTAAAGAAGGAAAAAGGTTATTTTTTGATGTTTTTGTATTTATTGGAAATAAAGAAAATTAATTGGAATTGAAATCCTAATTCTAAGCATTTTTAATTATTAAAGAAAAAAAAGATTCAAGTTTGACCTAATTTACTAATTATTTAATATACATATTTACTTACAAAATAATTAATGGTTAATAATAATAAGAATAAAAATTTATTTATTGAGAAAAAAAAAGAATGAAAATGCTAAACCTAATTTTTATGTATTTTATTTATTTAAGAAAAAAAAACATTAAAGTTGAAGACCTAAAATTAAACTAATTTGGTTATTGCAATTTTTTTACAAAATTAATAGAAATTAATATTAATAAAACATATTTTTTTGTTTTATGATTTTCTGGTTTTTTTGTGTTATAAAATTTATTTTATGAATTTAAATAAAACAATTAACATAATTAAAATGAATAAAAGAAAAGAGCAAAAAGAGAGAAAGAAAATGCAAACATGGGGGGTGGTAGACCCAATTATGGAGGTTTGTTTGGAGCATTCTTGGCCCACTGAATCAGGGCCCCTTTGACTTTTCCAGCGCGTCTGCATATGGTTGACTGAGGGTGTATGGTGGAGTGCATGAGCTGGCCATTGGATGGAGGCTTCTGGGCGCGTGGCAAGCTAGATGGTGAGGCTGCTTGGTGGACCACAGGAGGGCACGTGTACCTGAATGCATTACAAGGAAAAATATAGAGAAATATGGGGGACCTGGGAATCGAACCCAGGTCCCAATGCTTGCATGACAACACACCTTCCACCAAGCCAAACACGTTTATTTGTTAAATTAATGAACACTGATCAATATATGCAAAAAGTGCAATTATTCTAGAACAAACGAAAAAACGCGCCAATGATTTGAATGCACCACTCACGTTCCTCCACGCATCATCTTCTTCAATTGTTATTTGTTTTGCCTGAAAAAAATAAGACTAGATAGCGGCGGTTTTAAACCCCCACTAAGTGGTACCTACAAAAATAGCGAATAGAGCATAGTAAAAAAGAAAAAGGGCGCGAGGTATGGGTTCTACTCGTTTGGAGCTTCTGAATTCAGTGGTACAAGTTTCGTGGCCTAATTTTTCCAGATGAGAAAAGCCCCAAATTCAAACTCCTGAAACCCTAGAATGCTTTCATGGTGGATTTCTGTACAGGCCTTATTAATTCAATTAAAGCATGCCTTAAGCTTCAGAACACTCATATTAGTCCAAATCAATGATTAAAAATTACAAATAACGCATGGATAATGAAACACGATTATGCAAATTTTCAACAAAAGTAGGACTTTGTTATACCGATTCCTTGTGTATAGAGAGTGGAAAAGGGTTAAGACACGATCAAGAAAGTCCCAGCAAGCCTTTGGAATGGATTGTAGGCTTTGAATCACACTGGAACTATGTTTTCAGTTTCAACTTTTTCTTGTGAAAAATGCAAGTTTCGTTCTTATGCTTGAGCGCAGCTTTCTTGTTTTTTTCATTAGGGTTGTGTTCTTGCATATATGTGGAATGAATTAGGTCAAAAACAAAGCCCAAAATCCATTGAATCAATGTTTCAATATTTGATTTTTCAAGCATCTTTTTCAATCTTTTTGTCATGAAAAACATGCCTATTCTGGAAGATCTTGCCTCTTGATGTGGTACACGAAATCCCTAGGCCTTAATGAGAGAATATGCTGCACAAAAAGATTTGGAAAACATGTTTTAGTATTTTTCTTAAATTTAATTTTAATTAAATGAATTAATAGGATTAAAAACTCAATTAATTAATTAAAAATAGGAAAATAACTCCCCTTTGGGTCAATGGGTCGTGCATAGCTTTTGGGTGATGATTCTTGGAAGAAATTTAGGCCCATTAGCAATTTTGAGGCATTTGAAGCAAAGTTGACTTTTCAAAATTCCCAAAAATTTCCCAACTTCCACAAGGCATATCTTGCTCAATGTTTAAGCTTTGATCATGTTCTTGGGCATTTTGGAAAGTTGTTGAAGTCCTCTAACCAATGCCTTTGGTCCCATGTCATTTTGATTCACCAATCTCAAGTTATGGTCTTTGACTTAAAGTGCCTTTTTGTTGACTTTTGAAAATGACCTATAATGTTGAGATTGATAACTTTTTGTGAGAGCATTTATTGGACTTGAAGTGTGAAGAGGAGTTGTAGGAAATGTCATTATCTTCAAAATGAGCTTTGGATGGAATTTTTCTGATAAACCATGTGGAAGTTATGCCCTGGTTAATTTGCAGTTGACTTTTCCAACTGTCCAAAAATAGAAACTTTTGCATCTTGAGACTTTTTGAGCCATGCTTTGAGAATCATGATCAAGAATTGATCAAATGATTTTTGTGGCTTCAAAATAAGATGTCGACCAAAATTTTTGACTTTTGACTGTCAAATGACCATTTTGCCCCTACAGTTGATTGTGATGCAATTAGGGTTTTTGACTGTGCAATTTTGTGCTGTGAGTCTTGAAACTTGGCATATGGATGCTTGACAATGTTTATAGGCATGTGGGACTTGTTTGGACCCTTAGAAACTTCAATTTCTTTGACAGAACCAAAACCCTAATTTTTGACTGTTAGGAGGCCATTGGGTTGTGTCACCTTTGGGGAGATTTTGAAGCATGATCTTAGCAAACCTTGAAGAAAATGGGAGGGAAAATTTTGGGGTACAACAGTTGCCCCTGTTCAATCTTCTTAGACCTGAGGATGTAGATTGGCTGTCGTGCCTTTCGTAATCCGAAGGTGGAAGATGATTGAACACTAGAGTGCCCAGAAATTTGCGCTCACATGTTAGCAGTGTGATGGTGGGAATGGGCTTACAGATGCCATTTGGAGATTGATGGATAGGAAGATGGGCTTACAGATGCCATGTTGAGAGGTGATGGATAGGTGGATGGGCTTATAGATGCCATCTGGGTGTCGATCGCGTAAGAGATTCCTTAGCGAGAACTTGCGTACTTGAAAAAGAAAGATGATTACCTGACCTGTTACAGGAGTTGGTCTTCAAACTCTTTGTGTAAATGTGCCCTGACTGGTTACAGGAATTGAATCCTTAAACCTCTTCAGACGTGCCCTGGCGAGATACCGGAGTCGAGTCTGGAGTTTCAAAAGGTGATGAATGAATCAGGGATGGTTACTACCTCAACGGGACAATGAGAGAACCTTGGACGATTACTACCTCAACAGTAACGATGAGAGAACCTTGGGCGATTACTACCTCAACAGTAACGATGAGAGAACCTTGGGCGATTACTACCTCAACAGTAACGGTGAGAGAATCTGGGGTGATTACTACCTCAACAGTAACGGTGAGAGAATCTTGGATGTCTTCTACTGAGTCTTTATTAGGAAAATCTTTAGGAATTGATTTAACTAGACCAGAGAAGGCCTTTGACTGGATCGGCATCAGAAAAATCTTTAGGAGTCGATTTAACTGAACCAGGCAAGGTCTTGGAATCTTCAACTGGAATAAGAATTAGGGAGATCTTAGGGTCGATCTGACTGAAGCCGAGAAGGCCTTTGACTGGATCGGCATCAGAAAAATCTTTAGGAGTCGATTTAACTGAACCAGAGAAGGCCTTTGACCCTTCAACTGGAATAAGAATCAGGGAGATCTTAGCGTCGATCTGACTGAACCAGAGAAGGTCTTGGATTAACTTTGACTGGATAAGAATCAGAAAAATCTTAGAATCGATTTAACTGAACCAGACGAAAGTCTTGGAATCTTCAACTGGAATAAGAATCAGGGAGATCTTAGCGTCGATCTGACTGAACCAGAGAAGGTCTTGGATTAACTTTGACTGGATAAGAATCAGAAAAATCTTAGAATCGATTTAACTGAACCAGACGAAAGTCTTGGAAACTTCAACTGGAATAAGAATCAGGGAGATCTTAGCGTCGATCTGACTGAACCAGAGAAGGTCTTGGATTAACTTTGACTGGATAAGAATCAGAAAAATCTTAGAATCGATTTAACTGAGCCAGACGAAAGTCTTGGAATATAGTTGAGAACTTAACTGGATCTTTCCTGAAAGGTAAAGGTCAATCATATGCAATGCATGATATGGATCAAGCAATGATGTTCTTAACATAAATGAGATTGTGCGATGCGTTCATGTATGTATCATGATGTATGTGATGTTTATGAATGTATGTTTTTGTCTAGGAAAGTAAATCCTTGACGGGTGCCGGGAAGTCACATCCTGGGCTGATGTTGGAGAATAGTGCTTTGTTGTTTCCGCTGGGGATGATAGTTTCAAGAATACCGGTAGGAGAAGATAACTCTGTTAGGGAATAAACTTGGCGAATGGATTACTCTGCGGGGAAAAATTACTCTAGCTACCTTGCTGGGGAACAGTACTCTGTGGGGATAGCGGTATGCTGTTGAGATGTTGATGGTAACTTCGCTGAGGATACCGTTGTTATGTTGGAAGTGTTAATAGACTCCGCTGGGGATAAGAAGACTTCGCCGAGGAAGATCTTTCCGTGGCTTTTGGCTGAGGATAACCCAGTTATATCCTGGTAGGGAAATAACCTTTGAATAAAGCTGGGAGACGCGTTCGTGCTCTGTAGGGGGGAAGCTTCCAGAATCTGCTGGGGATAAGCTTCCAGAATCTACTGGGGATAAGCTTCCTGCTGGGGAGATGATTCAAATTTTCCTGGGGAAATCTTGATTGGACTCTCCTGGGGAACTTTTTGAGATATATTGGGGAAGTGGCTCTGCTGAATATCTGGTATACCGCCGGGGAACAGTCTTAGACCAAGACTGTCGGGGATGCTTGTTAAGAATATTCGTATATTGTGCTGGGGAATGTTGAGATCTACGGGGGATACCCAACTTTCTTAAGGCTGATTGTATAACTTTGCTTGGGGAGAGTGCATTGACTTGCTGACTCACTCTCTGGGGAATTAAGGCATATTGGTTATGTTCTTCAGCTAAACCTACCTTGGTACCTTGATGGACCGAGCAATGAGATCGCTTAGACAACTCATTACTGCCCCTGTTTCTGTGGGAGAAGATACTGGTGGAGTCTTGATAACTGCCGTTTGACAAACCTTTTTCTGATAGGCAAGTGACAAGATGCCGGGACATAGTCGTACGCTTTTGATCCATAACTTTTGCCTGGACCGCCCTTTCGGGTTTTCAGTCCACCGGGATACCCATTTTTGCCCAAGCCGCCTTTTCAGGTTTTCGACTTACCGGGTGTACAGATTTTTCATTTTCATCCCTTATTTTGCCCGAACCCTTTTGGTTCGCCGGGAAGCCCTTATTTTTGCCTAGGTGTGTCAACCTAACGGGTCTTTGATTATGCGTAGTATTTTTCGACTATGTCCATGCTCTCAGGATGTAGGGAGGTGCCCCTGTTATTGTGTTGCCACGCTACCAAAAGATGTTTGGTCAGGCAAGATTTGTTGCTGGGAATTCATGTCCAATGCCCCAAGTGGCTCAGGCGGAGGTTTGCCCCTGGCTGTTTGGCATCTTGAGAGATTCCTTGAATCTTGACTGGACTGTCCTAGATGATGGACAATGATCAGGCCATGCCTCTTGATTGGAAGTGCTTTTGTTCCCAAGATATTCTTCGTGCGAATTTCTTTGCTGTTCGAACAACAAGTCATATACAAATAAAGTTATGTTAAATGCAAAGCTTATGTCTGTCTTGAAGATTTTTAAAAATGCATTTTTTCAGTAAAATAAGCAAGCTTTGTAAAATGTGATGTCAACTTAAGATTTTACAGTGAGCCTTAAGGAGTCAGGATACCTTTCGTAACAGTATGCTTTCGAACTAACCCATGCTTCAGCTAGGACTTTTTAAGGGTTATAACGTGGCCTGGTTCACGGTTTAAGAAACAAAGGATAAAGGCTCAAATTATTTATACCCACCCGTTCTTCGTGATGTTCTTCAAGCCTAAGCTCAGTTGATCGTGCGTTAGACCTTGCTTGAGTCTTTGTCCTGATGTTCCAATGATGGTTCAGATATTGATGATTTATTCTGAATAGGCAGTCATTTCCCTTTTGTTGAGGGTTTGTAGGACCTCTTTGCTTTTTGACTTCGTTATCCCTAAATTTTGGCTGAACTATTTCTTTTGTGATTACAGTCAGCGAGATGCCCTAGTTTTGTAAGTCTCCTTCATAGGTTTTGACTTATTGGGCTTTTGTTTTTTTTTTGAAAGATAATGACTGTCTGTCTTGACGATTATAGGAAACCATCACCGTTTTTTTGTTTTGTAAGGACCTCTTTGGTGCCGTTTGTTATGCACTTGGATCAACTGAGAGAACTACCCTGCCCCAGGTTATGATAAAGGGTTTTAATTTTCAAAAAGAAAAAACTCCTACTTCTTTGGCTCAGAGGGGTTGACGAGGGATTATCTTCCTTATAACTCCAGTGTTTAGGGATTGAAACAATGCCTGTACCTCATCAGCGGGGTCTGTTCAAAAGCATACTGTAGATCATGGTATCGTTTTCGTCATCCTCCCTCAAGAGGCTTAGAATTATTAATCGAGCATTGATCATCAGAAAAAATATGAAAATAATTTGCATATAGTGAATACGAATATATTGCTTCAAAACAGACATATACGATGCATTAATGAAATAACAACGTTTAACATGAGTAAATGTTTGAACAAAAGAAAATTACAACTTGAAAATCCTAATGAACAAAAAGTCCTTTCATCTCAGGGCTTGTTATTTCAACTGGTGAATCCTGTAGGGATGGTAGAAGTGCTCAGCCTGGCCATCTTGGGTGAATTCCACAGCTCCTTCATCAATTAGGTCCTGGATCTTATTCTTCAAGGTCCAACAATCCTCCGTAGCATGCCCCGGGCTGTCGGAGTGATAAGCGCAGCGGGCGTTGGGGTTATACCTTGAAGGTGTCCTGTTGGGATTCTTAGGAGGATCCCAGAGAGTTACCAGCTTCAACCTCAACAGTTGTTGTAGCGCTTGAGGCAACGACACGCTGAGCTTGGTGGATTGCCTCTTGGGCTTGTCTGCATGAAGCTGGTGAGGTTGATGCTGAATCTGTGACACTGGAGCCATTTGAGGAGCTTTCCCCTTATCTTTTTTCCTCAAAGGTGGTTGAATGATGACTGGCCCTTCACCCTTATATGTTTGCCCCAGTTGGTTATCCCGGAGCAGTTGGTTGACGAGAACCCCGAGCTCTTCTTGTCTTTGAGCTAAGCCTTGAATGATAGTCACCTGCCCCAGCATCTGAGCTCTCATTGCATCCACCTCGGCTTGCAGATGTTTCAGCCGTTCATCCTCAGCATTGTTCCTGACCAAAGTCCCCATGAGGAGTGTTCTCAGCTCTTCCTGCCCCTTGGATAGATTCAGGAGGATTTCCCCGAACCGAGTCTCTTGAGCATGAAAGTCCTGGTTGTATTGTTGGGAAACCATTGTTGAAATAAACAGCGCAGAGGGTAAGTGACCTGTCAAAAGGGTACCTGTTATGCAATGCTATGTATGATATGCATGTGATGTTTTCAAGGATCTCTCGGGGTAGACAAGAAAATTGTTAGAATTGGAATCCGGTGACTTGATTGAAGGAACTGCATATTGTTGAGAGTCCTTCTTCAAGGGTCAAAGGCTCACCATATCCAGTGGGTCATAGCCCCTGACCACCTTGGCTAGAGGAAAATAAATCCCCTTTGCCCCTTGCTAGACATTTTGTTCATCATGACCTGCATCACAAGCCCTTGAGATCCTTGAAACGGGTTAGTCTTTATGCAAGATGCATGCAATGGTATGATGTTATGATGTTATGCTATGCGTGGCGTAACATAGGTAAACCCTGTTATGAGTCCAAATTAAGGACTGTAAACAAAACCTGCAAGAAACTCAAGTGTCAGATAACAAGCATGCAAGTAGTCAAGTACGAAGGCACACAAGTCACACAAAAGAGCCCTTAGATTTTAGGCCAGCATTGGGTCTAGGTATTACCTTCTTTCAGTTTGTTGGTTAAGACCTGTCCTATCAGAAGTAACCAGGTTCTAGAGGATCGCAATATCACTGACTACCCTCAATCGGTCATAACTCCAGCATCGCAACCTTTTCTTGCGGCCAGAACCATCACGAGAGTTTAGCCTCAATGGGCGTAGCATACTGCTACTGTTCTATTGGCCAAGTTGGGTCAAATTAGGGTTCTAAGGTCGGTTGGTGCTTAATGACTCCTCAGAAGACCCATATTCTCCTCGTTGTAACACAAGGGATATCGGTACAGACCAAGGTGCCACACCAACGTAGCCACTACTTCACCCATGTCGGTCTACGCCGGACAGGTCCCTCACAACTTATGCTACCTAAACAGGGTATCCCCAGATCCGGGTTAGGACCTATGTAACTCCGATGCAGCCCACAATAATAAATAAAACAAGCACAACAATTGAAAACACAGTTATGAACTATCCTAAGATACACCTCACTTTAAGAGTCCCCGGCAGAGTCGCCAGTTCTGTGATCGGTGGATCTGGAACTGACTGTTTAACGCTGGTTCACGAAATGTCGCGGAAGCAAGAGTCGCCACCGTCTTTTATTTTCTCCAACATGGAAAGGACAAAAGCACAGAAAAATTCCTTATGAGATTATGTTCTCGGTTCGGGAGGTAGATTTATAGAAAGGGAAGGTGTTAGCACCCTTTCTATCCATGGTTATCCATGGGCTCTTAGATACTTGCTCATTTGTGTTTTCAAAATATTTGTTTGCTTTTCAAAGTGAATGGGTTTGAAAAAGTTTCGTTTAAAATTTCAGTTCGACTCTTGTATCAGTCCTCAAGAGTGTTTGAAAAGTTGTTTTTGAAAGCTTTTTGCAAAGTGTCGGTGTGAAAAGAAGTTTTTGATTTGTTTTGAATTAGAGCAAGTATCTACGAGTTATCTACCTACCCTAAGGAATTAGTCTGTGTAAATGTCCTTGAGGTAGTGCCATCCCACCATTGAGGGGTAGGTAGCACCACCGTTGGAGGTGTTCGGGTCAATTCGAGTTTAGGGACAGTATGGTCACCAGAGCAATAGTAGGACACCTTATAAGCTACCCCCATGCCATGTTCATGGACATGAGGACTTACTAAAACGTCCTATACTCGATGACCACGTTCGAGGGGCAAGGCAACAGTGAGGCGTACCCTAGGAGTGGTGTGTGAATTGTGTGTCATTTTCAGTTATATTTGTCTTGTCATGTATTGAGTGAGTTACGTTTCGATTTTATTTGGGCATACATTCTTTCATGTGATTAACAGTTTAAAGGTGCGGAATTTAAAGTGCGGAAAATAAAAGTCCTACGCTATTACAAGGCGCGGGTCTATACATCGCCAAATTAACAAAACCCGATTTTGAATAAAAGTGCGGAAGGTAAATGTCCTAATTATCTATTACAAGGCCTTGGGGCAATTACATAAGATTAAAAAAGAAAAATAGAAGCAAGCGCGCGAAAAGAAATTATAATCGAAGGTGCGAGGGCGTTGGACCCTTTAAAGATATTAAATGAAATTAATAAATTAATTAATGATTAAAGAAGGAAAAAGGTTATTTTTTGATGTTTTTGTATTTAATGGAAATAAAGAAAATTAATTGGAATTGAAATCCTAATTCTAAGCATTTTTAATTATTAAAGAAAAAAAAGATTCAAGTTTGACCTAATTTACTAATTATTTAATATACATATTTACTTACAAAATAATTAATGGTTAATAATAATACGAATAAAAATTTATTTATTGAGAAAAAAAAAGAATGAAAATGCTAAACCTAATTTTTATGTATTTTATTTATTTAAGAAAAAAAAAACATTAAAGTTGAAGACCTAAAATTAAACTAATTTGGTTATTGCAATTTTTTTACAAAATTAATAGAAATTAATATTAATAAAACATATTTTTTTGTTTTATGATTTTCTGGTTTTTTTGTGTTATAAAATTTATTTTATGAATTTAAATAAAACAATTAACATAATTAAAATGAATAAAAGAAAAGAGCAAAAAGAGAGAAAGAAAATGCAAACATGGGGGGTGGTAGACCCAATTATGGAGGTTTGTTTGGAGCATTCTTGGCCCACTGAATCAGGGCCCCTTTTACTTTTCCAGTGCGTCTGCATATGGTTGACTGAGGGTGTATGGTGGAGTGCATGAGCTGGCCATTGGATGGAGGCTTCTGGGCGCGTGGCAAGCTAGATGGTGAGGCTGCTTGGTGGACCACAGGAGGGCAAGTGTACCTGAATGCATTACAAGGAAAAATATAGAGAAATATGGGGGACCTGGGAATCGAACCCAGGTCCCAATGCTTACATGACAACACACCTTCCACCAAGCCAAACGCGTTTATTTGTTAAATTAATGAACACTGATCAATATATGCAAAAAGTGCAATTATTCTAGAACAAACGAAAAAACGCGCCAATGATTTGAATGCACCACTCACGTTCCTCCATGCATCATCTTCTTCAATTGTTATTTGTTTTGCCTGAAAAAAATAAGACTAGATAGCGGCGGTTTTAAACCCCCACTAAGTGGTACCTACAAAAATAGCGAATAGAGCATAGTAAAAAAGAAAAAGGGCGCGAGGTATGGGTTCTACTCGTTTGGAGCTTCTGAATTCAGTGGTACAAGTTTCGTTGCCTAATTTTTCCAGATGAGAAAAGCCCCAAATTCAAACTCCTGAAACCCTAGAATGCTTTCATGGTGGATTTCTGTACAGGCCTTATTAATTCAATTAAAGCATGCCTTAAGCTTCAGAACACTCATATTAGTCCAAATCAATGATTAAAAATTACAAATAACGCATGGATAATGAAACACGATTATGCAAATTTTCAACAAAAGTAGGACTTTGTTATACCGATTCCTTGTGTATAGAGAGTGGAAAAGGGTTGAGACACAATCAAGAAAGTCCCAGCAAGCCTTTGGAATGGATTGTAGGCTTTGAATCACACTGGAACTATGTTTTCAGTTTCAACTTTTTCTTGTGAAAAATGCAAGTTTCGTTCTTATGCTTTAGCGCAGCTTTCTTGTTTTTTTCATTAGGGTTGTGTTCTTGCATATATGTGGAATGAATTAGGTCAAAAAGAAAGCCCAAAATCCCATGAATCAATGTTTCAATATTTGATTTTTCAAGCATCTTTTTCAATCTTTTTGTCATGAAAAACATGCCTATTTTGGAAGATCTTGCCTCTTGATGTGGTACACGAAATCCCTAGGCCTTAATGAGAGAATATGCTGCACAAAAAGATTTGGAAAACATGTTTTAGTATTTTTCTTAAATTTAATTTTAATTAAATGAATTAATAGGATTAAAAACTCAATTAATTAATTAAAAATAGGAAAATAACTCCCCTTTGTGTCAATGGGTCGTGCATAGCTTTTGGGTGATGATTCTTGGAAGAAATTTAGGCCCATTAGCAATTTTGAGGCATTTGAAGCAAAGTTGACTTTTCAAAATTCCCCAAAATTTCCCAACTTCCACAAGGCATATCTTGCTCAATTTTTAAGCTTTGATCATGTTCTTGGACATTTTGGAAAGTTCTTGAAGTCCTCTAACCAATGCCTTTGGTCCCATGTCATTTTGATTCACCAATCTCAAGTTATGGTCTTTGACTTAAAGTGCCTTTTTGTTGACTTTTGAAAATGACCTATAATGTTGAGATTGATAACTTTTTGTGAGAGCATTTCTTGGACTTGAAGTGTGAAGAGGAGTTGTAGGAAATGTCATTCTCTTCAAAATGAGCTTTGGATGGAATTTTTCTGATAAACCATGTGGAAGTTATGCCCTGGTCAATTTGTTGTTGACTTTTCCAACTGTCCAAAAATAGAAACTTTTGCATCTTGAGACTTTTTGAGCCATGCTTTGAGAATCATGATCAAGAATTGATCAAATGATTTTTGTGGCTTCAAAATAAGATGTTGACCAAAAATTTTGACTTTTGACTGTCAAATGACCATTTTGCCCCTATAGTTGATTGTGATGCAATTAGGGTTTTTGACTGTGCAATTTTGTGCTGTGAGTCTTGAAACTTGGCATATGGATGCTTGACAATGTTTATAGGCATGTGGGACTTGTTTGGACCCTTAGAAACTTCAATTTCTTTGACAGAACCAAAACCCTAATTTTTTACTGTTAGGAGGCCATTGGGTTGTGTGACCTTTGGGGAGATTTTGAAGCATGATCTTAGCAAACCTTGAAGAAAATGGGAGGGAAAATTTTGGGGTACAACAGTTGCCCCTGTTCAATCTTCTTAGACCTGAGGATGTAGATTGGCTGTCGTGCCTTTCGTAATCCGAAGGTGGAAGATGATTGAACACTAGAGTGCCCAGAAATTTGCGCTCACATGTTAGCAGTGTGATGGTGGGAATGGGCTTACAGATGCCATTTGGAGATTGATGGATAGGAAGATGGGCTTACAGATGCCATGTTGAGAGGTGATGGATAGGTGGATGGGCTTATAGATGCCATCTGGGTGTCGATCGCGTAAGAGATTCCTTAGCGAGAACTTGCGTACCTGAAAAAGAAAGATGATTACCTGACCTGTTACAGGAGTTGGTCTTCAAACTCTTTGTGTAAATGTGCCCTGACTGGTTACAGGAATTGAATCCTTAAACCTCTTCAGACGTGCCCTGGCGAGATACCGGAGTCGAGTCTGGAGTTTCAAAAGGTGATGAATGAATCAGGGATGGTTACTACCTCAACGGGACGATGAGAGAACCTTGGACGATTACTACCTCAACAGTAACGATGAGAGAACCTTGGGCGATTACTACCTCAACAGTAACGATGAGAGAACCTTGGGCGATTACTACCTCAACAGTAACGGTGAGAGAATCTGGGGTGATTACTACCTCAATAGTAACGGTGAGAGAATCTTGGATGTCTTCTACTGAGTCTTTATTAGGAAAATCTTTAGGAATTGATTTAACTGGACCAGAGAAGGCCTTTGACTGGATCGGCATCAGAAAAATCTTTAGGAGTCGATTTAACTGAACCAGGAAAGGTCTTGGAATCTTCAACTGGAATAAGAATTAGGGAGATCTTAGGGTCGATCTGACTGAACCCGAGAAGGCCTTTGACTGGATCGGCATCAGAAAAATCTTTAGGAGTCGATTTAACTGAACCAGAGAAGGCCTTTGACTCTTCAACTGGAATAAGAATCAGGGAGATCTTAGCGTCGATCTGACTGAACCAGAGAAGGTCTTGGATTAACTTTGACTGGATAAGAATCAGAAAAATCTTAGAATCGATTTAACTGAACCAGACGAAAGTCTTGGAATCTTCAACTGGAATAAGAATCAGGGAGATCTTAGCGTCGATCTGACTGAACCAGAGAAGGTCTTGGATTAACTTTGACTGGATAAGAATCAGAAAAATCTTAGAATCGATTTAACTGAACCGGACGAAAGTCTTGGAATCTTCAACTGGAATAAGAATCAGGGAGATCTTAGCGTCGATCTGACTGAACCAGAGAAGGTCTTGGATTAACTTTGACTGGATAAGAATCAGAAAAATCTTAGAATCGATTTAACTGAGCCAGACGAAAGTCTTGGAATATAGCTGAGAACTTAACTGGATCTTTCCTGAAAGGTAAAGGTCAATCATATGCAATGCATGATATGGATCAAGCAATGATGTTCTTAACATAAATGAGATTGTGCGATGCGTTCATGTATGTATCATGATGTATGTGATGTTTATGAATGTATGTTTTTGTCTAGGAAAGTAAATCCTTGACGGGTGCCGGGAAGTCACATCCTGGGCTGATGTTGGAGAATAGTGCTTTGTTGTTTCCGCTGGGGATGATAGTTGCAAGAATACCGGTAGGAGAAGATAACTCTGTTAGGGAATAAACTTGGCGAATGGATTACTCTGCAGGGAAAAATTACTCTAGCTACCTTGCTGGGGAACAGTACTCTGTGGGGATAGCGGTATGCTGTTGAGATGTTGATGGTAACTTCGCTGAGGATACCGTTGTTATGTTGGAAGTGTTAATAGACTCCGCTGGGGATAAGAAGACTTCGCCGAGGACGATCTTTCCGTGGCTTTTGGCTGAGGATAACCCAGTTATATCCTGGTAGGGAAATAACCTTTGAATAAAGCTGGGAGACGCGTTCGTGCTCTGTAGGGGGGAAGCTTCCAGAATCTGCTGGGGATAAGCTTCCAGAATCTACTGGGGATAAGCTTCCTGCTGGGGAGATGATTCAAATTTTCCTGGGGAAATCTTGATTGGACTCTCCTGGGGAACTTTTTGAGATATATTGGGGAAGTGGCTCTGCTGAATATCTGGTATACCGCCGGGGAACAGTCTTAGACCAAGACTGTCGGGGATGCTTGTTAAGAATATTCGTATATTGTGCTGGGGAATGTTGAGATCTACGGGGGATACCCAACTTTCTTAAGGCTGATTGTATAACTTTGCTTGGGGAGAGTGCATTGACTTGCTGACTCACTCTCTGGGGAATTAAGGCATATTGGTTATGTTCTTCAGCTAAACCTACCTTGGTACCTTGATGGACCGAACAATGAGATCGCTTAGACAACTCATTACTGCCCCTGTTTCTGTGGGAGAAGATACTGGTGGAGTCTTGATAACTGCCGTTTGACAAACCTTTTTCTGATAGGCAAGTGACAAGATGCCGGGACATAGTCGTACGCTTTTGATCCCTAACTTTTGCCTGGACCGCCCTTTCGGGTTTTCAGTCCACCGGGATACCCATTTTTGCCCAAGCCGCCTTTTCAGGTTTTCGACTTGCCGGGTGTACAGATTTTTCATTTTCATCCCTTATTTTGCCCGAACCCTTTTGGTTCGCCGGGAAGCCCTTATTTTTGCCTAGGTGTGTCAACCTAACGGGTCTTTGATTGTGCGTAGTATTTTTCGACTATGTCCATGCTCTCAGGATGTAGGGAGGTGCCCCTGTTATTGTGTTGCCACGCTACCAAAAGATGTTTGGTCAGGCAAGATTTGTTGCTGGGAATTCATGTCCAATGCCCCAAGTGGCTCAGGCGGAGGTTTGCCCCTGGCTGTTTGGCATCTTGAGAGATTCCTTGAATCTTGACTGGACTGTCCCAGATGATGGACAATGATCAGGCGATGCCTCTTGATTGGAAGTGCTTTTGTTCCCAAGATATTCTTCGTGCGAATTTCTTTGCTGTTCGAACAACAAGTCATATACAAACAAAGTTATGTTAAATGCAAAGCTTATGTCTGTCTTGAAGATTTTTAAAAATGCATTTTTTCAGTAAAATAAGCAAGCTTTGTAAAATGTGATGTCAACTTAAGATTTTACAGTGAGCCTTAAGGAGTCAGGATACCTTTCGTAACAGTATGCTTTCGAACTAACCCATGCTTCAGCTAGGACTTTTTAAGGGTTATAACGTGGCCTGGTTCACGGTTTAAGAAACAAAGGATAAAAGCTCAAATTATTTGTACCCACCCGTTCTTCGTGATGTTCTTCAAGCCTAAGCTCAGTTGATCGTGCGTTAGACCTTGCTTGAGTCTTTGTCCTGATGTTCCAATGATGGTTCAGATATTGATGATTTATTCTGAATAGGCAGTCATTTCCCTTTTGTTGAGGGTTTGTAGGACCTCTTTGCTTTTTGACTTCGTTATCCCTAAATTTTGGCTGAACTATTTCTTTTGTGATTACAGTCAGCGAGATGCCCCAGTTTTGTAAGTCTCCTTCATAGGTTTTGACTTATTGGGCTTTTGTTTTTTTTTTGAAAGATAATGACTGCCTGTCTTGACGATTATAGGGAACCATCACCGTTTTTTTGTTTTGTAAGGACCTCTTTGGTGCCGTTTGTTATGCACTTGGATCAACTGAGAGAACTACCCTGCCCCAGGTTATGATAAAGGGTTTTAATTTTCGAAAAGAAAAAACTCCTACTTCTTTGGCTCAGAGGGGTTGACGAGGGATTATCTTCCTTATAACTCCAGTGTTTAGGGATTGAAACAATGCATGTACCTCATCAGCGGGGTCTGTTCAAAAGCATACTGTAGATCATGGTATCGTTTTCGTCATCCTCCCTCAAGAGGCTTAGAATTATTAATCGAGCATTGATCATCAGAAAAAATATGAAAATAATTTGCATATAGTGAATACGAATATATTGCTTCAAAACAGACATATGTGATGCATTAATGAAATAACAACGTTTAACATGAGTAAATGTTTGAACAAAAGAAAATTACAACTTGAAAATCCTAATGAACAAAAAGTCCTTTCATCTCAGGGCTTGTTATTTCAACTGGTGAATCCTGTAGGGATGGTAGAAGTGCTCAGCCTGGCCATCTTGGGTGAATTCCACAGCTCCTTCATCAATTAGGTCCTGGATCTTATTCTTCAAGGTCCAACAATCCTCCGTAGCATGCCCCGGGCTGTCGGAGTGATAAGCGCAGCGGGCGTTGGGGTTATACCTTGAAGGTGTCCTGTTGGGATGCTTAGGAGGATCCCTGAGAGTTACCAACTTCAACCTCAACAGTTGTTGTAGAGCTTGAGGCAACGACACGCTGAGCTTGGTGAATTGCCTCTTGGGCTTGTCTGCATGAAGCTGGTGAGGTTGATGCTGAATCTGTGACACTGGAGCCATTTGAGGAGCTTTCCCCTTATCTTCTTGCCTCAAAGGTGGTTGAATGATGACTGGCCCTTCACCCTTAGATGTTTGCCCCAGTTGGTTATCCCGGAGCAGTTGGTTGACGAGAACCCCGAGCTCTTCTTGTCTTTGAGCTAAGCCTTGAATGATAGTCACCTGCCCCAACATCTGAGCTCTCATTGCATTCACCTCGGCTTGCAGATGTTTCAGCCGTTCATCCTCAGCATTGTTCCTGACCAAAGTCCCCATGAGGAGTGTTCTCAGCTCTTCCTGCCCCTTGGATAGATTCAGGAGGATTTCCCCGAACCGAGTCTCTTGAGCATGAAAGTCCTGGTTGTATTATTGGGAGGCCATTGCTGAAATAAACAGCGCAGAGGGTAAGTGACCTGTCAAAAGGGTACCTGTTATGCAATGCTATGTATGATATGCATGTGATGTTTTCAAGGATCTCGCGGGGTAGACAAGAAAATTGTTAGAATTGGAATCCGGTGACTTGATTGAAGGAACTGCATATTGTTGAGAGTCCTTCTTCAAGGGTCAAAGGCTCACCATATCCAGTGGGTCATAGCCCCTGACCACCTTGGCTAGAGGAAAATAAATCCCCTTTGCCCCTTGTTAGACATTTTGTTCATCATGACTTGCATCATAAGCCCTTGAGATCCTTGAAACGGGTTAGTCTTTATGCAAGATGCATGCAATGGTATGATGTTATGATGTTATGCTATGCGTGGCGTAACATAGGTAAACCATATTATGAGTCCAGATTAAGGACTGTAAACAAAACCTGCAAGAAACTCAAGTGTCAGATAACAAGCATGCAAGTAGTCAAGTACGAAGGCACACAAGTCACACAAAAGAGCCCTTAGATTTTAGGCCAGCATGGGGTCTAGGTATTACCCTCTTTCAGTTTGTTGGTTAAGACCTGTCCTATCAGAAGTAACCGGGTTCTACAGGATCCCAATATCACTGACTACCCTCAATCGGTCATAACTCCAGCATCGCAACCTTTTCTTGCAGCCAGAACCATCACGAGAGTTTAGCCTCAATGGGCGTAGCATACTGCTACTGTTCTATTGGCCAAGTTGGGTCAAATTGGGGTTCTAAGGTCGGTTGGTGCTTAATGACTCCTCAGAAGACCCATATTCTCCTCGTTGCAACACAAGGGATATCGGTACAGACCAAGGTGCCACACCAACGTAGCCACTGCTTCACCCATGTCGGTCTACGCCGGACAGGTCCCTCACAGCTTATGCTACCTAAACAGGGTATCCCCAGATCCGGGTTAGGACCTATGTAACTCCGATGCAGCCCACAATAATAAAGCAAACAAGCACAACAATTGAAAACACAGTTATGAACTATCCTAAGATACACCTCACTTTAAGAGTCCCCAGCAGAGTCGCCAGTTCTGTGATCGGTGGATCTGGAACTGACTGTTTAACGCTGGTTCACGAAATGTCGCGGAAGCAAGAGTCGCCACCGTCTTTTATTTTCTCCAACATGGAAAGGACAAAAGCACAGAAAAATTCCTTATGAGATTATGTTCTCGGTTCGGGAGGTAGATTTATAGAAAGGGAAGGTGTTAGCACCCTTTCTATCCATGGTTATCCATGGGCTCTTAGATACTTGCTCATTTGTGTTTTCAAAATATTTGTTTGCTTTTCAAAGTGAATGGATTTGAAAAAGTTTCGTTTAAAATTTCAGTTCGACTCTTGTATCAGTCCTCAAGAGTGTTTTAAAATTTGTTTTTGAAAGCTTTTTGCAAAGTGTCGGTGTGAAAAGAAGTTTTTGATTTGTTTTGAATTAGAGCAAGTATCTACGAGTCATCTACCTACCCTAAGGAATTAGTCTGTGTAAATGTCCTTGAGGTAGTGCCATCCCACCATTGAGGGGTAGGTAGCACCACCGTTGGAGGTGTTCGGGTCAATTCGAGTTTAGGGACAGTGTGGTCACCAGAGCAATAGTAGGACACCTTAGAAGCTACCCCCATGCCATGTTCATGGACATGAGGACTTACTAAAACGTCCTATACTCGACGACCACGTTCGAGGGGCAAGGCAACAGTGAGGCGTACCCTAGGAGTGGTGTGTGAATTGTGTGTCATTTTCAGTTACATTTGTCTTGTCATGTATTGAGTGAGCTACGTTTCGATTTTATTTGGGCATACATTCTTTCATGTGATTAACAGTTTAAAGGTGCGGATTTTAAAGTGCGGAAAATAAAAGTCCTACACTATTACAAGGCGCGGGTCTATACATCGCCAAATTAACAAAACCCGATTTTGAATAAAAGTGCGGAAGCTAAATGTCCTAATTATCTATTACAAGGCATTGGGGCAATTACATAAGATTAAAAAAGAAAAATAGAAGCAAGCACGCGAAAAGAAATTATAATCGAAGGTGCGAGGGCGTTGGACCCTTTAAAGATATTAAATGAAATTAATAAATTAATTAATGATTAAAGAAGGAAAAAGGTTATTTTTTGATGTTTTTGTATTTAATGGAAATAAAGAAAATTAATTGGAATTGAAATCCTAATTCTAAGCATTTTTAATTATTAAAGAAAAAAAAGATTCAAGTTTGACCTAATTTACTAATTATTTAATATACATATTTACTTACAAAATAATTAATGGTTAATAATAATAAGAATAAAAATTTATTTATTGAGAAAAAAAAAGAATGAAAATGCTAAACCTAATTTTTATGTATTTTATTTATTTAAGAAAAAAAAACATTAAAGTTGAAGACCTAAAATTAAACTAATTTGGTTATTGCAATTTTTTTACAAAATTAATAGAAATTAATATTAATAAAACATATTTTTTTGTTTTATGATTTTCTGGTTTTTTTGTGTTATAAAATTTATTTTATGAATTTAAATAAAACAATTAACATAATTAAAATGAATAAAAGAAAAGAGCAAAAAGAGAGAAAGAAAATGCAAACATGGGGGGGTGGTAGACCCAATTATGGAGGTTTGTTTGGAGCATTCTTGGCCCACTGAATCAAGGCCCCTTTGACTTTTCCAGCGCGTCTGCATATGGTTGACTGAGGGTGTATGGTGGAGTGCATGACCTGGCCATTGAATGGAGGCTTCTGGGCGCGTGGCAAGCTAGATGGTGAGGCTGCTTGGTGGACCACAGGAGGGCAAGTGTACCTGAATGCATTACAAGGAAAAATATAGAGAAATATGGGGGACCTGGGAATCGAACCCAGGTCCCAATGCTTGCATGACAACACACCTTCCACCAAGCCAAACGCGTTTATTTGTTAAATTAATGAACACTGATCAATATATGCAAAAAGTGCAATTATTCTAGAACAAACGAAAAAACGCGCCAATGATTTGAATGCACCACTCACGTTCCTCCACGCATCATCTTCTTCAATTGTTATTTGTTTTGCCTGAAAAAAATAAGACTAGATAGCGGGGGTTTTAAACCCCCACTAAGTGGTACCTACAAAAATATCGAATAGAGCATAATAAAAAAGGAAAAGGGCGCGAGGTATGGGTTCTACTCGTTTGGAGCTTCTGAATTCAGTGGTACAAGTTTCGTGGCCTAATTTTTCCAGATGAGAAAAGCCCCAAATTCAAACTCCTGAAACCCTAGAATGCTTTCATGGTGGATTTCTGTACATGCCTTATTAATTCAATTAAAGCATGCCTTAAGCTTCAGAACACTCATATTAGTCCAAATCAATGATTAAAAATTACAAATAACGCATGGATAATGAAACACGATTATGCAAATTTTCAACAAAAGTAGGACTTTGTTATACCGATTCCTTGTGTATAGAGAGTGGAAAAGGGTTGAGACACGATCAAGAAAGTCCTAGCAAGCCTTTGGAATGGATTGTAGGCTTTGAATCACACTGGAACTATGTATTCAGTTTCAACTTTTTCTTGTGAAAAATGCAAGTTTCGTTCTTATGCTTGAGCGCAGCTTTCTTGTTTTTTTCATTAGGGTTGTGTTCTTGCATATATGTGGAATGAATTAGGTCAAAAACAAAGCCCAAAATCCATTGAATCAATGTTTCAATATTTGATTTTTCAAGCATCTTTTTCAATCTTTTTGTCATGAAAAACATGCCTATTTTGGAAGATCTTGCCTCTTGATGTGGTACACCAAATCCCTAGGCCTTAATGAGAGAATATGCTGCACAAAAAGATTTGGAAAACATGTTTTAGTATTTTTCTTAAATTTAATTTTAATTAAATGAATTAATAGGATTAAAAACTCAATTAATTAATTAAAAATAGGAAAATAACTCCCCTTTGGGTCAATGGGTCGTGCATAGCTTTTGGGTGATGATTCTTGGAAGAAATTTAGTCCCATTAGCAATTTTGAGGCATTTGAAGCAAAGTTGACTTTTCAAAATTCCCAAAAATTTCCCAACTTCCACAAGGCATATCTTGCTCAATTTTTAAGCTTTGATCATGTTCTTGGACATTTTGGAAAGGTCTTGAAGTCCTCTAACCAATGCCTTTGGTCACATGTCATTTTTATTCACCAATCTCAAGTTATGGTCTTTGACGTAAAGTGCCTTTTTGTTGACTTTTGAAAATGACATATAATGTTGAGATTGATAACTTTTTGTGAGAGCATTTATTGGACTTGAAGTGTGAAGAGGAGTTGTAGGAAATGTAATTATCTTCAAAATGAGCTTTGGATGGAACTTTTCTGATAAACCATGTGGAAGTTATGCCCTAGTCAATTTGCAGTTGACTTTTCCAACTGTCCAAAAATAGAAACTTTTGCATCTTGAGACTTTTTGAGCCATGCTTTGAGAATCATGATCAAGAATTGATAAAATGATGTTTGTGGCTTCAAAATAAGATGTTGACCAAAATTTTTGACTTTTGACTGTCAAATGACCATTTTGCCCCTATAGTTGATTGTGATGCAATTAGGGTTTTTGACTGTGCAATTTTGTGCTGTGAGTCTTGAAACTTGGAATATGGATGCTTGACAATGTTTATAGGCATGTGGGACTTGTTTGGACCCTTAGAAACTTCAATTTCTTTGACAGAACCAAAAACCTAATTTTTGACTGTTAGGAGGCCATTGGGATGTGTGACCTTTGGGGAGATTTTGAAGCATGATCTTAGCAAACCTTGAAGAAAATGGGAGGGCAAATTTTGGGGTACAACACCATACAATGATTTCTTCAGTTTCAACACCTTCTTCTCTTCTCCAGTTCTCATGTATCCAAGTGGTTGTTCGACATAGATTTTTTCTTCGAGCACACCATTCAAAAATGCTGTCTTGACATCCATTTGAAATATTTTCCATTTGAACTGAGCAGCTTGAGAGATGAGTAATCGAATTGTCTCCATTCTTGCAACAGGTGTGAACACTTCGTCATAGTCAATGCCAGCTTTCTGCTTGTATCCCTTTGCAACCAGCCGTGCCTTGTATCTTTTGATCTCTCCTTGAGCGTTCATCTTTTTCTTAAATACCCACTTTACACCAATGGGTTGACTTCCTTTTGGTAATTCGACCAGCTCCCAAGTTTTGTTGTGTTTGATTGCTTTAATTTTTTCGTCCATGGCGCTTTTCCACTTCTCATCTCTTAACGCTTCTTCAACACTTATGTTTTCAGCATCTGCCAGAAGACACACAAGATGCACCTCACTTGTTGAATCATACATATCTTGCAAACTTCTCATTCTGGGTTGTAGAGGTTCATCTCTATCTTTTGTTTCTTCATGTTCTTCTGGAGTGTTTGTTGGTACAGCTATAGTTGTTTCTTCGACTGTATCAACAGCCTCTGTCGAACTGTTCCAGTCCCACTTGCTGGCTTCATTCATTTGAACGTCTCTGCTTACAATCACTTTCTTACTTATGGGATTAAAAAGCTTATACCCTTTCGTCTTCTCATCATATCCAATGAATATGAACTTTTGACTTTTGTCTTCAAGCTTTGTTCTTTGTTGGTCTGGTACATGTGCATAAGCTATGCTACCAAAAACTTTTAGATGAGAGATTGTTGGCTTCTGTCCACTCCATGCTTCTTGTGGTGTTTTGTCTTCCAGCTTTGAATGTGGACACCTATTCTGAATGTAAACAACACATTGTACTGCTTCTGCCCAAAACTCTTTCAGCATACTCTTGCTTTTAAGCATTGATCGAACCATGTCAAAGATAGTTCGATTCTTCCTTTCAGCCACACCATTTTGCTGAGGTGAATATGGCGCT
Organism: Vicia faba; assembly: GCA_948472305.1. Classification (NCBI taxonomy): domain Eukaryota; kingdom Viridiplantae; phylum Streptophyta; class Magnoliopsida; order Fabales; family Fabaceae; genus Vicia; species Vicia faba. The sequence continues at coordinate 1,014,538,491 of OX451735.1, forward strand.
GTTAGGAATCTTCTTATGCCTTGTTCTTCACAGTACTTCACAAAGGAAATCGAAGTATACTCTCCTCCTCTGTCTGATCGAATTGATTTGATGTTTCTTTCTGTTGCCTTTTCCACCATTACTTTGAATTTCTTGAACACTTCTAGTGCTTCAGATTTTTCTTTTAGAAAATAGACCCAGGTTTTTCTTGAGTAGTCATCAATGAAGGAAATGAAGTATCTTTTTCCACTGAAGGATTCTGGAGTAATTGGCCCACATATATCAGTATGTATCAATTCAAGTATCTGTTTGGCTTGATACTCTGCCTTCTTCTGAAATGAGGTTCTGGTTTGTTTGCTGAGCACACATTCTTCGCAGAATTTTCCTTCGAACTCCATGTCTGGTAATCCATGCACCATGTTCCTCTTTGCCAACCTTCTCAGACCAGCATGATGTAGGTGACCAAAGCACATGTGCCACAGTGACGCTTTGTCTTGCACTTCGATCTGCATACATTTCTCTCGAATGTTCCTCAAGTTAAGTTTGTACATTCGATTTCTCTCCATTTCGACAGCAGCAATCAGATATCTGGCTTTGTCCTTCAACTGCAGTGTTCGATCTTTCATCAAGATCGAAGAACCTTTTTCTGTGAGTTGTCCCAGACTTAATATGTTGGTCTTAAGGTCAGGTACATAGTAGACATCTTCGATTGACCCAATCAAGCCATCCTTCTGCAAATAGCTGATTGTGCCCTTTCCTTCAACTTTCACCTTCGATACATCTCCAAAAGACACACTGCCATCTTCAACTCCCTTCATATCTTTAAACAGGTGTTTGTAACCACACATGTGATTACTTGCTCCTGAGTCAAGATACCAAATACTGTCATTGGTGTTAATTTCGTTTTGGGCCATCAGGAGAAACCCTTCATTTGATTCAGCTTCCAAAACCAGATTGGTTGTCTCTTCAGTCTTCTTTTCATTTCGACAGTCTTTTACAAGATGTCCCACTTTGTCACAGTTGTAACATTTGTAGGAGTTGCAATCCTTTGCGAAATGGCCATACTTGCCACACTTGTAGCATTCCAAATTTGAATAATTTGAACGACCACCTCTTTGGCCACGTCCTCTGCCACGCAGGTTTTGTTGGCTCGAATTTCCTATTTCGAAGTTACTGCCTCTACCACTTCGACCACTGTCACGTCCTTCACGTCCACGTCCTCTTCCTCGAAAATTGTTCGAAAGCAGTACTTTTTCATCTTTCGATTCTTTTGTTTGGTTTGCTTCTTCTTCTGCCTCTTCTTTCTTCTTCATCTTTCTTTGTTCATGTGCTTCGAGCAAACTAGTGAGCTCTTCGATTGAGAGCGTCAAAAGGTCATTCGATTCTTCTATTGCACACACCAGATTTTCAAACTTGTCTGTTAAAGATCTTAAGATCTTTTCAACAACTCTTGCATCAGCTACTGTCTCTCCATTTCTTGTGAGTTGATTCACCACTTTCTGCACACGAGTGATGTAATCTGATACATTTTCTGTATCCTTCATTTGTATCCTCTCCAATTCGCCACGAAGCGTTTGAAGTCGAACCTGCTTCACTCTGTCTGCTCCTTTGAACACCTTCTCTAACGTGTCCCACACTTGTTTCGATGTAGTCGAACTAGCAATCTTCTCGAAACCTGATTCATCCATAGTCTTGAACAACATATATAGTGCTATTTTGTCCTTCGCTCGCGTCTCTTTCAACGCCTTCGTTTGGGCTGCTATAAATCCCCCAATTTCAGTTGGTTCTTCAAAGCCATCATTGGTCACTTCCCACGCATCTAGAGATCCAAGAAGAGCTTTCATTTGGATACTCCAGTTTTCATAGTTTGACTTCGTCAGCCGTGGTAACGACATTTGGTTCATCATGTTCACCATGAGCTCTGATGCCAAATTGTTAGAATATGAATCAGACTTCTGTATACTTTTAACTTCTTGTATATTGCTCTTTTTAAATAAATTACATACTTGGTCTTTTATAGACCCAAACAAACTCTTGCAATTCTAAAACATAAAATTAAAAACATAACTGCTACTATCATAACTACTAAAACTATTGTCTTTCCTACTACCATACTTAATACAAATCATTTATTTCAAACACATTTAATGTATATTTCAATAATATCCTCCTCTAAACCATCATTTACCAAATCTCCATCAACTGCAACAACTCATGAACCGATTCAACAAAAAACAACTCGCGCAGCAGATTCAAAATGCAACATCAATAAACCGGCATCATACCATACCTGCAAACTCACAACAACCGACATTAATCAACTTGCTTCACTTTAATCCGCAACAATACATTTACGCACACACACAGAATCACATAGAGTAGATCTGCATCATAGAAGAAGAGGCGAAAAGAGATTCACCTGGAGAGTTGTTGGATCACAGAAAGTCGAACATCATCAAAAATTGTTCCATATTCAGTTAGGGTGCCTCAGAGCATACTTCTTATCTTCCTTTTCTAACTCGTGTTGTATTTGTTTTTGCATTTTGAATTGTTTCTATATGTTGTTGTTGTCTTTGCATTGAGAAAGAGAGAACTGGGAGATTTTAGAACATAAAAAGATAGGTTTTGTTTGTTGTTCAGTGAGAATGAGAGAGAAGGTAGGGAGAGTTTTTTTGTGACACAAGCATGCGAGAGAGTTGAGTCAACCGATTAATGTTGTTGTTACTTACTGAAGAGTGAGTTTGAGTGAGTGAAATGATTTGTTGTTGTTTTTCGCACGAGAGAGCTGAAGTCATGAGAGCCGTGAGAAATGTTAGAGCAGAGGATTTTGTTGTTAACTCGGTTAAGGAACTGAAAGAGAAAGATTATGGTTTTTGAAGTAGGTCTTTGAGATGTTTAAGAGATAACAGAGAGTTTATTATTGTTGAGTGAAAATAGAGAGAGGGAATTGGAAGAGAAAGTATTGTGAGAGACAGATAGTTAAATGAGAGGGAATTGTTTTGTTTTTTGTGAATACTGCATTTAATTGAATTAATTGGAATAATAATCAATTAATATGGACAAATTCTCCAAGTATAGCATAAAGTAGTTGCTCTTTGTCCTACTAGGGTTTTTTTTATTCACTTGTTCTCCTTTTATTTTGATTTGGACCTTCTCATCTGTTATTTCTCTATTTTTAGGATTGGCATTAATTTTAGTAAAACAAATATAGCAACAATATGTTAAATATGATGTATTATCTTGCTAATAAGAAAAGGTTAAGCAATAAGTCCTATTTTATGTTGAGACATGTTGAGATGATAATTTCTCATCATCTGGAGCAACATGTCGGATAAAGATGTCCTATGCAGGGTCATTTGACATCGCACATGTGCTAAGCTGGACAGTTGGATTCTATTATGATTTAACAGATACAGAATATTCTGGGAATATTATGATATTCTATGTGGTGTTGTTTTATAAGTATGGAAGATTCAAGTCAGGATCAAGAAGAATATTAAAGAATATTGACTTTATAATTATGGAGATAAATTAGGAAAGATTTGCTTCAAGACCTATTTTGTAGCAGAGGTTTTTGCTGATTTGTAGCAGAGATTTCTGCTGATTTGTAGCAGATGAAGCTACTCGAAATAAAAATGAATAACCTCGGATGGAACAGACAGAGTCGGCACCTAACTTTATTTATCCCAAAGAATAGGGAAAGGAAAATATAGAGAAAACCTTTGGTATCGGGAAAAGAACATGGTCTCGCAACCAAATCTCGGGTAAGGGAGTCAATTACGTAAGGGGAAGTTATTAGACCCTCTCACGTCCGTGGTACTCCACGAGATCCACTCTTGTTGTTCTAATCAATGGGTGTGTTTATCTAAAGTTTACTTTCTAAAGGGAAATGTATGCATTTAGTCATTGGAAAAAAGAAAAGGTTTTTATTAGAGCATTTGCATGCACATTGAAACTCCATGCCTACGTATCCAAAAGGGAATCAGAAAACTGAGGTTCTTCTTAAAATGTTTTATTTTTTGTGTGTTTTTTACGGATGATATTAAATTTTCATTCTACCAGTTAATGTTACCAATTGATTGTTGGAGACTACACATAATTGTTTTGTATATAATGAAGTTAATATATACTTTTTGAAACTTTTTTACAGTGAAAAATCCCTAAGGCAAAAATGATTTTGATTTGATTTGTGTTTTTGTTAGGAAGAATATTTTGAGTGAACCCTCACCCAAGGAGACACCCATCACCTTCATACCTTTAGTTTTGAAAGGGTTTTGAATATTGTTAAGTGTTTTGAGGTTTTTTTATTGAGAAAGATTTTAGTCTTAATGATGCAATGCAAAAAGAAAAGAAAAGTCTAATGGGGAGACTTATTGATCTTTAAAGTTGTCATGCAAAGATTTATCCTATAGTTGAGATTGTGGGGAATATAACCTAGTGTTATCATGCAATGATGGACTTAGGGTTTGGATTGAGGGGGGGTTTATCCTAAAGTTGTCATGCTTGGATTGAAATCATAATGTCTACCTTGGTCCAAATTTCATCAAAGATTTATGATGAACAAAGTAATCCTAAGGGGAACATGTTATTCAATAAGCAATGATCACACAAGTGGATGAGAATCCATGGGTTTATTTGGTAAAAGTTGTGACAAAAGAGTAAAAGTTGAAAGCATGTTTGTTTTTTAATGTTTTCATGGTTGATGCTTTAAAAGAGTTTATAATGGAAATATGTTCAAAAATAAGACAAGCTTACGAAAACATGGGTGAATTGGATGTTTGAAACAAGTGTATGCATCACAATCCCAATTTAAAGTCATGGAGTATAGCTTTTGATTTTTAACATGTTTCATGATTTTATATGAGTTTTGGATGATAAAAATTCTAAAAAGGCTCAACTATCATGAAAAGCTTACTCAAGTGTCAAGATACCTCGTGGGAATCAAGACCTATCATGGTAAAATCAAGCTTTGTGAGCAAAGTTGAGGAATTGATAAAAAGATCTTCAAAAGTTCCCTTAAAAACCTAAAAAGGTGCACACTTGATTTAATTGAAAAAATAAATAAATAAAAAATATTTTTGTGATATTTTTTAATATTCATAGGTGGTCAACTAATAATGTGCAAAAAATCAGCTTAAAAAGATAAATTTTAATATTCATAAAGTATGAAGAAAATAAGCAAAAAGGTACCACTGGGGCTCGAACCCAGGTTCGTGAGGTCATAGGCACGCATAACTTACCACTGGGGTGGCCATTTCATCCGGTTATGAAACTCCCGCTAGACAATATATTATAAAAAAAGTTTTGAAAATTTGAAATTATCTCCTTCTTTTTCCTCGCGCGTATAGCATAACAAAAACACCATTGTTGATTTTTGAAAACCTTCATTACTCATCCGTTTTGAAAAGTTCCAGAACCAAACTTGCTTGATTTTTAACATGGAATACAACCATACAATTTTTGAAAGCTATAAATTAAATATTGAAACGAATTTTTCTTGGTCCAAATAAACCCTAACGAAATTCAGTTCCAAAATTCTCATCCCACAATTAATAAAAATGAAATTCAAAGACATGGTTAGCTTCAATGATATGATATCTACATATTTTGCTTCATAATATAGGCAAAAATGATGCTTAAATAAGGAGTTCAAACTTTGAAAAATGTACCAAGTTGGAGAAAGTCCAACGCTTCTTCAAGCACTTCCAGAAGCAAGATGATGATTGCTTTAGCTTGTTGGGACCTCCTTGAGTGTATTCAAACCCCTACTTTGCCTTGAAATAAGCTGAAACTCTCTGCTCAATTCCAGTTGCAAGGTTGAAATTTGAAAATGGTGGATGATGAAGATGATGATACAGTCATGTAACGGGTGTTTGGGTCACTTCTAATAATGTATATGAAGTGTATGGATAGTTGGTTTGAACAAAAGTTACAAGGTGGATGTGTTTCGAAGAAATGGACTTTGAAGCTCAAGAATGGAGGTTTTTTTGCCAATTCTATTTTTTGAGAGTATGAGAGGTTTTGAGGGCTTGTGAATTGGTGTTTTGGCTTGCAAATGATCTCACTATTTATAGGAAAGAGGTTTGGAAGGCTCAAGTAATCAGATTTGCAAGATAGCATGTTATGGTTTGGTTGAAAGTGAAAAACCAAGTTAGATGAATTTCCATGGCTTCAATGCTTAAGTACAAGCATGTTTTGAAATTGTTGGGTGCAAAGGGTTTTCTTCATGCTTTTGAGCTTGCTTGTGATCAGATATAAACATTACAAAGCTCAATGCATTGACATTTTGCAAAAGCATGCTTTATCAAAATGGAAGTCTTGCCTTTCTTCCCAAAATAGCAAAGTATCTTGACTAAAGCTTGAACCAATTGGATAAGAGCTATAAATAATGTGTAATATTCATATTATAAAGAGGTATTCAAGCTAATACACCTGAAAAGTGGGATTGTGTAGAAAGGTTATGAGATTTTGCTATATGTTCATCAAAGAAATGACCTCTAATCCAAGTGAAAATGGCCAACTTTGTCTCTTTGAATCTCTTGGCTCGAGTATGATCTTGGACATTTTGGAAATCTTGAATCAAGATCTTCAACTTTCATGTTGACCACTTTGGCTGAATCAATTAGATACTTAATGAAAATTGGCCAAGAAGTTGAGGTGAAAAACTGATCAAAAATATTTCTAAGTGTAGGGATAAAAAGTAACAAAACTTCATGGGCTCATATCTCTTAATCCAAGCACTTTTTGAGGATCATACCACAATGACAAAGTTATAGGATTAATTATTCCATACAACTTCTATGTTGAAAGTTTTCCTTGAATCAGCTTAAATCTTGAGGTAACTTTCATGTGAAGTTAAGGTTTTTTAGGCACAAAACACTTGAATTTTCTCTAAGTACTTGAAAATTTTCCAACTTTGACTTTTGTTGACTTTCTTGATCTTCTTGATTCTTGATGATAAAGCTTGATGATTTTGAATATGTTGATGATATTTTGACCTTGAACTTCAAAGTTGACCAAAAAGGTCAAAGTTTAACTTTTTGTCACAGTTGACTTTCTTCAGATGAAATCAAATCCTCCATAACCAATGAGATCTTATGAGCTTGACACAAATTGAGATGATGTAATGACCATGAGGTAGTGTTATTGATGATACTTTGGAGAAATCAACCCTGAACTTCAAGCCACAAAACCCTAATTCCTGACTTTTTACTGGTGATGATCAAAACCCTAATTTTCCCAATCCATAGTGATGAGACCAAATAAGATGATGCTTTGATAATGATAATCATGATGACACAAACTCTTGATACATGAGCCTCTCTTCTTCAAAACCTAAACTTTAAGAGGAATTTGATCCCATGCTTTGAGAACACATGTTATGAATGATTGTGATGCAAATGAAGATGTATGCGGAGATGCGAGATTTGAGTTAACTGTGGTTGAACCTCATAAGGAAAATTTTGGGATGAAACAAATTCCCCTATTTAATCATCTTAAATCTGGAGGTGAGATTGGCTTCCGTCTTTCAATAATTCAAGGTATAAGAAGATTAAATACTAAAAATGAACCATAAAATTTGCATTCCAGGTTTTGTAATGTATGATGACATATTGGGCTCCAATGATAATACTTAGTTGGGGGGATAGGTTAATAAATAGAGTTCCAAATGATATGGACTTGATAAAAACAAGGGATCTTGGATGCCAAGTGATATGGACAAACAAGGAATCAAATGCCAATGATATGGACAAATGATGAAAAGGTATCCTAGACGCCAAATGGTATGGACTTATAAAACTAATAAAAATCAAATGCCAAATGATATGGACAAATGATGAAAAGGCATCCTAGATGCCAAATGGTATGGACTTACAAAACTGATTGAAATCAAATGCCAAATGATATGGACAAATGATGAAAAGGTATCCCATACGCCAAGTGGTATGGACTTACAAAACTGATAGAAATCAAATGCCAAATGATATGGACAAATGATGAAAAGGTGACAAACACCAACCTTATGGTCTTATAGAACACTGATTACCAATCGAGACTTAGATTTAAAGGAGGAATTAAAATCTTCTAAGGATAGGAGTCACCACAGACTCTACTGGAGAAAAAACTCGATACTGTTGGGGAATAATGATGATGATGAGCAAGTTTTTTGGACTGCATGAAAAATCAAGCCAACTCATGTTTCGGATGCATGTTTGATTTTTATGATGTAATGATCCTTTTTATATGATATGCTACATAGTTTGGATGCCATGATGCGATTTTGTTATGCAATGTTGTTTGTAAAAGGAGGCCTTGTTGGGGAAGATCATGCCAGACTGATCTTTGCAAGGAGCAAATTTTACTATATGGTCAACTCTGAGGATATATCACATATTTGTTTTATGATTGGACGATGACCTTTGTGAATGTCTAAATCATTACTTATGCCCTGACATGGTATACATGACTATGTACATTCCTTTAAAATTTCTAAGTAATTTCCAATGTTTATTATTTTTTTCCAAAGGTTTTCGTGACTCACAATGCAATAGTCTTTTCACAAAAATATCAGACGTTTTAATATTCAAAGTAGTAAAATAAAAAACACAACTTATTTTTAGATGAAGAGAGAAATTTTATTGAATTTAGCCTGTAAATAAGCGTTTTTACATGAGGAAACAATCCCTAAAAAGAGGTGATCATAAGGGTAAAAATTTAAACTAGCAACAGAAAGGTCTGATTTCCACTGAGTTCTGATTATGTTATAACCATTATTTCCTCAAATCTCTCGTCACTTTTGGTTTCAGAAGAAGATGACTTAATTAATTCCTGCCCCTCAGGATTGTCAATTGTTATTTATAGAGAAACGTCACAGATCGCAGCCATTCGCTTTTAAATCCCTAACTTTTGCATGAAACGCCCTTTTGGGGTTTTCAGCCCACCGGAATACCCTTTTTTTCCTAAGTTACCCTTGCAGGTTTTCAACATAGTGGGTGTACTCCTTTTTGTTTGTATTTTTATCCCTAATTTTTGCATGAATCTTTTCCTTTTACGATCCATCGGGATGCCCTTTTTTTTTGCCTAAGCCTTCTATTTAGTGGGTCTATTTATGCAAGTATTTTTAAACCGTGTTTGCAGCCATTATGAGCGGGAAATATTCACCGTCCATAGTAGTGAGTGTTGTACCCCAAATTTTGACCTAAGATACCATCTCCCATCTGCATCATTACATTGCAAGCGTTCACAAGTGATTCAACCTATTTTATCAATTTTTAAAGCAGATTTTAAAAATTCATAACTTTTTCAAATTTCGACAATTTTTTAGTTGTTATTTTACCTTTGTTTCTGCTTGACAACAACTACAACTTTTCTTTAGAAGTCAAGAGCTGATTATTTTTGAAACGCCAAGTTTATTAATTGATCAATGCTAAAACAATGTTTATTTAATTATTTATTATTCTGAGTTTAAATAGTTGGAATTTATTTTCAGTTATTATAATTTAAAGAATTATAAATAATAAAGTAAATAACTGAAAAGAAGTTTGTTAGTTGATCAATGTTAAAACAATGTTTATTTAATTATTTATTATTCTGAGTTTAAATAGTTGGAATTTATTTTCAATTATTATAATTTAAAGAATTATAAATAATAAAGTAAATAATTGAAAAGAAGTTTGTTAATTGATCAATGTTAAAACAATGTTTATTTAATTATTTATTATTCTGAGTTTAAATAGTTGGAATTTATTTTCAATTATTATAATTTAAAGAATTATAAATAATAAAGTGAATAATTGAAAAGAAGAAAAGAATTAACTGGTAAAATAATAGAGTTTTATTTATCTTTATTCTAATTGTTACAATTGTTGTTTAAATACCGTATTTATTTACAAAGTATTTACAATGATAAATTTACAAATGTTTAAAGTGAAATAAAAAACTATCCTAATTTTTCTAAGTTCTAAATCTTCATCTTCTATCCAATACTTCTTTGATGCACCTTTGATTTTATCTGCAAAGAATAATTAAAGAAAAGTCAGAAATAGATATATAATTAAAAGCAGACAATTAATTTAGAGTTCATCATTAAAAGCAAACGGCCGGAATCAGTTTTTACCCTCTTTGCAAATCACGGGATTTCTCTCGGTTCACAAAAAGGGATGAATTTTGCTTGATAAATATGAATGCACAAGTTTTTGAAATGCACAAATTCATTTTTGCCAAAACCAACTGCATATTTCAAAACCAACTGCATAGTTCAAAATCAACTGCATATTTCAAAATCAACAGCATGTGTAAAATTTTCAATTGTCAAAACAAGTCCAACGTAAACTGTCCAAAATATGGGAGGAGGTCAAAATACAAAGGCTCCTCTATACTGTAATAGATGCAGGAAAGCTAAAGAAGGAAATATGCAGATTAAAACCATATATGCAAGCCAAATATTTCTAATTTCATCATTTCCCAGCCTTTGCTTTTTCAGAACTAAAGTACATAACATCATTTTAATGTTTAAGCTGTACTAAGGAGAGAGAAGAGAGAAAAGAATTGGGCTTACAGGTTTTGACTTTAGGCAGAAAGGATATAGAAAACAAAACTGCAGTAACATAGTAAAAAAGGAGGCATAGAAAAAGATACAAAACAAACTGAATGAAACGGTAGAGGGGGCAGAGGTATCAAGAAAAATTGACAAAACACCTTAAACCTGAATTATAAAGGCAGGCAAAACGGATATTATAACAACAACAAACTTCTCAAGAAAAGGCCAGAGTTCAAAAACCTGTTGGAAGCCTTAAACGAAAACTGTCAAACAAATACCACAAGCCTATTCTCAAGGTACAGAAAAAACCTCAAGAACCTGCATTCAAGACATACATACAACCTGCTATCAAGCCTAACCAGAAAACCAGTAAAGCCATCACCAACAAACCAATAAATCATCAACCTGTTAAACCAATAAACCACTGTCAATCCAAAATCGAAAACAGCATAAACCAGTAAATCCATCAACCAATAACCTTAAACCAGAACATAAGCCTATCAAGTCCAAACTTTCATGCCTGCATCAAAGACTTCCTAAACCAGCTTCCAAACCCACATAGTAAGCCTCAGAAAATCATCATAGGCATCAAGCTAGGCAACCAAACACAAGGCAACTCAAGGCGACAAAGACAAAGAAAAAATCAGGGCGTTCATTCAAGGCAACAGAAGCAAGGAAACTCATACCAACAAGTAAATATCGAACATAAGACAAGCATACAGAAGGCAACAAAGAGAGAAGAAGAGAAAAATATCAAAGTGGTTCAGTTCGTCATCATCAACTCAACAACAAAGAGGCAAAAAATACAAAATACCAGGGTCTTCAAGCAGAGCTAACTCAGCACCGTCCCTCACCGCCTTGGCCGCCACAGCTTTTCTCAACCCTTTCCTCCTCTGTCTCCAAAGGTAATATCTCTCCCTCTCTTTCTTTCACACACCTCAAATAACCATAACAATATGAAATCAGAATCAATAAGGGGCGAAATCATAACATGCAAATAACAAAACCCTAATGAGATTAAAACATAGAATATTACCTTGAATCTGTCGCCCTAGCGATTCATTGGAGGGAAGAGGAAGTTTGAGAACGCCGGTGGCCATGGGCAAGGGAAGCTCAGAAGCTGGCGTTGAGGAAGACGAAGAGGAACGCGTGAAGTGAAGAGAATAGCAACGGCGCTGTAAACCCTGAAGCCTTTCCCAAATGACATAAAAATTCATTACCCTAAAAAACTTTGTTTCAATTAAATGGGCCATAACCCGTTTCCCTTGCTCAAACCCATCTCATTTCTGCTAGTTTCGCCCCCCCCCCCCCCCCCCCCCCCCCAGTTTGATCAGTTTAGCCCATCCAAATTGCTTATTATCTACCCCTTTAATTTTTTTGATACCCCTCTTTCTATTTATTTTCTTTTATCTTTTTTTTTAGAATTTTATTAATTTAGTTTAATTAGTAAATTTAATCAAATAGATGTGTAGTTCTAATTAAACAAATTTTAATCTTATTAGTTTAAGTTTAGGATTAATTTAGTAATTTTAGTATTATTTTTAATTAGATTTAAGTTAATAACTTTTAGACTTTTAATTTAGTTTAGAATTATTTAGTAATCTTAGAATTTTAATTTAGTTTAGATAACTTTGTTATATCTTTCTTTTACATTTAATTTTCTTTGTCTTTTCAATTGATTTCCTTATTGTTTATTTATATTTGTTTCTTTACTCGAAATTATTTCGTTGTGATTTTTATTCTTGTGGATTCTTTGAGTATTTATATTTGAATATTCATCTTTGTGTGCCCAATCCAAGAGAAAAAATGATTAAACTTGTTGACTTCATGTCCTCAAATCCTTTTAAGTCAAAACTTCGACATTAGGTCGTCGTATCTTCAAAAACCCGTTCGTACCCCTTTTTGGCCAAAACAATTTATTTTTAATCAAACAAACAAATTTTAATAAACAGATATTTCAAAAGGTTCCTATAGAATACTATAGATGCATTGGGTGCTAATACCTTCCCATTGTATAACCAACCCCCGAACTCTAGACCTCTTTTCAAAACGCCTTGTATTTTCATTACTTTTAAAAGTATTATTTTGCATTGCATACTTTAGGGTTTTATTTCGCTCTTTTCCCTTTTCCCTTGGAAATAATAAAGCGCGGTGGCGACTCTTGCTTTTGTGAGACGAATTAATTAATAATTCGATCTCCGATTTACCCCGCTACATTTTTTATCGCTACAGTGAGTAGTAAAGATCCTCCTGAGAAAACCTTCTCCATAACATATGGCCCTTCGTAATTCGGTGCCCATTTGCCCCTAGTATCTGTACTGTTGAGAGGCAAGATTTTCTTCAACACGAGGTATCCGATTTGGATGTTTCGAGACCGTACTTTCCTATCGAAATCCTTCTTCATTATGTTTTGATATATCTGGCCATGGCATATGGCTGCCAATCATTTCTCAATAATAAGGTTCAACTGATCAAATCTTGTTTGGACCCATTCTGCTTCATTCAATTTTACATCCATTATAATACTCATGGAAGGTATCTCTACTTATATGGGTAATACAACCTCCATCCCATAAACAAGTGAAAAAGGAATTGCCCAGGTCGAGGTACGGACCGAAGTACGGTAGTCATGAAGAGCAAAACGAAACATCTCGTGCCAATCTTTGTATGTCACAACCATCTTCTGCACTATTTTCTTGATATTTTTGTTGGCGGCTTCAACGACGCCATTCATTTTTGGCCGATAAGGTGAAGAGTTGTGATTCTGGATTTTGAAATTCTGGCACAACTCTTTTATCATTTTGTTATTGAGGTTGGATCCATTATCAGTAATGATCCTTTCGGGAATTCTATAACGACAAATGATTTGATTCTTGATGAAGCGGACAACCACTTTCCTGGTGACATTAGCGTATGAAGCAACTTCTACCCACAGAGTAAAGTATTCAATGGTAACCAGGATGAAACATAGACCATTGGAAGCAGTTGAATCGATTCGTATAATCATGTCAATGCCCCATATAGAAAAGGGCCAAGGAGATGTCATGACATTCAGAGGTACTGGTGGCACATTCATTTTATCTGCATAAATATGACATTTGTGGCAAGTTATGGCATGGTGAAAGCCATCAGCTTCCATATTGGTCCAATAATACACTACCCTCAAAATTTTATTAGCCGTGGTGTTACCATTGGAATGTGTTCTGAAGGAACCCTCGTGTACCTCTTCTATATTTTAGCTGCTTCGTGTTTATCCATGCATATGAGTAACACTCTATCATAGTTTCTTTTGTAGAGAATTTTTTTTTATGAGGAGGTATTTAGAAGATAGTCTTCGTAAAGTTTTTTATCAGTTGTGGAAACCCCTTCTAGATATTCTTGTGTTTCATGGTACCTTTGAATGTCATAGTGCCAGGGTTTGTCATTTTCAGTCTTTTCCAACTCAAGGCAGTAAATTGGTTCATCCAAACATTTAATTCTGATGTTAGGTGCTTCATTAGCCTATTTGACTTTGAACATGGAAGACAAGGTGGCCAAGGCATCGACCAAAGATGCAAGCTTCATATTCTGCAACATTGTTGGCAGCGTCAAAAATAAATTCTAGCAGTGAGAGGAAGGTGAAAACTTGTAGGGGATGTAATGAGTGTTCCAATGTCGTGTCCCGAAGCATTTGAGGCACCATCAAACACGATTATTCATCATGATCCTGGTTCGGGTCCTTCTTATGTATTAGATACTCTCATAATGTCTTCATCTGGAAAGTCAAATTTCATGGGTTGATAATCATCCATTGGCTGGTGGGAAAGATAATCTGATAACACACTACCCTTAATTGGTTTTTGGGTAACATATTGGATGTCATCTTCTGTTAACACCATTTGCCAATGGGAAACTCTTCTTGTTAAAGTTGGCTTTTCAAATATGTACTTAACCGGGTCCATCTTGGATATCAAGAATGTTGTATGTGTAACCATGTATTTCCTCAAGCGCTTGGCGGCCTACACAAGTGCATAACACGTCTTCTCGAGCCGTGAATATCTTGATTCACAGTCAGTGAAATTTTTACTTAGATAGTAGATTACATGCTCTTTTCCTCTTATTTCGTCATGTTGACCGAGTACACAACCCATAGAATGGCCAAGGACTGTCAGATACATAATCAAAGGCTTTCTTGGTGTCGAAGGTATGAGAATTAAAGGTTCTTGCAGATATTTTTGAATCCTATCAAAGGCTTGTTGTCAATTGTCATTCCATGCCATGACTTGATCCTTTCGTAACAACTTGAAGATTGGCTCACATGTAGCTATTAAGTGATAAATGAATCTGGCGATGTAGTTTAATCTTCCTATGAACCCACATACCTCTTTCTATATTCTTGGCTCGGGCATCTCTTGTATTGCTTTTACTTTTGTAGGATCGACCTTAATGCCTCGCTGGCTTACTATGAAACCCAAATTTTTTCCAGATCGTACCCTAAAGGCACATTTGTTTGGGTTCAACCTCAATCGGAATTTTCTTAACCTCTCAAATAGTTTTTGTAGGAATATCAAATTCTCCTCTTTAGTTTGGGACTTTGTAATCATGTCATCAACATAAACTTCGATCTATTTTTAAATCACGTAATGGAAAAGATTCACCATGTCACATTGATATGTTGCGGCATCATTTTTGAGACCAAATGGCATCACTTTGTAGCATAAAGTGCCCCAAAGGGCAATGAAGGTAGTTTTATCCATATCTTTTTGGGCCATTTTGATTTGGTTGTACCCAGATAAACCATACATGAAGGAGAATACCTTTGAATGAGCGGTGTTGTCAACCATAATGTCAATGTGAGGAAGCATAAAATCATCTTTAGGACTTGCTCTATTCAAATATTTATAATCAACACACATTCGTACCTTTCCGTCCTTTTTCGTCACAGGCATAATGTTTGTAACCCACGGGGGATATTTGATTTCTTTTAAGAAACCTGCATTGAACTGCTTGTGAACTTCTTCTTTAATTTTCATGGACATGTCTGGATGCGTTCTTCGGAGCTTTTGCTTGACTGGTGGTCAGTCTTCCTTGAGAGGCAAACGGTGCATAACAATATATGTATCAAGCCCAGGCATATCTTTATAAGACCAAGCAAAGACATCAATGTACTCTTGCAGTAGACTAATCAGGCCTTGTTTTATCGATCCTTCTAAAGTAGCCCATATTCTGACATCCTTTTTTATACCATCAGTACCTAAGTTAATAATTTCCAAGGATTCCTCGTGTGAATGGATAACCCTTTCTTCCCGTCTCAGTAGTCTAGCCAACCCTTCAGGGAGTCCATAATCTTCTTCAACTTGGTAAATCAGATTATTAAAGTCATAGAGAGTCATAGCAGTATCATCATCAGTGGGAACCATAGTGAATATGTTCAAAGGGGATCTATGCTTTTATAAGCGAGCGGTTTTTTTAAAGAAAAAGGAAAGTATCAAAACAATGCCAGTTTTATTAAAAAGTGTAAGTGAAAGACTGGGAACTCAAAATTGAATAAAAACATCCTTTATTTAATGTTAAAACATGTAAAGATAGAGGGGTCATACAATATTTCATTGTGCCTTGGGCAGAGCACATGAATTTTTATAAAAACAAAGGAAATTACTTATGAAGAAAAGTGACAGGAATGATATCTTCAGCAATCCAGATGTGGAGCTCTTATCCTGGAACACAAGGATGAATCCAGTTTTTGACGTTGTTATTGATGTCAACCTCATCGTCCACTGCTTGTATCTGACCTTCATTGATGGTGCCAACGCTGACAAACTTGATGAAAGATGGAGAACCACAACCTTTTGAACCAAAACTTACTCTGCCTCTAGGAGATAAATTGCCTTATTCATGTGATCCAAGTTGATAGCCTAATCCAATCTTATCAAATTATGCAGGTAGGTCCAAGAGTCGACCCCATCCCCCAGGGTGTCCGGATTCCACTACAGCTCTAACTTCTTTCAATGATGCTATCAAACTTTTTAGATTTTAAAACTCTACAGCAAGACTTTTTTCAGTGGGAACAACCTCAAAAGCTTGATATGGATTTTATTGAATCTCTTCCTCTACTTTAACATAATGGAATGACGCCAAATGATTGACCA
Source organism: Vicia faba (assembly GCA_948472305.1). Lineage (NCBI taxonomy): Eukaryota > Viridiplantae > Streptophyta > Magnoliopsida > Fabales > Fabaceae > Vicia > Vicia faba. The sequence goes on from OX451735.1 coordinate 1,014,555,138, forward strand.
AGATATCTTCCTCCCCACAAACAATTATGATTTGACCTCCTGTAGAAAACTTTAATTTCTGATGGAGGGTTGAGGTCACTTCCCCTACATTATGAATCCAAGGATGCCCTAGTAGACAACTGTAAGAAGGGTGAATTTTGATAACGAAGAAGTTTATATCAAGCACTTGTGGGAAAATCTTGATAGGAAACACAATCTCTCCAAACACAGACCTTTTTGCTCCATCAAAAGCACAAACAATCACATCACTGGGTATTAACTCCACACCCTCAACAATAATTTTTTTCAAAACATCTTTGGGTAAGATATTCAAGGAATATCATGTGTCTGCCAATACACAAGCCAGGGTCGTACTGGCATATTCCAGAGAAATATGCAATGCTTTATTGTGATTCTTTCCTTCTAGAGGTAGACCTCGTCTGTAAATCCCAACGTGTTTCCTGCAGTTATACCAACAACAACTCCTTCCAGTTAATTCAAAGATCTCCTTGGGGACATAAGCGGTGCCCCGAGAATTTCAATAATGCATTGCGGTGGGTATCAGAGTAGAGTAGTAATGATAAGATAGATATCTTGGACGACATCTGATTAAGCTGATCAACTATCTTGAAATCACTCTTCTTTATGATCTTTATCAATTCTTCTATCTCTCTTGCTTCTGGGGAAGAAGAAGACCCTGGGGCTTTCCCCTTATTATCTGTATTTACTTGTTTTCCTTGGCATTGGTATCATCAGGTTTACTGAGAGGAGAAAAAACTCTACCACTGCGAGTAATCCAACTAGTCCCCACAATATTGTCTACCAAAGGTTCTTGCTTTTCTCCATGATAATACACATCTCCCCTGTAGTGCCATGGTATTGCATTGGTGATTTCAAATGGAATAAGACCATACGTTGTGACTATTAAAGAAGGCTTCTTTGCTGCCACCGGTATTGGAATAAGATCATACGGTATGGAAATAACTGCCACATTGTTATCTGGTGTTTCTTTATGAGCCTGGATAGTAATTTGATCTAAGATACGCTAAAGGTATCGAAGGTCTCTGTGATCGGTGGATCTGGAACTGACTGTTTAACGCTGGTTCGCGAAATGTCGCGGAAGCAAGAGTCGCCACCGTCTTTTATTTTCTCCAAATGGAAAGGACAAAAGCACAGAAAAATTCCTTAAAGAGATTGCTCTCGGTTCGGGAGGTAGGTTATAGAAAGGGAAGGTGTTAGCACCCTTTCTATCCATGGTTATCCATGGGCTCTTAGATACTTGCTCAATGTGTTTTCAAATTGTTTGTTTGCTTTTCAATGTGGGTTTTAAAAAGTTTCTTTTGAAAAATTTCAGATCGACTCATACGTCAGAGTGTTTGAAAAGTTTGTTTTGAAAGCTTTTGAAAATGTGTTGGTGTGAAAAGTTTTGTTTGTTTTTGAGATTAGAGCAAGTATCCTTGAGAACCTACCTACCCTAAGGAATTCGTCTGTGTAAATGTCCTTAAAGTAATGCCATCCCACCATTGAGAGGTAGGTAGCACCACCGTTGGAGGTATTCGGGTCAATTCGATTTTATAGGGACATGGTGATCACCTGAGCAATAGGAAGACACCTTAGAAGCTACCCTCATGCCAGGTTCCCGGATCATGAGGACTTACTAAGACGTTTTCTACTCGACGACCACCTTTCGAAAGGCAACAGTGAGGCGCACCCTAGGGGTGGTGTGTGCGAATTGTGTGTCATGTTTCAGTTATTTGTCTTGTCATGTTTGTCGTGTTCTACGCTTGATTTTAATTTGTCCATTCATTCTTGCATGCATATTTAACAGTTATAAGTTGCGAGGAAATAAAGCTAGACTATTACAAATGGCGCGGGTCCACATCGCCAAAATTAAACCGGACCCGATTTAGCGGAAAAAATAAATAATACGAAGAAATAAAGTGCGAAAGTAAATTACAACGCTTTGGGGCAATTACAAAATTATAATAAGCGATAATAAAATAAATGCGCAATTAAATGATTAACGACGGGCGTTGGACCCTTTTTGCAAATAATTAAAATTAATAAGGATTTAAAAATTAAAATTAAGTGAGAATTATATTTTTGTGTTTTTTTTTTTTAGATTCAATGAAAAAAAAAAGAAGTTAATTGAAATTAAATTAGACGGCCAAACCCTAAATTCTAATATTTTTTATTTATTAAGAAAGAATTACAATAAGATCTAAATTAACCTAAAATTTATGTACAATTTAAATAGGAAAATAAATAAATAAATAAATAATAATTATTATTCTAAAAAAAAAAGAGAGGGGAAAAATATTAAAAGAAATAAAAAATAGCAATTAACCTAATTCTACATTTTTTTGGATTTTTTATTAAAAAGAGATTAGAATTAAAACCTAATTAACTAAATATTGACATATTAATTTATTTATGAAAATAATTATTATAAAATAAATATTATGTTTTTTTCTTTTTTTTTCTGATTTTATAATGTTTTTATATTTTATTAAAAATGATTAATTAATTAAACATAATTGAATAAAAGTAATAAAAAGAAAAAAAAGAAAATTAAAGAAAGAATAAAAAAATAAAATGATAAAGCAAACCAGGGGGGGGGGGGGTAGCCCCAAATAAGGAGGTGTCTTTGTGAAAAGCCTGGCCCAATAAGCTGGACGTTAGTTGACTTCCTGGATCATGTGCAACGCGTTGACTGGCTTCCATGGTATGCCTTCCATCTGAGCCCTTGATCTGGATGCTTTGGACGCGTGGATAGTGATTGCTGGGTGCGTATGATGATCTTGCAATGGAGATGCTGTACGTAATTGCAAACAGAAAAATAATATGGACATTTATTCAGACCTGGGGCTCGAACCCAGGTCTTGTACCTTGCAAACGAGGACACCTGCCACTGAAGCACTTTAGTTATGTTTAATATATAATAAACGGCAAATATTATAAGAAGAAAATGCTAATGCCCTTGGAATTTCGCGCGCAGTTTGAATCCACCTATCACACGTTGCCACGCAGTCTTCGTCCTCGTCCTTCCCTGAAACATAAGCATATGGCCACGGTTTTCTGGGCGTGGTCTAAAGCTGTTTTCAAAGAAATAGCGATTAGGTCATGTCCCAATATAAATTAGGCGCGACCCCCTCAATGAACTTGTTGGAAGCTTCTGATTCTCATGGTGCCAATCTCGCATCCCAATTTTTCCATAGGAGTAAACCCCTAATTTTTTATCTCTGAAACCCTAAGGTGTATCAATGGCAACTCTTCATAAAACGCATGAAAACTCAATTAAGTTATATGGTTAGTACAGAAACTTCATAAGGAGTAATAATATACAAGCAAAAATGCAAGAAGATGCTTAAATCATGAGATGCGATTTCAATATTTTCTTGATACGGTTTGAGTTCCAGATACCAGTTCAAAGCGTTTGAGTTGATGCCAAGGGTTGGAATATGTCCAGGAATGTATGAGAATGCTAATGGGATCAAAATCGAAGCTTGAATTGACCTCTAATGCACTTTTCAGTTTTGAGTTTTTTTGTGAAATTTTCAATATTCCAAAGTGTGTTATGCGCAGCTTTTCCGTCCTCTTTCATTAGGGTTGTGATGTAGTATTTGTATGGAATGGTTTTAGGTCAAAAGATTGAATAAAATCTCAAGCATTCATGGATTTCAATATTTGATTTTTGAAAATCTTTTTCAATCTTTTTCATGGTGTTTTTGTGCCAAATCTGATCAATTATCATCAAAGCTTGCCTATTTGAGATATGCACGAATTATAGAGATTAGATCATGCATAAAAAGATTTTTTCATGTTAGGTTTATATTTTTCATGAATTAAAATCATTTAAATGAATATAAATTAATATTAATTCAAATAAACAATTAAAAAATATGAGAATACTTCCCTTTGGGCCTAGTGGTCGTGCATAGGCTTGGCATGAAGAAATTTGGAAGGAAAATAGGCCCATTTGCATTTTTAGGCCTTTTGCATCAATGTTGACTTTCAAAAATTTCCAAAAATTTCCCAACTTCCACAAGGCCTATCTTGGTCAATTTTTAAGCTTTTCACATGTTCTTGGACATTTTGGAAAGTTCTTTGAGTCCTTTAACCAATGCCTTTGGTCCCATGTCATTTTGATTTACCAATCTCAAGTTATGGCCTTTGACTTAAAGTCACTTTTTGTTGACTTTTGAAAATGACCTATAATGTTGAAATTGATAACTTTTTGTGAGAGCATTTCTTGGACTTGGAACATGAAGATGAATTGTAGGAAATGTCTTTCTCTTCAAAATGAGCTTTGGATGGAATTTTTCTGATAATCCATGTGAAAGTTATGCCCTGGTCAATTTCAGTTGACTTTTTCAGCTGTCCAAATATAGCAACTTTTGCATCTTTGATGATTTCTGAGCCAAATTTTGAGAATCATGATCAAGCATTGATCAAATGATGTTTATGGCCTCAAAATGATGTGTTGACCAAAAATTTGAACTTTTGACTGTCAAATGACCATTTTGCCCCTACAGTTGACTGTAGTGCAATCTAGGGTTTTGACTGTGCAATTTTGAGCTGAATGCCTTGAAACTTGACATGAGGATGCTTGACCATCTTTTTAAGCATGTGGGATTTGATTGGGCCTTTGAGAAGTTCATTTGCTTGACCAGAACTCAAACCCTAGTTTTGACTGTATAGGAGACAGTTGAGCTGCACAACCCTTGGGGCATTTTGTGACCTTGACTTTGACAATTCTTGATGAATATGGGAGGGCAAATTTTGGGGTACAACAGTTGCCCCTGTTCAATCTTCTTAGACCTGAGGATGCAGATTGGTTGACGTGCCTTTCGTAATCCGAGGGTAGAAGATGATTGAACACTAAAGTGCCCAGAAATTTGCGCTCACATAGTGACAGTAATGGGGAATGGGCTTATAGATGCCATTTAGAGATTGCTGAATAGGGTGATGGGCTTATAGATGCCATCTGGATGCTGACCGTGTAAGAGATTCCTTCGCTAGAACCTGCATACCTGCAAAACAGAAAAATGAGTACCTGACACGTCGCAGGAGCTGATTTTAGATGCTTGATATAGATATGTCTCGATTGGTTACAGGAGCTGAGTCTGGAACTTCAAACGCTGATGAATGAACCAGGGATGGTTACTGCCTGTGCATGAATGGTAAGAGAACCCTGAATGATTTCAACCTCAACAACGCTCGTTGAGAAACTCTTGGTGAGCATTACCATCTTTGTAGTGTCAGGAAGAGAACCAAAGGACATTATAATCTCAAAGGGAGTCACCTCACTCACCGTTGGGGAGGGAACTATAGGAAATTATAATCTGAAAAGAAATATCACCTCACGCTCATGCCGGAGAGGGAAACATCTGAAGAAGGAATTACCACCTCACACGCCGTTGGAGAGGGGACCATAAGAGAATATCACCTCACGCTCATGCCGGAGAGGGAAACATCTGAAGAAGGAATTACCACCTCACACGCCGTTGGAGAGGGGACCATAAGAGAATATCACCTCACGCTCATGCCGGAGAGGGAAACATCTGAAGAAGGAATTACCACCTCACACGCCGTTGGAGAGGGGACCATAAGAGAATATCACCTCACGCTCATGCCGGAGAGGGAAACATCTGAAAAAGGAATTACCACCTCACACGCCGTTGGAGATGGGACCATAAGAGAATATCACCTCACGCTCATGCCGGAGAGGGAAACATCTGAAGAAGGAATTACCACCTCCCACGCCGTTGGAGAGGGGACCATAAGAGAATATCACCTCACGCTCATGCCGGAGAGGGGAACATCTGAAAAAGGACTTCTGGAAGCAGTATCAGAACGTCACCATCGCTGGGTTTACATCTGAAACTATATCGAGAAGGAATTCTGGAAGCAGTATCAGAACGTCACCATCGCTGGGTTTACATCCGAAACTATATCGAGAAGGAATTCTTGAAGCAGTATCAGAACGTCACCATCGCTGGGTTTACATCCGAAACTATATCGAGAAGGGATTCTTGAAGCAGTATCAGAACGTCACCATCGCTGGGCTTACATCTGAAACTATATCGAGAAGGAAATCTGGAAGCAGTATCAGAACGTCACCATCGCTGGGCTTACATCTGAAACTATATCGAGAAGGAAATCTGGAAGCAGTATCAGAACGTCACCATCGCTGGGCTTACATCTGAAACTATATCGAGAAGGAAATCTGGAAGCAGTATCAGAACGTCACCATCGCTGGGCTTACATCTGAAACTATATCTAGAAAGAATTGCATTAGTTGATAATAATCATTTTTGTATTGATCTTTTTCCTGAAAAGGTAGAACATAATTGTATGCAAAATCATGATGCATGAACTGTATGTTTTCAAGATCGATGAGATCCGTGTAATATGATGCATATGCATGCTATAATGAGGTATGTGACGTTTTATGAATGTATGTTTTCGTCGTGGGAGAATGAATCCTTGACGGGTGCCGGGAAGTCGCATCCTGGGCTGTTGTGGAGGAATAGCTTTTGTTTCCGCTGGGGATGATAATTGCAAGTATACCGGTAGGAGAAGATAACTCCGTTGGGGAATAAACTTGGCGAATGGAGGATTCTGCGGGGAGAAAAAGATATTCTAGCGACCATGCTGGGAAGAAATACTCTGTGGGGAGACGCTTTTGCTGAATTGTTGAGGATGACTCGCTGAGGATACCTGGCTGTATTGGAAGTATGAATGGACTTCGCTGGGGATAGGAAGACTGTGTCAACGACGATCTTTCCGTGGCTTTTGGCTGAGGATAACCCAGTTATATCCTGTTAAGGAAATAACTCTTTAAATCAAGCCGGACGACGCGTTCGTGCCCTGCTAGGGGATGAGCTTCCCGAATCGTCTGGGGATGAGTTTACTGCTTGGGGAGATGGATTCCAACTTTCCTGGGGAAGCTGGGTTGGACTCTCCTGGGGGAAGTATTGAACTGTATTGGTCATGTTCTTCAACGAAACCTACCCTGACGCCTTGGAGGATGGAACAATCAGATTGCTTAGACCACCCATTATTGCCCCTGTTTCTGATGTGGGAGCGGATAGTTGCTGGTGGACAAACCTTCTTTTGGTAGACAGATAGCAGGACATAGTCGTACGCTTTAATCCCTAACTTTTGCCTGGACCGCCCTTTCGGGTTTTCAGTCCATCGGGATACCCATTTTTGCCCAAGCCGCCTTTTCAGGTTTTCGACTTGCCGGGTGTACAGATTTTCATTTCATCCCTTATTTTTGCCCGAACCCTTTTGGTTCGCCGGGAAGCCCTTATTTTTTCCTAGGTATGTCAACCTAGCGGGTCTTTGATTGTGCGTAGTATTTTTCGACTATGTCCACGTTCAGGGAATGTAGGAAGCTGCCCCTGTTGGAAGTATTTTTCCATGCTACCAGAAGATGTTTGATCAGGCAAGATTCGTTGCTGGAGTGCCCCAAGTGACTCAGGCGGAGATTTGCCCCAGGCTATTTGGTCTTTGAGAGATTCTCCGAACCTTGACTGGGCTGCCCCAGATGATAGACCATGATCATGCCGTGCCCCTGGATTGGAGATACTCTTGTTCATTAGACTTTCATCATGCGAATTTCTATGCTGCTCAAACAAAAAGTCACATGCAAACAAAGTTATGTTAGAAATGCAAAGCTTATGTCTGTCTTGAAGATTTTGTAAATGCGTTTTTTTTCGTAAAACAAATGATTGTTTGTAAAACGTGATGTCAACTCCGTATTTACCGTAGGCCTTCAGGAGTCAGGATACCTTTCGTAACAGTATGCTTTCGAACTAACCCATGCTTCAGCTAGGACTTTTAAGGGTTATAACGTGGCTTGGTTCACGGTTTTAAGAAACAAAGGATAAAGGCTCAAATTTTATTTGTACCCACCCGCTCTTCGTGATGTTCTCCAAACCTAAACTCAGTTGATCATACGTTAGACCTTGTTTGAGTCTTTGCTCTGATTTTCCAATAATGGTTCAGATGCTGATGATTTCTTTTGAATAGGCAGTCATCATTTTTGTCGAGGGTTTGCAGGACCTCTTTCTTTTTTGATTTTGTTATCCCTTTCTTTTTTGCCTGAACTGTTTCCTTTTTTGGAATTACAGTCAGCGGGATGCCCCAGTTTCATAAGTCCCCTTTGTAGGTTTAGACTTTTTGGGCTTTTCGTTTATGAATTTTGATGATGACTGCCTGTCCTTTTGATTGTTCTGAACCGTCACTGTCTTTGTTCGTTTTGTAAAGATCTCTTCGGTGCTATTCGTCACGCACTTGGATCAACTGAGAAGACTACCCTGCCCCAGGTTATGATTAAGGGTTTTGATTTTCGAAAATAAAAACTCCTACTTCTTTGGCTCTGATGGGTTGACGAGGGATTATCATCCTTATAACTCCAGTGTTTAGGGGTTGAAACAATGCCTGTACCTCATCAGCAAGGTTTGTTCAAAAGCATACTGTAATGATCGCGGTATCGTTTTCGTCATCCTCCCTCAAGAGGCTCAGAGTTATTAACCGAGAGTTGACATCAGAAAAAATATGAAAAGAATATAATAAAAATAATTGTATTAATTTCCAAAACAGACATATGCGATGCATTAATAGAATAAAAGAGTTTGCTATGACATTAATTGTTTGTATAAGCAAAGAAAAGTACAACTCAAAATATTCAAATAAACAAAAGGCTTCAATGATTGGGCAACGGAGCAGTGATTGTGTTCGGAGTCTCTGGCACTTCAAACTGAATCTCTCCAGCGTCAATCATATCTTGAATCTTATTCTTGAGAGGCCAGCAGTTGTCTGTAGTATGCCCCGGGCTATCTGAATGATATGCACACCTATCGTTGGGATGATAGTTGGGAGCAGAAGTGTTCGGATTCCGAAGAGGAGCCCTTAAGGTGATCAGCCCTGTCTTCAACAGTTGTTGCAGTGCTTGATCCAACGACATGTTGAGTTTGGTGTACTGCCGTTTCTCCTTTCGCTGTTGCCCCTGTCCTTGTTGAGCAGGTCCGGGATTGGAGATCTGGATTGCCCCTGCCTCATGACGGCCCTTTTTACCGTGCACAGCATTGGATTCTTTCTTTCCATGATGAGGCTTTTTGTCCGAAGGTGCAGCCTCTTGAATTTTCCCAGACCGGATACCAGCTTCAATTCGCTCTCCAGTCAAGATAAGATCTGTGAATCCAGCAGACGAATTCCCAATCAGGTGGTTATAAAATGGACCAGACAAGGTCCCCAAGAACATATCCACAAGTTCCCGGTCAGTCAGAGGTGGTTGTACCCTTCCAGCAAGATCCCTCCATTTCTGCGCATATTCTTTAAAACCTTCACTTGATCCTAACGACATACCCTGGAGTTGGGTACGCGTAGGGGCAAGGTCGGCATTATACTGGTACTGCTTATAGAAAGCAGTTGCCAACTCCTCCCAGTTACGAACTTTGGTCCCATCCAGTTGATAGAACCATTCGAGGTGTGTCCCTGAAAGACTTTCCTGGAAGAAGTGGATCCACAGATTTTTGTCCACCGTATATGGTTGGATCTTCCGAACATAGGCCCTTAGATGCAGCTTGGGACAAGACGCCCCGTCATACTTAGAGAAAGGTGGTACTTTGAACTTCCGAGGAATAACCACACCAGTTGACAAACCCAGCTCTCCGAAATCCAGCCCAGGTACCTGTTGAACCTCCATAGCTTTCATTCTGTCCTCCAGTTGCTTATATTTGTCATCAGCAGGAGGGTACTGCTCTTCATCAAAATCTGTCTCGTTGTCGGAGACCACTGGACTGGGAACCTCTCTCTCATGATGACTGCTTTTTCCCACAGATGGGGTTGTCCTCTCAGTTTCAACTTGCGGTGTATTCCCAGATCTGCGTCTAGGGCTGACTAGAACAGTCCTCTTCTTTTTCTTGTCCTTCTTCAAAAGGAGAGCCTTTAGGTCTTGTTGCCCCTGGGTCAGATTCATAATCAGCTCTTGGAACTGGGCGTTCTGAGCCTGGAGGTCCTTGATAGTCTGCTCGGCTGATGGTTCCGGATTCATGACGAGCGGCTGAAATAAACAGCGGAGAAGGGTAAGCAACCTGTCAAGGGATACCTGCAATGCAATGAGATGTATGATATGCATGTAATGTTTTCAAGGACCTCGCGGGGTAAACAGAGAAACTTTGTTAGCATTTGGAACCGGTAGCTTGACTGAAGGCACTGCATATTGTTGAGAGTCCTTCATCAAGGGTCAAAGGCTCACCATATCCAGTGGGTCATAGCCCCTGACAACCTTGGCTAGAGGAAAATAAATCCTCTTTGCCCCTTGCTGGGATAGTTGTTCATCATGACCTGCATCACAAGCCCTTGAGACCCTTGAAATGGGTTAGGATGTATGCAGGGTGCATGCAATGGTATGATGTTATGCTATGCATGGGGTAATGTGAGTAACTCTGTTATGAGTCCCGATTAAGGACTATAAACAACTCTGCAAGAAACTTGGTAAAACCTGTCATGAGTCCTAGTCAAGGACTATAAACAAGATCTGCAAGAAATTTAGGTAAAACCCGTCATGAGTCCCAATTAAGGACTATAAACAGAACCTGCAAGTGGTTAGTACACTCTGTTATAAGTCCCAATTAAGGACTATGAACAAAACCTGCGAGACATCAAGGGTTAGATAACAAGCATGCAAGTAGTCAAGTACGAAGGCACACAAGTCGCACAAGAGAAGCCCTTAGAGTTTAGGCCAGCATGAGGTCTAGGTATTACCCTCTTTCAGTTGGTTGGTTCATACCTGTCCTATCAAAGTAACCGGGTTCTTAGAGGATCCCAATATCATTGACTACCCTCAATCGGTCATAACTCCAGCATCGCAATCTTTTCTTGCGGCCAGAACCATCACGAGAGTTTAGCCTCAATGGGCGTAGCATACTGCTACTGTTTCTATTGGCCAAGTTGGGTCATTTAAGGTTCTAAGGTTGTTGGTGCTTAACGACTCCTTAGAAGACCCATATTCTCCTCGTTGCGACACAAGGGATATCGGTACAGACCAAGGTGTCACACCAACGTAGCCACTGCTTCACCTGTGTCGGTCTACGCCGGACAGGTCCCTCACAGATTATGCTACCTAAACAGGGTATCCCCAGATCCGGGTTAGGATCTATGTAACTCCCATGCAACCCACAAATTTAAAGCAGACAAGTCAATACAATTGAAAACACAGTTATGAACTAACCCTAAGGTACACCTCACTTTAAGTTTAAGTCCCCAGCAGAGTCGCCAGTTCTGTGATCGGTGGATCTGGAACTGACTGTTTAACGCTGGTTCGCGAAATGTCGCGGAAGCAAGAGTCGCCACCGTCTTTTATTTTCTCCAAATGGAAAGGACAAAAGCACAGAAAAATTCCTTAAAGAGATTGCTCTCGGTTCGGGAGGTAGGTTATAGAAAGGGAAGGTGTTAGCACCCTTTCTATCCATGGTTATCCATGGGCTCTTAGATACTTGCTCAATGTGTTTTCAAATTGTTTGTTTGCTTTTCAATGTGGGTTTTAAAAAGTTTCTTTTGAAAAATTTCAGATCAACTCATACGTCAGAGTGTTTGAAAAGTTTGTTTTGAAAGCTTTTGAAAATGTGTTGGTGTGAAAAGTTTTGTTTGTTTTTGAGATTAGAGCAAGTATCCTTGAGAACCTACCTACCCTAAGGAATTCGTCTGTGTAAATGTCCTTAAAGTAATGCCATCCCACCATTGAGAGGTAGGTAGCACCACCGTTGGAGGTATTCGGGTCAATTCGATTTTATAGGGACATGGTGATCACCTGAGCAATAGGAAGACACCTTAGAAGCTACCCTCATGCCAGGTTCCCGGATCATGAGGACTTACTAAGACGTTTTCTACTCGACGACCACCTTTCGAAAGGCAACAGTGAGGCGCACCCTAGGGGTGGTGTGTGCGAATTGTGTGTCATGTTTCAGTTATTTGTCTTGTCATGTTTGTCGTGTTCTACGCTTGATTTTAATTTGTCCATTCATTCTTGCATGCATATTTAACAGTTATAAGTTGCGAGGAAATAAAGCTAGACTATTACAAATGGCGCGGGTCCACATCGCCAAAATTAAACCGGACCCGATTTAGCGGAAAAAATAAATAATACGAAGAAATAAAGTGCGAAAGTAAATTACAACGCTTTGGGGCAATTACAAAATTATAATAAGCGATAATAAAATAAATGCGCAATTAAATGATTAACGACGGGCGTTGGACCCTTTTTGCAAATAATTAAAATTAATAAGGATTTAAAAATTAAAATTAAGTGAGAATTATATTTTTGTGTTTTTTTTTTTTAGATTCAATGAAAAAAAAAAGAAGTTAATTGAAATTAAATTAGACGGCCAAACCCTAAATTCTAATATTTTTTATTTATTAAGAAAGAATTACAATAAGATCTAAATTAACCTAAAATTTATGTACAATTTAAATAGGAAAATAAATAAATAAATAAATAATAATTATTATTCTAAAAAAAAAAGAGAGGGGAAAAATATTAAAAGAAATAAAAAATAGCAATTAACCTAATTCTACATTTTTTTGGATTTTTTATTAAAAAGAGATTAGAATTAAAACCTAATTAACTAAATATTGACATATTAATTTATTTATGAAAATAATTATTATAAAATAAATATTATGTTTTTTTCTTTTTTTTTTCTGATTTTATAATGTTTTTATATTTTATTAAAAATGATTAATTAATTAAACATAATTGAATAAAAGTAATAAAAAGAAAAAAAAGAAAATTAAAGAAAGAATAAAAAAATAAAATGATAAAGCAAACCAGGGGGGGGGGGGTAGCCCCAAATAAGGAGGTGTCTTTGTGAAAAGCCTGGCCCAATAAGCTGGACGTTAGTTGACTTCCTGGATCATGTGCAACGCGTTGACTGGCTTCCATGGTATGCCTTCCATCTGAGCCCTTGATCTGGATGCTTTGGACGCGTGGATAGTGATTGCTGGGTGCGTATGATGATCTTGCAATGGAGATGCTGTACGTAATTGCAAACAGAAAAATAATATGGACATTTATTCAGACCTGGGGCTCGAACCCAGGTCTTGTACCTTGCAAACGAGGACACCTGCCACTGAAGCACTTTAGTTATGTTTAATATATAATAAACGGCAAATATTATAAGAAGAAAATGCTAATGCCCTTGGAATTTCGCGCGCAGTTTGAATCCACCTATCACACGTTGCCACGCAGTCTTCGTCCTCGTCCTTCCCTGAAACATAAGCATATGGCCACGGTTTTCTGGGCGTGGTCTAAAGCTGTTTTCAAAGAAATAGCGATTAGGTCATGTCCCAATATAAATTAGGCGCGACCCCCTCAATGAACTTGTTGGAAGCTTCTGATTCTCATGGTGCCAATCTCGCATCCCAATTTTTCCATAGGAGTAAACCCCTAATTTTTTATCTCTGAAACCCTAAGGTGTATCAATGGCAACTCTTCATAAAACGCATGAAAACTCAATTAAGTTATATGGTTAGTACAGAAACTTCATAAGGAGTAATAATATACAAGCAAAAATGCAAGAAGATGCTTAAATCATGAGATGCGATTTCAATATTTTCTTGATACGGTTTGAGTTCCAGATACCAGTTCAAAGCGTTTGAGTTGATGCCAAGGGTTGGAATATGTCCAGGAATGTATGAGAATGCTAATGGGATCAAAATCGAAGCTTGAATTGACCTCTAATGCACTTTTCAGTTTTGAGTTTTTTTGTGAAATTTTCAATATTCCAAAGTGTGTTATGCGCAGCTTTTCCGTCCTCTTTCATTAGGGTTGTGATGTAGTATTTGTATGGAATGGTTTTAGGTCAAAAGATTGAATAAAATCTCAAGCATTCATGGATTTCAATATTTGATTTTTGAAAATCTTTTTCAATCTTTTTCATGGTGTTTTTGTGCCAAATCTGATCAATTATCATCAAAGCTTGCCTATTTGAGATATGCACGAATTATAGAGATTAGATCATGCATAAAAAGATTTTTTCATGTTAGGTTTATATTTTTCATGAATTAAAATCATTTAAATGAATATAAATTAATATTAATTCAAATAAACAATTAAAAAATATGAGAATACTTCCCTTTGGGCCTAGTGGTCGTGCATAGGCTTGGCATGAAGAAATTTGGAAGGAAAATAGGCCCATTTGCATTTTTAGGCCTTTTGCATCAATGTTGACTTTCAAAAATTTCCAAAAATTTCCCAACTTCCACAAGGCCTATCTTGGTCAATTTTTAAGCTTTTCACATGTTCTTGGACATTTTGGAAAGGTCTTTGAGTCCTTTAACCAATGCCTTTGGTCCCATGTCATTTTGATTTACCAATCTCAAGTTATGGCCTTTGACTTAAAGTCACTTTTTGTTGACTTTTGAAAATGACCTATAATGTTGAAATTGATAACTTTTTGTGAGAGCATTTCTTGGACTTGGAACATGAAGATGAATTGTAGGAAATGTCTTTCTATTCAAAATGAGCTTTGGATGGAATTTTTCTGATAATCCATGTGAAAGTTATGCCCTGGTCAATTTCAGTTGACTTTTTCAGCTGTCCAAATATAGCAACTTTTGCATCTTTGATGATTTCTGAGCCAAATTTTGAGAATCATGATCAAGCATTGATCAAATGATGTTTATGGCCTCAAAATGATGTGTTGACCAAAAATTTGAACTTTTGACTGTCAAATGACCATTTTGCCCCTACAGTTGACTGTAGTGCAATCTAGGGTTTTGACTGTGCAATTTTGAGCTGAATGCCTTGAAACTTGACATGAGGATGCTTGACCATCTTTTTAAGCATGTGGGATTTGATTGGGCCTTTGAGAAGTTCATTTGCTTGACCAGAACTCAAACCCTAGTTTTGACTGTATAGGAGACAGTTGAGCTGCACAACCCTTGGGGCATTTTGTGACCTTGACTTTGACAATTCTTGATGAATATGGGAGGGCAAATTTTGGGGTACAACAGTCTCTCTTCACAATAGAACATCCTTGGGAATCTTTTCAACAAATTTGACAGGAATCATAATCATGTGGTCCTGTCCAGAAAAAAAATCAGCATGTGTTTGTACTCGGTCTCCTCCCATTAAATTCACATTATAGGCTTTGCCAAGAACAACCTCATGACTATCATCATCCAATCCTAACTTCATGAATTTGGTATGAATTTCTAGAGGAATCAGTGTGTTGATATCTGAGACAAGCTCATCCAGATAACTCTCCTTCATATTCACTCCATTTCCATTCATATCTATGAGGATGTGGATAGTGCCATTATCCATCAAATCTTGAAGGTCTCTTATTACTGCGGAGTAACCTCGTGAGTCTCTACAACAAATCTGAATAGATCCATAGTTATGCCTTGCAAGATTGCCTCATCTGTACAGAGTAGCATACATGTGCACCAAATCCGCTCTTACCAAGTTTATATCAAAGACTTGGTACTATCCAGGACATCCATACACCATGTTCACAGTCCGCTAATCATTATATGGTATAATTGCAATACTGCTGTCAAGAAGAACATTGTCTGAGGTTCTGTCAAACTGAATGAAATTTTGGTCGATCATTTTCTGAATTCTTGTATTTAAATCATCACACCCCTTTGGCTGGTCCCTACACTTCTTGCAGTTTATAGCACAACCAGAAAAAATGTCGCGCTCAAGTAACTTATTCTTGACAAAGGATAAGGGAATTCTCAACTGATTCACATCTTTCACCAGGTTCAAAACTCAATGTCTTAATGGAATTTGCGTCTAGACCGTGGTGAGTCGGTATCATATTTTTTATTACATTTGGCTGACCGTTTGGAATAAATTTAATGGCCTTTGTCTCAAGCAAATCTTGTACCTTATGTTTCAAGGCTTTGCAATTTTCAGTGTTGTGAAGGCATACCTTATGTAACATCTTACATTAGCATCATAGTTGGCAGGTAGTTTCGATAGAGGATTCAAAGTGCGAAGTTCCACCAACTGTAATTTGAGTAGACGTTGTAGTAACTGTGCGTAGGACATTGGTATTGGGTCAAATTTTCTCTCAGGATACTTTAGTTTTTTGCTGATACTGTCTGGGGGTATAATTCTGTTGTGGTCATTGAGCAACAATTTGTTGAGAGTTTGATAGAGTTATTGCAGCAGCTTGCTGATAGGATGCTTGGTATACCTTCCCTTTCCTTTTGGAGGAAAACACAACATTGGTATCTCCTTCTCTCTTCTTAGTATATCCACCAAAAGGCTTTTTTGTTCCATTTGAAGAACTTGCATTAGCAGCTTGAATCTTCCCCATCTTAATGCCAACTTCAACAGGTTCACCAGCCATAACCAGCTCTGAAAATCATGTAGATGTATTTCCAATCATCATTGAATAATAAGGACCTTGCAGCGTCCCCACGAACATGTCCACCAATTCTCTTTCCATTAAAGGGGGTTATACTTTAGCAACAAGCTCTCTCCACCTTTGGGCGTGTTCTTTTAAAGACTCATTTTCTCTTTGAGCAAGATTGTGAAGTTGAGTATGATTAGGAGCCATATTTGTGTTGTATTTGTAGTGTCTTATGAAGGCTTCAGCTAAATCTCTCTAGATACGAATGTGAGTCGTTCTAGCTGCATATACCATTCCAAGGACGCTCCAGATAGTTTGTCCTGGAAAAAGTGCATCAACATTCTTTCATCCTCAGAGTAAGCCGACATCTTTCTATAAAAAGCCCAGATATGAGTTTCGGGACAGGTCGTCCCTTTATGCTTGTCGAAATCCGGAATTTTGAATTTTGTAGGGATTTTGATACCAGGAACCAGACCCAACTCAGTCTATCTATTCCAGGAATACCATTGCCTTCCATGGCTTTCAATCTTTCTTCAAGCAGTTGAAACTTTCTCTCGGTTTTGGCAGGTAAAGCAATATCTTGTAGTGAAAGCATGTCTTCTTGATCATCCACTAGATGTGGAGTAGGGATCCCAAGAATTCTCCTAGAATGCAACATCTGCATTCCCTCAGGGTTGGTTTGATGAGGTCAGTGAGTATAACCATTTAACTTGAAGCCAATAGAAGGAATAAAGGTAAAGTCAGCACGAGGAACAAAACCTGTTATGGGAGGAGGTATAAAACCAGTGCCAAGAGGTGGCACAAAACCAGCAATAAAAGGTGGTGTAAACCCAACAGTAGGAGGTGGGATTTAACCATTTAGGGGTGGAAAGCCACCTGTAGTTTTAGTAGGGATATCTGTAGTGGGGGCTTTTGAACAGCTGCCCTTAAATCTTCTTGACCTTGAGCTATAATACCCATAACTTCCATGAATTATTCCATTTATTCTCTAACCATGGTTCTCATCTCATTTAGATAATCATAGAGTTCTTCCATTTCGAGTCTTGGTTCGCTGCCTCAAGTGTTGTAGTTGTGGGACGTCAACTTTCCACACTGAATAAAAAATTGAAATTAGGAAGAGGTTTAACCTGTTATGAATGCATGAAATGAAAAAAAATTCTTGATGTTTTTATTTATTTCTAGGTATTTTTAGCTATTATGTTAAGAGTGATCAAAAAATGGATAAACAATAAAAGCTACTTTTCATTCATTCATTTTTTTGAAAAACATACAACTAGTACACACTGGAAAGTATAAACCGGGAAAAAAGTAAACTAAAGATCCCTCCAATAGGTCTGAAGGTGATCACTACAGCTATGAAAAGAAAACCCTAGGATGTTTCTCCAAACTCTATGTTGACAAGTCTGTCCCACCTTAAATATTCCTCATTTCGATCTCGATCTTTTTCAAAAAGTTCCTTAGTTATTGGTTGCTTAGGATTCTTGAGTAACTCTTGAATAAGTATCTCCCTTTGGACGAGAGCGCCTTCCAAATATTTGATTTCCTCGTGAAGTTGTATCTTGTCTAGGTATTCCGACTGATCTTAGCATCCTTGAGTCTTGAGCTCTTCTATTGTTTCCAGAGCTTCCTTTAGTTGTTGTTGACATCCCGTGAGTTGGTGAATGGTCTCCATCCCTTTGGTTTGTTCCCTTGTTAGTACTGCTCCTCTTGCTTTGAGCTGCTCCTTCAAGTCTTCCATCTGGCTTTCATATTGATTTTCCATATCCTTCTTTGACTTCACGAGAGTATCCCACTACTTCTTCAATATAGCATTCTCCCTTAGTATGTTGTCCATGTCCTCCTTATTATGGTTGATGGTGGAGTGAGATGATCTTTGATCATTGCCAATCCTCAATCTCTTGTTCGTCTCTTTGTCAATTAATTTATTCTTTTCTAAAAGCAACTCATCTTTTATCTTGACTTGATAAGCTAGCTCATTCTTTGTGATGCCTGCATTGGTAGCTCGCATTCTTAACTCTTCATTTTCTGCACTTAACTCTTGGTTAAGGATATGGACCTCCATGAAAGTGACAGTAGGTGGTTAAAAAGGAGGTGAATATACAAGAGCCTCAAAATGAAATGGTAGTAAATAAGTTTTAACTATTTTCTTCACCCATTAAGTGTAAGGTGTTTTTGATGTTCAATCCTTCCTTCCCAAACTTTATCTTCCCAAGCGATGAATCTTCTTCCATACTTCCCTTACCTTTGCTAACAGTTTGAAATCTTATCCTTTGTTGTAAAACACGGTTTCCTTCATATCTTCATCTTTTGGTGGACCGGGTAGAGAGTAACCTAGTTGACGCTGAGACATTGTCATACCCCAAATTTGCCCCATCAATTTCAACGGTCATATTATTTCAATGTTACTTTATTTCTAAATTTTGAATCATATCGTTCAATTTGTTTATTTTTAATTTTATTCTAATATGGGTTTAAATTCATAAGAAGAGTGTATTGCTTCAAAATGGACCATCAAAATTTGATGGCCCATTAAGTTATTTTTCGAGGCCCGGTTATAATAATAAGAGGGAGGTGCATTTTTATACAAAAGGGGTGTGTGATCGAAATTGATGGCCCATTACAGTGTTCAGGCCCATTTCAAATAAACATGATGTGTGTGAATCAAAAAAATCTGTGGTCCATTAAGGAGTTTGGTTGGCCCAATTAGTGTTAAACATATAGGCCCATTTCAATTTTTAAAATTAGGGTCCGTGTAAGTTTTTTTGGTGATTAAACTTAGTTTGATTATGGTAATTGTTTAGTTAAGTTTAATTAGGTAAATTATTTTATTTTTATTAATTCTTAATTAATCAGTGTAATACTGTGGGAGAACTGACTTTTGGTTTGGTATTTTATTGCAAATGTTGCGGATAGCAAGAGTCACCGCCGACTTTTCTTTTATCCAATAAAAGAAAGGATGAAAATAACAGGAAAAACCTTTGAGAATTTTCTGAGTTTGGGGGGTAGGTTATGAAAAGGGAAGGTGTTAGCACCCTTTTCATCCTTAGTTATCTACGGGCTCTTAATCGCTAGCTCACTTTTGAAAAATGCTTTGTTAATGTGTGTTTGAAAATATTTTGAAAATGCCTAAGTGCGGAAATTTTGTAATGATTCTCGTATCGTTGAGAATGCATACAAAATTTTTATTTTGAAAATATTTGTTGAAAAAGTGTCGTTGTGTGAAAAATGTTTTTTGTTTGTGAGCAAGCGACTAAGAGCTATCTACCTACTCAAAAGTTATTTCGTGTTTATTTTCCTCTTCCTTAGATAGTTCTATCCTACCATTAGTTAGTAGGAAGCCCTATCGTTGGATGCTTGAGGGGCACGCGCGGGTCATCGTACAATCATAAAGGAAACTCGTAGGGCGCTTTAGCAATTTTATCGTAAGGGACTAAGATCATTTACCTAAGGAAGCATCGAAGGTTCATCGAGGGACTACGATATTTTTAATCGAGGGGTTTTGCTAAAGCATCACACGTTCGAGAAACGTGACTTTTTTATCCGAACGCAACAAGTGAGGTTACCCTAGAGGTGCCTGTGTGAAAAGTGATTTGTTTTCAGTTAATTTATCTTGCATATTAGGGTTAGCTAGCATTTTGTTTTAGATCTTGCCATACATGCCTAGTTACTATACATTTATATATATACATATATACATACATACATAGGTGCAGAAAGTAAAAGTGCGGGAAAATAAACCTAGGCTATTACATCCCATGAGCAGTTACATAATAAGGAAAAATGCGGGAAAATAAACTAAGCTATTACAAAATCAACCATGCGACCTATGCATTTGTTTTCTAAAATTTAAATAGCAAAGAGAAAAGAAATTAGAAAAAGGTATTTAAAACCTAAAGAAAATTTCTAAGTGTTAGGAAAATATTTTTTAATGGTTTTATTTATGAAAAATAATTTAAGTGATAATAAAATAATTTAAATCTAATTATTTCTACTTTTTTCCTTTTTTAAATAAAAAAACCTAATGTCTAATTATTTTTAAATTAAAATTAGTTTTTTTTTGTATTTTTAATTAAATAACATAAATGGATAAAAGTAAAAGAAATATTAAATACAAAGAATATAATAAAAAAAATATTGGGCCTGGTATGAAGAAAAATGGAGGGTGCTGAAAGGAAAGAGGTCTAGGCCCAAGATGCCAACGTGGGATCAGGTGTGAGTGGCTCCAAGAGATTCACTGTGCGTTTGTAGATATGGGGTTGTTGGATCAGATCTATACAAATCTGATGGTGAGGCGTGGCAGGGTCTACGATGGGCTTATGGGAACGCGCTGCATTTGATCTGAAAAAGTTAGAAAATATGAAAAAAATCACAAAAGGCAGGGATCGAATCCCCGTCCTTGTGCACTAATGCCTTAACATGCTCTGTCAATGCCACTAGGGTGACTACACATTTATTCATGTAAACAAAAAAAATATAATAAAGCTAAATTACTGGGCCGGAGAAGTGCCAGAGCCCTAGCTCCGGTCGTCTTCTCCGGAGAGCAACTTCTTCATCCCTACAAAATAGAAGATGTCAGTGGTTCCTAAGGATGCTTCCCCCCTAAATCAAGCCTTCTGAATCCAATGGTGGTGGCCATTTGGCCTGAATGTGTATGTATTCAAAGATATGAAGCAAACAACCCCTTATGCCCTAGTAATGGCGCGACCTTATTCCTGCGTTGAAACTAACATACAATGCGTAAAAATTATTCTAAATATCAATATAAACATGTATGAGTGCACTAAGTCAATTAATAATGCATGAATCATAAGTTTGAAATGTAAGAAAACTACCAACACCGTGATACTTGGTGGCACGATTCTGATATGTCTTTCGCTTGATGAACATTTGGAAATAGTCCTTGGGACCTTCAGGATGGTAATGGGATACTTGGTTTGGCTTGAGAGTGGCTGGATCATGTGTTACAACTTTTCACTTTTCTTTAGAATTTTGTGAATTTTAAAGGTGTGTTTGAGGCAATATTTTCGGCTCCTTATATCTGATGCATGTCATGCTTATATAAAGGACTGATTAGGGTAAACAAACATGGCATAAGACAATGCAGTCATGGCCAAATGAGACAAGAATCAAACATGTTTCCTATCTTCCTTTTTGAGATATTTAATTCCATTTTTGAACTCACACGGCTTTGCATGATTGTCATGAGTTGTCTTGGGCCCGAACTGATCCTAAAAACCCAATCATGCGCCTTGGCCCAATGATTTTACATTTTATTTGCATTTAAAAGAATAAAAATTCAAATAAAAGAAATAAACATCATAATAAATATGCGAATGGATTTATATGTCCTTTAACACATTGTGAACATGTTTTAACATCAAAAGTTAGGCCCACTAGTTTAAAATTTCAAGTTTTCTCACTTTGCACTTCATGCATTTTCTCAAAACTTCCCAATTTTCAATGGTTATAACTCTCTCAATTTTAATCTTTTGAAGTTGATGTAGGACTTTTTGAAAAGCTCAAGTTGTACTCTACAATTTCTCTTTTGATCATTTTTTCCTTTGGAGACTTTATCTTGATGTAAGTTGTCTTGCAAAATGTGTCTTTTTGTTGACTTTTGAAATGACCTGTAATGTATGGGCTCATATCTCTCAAATGAAGTACTTTTTGGACTTGAGAATACTAATACAAAGTTGTAGAGAATTGAATTTCCTTCAATATGGGCTTTGGTTGGGGAAAAGTTGATGAATCATGTGAAAGTTATGCTTATTCAAAGTTCAGTTGACTTCTCCTAAGGAAACCCTAATTTGGCAACTTTTGACTTTTGATGATTTGAGGGCTTTCCTTGAGGAATCATGATCAAACCTTGATCAAATTATGAATATCACTTCAAAATGTTAATTTTGACGAAAAATCTTGAAGTTTGACTGTATATTGACCATAATTGACTTTTTATCCAATATAGTTAATGTTCAATCATCTGAGCTATTGACTGAGCAATCTTGTGATGCAAGGCTTGAAACTTGACATGAGAATTATTAGGGACGTATGAAGATCCATGAAAACCACTTGAGGCCTTTGCAACCAAAACTTCCTTGAAAAATACAAAACCCTAGTTATGGACCCATTGCTTAGGAGGAGAATTTATCTGATCAATTCTTCACCCACCTTAAGCATTTGAGGACCTTTTGAGAATGTCTTAAAGAAAATGGGAAGGCAAATTTTGAGGTACAAAAGCTTCCCCTGTTCAATCTTCTTAAACCTGAAGATATTGGCATGTCCTCCATTCGTGACTTGAAGGTAGAAGATGATTGAACACTGAAGTGCCTAGAAATTTGCGCTTGCATGTGCACAAAGTAAAATTACTGGTTGACTATACCAGGAATGGACTTATGGATGCCATTTGGAGAGGTGGCCAATATGGGCTTATAGATGCCATCCAGGATAACTGTTGATAAGAAAATCATACTAAGTCTACGCCTGACTTTGTCTTTAGAAGATGTATTTGGAAGGAGTCTACGTCTGACTTTTCCAAAAAGAGCAATCAGAAAGAAATCTACCCCTGATTTCATCCGAACTAGAAGATGTCTATGTCTGACTTCAACTAGAAAAGGTACCAAAAAGAGTCTACATCTGAAATTTCCAAAAAAAGAGCATCAGAAGGAAATCTATGCCTGATTTCATCTGAACTAGAAAATGTCTACGACCGACATCAACTAGAAAAGGTACCGGAAAGAGTCTACGTCTGACTTTTTTCAAAATAGCATCAGAAAGAAATCTACGCCTGATTTCATCCGAACTAGAAAAGGTACCGGAAAGAGTCTACATCTGAATTTTTCTTAAAGAGCATCAGAAAGAAATCTACGCCTGATTTCATCCAAACTAGAAGACGTCTACACTTGACTTCAACTAGGAGAGGTGTTATTTTAGCATGACCTTCTGGGGAAAGTGCTTAATTATCTATTTGTCAGATATAGCCTCTGAGGAATCTGCTTGTAGATCTTTACCTGAAAAGATAAAGAGTTAACTGTATGAAATTTCATGATGTATGAAATGCATTGTGTAATGATATTCTCAAAATAAATGAGAGTGTGTTATATGCATTTCGTATGCATATGCTATGATGTTTGTATATGATATATGAATGTGAGATGTCGTTGAAGTGTATTAGTAACTGCGTGCAACATCTTTGATTGGAAAAATAAATCCCTGACTGTTGTTATGGATGAAGAATACGTGTATCTTCAATCTTGATAGGGATTCCTGCTTTCTATTCGAGGAAACTCCACCAGGGAATATTGATTTCTGTTGGGGAGAAGGGTTCAAGAACATTGGTCGTTTAATGCTCTAATGGGGAATTTAATTCTTATATACCCTGACTGGGGATAAAAGAGATGGATAACTTTTCGAGATTCTGTCTGGTCGGGTTTCTGATATGGGTGCTGACCCGTCTGGAGAGAATAAGATTGAATGATGACTGGTCTGGTTCCAGATTCAGTAGCAACTTTCTAGGGATAGTGGTATGGACTGCCTTTTACTGGAGGGAGAAATTTTGTCGGTGATCTGTAGTAGTTAGAAAAATAGACTCAAGCTGGGGAGACTGAGCTCCATTGGGGAAATAAACCTTGTTTGGGAAATAAACCCTAAACTATGACGGAGGAATACTCTGCTGAGGAAATACCCTTGCTGGGGAAATGAGCTCTGCTGGAGAATATGAGCCTTGTTGGAGAAAGGGAATTCTGCAGGGGATTTTACAGTGTTGGAGAAATTAACTCAGTGGGGAAGAGAATTTCCATAAACTATACTGATGCCCTAATATCTAATGGAGATAGGGACTCCATTGGTTGGCGATATTGTCGGGGAAAAATATCATATTCCCCTATCTGCTAGGGGGATCTGCTGGTGAAATATATCTTCGTTGAGGTCGAGCTTGTTAAGAATACCATGGGGATAATCTTGTGAGGATTTTTCTATGGGGATACGTGGACGACTTGAACATTATCCCAACTCCTAGAGTCTTGAGCAAATGTTTATTCCTGTTTTTATGCATATACTTGTTTACGGTAATCGTATTCATATGCATATTTACATTCAATTTATTCATTGGACGTTTTTGCAAACAAAACGGAAAAAGGTAAATAAAAGTTTGAATTTTGAAATTGTATTTCTATTGATAGTTTGCCCATAAACAAGCGGTTTTATACAAAGAGACAGAAATACTAGTAAGAGGAAATCATCGTGAAATGAAAAGAGTACAAAGTGAAAACAAAACATAAGCTATGTGGAAATAATCTCGTTGTGTTTCAAATCTGCTATTGCCACCTATGTCTTCAAGCATCTTATCTCTTGTTGTCGGAAGAAGTGGATTAAACTGATTTTTACCATTTGAACTTGACGTTGGTAATAAAGCTTGCTGTAAGTGATCCAACGGGACATAGTCGTAAGCTTTAATACCTAAATTTTGCCTGGACCACCCTTTCGGGTTTTCAGTCCACTGGGATACCCGTTTTTTCCTAAGTCGCCTTTTTGAGGTTTTTGACCTGTCGGGTATACACTTTATATATATATATATATATATATATATATATATATATATATATATATATATATATATATATATATATATATATATATATATATATATATATCCATAATTTTTGCTCGAACCCTTTTGGTTCGTCGGGATGCCCTTATTTTTTCCTAGGCCAGTCAACCTAGAGGGTCACTTTTTCATGCGTAGTATTTTTTGACTATGTCTGCGTTCACAGGGTGCAGTAAATATTCATTGTTCATGGTGGTTAGTATCATGGAACTGCCTGAAAATATCTTCATGACTACAAATGATCCTTCATAAGTGGGAGCCCATTTGCCTCTGGGATCACCCTGCGGTAAGTTGATGCGCTTTATTACCAAGTCACCAGCCTGATATACCCGATGCATGATTTTATTGTTGAATGCCTTGATCATATGCTTCTGATACATCTGACCATGGCAGACAGCCGAAAGCATTTTCTTGTCAATCAAATTCAACTGATCTAGCCTAGTCTAAATCCACTCGTCTTCGTCTAATTTTTCATCTTTCATAATACTCAAAGAAGGAATCTGAAATTTGATAGGTAGGACAACTTCCATACCATATACCAAAATGAATGGGGTTGCCCCTAGTTGATGTTCGATCCGAAGTGCGATAGCCATCAAGAGAAAATGGTAACATCTCATGCCAGTCTTTGTAGGTCACAACCATCTTCTGTATAATCTTCTTTATGTTCTTATTGGCGGCTTCCACTGCACCATTCATCTTCGGTCGATGATAACACTTACTTTACACTTGTTTTCGACTCTGATTTCACATGTTATTTAGGTTTTTTATTATTGTTTTCTCGTATTATGCCTATCTTTTATTTCCTTTTCAGGTAATTCAATTATCCATAGCACCCCTGAAGAAATGAAGGAAAACAGGCTGAAAAACATGAGTTTAGGTCAAATTTGCACTCATGGCGTCCACCATGGCGCCAACCATAGGGTAGGCCATGACGTGGACCGCCTCCTGCTGAACTCAACTGCCACGTTCCCCACTTCCTTTCCTTTGTACTCATGGCGGGCTCCATGGCCTCCATGGCGGGCGCCACCTTTGGACGATGTTTTCCCCCCAAAAGGAGTTGGGGGGCATTCATGTGATTTCCTGCATTCTTCATCCTCTATAAATAGAAGTTCCTAATTTCATTTCAAATCACCAAAACTTAGTTGCAAACTTGATCCAACCATAGTTGCGAACTTAAGCCATATAATTTCACCATTGTAAAGCGATAATTCTTCACATCGGAGAATTATTGCACTGTTGATTGAGTCTGTGATCGAGTTCGTAGATTGAGTCTGTAATCGAGTTTGGAGAACTTCGGTAGAAGTTTATCCTGCCACATTTATTTTCAATTGTTGTTTATTTCCAGTCGCATTTTACTTCCAGTTTGTACCAGATTTAAAACCTCCCCGTTTGGAGCAGGTTTCTATTTATATTTCCCGCACCTGCTTTTACTTTGTTTATTTCCCACACCTGCTTTTACTTTGTTTATTTTTCGCACCTGCTTTTACTTTGTTTATTTCCCGCACCTGCTTTTACTTTGTTTATTTTCCGCACCTGCTTTTACTTTGTTTATTTCCCGCACCGCACTTTAAATTATTTACTTTCTCGCATGATTTATTTTAACATGTCTGTTTACATTCCCATGTCAGGCTGAACCTTACTGGGCTAGAATGTAAGGAATC
Organism: Vicia faba; assembly: GCA_948472305.1. Lineage (NCBI taxonomy): Eukaryota > Viridiplantae > Streptophyta > Magnoliopsida > Fabales > Fabaceae > Vicia > Vicia faba. The sequence goes on from OX451735.1 coordinate 1,014,581,759, forward strand.
TAGTTAGATCGATATTCCAAATAATGTGTCAATAGAAATTCTTATGGGCTATTTTGGTTTTTAATACGACTTTTCTGTACTTTATTGTTGTTGGGTAAGATCGAAAGCCGTCCCACCCTTTGTTAAACTCGGTTAGTTCTAACTGGTCAAAGGAAGCGAAAGCGCTTTTTCCGGTTAGATAGGGATTTTTATTATCAAAGAAATCAATTTTGAAACTATTTTCGGACGCGTTTATAGGGTTAAAGTTAGGTCCCCTTTTTATTAGAAATTCTAGATCAAAATACTTTTCAAATTGGTCAAGTACTTTATTTTATTAAAAATAGGTTTGTTACTTTAACGCAATGCGCGCCTTTTTATAAGTGACGATAAGAAGGTCTGATTAGAGAGTAAACTCGGTTCTGATTACGCGAAAGTGACAGTTCCTGTTAAATTAGTTCTTTTCTTTAGTAGAAAATATTTCCCTATAAGTAGTTCTATTCCGAAGCATTGCGAATATCATCTGACTATATGAATTACATTCGACCCTGCTTTTATATCTGAAGTTTATTTTGCCGCACTTTACTTTCTTGCATGCTCAATTCCCTATTTAATTATGACTTAGCTAAACACCGTAACAATAGGAAACAATAGATTTATGATTGGTCTCTGTGGATCGATAATCTTTTATATTACTCTGACGCGATTCGTACACTTGCGAATACACTGCATCAAGTTTTTGGCGCCGTTACCGGGGACCAATTTCGTCAAATTTCGCACCCTATAGTCACACCGTCTAGACTAAGTTTTACAGTCCAGTTGATGCGAAGATCTTGCAGCACCGGAACCTTATTCAATCCTTTAGCGGAACATAAACGTTACATCTATTTTCTCCGTAGAATTAGAAAAACTATGGCCGAGAATCGTAACCAAAGACCCCTTAAGGAATTTGCCCAACCGTCAGATGAGGAACCTAGTTCAAGTATCGTAAACCAAGCTATAACCACAAATAATTTCGAACTAAAACCCTCATTACTACAATTGGTGCAACAAAACCAATTCGGTGGTCTCGCTACTGAGAACCTGAATCAACACTTAAAAACTTTTATACAATTAGCAAACACTTTAAAATGCAATGGTGCTTCGCCTGAGGCAATACGACTAAGATTATTCCCTTTTCCCCTCAGAGATAAAGCATGAGATTGGTTGGATTCCCTTCCACCGAATTCAATAACAACCTGTGAAGACCTTAGGAGAGTATTTATCGTAAGATATTTTTCGCCCAGCAAAACTGCTGTCCTTAGAAACAAAATCACTAGATTCAACCAAAACCTGGGAGAATCACTTTTTGAAGCATGAGAGAGATATAAGGACCTGTTAAGAGCCTATACACACCATGGTCTAGAACAATGGATAATCATCCACACCTTCTATAATGGACTCCATTACAACACAAAGATGTCTATCGATGCTGCCGCTGGTGGCGCATTGATGAATAAACCTTACCTAGAAGCATGCGCTCTCATTAAGGACATGGCCCAAAACCATTACCAATGGGGAACAAAACGAGCTACGGTAGAGAAAAAGGAGACCCAGGAGGAAAACATGAGATAAGTTCTCTAGACATGATGCAAGTTAAAATGGACGCTCATGCCTTAAAAGTTCAAAAACATGGCTCAAAACCCTAATATTGTAGCCGCAGTAGCTTCAGAATGCAAACTCTGTGGGACCCAAGGACATCAACCTGTGGAATGTAACTTGTTGAATGAGCCTTGCTCAGACCAAGTAAACTACGCCCAAGGAAACCCATTTTCAAACACTTATAACCCCAGATGGAGGAATCACCCAAACTTTTCTTATAAAAACAATAGCCCAATACAAAACTCTGAACCTCTGAGACCTACAGGTTTCCAAGCCCAAAGACCAAATCAACCTATGCAAGTTGTGGCACCCAAACCAAACCTTGAGAAAATCATGGAATATTTCATTTCAGCTCAAACCCAGTAAAACAAAGAGTTTCTAAATCAGAATATTCTCGTAAACGAACTAATCACGCAATTAGGAACTAAGGTTGATCAGATAATTACGCATAACAAGATGCTTGAAACCCATATCTCGCAGATAGCCCAAACACAAGCCCCACAAAATACACCTGGAGGACAATTCCCTGGACAACCTCAACGAAATCCTAAAGGGCAAGATAATTCCATTTCCTTACGAAGTGGGACTACTTACGATGGACCCAAGAATCCAGCCATGAGTACACCCTCACAACCTAAGACAAATGTTTTGCCTACAGACCAAGTGGAGGAACCAGAGGAACCCAAAAAGCAAAGAGAACCGGAATTAAAAGATAAAACTAATAAATCACTACCCACGTACAAACCCCTAGTCCCATTTCCGCAAAGACTTAAGCAAATAAAACTTGACAATCAATACCAGAGATTTGAAAAGTTTTGTATTACTTCGTTTTAACCCTTGTTTCTGTCTTCAAGAGTGTTACGAAGTTGTTTTTGAAAACTTTGTTTGGAAAGTGTTTGTGTGAAAAAGTTTGTTTGTTTGAGCAAGTACTTAAGAGTTTTCTACCTACTCGAAAAGTCTGTTCGTTTTCCTTTTAGACAATGTTATCCCATTATTGAGAAATAGGTAGCGTCGTCGTTGGAGTTTTCAGGGACATTCGAAGGGACAAGTACGATCACAAAAGAAATGTTAGTAATCATCTTAAATCCTTAAAGATCTTTTTCCGAGGCGACATCCGAATGGGTCATTTTAGATCTTTCAGGGCTAGAGGACGACCACTAACAAACCCTATACTTCATGACCATTTAACCGAAGGCAACTGGAGTGGAGTAAACCCTAGAAGTGAGCACGTGCGAGTGTATGTTTTCAGTGAATTTATCTTTGCACATTTAGAGTTTTCTACCGTTTTAATTTTCAGCTAGTCTTTCCATAAAATCCTATTAACATTCATCTAAGCAGTTTATAGATTGCGAAAATTAAAATGCGGGAAAGTTTAAAGTCTTAGCTATTACAGGGCTTTTGTAGATACATAATTATCTTGGACTGAAAATAAAAATGTGGAATTTAAAACCCTAATTAAATCTATTACAACCCGAAGCAGATACAATAATAGAAAAAAGAATTAAAATGCGCGCGACGAATTAAATGCGAGAATGAATTAAGAAACCTAAACATCTAATTGAAAAAATATTTAAGTTATTTTTAAGAAAAGGTTGAATTATGTACAAAATTAAACCCTAATTCTAATTATTTTAGATTATGAAAAGAATTAAATTTGCCCTAAATTAAATTAAACTAATTAATTAAGGAAATAAAATATTTTTATGAAAAAAAAATGATTTTTATGTTTTTTGATGATTTTCTGATTAAATAAAAAATAATTATTTTTTGGTGTTATTTTAATGAAGGGAAATAATTAAATAATAAAAATAAGAAAATAAAGAGGAAAGAAATTAAACTGGGCTTGTATTTGCTGAAAGGGGGGGTGTGATATTGAATTTCTTAGGCCCAATAATGCTCAAGCCCAGTCCTTGCGTTAGATTCCATGTGATGCTCTTCCTGATGTCCATGGTATGCCCTGAGCATTAGGCGTTGGATCTGGATTGATCATGAATCTATTGGTTGGATATTGTGGTGCATGGTGGACTCCTGGCTGGGTAATGTATAGAACCTGCAATTAATTAATTGGAAAATAACAAAACGCTGGGACCTGGGATCGAACCCAGGTCCTCCCACTCAATGTAATGCACGCCTGGCCATCTGGGCTATCTATTTTACTTGTCAATATAGTAACACTAATTAATAATATATGAAACAAACATGGATAACAAAAACGCGTGCCAGATTTCAAATGGACCAATGGGGTGGTGACAAATCACCGTCTTCTTCCCTGTCCGTCGTCTTAGGCTAGGATACTTATACCTACAGGCAAGTTGCCATAGCTACAACACTGCAAGTTTCAAAAATCAATAGCACACAATATAAATGCAATGTAAGACCACAAATCAATTTGTTTTGACCTCACGAGTACGATGGTACCCTTTTCCTGGGCCAATTTAACTTGTATGACAAAACCTTAAAACGCAAGAACAAACCCTAGTAATGGCAAATACGTATACAGGCATCAAAACACAAAATTGATTGAACCAAAACGTTCCAAATGATGATACAAAGACAATGCTATGCTTAAAAGTAATTAATCATGCGTAAATTGTAAAATAAAATTCAAGATTATATGAACAAACCGTGGGTCTGTAACTCGCGATTCTGGCCGTGAAAATGCTTGCAATGGATTGAAACACGTTCTGGAGATGTCCAAGAGTCTATTGGTAGTCTTAGAATGCTTTGAATTGCCCTCTAAGCTTGAAATTGATCCACCACTTTTTTGACAATTTTGCAGTTTTTGTTTGATGCTTTCACGACCTCAAAACCTTCTTTTCTTGGCTTGGTTATGTTCTGTATTTGTACTAGAATGAATTAGGTCAACAAAAATGATTTAAATCTTTGAAGATCATGGAAATTGGATTTGATTTTGTTCTTGTATTATATGTTTCTAAAACAAGCATAATCATGCCAATTTTGCTTCAATTTGCCTTGATCTGATTTGATATGATTTGCCAGCTTGATTGGATTGTGATTCCTACAAAAATCAGATCAAAACCAATCTTATTATATTTTTTTGCAATTTTTTTGATTTAATTTAACTTTTAAATAATAAAAAATCAAAATAATTAAATAAATAAATCAAAAAATGTGCGGATGCTGATTTGGGTTGTGGACCATGTCACAAGCAAGATGCAATCATGAAATGCTAGGCCCATTTGACAAAAAATGCACTTTTGAGCATATTTGACTTTCGACAATTTTGCAAAAATTGTCAACTTTGACAAGGTATATATCCTCCAATTTTAACCCTAGAGAAATATTCTTTGACTTTTTAGAAAGCTTAGGATGTCCCCAAAACAACCCTTTTGGTTTCATCTCAATTGGGTCTTCCATGTTCATGTAAGAAGCTTTGACCCAAAAGGTGTTTTTGTTGATTTTTCAAAAGGACCTATAATGTAGAAATTCATATCTTTTGATGAATGCATATTTTGAACTTGTGGGCTGAATATGAGTTGTAGGGAATTTCATCCTCTTTAAAATGAGCCTTGGATGGAATTTTTTTGATAAAGTATGAAGAAGTTATACTTTGTCAAAGTTTGGTTGAGTTTTCCTAAAAAACCCTAATTTAGCAACTTTTGGGTTTTGATGAATTTGGGGCATTCCTTGAGGATTCATCATTTGGGTTTTGAAGTGATATCATCATGATTCTTCATCGTCCCTTTAAAGGCTTGCAACTTTTAGATGATTCATCATGATTTTAAAATTGTTATTAATATATAATTTAATTTGTGTCAAGAATTATAATTTGAATCAAATATACTCAATTTTTTAATATTATATAATAAATTATAACTTTTTTAGTCACTTAATATTAAAAAATTTATTATCAAAATTTGAATTCATCAGCTTACACAGCTCAACAGTTTATCCTATTCGTTATTAATATTAACTGAGAACAAAATAAATAGATATTTATTTAATCAGAACAAGAATTTTGGATTGGAGAGAAAAGCCTCGCACACCTAATGAGTAAGGTGGTGACAAAATATAATATTTTGTTGAAAATATGAATTTTGTAGGCTTACTTCCACAAAAATCTTAAATAAAACACTTGATGTTTGTAGGGAAAAATTGATCTATTAAAACTTCCTGTATTAAACTTTTCGTTGTAGGGAAAAAATACAAGCTAGCTTGATGTTTGCCTCAGAAAATTAAACTCCCACAATCCTATTATGCCTTGGAAAAATGGAATCTTCTTTGCATCTAGGTCTTAGCTTCATTCCACAAGTTATCTCAAAACTAATTTCGGAAACATATAAATTATTAGGTTATCAAGATGGACAATTTGTTTGTTTTAATGCTTGTTACAAAATGATTCCTGCAATTAATACTATTGTTTAATTTTGGTAATTTTTTTGTCTTTATTGTATAATACATCTTTGTTAATTTAGATTTATTATGCTTTTTAGATCCCTTATAGGGTTGTTTTAATTCCCTAGCTTAGATCACTTGATATTCAATTGTCTAACTTGTAAAGAAATAATTCTTAGAAAAAAAGGACTATTTGGTTATTCACATATGTATTACAATCTATATATTATAAACTCAAGAATAAAATTATCATGAATTAAAATTACTAGTAAAAGAAAACTTACCTATTCTTTATATTTGAGTCTAATGATTTTTTAATAAAAATATGATAAGTATGTTTAAATATTTTTTAAAGAGTGAAAAATAGGAGAAAAATAAATATGTATAAGAATAAATTATATCGTTGTCATATTTTCATTGAAAAACAGTAACAATTATATTTAAAGAATTGTATCTAAGTTAACTCCTTACTAGAATTAACTTAAAAAAATGCGGACTTAAGACAGGACGGACTGAATAAATAATGAGATAGATTTTGGTAAACGACAGGCTTTGGCGGATAGCGGACTTAAACGGGACAGCCTTTGGCGGGTGGTGGGTCCAAAATTCAAACCCAACCCGTCATTTTTTGGCGGGTGCACGAGACGGCCTTGCGGGTCATGACCCATTTTGTCATCCCTAATTTTTATTGATGAGTTAGGTCGACATATGTTATTGTTGATGTATCACAACTGATTGGGAATTTAAAAAAAAATCAATCAGGATACGAAGAGAAATTACAAATTGTTGTTTATAAAAGATTTCAAGTTATAAAATATCACAAGAATACTTTATGCTGCAATTCAAGTTCTTCCCCAATTTCAAACACACCGTCCAAGGTTATTACAAACCTTCAAATTCTGTTAATACTTTATGTTTTACAACTTATTGATATTCAAAGATAAGTTGGTACAACTATTGGATACAATACATCAAAATACAAGAGGAATTGTTCTAAGTTACAAAGAAAATCAAGTGAATATTTGGCCTAAGAGAACTAATCCATGATTAAGTTGCTTTAAGATTCAAGTTATATCAAATTCCTTTGATTTTCTCCAAGTCATTCATGTTTGCCACGGATTTCTTGTGTTCTTTGCTTTGTCATCTCTACTTTTGCCCACATGAAAACAAGAGAAAGAAAGCATGATTAATACAAAAAAATATATGAACATGAACAAGGAATTTTCCAAAAGCTATTTCATAAGTTCATCATTAGGGTTTTGAAGTGATATCCATCATGATCAACCCTTGATAAAATGATGGATATCACTTCAAAATGTTGATGTTGACCAAAAATCTTGAAGTTTGACTGTATGTGGGCCACAGTTGACATTTGACCTAGTATAGTTGATTTTCAGGCATCTGAGCAATTGACTGAGTAAACTTCTTGTGCAAGGAATGAAACTTGACATGGATGATCTTGAGAACATATTGGGACCATGAAAATCATTTGGGACCTTTTGAGCTCCCACACCCTGATGAAAATGGAAACCCTAGTTTGAGGTACATTGCCTTATGAGAGAGTTTGTCTGGTTGACTCTTGGGCATCCTTGAGCAAGTTGAGGACCTCAATGGGCATGTGTTGAGCAAAATGAGAGGGAAAATTTTGGGGTACAACAGCTGCCCCTATTTAATCTTCTTAAACCTGAGGATATAGATTGGTTATCTGCCTTTCGTAATCTGAAGGTGGAAGATGATTGAACACTAGAGTGCCCAGAAATTTGCACTCGTCTGAGATGGTGCTAAACTGTGTAGGTAGTATCGGGAATGGGCTTACAGATTCCATTTGGAAAAGATGACAGAAGATCGTCGGAGATGGGCTTAAAGATGCCATTCGGAAGATATGACGGAGAATCGCTGGAGATGGGCTTAAAGATGTCATTTAGAGGATGTTGATTTCCTGAGATATTCCTTTGATGAGAATTCCTGTCCCTGTCATTGAGGAGGAATCTGCTGAGGAATGTTGGTCTCTGTCTTTGGAGAAATAGAATTTTAGGAGCTTCAGTTGTCCGTTACTCTACTGGGGAATCATCTCTTAGTCGAGGAGATGGAAATGAACTGCTATCTGGTCGTGCTCTAGGCCTTACAGTGATTTGCTGAGGATAATAAGACTGACTGTTATATGGTCGTGCTCCAGGTTTTACAGTGACTTTCTAGGGAGGTGAGATTAAACTTGTTATCTGGTCGTGCTCCAGGCTTTGCAATTTCTCAATTCTTATTTGGCCGTGTTCCAGGATTCAGAAGGAATTAAGTGTTTATCCGGTCGCATCCGGGTTTCAACTTGAATTTAAGGCATACTAATATCCGGTCGATTTCCGGGCTTCATAGTAATTGGCCAAGTAAACTGCTATTTGGTCAAATTCTAAGCTTCGCAGTACCTCATACTGTTATTTGGTCGTGCTCCAGGTTTCACAATGTCTCTTTCCGCTATCTCGTCGAATTCCAGTCTTCATAGTGTCTTATACCGTTATCTGGTCATGCTCCAGGCTTCACGATGTCTTATACCACTATCTAGTCGATTCCAGGCTTCGCAGTATTTTGGAGAAATCAAGATATTATCCGGTCGATTTTCGGGCTTCATAGCTTGAATTTGAGATATACCACTATCTGGTCGATTCTAGGCTTCGTAGTGTTTTGGTGAAATCAAGATATTATCTGATCGACTTTCAGGCTTCATAGCTTGAATTTAAGATATACCACTATCTGGTCGATTCCAGGCTTCGTAGTATCTTGTACTGTTATCCGGTCGATTTCCAGACTTCACAGTATGATGGGGGAATTAAGCTGTTATTCGGTCGATTTCCGGGCTTCATAGCTTGAATTTGAGATATGCCACTATTTGGTCGATTTCAGGCTTCATAGTATTTTGGAGAAATCAAGATATTATCCTGTCGATTTCCGGGCTTCATAGCTTGAACTGGAATAGAAGTATTAGTATCGATTTGACTGAACCATGGAAAACTTGTGAAATCTTCAACTGGGAGAGAAATCTTAGTATCAATTTGACTGATCCTGGGAGAGGTCTCAGATTAACTTTGACTGGCATAGAAATCAGGGGAATCTTAGCAGCGATTTGGCTGACACAGACGAAAGTCTTAGAACATCTTCAACTAGAATAGAAACCTTAGTGTCGGTTTGACTGAACCAGAAAAAAATAGTGAGAATTTCAACTGGGAGAGAAATCTTTGTATCGATTTGACTGATCCCGGGAGAACTTGCGAGAACATCAACTGGGAGAGAAATCTTAGTATCGATTTGACTGATCCCGGGAGAGGTCTCGGATTAACTTTGACTGGCATAGAAATCAAGGGAATCTTAGCGACGATTCGGCTGACTCAGGCGAAAGTCTTAGAACATCTTCAACTAGAATAGAAACCTTAGTGTCGGTTTGACTGAACCAGAGAAAATGTTGGAATATCTGCAACTGGAATAGAAACCTTGGTGTCGGTTTGACTGAACCAGAGAAAGTGTTGGAATATCTTTAACTGGAATAGAAACCTTGGTGTCGGGTTGACTGAACTAGAGAAAGCTCGTGAGAACTTGATTGCATCTTTCCCTGAAAGGTAAAGAGTTAGTCGTATGTAATGTCATGATCTATGAAATGTATTGAGTAATGATGTTCTCAAAATAAATGAGATTGTGTTTTATAATATGTATGCACATGCCATGATGTATGGATATGCAATGTTATTGTGATATTCTCTAGCTGGGGAAAATAAATCCTGGACTGCTGTTGGAGAGTATAAGGAGTTGAGTTCTTCGTTTCCGCTGGGGGTAGTGACCGAAGATGATTAGCTGGAGATTTAAACCCATTTTGCTTGAGAATATTCTGCCGGGAGAGGCTCTGTCTGAGAATAATCCTGCGAGGGAATGACTCTGTGGGGAAGAGAGATGCTCTGTTGGAAAATCTGCAGATTTGGAGAAATAAACTCGGCAGAGGATGAACTTCCATTGCTGAAGAGAAGAGTTTTGTTGGAGATTGAGCTTCCGCTGTCAGAGAAATAAACTCTGCTCGGGAGATGGCTTTATAAACTGCTCATAGTTATAAAACTCGACTGGGGAATACAAGTATCAGCTTTCTGAAGGAACCTGCTGAGGAAGTGATTCCTGCTTGGGGACCTGGAGATCGGACTTTGGTTGTCCTTACTCTGTGGGGAATATCGGTATCACTGGCTTATATGTGATAGTGACTTTGCTTCCAACTGTCTCTGCCCCTTACACCATGATGGATGGGGTAACTGTCGACATTTAGGTTTTGTACCAGTTTCTTTGAGTTCTTAGCAACTGTCTTTCTGTTTTATATGCGGATATTTGTGAACAGTAATCATATTCAAATGCATATGTCAAGAATAAAACGTTGGACGTTTTTGCACAACAAAACATAAAACGGCAGAAAAAACAAACATAGAGTTTTGTACTCAAAAGGCGCTTTGTATTGATTTGAAATTTGCCTATAACAAGCATTTTTTACATGGAGGCTGGCGCTCTAGTAAGAGGACGCCGCCGTAAAAATGGAAATTATTACAGAAATTGTGTACAAAAGGAAAATAGCTATGTGTAGTGATCCCATTGGGTTTCAACTCTGCTATTGCCCCTATGTCTTCGAGCATCTCATCACTTTACTGCTTGTTCGAAGTTGACTGGATTGATAGTACCGTTTGAGCTTGATATCTGATTACTGAGGTCTGATCGCAAGGTGGTTAAATGGGACATAGTGATACGCTTTAATCCCTAATTTTTTCCTGGACCTCCCTTTCGGGTTTTCAGTCCACCGGGATACCCTTTTTTACCCAAGCCGCCTTTTCAGGTTTCGACTTGCCGGGTGTACATATTTTTTCCATTTTTATCCCTAATTTTTGCACGAACCCTTTTGGTTCGCCGGGATGCCCTTATTTTTTCCTAGATATGTCAACCTAGCGGGTTTTCATTATGCGTAGTATTTTTTCACTATGTCCGCATTAACAGGGCGTGGAAGGTCGTCACCATCCATGGTGGTCAGAATCAGGGCTCCACCAGAAAATATGTTCTTGACTACAAATGGCCCCTCATAGGTGGGAGTCCATTTGCCCCTAGGATCACCTTGCGGCAGTATAATGCGCTTGATTACCAGATCCCCTACTTGATACACTTGTTGTCTGACTTTCTTGTTGAAGGCCTTGATCATCCGTTTCTGATACATTTGACCATGGCAGACAACAGTAAGTCTTTTCTCTTTGATTAAGTTCAATTGATCAAGTCGAGTCTGGATCCAATCGTCTTCGCTCAAACCCGCATCCTTCATAATCCGTAGAGAAGGGATCTGGACCTCTATGGGTAGGACCGCCTCTATGCCATATACCAGAGAATAGGGTGTTGCCCCTGTCGACGTACGTGCTGATGTATGGTACCCGTGAAGAGCAAATGGTAACATCTTGTGCCAGTCTTTGTATGTCATCATCATCTTCTGTATGATCTTTTTAATATTCTTATTAGCAGCTTAGACAGCCCCATTCATCTTCGGTCGGTAAGGAGAAGAGTTATGATGCTGAATCTTGAACTGTTTATAGAGATCAGTGATCATCGAGTTGTTGAGATTAGTAACATTGTCCGTGATGATTCTCTCAGGGATACCATAATGACAAACCAAGTTATGCTTGATGAACCGTGCTACCACATTCTTGGTAACCGTAGCAAAGGAGGCATTCTCAACCCACTTCGTAAAGTAATCAATGGCCACTAGGATGAAGCGATGCCCGTTGGACGCGGTAGGTCTGATCTCGCCGATCATGTCAATGCCCCACATTGCAAAGGGCCAGGGAGCCGTCAAAACATTCAAGGGAACTGGAGGTACATGCACCTTATCAGCATAGATTTGGCACTTGTAACAGGTTTGAGAATGTTGATAACAGTCGGCTTCAATAGAGGACCAGTAGTGTCCTGCTCGTAGGATCTTCTTTGCCATGGTATGTCCACTGGAATGAATGCCGAAGGTACCTTCGTGTAGGTCTGCCATGATCCTCTCTGCTTCGCTCTTGTCTACACACCGCATTAAGGTAGAGTCATGATTGCGCTTATAGAGGATTCCATTGCCGAGGAAGAACTTTGCAGCAAACCTTCTCAGAAATTTCTTGTCATTGACCGATGCCCCCTCGGGGTATTCTTGAGCCTCGAGATACCTTTTCACCTCCTGAAACCATGTTTTGTCGGCTACCTCCTCAGTATCGATCTCACAGCAGTATGTCGGTTCATCCAACATCTCAATAGTGATTTGGGGAGCCTCATTGTCCCACCTGACCTTGAACATTGACGACATAGTAGCTAGCGCGTCCGCTAACTGATTCTCTTCTCGTGGGAAATGTTCAAAGGTGATCTCTTCAAAATGCGGCAGCAGTGTCAGTACATGCTCTCTGTAAGGGATAAGGTTCGGTGTTTCGTATCCCACTCGACTTTGATCTGACTTATCACCAAAGCGGAATCCCCGAATACACTCAAGAACTTAATCCTTAGGTCAATGGCAGCTTTAAGACCCATGATACATACTTCATACTCCGCCATGTTGTTGGTACAGTTGAAACATAATCAGGCAGTGAACGGAGTATGACAACCTTTAGGAGATATGATTACAGTGCCAATGCTGTTACCCAGTGCGTTTGCGGCTTCATCAAAAAACATAGACCATTAGGATCCTTCCTCAAGTCCTATCCGGTCCAGGCTCTTCACAGTCGGTTACTAACATGATGTTCTCATCCGGGAACTCAAAATTCATGGACTGGTAGTCATCCACGACTTGATGCGCCAAATGATCAGCTATCACGCTTCCCTTGATTGCTTTTTGGGTTGTGTATTGGATGTCGTACTCGTTTAAGATCATTTGCCATCTTTCTATTCTTCCGGAGAGAGTGGGCTTCTCGAAAATGTATTTGATCGGATCCATCTTAGATATCAACAAAGTAGTTTGGGTCAACATATATTGTCTCAGTCGATGAGCAGCCCATGCCAAAGCGCAACAAGTTTTCTCGAGTAGTGAGTATCGTGTTTCACAGTCGGTAAACTTTTTGCTAAGGTAGTATATTTCATGCTCTTTTCGACCGGACTCGTCATGCTGCCCCAGCACACACCCCATTGAATTATCTAGCACTATTAAGTACATTATCAAAGGTCTTCCTTCAGTCGGAGGCATCAGAATAGGAGGCTCTTGGAGATATTGTTTGATTTTGTCAAAGGCTACCTGGCATTCGTCATTCCACTTTACCACTTGATCTTTCTTCGGAAGCTTGATGATTGGCTCACAAGTAGCAGTCAGATGTGAAATGAATCGGGCAATGTAATTTAGGCGTCCCAAGAAACCTCTAACTTCCTTCTCAGTACGGGGAGCTGGCATCTCTTGTATAGCCTTCACCTTTGCGGGGTCTACTTGAATACCTTTGTCACTAACGATGAACCCCAGAAGCTTACCAGACCTTACCCCGAAGGTGCACTTGTTCGGATTTAACCTCAGCTTGTACATCTTCAACCTATCAAACAACTTTTGTAGATGATCAAGATTTTCTTCCTTAGTTTGAGACCTGGCTATCATGTCATCGACGTAAACCTCTATATCATGGTGAATCATGTCATGGAACAGAGCTACCATAGCTCGCTGATAAGTTGCCCCAACATTCTTTAACCCAAACGACATCACCTTGTAGCAGAAAGTGCCCCACTGTGTAACAAAGGTTGTCTTCTCCATGTTTCCGGCTGTCATCTTGATCTGATTGTAGCCAGAGAAACCGTCCATGAAGGAAAAGACTTTGTGTTGTGCAATGTTGTCAACCAGAACATCGATATGGGGGAGCGGGAAGTCATCCTTAGGGCTTACCCTGTTCAGGTCTCTGTAATCCACACACATTCGTACTTTACAATCTTTCTTAGGTACGGGAACCACATTAGCAACCCACCATGGATAAGAGGTGACAACTAAGAACCATGCGTTGAACTGATTCATAACCTCTGCTTTAATCTTCTCTGACATCTCAGGGCGCATACGACAAACCTTTTGTTTACCGAAGGGCAGTCTTCTTTAGTCGGCAGACGATAAACCACTATATTTGTGTCTAGTCTTGGCATGTCTTCATATGACCACGCGAAGATTTCAACATACTCATGCAACATCTGTACCAACCGTTGTTTGACACTAAGCTCCAGATTTGCACCTATTTTAACCTCTTTTATGTCTTCCTCTGTACCCAAGTTCACTGTCTCAACCGGATCTTCATGAGGCTGTATGGCCCTTTCTTCCTTCTATAATAGTCTAGCAAGTTCTTCGGGTACCTCACAATCTTCCTCCCCTTTTTCTTCGACTTGGTTGATCGGATTTTCAAAGTCATAATGAGCAGTAGCAGAACTGTTATCAATGGGATCCAGAGTGGATATGGATCTGCATTTGGATACGTGAGTGTGTGTAAGAGCATAGTTGTATAGACAGAATAAAAGAAAAGAAAGACAAAGAGCACATAATTTGTATGCAAACGTCCAATGCTTTATTAATGTCATATGAAAATGAAACATGATAACCCTCACAAATAGAACCATTGTGCCCCAGGTAACACACATGGCTATAGAGTTTATATTGTTTTTAAATTACATATCCAAAAAATTAGAAAGACAATTACTCCTGAACAATAGTAATCGGTACAAAATCCTTGGTGGTCCAGTTACTGAGTCCACCGTTGGTAGTTGGGAAGATCCAGCTGTCAACGTTGGAATCACCATCACTATATTCAAGCGCATTGACCCCATAATTGTTGATGCGTAGGGGAGGTCCTCCATCCCGAGCACGATGAACGGCCCTTTGAGCACCTGTAGTAAAGCCCAAACTAGATTTGTCAGACTTGTAATGAATAACCGGGAGCTGACCCCAAATGGTAGACCTACCTTCTTCCACCACTGCTCGTGCATCCTTGAGAGAAACCATCTTCAAGGGAGATTTGGTGACCTTCGGAGGACTGGTGGTAGTTTCTGCTGTAGCCATAATCTGAGGTACCTCTTCAAAGTTCTAGCAAGGAGTCTCAATGAACTCGCCATCCATTTCTAAGTACCTGAAGGATTTCAAGTGACTGATCATTTACTCGTCTTCACCATGCATAGTGACAATCTTTCCTCTTACTGGGTACTTCAACATTTGGTGAAGGGTAGAAGTAACAGCCCCAACTCCATGTATCCAAGGGCGTCCCAACAAGAAAGAATATGATGGTTTGATATCCATTACGTAGAAAGTGGAGTCGAAGGTATGGGAACCAACTTTGATAGGGACATCCACTTCCCCGTGCACCATCCTCTTCGAACCATCGAAAGCTCTCACTACTATATTGCTAGGCTTCAAGGTCAAGCCTTCGCAGTCCAATCTGTCCAGAGCTTTTTTAGGTAGCACATTCAATGAGGAGCCATTATCTACCAAAACATGGGCCAGAGTCGTGCCCCTGCATTCAACGGAAACATGAAGAGCATCATTATGCTTCCTCCCTTTTGGTGTCAGATTCGCGTCAAAAAAACCCAAACCATTATCAGCAGTCAGACTAGCCACACAATCTTCAAACTGATCAGCAGATGTCTCTTGTGGCACATGAGCCGTCTTCAGAAACTTAACCAAAGCCTTCGCATGGGCCTCGGAACACAACAACAAAGCCAGTATAGAAATTTTGGATGGGGTCTGCCCTAGATGCTCGACCACATTGTAGTCGCTCTTCTTTATTATCTTCAAATTTTCTTCCATTTCTTTCTCGGAAGCTTCTGGTATGGTTACTTAATTAGCCTTTATTAGGACAGG
Source organism: Vicia faba (assembly GCA_948472305.1). NCBI lineage: Eukaryota > Viridiplantae > Streptophyta > Magnoliopsida > Fabales > Fabaceae > Vicia > Vicia faba. The sequence goes on from OX451735.1 coordinate 1,014,597,555, forward strand.
CTCAATCAGTATGTCTTTGCCTCGAGTCTCGGCCGAGTCGGTGATGGGAGGGTCAACAGGAGTGATTACTGGAATTGCAGTAGTAGTCTTGGGTGGAACCACAGTAGGAATGATCACAGGTCCGGTAACAGTCTTCGGGGGAGAAATTTCAGGGGAGAACACCCTTCCACTTCTTGTTATTTTAATGGTTCCGGGAATATTGACGATGTCAGAATCAACATTTTCAGAAATCTTGTCTTCAATGGCTAGCATGTCCTGCTTGACGTCGTGGTAATAAACGTCGGCCCCATAGTTCCAAGGAACAGCTTTGTTCGAGGAGTATGGGATTGGCCCATGCATGGTTATGATCAACGGAGTCACCTTCGGAACTGATTTAATCCTGACGGGTCTCTTAGCGAAGGCCCTGGGATGATTGGTGGAAATGGTTATCATAGCAATGTCTTTACAAGAAACAGTTGGAACATGGGTCTTCTCAAATAGAATCTCTTGGTCATCCATCAGGCGCTGGACACCTGCCTTCAACAAAGGGCACCCAGTCGGTAGAAATGAACAAAAGTGGCAACCTTCACCATAACCCGGAAATAAACTGACCTTTAACAAATTCCCCTTGATAATCATGAGTGGGGTCACCAATTCTTCCATAGAAGTCACAAAAACATCTTCTTCAACAACATTAACACCTCGACCATGTTTCGGCATAGGAGCAGTGATAACGTTGGGAGTCTCCGGGGGATCAAATTCAATCTCCTTAGCATCAATCAGATTCTGTACTTTGTTCTTCAAAGTCCAACAGTCATTGGTATCATGGCCTAGGCTTTCCGAATGGTAAGCACAACGAGCATTCGGTTTATAGTAGGGAGAGGTGGTGTTCAGATTCTTTGGAGCTTCCCTCAGAGTAACCAGATTGGACTTCAGCAAATGAGGTAAAACCCGAGACAATGTCATGTTGATCGGAGTGAACTGTCTAGCTAGTCTTTCTGCTCTTGGCTGATTATTTCTTTGCTGAGTAGGTGCAGGTTTGGGAATCATAACAGCCCTTACCACCGGACAACATTGGGTTCGATTCTAATTCTTTTGATTATAGACTGCACTGACTTCCTTTTTACCTACAAACGGCTTCCTTACAGCACTACAAGAGGCATCCTTCTGAATTTTTCCACTTCGGATTCCAGCTTCCGCTCTTTCCCCTGTTAAGATCAGTTCCGTAAAACCCGCCGATGAACTCCCAATCAGATGGTTGAAGAACGGCCCAGTCAAAGTTCCCAGAAACATATCCACGAGTTCCCTGTCAGCCAAGGGAGGTTGAACTCTTCCAGCCAAATCTCTCCACTTATGAGCATAATCCTTGAAACCCTCATTTGAACCCATAGACAGATTTTGGAGTTGTGTACGGGTGGGAGAAAGGTCTGCATTATATTGATATTTCTTATAAAATGTAGCAGCAAGGTCTTCCCAGTTACGAACATTGGCTCTTTCCAGCTGATAGAACCAATCCAGTTGTGTTCTAGACAGACTATCTTGGAAGAAGTGAACCCATAAGTCTTTGTCAGCAGTATGAGGTTGTATCTTCCTCACATAGGAACCGAGATGCATTTTAGGACAAGAGACCCCATCATACTTACAAAATACCGGTGCCTTGAATTTTTGGGGGATGACAACCCCGAAAACCAGACCCAACTCTTCAAAATCCAAACCAGGAACCTTCTGGATTTCCGTAGCACTCAGACGCTCTTCTAACTGCTTATACCTTTCATCAGCTGGAGGGTACTGCTCCTCATTATAATTAGTTTCGTTGTCCGACTCTTTAGGACTAGGGTCCTCTTCTCTGGCTTCAACCTCTTGATTCTCTCCCTCTTTAGATGAAGAAGATAAATCAACAACCCACCTTAGCGGCCCTCTGAACCTTCTGCCCATATTTACCACACCGGCTGTCCTGTTGGTCTTCTTGTTCTTCTTAACAATCAGAGCCTTCAGCTCTTCCTGTCTTTTGGCCAGAGCCACAATCATTTGCTGGAACTGCGTGTTCTGAGTCTGAAGATCATTCACAGTTTGTTCAAGAGCCATTGCTGAAATAAACAGCGGAGGAGATGAGAAACCTGTTATGAATCTTGTTATGCAATGATATGTATGATATGTATGCAATGTTTTCAAGGGTTCTTAAAGGCTCAAATTTTCTTAAACAAAAAGGAATAAACGCGAATTGTATTAGTAAACTTGAATTGTTACAAGGAATGTATTTTGGGAGTACAATTAGGCAAAATAAACAAAAAGAAGACTAGGTTTCCCATGAGCGCATCCTCTTTGGCGCGATGTAGGCATTGATATTCCTCTCTTCATGAAGTAGCCTAGTGATTTCTAAGACCTTCTTCTCGTTGGCGTAGAATTGGGCGTCAAACGTATCCCGCTCCTCTTTAAGCTGAACCTAGGACTTTTGTAACTCTTCATGATCAGTTGGCATGTCTAGATGAAGAACAAGATGAGGAGTGTCTCCTTCGTCAACTGGTTCCATAATCATAGGTCGGATAGCGGGATAAGGAATCATGAGAGTTTGAGCGCGGGCTCGTACCCATCTGAGATAAGGCTCGAGAGGTATGGAATTCTTATGTCCAAGCATCTTGCTGTCAATCCTATGTACCATACTCCAAGCTTGTATGAACCTTTTGCGGTAACCCTGAACATGATTGTCATATTTGAAGGTGATTCCTTGAATAAGTGTATCATGAAGACCATCCCTTCTCGCATAACCAAACTGTCGTAATGCTAAGCAAGGTTTATAAGTGATTCCTCCCCTAATGCCTAAGAGAAGGACATTAGGGAATTCACCACAGTGATTGATGATAGTAACATCTTCCGAGAACCGTGAACACCAATGAATGTCTGAATGCGTAAGGGATATCATTCGATGAGACAATCTTTTACCATGTTCATTCTTCAAATTAGATCTGGGTAGGTGCAAAATAAACCACCTAGCCAATAGAGGAGTGCAACACTAGAGGGTCCCCCTTCTTTTTAGAGTGCGAGCATGCAAATAGTGTAGAATATCCCCGAGTAATGTAGGTACTAGATTATGAGACAGAAAAACCTTAATAGCATTCACATCTACGAGTTGATCCACATTAGGGAAAAGTACCGTCCCATAAACAAGGAGCGCCAAAACCTCTTCAAAAGCTTGTAGATCCAGGGTATCCCAAAAATAGTAAGCCTTCTCGAACAGAAATTTAACCAGAATTCCTTGAACACTCCCTTTGGTTTCCCAATTTGTCACTATGTCAGACTGTTGTAAGGATAGAGCTTTAGCAATCTCTTCAGGATTTAGATGTTCTTCTGTACCATTGAAAGGTAGCTGATCAAGAATGGGTATCCCTAATAACTGAGAAAATTCCTCCATAGTAGGTACTAACTGGTAATCCGAGAATGTGAAACAGTGATGCAGAGGATCGAAGAACTGAAACAACACTTTCAATAACTCTTCATTAGGTTTTGCAGTGACCAAGTTGAGCAACTGACCATGATTTTTAGTGAAATGAGAACTTTCAAGAACCCTTAATGCCAGGTCTTTTAGTTGGAGAGATACTTTCACTAGGTTAATCTAAATAGTATTTTTGCAGGCGGATGCCATGTCCTACAAATCAGAGCAAAGATGAGCCCTCGAACCCTTGAAATAGTTAGTATGATATGCTATGGTATGATGTTTATGATGTCATGATAAATCACAGGTATAGCAACCACAGACAAATCACACTAAGTCCTTAGATTTAAGGCCTGCTTAAGTTTTAAGGTCGTACCCTCTTGAAACTGGATTGGTTCAACCTGTCCTATAAATATGTAACCAGGTTCTAAAGGGATCTCAATATCACTGATCTTTCCCCCAGCTTCGTTCAATTGGAGATTGACTTGCTACCAAACAAAAATCAAGAGTCAAACCTCAATGAGTGTATCATCGAGTATCTATCGACCATGGACATACACCAAAGTCGTCCATCTCGCCACGTCCTACTAGCCAAGTTGTGCAATTAAAGGTTCTAAGGTCATTTGATGCTTTATGACACCACACGGTGGCCCCGTACAACTCCATGATTGACTCAAGGGTTACGGGTACCAACCAAAGTTCCACATCAATGTAGCTACTGCTTCAACCGTGTCGGTATACCCCAGCACAGCTCCCTCACAGTTTATTTCTACTTACCTAAAAGGTGTTTCCCCGATCCGGGTGTAGGATCAAATAACCCAAACAGTTCCCATAAATATAAAGCAAACAAGACAATCAAGAGAAAGTAATTAAATATGACCTAGATCCTAAGTTTTACCCCACTTTGAATTTGATCCCCAGCAGAGTCGCCAGTTCTGTAATACGATGGAAGAACCGACTATTAATACTGGTTTGCATTTTTTTGTTCGCAAAATGTCATGGTAAGCAAGAGTCGCCACCGACTTTTATTTTATCCAATCAGGAAAAGGAAAAAGAGCAGAAAAAACCTTTTTCGAGATGTTTCTGAGTATGGGGGGTAGATTATAGAAAGGGAAGGTGTTAGCACCCTTTCTATCCATGGTTTTCCATGGGCTCTTAGGTACTTGCTCATTTTGAAATTGCTTGTGTGTGCTTTCTTTGAAAAGTTTTGTATTACTTCGTTTTAACCCTTGTTTCTATCCTCAAGAGTGTTACAAAGATGTTTTTGAAAACTTTGTTTGGAAAGTGTTTGTGTGAAAAGTTTGTTTGTTTGGGAAAGTACTTAAGAGTTTTCTACCTACTCGAAAATGTCTGTTCATTTTCCTTTTAGACAATGCTATCCCATTATTGAGAAATAGGTAACATCGTCGTTGGAGTTTTCAGGGACATTCGAAGGGACAAGTACGATCACAAAAGCAATGTTAGGAAATGTTAGTAATCATCCTAAACCCTTAAAGATCTTTTTCTGAGGCGACATTCAAATGGGTCATTTTAGATCTTTCAGGGCTAGAGGACGACCACTAACAAACCCTATACTTCATGATCGTTTAACCGAAGGCAATCAGAGTGGAGTAAACCCTAGGAGTGAGCATGTGTGAGTGTATGTTTTCAGTTAATTTATCTTTGCACATTTAGGGTTTTCTACCGGTTTAATTTTCAGCTAGTCTTTCCATACAATCCTATTAACATTCATCTAAGCAGTTTATAGTTTGCGAAATTTAAAATGCGGGAAAGTTTAAAGTCCTAGCTATTACAGGGCTTTTGCAGATACATAATTATCTTGGACTGAAAATAAAAATGCGGAATTTAAAACCCTAATTAAATCTATTACAACCAGAACCAGATACAGTAATAGAAAAAAGAATTAAAATGCGCGTGGCGAATTAAATGCGAGAATGAATTAAGAAACCTAAAAATCTAATTGAAAAAATATTTAAGTTATTTTTGAGAAAAGGTTGAATTATGTACAAAATTAAACCCTAATTCTAATTATTTTAGATTATGAAAAGAATTAAATTTTCCCTAAATTAAATTAAACTAATTAATTAAGGAAATAAAATATTTTTATGAAAAAAAAATGATTTTTATGTTTTTTGATGATTTTCTGATTAAATAAAAAATAATGATTTTTTGGTGTTATTTTAATAAAGGGAAATAATTAAATAATAAATATAAGAAAATAAAGAGGGAAGAAATTAAACTGGGCCTGTATTTGCTGAAAGGGGGGGTATGATATTGAATTTCTTAGGCCCAATAATGCTCAAGCCCAGTCCTTGCATTAGATTCCATGTCATGCTCTTCCTGATGTCCATGGTATGCCCTGAGCGTTAGGCGTTGGATCTAGATTGATCATGAATCCATTGGTTGGATATTGTGGTGCATGGTGGACTCCTGGCTGGGTAATGTATAGAACCTACAATCAATTAATTGGAAAATAACAAAACGTTGGGACCTGGGATCAAACCCGGGTCCTCCCACTCAATGCAATGCACGCCTGGCCATCTGGGTTATCTATTTTACTTGTCAATATAGTAACGCTAATTAATAATATATGAAACAAACATGGATAACAAAAACGCGCGCAAGATTTCAAATGGACCAGTGGGGTGGTGACAAATCACCGTCTTCTTCCCTGTCCGTCGTCTTAGGCCAGAATACTTATACCTACACACAAGTTGCCATAACTATAACACTGCAAGTTTCAAAAATCAATAGCACGTAATCTAAATGCAATGTAAGACCACAGATCAATTTGTTTTGACCTCACGAGTACGAGGTACCCTTTTCCTGGGCCAATTTAACCTGTATGACAAAACCCTAAAATGCAAGAACAAACCCTAGTAATGGCAAATACGCATACAGGCATCAAAACACAAAATTGATTGAACTAAAACGTTCCAAATGATGATACAAACACAATTATATGCTTAAAAGTAATTAATCATGCGTAAATTGTAAAATCAAATTCAAGATTACATGAGCAAACCGTGGGTCTATAGCTCACGATTCTGGCCGTGAAAATGCTTGCAATGGATTGAAACACGTCCTGGAGATGTCCATGAGTCTATTGGTAGTCTTAGAATGCTTTGAATTGCCCTCTAAGCTTGAAATCGATCCACCATTTTTTTGACAATTTTGTAGTTTTTGTTTGATGCTTTCACGACCTCAAAACCTTATTTTCTTGGCTTGGTTATGTTCTATATTTGTACTAGAACGAATTAGGTCAACAAAAATGATTTAAATCTTTGAAGATCATGGAAATTGGATTTGATTTTGTTCTTGTATTATATGTTTCTAAAACAAACATAATCATGCCAATTTTGCTTCAATTTTCCTTGATCTGATTTGATATGATTTGCCAGCTTGATTGGATTGTGATTCCCACAAAAATCAGATCAAAACCAATCTTTTTATATTTTTTTTGCAATTTATTTGATTTAATTTAACTTTTAAATAATAAAAAATAAAAATAAATAAATAAATAAAGCAAAAAATGTGTGGATAATGATTTGGATCGTGGACCATGTCACAAGCAAGATGCAATCATGAGATGCTAGGCCCATTTGACAAAAAATTCACTTTTGAGCATATTTGACTTTCGGCAATTTTGCAAAAATGGTAGACTTTGACAAGGCATATCTCCTCCAATTTTAACTCTAGTGAAGTGTTCTTTGACTTTTTAGAAATCTTAGGATGTCCCCTAAACAACCCTTTTGGTTTCATCTCAATTGGGTCTTCCATGTTCATGTAAGAAGCTTTGACCCAAAAGGTGTTTTTGTTGACTTTTCAAAAGGACCTATAATGTAGAAATTCATATCTTTTGATGAATGCATATTTTGAACTTGTGGGATGAATATGAGTTGTAGGTTATTGCATCCTCTTAAAAATGAGCCTTGGATGGAAAATTTATGATAAAGTATGAAGTAGTTATGCTTGGTCAAAGTTTGGTTGACTTTTCCTAAGAAACCCTAATTTAGCAACTTTTGGGTTTTGATGAATTTGGGGCATTCCTTGAGGAATCATGATCAACCCTTGATCAAATGATGGATATCACATTAAAAATGTTGATGTTGACCAAAAAGCTTGAAGTTAGATTGTATGTGGGCCACAGTTAACTTTTGACCTAGTATAGTTGATTTTCAAGCATCTAAGCAATTGACTGAGCAAACTTCTTGTGCAAGGCATGAAACTTGACATGGATGATCTTAAGAACATATTGGGACCAGGAAAGCATTTGGGACCTTTGCAGCTCCCACACCCTGATGAAAATGGAAACCCTAGTTTGAGGTACATTGCCTTAGGAGAGAGTTTGTCTGGTCGACTCTTGGGCATCCTTGAGCAAGTTGACGACCTCAATGGGAATGTGTTGAGTAAAATGAGAGGGAAAATTTTGAAGTACAGCAGTGTCACTATGATATCCTTGGTTTGAATCAGTCAGTACCTATTAATACATCCTTGTTTTAATTCCAGAGGCCCCTTGCAGCCCAACTTGTTCACTGACATCATTTTTCTTCTTAATTTATTTAGAGTTTTTGCTTGAGGACAAGAAAAGGTTTAAGTGTAGGATAATTTGATAACACTTACTTTACACTTGTTTTTTACTCTGATTTCACATGTTACTTAGGTTTTTTATTATTGTTTTCTCGTATTATGCCTATCTTTTGTTTCCTTTTCAGGTATTTCAATTATCCATAGCTCCCCTGAAGAAATGAAGGAAAATAGGCTGAAAAATAGGAGTTTAGGTCAAATTTGGACTCATGGCGTCCACCATGGCACTAGCCATAGGGTAGGCCATGACGTGGACCACCTCCTGCTGACCTCAACTGCCACGTTCCCCACTTTCTTTCATTTGCACTCATGGCGGGCGCCACCTTTGGACGATGTTTTCCCCCCCAAAGGAGTTGGGGGGCATTCTTGTGATTTCCTGCATTCTTAATCCTCTATAAATAGAAGTTCTTGATTTCATTTTAAATCACCCAAGCTTAGTTGCAAACTTGATCCAACCATAGTTGCGAACTTAAGCCATATAATTTCACCATTTTAAAGCGATAATTCTTCACATTGGGGAATTATTGCACTGTTGATTGAGTTTGTGATCGAGTTTGTAGATTGGGTCTGTAATCGAGTTTGGAGCACTTCGGCAGAAGTTTATCCTGCCACATTTATTTTCAACTGCTGTTTATTTCCAATCGCAACTTACTTCCTGTTTGTACCAGATTCAAAACCTCCCCGTTTTGAGCAGGTTTCTATTTATATTTCCCGCATCTGCTTTTACTTTGTTTATTTCCCGCACCTACTTTTACTTTGTTTATTTTCTACACCTGCTTTTACTTTGTTTATTTCATGCACTTGCTTTTACTTTGTTTATTTTCCGCACCTGCTTTTACTTTGTTTATTTCCCGCACCTGCTTTTACTTTGTTTATTTTCCGCACCTGCTTTTACTTTGTTTATTTTCTGCACTGCTTTTACTTTGTTTATTTCCCGCACCGCACTTTAAATTATTTACTTTCTCGCATGATTTATATTAATATGTTTGTTTACATTCCCATGTCAGGCTGAACCTTACTGGGATAGAATGTAAGGGATCTAGTTAGATCGATATTCCAATTAATGTGTCAATAGAAATGCTTATGGCCTATTTTGGTTTTTAATACGAGTTCTCTATACTTTATTGTTGTTGGGTAAGATCGAAAGTCGTCTAACCCTTTGTTAAACTCGGTTAGTTCTAACTGGTCAAAGGAAGCGAAAGCGCTTTGTCCGGTTAGATAGGGATTTTTATTATCAAAGAAATCAACTTTGAAACTATTTTCGGACGCGTTTATAGGGTTAAAGTTAGGTCCTCTTTTTATTAGAAATTCCATATCAAAATACTTTTCAACTTGGTCAAGTACTTTATTTCTTAAAAGTAGGTTTATTACTTTAACGCAATGCGCGCCTTTTTATAAGTGACGATAAGAAGGTCTGATTAGAGAGTAAACTCGGTTCTAATTACGCGAAAGAGACAATTCCTATTAAATTAGTTCTTTTCTTTTGTAGAAAATATTACCCTATAAGTAGTTTTATTCCGAAGCATTGCGAATACCATCTGACTATGTGAATTACATTCGACCCTGCTTTTATATCTAAAGTTTATTTCTCCGCACTTTACTTTCTTGCATGCTCAATTCCCTGTTTAATATTGACTTAGCTAAACACCGTAACAATAGGAAATAATAGATTGACAATTGGTCTCTGTGGATCGATAATCTTTTATATTACTCTAACGTGATTCGTACACTTGTGATATACCGCATCAGTCGATATGGAGAAAAGTTGTGATGCTTGATCTTGAACTGCGTGCAGAGTTCAGTGATCATAGTGTTGTTGAGGTTAGTACCATTGTTTGTGATAATCCTCTCAAGGATGCCATACCGATAGATAAGGTTATGCCTAATGAACCGGGCCACGACGTTCTTGGTAACATAGGCGAACGAGGTTGCTTCAACCCACTTTGTGAAGTAATCAATGGCGACGAGGATAAAGTGATGTCCGTTAGAAGCAGTAGGCTTAATCTCTCCAATCATATCAATGCCCCACATTGAAAACGGCCAAGGAGCATTCAAGACATTCATAGGTACTGGAGGCACGTGTACTTTATCAGCATAGATTTGGCACTTGTGACAGGTTCTTAAATGGTGGTGACAGTCGGTTTCCATAGTCGACCAATAGTAACCCGCTCGCAAAATATTCTTGGCCATAGTATATCCACTGGAATGAGTGCCAAAGATACCCTCGTGCATGTCTTCCATAATATTCTCTAGTTGCTTCTTGTCCGTGCAACGAAGTAGAGTCGAATCATGATTGTGCTTGTACAAGATTTCGTGGCTCAAGAAGAATTTATCCGAGAACCTCCGTAGGAATTTCTTGTCATTGATCGATGCTCCTTTATGACATTCTTGAGCCTCAAGGTGCCTTTTAACTTCATAAAACCAAGGTTTTTCTTCTACTCTATCAGTATCCACTTTGTAGCAATGTGCTGGTTCGTCTAATCTTTCGATAGTGATTCGAGGAGCTTAGTTATCCCATCTAACTTTGAACATAGATGACATTGTAGCTAATGCGTCTATCAATGGATTCTCTTCTCGTGGGATGTTCTCAAAGTTGATTTCCTCGAAATACGAGATCAAGGTTAACACATGCTCTTTATAAGGAACGAGATTCGGGTGTTTCGTATCTCATTCTCCCTTGATCTGACAGATCACCAGGGTTGAGTCCCCATATACATCTAATAATTTGATTCTTAGGTCAATAACAGCTTTGATACCCATAATGCACGATTCATATTCAACCATGTTGTTGGTACTATCAAAGCATAATCTGGCAGTGAAGGGCGTATGGAAACCCTTAGGAGAGATAATTACATCACCAATTTTGTTACCAAGTGCGTTGGAAGTTCTGTGTAAAACCATATTCCATCGGGATCCTGGCCCAGGTCCTTCATACGGTCCAGATTCTTCGCAATCTATGACTAGCATAATATTCTCGTCCGAGAATTTGAAATTCATAGACTGGTATTCGTCTACATCTTGATATGCCAAATGATCTTCCAATACACTTCCCTTGATTTCCTTTTGAGTGGTGTACTAAATTTTGTATTATGTCAAGACCATTTGCCATCGGGCTATTCTTCCGGAGAGAGTTGGCTTCTCAAATATGTACTTGATATGATCCATTTTAGAAATTTATAAAGTAGTATAATTCAACATATACAATCTTAGTCGGCGAGCAGCCCATGCCAAAGCGTAACAAGTTTTCTCGAGTAGTGAATATCTTGTCTCATAGTCGGTAAACTTTTTGCTAATGTAGTATGCTGCATGCTCTTTTTGACTAGACTTGTCATGCTTCCTCAATACATACCCCATTGAGTTCTCTAGTATTGTTAGGTACATGATTAGAAGTCTTCCTTCAACTGGTGGAATCAGAATCATAGGTTCTTGTAGGTACTCCTTAATCTTATCAAAGGCTATTTGGCAGTCATTGTTCCACTTTACTACTTGATCTTTCTTCAGCAGCTTGAAAATTGACTCACAAGTAGCAGTCAAATGAGAAATGAATCGGGCAATGTAATTCAGTCATCCTAAGAAACCTCTGACTTACTTCTCAGTACGAGGAGCCTTAATTTCTTGGATGTCTTTGACCTTGGTGGGATCAACCTCAATACCTTTACCACTGAAGACAAAACCCAAGATTTTACGAGATCCCACCCCAAAGGTGCACTTGTTCGGATTTAACATTAGCTTATACTTCCTCAATCTTTCAAATAGTTTATGTAGATGATCAAGATGCTCTTCTTCAGTCTGTGACCTAGCTATCATATCGTTGATGTAGACCTCTATCTCGTGATGAATCATGTCATAGAATAAATCTACCATGGCACGCTGATAAGTTGCATCGGTATTCTTCAACCCAAAAGGCATAACCTTGTAGTAGAAATAGCCCCACTATATGACGAAGGTAATTTTTTCCACATCTTTAGGCACCATCTTGATCTGATTATAACCCAAGAAACCATCCATGAAAGATAATACCTTATGCTAAGCGGTGTTGTCGACCAGAACATCAATATGCAGAAGTGGGAAATCATCTTGGGGGCTTGCCCTGTTCAGATCCTTGTAGTCTACACACATACGCACTTTGTCGTCTTCCTTTGGTACTGGAACAATATTAGAAATCCATTGAGGACATGATGGCACTGCTAAGAAGCTTACATTGAATTGCTTCATAACCTCGACTTTGATCATCTCTGACATCTCGGGACGCATGTGACGAACCTTCTGCTTAATCGGAGAACAACCCTCTTTCATTGGCAGACGATGGACCACAATATCAGTATCGAGCCCTAGCATGTCTTTGTACGACCAATCAAAGATCTTAACATAGTAATGCAACATCTAAATTAACCTATTCTTGACACTTCTCTCTAAGTTGGTGCCTATCTTGACTTCTTTCCAGTCTGTCTCGTACCCAAGTTTACAACTTTGACTGGCTCTTCATGTGGTTGGATAGCCTTTTCTTCTTGTATTAAGAGTCTGGAAAGTTCTCTAGGTATTTCACAGTCTTCCTCACCTTCGTCCTCGGGTTGGTAGATTGGATTTTCAAAGTCATGAGTGGCAGTATTAGAATCAATATCGACGAGATCCATAGTGGATGTGGATCTGCAATGTAGTGTGTGGGTGTATGTAAGAAACAAATAGGTATATTTGAAAGAAATAAAGTAATGAAGAGACAGAGAGAACAAAATTTAAATGCAAAAACTTCCAATGTTTTATTAGATGAGCATATGTGGATGAAAGATAACTACCCTACAGGTAAGGCACAAGGCTTAAAGTTCTTATTTTAAAATTACATATCCCAAAAACTTGAAAGCAATAAAACAAGAATTAGCAATTACTCCTGACTAAAGGAGATTGGTATAACGTTTTTAGCCTTCCAGTTGTTGAGTCCACCGCTGGTAGTAGGGAATATCCAATTGTCCAAATCAGTCACTATCAGTGTCTTCTATAGTAGAGACAACATCAATAGCATTCACACCTTGGTCATGCTTTGGAATAGGTGTAGTAATTACATTTGGAGTCTCTGGAGGATCAAATTCAATCTCTTTTGCGTCGACCATATCCTGGATTTTGTTCTTTAGGGACCAGCAATTATTGGTGCCGTGCCCGGGACTGTTAGAATGATAGACACATTTCACATTCGGGTTGTACTTAGGGGAGGAGGTGTTGGGATTCTGAGTAGGATCATGTAGTGTTATTAATTATTCTTTTAACAAATGTTGAAATGCCTGAGACAATGGCATATTAATCTTGGTGAACTTCCTCCTCGGAGCATCTGAACTACGCTGATTCCCCTATTGTTGTTGTTGAACAGGTGCAGGGTTAGAAATCAACACCGCTCCCACAGACTGATGGTAATCATTCTTACTATGGATCTTATGGATATAAATAGAATTGGTTTCCTTATTATTATTGAACATATTCTTTATAGCACCAGAAGATGCAGCCACCAAAATCTTTTTACTCCTGATATTGCTTTCAACTCGCTCCCCAGTCAGAATTAGCTCAGCAAAACCAGATGACGGACTCCTAAATATCAGATTAAAGAATGGACCTGTCAGAGTGCCCATGAACATATCAGTTAGCTCTGGATCAGAAAAGGGAGGTTGCACCCTTCCAGCTAAGTCTCTCCACTTCTGGGTGTATTCTTTGAAACCCTCGTTCGAGCCCATAAACATGTTTTGTAATTGCACTCGCGTCGCTGCAAGGTCAGCATTATATTGATAATGCTTGTAAAAAGTAGCAGCCAGGTCTTCCCAAGTGTGAATGTTGGTTTCTTCCAGCTGATAGAACCATTCTAATTGCATCCCCGACAAGCTTTCTTGAAAGAAATGTACCCATAATTTTCTATCAGCAGTATGGGGTTGGATTTTTCGGACATATGACTGCAAATGAAGCTTAGGACAACACACACCATCGTATTTGGCAAAGACGATAGACTTGAATTTGTGAGGGATAACAACCCCTAAGATAATACCCAGCTTTTCAAAATCCAACCCAGGAACTCTCTAGATCTCCATAGCAATGAGACGATCTTCCAGTTGCCTGTACTTGTCGTCAGTGAGAGGATATTGTTCATCTGAATAGTTTGCTTCTTCTTCCTCAGAGTCTTGGTTGCCAGTCTTCATACTGTTATCATCTTCTTCTTGGTCATCATTTTCTTCTTTGAACTCCAAAGCCCACTTGACCGGACCTTTGAGCCTCCTACCCATGTTGAGGATGTTAGCTGGTTTCTTGATTTTCTCCTTCCTCTCTTTAGTGATGAGGGCCTTCAGCTCTTCCTGCCCCTTGGCTAGGCTCAAGAATATTTGTTGGAATTGGGCGTTCTGAGCCTAGAGATCTTTAACTGTTTATTTAAGAGCCATTCTTTATGCTGAAATAAATAGTATAAGGATAAGAAACCTATCTTGAAACACCTGTCATGTAGTGATATGCATGATATGTATATGCAATGTTTTCAAGGACCTTGTGATATTTAAATTTGTTAACCAAAAGGAAACAGAAACAAAGATTTTTATTAATAAGTTTATGGGAATACAAAATATTTCAAAGGAATAATTAAAAAACTCCTAAAACTTTAAGTTTCTCATAGACGCCTCTTCTTCGTGTTGATATATGCGTTAAGACCTAACTCCTCGTGAAGTTTCTTTGTCATCTCCAACACTTTCTTCTCACTTGCATAAAATTGAGTCTGAAAGGTGTCTCGTTCTACCTTGAGTTAAATCCAGGACTTCTGTAATACTTCAAGGTAAAGTAGGCATGTTTGGATGGAGGATGGTGCTAGAAACGTCTCCTTCGACAACAGGCTCCATGATTACTGGTAGCACAACAGGATATGGCATCATAAGGTTTTGAGCACGAGTCCATACCCATTTGAGATAGGGCTCCAGAGGGATGGAGTTCTTTTGTCCTGAAGCCTTGCTATCGATCTTGCTCACCATGCCCCAAGCATGTATAAACCTTTGATGATAACCTTGAGGATCATTCTCGTAATCGAATACAATACCCTGGATAAGCGTGTCATGAGGACCGTCTCTTTGAGCATAACAAAATTGATTTAGAGCTAGAGAAGGGTTGTAAGTAATACCTCCCCTAATGCTAAGGATTGGAACATTAGGGAATTCCCCATAATGGTCAATGATAATGATATCCTCGTGAGATCGGGAATACCAATAGATGTCTGTATGAGAGAGCGACATTATTCTTTGAGACCACCACAAAACTTGTTCATTCTTCATTATCGAGCAAGGAAGGTGCAAAATAAACCACCTGGATAGCAAAGGTATACAACACATGAGAGTTCCTCGCTTCTTCATAGTACGAGTGTGAAGAGAATGTAAAATATCTCCAAGCAAGGTAGGCACAGGATTACGAGCAAGAAATATTTTGATGGCGTTCACATCTATGAGTTGGTCTGGATTAGGGAATAGTACCAATCCATAGATTAACAGAGCCAATATCTCCTCGAAAGCCTTAAAAACCATATCATCCAAAAATAGTTGAGCCTTCTCTATCAGAAATTTAGCAAGAAATCCCTTTACCCCACTTCTTGTTTCCCAATTAGATACAATGTTAGACCGCTTCAGATGTAAGGCTGCTACAATATCTTCTAGTTTTGGAGATTTCTCTAAACCGGTGAAGGGTGGCTGATCAAGAACATGTACTCCCATTAATTTAGAGAACTCTTCCATTGTGGGTACCAACTGATAATCTGGAAAGGTGAAACAGTGATGTGAAGGGTCAAAGAACTGGAATAGAACACTCATCATGTCTCCTTCAAAACCTGAGGTAACCAGACTGAGTAGTTGACCATGCCTTTTGATGAATTGAAAATTTTTGGGAACCCCCGCGGCTAACTCCTTGAGCTGAGAAGGTACCTTTACAAAGTTAATCCGGATAGTGTTTCTGCGAGCGGAGGCCATAACCTACAACAAATAACAAAGGTAAATCCCTTGGTCCTTGAAATGGTTAGTAAAAATGATATGGTATGATGTCATGATGTTATGATGTCATGCTCGAACAATTAATCATACACAGACAAAACACACAAGGCCTTGGGTTAAAGCTTGCATGGAGTTCGTAGGTAAATACTCTCTTGAGTTTTAGTTAGCTCAACCTTTCCTAAAAGAAGTAATCGAGTTTTAGGAGTCTCAATATCACTGATCTTTCTCTCAGGCATTATTTCAACACAACATCTGATTTGCGACCAAAATATCCTGAGAGTCTGATCTCAATGAGTGTAGTATCGAGTATCAACCAACTTCAGTCTGCACCAAAGCCGGCTATCTCACTACTTTCTAATGGCTAAGTTATGTCAACTAAGGTTCTACGGTCAGTTAGTGCTTATGACACGACACGACAACCCAACATTCTCCTTAACTGACTCAAGGGACACTGACACCAACCAATGTGTTGCACTAACGTAGCCATCGCTTCAACCATATCGGTATACACCATATAGTTTTCACGATCTATTGCTACTTACCTAAAATGGCCCCAGATCTGGGTATAGGATCTTTACAAAAATAAACCCTAGCAAAAACCCAGAAATGTAAAGAATACAAATTAAGCAAGTAAAGGATTTTAAATATGATTTAGCCCTAAGGTAACCCCACTTTTATGGATCCCCAGTAGAGTCGCTAATTCTGTAATACGGTGGGGGAACTGACTTTTGGTTTTGCGTTTTATCGCAAATGTTACGGATAGCAAGAGTTGCCACCGACTTTTCTTTTATCCAATAAAGGAAAGGGTGAAAAGAACAGGAAAGACCTTTGAGAATTTTCTGAGTTCGGGGGGTAGGTTATGAAAATGGAAGGTGTTAGCACCCTTTTCATCTGTAGTTATCTACGGGATCTTAATTGCTAAATCACTTTTGAAAAATGCTTTGTGAGCGTGTGTTTGAAAATGCCTAAGTGCGACAATTTTGTAATGATTCTCGTATCGTTGAGAATGCATACGAAATGTTTATTTTGAAAATATTTGTTTAATAAGTGTCGTTGTATGAAAAATGTTTTCTATTTGTGAGAAAGCGACTACGAGTTATCTACCTACTCAAAACTCTTTCGTGTTTATTTCCCTTTTCCTTTAGATAGTGCTATCCTACCATTAGTTAGTAGGAAGCCTTGTCGTTGGAGGCTTGAGGGACAGGTGCGGGTCATCGTACAATCATAAAGGAAACTCGTGGGGCGCTTTAGCAATTTTATCATAAGGGACTAAGATTGTTTATCGAAGGCAGCATCAAAGGGTCATCGAGGGACTGAAATCTTTTTAATCAAGGGTTTTTGCTAAAGCGTCCCACGTTTGAGGGACATGATTGTTTTATCCAAAGGCAACAAGTGAGGTTACTCTAGAGGTGTGTGTGTGAAAAGTGATTTGTTTTCAGTTAATTTATCTTGCATATTAGGGTTAGCTAACATTTTATTTTAGATCTTGCCATACATACCTAGTTACTGTATATTTATATATATACAAACATACATACATACATACATAGGTGCAGAAAGTAAAAGTGCAGGAAAATAAACCTAGGCTATTACATCCCATGGGCAGTTACATAATAAGGAAAAATGCGGGAAAATAAACTAAGCTATTACGAAATCGATTGTGCGACCTATAGATTTGTTTTCTAGAATTTAAATAGCAAAGAGAAAATAAATTAGAAGAAGGTATTTAAAACCTAAAGAAAATTTCTAAGTATTAGGAAAATATTTGTTAATGTTTTTATTTATGAAAAATAATTTAAGTGATAATAAAATAATTAGAATCTAATTATTTCTACTTTTTTCCTTTTTTAAATAAAAAAAATCTAATGTCTAATTATTTTTAAATAAAAATTAGTTTTTTTTGTATTTTTAATTAAATAAAATAAATGGATAAAAGTAAAAGAAAAATTAAATGCAAAGAATATAAAAAAAAATATTGGGCCTGGTATGAAAAAAATGGAGGGTGCTGAAAGGAAAGAGGTCTAAGCCCAAGATGCCAACGTGGGATCCAGTGTGAGTGGCTCCAAGAGATTCATCGTGCGTTTGCAGATATGGGGTCATTGGATCAGATATATACTGATCTGATGGTGAGGCGTGGCAGGGTGTACAATGGGCTTATGGGAATGAGTTACATTTGATCTAAAGAATTTAGAAAACATGAAAAAAATCACAAAAGGCAGGGATCGAACCCCTGCCCTTGTGCACTAAAGCCTTAACGCGTGTTGTCAATGTCACTGGCATGACTATACATTTGTTCATGTAAACGAAACAAAATAAATATATAATAAAGCTAAATTACTGGGTCGGAGAAGCGTCGGAACCCTAGCTCCAGTCGTCTTCTCTGGCGAGAAACTTCTTCATCCCTGCAAAATAGAAGATGCCAGTGGTTCCCAGGGATGCTACCCCCCTAAATCAAGCCTTCTGAATCCAATGGTGGTGGTCGTTTGGCCTGAATGTGCATGTATTCAAAGATACAAAGAAAACAACCCCTTATGCCTTAGTAATGGTGTGGCCTTATTCCTGCGTTGAAACTCACATAATATGCGTCAAAATTAATTTAAATATCAATATAAACATGTATGAGTGCACTAAATCAATTAAAACGCATGAATCAGATTTTTGAAATTTGAGAAAACTACTAACACCGTGATGCTTGGTGGCGTGATTCTGAGATGTCTTTCGCTTGATGAACATTTGGAAACATTCCCTGGGACCTTTAGGATGGTAATGGGATACATGGTTTGGCTTGAGAGTGGCTGGATCATGTGATGCAACTTTGCACTTTTCTTTAGAATTTTGTGAATTTTAGAGGTGTGTTTGAGGCAATGTTTTTGTCTCCTTGTATCTGATGCTTGTCATGCTTATATAGAGGACTGATTAGGGTAAACAAACATGGCATAAGACAATGCAATCATGGCCAAATGAGACAAGAATAAAACATGTTTCCAAGCTTCCTTTTTGAGATATTTTTGGCCATTTTTGAACTCACACGACTTTGCATGGTTATCATGAGCTGTCTTGGGCCTGAACTGATCCAAAAAACCCAATCATGCGCCTTGGCCCAATGATTTTACATTTTATTTGATTTATTTGCATTTAAATGAATAAAAATTCAAATAAAAGAAATAAAAATCATAAAAAATACGTGAATGGATTTAGAGGTCCTTTAACATATTGTGAACATGTTTGAACATCAAAAGTTAGGCCCACTAGTTCGAAATTTCAAGTTTGCTCACTTTGCACTTCATGCATTTTCTCAAAATTTCTCAACTTGCAATGGTCATAACTCTCTCAATGTTCATCTTTTTAAGATTATCTTTGAATTTTTAAAAAGATCAAGATGTCCTCTACAATTTATCTTTTGATCATATTTGCCTTTGTATACTTTATCTTGATGTAAGTTGCCTTGACAAAAAGTGTCTTTTTGTTGACTTTTGAAATGACCTTTAATGTATGGGATCATATCTCTCAAATAAAGCACTTTTTGGACTTGAGCATACAAATACAAAGTTGTAGAGAATTAAATTTCCTTCAAGATGGGCTTTGGTTGGGGAAAAGTTGATGAAGCATGTGAAAGTTATGCTTGGTCAAAGTTCAGTTGACTTCTCCTAAGGAAACCATAATTTGGCAACTTTTGACTTTTGATGATTTGAGGGCTTTCCTTGAGGAATCATGATCAAACCTTGATCAAATGATGAATATCACTTTAAAATGTTGATGTTGACCAAAAATCTTGAAGTTTGACTGTATATTGACCATAGTTGACTTTTTACCCAATATAATTGATTTTCAATCATTTGAGCTATTGAATGAGCAATCTTGTGATGCATGGTGTTGTACCCCAATTTTTTCCCCTAAGATTCCTTCATCATACCATGTTGATTTATTAACAACAAGATCACACTAGAATCCTTGGTTCCCCTCCCTACTTTGAGTTTTTCTCTTTTTGAGGGATTACCAAGCACCTTGACATATGTTCCTTTTGTGATCATGAATATTGTTTTGATTTCTTCACTTAACTAATAAAATACAATGTTGGCTTATCTTGCTTGTTATCCATGTAGGTAATGGAAATGAGATTTAACAAGTTACTCCATGGGTTCATGAGTTTATTTCCATGCACTAGTCAATATAGCTTGAGAAGTTCAAACCTCATCATTGGATTGGTTTTGGAAGAATTGGCATGGCAAGGTTGTTTTGGTTCATCACATTTCAAGGTTATTAGATTTGACTCAAAAGTACAAGGGGTTGATTGGAGAAGTTGTCATGTTTGGACAAGGCCTTGTTCCTATTGGTCACAAGAGCATATTTCTCTCAAAATTCAATATATGGAAGTGGTTTTGGTGGCTATGAGTCTTCATTATCATCCTCAACAACTTATATTCACAAACAAGAATATTGGTACAAGAAGTTTGTTCAAACTTGTCAAAGTTCTCCAAGGCATTCTCTTGATATAGAAGCTAGGGTTTTGAACTTCAAAGGAGTATATCTTGCTCGCCTTTTGGTATTTTTGAGTGATTCCAAAGACATCCTTCTCTTCAAAGGGTTATCAACAAATCACTTCAAAAGTTCCAAGGAGTTTTCATGTGGAAGGAACTTGGTGAAGAAGAAAGATTACAAGTCATCCAGATGAATCCACAATTTTCCACATGTGACTTCAAATGGTCATAATTTGGTCAATTTTTATCACCTTGAGTCCATTTTTCTTCCATAATGATCTTAAAGATGTGAAATTTATGCCTTCTTTTATTTGCAAAGTGAGAAAATGGATAGAAGTTGCCTTAAATATGCAAAATATATAGGTCATTTCATGATTTTTGGCCAACTTCAACAAGTCATAACTTGCTCAATTTTTGGAGATTTTGAGTGGTTCAAGTTTCAAAATGTCTTTCAAGAGATCCACTTTATTACATCTTTTTTGGTCAAGAGCAAATTCTAATTGGAAGGCCATGTTTAAATGCAAATGATTATAGTTCATTTTTGAAGAAGAATTTGAAATATTTCTAAGTATGGAAAGTCAACCCTTTTTCTTCAACTTTGACTCAATGTAACTTTCATCTCAAGTAGCCATTTGATTCCATTCTTTTTCCATTGCAAAGCTTATAACCTCATCTTTATAAAGCATCAAGAATCAAGCCCTAAGACCCCTTGAGTTGGAAATGCCATGGATTTGAATTTGGTAACTTGAAACTGAATTTTTCACAAAGTCGGAATTTTGAAATCTATAATGTGACTTCTAAACACAAGATTTATGCGCGTTTTTGATTTAAACTTGATTAGCAAACTTGCAAGAAGTGATTAGCACCCCAAAATGCAAGATTTGGTTGAGTTTTGATGGAAAAGAAGTCACACTTCACTTGTGCTTGACCTTCACTCAATTTCCCTCGAAACTTCCTTGTTTCTTCAAATTTTCATTCCCATTCACTTCCATATAAATAGAGGGTCATCCCCCATTCATTTATTCAAGCTTTGAGAGCCAAAAACACCCTTCCAAAACTTCACACGAACCCATATTTTTTGAATTCAGTTTCTAAGATTTAAGCTCCATTTTCCAAAATTATTTGCGCATTCATTATACTTAAGCATCATATAAACTCTCCAGCACTTAAACCAATCAAAACGAGCCATAATTCAAGCTATAGAAGCCCAGTTTCAGAGCTTCTTCCTTGAACTTCGAAAAGGTAGAATTCTCTACCATTTGGATCCAAATTAAGCACTAATCTATTCTACTCTTTCTACTGATTCTAATGTTGCTTACAATTTTTAAATCCATTGAGAATTGAGATAGAAATCTCAAATTGAAGGTGCTTTCTATTTTCTGGGTTTTTGATTCATATCTCTCTCCATACCTTATATAAATTTGGCGCGATGGTGGTGTTAGAATCGTCTTGAAGAGACGAGTTCAATGATACTAGCCTGGGATCCTAATTTTTCCATTTAAAGGATCTCACAAAATCCCCATTGCAGGGTGTATGGAGGTTGAAGATGATGACATGTCTCATCTCAGCCAATGATAGCGTGCCAAACGTTTAAATTTCATTGGTTGCCATTTTTCTGATCCTATGCGTATCTCACTAAGGTCCATATCAAGCACAGCACGTCTAGTCCACTGGATCAGCTTACAAACGCGTTTTGACTATGATCTGATGGTCCACATCTTTTTGGTTTTATTTTTTTCTTCTGATTTTATATTTTTATTGATTAAATTTTCAAAAATTCATAACTCTTTTATTTTTTATCCAAAAATTATGAAAAAATTCACAAAAATACCTTGAATTATTTCTGATCTCATGACTATTTTTTCACATTTTTATTTTGATATTTGGTATTTTTTGTATTTTTTGAATTATTTGCTTTCTTTTAATTACTTAAAAAATATTTTCTGACATTTTTTAATTCTGAAAAATTCATAAATATTATTTTGCATATTTTTGACTTTCTTAAAATTTTATGGAATTTTATGTTGAGGTTTACTATTTTTGACCTATTTTATGTTTGTTTGAACAATTTTAAATAGTTTAAAAATAGTTTCTGACTTTTATAAATTACCAAAACATTTATCAAAATATTTGGATCCATTTCTTATTTTTTTATGGCCTTACTTGTTCTTTCTTGATTAGTTTGAACATAGTTGATATTTTTCTCCTCTATTTTGATTTTTAAACATTTTTTAAACCCTTTTAATGTATATATTAAATGTGATATTATTTTGTGATTATTTTCTGGCTAATCTTGGGTTAGGTTTTGGATCATGAACTTTATTAACATCATTGGATCCATGGTGTTGAGTTTAACTCCACAAAAATGGATGAATGATTTTAATAATAGTTTGATTAAAAATTAATTCAAATGTGGTTTGTATATTTTTTCCCTATCCCTCTTCATCTCATCCCCTTCTTATTGCACTAAATGTTATTGGAGCATAATCTCTATATCATGTCTCAAAACAAATGGTGCATAAATTGCTATTGACCGACCTCAAAATAGGTGTGACTTCTATATAAGTCCACTTACGATTGCTTAACATAGCGCTAAATTTTGTCCCGATTCAAAAAAATGATCATTTGTGGCCCAAACTTATGATTGCAAGCCCAAGTATGTTAATTTGATCTCTTTGATCCAATAACCTTGAGATTCATTGTATGGAGGCTTTGGTTCTACCAATCCTCTAATGGATCTACAACACATTTGGTCAACGCGGATCACTTAAACACCGGTGATCACTAATGGTACTTATGAGAATTCGAAATGGATGATATACTTGACAAAAAGCAAATGCAACTTATTGTGTGGAGGCTTTGGTTTTACCAATCCTCTAATGAGTTCCAAATGCAAGCTTTAAGATGGTCATCCAACTAACCACTAATTATTGACTTGTTTTATCTTATGCTTTTATTCTTTTTTATGCTTTATGTACTATTTACTTTTAGCATTTACATTTCATGCCATTTTCATCTTTGCTCATTTGAGCATTTATTTTTCTTTCCATTTTTACTTTTCTCACTTGAGCTTTTCTTTTCCTTTCTTAAGATACTTAATAATCAACATAAACCCTAAAAAATATTTAATGGTACTTGGACTATTTGGTTACTATCCTTGGAATTATGGACCATGGGACTTTTCTTGGACTTAGGATTAGAAACCTTGACCTATCTTGGAGATCTTATCTAATTATTTTGTCTGGAGTTTTTGAGGTTTACCTCAATACATTGGGTTGCTTTTTTGTTTTTGTGTGCAGGTTATTGTGATTACCCATTTGTTAGTAATCTGGAATTCACCCGTGTACAGCCGTTACTCTGCCCAATTTTTGTGAAGACTTAATACACTTGAAGTTTGGTTCTCTCAAGAGGTCTAGTATTTTTGCTTGCTTGGTTTCAATCCAAAGAATGAGAATTCTATCTTGGCTTATAATGTCAAGTATTAGCTTCTTGTTGGTTAGTTGGTTCCTATCCCTAGCTTTTACCTTATGCTTTAGGATAGTCTCTTCTTCTCCTCCCATCTTCTTTAGTTTCAAAAATCTTCTTCTTCCTTTTTAAAACTCTTCTTGTTTTGAAACTTAAACTACTTTCATAATAAACTTGGACTTATGTCCATGCATTTTCAAAAATATTTTCATAAATAAAATTCAATCAATTTAATAATACCTTTACATTTTTTGTGAGAAGACTAAAAGTCAATCAATCTCATACAAACCATTTTTCCACTTTGGCTTTTACTTTAAACTTCTTTCTCAAAAGATTAAACTCTTGTCA
This sequence comes from Vicia faba, assembly GCA_948472305.1. NCBI lineage: Eukaryota > Viridiplantae > Streptophyta > Magnoliopsida > Fabales > Fabaceae > Vicia > Vicia faba. Next base: position 1,014,621,830 of record OX451735.1, read on the forward strand.
ATCCTTGTAGTGATGCAAATAACTATACTTCTACAATATATAGTGAAGAGAGATATTTTCCACTTAGGTGTTGAGTGAGGCATTGTTGATTTTGAAATCCAAGCCATATCCTCCACTTTGAGATGATGCAAATTCTCCTTTCTCATGATTGTGGGTAGTAGGTGTGTTTTCCACACGGATAATGACGATGATGTTTTATCTCATAAAATTAACCAATACATTTGTGTTTCAAATTTTTAAAAGAGGAAATACGTGTACCCTGATCCCTTATTGCACGAAAGGTGGTACGTAGGCACTAATGGTTCGCAACCGCGGCGGGTGTAAAAATCATAAAAAAATATTTCTTTTCTCACCTCCACCATCCATTTTATATACAACAGTTTTTATAGCCAAAATATACATATTTTACAAAGAGGCTTCTGCGGAGTACCGTAGATGTTTAGGGTTCTAATACCTTCCCTTTGCATAACCAACCCCCTTACCTTGAATCCTTCCTCCTTTTTTTTGGTTTATTCTCTCTTTTCCCATTCCTTTGGAAACAATAAAGCGCGGTGGCGATTTTTATTTTTATTTGTATAAAGTCTAGTCAGTCCAATGGCTTAGTCTTGAACATTTCTACCGCTACACATGGCTTGAAACTTGACATGAGCATTATTAGGGACATATGAAGAGCCATGAAAACCAATTGAGGCCTTTGAAACCAAAACTTCCTTGAAAAACATAACACCCTGGTTATGGACCCATTGCTTAGGAGGAGAATTTGTCTGATCAATTCTTGAGCCACCTTGAGCATTTGAGGACCTTTTGAGAATGTCTTGAAGAAAATGGGAAGGGAAATTTTGGGGTACAATGATCTGGACAGTCAACCTAATTTTGACAAAAGTAAAAATTAGGGTTTTGTGTGTTTACCATAATCAGCCACAACGATGTTGTCCATCTTCATCTTCCTCACTAAGGAAACAAAAAAACCAAAGGACCGGAATGCAAACTGAACCAAATCATCATAAACAAATCGAATGAAATATTTACAAAATTAATTTTATTGATTGAATCTACAGAAAAAAATCATCCAAAATACAATAATAATTCTCAATCAATTTACAACTAAATCTAAATCAAATCCCTAATTTACAAATCAACCTAAATTCTAATTGAGCACGAGTCCATACCCATTTGAGATAGGGCTCCAGAGGGATGGAGTTCTTTTGTCCTGAAGCCTTGCTATCGATCTTGCTCACCATGCCCCAAGCATGTATAAACCTTTAATGATAACCTTGAGGATCATTCTCGTAATCGAATATAATACCCTGGATAAGCGTGTCATGAGGACCGTCTCTTTGAGCATAACAAAATTGATTTAGAGCTAGAGAAGGGTTGTAAGTAATACCTCCCCTAATGCTAAGGATTGGAACATTAGGGAATTACCCATAATGGTCAATGATATTGATATCCTCGTGAGATCGGGAATACCAATAGATGTCTGTATGAGAGAGCGACATTATTCTTTGAGACCACCACAAAACTTGTTCATTCTTCATTATCGAGCGAGGAAGGTGCAAAATAAACCACCTGGATAGCAAAGGTATACAACACATGAGAGTTCCTCGCTTCTTCATAGTACGAGTGTGAATAGAATGTAAAATATCTCCAAGCAAGGTAGGCACGGGATTACGAGCAAGAAATATTTTGATGGCGTTCACATCTATGAGTTGGTCTGGATTAGGGAATAGTACCAATCCATAGATTAAAAGAGCCAATATCTCCTCGAAAGCCTTAAAAACCATATCATCCAAAAATAGTTGAGCCTTCTCTATCAGAAATTTAGCAAGAAATCCCTTTACCCCACTTCTTGTTTCCCAATTAGATACAATGTCAGCCCGCTTCAGATGTAAGGCTGCTACAATATCTTCTAGTTTTGGAGATTTCTCTAAACCGGTGAAGGGTGGCTGATCAAGAACATGTACTCCCATTAATTTAGAGAACTCTTCCATTGTGGGTACCAACTGATAATCTGGAAAGGTGAAACAGTGATGTGAAGGGTCAAAGAACTGGAATAGAACACTCATCATGTCTCCTTCAAAACCTGAGGTAACCAGACTGAGTAGTTGACCATGCCTTTTGATGAATTGAAAATTTTTGTGAACCCCCGCGGCTAACTCCTTGAGCTGAGAAGGTACCTTTACAAAGTTAATCCGGATAGTGTTTCTGCGAGCGGAGGCCATAACCTACAACAAATAACAAAGGTAAATCCCTTGGTCCTTGAAATGGTTAGTAAAAATGATATGGTATGATGTCATGATGTTATGATGTCATGCTCGAACAATTAATCATACACAGACAAAACACACAAGGCCTTGGGTTAAAGCTTGCATGTAGTTCGTAGGTAAATACTCTCTTGAGTTTTAGTTAGCTCAACCTTTCCTAAAAGAAGTAATCGAGTTTTAGGAGTCTCAATATCACTGATCTTTCTCTCAGGCATTATTTCAACACAACATCTGATTTGCGACCAAAATATCCTGAGAGTCTGATCTCAATGAGTGTAGTATCGAGTATCAACCAACTTCAGTCTACACCAAAGCCGGCTATCTCACTACTTTCTAATGGCTAAGTTATGTCAACTAAGGTTCTACGGTCAGTTAGTGCTTATGACACGACACGACAACCCAACATTCTCCTTAACTGACTCAAAGGACACTGACACCAACCAATGTGTTGCACTAACGTAGCCATCGCTTCAACCATATCGGTATACACCATATAGTTTTCATGATCTATTGCTACTTACCTAAAATGGCCCCAGATCTGGGTATAGGATCTTTACAAAAATAAACCCTAGAAAAAACCCAGAAATGTAAAGAATACAAATTAAGCAAGTAAAGGATTTTAAATATGATTTAGCCCTAAGGTAACCCCACTTTTATGGATCCCCAGTAGAGTCGCTAATTCTGTAATACGGTGGGGGAACTGACTTTTGGTTTTGCGTTTTATCGCAAATGTTACGGATAGCAAGAGTTGCCACCGACTTTTCTTTTATCCAATAAAGGAAAGGGTGAAAAGAACAGGAAAGACCTTTGAGAATTTTCTGAGTTCGGGGGGTAGGTTATGAAAATGGAAGGTGTTAGCACCCTTTTCATCTGTAGTCATCTACGGGATCTTAATTGCTAAATCACTTTTGAAAAATGCTTTGTGAGCGTGTGTTTGAAAATGCCTAAGTGCGACAATTTTGTAATGATTCTCGTATCGTTGAGAATGCATACGAAATGTTTATTTTGAAAATATTTGTTTAATAAGTGTCGTTGTATGAAAAATGTTTTCTATTTGTGAGAAAGCGACTACGAGTTATCTACCTACTCAAAAGTCTTTCGTGTTTATTTCCCTTTTCCTTTAGATAGTGCTATCCTACCATTAGTTAGTAGGAAGCCTTGTCGTTGGAGGCTTGAGGGACATGTGCGGGTCATCGTACAATCATAAAGGAAACTCGTGGGGCGCTTTAGCAATTTTATCATAAGGGACTAAGATTGTTTATCGAAGGCAGCATCAAAGGGTCATCGAGGGACTGCAATCTTTTTAATCAAGGGTTTTTGTTAAAGCGTCCCACGTTTGAGGGACATGATTGTTTTATCCAAAGGCAACAAGTGAGGTTACTCTAGAGGTGTGTGTGTGAAAAGTGATTTGTTTTCAGTTAATTTATCTTGCATATTAGGGTTAGCTAACATTTTATTTTAGATCTTGCCATACATACCTAGTTACTGTATAGTTATATATATACAAACATACATACATACATACATAGGTGCAGAAAGTAAAAGTGCAGGAAAATAAACCTAGGCTATTACATCCCATGGGCAGTTACATAATAAGGAAAAATGCGGGAAAATAAACTAAGCTATTACGAAATTGACCGTGCGACCTATAGATTTGTTTTCTAGAATTTAAATAGCAAAGAGAAAAGAAATTAGAAGAAGGTATTTAAAACCTAAAGAAAATTTCTAAGTATTAGGAAAATATTTGTTAATGTTTTTATTTATGAAAAATAATTTAAGTGATAATAAAATAATTAGAATCTAATTATTTCTACTTTTTTCCTTTTTTAAATAAAAAAAATCTAATGTCTAATTATTTTTAAATAAAAATTAGTTTTTTTTTGTATTTTTAATTAAATAAAATAAATGGATAAAAGTAAAAGAAAAATTAAATGCAAAGAATATAAAAAAAATATTGGGCCTGGTATGAAAAAAATGGAGCGTGCTGAAAGGAAAGAGGTCTAAGCCCAAGATGCCAACGTGGGATCCAGTGTGAGTGGCTCCAAGAGATTCATCGTGCGTTTGCAGATATGGGGCCATTGGATCAGATATATACTGATCTGATGGTGAGGCGTGGCAGGGTGTACAATGGTCTTATGGGAATGAGTTACATTTGATCTAAAGAATTTAGAAAACATGAAAAAAATCACAAAAGGCAGGGATCGAACCCCTGCCCTTGTGCACTAAAGCCTTAACGCGTGTTGTCAATGTCACTGGCATGACTATACATTTGTTCATGTAAACGAAACAAAATAAATATATAATAAAGCTAAATTACTGGGTCAGAGAAGCGTCGGAACCCTAGCTCCAGTCGTCTTCTCTGGCGAGAAACTTCTTCATCCCTGCAAAATAGAAGATGCCAGTGGTTCCCAGGGATGCTACCCCCCTAAATCAAGCCTTCTGAATCCAATGGTGGTGGTCGTTTGGCCTGAATGTGCATGTATTCAAAGATACAAAGAAAACAACCCCTTATGCCTTAGTAATGGTGTGGCCTTATTCCTGCGTTGAAACTCACATACTATGCGTCAAAATTAATTTAAATATCAATATAAACATGTATGAGTGCACTAAATCAATTAAAATGCATGAATCAGATGTTTGAAATTTGAGAAAACTACTAACACCGTGATGCTTGGTGGCGTGATTCTGAGATGTCTTTCGCTTGATGAACATTTGGAAACATTCCCTGGGACCTTTAGGATGGTAATGGGATACATGGTTTGGCTTGAGAGTGGCTGGATCATGTGATACAACTTTGCACTTTTCTTTAGAATTTTGTGAATTTTAGAGGTGTGTTTGAGGCAATGTTTTTGTCTCCTTGTATCTGATGCTTGTCATGCTTATATAGAGGACTGATTAGGGTAAACAAACATGGCATAAGACAATGCAATCATGGCCAAATGAGACAAGAATAAAACATGTTTCCAAGCTTCCTTTTTGAGATATTTTTGGCCATTTTTGAACTCACACGACTTTTCATGGTTGTCATGAGTTGTCTTGGGCCTGAACTGATCCAAAAAACCCAATCATGCGCCTTGGCCCAATGATTTTACATTTTATTTGATTTATTTGCATTTAAATGAATAAAAATTCAAATAAAAGAAATAAAAATCATAAAAAATACGTGAATGGATTTAGAGGTCCTTTAACACATTGTGAACATGTTTGAACATCAAAAGTTAGGCCCACTAGTTCGAAATTTCAAGTTTGCTCACTTTGCACTTCATGCATTTTCTCAAAATTTCTCAACTTGCAATGGTCATAACTCTCTCAATGTTCATCTTTTGAAGATTATCTTTGAATTTTTAAAAAGATCAAGATGTCCTCTACAATTTATCTTTTGATCATATTTGCCTTTGTATACTTTATCTTGATGTAAGTTGCCTTGACAAAAAGTGTCTTTTTGTTGACTTTTGAAATGACCTTTAATGTATGGGATCATATCTCTCAAATAAAGCACTTTTTGGACTTGAGCATACAAAAACAAAGTTGTAGAGAATTAAATTTCCTTCAAGATGGGCTTTGGTTGGGGAAAAGTTGATGAAGCATATGAAAGTTATGCTTGGTCAAAGTTCAGTTGACTTCTCCTAAGGAAACCATAATTTGGCAACTTTTGACTTTTGATGATTTGAGGGCTTTCCTTGAGGAATCATGATCAAACCTTGATCAAATGATGAATATCACTTTAAAATGTTGATGTTGACCAAAAATCTTGAAGTTTGACTGTATATTGACCATAGTTGACTTTTTACCCAATATAATTGATTTTCAATCATTTGAGCTATTGAATGAGCAATCTTGTGATGCATGGTGTTGTACCCCAATTTTTTCCCCTAAGATTCCTTCATCATACCATGTTGATTTATTAACAACAAGATCACACTAGAATCCTTGGTTCCCCTCCCTACTTTGAGTTTTTCTCCTTTTGAGGGATTACCAAGCACCTTGACATATGTTCCTTTTGTGATCATGAATATTGTTTTGATTTCTTCACTTAACTAATAAAATACAATGTTGGCTTATCTTGCTTGTTATCCATGTAGGTAAGGGAAATGAGATTTAACAAGTTACTCCATGGGTTCATGAGTTTATTTCCATGCACTAGTCAATATAGCTTGAGAAGTTCAAACCTCATCATTAGATTGGTTTTGGAAGAATTGGCACGGCAAGGTTGTTTTGGTTCATCACATTTCAAGGTTATTAGATTTGACTCAAAAGTACAAGGGGTTGATTGGAGAAGTTTTCATGTTTGGACAAGGCCTTGTTCCTATTGGTCACAAGAGTATATTTCTCTCAAAATTCAATATATGGAAGTGGTTTTGGTGGCTATGAGTCTTCATTATCATCCTCAACAACTTATATTCACAAACAAGAATATTGGTACAAGAAGTTTGTTCAAACTTGTCAAAGTTCTCCAAGGCATTCTCTTGATATAGAAGCTAGGGTTTTGAACTTCAAAGGAGTATATCTTGCTCGCCTTTTGGTATTTTTGAGTGATTCCAAAGACATCCTTCTCTTCAAAGGGTTATCAACAAATCACTTCAAAAGTTCCAAGGAGTTTTCATGTGGAAGGAACTTGGTGAAGAAGAAAGATTACAAGTCATCCAGATGAATCCACAATTTTCCACATGTGACTTCAAATGGTCATAATTTGGTCAATTTTTATCACCTTGAGTCCATTTTTCTTCCATAATGATCTTAAAGATGTGAAATTTATGCCTTCTTTTATTTTCAAAGTGAGAAAATGGATAGAAGTTGCCTTAAATATGCAAAATATATAGGTCATTTCATGATTTTTGGCCAACTTCAACAAGTCATAACTTGCTCAATTTTTGGATATTTTGAGTGGTTCAAGTTTCAAAATGTCTTTCAAGAGATCCACTTTATTACATCTTTTTTGGTCAAGAGCAAATTCTAATTGGAAGGCCATGTTTGGATGCAAATGATTATAGTTCATTTTTGAAGAAGAATTTGAAATATTTCTAAGTATGGAAAGTCAACCCTTTTTCTTCAACTTTGACTCAATGTAACTTTCATCTCAAGTAGCCATTTGATTCCATTCTTTTTCCATTGCAAAGCTTATAACCTCATCTTTCTAAAGCATCAAGAATCAAGCCCTAAGACCCCTTGAGTTGGAAATGCCATGGATTTGAATTTGGTAACTTGAAACTGAATTTTTCACAAAGTCGGAATTTTGAAATCTATAATGTGACTTCTAAACACAAGATTTATGCGCGTTTTTGATTTAAACTTGATTAGCAAACTTGCAAGAAGTGATTAGCACCCCAAAATGCAAGATTTGGTTGAGTTTTGATGGAAATGAAGTCACACTTCACTTGTGCTTGACCTTCACTCAATTTCCCTCCAAACTTCCTTGTTTCTTCAAATTTTCATTCCCATTCACTTCCATATAAATAGAGGGTCATCCCCCATTCATTTATTCAAGCTTTGAGAGCCAAAAACACCCTGCCAAAACTTCACACGAACCCATCTTTTTTGAATTCAGTTTCTAAGATTTAAGCTCCATTTTCCAAAATTATTTGCGCATTCATTATACTTAAGCATCATATAAACTCTCCAGCACTTAAACCAATCAAAACGAGCCATAATTCAAGCTATAGAAGCCCAGTTTCAGAGCTTCTTCCTTGAACTTCAAAAAGGTAGAATTCTCTACCATTTGGATCCAAATTAAGCACTAATATATTCTACTCTTTCTACTGATTCTAATGTTGCTTACAATTTTTAAATCCATTGAGAATTGAGATAGAAATCTCAAATTGAAGGTGCTTTCTATTTTCTGGGTTTTTGATTCATATCTCTCTCCATACCTTATATAAATTTGGCGCGATGGTGGTGTTAGAATCGTCTTGAAGAGACGAGTTCAATGATACTAGCCTGGGATCCTAATTTTTCCATTTAAAGGATCTCACAAAATCCCCATTGCAGGGTGTATGGAGGTTGAAGATGATGACATGTCTCATCTCAGCCAATGATAGCGTGCCAAACGTTTAAATTTCATTGGTTGCCATTTTTCTGATCCTATGCGTATCTCACTAAGGTCCATATCAAGCACAGCGCGTCTAGTCCACTGGATCAGCTTACAAACGCGTTTTGACTATGATCTGATGGTCCACATCTTTTTGGTTTTATTTTTTTTTCTGATTTTATATTTTTATGGATTAAATTTTCAAAAATTCATAACTCTTTTATTTTTTATCCAAAAATTATGAAAAAATTCACAAAAATACCTTGAATTATTTCTGATCTCATGACTATTTTTTCACATTTTTATTTTGATATTTGGTATTTTTTGTATTTTTTGAATTATTTGCTTTCTTTTAATTACTTAAAAAATATTTTCTGACATTTTTTAATTCTGAAAAATTCATAAATATTATTTTGCATATTTTTGACTTTCTTAAAATTTTATGGAATTTTATGTTGAGGTTTACTATTTTTGATCTATTTTATGTTTGTTTGAACAATTTTAAATAGTTTAAAAATAGTTTCTGACTATTATAAATTACCAAAACATTTATAAAAATATTTGGATCCATTTCTTATTTTTTTATGGCCTTACTTGTTCTTTCTTGATTAGTTTGAACATAGTTGATATTTTTCTCCTCTATTTTGATTTTTAAACATTTTTTAAACCCTTTTAATGTATATATTAAATGTGATATTATTTTGTGATTATTTTCTGGCTAATCTTGGGTTTGGTTTTGCATCATGAACTTTATTAACATCATTGGATCCATGGTGTTGAGTTTAACTCCACAAAAATGGATGAATGATTTTAATAATAGTTTGATTAAAAATTAATTCAAATGTGGTTTGTATATTTTTTTCCCTATCCCTCTTCATCTCATCCCCTTCTTATTGCACTAAATGTTATTGGAGCGTAATCTCTATATCATGTCTCAAAACAAATGGTGCATAAATTGCTATTGACCGACCTCAAAATAGGTGTGACTTCTATATAAGTCCACTTACGATTGCTTAACATAGCGCTAAATTTTATCCCGATTCAAAAAAATGATCATCTGTGGCCCAAACTTATGATTGCAAGCCCAAGTATGTTAATTTGATCTCTTTGATCCAATAACCTTGAGATTCATTGTATGGAGGCTTTGGTTCTACCAATCCTCTAATGGATCTACAACACATTTGGTCAATGCGGATCACTTAAACACCGGTGATCACTAAATGGTACTTATGAGAATTCGAAATGGATGATATACTTGACAAAAAGCAAATGCAACTTATTGTGTGGAGGCTTTGGTTTTACCAATCCTCTAATGAGTTCCAAATGCAAGCTTCAAGATGGTCATCCAACTAACCACTAATTATTGACTTGTTTTATCTTATGCTTTTATTCTTTTTTATGCTTTATGTACTATTTACTTTTAGCATTTACATTTCATGCCATTTTCATCTTTGCTCATTTGAGCATTTATTTTTCTTTCCATTTTTACTTTTCTCACTTGAGCTTTTCTTTTCCTTTCTTAAGATACTTAATAATCAACATAAACCCTAAAAAATATTTAATGGTACTTGGACTATTTGGTTACTATCCTTGGAATTATGGAGCATGGGACTTTTCTTGGACTTAGGATTAGAAACCTTGACCTATCTTGGAGATCTTATCTAATTATTTTGTCTGGAGTTTTTGAGGTTTACCTCAATACATTGGGTTGCTTTTTTGTTTTTGTGTGCAGGTTATTGTGATTACCCATTTGTTAGTAATCTGGAATTCACCCGTGTACAGCCGTTACTCTGCCCAATTTTTGTGAAGACTTAATACACTTGAAGTTTGGTTCTCTCAAGAGGTCTAGTATTTTTGCTTGCTTGGTTTCAATCCAAAGAATGAGAATTCTATCTTGGCTTATAATGTCAAGTATTAGCTTCTTGTTGGTTAGTTGGTTCCTATCCCTAGCTTTTACCTTATGCTTTAGGATAGTCTCTTCTTCTCCTCCCATCTTCTTTAGTTTCAAAAATCTTCTTCTTCCTTTTTAAAACTCTTCTTGTTTTGAAACTTAAACTACTTTCATAATAAACTTGGACTTATGTCCATGCATTTTCAAAAATATTTTCATAAATAAACTTCAATCAATTTAATAATACCTTTACATTTTTTGTGAGAAGACTAAAAGTCAATCAATCTCATACAAACCATTTTTCCACTTTGGCTTTTACTTTAAACTTCTTTCTCAAAAGATTAAACTCTTGTCAATCCTTGTAGTGATGCAAATAACTATACTTCTACAATATATAGTGAAGAGAGATATTTTCCACTTAGGTGTTGAGTGAGGCATTGTTGATTTTGAAATCCAAGCCATATCCTCCACTTTGAGATGATGCAAATTCTCCTTTCTCATGATTGTGGGTAGTAGGTGTGTTTTCCACACGGATAATGACGATGATGTTTTATCTCATAAAATTAACCAATACATTTGTGTTTCAAATTTTTAAAAGAGGAAATACGTGTACCCTGATCCCTTATTGCACGAAAGGTGGTACGTAGGCACTAATGGTTCGCAACCGCGGCGGGTGTAAAAATCATAAAAAAATATTTCTTTTCTCACCTCCACCATCCATTTTATATACAACAGTTTTTATAGCCAAAATATACATATTTTACAAAGAGGCTTCTGCGGAGTACCGTAGATGTTTAGGGTTCTAATACCTTCCCTTTGCATAACCAACCCCCTTACCTTGAATCCTTCCTCCCTTTTTTTGGTTTATTCTCTCTTTTCCCATTCCTTTGGAAACAATAAAGCGCGGTGGCGATTTTTATTTTTATTTGTATAAAGTCTAGTCAGTCCAATGGCTTAGTCTTGAACATTTCTACCGCTACACATGGCTTGAAACTTGACATGAGCATTATTAGGGACATATGAAGAGCCATGAAAACCAATTGAGGCCTTTGAAACCAAAACTTCCTTGAAAAACATAACACCCTGGTTATGGACCCATTGCTTAGGAGGAGAATTTGTCTGATCAATTCTTGAGCCACCTTGAGCATTTGAGGACCTTTTGAGAATGTCTTGAAGAAAATGGGAAGGGAAATTTTGGGGTACAATGATCTGGACAGTCAACCTAATTTTTACAAAAGGAAAAATTAGGGTTTTGTGTGTTTACCATAATCAGCCACAACGACGTTGTCAATCTTCATCTTCCTCACTAAGGAAACAAAAAAACCAAACGACCGGAATGCAAACTGAACCAAATCATCATAAACAAATCGAATGAAATATTTACAAAATTAATTTTATTGATTGAATCTACAGAAAAAAATCGTCCAAAATACAATAATAATTCTCAATCAATTTACAACTAAATCTAAATCAAATCCCTAATTTACAAATCAACCTAAATTCTAATTGAATCTAATTTTTCAATCACAAATAATAACAGAAAATCACACAATGTTTTCCCAATTCGTCTAAAATATAAAGCTTTTAAAATCCTAAGAACTCTAAGAATAAGGCACCAGAAAAATTAAGAAAAAAAGGGAAGGAGTAGAAGGCCGATTTCACGGTTTTGTTGCTTGAATCTCCAATCAAGGCCTCTTCCATCTGAGATATGGGTTTCAGACTTGAAACCCTAGATCTGTAGAAACCTTTGTTACACCGCCACCATCATCATGTACTTGCAATTTACAAAGAAGAAGAAGATCAAAACCAAAATATCAAAAAGGGGAATCGAATTAAAGACAGAGGAATCATGACATCGAAGGTAACTTAGCTCATAAATTTGTGTACAATTGTTGCGATTGTTAGGTTTTTCTTGAAGATTTGTAATTTGATATATGTTTTTTTATGGGTCGGGTATCATTTTTGTGGTTGTCGGTGGGTTAAACGAGAAGGAGAAGAGTAGAGAAGGCGAGAGAGAATAGGACAAAGAGAGAGGAATCATTGTGATGAATGAAGAAAATGAAAAGAAAACAAAAAATATAATCCATCTGTGATCCCATGCATCACCCTTACCATCTACCCTCAATCTCCACCCTTTTGATTAAGATCACGCGATCAAATCCTGTGCACCCACAATAAAGCCCATGCACCTCTTCATCTGCTACCCAGATGCACCTCAAACAATTTTGCATTGGGCCTAAGGCTCTTCCTAATTGCACCCCTAGCCCATTTATTTTACTATTATTAACTGCAGTTCATACCCCCTGCATTTTTGGACTAAAACCTTCATTGGGCCTTAAAGCCCTTGTTGTTCGCACCCCTGGCTTTTACTACTTTAACCATAATATACACCCCCTCGTTTTAATTCATTAATTTGTTTTTTTAATGATTGATTTATTTATTTATTTTATCTTGTTTATTTATTTTATTTACTTATAATCATCAAAATTATTTGCATTAAAAATGATTTTGCATTCAAATCTTTTAGTAAATCATATTAGATTAATATTAAAATATTTAATATATTTTTAATACTAAGAAAATATTCTTTTATTAATTAAAAATATTTTCTAAGAACACTAACCCTGATTTTTATAATTGCATCAAACATTTTTTTCTCATTCAAATTTATTTCACTCATTATGCATAACACCTCTAAAATAGCTAACCCATCAAATACTAACATTGTTTCTACTAAATTAATTTCAAATTCAACTCTTATTTCAAAAAAGGATTATGGATCTATTTTTTATTAACTGCGAATTGTGTCTACAATTCCTCTATTTTCAACCCGGACTTGGTTCAATGATTAATTCAAAATATTTCTGCAATCCATAAAAAAACTAACCAAACACTTTGAACTACGAATTGGGACTTTGATTCCTCATAAGAGGATACATAGGCATACGACTTAAAAATCATGGCGAGTTCCCCTAATTTAAAAATTAAAACCATATCCTACCCTTTTAAGCTAAACCCTAGGACTTCCTTGAGAGCACAATAGATGAAGGGTGCATAATACCTTCCCTTCGTCTAAAGTGAATCAAGAACTTAGAATCTCTATATCAATTTAGGGTTATTTCATTATTCACTTGTCATTAGAACAAAAATTAGTGGTGACGAATCATTATTTTTTGCCGGTTACGACAGTTGGCGACTCTACCCGAGACTCAACCCTAAGGTTTATAAGCCTCTCCTTTTGGGTTTAGGGTTTTGTTAGGGTTTTTGGGTGTTGTTTCTATATTTGTTTTATTTATTTTATTTATTTTTTTGTCTATTTATTTATTGTTATATTGCTTATCATTTTATTTATTTGTGGTGGGATTTTAAATTCGAAAATCAAAACCTCAGAAAGAAGGTTCGTCTAATGGCCAAGATGATATATCATCCCTATGAGTTTTTGTGATGACTTCTCCTAGAGTAGGTGGAGTTCCGAAAAAAGAATATGTCTCAAGAGCTATAATTTTTGGGGATAGGACTTTGGAATGAAACCTATGACTCTTTGTATAACCCTAAACCAAAATCTCATGGTGAGACCTTGTACGACCTTAGAGACGAAAGTTTCGGTCTACAACGAGGCTCCGCTTAAGGGAGGCTCTTGTGCCTTTCCCTCTAGTATTATCCATGATACTCTTAAGGAAGCAACCTTATAGGGAGGGTAGAGTATACGTAGGCCAAAATTAGGAACCTACCAACTAAGGATACCTTTCACAAAATCTCACCACCATGCATTCAAGCATTTTGCATTTCAAATATTAATTTGTTTTTGCATTTTTGTTGTCTTATTCATAGGATTCCTAAGAGAGATAAAATAAAAGGTTTTTGGTGAGTATCCTAAACATGGATTCCAAAGGGAAACAACTTGTCAGTGTTTGTGTCGTCAAGCCAGATATGACGAAGATAAAAATCATCAAGGAGAAACCGCCCGAAAGAACCATGAAGATATTATTTCTTCCAGTAGTTGTTTTTGGTTTGAATATTTTTCAGTATTTGAATTGTATTCCCTTTTGAGGATGATTGTTATTTCAATAAAGGAACTATTTTTTTCAATAAACACATACCCATGTTGTTGTACCCCAAAATTTGCCCTCCCCTTTTCTTCTCAAGACATTCTTTCAAGGCTTCTCGGATATTCAAGACACTCAAGGGTTGAATACTCAAGATGCCCCTCCTAAGCCAAAGGCCTACAACTAGGTTTTGGAGTTTCTCAAGGAAATTTTGTTTGCAAAGGTCTTAAGTGTCTTCCATGGTTCTCTTTAGGACTTTAACAAGGTTTATGTCAAATTTCAATTGTATTGGTCAAAAAGTCAAATATGGTCAACATACAGTCAAACTTCAAGCTTTTTGGTCAAAATCAACATTTTGAAATGATATTCATCATAGAGGGTTGATCATGATTCCCTAAGGAAAGCTCTCAAATCATCAAAATTCAAGAATTGTCAAATTAGGGTTTCCTTAGGAGAAGTCAACTGAACTTTGACCAGGCATAACTTTTACATGCTTCATCAACTTTTCCCCAACGAAACCCCATTTTAAAGAAAATTCAATTCTCTATAACTTTTCTCTTATTCTCAAGTCCAACAAATGCTTCATTTGGAATATATGAGCTAATACATTATAAGTCATTTTCAAAAGTCAACAAAAAACACATTTTGTCAAGGAAACTTACATCAAGATAAAGTCTTCAAAAGCAAAAATGATCAACATAGAGATTGTAGAGGACATCTTGAGATTTCCAAAACATCCAATATCATCTTCAAAATATGAAAATTGAACAAGTTATGAGTTGCATAAGTTGAGAAATTTTGAAGAAATTCATGAAATGCAAAATGAGCAAAATTGAAGTTTCGAACTAGTGGGCCTAACTTTTGATGTTCAAACATGTTCATAAGGTGTTAGAAGACCTATAAATCCATTCACATAACTTTTATGATTTTTATTTATTTTATTTGAATTTTTATTCATTTAAATACAAATAAAATCAAATAAAATATGAAACAATGGTATAAAGGCTTGGGCTTTTTGTTTCAACCATCCAAAGGCCCAAGACAACTCATGAAAACTCATTACAATCTTTCCAAAACGTGCAAGACTCAAAATGGCAAAGAAATAACTCAAATTGACAAGTTTTCAAAAATTGATTCTTGTTTAAACCATAGCTTCATGAGTTGATTCCATGCCATATTTGTCAGTCCAAATACAAGCCAACAACATATCCAGATTCATGCAAGGCATCCAAGAGACAAGAATCATGCAAAGAAGCCAAGTTTTCAATGTGTTGGAATATTGATTTCATGGGCATGAATACCTTGTCCCTTTTCATACTTGTTGGCTCCTATTTCATTCTCTATATAAAGGCAAGCAAAGCCATGCCAAAGGACAACAAAATCATTGCACAAAAAGCTCTCTAAAAATTCTCCAAAATCCCAAGAAGTTGTGAAAATTATATATCACATTCTAGCAAGTTTCGATCCAAACTAAGGCTTGCATTCACTTCCTCAAATGCCAGAACCCGATCTTTGCATCGCACCAATTTTTTTTTAAATTGGTAAAAATTAAAACTATGTTTTCTTGCACTTTTAATCATCACTAACATGTTTGATCTTCCCCTATGCATCATTAGAACAGGATGGGTACATTACATGTAAAGTTTGACGTAGAAATGATGTTTTACCATTGTTAGGGCACCGAAGCCATTGATCATCGAAATGGACATTGCAAGCAACCTTCTCCCCTCACACCCACATCTGTTTTTCACAAAGTAGGCCCATAGTCTTTTTTTTTTAATTATTTTTTAATCTATTTCTTTTCTTTTTTTAATCACTTTTTTTAATAAAATCATTAAAAAAAAAGATATAGATTTGATTAATTAACTTTATTTTCATAATAAAAATTAATTAATTTAATCACTTTAAGTTTATTTTATTAATTAAAATATAATTATAATTAGGCTTTAATTATAATTCAATTATTTTTCTAAATAAAAACACCAAAAATATTTTTTATACTTAGAATTTTTTTAGATATCTTGCCCTCTTCAATCTCCGCGCATTTATTTACTTTTTCGCATTTTTTTCAATATTGTAACTGCCCAAAGTTTGTAATAGCTAATTAGGACCCTTTTACATTTTTACCCCCATTTTATGGTTTGTACTTCCCCATCCCCGAAGGGATGTAATAACGTGGGTTACTTTCCGCATTTTTACTTTCCCGCACTTTTATTTTATGCCCTTGTATATATCTAATTGCTAGATTAAATAGGTGTGCATGATAAGACTTAAAAGCAAACAATAGAAAACCTAACATTCAAGATAAATATAACTGAAAACAACACACTTTTCACCCGCGTACCTCTAAGGTACCTCCACTTGTTGCCTTCGGAAAATAAACAGTCACGTCTCTCGAACGTGATAAGTTTTAGCAAAGACCCTTTGGTTAAAAGATCATAGTCCCTCAATGACTCTTCGATGCTGCCTCGGTAAATGATCTTGGTACCTTAGAGTAATTGCTAAAATATCTTACGAGTTTCCTTCATGACTGTATGATGACCCTCGCTTGTCCCTCAAACATCCAATGATAGGGCTACCTACCAACCAATGGTGAGATAACACTATCTAAAGGAAAAGAGGAAAAGAAAAAAGACCATTCCAGTAGGTAGACAGCTCGTAGTTGCTTGCTCACAAAATAAATAAAAAAATTTCTCACAATTACACTCTCTTTTTCTAAATATTTTGAAAGACAAAAACACTTTGTATGCGTTCTCAAAGATACGAGAATCATTATAAAGTTCGCCGCACTAAGGCGTCTTTTCAAATTTTTAAAAATACACTTACACAAAAAAGCATTTTCAAAGTGAGCTAGCAACTAAGATCCCGTAGATAGCTACGGATGGAAATGGTGATAAAACCTTACCTTTCCATAACCTACCCCCCTTACTCAGGAAAATCTCGAAAGGTCTTTCCTGTTCTTTTAACCCTTTCCTTTATTGGATAAAAGAAAAGTCGGTGGCGACTCTTGCTAACCGCAACAATTTCGATAAAACACAAAACCAGTAAAGTCAGATCTCCCACTATATTACACATGTCACTGAAAATCCCTTAGTGTGGTACCCTAATTTTTTCCCCTAAGATCCCTCCATCATATCATATTAATTCAATCACAACAAGGTCACACACTAGGGTTTGGTTCCCTATCTGTAGTTTTTGCTCTAGGAGGAATCACCAAGCACCTTGACTTGTATTTTATGATCATCTATGTTTTGTATTTATTATCCTTTAACTAATAAATACAATGAGTGTTTACCCCAATTATTTATGTTATAGGTGAAAGAACAATACATTCCGTCAAGATTGATCTAGGGATTCATAAGTTTAATTATGTGCCTTCTTCAACAAAGCTTCATTGAGATTCAAGCCTCATCATTAAATATGTTTTGAAGTAATATCATGAAAAAGTATTTTATGATTCATCATTCCTCAAGGTGTCAAAAGTTTTTCAAAAGTACAAGGGTTGATTGAAGAAGTTTGACTCAAATGGAGAAGTATTTGATTTCAATGATCACAAGTGCATATCTCCTTCAATTCTCGAGATATTGAAGTGTTTTTGGTTTATATGGTTTCTCCTTATCATCCTCAACAAATTATAAGCACATAACAAAGGTATTTGTACAAGAAGGTTGGTCAAAATTGCAAAGGTTTCCCAAGGAATTTTCTTGCTCTAGGAGTTAGGGTTTTGAACTTCAAAGGGGTATGTCTTGCTCATATTTTGATATTTTTAAGTTATTAAAAAGACATCCTTATCTTCAAAGGGTTATTATAAAATCACATTAAAAGTTTCAAGGAAATTTTGTGTGGAAGAAACTTGATGATGAATAAAGATTACAAGTCCTCTAGATGAACCCTCAAATTCCCTTATGTGACTTCAAATGATCATAAATTGATCAATTTTTATCCCCTTAAGCCCATTATTTTTCCATGATGATCTTTAAGATGTGATCTTTAACCTTTCCTTTATGTGCAAAGTGTGAAAATGGATGGAAGATACCCTAAGGATGCAAAAGATTATAGGTCATTTCGTGAATTTTTGCCAACTTCAACAAGTCATAACTCTCTCAATTTTTGAAGATTTTGAATGGTTTAAGTTTCAAAATGTCATTCAAGAGATCTAATTCATACCAACTTTTGTGTTCAAGAAAAAATTTCAATTGGAAGGTCATGTTTGAATGCAAGACATTACAAGTAATTTTTGAAGAAAAAAGAAATTTTCAAAGTATAGAAAGTCAACCTCTTTTTCACAACTTTGACTCATCACAATTTTCAGCTTAGGCATCCATTTGATCCCATTCTTTTCACATTGTAAAGCTTGTAATCTACTCTTTCTAAAGTTTCAATAATCATGTCCTAAGACCCCTTGAGTTGAAAATGCCATGGGTTTGAATTTGGCAATTTGAAACTGAAATTTTCACCAAGTCAGAAATTTGAAACTCTTGTTTTTTATTCTAATCACAAAATTGTTGCGTGTTTTTGCTTCTAAACATGTTTATTGAACTTCCAGAAGTGATTAGTTCATCAAAACACAAGGATTGGATGAATTTTTATGCAAAACAGATCACACTTTGCTCATGTATCAGGTTCACACGATTTCCCTCCAAACTTCATCATTTCACACGCTTAAGCATCCCATTTGATTCCCTATAAATAGAGGGACATCCCTCATTCATTCCCTCAAGCTTGGAAAGCCAAAATCACCCTGCAAAACTCTCTCTTGAACTCAATTTTCTGTAACTTTGAATTTGCTCTTACAGCCTTTCTCAATCATTTTTCTTTGTCAATTCACCTTCCTCAAACCTCACTGAAGCTAAAGAAGAAGAATTAAGCTCTAAAACTCGATGAATCATGCTAGCTAAGTCCAGTTTCAGAGCTCTGCAACTTAACTTTATTAGGTAGATTCCTTCACCAATTCTCTCAAACTTTGATACTATTGTGAAGCTCTCATCATCCTGGTTCTAGACGCAACACTTGTTTTCATCTGGAAGCACGTTTTGACCATGAAATTTCAAATCCCTTTTCAAAACTTCACTTCCAAATTGTTTGAGCTACAATTTATATAAATTTTTCGCGAAGGTGTGGTTGTCTTTTTCTTGATGAGACGAAGCGAATGGCATAGGTCTGGGCTTCTGATTTTACAGTTTAAGGGACATGTGTTTCATGTTGGCTGAGTGTTAAAGATGACCAACGTGTCATCTTCCAACCAATGATGGCGTGCCATTTGGAATTTTTGAAAATCTAATTTTATATTTGATTCAGTGCTTTATTAAGTAATGACCATGATATGCACAACGCGCCAGAACCCTTGGATTTGATTACTAACGCTTTTTGAATTTCATCCATTGGTCCACATTTTTTTGAATTTATATTATTTTCTAATTTTTATATTTAAATTGTTTTAAACTTCAAAAATTCATAGAAAATTCATTTTAACTCCAAAAAACCTGAAAAAATTATGGAAAATACTTTTGATTTTTCTCTTTCTGATTTTTATTTTCTCACAATTTTATTTTGTGTTTTGGTATTTTTATAATTTTTCTCTTTGTTTGAGTTATTTTAAATGTTTAAAAATATTTTTCTTCATTTTTAAATTCTGAAGAAAAAAAAAAGGAAGGATCCAATGACATTTTGACAAAGATTGGTGATTTCATTTATTTTTTATTTATGACTTTGTTATTTTTTTTATCATTTTTGGTTTATTTTACTTATTTCTTTCAATTTTAAAAATAACTTCTGACTTTCAAAAATTACCAAAAATTTTATAAAAATATTTTAGTTCATTCCTGATTTTTCTATGATCTTAATTACTTTTTCTTGATAAATTTGAATATAATTGCTATTTTTCCCTCTTATTTCTATTTTATAATCATTTTAACAAAACTTTATTTCTTTTATTTTTTATATATATTATGGCTGTTCTTGGATTAAAAATTTGATCATGAACTTTATTAACATCATTAGATCCATGGTGTTGAGTCTAACTCCATAAAAATGGATGAATGGTTTTAATAATAGTTTGATTAAATTTTTTGGTTCAAATGTGGTTTATTCATTTCCCTTTTCCTCTTCATCTTATCTCATTCTTATTGAACCAAATGTATTGGAGCATGATTGACATATCATGTCTCAAAACATAAGGTGCATAGATTTCTATTGACCAACCTCAAAATAGGTGCAACTTCTACATAATTCCACTTATGATTGCATAACATAGCGCTAAATTTTATCCCGATTTGAGAAAACGATCATTCGTGGCCCAAACCTATGTTTGCAAGCCCAAGTATGTTAATTTGAACCCTTTGATCCAATAACCTTGAGATCCATTGTTAGGAGGTTTTGGTTCTACCAATCCTCTAATGGAACTTTATCAATTTTGGTCAAAGTGGATCACTTAAACATCATTGATCATTAAGTATTATCTTGAGAATTCTTAAATGGATGATATACTTGACAAAAAGCAAATGCAACTTGTTGTTGAGAGGCTTTGGTTCTACCAATCTTCTAATGAGTTCAAAATATAAGTTTCAAGATGATCATCCAACTAACAACTAATTTTTTAATAATTTACTTTACTTTATGCTTTTATTTTATGATCTTTACTTTATGTACCATTTACTTTAGCATTTACATTTCATGTTATTTTTCATCTGTACTCACTTGAGCATTTACATTTATGTCTTTTTACTTTTCTCACTTGAGCTTTTCACTTTCTTTTTGAAGATACCTAATAACCAACTTAAACCCTAAAAAACTTTAATGTTACTTGGACTACTTGGTTACTATCCTTGGCATTATGGAGATTGTTCACTTCTTGGACTTAGGATTAGAAGTTGTGGCCTATCTTGGGACCTTGTGACCTTAATTGTTATTTTGTCTGGAGCTCTTGGGGTTTACCCCAAGACATTGGGTTACTTGTTTTTTTTTTGTGCGGGTTATTACGGTTATATGCTTTGTCTGTAATCTGGAATTCATCTGTGTACAGCTATTACTCTGCCCAGTTTTTGTGAAGACTTAATGCAATTGGAGCTTGGTTTTCTTAAGAGGTTTATCATCTTAGCTTTTTTGGTTTCAAATCCAAAGGATAGGAATTCTATATTGACTCGTTGTTTCAAATGTTGGCTTCTTGTTGGTTAGATGGTTCTTTTTCCATAGCTTTTACCTTATGCTTTAGGATAGTCTCTTCATCTCCTCCCATATTCTTTAATTTAAAAAATCTTCTCTCTCCTTTTGAAAACTCTTCTTGTTTTAAAATTTGAACCACTTTCATAATAAACTTGGACTTAGGTCCATGCATTTTAAAACTATTTCCTTAATCAAATTTCAATCAACTTAACAATACCTTAACATTTTTTGTGAGAATACTAAAAGTCAATCAATCTCATTCAAAATATTTTTCCATTTTGGCTTTTATCTTTAAAACTTTTCTTAAAAGATTAGACTCTTGTCAATCCTTGTAGTGATGCAAACAACTATACTCCTACAATATATAGTGAAGTGAGATATTTTCCACTTGGGTGTTGAGTGAGGCATTGTTGATTTTAAAATCCAAGCCATATCCTCCACTTTGAGATGACACAAATTCTCCTTTCTCATAATTATGGGTAGTAAGTATGTTTTCCACACGGATAATGATAATGACGTCTTGTCTCTTAAAATTAACCAACACGCTTGTGTTTTAAATTTTTTAAAGAGGAACTACGTGTACCCTGATCCCCTATTGCACGGAAGGTGGTAAGTAGGCACTAAAGGTTTGCAACCGCGACGGGTGCAAAAATCATTAAAAAATTACTTCTTTCCTCATCTCCACAATCTATTTTATATATACAACATTTTATAGCCAAAATATACAGATTTTACAAAGAGGTTCATGCGGAGTACTGTATATGTTTAGGGTGCTAATACCTTCCCTTTGCATAACCAACCCCCTTACTTAGAATCTTTCCCCCCTCTTTTGGATTATTCGCTCTTTTCCCATTCATTTGGAAACAATAAAGTGCGGTGGCGATTTTTATTTTGATCTGTACAAGTAAAGTCAATCCAATGGATTAGTCTTAACATTTTTACCGCTATAGAAAAAAATTGCGACTTCACTGGGGAAAAATTGAACTCTTGTTGGTCCATCCTTAAGTGAGTTGAGCCTATCTTTGTCTATATTTGTATGTGTTATTGTTTGTTATATATTATATGTTGTATATATGTTTGTCTGGATTTTATTGGTTTTCAGGGTGCTTTGTGATTTCTCATAAGTCCTATACCCGGACTTGGGAAAACTTAAGATAGGATAAGCAGTATAGTCATGTTAACTTTGATGGAGTAATCCTCAAAAAGGAGGCATGATATCCCCCACTCAGTGGAGGCCTCTTTGATTGTATTGTCGTTTACCGAGTAATCAGGGAAACGTGCTGCTTTCGACCTGGGAGCCTGCTGAAACTGACGACCTTAGAATACCTAACCCATATTGGCCTTTTAGGTGTAGTGAGGAAGCTATGACGGAGTAATCCAGAAATAGTTGTCACATGACACTATGCTCGGACGAGTTTTTCTTGAGAATATTACTAATTACCGAGTTAATTGGGAAGTTGGTAATATTCGAAGGAAGGATGTAGACTCTGGGAACCTCTAGAACCTTGTTCGGCAGGTGATAACTTTTAGACCGTACCTTATGGGTAGTACCTTCGACCTCATGCTCGTGACTTTGAACCTATGAACCCATTGTTTGTGATCTTGTGTGTGATTGTTGCATCATGCATTCATGCACCCATGAGCATCTCTTAAAGACATTTTATTTCAAGGGACTTAAAAGTTGAATCTTTGTGAATATCTCAGGTACTTTTTGACTGTGGATTCTGGAAAAAGAAAGACCAGAAAGTACAGTTTCAAATATCCCAAGATAGATGAGTTGATGAGTCTGATTCCCGAGATTAAGTGTCCTGCATATTTTCGGAGGAAGTATGGGTCCATCATTTCTCTCTTGAAGCTCAAGATGAAGGAGGGTATTCTCTCGACTTTGGTCCAGTTCTATGATCCGATGTATCGATGCTTTACTTTCCCTGATTATCAGTTGATGCCTACGCTAGAGGAGTATTTTTATCTACTGGGTTTGCCTATTACCGATCGTGTTCCTTTTATTGGTTTGGAGGGGGAGCCAAAATCACATGAGATTGCTGCTTTGATCCATTTGGGAAAGTCTGAGGTTGAAGCCCACATGACTACCAAAGGAGGGATTAGAAGATTACCAGCTCAGTTCTTATTGGAGAAAGCTTGCTACTTTGCTAGGATGAAGAGTACGGTTGCTTTTGAGGCCATCTTTGCTCTACTTGCTTATGGGTTGTTCCTATTTCCCAATGTAGACAAATTTATTGATATCAATGCCACCAGGATCCTTATGATAGGGAACCCAGTTCCTACATTGTTGTGTGATGCTTATTACTCTATTCATCTTCGAGATTCTTATCATGGAGGGATGATCATCTGCTGCACGCCTTTGTTGTATCAGTGGTTTACTTCTCATTTGCCTCGGTCTGATGCTTTCTGGGATGTTAGGAAGGAACCTCGTTGGGATCCAAAGATCATGGCACTTACTCATTCAGATATTGTTTGGTATCATCGGGCTTACCATGATGTAGAGATTGTTGAAACTTGTGGTAGTTTCCCTAATGTGCCTCTTCTCGGTACAAAGGGAGGAATTAACTACAACCCTTTTCTTGCACGATGACAGCTTGGATATCTGATGAGGGATAATCCAAATAGTATTAATTTGAGTAGTTTCTTTTTGAAAGAGGGAGGAGACCATAAGGAAGCTAGGGAGCAGATTGCAAAGGCCTGGAGTCACATGCATAGGAAGAGTAGGAAGGACTTGGGACCTAGGGAGATGTTTCTTTAGAGCCTTATCTACAGTGGGTACAAGCAAGAGCTATTCAGTTGAAGATGGTGTATTCTCGAGAAACTCATATGCCTGATATGTTTGTGAAGACCAATCCTCCCCTATTGGATGATGTGGAAGAGCTCTAACTTTATTTAGTTAGGATGCAGCAGGAAAGAGAAGCCTGGAAGAATAAGTGCCAGACTCTAGAGGTTTCCTACCGAGCAGACCTGAAGGAGAAAGATGACTTGATTGAGATTCTTGAGATTCGAGTTATAAAGACGATGGAGAGGCAATGGGATTTATTTTCCCCTAAGCCTCAATCAGGCACTAGTTTCTCACTTCCTGATTCAGATAATTGGAAGGAGGTCGCCACCAAATATGTAGAAGAAAACCAGAGGTTGAAGGCTCTGATTGCCAGACTTACGGGGAAGCGTCAGTGTATAGAATGATCTCCATCGGCTTTGCTTCTTAGGGTTTTAGACTTTACTTTCATCTTGTACTTGGGATTATTGAAACTTTTAATTCATTTTGAAGTTATTATAATAATTTTTTTTCAGTATTTCAAATGTGCTATTACTTTGATATATGCAAAATTGTCTATAAATCTTTAAGCCCCTTGAAATAGTAATAATAAAATAAATCATGTACATTTCATATCATGCATCATATTGTACACACTTCTTGCATTTTTTTGCATATCCAGGTGTCTTACTGAGCTTCTTTACTTTGTTCAGCAAGTTGTCTCACCAGTACAATACCCGAGCTAATTTCAGAAGGAAGATGGATAACCTAGAACAAGAGAATCGCGAGCTGCGCGAGGAAGTTTCTGCTCTAAAGGTCGGTATGGACAATCTCACTGATCTAATGGAATCTTTGGTGGCTGCTCAGAATCAACCACTGATTGTTCAGCCTCAACAGACAATGGTTACTACTGAAGCTCCGACTGTTTCTTTTTCTACCACTCTAGTTGTTATCCAGAATCGTATGCCTCTGGGATATCCTTGGGGAATTTCAGAGAACTTTATGCCAAAAGGTTTTAATCAGGATCCTCAGACTGCTCCGCTTACTCAGACCTCTACTTCTCCCGCACCTCCTATGGTGCATGTTACCCCTGCTGCTAAAAACGAGGTTCACTATGTTGTACCTCCCTTGATGAATATGGTATCGTTTTCTAATGATGAAATGTATTTCCCTATTCCTCCACCAAGTGAAATCTTGGGTTTCTATGATCGAATGGACGATTTTCAAGACCAGTTCGATAAGATGCAGAAAGAGTTGAAGGCCATCAGAGGAAAAGAGTTGTTTGGGAAGAATGTGAATGATATGTGTTTGGTTCCGAATGTGAAAATACCTGAAAAGTTCAAAGTACCAGAGTTCGAAAAGTACAAGGTAAACACTTTCCCTTGTGCTCACTTGTTGATGTACGTAAGAAGAATGTCCACTCATATAGATGATCAATTCTTATTGATTCATTTCTTTCAAGACAGTTTAACAGGTGTAGCATTGAAATGGTACATGAGCCTGGACAATGCCAGTATTCATTATTTTAATGACTTGGGTGAAGAATTTATCAGAAAGTACAAATACAATATGGATATGGCGCCTAACCGTGATCAACTCAGGGCCATGGTCGAGAAGGACAAGGAATCATTTAAAGAATATGCGTAAAGATGGTGTGAGGTAGCCGCCCAAGTGATTCCTCCAATGTAAGAAAAAGAGATGACAAAGATTTTCCTGAAGACACTAGGTGCATTCTACTATGAAAGAATGGTGGCAAGTGCGCCCAGTGATTTTACTGAAATGGTAGGAATGGGTGTCCGTTTGGAAGAGGTTGTAAGAGAAGGTCATCTGACAAAAAGTGAAGGTTCTAGCAATGTGAAGAAGCCATCATATGGATTTGTTAAGAATAAGGAGGGGGGACAAATGTTGTTATTCAAGAGAGAAGGGTTAATCCCTCTAGAAGAAATCATCAGCGCCATCAATAGGTTGCCTCGGTAACTCCGGTTGTAAATGCGGCTCCGACTACAATTGCTTATCAAAGACCAGCCCCTCAGGGAATTCAAGGACAGAATCAGAGGAGAGAGTCTTTTGACTCTACCCCTATGAGTTATGCAGAGCTACTCCCAGCATTGATCCAGAAAAATTTGGCCCAGACTAGGCCACCTCCTACTATACCCTCCCCTTTACCTTGGTACTACAAGGAAGATCAGACGTGCATTTTTCATCAGGGTGCACCAAGGCATAATGTAGAAAATCGTTATCTTCAGAAGTCTGAGGTACAGAAAATGGTTAGATCTGGCCTTTTTTCTTTCAAAGATGTCAGTCCTAATGTAAAAGATAATCATCTCCCAAAACATGGAGGAACGAATGTTATTAATTTGGTTGCTGGTTGTCCAGGGGACTTCCGCATTTATGATATTAACTTGGTTAGAGGAGACTTGGTAAAGATGCATGCATACCTTTGCGATTTTAGTTACTATACTCATGACCATGGTGGTTTGGTATCCGTAGTACCAATATACAAGGTTGTGATAAGATAAAGGCTGATTTGCAGGAAATGATGGATGAGGGCCTTATCCATATAAGCAGGCCTAGGGCAGAGTATGAGGAGGAAGTGAACATGGTTTTTGGATGTCCTGGAGAATTTAGGTTCTTTGATATGGAACATATGAATGATTATCTCGTACAATTGCATGCTACTTTCTACCACATGGCTGGTCAGGTAGAGCACCGCTATGGACCTTGTCGGGTTTGCTGCATGGATTCCTGAGGGTGTTCAATTGTAAGAAAAGGTATCCAGATGTTATTGGATAATGGAACTATCAATGTTTCAGGCCAAAGATATGATTACCACGAGGTTAATGAGGTCAAGGTTTGCTTGGCTGAGGAGGAATCAGATGATGAATATGCCTCTGCAGATGAATTCTTTTCCTCAGATAAGGGTATGCTCTCCGACAATGATTCTTTGATGTCTAAGTTTTCTGAATAAGGTGTGAATGTGATTGTGCCATGTTTTAGTGATTCTCCCCCTATTGAAATTGAATATTATAGCAAGCCAGTTGTTTCCCCTATGGTTATTTGCTTTCTGGGGTTAGTTCCTTACAAATCCGACAAAGTTGTACTGTACAAGTATAATGCTAATATTTTAGAGGATGGTGTGGAAATTCCTATCCAGCCTTTGTCTAATGTTGGAAATATTGTTAAGACTAGTAGAGTGACCCGCAGTGGTCGTGTATTTGCACCGTTTGTTCGAGGGAATGATAATCCTGGTAAGAAGGTTGTGGAAAGTGTTGAAGAAAAGAAGGATGCAGGGGAATTCAGTGGTGCTACCCTGGAGAAGGACATAGATGATATTTTAAAGATAATCAAAATGAGCAACTACCAAATTGTGGATCAGTTATTACAAACTCCTTCAAAAATATCTATCTTAGCATTGTTGATGAATTCTGCTACCCATAGAGAATCCTTAATGAGGGTGTTGGACCAGGCCTTCATGGAGTATGACATGCCGTTAGATTAATTTAGCAGTGTGGTAGGTGATATTACATAATGTAATAACCTAAGCTTTTGCGATGATGAATTGCCTGACGAGGGGAGGAATCACAATTTGGCTCTCCACATATCCATGAATTGTAAAAGCGATTCATTATCAAATGTGTTGATTGATAATGGATCCACCATGAATGTGATACTGAGAAGTACGCTGATGAAGTTGAAATATCAAGGGGCTCCTATGCGCCCAAGTGGTATTATTGTTAAAGCTTTCGATGGGTCAAGGAAGTTGGTTATTGGGGAGGTCGATCTGCCTATTCATATAGGTCTGTATCTGTTCCAGATCACTTTCCAAGTCATGGATATCGTACCCGTATATAGTTGTTTACTTGGAAGACCATGGATACATGAAGCAGGGGTTGTCACCTCCACTCTACACCAAAAGTTGAAATTCACACGTGAAGGAAAAGTGGTTATTGTAAATGGAGAGCAAGCATTATTGATATCTCATCTATCATCTTTCAATGTTGTGGAGGCAGATGAAGCTGCTGTTGGGACGCATTTCTAGGCTCTATCTGTTGATAATGTAAGGGAGAATGAGAGTTCTACGGTTTCGTTCAAATATGCTCATCAGGTTGTGCACAATGGTCCAAGTAAAGTATGGGGACAGGTCGTTGATCCTCCAGTGAACAAGAACGGGGCTAGTTTAGGATTCTCTGTAAAGAATGGCAAAGGAGAAAGTTTGAAGTCAAAGTCTACTATGAGCAGCTATCATGATGTTTTCCGCAGCGGAGGTTACCTCCATCCACCTGTTTTTGGAGTTAATGCTATTGAGGAGGATGAAGAAGATCAGGAAATGCCGAATTATGTGACGCCTGGAGCCAGAATCCAGAATTGGGTTACTTATGATGTTCCCTCTTGCATCCATGTCTCAAAGTAATTTGTTTTCTTTTTTATTTGCAAAAAGCTTTCATTCTTCCCAAGATGAAAGTTAATATTGTTTGTGCTTATTTGTTTGCTTTGATCATTAAAATCATAAATAAAAGTTGTCTTTGATTCTCAAAATTCTGTTTTTTATTTTTCTGCTTTTTCATGGAAAATGGTAATAATAAAAAAAATCTTTTGAATAAAATAATAATAAAAATAAATCTACATAATCATTTGTTATATGTGTTAGTTTTTAAAAGAAATCACAAATCACATGTGCATATTAATTAATAAACATGTTGAATACAATGACCCTGCACCCTCTCCCAACTTTGAATATCCTGTGTTTGGGACGGAAGAAGAAGAATATGATGAGATTCCATAAGAGGTTTCACGGTTACTCGAGCACGAGGAAAATGCCATTCGGCCGTATAAAGAGTCATTGGAAACAATCAATTTGGGTTCAAAAGAAGAGCCAAAGGAAGTCAAGATTAGAGCATCATGGCATCCTGATGTAAAGAGCAGGTTGACTGAGCTATTGAAAGAGTATGTGGACATCTTTTCCTTTTCGTACCAGGATATGTCGGGTCTAGATACTGGTATTGTGGAGCATCATTTGCCTTTAAAGCCAGAGTGCTCACCCGTCAAGCAGAAGTTGAGAAGAACTTACCCTGATATGGTAGTAAAAATCAAAGAAGAAGTCTTAAAGCAGATTAATGCCGGTTTTCTTGTGACATCAGTGTATCCTCAATGGATAGCCAACATTGTGCCCGTACCAAGGAAAAACGGAAAAGTTCGCATGTGCGTTGATTATAGAGATTTAAACAAAGCTAGTCCAAAAGATGATTTCCCATTTCTGCACATTGATATGTTGGTTGATAGAACAACAAAACTTAAAGTATTATCGTTCATGGACGGATTTTCCGGATATAATAAAATCAGAATGGCTCTTGAGGACATGGAAAAAACAACGTTTATCACACCCTGGGAACATTCTGTTATAGAGCGTTGCCCTTCGGGTTGAAGAATGATGGTGCAACATACCAGAGGGCTATGACAACCCTATTCCATGATCTGATGCACAAGGAAATTGAGGTATATGTTGATGTCATGATTGCCAAGTAACAGACCGAACAAGGGCATGTGGATGATTTGTTGAAGTTATTTCAGCATTTGAAGAAGTATCGTCTCCGCTTGAATCCAAATAAATGCACCTTTGGTGTCTGATCACGGAAGTTGTTGGGTTTTATTATCATCCAGAAAGGGATTGAAGTTGACCCAGATAAGGTCAAAATGATCCAAGAAATGCATGCACCAAGGACTGAGAAGCAAGTTAGAGGCTTCCTCGGGCGTCTGAATTATATTTCCAGATTCATCTCCCACAAGACCGCAACAAGTGAGTCGATCTTTAAGTTTCTAAAGAAATATCAGGGTTGTGTGTGGACAGAGGATTGCCAGAGGGAATTTGAGAGTATTAAAGAATATTTGCTTGAACCTCCTATCTTGCTCCCTCCCGTTGAAGGAAGACCATTGATCATGTATCTAACAGTGTTGGATAGTTCTATGGGTTGTATTTTGGGACAACAAGATGAAAAATGAAAGAAAGAATATGCCATATACTACCTCAGTAAGAAATTTACTGATTATGAGTCACGATATTCTATGTTGGAGAAGAAATGTTGCGCTTTGGCCTGGGCGGCAAAGCGGTTGCGACAATATATGTTAAATAATACTACTTGGTTGATTTCCAAAATGGATCCAATTAAGTATATTTTTTAAAAGCCTGCTCTCACCGGGAGAATTTCCCGCTAGAAAATGTTATTGTCTGAATACGACATTGAGTACCACACTCAGAAGGCCATAAAAAGCAGTGTGTTGGCGGATTATCTTGCTCACCAACTGGTAGATGACTATCAATCTGTCAAGTTTGATTTCTCTGATGAGGATGTGATGTTCTTGAAAGCAAAAGATTGTGATGGACCTTTACCTGGTGAAGGTTTAGATCTTGAATCTCGTTGGGGCATGGTATTTGATGGAGTAGTGAATGCTTACGGAAAAGGAATTGGTGTGGTGATCATCACTCCACATGGATCACACATTCCTTTTACTGCAAGGCTGACATTTGATTGTACCAATAATATGGAGGAATATGAGGCCTACATTATGGGTCTCGAGAAGGCCATTGATCTTAGAATCAAGGTTCTAGATGTGTATGGTGATTCGTCTTTGGTTGTTAATCAGATTAAAGGAGAATGGGATACTCGTCACCCTGGCTTGATCCCTTACAAAGATTATGCTAGAAGACTATTAGCCTTCTTTAACCAAGTTGAATTCCATCATATTCCGAGAGATGCAAATCAGATGGCGGACGCTTTGGCAACCTTGGCTTCTATGTATCAGGTTAATACTTGGAATGATGTGCCTCGTATTATGGTACAATGTTTGGATAGACCGGCTCATGTGTTTACAACAGAGGATATGGCAGATGAAAAGCCTTGGTATTTTGATATCAAGAATTTTCTTCAGACTCGAGAATACCCGGTTGGTTCATCAAATAAGGATAAAAAGACATTAAGAAGGTTGGCAGACAGCTTTTTCCTTAATGAAGATGTACTGTATAAAAGAAATCATGACATGGTCTTGCTCAGATGCATGGATAGACACGAAGCAGACATGTTAATGCATCAGGTTCATGAAGGTTAATTTGGTACCCATGCTAATGGACATTCAATGGTGAAAAATATGCTTAGGGTAGGTTACTACTGGCTGACAATGGAGTCTGACTGTTACAAATTTGCAAAGAAGTGCCATAAATGCCAGATTTACACTGATAAAATTCATGTACCTCCAACACTTCTCAATGTTATTTCTTCCCCGTGGCCTTTCTCTATGTGGGGTATTGACATGATTGGAATGATTGAACCAAAGGCGTCAAATAGGCATCATTTTATCTTGGTTGCAATGGATTATTTTACCAAATGGGTGGAGGCAGCTTCATATGCTAATGTCACTAAACAAGTGGTAGTGCGCTTCATAAAGAACAATCTCATATGTCGGTATGGTATGCCAAGCAGGATTATCAACGACAATGGTTCAAATTATAATAACCAAATGATGTCTGAACTTTGTGAGGAATTTAAGATTGTCCATCATAATTCATCTCCCTACAGGCCACTGATGAATGGGGTTGTTGAAGCGGCCAATAATAACATCAAGAAGATCATCCAGAAAATGGTTATTACTTATAAAGACTAGCATGAGATGCTCCATTTTGCTCTGCGTGGGTATCGAACATATGTACGCACTTCAATAGGGGCAACCCCGTTCTCTCTTTTATATGGCATGGAAGCAGTGCCCCCCATTGAAGTTGAGATTCCCTCTTTGCGTTTAATAATGGAAACCAAGTTATCAGAGGTTGAATGGGTCCAGAGCAGGTTTGACCAATTGAATTTGATTGAAGAGAAGAGAATGATGGCCTTGTGTCATGGTCAGTTATACCAAAAAAGAACGAAGAAAGCTTTTAATAAGAGGGTCAAACCTCGTGAATTCAGAGAAGGTGACCCTGTACTCAGGAAGATCATGTCTTTTAACGCTGATTCTAGGGGCAAGTGGACTCCCAATTTTGAAGGCCCATATGTTGTCAAGAAAACCTTCTCTGGTGGTACACTGATTCTTGAAACAATGGATGGCGAGGAGTTCCCACGTTCTGTGAATGCTGATGCAGTCAAGAAATACTTCGCCTAGGAAAAAATAAAAGAACAGGTCGCTAAGACGAAAACTCGAAAGGGCGGCTTAGGCAAAAATGAGCGTCTCGGTAGGCCAAAAACCCGAAAGGGCGGTCTAGGAAAAAATTAGAGACATAAACATAATAGATTTTCTCTGTAGGTTGAAAACCTACAAGGGAATCCTAAGCAAAAGTTAGGGATTTTCTAGAAAGTAACTGTATCAGACAAGACTTGATCAATGGAGCAATAATCTGCTTGAGTCTTACTACTCTTCGACCGAAGTTTTGGCTCAGGAATTAAAAGTTGTTAGGGGGAATAGTGGTCATTGTAATTCAATGTATCTCTTCCAATATATATTATCATGTTCCAAACTTTGTAATTATCTATGGAATCTTTCCATTCGTAGACTACCATTCTATTAATAAAGTTTGAGCCTTTTATCCAGTTCTTTGCAATTCTTATTTTATTCAGCTTTTAAAGACTTCATTTATTATTGATAGTAATGATCAAAACAAACAGATTAAATAACAAAAATTATTTTTGAAAAGAATTTGCAAATTACTTATTGCCTCAGATTTTGTGATACAAGGAGAACAAATTTAGTGGCTTTAGGTACGGATAAACTCAAAGGTTTGCATGATATGACGACTATGTCCAAGATTCTCAAGTGAAGGATTCACTCATATAAGTAAAAGTCTTTTCTCCCCGTGCATGCTGAGTTGGACTCATTTGCGAAGCATTTCCTTTTGGCAGTACTAGTGTATTGCTTGTTTTCCCGGTAGTCAGGCAAGGGCAATGTCTTATTTAAGAAGTGTTAAAACGGCTATCAAGTTTTTGGGTTTTCTCACGCCAAGTGCTGGATTGGATTTAAAATCCCTATAAGTTTTTCTTGCTGTAGTGTTTTATTTTTCGAATTCCCCGGGTGAAGTTGAGATGATATACTTCTCTAAAATTGTTGTCCCCATGAGTTTTCACACTTTCTCTCTAGAGAATTTTGTGCGATCATCACTCTCAGTATTAAAGAATATATCTCGATATCTCCTTCGATTATATGGTATTACTCTCCCCAATGAAGTCAGTATGTCATCCTCAACTGATTTCTCAATAATGTGATATTATTTTCCCCAGTAAAATGAACCATGTCAGAAGTGTGAACTTCGAACATTTTGTTTCCCCCGTTAAAGTCTGTGTGGTTTCCCCGGTGAAACTTGGAGGAAGATGTTATATCGCCATGTTTATGTTAATTTACTATTTTTGATCTTGTCCCTTTCCAGTGAATTTAAACTTTGAAATAGGGGTTTATTTCCTCGGTTGTGGCTTACTATCTTATGGAATTTCCATCTTGTTTGTGATTTATCCTAATTTTGATTGTACCAATTTTTGATTTTGTATGTTTATCCCTAGTGTTATAGGTCTATTGTTTTAGCATATACATGATAACATTCATAATTTCATACCAGCATCATGCATAATCATTGCTCATTTGCATTTTTTACATATTTGGTATATTACCCTATTTTGCAGAGTTGTGTTACTCTCTCTCCAATAGAGTGTCAACCTTAAGCAGAAAGTGTATATTCCTTCAACTTACCCATTGAGTTATCCCTCGTGGGAGAATTTTGTTTCAACTTTATTTTCAGCTTGTTGTTTGGATGGAATGGGATTCCCTCTTGGGTTTATTTCTCAAGAGATGTATTTTGGTTGACTGCTTCATTCCGGTTTATTTCTGTTTGAGATGGGTACCCTCAACAACATTATTATTAGGATTTCGGAAAGCTTTGAGCTTTAGTTTGAGAATGTGCATTTATTTAGCACAAGAAGTTTTTACCCCCTCAGCAGGAATTTATTGGAATTTCTCCAGGAGTTCCATCTCTTTCCCCAGGAAGCCATATTTCTTTCTTCAGGAAGTCTTTATTGCAATTCCTTCTCATAGCAGCAAGTGCCAGGTCTCTTTATTTGAGCAACCTGTACTTCCCCTAGTGAATCTGATGGCTTCCAGTGAAGATTCATATTTTATTACTCCAATGGATGGTAGCCCTATCATTATGGAAGGTAGTTTGTTGTTGAGATTTTGTTACACTAATGGATGGTAGCCTTGTCATTATGGAAGGTAGTTCGTTGTTGAGATTTTGTTACTCCAATGGATGGTAGCCTTGTCATTATGGAAGGTAGTTTGTTGTTAATATTTTTCTACTCTAATGGATGGTAGCCTTGTCATTATGGAAGGTAGTTCATTGTTGATATTTTGTTACTCCAATGGATGGTAGACTTATCATTATGGAAGGTAGTTCATTGATGAGATTTTGTTACTCCAATGGATGGTAGTCTCGTCATTATGTGAGATAGTTCGTTCCTGAGATTTGTTACTCCAATGGATGGTAGTCTCGTCATTATGGGAGATAGTTCGTTGTTGATATTTTTTTACTCCAATGGATGGTAGTCTCGTCATTATGGGAGGTAGTTCATTGTTGTGATCTTTTTCCAATGGATGGTAGCCTTGTCATTATGGAAGGTAGTTTGTTGTTGAGATTTTGTTACTCCAATGGATGGTATCCTTGTCATTATGGAAGGTAGTTCGTTGTTGAGATTTTGTTACTCCAATGGATGGTAGCCTTGTCATTATGGAAGGTAGTTCGTTGTTGAGATTTTGTTACTCCAATGGATTGTAGCCTTGTCATTATGGAAGGTAGTTCGTTGTTGATATTTTGTTACTCCAATGGATGGTAGCCTTGTCATTATGGAAGGTAGTTCGTTGTTGAGATTTTGTTACTCTAATGGATGGTAGCCCTGTCATTATGGAAGGTAGTACGTTGTTGAGATTTTGTTACTCAAATGGATGGTATCCTTGTCATTATGGAAGGTAGTTCATTGTCGATATCTTTTTCCGATGAATGGTAGCCTTGTCATTATGGAAGGTAGTTCTTCATTGAGATTCTGTTTCTCAGTTAGAAGTTCATTTGTTTGCAGTCATGAGTGCTGAATACATCTTTAAATTTACTGCTATTATCTTACCATCCCTTTCCCCAGTAGGTCGACGTTACTGTTTTTTTCTATTCCCTCATTGAGTTTGTAGTTCACAAGTTATCTATCAGTCACCATTATCCTTCACTCTCTCTCCTCAATTTTTAAGTTGATGATGCTTTAGATCCTCTCTTGGGCATTACCCCAACAGAGTCTTATCTTTTCTTCACCAGTGATTTATTTTCCTGGTCAAGTTTTCCTTTTGTTCCCTCTTTTACTTTTTACATCCCCAGTGGTGTTTTGCGTCCCTATAGATTTGTTCATCAACATTCATAATCATAAGTATTGCATGGTATCTTAGGGCCAAAATAGGGTTTATTTTATATTTAAGTATCTTCAATCGCGTCGACACGAAGATTTTAACCTTCATATCTCCGGATAGAAAACACTTAAATAAACACAGTTTTTGTACCCCCAATTTTTCCCCCTAAGATCCCTTCATCGTATCATATCAATTCAATCACAACAAGGTCACACACTAGGGTTTGGTTCTTCTCCCTATCTTTAGTTTTTGCTCTATGAGGAATCACCAAGCACCTTGACTTATATTTTATGCTCATCTATGTTTTGTATTGATTATCCTTTAACTAATAAATACAATGAGTGTTTTCCCCAATTGTTGATGTTGTAGGTGAAAACACAATACATTCCATCAAGATTGATCTAGGGATTCATGACTTCATTTATGTGCCTTCTTCAACAAAGCTCCATTGAGATTCTAGCCTCATAATTAAAGATGTTTTGAAGTAATATCATGACAAAGTCTTTTATGATTCATCATGCCTCAAGTTGTCAAAATTAGTTAAAAAGTACAAGGGTTGATTGAAGAAGTTTGACTCAAATGGACAAGTCTTTGATTTCAATGAGCACAAGTGCATATATCCTTCAATTCTCAAGATTTGGAAGTGGTTTTAGTTTCTATGGTTTCTCCTTATCATCCTTAACAACTTATAATCACATAACAGAGGTACTTGTGCAAGAAGGTTGGTCAAAATTGCAAAGGTTCCCCAAGGCATTTTCTTGCTCTAGGAGTTAGGGTTTTGAACTTCAAAGGGGTATGTCTTTCTCATCTTTTGATATTTTTGAGTGATTCAAAATAAATCCTTCTCTTCAAAAGGTTATTAGCAAATCACTTCAAAAGTTTCAAGGAAATTTTGTGTGGAAGAAACTTGATGTTGAAGAAAGATTACAAGTCCTCCAAATGAACCCTCAAATTCCCTTATGTGACTTCAAATAACCATAACTTGATCAGTTTTTATCCACTTTATCCCATTATTTTTCCATAATGATCTTGAATATGTGAACTTCAACCTTTCTTTTATGTGCAAAGTGTGATAATGGATGGAAGATACCCTAAGGATGCAAAAGATTATAGGTCATTTCATGAATTTTTGCCAACTTCAACAAGTCATAACTCTCTCAATTTTTGGAGATTTTGAATGGTTCAAGTTTCAAAATGTCATTCAAGAGATCTAATTCATACCATCTTTTATGGTCAAGAACAAATTTCAAGTGGAAGGTCATGTTTGAATGTAAGACATTACAAGTCATTTTTGAAGAAAAACTTAGAAATTTTCTAAGTGTAGAAAGTCAACCTCTTTTTCTCAACTTTTACTCATCACAATTTTCAGCTCAGGCATCCATTTGATCTTATCTTTGCACATTTTAAAGCTTGTAATCTCATCTTTCTAAAGCTTTAAGAATCATGTCCTAAGATCCCTTGAGTTGAAAATGCCATGGGTTTGAATTTGGCAATTTGAAACTGAATTTTTCACCAAGTCAGAAATTTGAAACTCTTGTTTTGGCTTCTAATCACAAAATTGTTGCGTGTTTTTGCTTCTAAACATGTTTATTGAACTTCCAGAAGTGATTAGTGCATCAAAACGCAAGGATTGGATGAGTTTTGATGGAAAAAAAATCACACTTTGCTCCACGCTTCATCATTTCACACGCTTGAGCATCCCATTTGATTCCCTATAAATAGAGGGTCATCCCTCATTCATTTCCTCAAGCTTGGAAAGCCAAAATCACCCTGCCAAACTCTCTCTTAAACTCAATTTTATGTAACTTTGAATTTTCTCTTACATCCTTTCTCAATCATTTTTCTTTGTCAATGCACCTTCCTTGAACCTCACTGAAGCTAATAGAAGAAGAATTAAGCTTTAAAACTCCCTGAATCATGCTAGCCAAGTCTAGTTTCAAAGCTCTGCAACTTAACTTTAATAGGTAGATTCCTTCACCAATTCTCTCAAACATTGATACTATTGTGAAGCTCTCATCATGCTGGTTCTAGTTGCAACACTTGTTTTCAAATGGAAGCACGTTTTGACCATGAAATTTCAAATACCTTTTCAAAACTTCTTTTCCAAATTGTTTGAGCTACAGTTTATATAAATTTTTCGCGAAGGTGTGGTTGTCTTCGTCTTGATGAGACGAAGCGAATGGTATATGTCTGGGCTTCTGATTTTACAATTTGAGGGACATGTGTTTCACGTTGGCTGGAGGTTGAAGATGACCAACTTGTCATTTTCCAACCAATGATGGCGTGCCGTTTGGAATTTTTGAAAATCTGATTTTATATTTGATTAAGTGCTTTATTCAGTAATGACCATGATATGCACAGCGCGCCAAATCCCTTGGATTTGATTACTAATGCATTTTGACTCTCATCCATTGGTCCACATTTTTTTACTTTATTTTATTTTCTAATTTTTATATTTAAATTTTTTTAAACTTCAAAAATTCATAGAAAATTCATTTTAACTCCAAAAAATCTGGAAAAAAATCTGGAAAATATTTTTGACTTTTCTCTTTCTGATTTTTATTTTTTCACAATTTTATTTTGTGTTTTGTTATTTTTTATAATTTTTCACTTTGTTTGGGTTATTTTAAATGTTTAAAAATATTTTTCTTCATTTTTAAATTCTGAAGAAAAAAAATAGGGAAGGATCCAATGACATTTTGACAAATATTGGTGACCTCATTTATTTTTTATTTCTGACTTTGTTTTTTTAATCATTTTTGGTTTATTTTACTTATTTCTTTCAATTTTAAAAATAACTTCTGACTTTAAAAAATTACCAAAAAATTTATAAAAAAATTTGAGTTCAGTCCTCATTTTTCTATGATCTTAATTATTTTTTCTTGGTTAATTTGAATATAGTTGCTATTTTCCCCTCTTATTTCCATTTTATAGTCATTTTAACAAACCTTTTTTTCTTTTATTTTTTATATATATTTTGGCTGATCTTGGATTAAAATTTTGATCATGAACTTTATTAACATCATTGGATCCATGGCATTGAGTCTAACTCCATAAAAATGGATGAATGATTTTAATAATAGTTTAATTAAATTTTTTGGTTCAAATGTGGTTTATTCATTTCCCCTTACCTCTTCATATTATCCCAATCTTATTGAACCAAATGTTATTGGAGCATGATTGACATATCATGTCTCAAAACATAAGGAGCATAGATTGCTATTGATCGGCCTTAAAATAGGTGCGACTTCTACATAAGACCACTTACGATTGCTTAATATAGCGCTAAATTTTGTCTCGATTTGAGAAAAATGATCATTTGTGGCTCAAACATATGTTTGCAAGCCCAAGTATGTTAATTTGAACCCTTTGATCTAATAACCTTGAGATCCATTGTTAGGAGGCTTTGGTTCTACCAATCCTCTAATGAAACTTCATCAATTTTGGTCAAAGTGGATCCCTTAAACATCATTGATCATTAAGTATTATCTTGAGAATTCTTAAATTGATGATATACTTGACAAAAAGCAAATGTAACTTGTTGTTGAGAGGCTTTGGTTCTACAAATCTTCTAATGAGTTCCAAATGCAAGTTTCAAGATGATCATCCAACTAACCACTAATTTTTTAACAATTGACTTTACTTTATGCTTTTATTTTATGCTCTTTACTTTATGTGCCATTTACTTTAGCATTTACATTTCATGTTATTTTTCATCTTTGCTCAGTTGAGCATTTACTTTTATGTCTTTTTACTTCGCTCACTTGAGCTTTTCACTTTCTTTTTGAAGATACCTGTTGTACTCCAAAATTTTCCCTCTCATTTCTCAAGGTATTTTCCACAAACATATTTGATGAATCAAGCTTGTGCAAAGTACTGACTAGGTCAAGACGTCTTCTCACACTGATGCTTCAAATTAGGGTTTGAGTTTGCGAAAAGACAGATGGACTCCTAACATTCTCAAATGAATTCCAGGGATCATCCTGGACCCTCAAGATTGCTTCTGTCAAGTTTCAAGTCTCGGATCACAATTTTCCAAGAAAGTCATCCACAAGGGAAAAATGGTCAAATGCACACTGAAAAAGTCAAACTTTGACTTTTTGATCAAAATCATATTTCATAAAGACATGAAGTTGGTTCATCAAGAAATCAAAAGTCAAAGATTACTTTGAAAAGTCAAATTTGTATACACTTAAAAAATTTTCTAAGTGTTAAGAAAATATGATAATTTCATAACTTTGGGGCAGATTTTCATCATGATGCAAGATGATTCAATCAGAACTTCTGACATGAAAGTTATAGATCTCAATGAGATATAAAACATTGCGGAATAGAACTTTTTCTAGAAAGGCTTGGATTTCAAGTTATAAATCCACGAATACATCCTTGAAGCTAAAACATTTAGTAAATTATGAGCATTTTTTAAGTCAGAATTTGGACAGGACTTATGGGCCAGTTTCCACACAAGTACAATCAGAATTTGCAAAAGTGATTCAAAAAGGGATGGCAGAACATGTTACAAGTTT
Organism: Vicia faba; assembly: GCA_948472305.1. Classification (NCBI taxonomy): domain Eukaryota; kingdom Viridiplantae; phylum Streptophyta; class Magnoliopsida; order Fabales; family Fabaceae; genus Vicia; species Vicia faba. Next base: position 1,014,661,913 of record OX451735.1, read on the forward strand.
TCTAGAGAACTCCTTCAGATCATGCTGGAGCAGGGAGAATTAATGGTCAGAAGTTTGCTTCGTCCCACTCTTCGATCAGAATATGACCCTTCGAATCTCACTCTTCAACATATAGAAGCTCTACTATTCGATCAGAACATGACCCTTCAAATCTCATTCTTCAATGTATGGAAGTTGTTGTTCTTAGATCAGAATATGACCCTTCAAATCTCATTCTTCAGCATATGGAGACTATGTTCTACTCTTCGATCAGAACATCACGTTTCGAGTCTCACTCTGGTCTTTCCACTCTTCGATCAGAACATCACTAAGCCCCAAAACCTCGTTTTGAACACAGTTTGTTGCACTGCTATGACACAGTCTTGCATCCAGCTGCCACAACACTCCAAATTGCTGTTGATCCAGTCCACTCCTGCATTTTCTCAAACCCCATATTTGCACCAAATTAGCACATAAAGGTTGTAATTAAAAAGCAATGTAACAGTATGCCAAAAGGGTTCAAATCCCATTTGTTTTTCCCTCCAAAACCATAACAAATTCATCTATAAATAAGTTGTTCCACCACACGTCTAAGGGGATGGATTTTGGAAGGAGAGAGTGATAAAATACAAAAAAAAGAGAAAAGAAAACATCCAAACATTCTTAAACCCAGAATTCTCAAAACAATACTTTTGTTCTCCCCTTTGAATCAAAGAACATAGCGTTTCTGTTCTGTTTCTTGTTGACCCCGGAACATTCGATGGCAGCAGCTCAAGTCACAAATACACGCCTCAGATTCAAGGTAAGTCATCCTGACTTTGAACTTTTAATTCAGAAAATCATTAAAAATGTAGATATCATAGTATTGAGACTGTATATATCATTTCCCAAGTAGAAAAATTATGGATCAGGACTTCTTAAAGAAAATAAGCCTCAGAATTAGGAATAGAACTTCTATAAATTGTCGACCTTTTATTTTTTTGTTTTGCTGTTATTGAGAACTGAATAAGTTGCAGATGCTCTGGCTAATGTAAAAAAGGAGGTTAAGGGTAACACATAACTTCTAAGTTTTCTTTCCCACTGTTTTAACACAACACAGAACTTCTAGATTTTTTCTCACTGTTGTAACATAGCACACAAAACTTCTAGGTGTTTTCTCACTATTGTAACACAACGCACAAAACTTATAGGTTTTTTTCTCACTGTTGTAACACAAAGCACATAACTTCTAGGTTCTTTTCACTGTTTTAACACGACCCAGAACTTCTAGGTCTTCCTCACTGTTTTAACACAACACAAAACTTCTAGTTTTTTCTCACTATTGTAACATAGCATGTAGAACTTCTATGTCTTCCTCACTGCTTTAACACAACATAGAACTTCTAGGTTTTTCTCACTGTTATAGCAGAACACAGAACTTCTAGGTTCTTCTCACTGTTTTAACACCCAGAACTTCAGCGCGCAGTAACCCAGAACTTCTGGTTTCTTCCAACGTTTATTTCTGAACTACAGCGTGCCAAGCATCAAGAACTTCGGGTTTCCTCTAACATCTCTTTCTGAACTACAGTGTGTCTAGCATCAGAACTTCTGGCTTCCTCTAACGTTTCTTTCTGAATTACAGCGTGCTTAGCATCAGAACTTCTGGTCCCCCTCACTGTTGTTTTCAACAACAGGCTGATCCTGTTTTCATTATTTTTCCTTTTCTTTCTTATTCTTATTATTTTCAGAATTAATACTACTTTTTACTAATATAAAAAAGGACAAAATAAAAAATATTTTATTTTATTAACTGATTATTTTTCTTTTAATTTATTAAGACAAAAAACCATTTTCAAAATAAATCCTTTCCATTTTCTTGTATTGTATAATTCAATATGGTTGTAATAGATAATTAGAATTTAAATTCTTGTAATCCCCATTTGTAAATATGTATCCCCACCCCTGAATTGATGTAATAGCTTAGGATTTATTTCTGCACTTTTATTGCTTTCATGCATTGTTAGTAATTAGGATGTATGGCAAGACAAAATCAACAAGTAGATAACCTTTAAATGCAAGACAAAATGCATGCAATCAAACACACTTGCACACTAGCACCTCTAGGGTAATCTCACTTTGTTGCCTTTCAAAAAATAGGCATATCCCTCGAATATGGGCGTTTTAGCAAAGACCCTCGATAAAAGATCGTAGTCCCTCGATGACCCTCAATATTGACTTCGGTAAATGATCTAGTCCCTAAACTACATTGCTAAAACTTCCCATAGGTTGCCTTCTATGACTATGCCAAATGACTCGCACCCGTCCCTTCACATCCAACGATGGGGATTCTTACCAAATCAATGGTAAGAGAGCAACATCTAAAGGAGGAGGAAAAGAACATTAAACCTTTTGAGTAGGTAGGACCCTCCTAGTTGCTCGCTTGCTCACAAAAAAACATTTTATACACCAACACTTTCATTTGAAACATTTTCAAAAGTTAAAACACTTTGTACGCATTCTTATAGAAACGAGAACCATTACAAAGACACCTTTTCAAAATCACTTTCAAAAACACATTCTGCAAACACCTCTTTGAACTATTTTCAAAACTAACACTTTGTACGCGTTCTTATAGAAACGAGAACCATTACAAAGACGTTTTCAAAATACTTTTAAAACCCACAAGCATATTTTCAAACAAAAGAAAGTGATCTAGCAAGAAACTAAGAGCCCGTAGATAACTACGGATGAAAAGGGTGCTAACGCCTTCCCTTTTCATAACCTACCCCTCGAACTCAAGAAATAATCTCAAAAGGTCTTTCCTTCTTTTCAACCTTTCCTTTTGGATAAAAGAAAAGTTGGTGGCGACTCTTGCTATCTGCAACAATTGCGATCAAATGCAAAACACCAAGTCAGTTCTCCAACCATGTTACAGAACTAGCAACTCTACTGGGGAAAATCTCAAAAGTGGGGTTACCTTAGGGCTAGATCACCTTTACTTGATTTCCTTGTTTGACTTGCATGATTTACATTGGTTCCTTGTTTGGGTTTGTTTTGATACTCTACCCGGATCTGGAGCACCTTTTAGGTAAGTAGCAATAGATTGTGGAAACTGTGAGGGGTATACCGAGATGGTCTAAGCAATAGCTACGTTAGTGTGACACATTTGTTGGTACCGATAGACCTTGAGTAGTCAAGGAGAATACGGGGCCACTGTGTGGTGTCACGAAGCACTAACTGACCTTAGAACCTTAATTGAACAACTTGGCCATTAGGAAGTAGTGAGGTAGTTGGCTTTGGTGCAGTCCGAAGTTTGTTGATACTCGATGCTACGCTCATTGAGATCGGACTTTTGGGATATTTCAGTCGTCGTTAAAGAGGCTTGCGCTGAAACAATGCCCGATGAAGAAAGATCAGTGATATTGAGATCCCCTAGAACCCGGTTATTATTACAAAGAAAACAAATTAAAGTTAATTAAATTAATTTGCAAAAAAATTAATTTTATTAAGAAAAACTCTAAGTCCTATTTTTTTATGATTTTCTGATTTTATGATTTAAAAAAAATGAATAAACAAAAAAATATAAACTAAATAAAAAAGAATAAAGAAATTAAAAAGAATGGGCCTAGGGGTGAGAAACCCAAAATAGGGGTATGCTGAATTTTCCAAGGCCCGGATCTGGTGGCCCACAGCTTGCGTGAGATCTAATTGTAGGCATGCTTGGGGGTCCATCATGGGGATGCATTACTGGGTGTTGGATCTGGAGGATGAGTGATCCAATGGTAAAGATGTGATGGCCTATGGTGCACGCCTGGGACGTGACATACTGGATCTTGCAATGAAGTTTTAGAAAATAGAAAAACTCTGGACCTGGGATCGAACTCAGTTCCCTCTCCTCATATGCTCACTGCCCTTGCCAATTGCGCTGCTTGTTAATTCGTATGTATAAATAAAGAAAAATAACATAATATGAAACTAAGGCAAATCCAGGTCATCAAAAAAAATTGCACGCGTCAGCAATTGAAGGACCTAATCAGATCATGGGAAACTGCCACACCTGTAGTCAACATAACCTTTATTCTTGACTCACCGGAGAGGCGTCGGAGCCCTAGCTCCGGTCACCTTCTCTGACAGCCTCCTCCCCTGAAACTTGCTTAAACCTGCGAATTCAAACGTTAGCTGGACCCTTCCCCCCTAATTCAAGGGTTGCGGATCCAATGGTATGGTCCTCTTGGCCTGAAATGCCCTACAAATGGTGCTATGAGAAAAAACGCACAGCAACGGTCAACCATGGAAAATGATTATCCGCACATCTCAGTTCACATGTAAGGGTATCAACCCGTTCTAAATGATCATACTAGAAGATTCAAGTCATTAGAATTCCTTAACAATGCATGTAATTCAGAATACGATTGATCAAAAAGAAAGCAAATCAGTCATGATGCATGCGATGATTTCAAGTACAAACAAGCATGGGAATTCAATCTATCTTACCCTTAAGATGTCTTGGAGATGATTTATGGCGATGGTTTGCTTGGAAAGAGGCAGGATATTGTAGAACAGCTTTGCACCTTTTGTGGAAATTCTTGAACTTTTTCTCTTGGTTTGGAGGCAGCTTTTTCGTGTTCTTTTGGTCTAGGGTTGATGTGCTTATGTAGAAAATCACTTTAGGTCAACAATTATAGAAAAATCCAATTTATCAATGCTCTTTTAAAATCTAAAGATTTTGATTTAAATATTTCCAAAAGAAAAGATCCACTTTCTTTTTCACTCCACACGGTATTGATAGCTGGTTATGATCTGTTTGGTTTAAAAAAGATTTTCATATTCTATATCTTACATATTCTTGCATTTATTTAGTATTTATTTAATTTATTTTGAATTTATTTGAATAAAATCAAGATAAATAAAATTAAAAAAACAAAATAATTCATGGACATGTTTAGAGATCCTTAGATGCATCATGCACACGTTTGGACTCTAAAAATTGGGCCCAATAGCTAAAAAATACAAATTTGCCCAATTGAGATTTCATGCATTCCTTGAAAACTCCCCAAATTGTGCAATCCTTATATCTCTTAATTTTAACCCCTAAGAGGGTTTACTTGGACTTTTTAGAGAGCTTGGGATGTCCTCTAAATAACCCTTTTGGTTTTATCTCAATTGGATCTTCCATGTTCATGTAAGAAGCTTTGACCCAAAAGGTGTTTTTGTTGACTTTTTGAAAGGACCTATAATGTATGAGCTTTTATCTTTTGATTGGGGAATTTCTTGAACTTGAGGGATGAGGAAAAGTTGTAGGGAATTGGATTCTCTTCAAAATGAGCCTTGGTGGAAAATTTTCTGATAAAGTATGAGAAAGTTATGCTTGGTCAAAATTTGGTTGACTTTTCCTATAGAAACCCTAATTTGCCATTTTTTTACTTTTGATGAGTTAGGAGCATTTCTCGAGGAATCATGATCAACCCTTGATAAAATGATGGATATCACTTTAAAATATTGATGTTTGACAAAAAATCTTGAAGTTTGACTGTATTTGGGCCACAGTTGACTTTTGACCTAGTACATTGATTTTCAGGCATTTGAGCAGTTGACTGAGCAAACTTGTTTTTCAAGGCATGAAATTTGGCATGGATGATGTTGAGGACATATTAGGACAATGGATAACATTTGGGATCCTTGGGACTCACACATCTTGCTTAAAATTGAAACCCTAGTTGAGGTTTATTGCCTTTAAGGGGCGAGTTTGCCTAGTCAATTCTTAGTTATCCTAGGGCAAGTTGGGGACCTCTAGAGGCATGTCTTGAGTGCAATGAGAGGTAATAATTTTGGGTACAACATCTTCCTCTGTTCAATCTTCTTAACCCTGAGGATATAGATTGGCTGGTGTGATGCGGTGGGAGAACTGACTTGAGGTTTTGTGTTTGTGTTTACAAATGTCGCGGTTAGCAAGAGTCGCCACCGACTTTTATTTTATCCAAAAGGAAAGGTAAAAAAGCACAGGAAGACCTTTGAGATGTTTTCTTGAGTTCGGGGGGTAGATTATGAAAATGGAAGATGCTAGCACCCTTTTCATCCATGGTTTTCCATGGGCTCTTAGTTACTTGTTTAGATCACTTGCTTTTGCTTTAAATTTGTTTGAAATGTTGCTTTGTGTGGTTTTGAAAGTATTTTGAAAAGAGACCTTTGTTTAGGCAATCTTTGTAATGATTCTCGTTCGTAAGAATGTATACAAATATGTTTGTCTTTTGAAAAATGTTTCAATGTTTTAAAGTTGTTTGGAAATGTTTTGAAAATGTGTGTGTGTTTGTTTGAAAATAGCAAGGATTGTTTGAAAGAGATCAAGTAACTAGGAGCTATCTACCCTACTCAAAAGTCTTTCTTATACATTTTTCATTCCTTTGATGTTGTTGACCTACCATTGATTTGGTAGGAAACCCTATCTTTGGATGTTAAACGGGACGGGCGTGGGTCATCGTATGACCATGATAACAATGGTGCCAAGTATCTTAGCAAGTTTTAGGGACTAAGATCATTTGTTTTTAGGCAACCTTGTCTAGCGTCATCGAGGGACTATGATCTTTTGTTTTGTTTTGTTTTGCCAAGATACTTTGCGTGCATATCATGGCCATTTTATTTAGGAAACCAAGTGGGTGAAACCCTAGGGGTGTTGTGTGCAATATGTTGTCATTTTCATGCATTTTTGTCTTGTATTAGGTCATGTTATTTGTTTGATTTTGTTTTATCATACAAACCCTAATTTACTAAACATGGATATAATGCGATAAATTGCGTAAAGTAAATCTAAGCTATTACAACAATATTATGGGAGAGGGGATACAAGTTTTTAATGGGGGATATTGCTCAAAATAAAACCCTAGTTTACTATTACAACCCAATTAAATTTATTGTACAATAAATAAATAAGCAATTATTTAAATATGCAATAAAATATATGGATGCAAAATGTTTTGTATTTATTTTATATATGTAAAAATAAAATTATTTAAGTCCTCAAAATAATAAAAAATAATATTATTATTTTTGAAAGGGGAAACCCTAGTTTTTTGATTTAAAAGAAAATATGTTTTCTATTATTTATTTTATCCATTTTTTGTAAGAAATAATAAATAAAATTATTTACAAGTATTAAAAATTAAAATATATGTGGAAATAATATTTTATGTGTATTAATAATAAAAATAAAAATGTATGATATTTATTTAAATATATTCATAATTTATTTAAGAAAATAAAGTATATTATTACTAATAAACTATTTTTTATGCCAAAAAAATAATATAAAATAAAATAAAAATGCAAAAAATAAAGAAAATATTTTTCAAGATTTTTCATGTTCAGAAAAATAAATAAAAGCAATAAATATAAAAATGGAAAGAAAATATGAAAAATATAAGAAAATAGGTCAGGGGGGGCAAATAGGAAACAGGGGGTGTGGGAAGTAAAAAAAGCAGGCCCAAACGCGTCAGGCCCAGAACAGCCTTCGTCCCTGTCCTCCAGCCAACGTTCTACGCGCATTTTGCCTTCAACCTGTATCTTGCTCTAGCTTGCATAAAATCAAAAACTCATAACATAAAAAGTGTAGCTTGTAGACTCACGATTCCAGCGATATAAAGTTTGTGACCTAACACCCAAAGATCAAGGAGAATTTTATCACCCCTAATTTATGACCTAAATTTTTCATGAACTTCAAGCTTCAAATTCTCACTACTCAGTTAATATAAATAAAAACTATGCATATGTACAGCTTAAGCAAGTTAAGGACTACATCTTTGCTTCACAAACCTAAGCTTAAGGATGCCTAAATAAGGATATAGAGATTTGAAAATACCTTGTTCGGCTGAGTTTGGATATGGCAATGTGGGAACTTTGAGTGAGGCCTGAAGATCGTGTGAGCTTCCTTGAAGTTCCCTCAAGCTTTTCCAATGCTTACTTGGCCTTGTAGATGGCTGAAACTCCTTGTAGAAGTCAACCTGCAACCTTCCAAAATGAAAATGGTGATGTTTGAAATAGGGGTTACAATTGCAAGACAAGGTCCTGGATAGTTTAGATGTGATTTATGGAATGTGTTTCAAGTGTTGAATCAAGAAACGCACGAGCCAATATTGAAATGGCTTTGATTTTGCAGAGGCTGCCCTGTTTTGGGCATAAATATGGTTTTTGGTGTTTGAGAGTGTTTGGGATGTTGTGTATTCTTGCTTAGGCTTGTAACAAGTTTCTGAAGATGTTTTGAATGATACAAAGTCTTCTCTTTATCAGATATCCAAGTTCTCTTGACTTTTGCCAATTTGCTTGCTTTTGAAGAAAGTTTGAGGTGACTATGCCAAAGGCCTGTACAGGCTAGCTTGTGAATTGCAGAGGGTTGGTATACTTTTCCTGATGTTTGTGGATCTTGGTTGCAACAAAAGATCAGGTCCATGGCTCAAGAAATGTAAAGTTGCAAAAAGGCTTGCTTTATCAAAGTAGTATTGTGAACTTTATGCCATTTTTGGATTAATTCATTGTGCAATGCTTAAAAAGTCAAAACAAAGCCATTATCCATTGAGTTTGCATTTAATTATGGAGTTTAGAAGGGATTAGGACCTGTAATGCAAGGTACAGGCATGCTTGAAACTGATTTGCAACTTGAAGCATTGTAAACATGGCTTGCACAAAAGTGACAAATTGCCATTTTCTCTTCTTCGATTCTCCCTAACCACAAATGATCTTGGAGAGTTCTTGGACATTTTTGAAAGCTTGTAACATGCTCTACAATCCATCTTTGAAATTCATTTTGAGATACCTATTGGAACTAGGTGAAACGTTTCCAAGAAGTTAGGTCAAAAACCTGCCTAAACTAGGGCAAAATTTCACTAAGTTAAAAAGTTTATGGACCCCTATTCACAAAATCATAACTTGAGATCCAAGCATCTTTTTGGAAAACTTTGTGATTCAAAGTTGTAGATTTCATGGAGGACTATAACTTTCATGTTGGAAGTTTTCTTTGAATCCAATTGCATCATGGTGAAAAAGTTGTGGAAAGTTAGGAAAAAATAAGAAATTTCTATAACTTAGAAAAATTCTAAGTTATGAAAATTTTCAAATTAAAACCCTAATTTGCAATTTTAGGTTTCTTGGTCAACAAGTTTCACATTTTGACATATCTTGATGAATTATGACCCTTGGCACTTGATTTTGACCAAAAAGTCAAAGTTTGACTTTTCAGTGTACAATTGACTTTTGATCAGTTGACTGCAAAATTCATTTGTCAATCCTATGCATTTGAGATCTTTTGAACTATGTGATTAGGTCAAGATGATGCTATTGAGTCCTTGAAATCATGATTGAACCCAATTGGTCATTGTCTAGGTGAAAAATTAGAAATTGCCCTTTCTCAGTCAAAACCCTAACTTTGACCATTTTGCCCTTTTGATGATTTGATCAAATTTCTTGAGGAGTTGTGGTCCAAACTTGATCAAATGGTACATATGAGTCTATAATGTTGATGTGGATCAAAAATTATGAAGTTTGACTGTAAATTGGCCATGGTTGACTTTTTCCCCAATACAACTAATTGTTAGGTCAACTGTCCAATTGACTGGGCAAAAATGTGATTCAAGGCTTGAAACTTGGTATGAGCAATCTTAGGGGTCCAAGATGGTCCAAGATGGTGTATAAAAGTCACATGAAGCATTGATGGTCCAAAAATCCTTGTGCAAACTCAAACCCTAGTTTCAAGTCATCAGTGCAAGGTGAGGTCTTGAGCTGAGCAAAACCCTAATTTTGTCTTGAGTACAAGAAGTATTGTGAGGAAAATATTGATAAATGAGAGGTCAAATTTGGGGTACAACAGCTGGTATGCCTTTTGTGATCTGAAGGTGGAAGATGATTGAACACTAGAGTGCCTAGAAATTTGCACTCGTCTGAAATGATACTTGACTGTGTAGATAATATCGGGAATGGGATTATAGATTCCATTTAGATAAGATGACGGAAGATCGTCAGAGATGGGATTAAAGATGCCATCTAGAACAATGTTGATTTCATGAAATATTCCTTTATGAGGATTCTTTTTCCTGTTGTTAAGGAGGACTCGGCTGAGGAATATCGGTATTTGTCTTGGGAAATATAGCTTAGGAGCTTCAGTTGTCCATTACTCTGTTGGGGAGTCATCTCTTGATTGAAGAGACGGAAGTGAACTGCTATCTGGTCAGGATCCAGGCTTCACAATGACTTGCTGAGGATAATAAGGTTGACTGCTATCTGTTCGTATTCCAGGCTTCACAGTGTGGTGAACTACTATCTGGTCGGATTCCAGGCTTTGCAGTGACCTAAACTGTTATCTGGTTGAAATCCAAGCTTCACAGTGATTGAAGAAGTTAACTACTCTCTGGTCGGATTCCAGGCTTCGTAGCAACTTATTGGGGAAACGTGAAATTAACTACTATCTGGTCGGACTCCAGGATTTGCAGTTTCTTCAACTGGAATAGAAATCAGAAAAATATTGGTGTCGATTTAATTGAACCAGAGAAAGGTCTTGAGTTAACTTTGAATGGAATGGAAATAAGAAAAATCTTAGTATCGATTTAACTGAACCAGACAAAATTCTTGGAATATCTTCAACTGGAATAGAAATAAGAGAGATCTTAGTATTGATCTAATTGAACCAGAGAAGGTCTTTTGAGGACATCCTTCTGAGGAAAATTCTGAAATAGCCCTTCATCAGACATAGCTTTTGAGAAGACTATTGGGTCACGTAAGTAGTCAACGGTGTTTGTTGATTTGATCTTTCCTAAAAACAGTAAAGAGTTAGTCGTATACAATGTCATGATGTATGAAATGCATTGTGATGATGTTCTCAAAATAAATGAGATTATGTTGTATGTGATGTGTATGCGCATGCCATGATGTATGAATATGGGATGCTATTGTGATATTTCTTAGTCTGGGAAAGTAAATCCCTGACTGCTGCTGAAGAGTATTAGGAAGCCGAATCCTTCGTTTCCGCTGGGGATGATGAATGGAGATTATTCGCTGGGGGTTTCCTCTTTCTGTTTGAGGATATTCTGGCGGGGATTGACTCTATGGAGAGAGATAATTCTTTGTTGGAAGTTTTTACCGATGTAGAGAAATAAACTCTGTTGGGGAATAAACTTCTGCAGTTAGAGAAATAAACTCTAACCGGGAGGAGGTTTTATAAACTATTTGAAATTATAAAACTCGGCTGAGGAAAACAAATTTCAGCTCTCTGAAGGAACTTTGCTGGAGAAGGTAATTCCTGCTCGGGGAAGGAGAGATCAAAACTTTGGTTGTTTCTACTCTGTGGGGAACATAGATGTCACGGGGTCGTGTGTAATGGCGACTTCGTCTCAAAATGTCTCTGCCCATGTACCATGCTGGAAAAAGTAACTATCGGGACTACAAATGGCTTTTCTAGACTTTGCCCCATTTCTTGAAGTCATTAGCAACTGTCTTTCTGTTTTTTATGCAAGTATTTGTAAACAGTAATCATATTCAAATGCATATGTCAAAAATAATCACTGGACGTTTTTGCAAAAAAAAACAGAAAAAGAAAAACAAATAGTTTTGTACTTTCAAAGAAATGATTTGTATTTATTTCTGAAGTTCACCTATAATAGGCATTTTTTTACAAAGAGGCTAACGTTCTAGTAGGAGCACGCCGCCGTGAAAATGAAAACTATACAAAATAGTGTACAAGGAGAAAACAGCTATGTGTAATAATTCCGTTGAGTTTCAATTCTGCTATTCCCCATATGTCCTTGAGCGTCTCATCACTTTGCTACTTGTCTGAAGCTGACTGGATTGATCGGTACCATTTGATCTTGATAGTTGATACTGAAGTCTGGTCGCAAGGTGATCCAATGGGACATAGTTGTACGCTTCAAATCCCTAACTTTTTCTTGGACCTCCCTTTCGGGTTTTCGGTCCACCGGGATACCCTTTTTTGCTCAAGCCGCCTTTTCAGGTTTTCGACTTACCGGATGTACATATTTTTTTGTATTTATCCCTAATTTTTGCTCGAACCCTTTTGGTTCGCCGGGATGCCCCTATTTTTTCCTAGGTCAGTCAACCTAGCGGGTCTTTATTTATGCGTAGTATCTTTTCACTATGTCCGCATTAATAGGGTGACGATGGTCGTCACCATCCATTGTGGTCAGAATCATGGCTCTGCCGAAAAATATGCTTTTGATTACAAATGGCCCTTCGTACGCGGGAGTCCATTTGCCCCTGGGATCACCTTGTGGAAGTATGATGCGCTTGATTACTAGATCACCCACTTGATATACTTGACGTCTGACCTTTTTGTTGAAAGCCTTGATCATCCAGTTTTGATACATTTGACCATGACAGATGGCATTAAGCCTTTTCTCATCAATCAGATTCAGTTGATCAAGTCGAGTCTGCATCCAATCGTCTTGGTTCAAACCCGCATCCTTCATGATCCTCAAAGAAGGGATCTGGACCTCAATAGGTAGGACAGCCTCCATACCATATACCAGAGAATAAGGTGTTTCCCCTGTTGACGTACGTGCTGAGGTGGGGTAACCATAAAGAGAAAATGGTAACATCTCATGCCAGTCCTTGTATGTCACTGTCATCTTCTATATGATTTTCTAAATGTTCTTGTTAGCAGCCTCCACAACGCCATTCATCTTAGGCTGGTAAGGGGAAGAATTATGACGCTGGATCTTGAATTGTTTACAAAGTTCGGTGATCATTGTATTGTTGAGATTTGTACCATTGTCTGTGATGATTTTCTCTGGCACACCATATCGACAAATTAGGTTATGCTTGATAAACCGTGCCAAAACATTCTTGGTAATAGTAGCAAAAGAGGTGGCCTCAACCCACTTCGTGAAGTAATCAATGGCCACTAGGATGAAGCGATGCCCATTGGAAGCAGTAGGTCTAATATCTTCGATCATGTCAATGCCCCACAATGCAAAGGGCCAGGGAGCCGTCAAGACGTTGAAGGGAACCGAAGGTACATGCACTTTATCAGTGTAGATCTGGCATTTGTGAGAAGTCCGAGAATGCTGATAACAGTCTGCTTCCATAGTAGACCAATAGTATCCTACCCATAGGATCTTTTTAGCCATGGTATGTCCACTAGAATGGGTGCCAAAGGTACCTTCGTGTCAATCTGCCATAATCCTCTCTGCTTCGCTCTTGTCTACACACTGAAGTAAAGTGGAGTCATGGTTGCGCTTGTAGAGGATTCCATTACTAAGGAAGAACTTTTCGGAGAACCTTCTCAGAAACTTCTTATCATTGACAGACGCCCCCTCAGGTTATTCTTGAGCCTCGAGATACCTTTTGACTTCATGGAACCAATGTTTGTCTTCTAGTTCTTCAGTGTCAATTTCATAGCAGTATGCTGGTTCGTCGAACCTCTCAATGGTGATACGAGGAGCCTCGTTGTCCCATTTTACCTTGAACATGGATGACATAGTAGTTAGCGCATCCACTAACGAGTTCTCTTCTCATGGAAAATGTTCAAAGGTAACCTCTTCAAAGTGTGGAAGCAATGTCAGCACATGTTCTTTGTAAGGGATGAGATTAGGGTGATTCGTGTCCCACTCCCCTTTGATTTGGCTTATTACCAAGGATGAATCCCAGAAGACGCTCAAGAACTTGATCCTCGGGTCAATAGCAGCTTTGAGACCCATGATGCATGCTTCATACTCCGCCATATTGTTGGTGCAGTTGAAACAAAATCTGGCGGTGAAGGGAGTGTGACAGCCCTCGGGAGATATGATTACAGCACCAATGCCGTTGCCGAGTGCGTTGGAAGCTCCATCAAAGCCCATAGTCCATCGGGATCCTTTCTCAGGTCCTTCATCCGGTCCAGGTTCTTCGGAGTCAGACACTAACATTATATTCTCATCCGGAAATTCAAATTTCATGGATTGGTAGTCATCTACAGCCTGATGAGCCAAATGATCAGCTAGTACACTTCCCTTGACTGCTTTTTGGGTCGTGTATTGGATATCATATTCGGTCAAGATCATTTGCCATCTTGCTATTCTTCCGGAGAGAGCAGGCTTCTCAAAGATGTACTTGATCGGATCTATCTTAGATATCAACAAAGTAGTGTGGGTCAACATATACTGTCTCAGTCGGCGAGCAGCCCATGCCAAAGTGCAGCAAGTTTTCTCGAGCAGTGAGTATCTTGTTTCACAGTCGGTAAACTTTTTGCTAAGGTAGTATATTGCATTCTCTTTTCGACCAGACTCGTCATGCTGCCCCAGCACACACCCCATTGAATTATCTAAAACTGTTAAGTAAATTATCAAAGGTCTTCCTTCAATCGAAGGCATCCGAATTGGAGGCTCTTGAAGGTATTCCTTGATTCTCTCGAAAGCAGTCTGGCACTTGTCATTCCACTTTACCACTTGATCTTTCTTCAGGAGTTTGAAGATCAGCTTACAAGTAGCAGTTAAATGGGAAATGAACCTAGCAATGTAATTCAGGCTTCCCAAGAAACCTCTAACCTCCTTCTCAGTGTGAGGAGTCGGTATCTCTTGTATAGCATTCACCTTTGCAGGGTTTACCTGAATGCCCTTGTCTCTAACAATGAAACCTAGCAGTTTACCAGACCTTACCCCGAAGGTGCACTTGTTCAGATTTAATCTCTGCTTGTATGTCTTCAACCTATCAAACAACTTTTATAGATGATCAAGGTGCTCTTCCTAAGTTTGAGACCTGGCTATCATGTCATCATCATAGACCTCTATCTCATGGTGAATCATGTCATGGAACAAAGCTACCATGGCTCGCTGGTAGGTTTCCTCAGCGTTCTTTAATCTAAACGACATCTATTTGTAAGAGAAAGTGCCCAATTGTGTGACGAAGGTTGTCTTCTCCATGTCTTCGGGTGCCATCTTGATCTGATTGTAACCAGAGAAACCGTCCATAAAGGAAAATATCTTGTGTTGCGCGGTGTTATCAACCAGAACGTCAATGTGGGGAAGCGGAAAGTCATCCTTGGGGCTTGCCCTGTTCAAATCTCGGTAGTCCATACACATCCGTACCTTGCCATCCTTTTTAGGCATCGGGACTACGTTAGCAACCCATTGGGGATAAGAGGTGACAACTAGGAACCCAGTGTTGAATTATTTCATAACTTCTGCTTTGATCTTCTCTAACATTTCAGGGCGAATACGACGAGTCTTCTGCTTTACCAGAGGGTAATCTTATTTAGTTAGTAGACGATGAACCACAATATTCGTGTCTAGTCCTGTCATGTCTTCATACGACCAGGCAAAGATCTCGACATAGTCATGCAAAATTCGCACCAACCGCTGTTTGACACTAAGCTCCAGATTTGCACCTATCTTGACTTCTTTTTTGTCCTCTTTTGTGCCCAAGTTTATCGTCTCAATTGGATCTTCATGAGGCTGTATAGCCCTTTCTTCCTGTTGTAACAGCCTATCAAGTTCTCTTGGTACCTCATAATCTTCCTCACCTTCGTCCCCGGGTTGGTTGATCAGATTTTCAAAGTCATAACCAGCAATAGCAGAACTGTTATCAATAGGATCCAGAGTGGATATGGATCTGCGGTTTGATACGTGAGTGTGTGTAAGAGCATAACTGTATAGACAAAGTAAAAAGCAGAAAAGAAACACAGAGAGCACAAAATTTGTATGCATAAACGTCCAATGCTTTATTAATGACATATGAGATTGAAACATGATAACCCTCACAAATAAACCATTGTGCCATGGGTAAGACACGTGGCCATATTGTTTACTACATATCCAAAAACAAGAAAGACAATTACTTCTAAATAAAAGTAATCGGTACAAATTCTTTTGCTGTCCAGTTATTGGGGCCACCGTTGGTAGTAGGGAAGATCCATTTATCCATGTCATAGTCACCATCACTGTCTTCAAGAGCGTTGACCCCATGATTGCTAATGCGTAGGGGAGGTCCTCCAGCACGAGCGCGACGAACAGCCTTCTGAGCCCCTGAAGATAAACCCAAACCAAACTTATTATATTTGTATGGAATGTCAGGGAGTTGGCCCAAGATGGTACACCCACCTTCTTCAATAACTGCTCTAGCGTCTTTGAGAGAAGCCATTTTTAAGAGAGGTCTGGTGATCTTCGGCATATTGGTGACAGTTTCAGTTGCAACCATAGTCTGAGGCACCTCTTCAAAGTTCTGACACGGAGTCTCGATGAACTCGTTATCCATTTCCACATACCTGAAGGAGATCAGTTGACTTACCATGTATTCTTCTTCACAATGTACCGTGACAAACTTTCCTTTCACCGGGTATTTCATCATCTGATGCAGAGTGGATGTGACAGCTCCCGCCTCATGGATCCAAGGGCGACCTAATAAATAAGAATAGGATGGTTTGATATCCATCACGTAGAAGGTGGAGTCAAAGGTCTGAGAACTAACTTTGATGGGGATGTCCACCTCCCCGTGCACCATTCTTTTCAAACCATCGAAAGCCCTCACTACAATGTTGTTGGGTTTCAGGGTCAAACCTTCACAGTCTAATCTGTGTAGAGCCTTCTTAGGAAGCATGTTCAATGATGAACCAGTATCTACTAGAACATGGGCCAAAGTAGTGACCCTATATTCGACGGAAACATGTTACGCATCATTGTGTTTTCTTCCTCTGGGTGTCAGATCAGCATCAGAAAAACCCAAGCCATTATCAGTCGTCAAACTGGCCACACAACCTTCAAATTGGTCAGTGGAGGTTTCTTGTGGAACATGGGCAGTTTTAAGGAATTTCACCAAAGCCTTTGCATGAGCTTCAGAGCATAATAGTAAGGCTAACATTGAAATCTTAGAAGGGGTCTGCCCCAGCTGTTCGACCATATTGTAGTCGCTCTTATTTACTATCCTTAAGATTTCTTCCATTTCCTTCTTGGAAGCCTCTGGGATAGATTCTGAATGCGCCTTCGTCTGGACAAGCTCAATAAATATGTCTTTGCCCCGAGTCTCGGCCGACTCAGTGATAGGGGTGGCAACTAGGGTAATCACAGGAGTTTTAGTAGTAGTATCAGCAGGAACAACAGTAGGAATGATCACAATATTATTAACGGCTTTTGGAGGAGAAATTACAGGGGAGAGCACTCTTCCACTTCTTGTTATTTTACTGGTCCCAACGATGTTGGCAATATCGGGATCAGTATTTTCAAAAATTTGGTCTTCAACAACCAGCAGGTCTTGCTTGACATCGTGGTAGTAGACGTTGGCCTCATAGTTCCAGGGAACAGCCTTGTCCGAGGAGTATGGGATTGGCCCCGGTATAGTGATAATTAGAGGAGCCAACTTCTGAGCAGATGTAATCCTGACGGGTCTTTTGGTGGAGAACCTGGGAGGATTGGTGGAAATGGTTATGATTGAAACATCCTTACAAGGAACAGTCAGGATGGGAGTCTTTTCAAAAAAAATATCTCTATCATCCATCAGGCACTGAGCACCTGCCTTCAACAAATTACAACCAGTCGGTAGAGATAAACATAAGTGGCAACCTTCGCCACAGCCCGAAAATAAATCGGATTTCAACAAGTTCCACTTAACAGTCACGAGAGGAGTAATAAGTTCCTCAACAAAAGTAACAAACATATCATCTTCAATAGCATTAACACCACGGTCGTGCTTGGGCATAGGAGAAGTGATAACATTGGGAATCTCAGGAGATTCAAACTCAATCTCCTTTTCTTCAATAAGGTCTTGCACTTTGTTTTTCAAAGCCCAACAGTCATTGGTATCATGGCCTGGACTTTCTGAATGGTTAGCACAGTGAGCATTTGGGTTGTAGCGAGGAGATGCAGTGTTGGGGTTCTTAGGAGCTTCTCGCAAAGTTTCCAGATTAGACTTCAGTATATGAGGAAAAACTTGAGATAAAGTCATATTTATCTGGGTAAATTGTATTACAGGCCTTTCTGCTCTAGGCTGATTGTTCCTTTGTTAAGTAGGTGCA
Source organism: Vicia faba (assembly GCA_948472305.1). Lineage (NCBI taxonomy): Eukaryota > Viridiplantae > Streptophyta > Magnoliopsida > Fabales > Fabaceae > Vicia > Vicia faba. Next base: position 1,014,679,845 of record OX451735.1, read on the forward strand.
GGTTTAGAGATCATAGCAGACCCTACCGCTGGACGGCGTTCAGTTCTATCCTGATTCCTTTGGCTATAAGTGACACTGACTTCCTTCTTCCCAGAAAATGGCTTCCTTACTGTACTGGAGGATGCATCCTTTTGAATCTTACCACTCCTAATCCCAACTTCCACTCTTTCTCCCGTCAAGATCAGCTCAGTAAAACCAGCTGAGGAGCTTCCAATCAGATGATTGAAAAATGGACCAGATAGGGTACCTAAAAATATATCCACTAGCTCCCTATCAGATAGGGGGGTTGGACTCTTCCTGCTAAGTCCCTCCACTTTTAAGCATAGTCTTTAAAGCCCTCGCTCGAACCCATAGACATGCTTTGTAGTTGTGTACGGGTGGGAGCAAGGTCTGCATTATACTGATACTGCTTATAGAAAGCAGCAGCCAGGTCTTCCCAATTACAAATGTTGGTCCCTTCCAGCTGGTAGAACCATTCTAGTTGAGTTCCAGATAGACTATTTTGAAAGAAATGGACCCATAAGTCCTTGTTGGCAGTGTGAGGCTGGATCTTCCTCACATAAGATCGGAGGTGCATCTTGGGACATGAAACCCCATCATATTTGGCGAACACCAGCACCTTGAACTTTTGTGGGATGACAACCCCAGAAACCAAGCCCAACTCTTCAAAATCCAGCCCAGGCACCTTCTGGATTTCCATTGCACTCAGACGCTCTTCCAGCTATTTGTATTTTTCATCGGACAGAGGGTACTGCTCTTCATTATAGTCAGTTTCATTATCAAATTCCCTTGGACAGGGGTCTTCCTCTCTTGTCTCCCCTTCTTGATTGTCTCCTTCTTTTGATGAAGATGTCAGTTCAACCACTTGCCTTAACGGTCCTTTGAACCTCCTTCCTAAATTCACCACACCAGTTGTCTTCCTTGGCTTCTTGGTCTTCTCTTTGACAATCAGGGCTTTCAGTTCTTCTTTCCCCTTGGCCAGAGCCATGATCATCTGTTGAAATTGAGCATTCTGAGTCTGTAGATCCTTCACTGTTTGTTCTAGAGCCATTGCTAAAATAAACAACGAAGAAGGTGAGAAACCTGCTTTGAAACCTGCTTATGCAATGATATGTATGATATATGTATGCAATATTTTCAAGGATTTATAAGACTTAAATTTGTTTAAACAGAAAGGGAACAAACGTTAATTGCATTAAGAAGTTTTATTGGTCACTGTAATGCCTCTTGGGCTTACAAAGGAGGTAACAAAGCATAAAATAAACTCTCCAAGAAAAGAAAAACTCAAGCTTACCACGAGCGCATTATCTTTGGTGCAATGTAAGCATTTATACTCTTCTCTTCGTGAAGTAACGTGGTGAGCTCTAAAACCTTCTTCTCGCTGGCGTAGAATAGGGTTTCGAAAGTATCCCGTTCTTCTTTGAGTTGGATCCAGGACTTCCGTAGCTCCTCAAAATCAGTTGGCATGTCAGGATGGAGGACAATGTAAGGAGTGTCTCCCTTAGCAATTGGCTCCATAATCACGGGTAAGATGGAGGGGTGAGGTATCATAAGACATTGAGCATGAGCTCGCACCCATTTGAGGTAAGGCTTAAGTGGAATTGAATTCTTGTGCCTCAGTGTCTTACTATCAACTCTGTTTATCATGCTCTAAGCTCGAATGAACCTCTTACGATAACCCTAAACATCATTCTCATAGTCAAATTTGATTCCTTGGAAGAGTGTGTCGTGAGGATCATCCCTTCTATCATAACCAAATTGTCGCAACGCCAAACAAGGATTATAAGTGATTCCTACCCTAATGCCTAATAGAGGGACATTAGGGAATTCCCCACATCGATCAATGATGGTAACATTCTCCAAGGATCAAGAACACCAATGAATATCCGAATGTGTGAGGGACATCAACCTATGATACCATCTCATACCCTGCTCATTCTTCAAAATAGATCAAGGTAGGTGTGAAATAACCCACCTAGCCAATAGAGGAGTGCAACACAGAAGAAACCCTCTTCTCTTTAGAGTACGAGTATGCAGAGAGAGTAGAATACCCCCAAGTAAAGTAGGCATTAGATTATGAGACAGAAAAACCTTAACCGCATTCACATCTATGAGTTGGTCCGTGTTACAGAATAATACCATCCCATAGATGAGAAGGGCCGACACTTCTTCAAAATCTTGTAAATCCAGGGTATCCCAAAAATGGTGAGCTTTCTCAAATAAAAACTTAGCTAGAAATCCTTGGACACCCCTTCTGGTTTCTTAATTTTCCACTACATCAGACCATTGTAAAGACAGAGCTTGAGCAATCTCTTCAGGTTTTGGGTCTCTTTCCATACCGTTTAATGGTAACTGATTAAGGATAGGTACCCCTAATAACTGAGAAAACTCCTCCATAGTAGGCATTAACTGGTAATCAGGAAAAGTGAAGCAGTGATGTAACGGGTCAAAGAACTGAAAGAGCACCTTTAACATTTCTTCATTAGGGTTTGAAGTGACCAAGCTGAGAAGTCGACCATGTTTTTCAATGAAGGGAGAGCTTTCAGGAATCCTTGATGTTAATTCCTTGAGTTGAGGAGGTACTTTCACAAGTTTGACTTGGATAGTGTTCATGCGAGCGGATGTTATGTCCTACAACACAAGACAAAGATAAGCCCTAGAAAATCCTCGAAATGGTTAGTAAGATATGCCATGTTATGATGTCATGATTATGCTAAGAAATCACATATATAGCAAGCACAAGCAAATCACACAAAAACCTTAGGTTTAAGGCTTGCATGGGTTTTAAGGTAATACCCTCTTGATGTTTTGATTGGTTCAACCTGTCCTATAAATAGTAACCAGGTTCTAAGGGAACTCAATATCACTGATATTTCCCACAAGTTTCGTTCCGATAAACAACTGACTTGTCACCAAATAAAACTCAGGAGTCAAATCTCAACGAGTGTAGTATCGAGTATCAACCGACTTTGGTAATACACCAAAGACAGCTATCTCACTACGTCTTAATAGCCAAGCTGTTAAATTAAGGTTCTAAGGTCAGTTGACGCTTCATGACACCACGAAGCGGCCCCGTATTCTCCTTGTTTAACTCAAGGGCTACCGGTACCAACCAAAGTGTCGCATCAACGTAGCCATCGCTTCAACCATGTCGGTATACCCCGTACAGTTTCCACGATCTATTGCTACTTACCTAAAAGGTTTTCCCATATCCGGGTGTAGGATCTATAGTAACCCAAACAATACCCTTAAAAATAAAGCAATCAAAACAAACCAAGAAAACAGATTAGAAATGAAATAGACCCTAAGGTAAACCCCAATTTATTATTTTCCCCAGCAGAGTTGTCAGTTCTGTGATACGGTGGCAGAACTGACAGTTATACTGGTTTGCATTTTTTTCGCAAATGTCGCGGTAAGCAAGAGTCACCACTGACTTTTCTTTTAACCAACAAAGGAAAGGGTGAAAAGAACAGAAAAAGACCTTTTTCGAGATTTTCTGAGTAAGGGGGTAGATTATGGAAAGGGAAGGTGTTAGCACCCTTTCCATCTATAGTTTTCTACGGGCTCTTAGATGCTTAGCTCATTTTGTAAATACCTTATGCTTTGTGTTTTTGAAAAATGTTTTGAAAATGCCTTAGTGCGACGATTTTCTCTATGATAACTCTTGTATCAGTCCTCAAGAGTGTTGATAAAGTAAATGTTTTTGAAAGTTGTTTTTTGAAATGTGTATGTGGAAAAATGGTTTAGTTTTGAGAAAGCATCTATGAACTATCTACTTTACTCGAAAGGTCGTTCTTTTCCTCTTTTCCTTTAGATGGTGCTATCCTACTATTAGTGAGTAGGTAGCCATAATCGTTGGATGTTTGAGGGACAGGCGTAGGGTCATCGTTATGGTCATTAAAGGCAACATGTAGGGATACCTTAGCATTTCGAAGGGACTGTCATCATATATGCAACATCGAGGGACAAGATCATTTCTCGTAGGCAACTCGAGGGGCAATAAGGGACCATGATATTTATGATGACTTTTAAACTGAGGGTCTTTGCTAAGATATCCCTACGTTCAAGGGACATGACCATTTCTGAAGGCAACCAAAGTGGGAAATACCCTAGGGGTGCAAGTGTGCAACAGTGTGATTTTTTCCAGATATTTTATCTTGAGGTTAGTGACCTAATGATTAATTGATTAATTCTTGTCATGCACGCCTAATTTACAAACAGTTTATGTACAAGCATATAAGAAATATAAAGGAGAGAAATAAAGTTCCTACAGCTATTACAAGGCTTTGGTGTAGTTACATAAATAATGACTGAAAAGTAAAGTGCGGAAATTAAAAACCCTAATTAAACTATTACAAATTGGGCACAGTTACATAATAAAATAATCGTATAAAAAATAACGCGCAAAAATTAAGACTAACCTACGTTTGAAACCCTAAAATCTAATTGCTTAAATATTGTATAATTTTTTTGGAATTTAACCTAATCTCTAATTGATTTTAAATTAAAGAAAACAAATTAAAGTTAATTAAATTAATTTGCAAAAAAAATTAATTTTATTAAGAAAAACTCTAAGTCCTATTTTTTTATGATTTTCTGATTTTATGATTTAAAAAATGAATAAACAAAAAAATATAAACTAAATAAAAAAGAATAAAGAAATTAAAAAAATGGGCCTGGGGGTGAGAAACCCAAAATAGGGGTATGCTGCTGAATTTGCCAAGGCCCGGATCTGGTGGCCCACAGCTTGGGTGAGATCCAATGGGAGGCATGCTTAGGGGTCCATCATGGGGATGCATTATTGGGCGTTGGATCTAGAGGATGAGTGATCCAATGGTAAAGATGTGATGGCCTATGGTGCGCGCCTGGGACGTGACATACTGGATCCTGCAATGAAGTTTTAGAAAATAGAAAAACTATGGACCTGGGATCGAACCCAGGTCCCTCTCCTCATATGCTCACTGCCCTTGCCAACTGCACTGCATGTTAATTCATATGTATAAATAAAGAAAAATAACATAATATGAAACTAAGGCACATCCAGGTCATCAAAACAAATTGCATGCGTCGGCAATTGAAGGACCCAATTGAAGGACTCACCGGATAGGCGCCAGAGCCCTAGCTCTGGTCATCTTCTCTGACAGCCTCCTCCCTGAAACTTGCTTAAACCTGCGAATTCAAATGTTAGTTGGACCCTTCCCTCCTAATTCAAGGGTTGCGGATCCAATGGTATGGTCCTCTTAGCCTGAAATGCCCTGCAAATGGTGCTATGAGAAAAAACACACAGCACTGGTCAACAATGGAAAATGATTATCCGCACGTCCCAAATCACATGTAAGGTTACCGACCTATTCTAAATGATCATACTAGAAGATTTAAGTCATTAGAATTCATCAATAATGCATGTAATTCAGAATACAATTGATCAAAAAGAAAGCAAATCGGTCATGATGCATGCGATGATTTCAAGTACAAACAAGCATGGGAATTCAATCTATCTTACCCTGAAGATGTCCTGGAGATGATTTGTGGCGATGGTTTGCTTGGAAAGAGGCAGGATATTGTAGAACAGCTTTGCACCTTTTGTGGAAATTCTTGAACTTTTTCTCTTGGTTTGGAGGCAGCTTTTTCGTGTTCTTTTGGTCTAGGGTTGATGTGCTTATGTAGCAAATCACTTTAGGTCAACAATTGTAGAAAAAATCCAATTGATCAATGCTCTTTTAAAATGTAAAGATTTTGATTCAAATATTTCCAAAATAAAAGATCCACTTCCTTTTTCACTCCACACGGTTTTGATAGTTGGCTATGATCTCTTTGGTTTAAAAAAGATTTGCATATTCTATATCTTACATATTCTTGCATTTATTTAGTATTTATTTAATTTATTTTGAATTTATTTCAATAAAATCAAGATAAACAAAATTAAAAAAAAAACAAAATAATGCATGGCCATGTTTAGATATCCTTAGATGCATCATGCACGCGTTTGGACTTTAAAAATTGGGCCCAATAGCTCAAAAATACAAATTTGCCCAATTGAGATTTCATGCATTCCTTTAAAATTGCCCAACTTGTGCAATCCTTATCTCTCTAAATTTTAACCCTAAGAGGGTGTTCTTTGAATTTTTATAAATATTAGGATGTCCTCTAAACAACCCTTTTTATTTTTCTCAATTGGATCTTTCATGTTCATGTAAGGAGCTTTGACCCAAAAGGTGTTTTTATTGACTTTTTGAAAGGACCTATAATTTATAGGCTTGTATCTTTTGATTGGGGCATTTCTTGAACTTGAGGGATGAAGATAATTTTTAGGGAATTGGATTATATTCAAAATTATCCTTGGTGGAAAACTTTATGATAAAGTATGAGAAAGTTATGCTTGGTCAAAGTTTGGTTGACTTTTCCTATAGAAACCCTAATTTTCCATTTTTTACTTTTGATGAGTTAGGAGCATTTCCCGAGGAATCATGACCAACCCTTGATAAAATGATGGATATCACTTCAAAATATTGATGTTGACCAAAAATCTTGAAGTTTGACTGTATTTGGGTCACAGTTGACTTTTTGACCAGTATAGTTAATTTTCATGCATTTGAGCAGTTGACTGAGCAAACTTGTTGTTCAAGGCATGAAATTTGGAATGGATGATCTTGAGAACATATTAGGACAATGGAGAACATTTGGGATCCTTGGGACTCACACATCTTGCTTAAAATTGAAACCCTAGTTGAGGTTTATTTCCTTTAGTGGGAAGTTTGCCTAGTCAATTCTTAGTCATCCTAAGTCAAGTTAGGGACCTCTAGAGGCATGTCTTGAGTGTAATGAGAGGGAAAATTTTGAGGTATAACACCTACTAATTTGTATTCACTGGTTTTTCTATAAAATAGACCAAGACTAGTAGTATCTTTCAGATACTTGAAAATTTGCTTAACAGTTGTTAAGTGAGATTCTCTAGGATCTGATTGGAATATGCAACATAAACATACATTGTATAGAATATCAGGTCTTGAAGCTGTAAGATATAAGAGAGAACCAATCATACCTCTGTAGATATTCTGTTCTACCTTTTTAGTAACCTCTTCCTTTTCCAGAATGCATGTAGGATGCATTGGAGTCTTGGTTGGCTTACATTCTGATAAGTCGAATTTCTTCAGAAGTTCTTTGACGTATTTGCTCTGGTGTATGTAGGTTCCTTCTGGATTTTGATTAATCTGAATGCCCATAAAGAATTTGAGTTCTCCCATCAAGCTCATTTCAAACTCTGCCTGCATAGACTTAGCAAATTCTCTTCCTATAGAGGCTTTAGTAGATCCAAAAATGATATCATCTACATAAATTTGACAAACTAGAATGTCATTCTTAAATGGCTTACAGAATAAGGTTGAGTCCACTTTCCCTCTAGTGAAATCATTTTCTAACAGAAAGCTACTTAGTCTTTCATACCAAGCTCTGGGAGCTTGTTTCAGACCATATAGTGATTTCTTTAGTTTGAAAACATATTCTGGATGTTTGGAATTTTCAAAACCAGGGGGTTGGTGCACATAAACTTCTTCATCAATGTATCCATTTAAGAATGCACTTTTGACATCCATATGATAGAGAGTGATGCCATTATTCACCGCGAAGGAAATTAAAAGTCTGATATATTCTAACCTGACGACTGGAGCAAAGGCTTATGTATAGTCTATCCCCTCTTGCTAACTATAACCCTGTGCAACCAGCTGTGCTTTGTTTCTGATGACTTTTCCTTTTTCATTCAGCTTGTTTCTGAATACCCATTTTGTTCCAATGACGTTGAACCCTTTTGGTTTGGGAACTAGATCCCACACATTATTTCTGGTGAATTGATTTAATTCCTCCTGCATAGCCAGTATCCAATCATTGTCCAGAAGAGATTCGTCAATGGAAGTTGGCTCAATCAGGGATACTAATCCCATGAGAGATTCTTCGGAGTTGCTGAATGTGGATCTTGTTCTGATTGGGTCTTCCTTTTTCCCCAAAATTTTATCTTCAGGATGAGCTAGGCTGCTTCTGGATAGTCTTTTCTAGAGAGGTTCTTCAGATGTTGCTGTAATGTTTGTGACATCTCCTTCTGATGTTGTTTGTGATTCTTTGTTAGGAACTTCTGATGCAGTGTCTTTAGTACCTGTAAATTGGACTTCTATATCCACAAGAGATTCATTTTGCTTTGACTTTTGAGAGCCAAGCTTGTCATCAAATCTAACACTGGTTGATTCTTCTACAATCTGTGTTTATATGTTGTATACTTTGTAGCCTCTTGAGCGTTCAGAGTATCCTAACATAATACACTTTTGTGCTTTAGATTCAAACTTGTTCAGATGTTCTTTGGTGTTAAAAATAAAATAAATACATCCAAATGGATGGAAATACAAGATGTTGGGCTTTTTGTTCTTCCATAGTTCATATGGAGTCTTATCCAGAATAGGTCTTATAGAGATTCTATTTTGAATGTAACACATTGTGTTAATTGCTTCTGCCCAAAAATTCTTAGCAATATTAGTCTCGTTGGTCATGGTTCTGGCCATTTCTTGTAAAGTTCTGTTATTTCGTTCTACAACTCCATTTTGCTGGGGAGTTCTAGGACAAGAGAAATCATGAGAGATGCCATTCTCATTAAAGAATATTTCAAATTTTTTGTTTTCAAATTTTCCACCATGATCACTTCTGACTTTAACAATTCTAATATCTTTTTCATTTTGGACTTGGTTATAGAAAGCAAAGAAAACAGAGTATGACCTGTCCTTGTGTCTTAATAGCTTTACCCATGTCCATCTGCTATAGTCATCTATGACCATTAATCCATACTTCTTGCCACTAATGGATGCAGTTTTCACTAGTCCAAATAGATCTATGTGCAAAAGTTCTAATGGTTTAGAGGTAGAAACAACATTTTTGCTTTAAAAGGGGGTTTTGCAAATTTACCTTTTTGACATGCTTCACACAGAGCATCTGAGGTGAACTTTATGTTAGGAAGTCCTCTGAACAGGTTGAGTTTGTTAATATGAGATATTCTTCTCATACTAACATGCCCCAATCTTCTATGTCAGGCCCATTGCTCATCGTTAACAGACAATAGACATTTTACATTATGACTTTTTAGTTCAGAAATTTTTATTTTGTAAATGTTATTCTTTCTCTTTCCATTAAAGAGGATAGATCCATCTTTCTGACTAACTGCTTTACAGGATTTTTTATTAAAGATTATATCATAACCATTATCACTTAATTGGCTTATGGATAACAAGTTATGCATTAATCCATCTACTAACAAAACATTAGTAATAGAAGGAAGATTATCGTTTCCAACTGTTCCAGAGCCAATGATCTTCCCTTTCTGATTTCCCCCAAAACCTATGTAGCCTCCAGATTTAAGCTTCAGGATTTGGAACATATGCTTTCTTCCCTTCATGTGTCGAGAGCATCCAGAGTCTATGTACCAGAATTGGTGTTTCAGTCTTGTTGTCAAAGATATCTTCTATATATACAATTTTATCCTTAGGTACCCATATATTTTTGGGTCCTTGTTTGTTAGAGTTACCAAAATTTTGTTTGAATTTTGGTTTAGCAGAGAAATCATTACTGGTATGTTTTAAGTCATATGTGTGCCCATAGGTAAAGTGAGATTTCAGAGGAGTGCATTTAATAACCAAATCCTTGACTTTCTTAGGTTGGGATACTTTACCTTTGTATCCTATCCCTTTTCTGCCATTTCTGATAACTCCATAGATCATTGAAGTCATCTTGCTTCTATCTATGTTTTTAGCGAGGAACTTCTGAAAGTTGTGATCATATTCCTTTATGATTTTATCAGGGTTACTAGGAACTTCTGAGACAGTTTCCTTCTGAGTATTTTGTAAATCATTTTCAAGTTTTAAAATTTTTTCTTTCAGCTCAGAGTTTTCTAGTCTCAGATTCTTAGTTTCTTCAGAGTCAGAAACTAGATCCTTTTTTAGGTTCTTGTTTATGACTCGAAGCTTCTGATGCCTTTCTAGAATTTCTGATAGACTCTCCTCTAATTGAGATCTAGAAAAGTTAGAAAATACCTCTTCTACCTCTGAGTCTGATTCTGATCCAAATGATCCAATATCTTCTGATATGTTGGCCATCAAGGCAATGTTGGCTCTTTCATCTTCTGATTCAGTGTCTGCTTCTGAAGAGTCTGAGTCATCCCATGTTGCCATGAGACTTTTCTTCTTCTCCTTAACAAACTTCTTTTTAGGTTTCTTCTTCTGGAGCCTTGGACAGTCGCTTTTATAGTGCCCTTGTTCATTGCACTCGTAACAGACAATGTATCTGTTTCTTGACTTTCTGTATTCAGAAGATGGTTCAGAGTTTTTGTATCCAGACGATGATTCAAATTGATTCCCTGTTCTTCTGGAATTTCTGAATTTCCTTTGCTTGTGCTTCCACAGCTGATTTACTCTTCTGGAGAGAAGAGATAATTCGTCTTCTTCTGATGAGGAACCACCTGAGTTTTCTTATATTGCCTGCAAAACTTTAGAATCATGTTTTTTGTTAGATTTGAGGGCTAGAGGCTTACCTTGCTTCTGGGGCTCATCGTCTTCTAACTCTATCTCATGACTTCTGAGAGAGCTGACAAGTTCTTCTAAAGATATTTTGTTCAGATCTTTTTCCAGTTTGAGAGCAGTTACCATGGGTATCCATTTCTTTGGTAGACTTCTGATGATCTTCTTTACATAATCAGCAGTTGAATATCCTTTGTCCATAACTTTCATCCCATCAACCAGAATTTGAAATCTTGAGAACATTGCTTCAATGGTTTTATCTTCTTCCATTTTGAAGGCTTCATACTTCTGAATGAGCACAAGGGCTTTGGTTTCTTTTACTTGTGTGTTGCCTTCATGCGTCATTCTCAGAGAATCAAACATGTGCTTTGCTGTCTCTCTGTTTGTGATCTTCTCATGGTCTAAATATGAGATGGCACTCAAGAGAATAGTTATGGCCTTGTGATGATTTCTGAAGTCTCACTTTTGATTATCTGACATTCTTTTTCTGTCAATCTTTTGCCTACTTTCATCAATCGGATGTATGTACCCATCAATCACAATATCCCAAAGATCAACATCATGAGCCAAAAATAAGCTTTCAATTATGTCTTTCTAGTAATCAAAGTTCTCTCCATCAAAGATTGGAGGTTTTTCGTTGATTCTGTCTTTCTCATCATTGTAGTCATTGTTGATGTTCTGACTTGGTCCCACCATAGTGTTTTTCTTAGCTTAGATCTTTTACTGACACGATTAAGTGCTTGAACTCAGAACCAGGCGCTCTGGTGCTAATTGAAGAATGGAAAACACAAGAAGGGGGGTTGAATTGGAATCTTAAAATTCAATGAAAAGAACACGTTGATTTTTATCCTGGTTCGTTTGAACTCAAACTACTCCAGTCCATCCGCCAAGGTGATTTCTCCTCTCTCCAACGAGGTCTTAATCCACTAATAAATCTTGATTACAAGTCTACTTTGACAACTACTAAAGTCTTCTTGAGTATAACCATAACCCGATTTTTCTCAAGGAAATGCACTAAACAATATAAGAATGAAACAGTGTACAATATTGTTTCTTTGAAAACAGTATCACGGTATAGTAATGTTTTACACAGTTGAAAATATTGAATGTTTGAGGATTAGAAATGATTGTAGCATTGTTGAGTGTTGTGAAAATCGTAAATGATTTATCCTCAAAGCTTGTTTAAATAGGCACAACATGGATTATCATTTGGAAACTTGATTAATGACAGCTAAGGTGATTTCCAAAAATAAAGATTCTCGTTTCCTTCCATCCATTACTCTTGAAATGGAAAAATATTTGAATTGTAACGCTTCAGAACATTGAATTATTCGTTGATGCTTGCTTCAGAGCTTTTGAAGGTCAGAGCCACAAGATCCTGTTTGCAGCGTTAGACTTACTTTTCCATAGTTGTGTAATCAGAGTTAAAACATCTTTTTAGCGCAACTTCTGGTCTTCTTTCATTAAAGCTTTTTGAGAGTTGTCTACATTCACAGCAGGAACAACCTTGTAGGTTATCTTCTAATCCTCTTCCATCAGAACTTCTCTACAAAACAGAATATAATTATAGAGTGCATAATTGTTCTTTGTGTTTGTTATCATCAAAACTCTGACAAGGGTTGTAGAATCAAACTATGTTCTAACAAACTGACTCATCAAACACAAGAATTGGTTGAGTTTTGGGCAAATGCAAGTCACACAAAAATCACTCATGATGTAAACTTGGATCACACGATTGAGAAACTATTTAACACGTATGATACATGAACATTCCTCCAATAAATAGAGCATGATCACATCTTCATTCCCTAAGCTTTGAGAGCCAAAAACACACTGCTTATATTATACCTCAACCTCCAAAATCATGAGCTTCGTTTTCACCTTTAAAAGCCTTTTCAATTTGTTCTCTCATTTTAGTGAGCTTCATCATTGTTTTTTGAAGCTAACAAATCAATTCTCAAGGTTTAAGTTGCTCTGAATCTTCCTGATCAAGTCTCAGTTTCAAGCAATTTCATCACACTTCATTTAGGTAGGTGATAGCCTCAATTTGAGAAAAATAAAACACTAAAATGTAGAACTTTGATCACTGATGCTCTATGTATCTTTAACTGAACTTGATTGATGCATTTACTTATGTATTTTTGAAAATAGGTTTTACAATTTGTTCCGTATTTTGCAAAATTCGCCATGCTCCCTTCAAATAAATGAATGAGAGACACATGGTTGAAATCACGCCAATGATACAATTCTAATGGTACCAGTCTCATGACCTATGGTTACCATTTGCGAATTCTCTAGTGAAGCACCCCAGAGAAGACGACCAGAGTCAAGTTTCATGTAGTCTGAATGTTTTCAAATGTTTCAGCCAATCACGTGATGCCATGTGAAATGTTTTTGATTGGTTGGCTTAATTTTGGAACTGGTGTTATTTTCAAACTATTTTCCATCATGTGCGCTCACCTCTAGACCATTTGATCTGTCTTATCAGATTAATGAAATGGATCCAATGCGCCACACTTTTTCAGATTTATTTTCTTTTGTTTTAAATTCATTTTACTTTAAAACTCATATTAAATCCATTTTGCATCCAAAAAATCTACAAAAATATTTTGAATTATTTTATATTTGATCTATATTTTTTCACAATTTTATTTTATCATTTACTATTTTTCATAATTTTCCTCATTTTTACATGCATTTTAAATATTTTAAAAATACTTTTATGAATTAAAAAATTCTATAAAAGAATTGTGAATACTTCTTCACTTGTTTCTGACTTGTTTTGATTTTATTGGGTTTTTGTTTGGTGTTTAGATGCCTTTTTGGTGTTTTCATCCATTTAATCCATTTAATATCAATATTAAATTCCATTTTATTATATATATTTGATATTTTGTGAATTTTATTTTTGTTTGCTTCTGACTTGTCTTGAATCATGAGAAATTGCGCATAAGTTTCATCAAACTCAATGAATCTTGGGTGTTGATGGGGTAAAAACCCTAATCCACCAAAATGGAAGATTGGTTTTGATGATAACTTGATCAAAGCTTTGATCTAATTTGGGGTTTCCTTTTGTCTTCATCCATCTTCATCTCTTTCTTATTTCCTTTTGTCCTTTTGATCAATTAGAAGATGAAGATTCATCTTTGTTCAATTAGGTTTAGGTTGGTGCTTGATGAACTTATATCATTTCAAATCTACCTCTAAGTGATCAATTTATCACTCAAGGTGCTTTGGATTAATGATAAGTTTATCTTAAGGTATCATGAAGGACTTGATTGATGTAATGATCTCATCTCCTTGACTTAGTCTTGATCACCTTTTCTTTTAAACCATGGTGTGCATTACATGCAATACACCTACATTATTTTGGCCTGACCTCATATAGATGAAACTCCTATATATTTTCACTTACGATTGCTTAACATAGCGTTAAATTTTCCTGAATCAGAACACTAATTACTAACATTAACTATAATTGTACTAACATTTAATTTTCCACACCTTTACATTTGTGTCATTTAAATTTCCAGCTATTTACTTTATTGCAATTTAATTTTAGTATTTTATCATTCATGCCATTTTATTTTTGCCTTTTACTTTATTGCCTTTTTCTCTTTGTCCACTTGAACATTTTCTTTTATTTCTTTTTAAAAGATATTAATAAATATTAAACCCTAAAAGACATAATGGTTCTTGGACTATGGTTATTATCCTTGGCTTTAATTTGGATTTGAGGACTTAGATTTAGGTTTTTTATCCTTTTCTTTGGAGTTGCAACTTGAGACCTTGATTCATCTGTGTAGCGGTGAAAAATTTGAGATCAAGCCATTGATTGACTTAACTCATACAGTGAAAGTCGCCACCATACTTTATTATTTCTAAGGGAATGGGAAAAGAGCAAATAAAAATAAACATGCAAAGCAAGAAGCAAAACAAAAAGTAAAGCAAGAGCAATGCAATAAAGGGGTCTAAGGTACGAGAGTTATTTATACAAAGGGAAGATCATAGCATCCTATGTATCTAAAGTACTTTATAGGAACCTCTTGTAATATCTGTGTATTTTGCTTTAAATTAGTTGTTTGCTAAAAGAGTGGAAGGATGAGAAGATAAGTGTTTTTTTGTTAATTTTTGATTTGGAAAGAGATGAAGTCTTATGCCTACGTACCAATGAAGGATCAAAATCTCGTAGTTGGGGTAAAAACAAAAGGAGTTTGTTGTGGTTGATTTTAAGAGAAGAGACAACTTGCCATCTTAAGGAAAATAATTAACTAAACATCCAGGAGTATGAGAAGATGGATCTTTGCATCATCTTAGAGGGAAGGGCTCCAATTTAGATTATCAATAAGTATGCCACATAACTCCCTTAAGTGGTAAAGAATCACATTGTTTCAATCAATGCCATGGAGGTAGAAGAATTATATTTCAACTATGAAGATGACTCATGTCTAAACTTTTGTCAAAAGAGTTTTAAATTGAAAAGCCAAAGTGGCAAAAAGATTTGGATGAAGTGGAATCTCTTTTAGTATTTTGAAATTTTTTAATATTCTTAAGTATATTGAAGCATTTATTAAAGAAATAAAGTTTAAAAATGCAATTACAAAGTCAAGGTTTTTAATTGAAAGTGGTGAAGGTTTGAAAATAGAATTAGGGTTTAGGTACACAAAAGGGTAATCACAAAGCAAACATTCACAAAGGTAACATACAAAGGTAAACACATAAAAATAAACATAATACACACGTATGCACATGACTATCAAGTCAACACTATAATCTCTTTTCTTGGATTTAATCACAAGCATCATTAAAATGTTCATCCAAACATGGCAAAGTCACAAGAAAATAGCATAAAGGTATGGCAAGAATTAAGTCAAATAAACTTGTTAGAAAATGATCAAAGAGAAACATAATAAATAAGCAATCCCAATAAAATAGTAAAATAAAATAAAATATTTTTTTGTGATTTTTAATGTTGAAAGAAAATCCTAACATACACTTAAGGGAATATATTTTTTGAGATTTTTATATGAAGATGAAATAAGAAAATTTAAACTTAAAATAATATTTTTGTATTTTTCAAAGAAGAAAGTCTATTAAAAACTAATTATTATTATTTTTTGTTTTTATAATTATTAAAACAAGTAAGTAAATAAGGAATTGGGCTTGGGGATGGTGTAACCCATAATAGAGGGGTTTGGCCTAATTGAAAAAAAAAAAGAAACATAAGACCACACAAAAAAAACTAGGCTAAGGAGAAATGGAATGGGTTGCATGTTGTGAGGCGCAAAACGAAATGGGAAGTGAGTTTGGTTGAAAACTCTACAGCAATTCAAGTAAAAGGGAAGAAACGACCGCAACTTCTCTTGGGGAAGGGTCCACACATTAAATTTCAATTAAATCTTAATATTCCCAGTTAAACTCAATCAAAGCAAATTAAAAAAATCAAATTGGATGCCCTGTTTTATTTCTTTTTGATACAGTTTTCTGTTTGCTATTTTTTTGTAATTGTTGGTGCAGGTTTGGACTGTTACGCTTAGAGTGTTATGCATGTATCATTGTGTTGTGAACAACAGGTCTTTGTATTGTGGACAGCAGGTATTTGTGTTTTGGACAGAGGTTTTTGCAGGGTTTTGGGCTACTTTAGAGCTTTGTTTTATTGCCTTTTCATGTGGACATATTTTGCATAAGGGGAATTGGAGCATTAGTGAAGAAATAATGATCATAGCATAGTTTTTTTGTGATGGGCAAGGCATGACCATATTTGGTTCATAATACTTTTAAGATTAAGAACAAGTTTAGCATAGTTTAGGACTTGGATTTCATGTAACTTTGAATGTATCTTGAATTTGAAATTCAAAAAGTCTTGTAACATGATGAATTTATTCAAAGTTTAGAATTGAAATTTATGTAATTTTTCTTCTTGAAGCTTGAATGAACTTGAACAAATTCTTTTGGTGAACTCATGACATTCGGAACTTGAATTGAATCTTGCATCTTGTACTTGCTTATTTGAATTCCAAACAAATCGCATGAATTTCAGATTTAACAAACTTGCACCATAAGAAAATTGATCCTTTTGAACACATTTCTTTTCAAATCTCCATGAATTTTCAATTATGAGTTTTTGCAAATCCACTTTGAATTCCCAAAAGGAATGCTTCGTACCATTTGTTCACAAATCCTAAATCAACCCACCTTGTATCATGTAAGCATAAGAACTCAACTCAAATAAAACCTAAAAAGCCTTGAATGATCACTAGAAGAGGGTTTCGAGGCAAAAATTATCGCATTGAGAAAGTGACACCGTGAGTTTTATTAGAAGTCAAGAAAAATGACCTATAATGTTTCACTAAATTTCATGGCCTTCTAAGCACAATTTGACTTCAACTATTAAAGAAAATTTGTAGATCACAATACTCATGACAATGTCCAAAAATAATTGTATCAAAATATTGAAAATTGAGGAAGTTAAAATCTTTGAAAGTCGGGCAGTAGTTACTTGAGATTAGGTCAAAGTCTACAAAGTGACTTCTAAAGTATTCGAATTTTTAACGATCTTACACGCATAATTGGCCCTTGAGTTGTAAAGATAAGTTGGAGAGAACACCAAAAGGAACCAAATGCCCAAAAAATCACTAAAAAATGTTGAATATCAGAGAGGTTGTGATCTTTTAAACTTGATCTTGAAAATGTTGACTTTTTGGTCAATGTGCTTTGAATCAACTTATAACTTGATCTTTCCTTGTATTCCAAGACATATTGATGCACATATAAAAGTGTGATGATGAAATATTGATTGTGCTTTGAGATTAGAGGTTATACTTTGATGGAGTAGCCTTTGAGAATCATTGATTAACCACACTGAACACTTGAGGGATTCAAAACCCTAGTTGAGGCACAACACTTGATGCTCTTGATTCAAACTTGTCCTTGTAAATGAAACAAAAGAAGAAAATAATATTTTTTTTTGTATTTTTATTAGAGGTTAGTGATGCATAAAGTAAGATGTACACAACACTTGATGATCCATGTATAGGCAGACCCAAGGGTGAAAGGGTTAGGAGTCAACTACATATTGTGACCTTGATGTTGTGAAAAGATGCAAATGAAGGTGGGATCTTAGGGGTAAAAGTTAGGGTATAACAATCTAATACCTTGATCCATCTGATACCTTAGAGCCTTTATATGAGACCTTAGTACTTTCATCTGATCATTGACTTTTATCTGTCTGTTTGCTTTTTATGTGTTTTGTCTAATTCAGGGACTTTCATCTGAGAAATCAAATTTTCATCTGATGCATGAGAATTAGTCTGCGCCCTTGAGATTCATCTGATGCTGAGCTTGCACCTGATGCACTAAATTTTCATTTGATGCTTATAATGTTCATATGATTACTTGTTGTGTAGCTTAATCCAAAGGGAATGGATACATAATATCGTAACCGACAAAAAAATAAAGAGTTGCCACCATTAATTTTTGTCCTAAGAACGGGGAAGTAATGGGTAACTTGATCGGGACTTTATGAGTCTATTGGGATACTAACTACAAGTATACAGTTTAGTCGTTCTAGTTTTAAATGATTATCGAACCCACAGAGACTGAGGATCAATCGAATATGATCTAATGCTACAATTGTTTAACTAAGCGATGAATATTTGGTTTTAGGGGAAAATAGTTTAATTAAAAATAATAGTAATAACTATACCGGTATGTGATAGTCGGACTTCGGGAATTCGGTGAATCGCTTGGCATATAAAGTATTTTGGTAAAAACGAATTGTTTAAAAACCAGAGACATACACTCTCGTGTTCATGAAATAAGTCATGCTACTAAACCTAGTGGATGCACTTTAAATTTAATAACACTTTTTGAAAACAATTTGAGTTTAATTAATTTGTTAAAACACTCTCATGTATTTAAAAATTAATGTTTCGTTACCACTATCTGGGTCGAACCCCAGCTCTCGCATGCAGGTTCTTGCCTTAATTAATTTCCCACTCTCGTGGCAAAATCGTGTTAATTATCCTCTCACTCTCGTGACAAGGGTAGTTAAATTAAATATGGAAATTGGAAACCATAAATTATTTATAAATGTTTTTAGCCAAGTTATCACTGAATTCTTTCGGTACTTAGGAGTCACATACCGATATCAATTAATTTAGCCGGACATAATATATTTAGTAACTATGCAACTTAAAATATAATTCATAAAAATAAATGGCATATCACAAGAATAAATAAAAATCAATTGCATAAAAAACCTGTAAATAATGTTGCTGTGGTAATCTTGGTGCTTACAAAATTCCTTGCAATTTAATCGAAATTTATAACTGTGTTAATTCTTGGATGAAGAATTAACACCCTAGTAACTAATTCTGGAAACTAAAAATTGCAGTAGGTAATAAAAAGGTTCAAAAGCAAGAAAATAGAATAATGCAGAAAAATAGAAATTTGGCTCTGTAGAAAATTCTTCGACCATCATCCATTGAACTACCACATATATATAGAAGAAGATTTTGCAGTTGAGAAAATTCTGGAAAAGCTTGAGTGGAGGAAGACCCGGATGCATGGTTACTGAGGTTGAGGAAATATAGGAGAAGAAACTGCCCACAACGTTGCCCATGTCTCCATTAATTCATAACGTTGCTTTTAAGCGTGTGACGGTCGTCACGAGGGTGTGACGGTCGTAATGCGCTTAGATAGCGCGTTACGCTCGTCAATGATGTGTGACGAGCGTTCTTCTAGTTGTGGAAGCGTTACGGTCGTCATAGGGTGTGATGGTCGTCACAGCTACAAAATCTGCAGACTTTGCAGATTTGGTTCTTTCTCTTCTGTTTCTTGGTTAGCTTCCTTCATGTGGTCCTTTTTCACTGATTTGAGTTGACACATGTTATACTTGTGAAAAGACACAAAAACTCGGAACAATCGGGAGTTAAACGACTTAATGTATTATGAAAATCGGTAAAAAGTGTAGTAATTGTATGATACGATTTCTCGTTATCAAATTCCTCCATACTTAAACCTTTGCTTGTCCTCAAGCAAATAGTCATTAGTAAGATCGGACAAGTTTTGTCAAGCGCATATGCATGACATACCTTCGATTTTTAAAGCAATTTCGGGAAATCCTCATCGGTTCGGCCAATACTTGAGTGAAACACTAAAGATACGCTAATGACACAAGCAATAAGCTTAGTCGTAGGCTTCCATTTCAAACGAACTATCCAACAGTTCCGTTATAATTCTGCCCAGAGTTCCTCGTATCTATTTCACCCGGTTTTGTTCTGGCGCAATCACATTAAGCCCTTTGTCTTAGCATGCACGTAGTGGAGTAACCGGTTAGTGACTTTGATCCTTTTAGCACGGGGTGTGGTACACGAATTTGGCAACCTACATATGTTATCCAAATTGGAGGTTATGGGGGATCGAGCCGTAGCACGCCCTACCAAGTCCAGAACCAGATACCTCTAAACCAACCAACAGTGGATTCCTTCATTATTTGCTCAGCTCTTATATGTGACCGTATATTTTGGTGCACGAAATTTATTTTCTTTTAGCAGCGAAATAAGAAGGATATTTCTATGATTCAGGCATCAAACACTTATATTCATCGATTCTCCACGTGGTTTGTGTCAAGACGGTGCTGACTGCTAGTATAAATTACTAGGGGTTACTTTAGAACTAAAACTCAAGATATAGATATAATGGTTATTGAACGGATCGCGTAAGTAGGAAGTCTACGGTGTCATAACCGTATCGATCTTGTTGATTCGTTTTCGGCTTCCTCAGCTGGGATTTCGTTAAAATAGGTATGTCGGGCTAATGCGAAGATAAAGTAAAAAATTTTGGTATGGCTAAATAAAGCGAAGAATTTGAATTGAGACATATCATAAAAATTTACTTGTTTATAGAAGATGGAAAGGTACCTCTCCCACACTAAATCCGACATTATCCTCAATGTTGCGGTATATAGGCGGGGAAGTACAATTACAAAAACAAACAGAAAGGAAATGAAACAGAAAAAGTAAACTACATAGAAAATAAAGAAAACTACTGGTGACCACGTCCTCTACTCCTGGTGCGAGAGTGCCTGGTAGGAGTGGCTTTTGTGTCTGTATCCTGGTAACCAAGGGTGCTGAGGTCAAGCCTTAAGGCGTTGAGTTCCGACAGGGCCTCGTCCAACCTCTCATTCATGCTCCGCTGTCCAGTCAAGATCTGAGTGTTTTGAGCGCATAAATACTCATATTGTTCCTGTTGTCTTCTTTCAAGCGCTGCGCTCATTTGATTTTGCATATGAATGGCGCGGAGAACGTCTTCAAGATTAATAGGAGGTGGTGCAGATGAAGGTCCTAGAATGTCGTGGACGGGGGGAGCACTGTCCAGCTCTTCTTGCATTTCGTCTGCAGGGGCATTAGGCTGGTCTTCATGAGTAGGAGCACGCCCCTCGGGAGCTGCAGGATCGAACAACCAGTTAGCTCTGTTTTGTGGATCGATTCGGTCCCTGCAAGGCAAAGTGATGTTATGATAAACAGTGTTTCTGATCACAGGTGAAATCTGCCATCCTCCCGCTCATAAATTAGATGTGCGGCCTTGCAGTGGTCCAGAGTCAACAAAGTCGGTGCCATAGAAGGAATATCCGTGAGAGCAGCACCATAATTTAGGGCTATGGCAAGAGAAGTGACAAGCCCTCCGAAATAGAAGGGTTTTTCGCCTCTAGCACAAATAGAGTGAATATGAGCTAGTAAAAATGGGGCAGCGTTGATCTTTTTCCCGGTGAATGTGCAATACATGAAGAAGAGCTCCTTGGAGTTGAGCTTGTGGTTGCTGTCACAGGCGAAGATGGTGTTGCTGAGGATGCGGTGAAAATAGCAGATAGCCGGATTATGAATGAGTGTGGCGTTGAGGTGGTCGTAGGATCCGGCACGGATGTTCGTCATGATGTGCCATAAGTTAAAAGCTTCCTCACTAAAATTATCCGGCACCCGGAGATGGACACCTTCGTCAGAACAGAAACCTAAAAGGCGTGCGATGTCGGTTTGGGGCAGTTGATGCTCGATGCCAAACATACGAAACTTGGCCACGCCTGAGAGTTGGTTCGTGGCACCAGGGGGAGTGATGTATACAAAGGAACTCAAACTCAAGGGTTAGAGTTTCATAAATGGGTTGCGGTTCGCGGCACAGGTTCCATAAATTCACGCTCTGCAAAAGTTGACGGACACTGTCTAGCAGTCCCAAATTCCTCAAACAGTCAAGATCAACATACCGTGTAGGTTGGAGACCGCGGCGTTGGAACTTATGGAATTTGAGACGTTGGGTTTCGCCTTGTTCGCCGGATCTGAAAGTGAGAGTGGGAGCTTGTTGATTGTTGGCCATAGTGTTTGTAAAACGGATTGAGTCGTGGAAATGGTTTGGAATGTGGATTTAGTAGTGGGTTGATGGAGTTTTTAGTATTAGAGTGTTGGAAGTTGAGAAAAATTGAGTGGGTATGTTACCGTTTTTTGTAGGAATGGAGGTTTGAGAGGAAAGATGGAACGGCTTTGTAATAGCAGATTTTGGTACAGGGCGCGCGTGACGGTCGTCACAATGGACTGACGGGCGTAACACGGTGAAACGCGCGTTACGCTCGTCATGGGGGCGTTACGAGCGTCACGCGTTCAATTTCATTATATTAATGAAAAGAACGTGACACTTTTATTTTCCAATATTATATTTCAAAATTCTAGCACAGTAAATTAATAAAAAAATGAAAAATATACTGAAAATTAAAATCACATGTATGAAATGAAATAATGGCAGTAAGGCAGTAGAATTTGAAACTTAAATAATTGAAATTTCATTAACGAGTAAAAATTGTTTGGAAATAATAACTTAAATAATAATAAAAAATGATAAAATACTAAAACAAACAAGAGTTCCCCCCCCCCCCCCCCCCCCCCACACTTAAACTAAACAATGACCTCACTGTGTATACAAATGCAAGAGAAGAACAAATCGATATAACAACGGCAATCTCTAGCCACGAGGAGCAGGGAAAATATGATGGTGCATGAAATCCAGTTGATCTGTCACCAAATCCATAAAAGCGATAAAATCCACACGTAGAGATGTAAGCTCACCCCGCATTTCGGTAATTTCTTCATGCAAAGAGTTGAGGGTGACAGTAGGTGGAGGCGGTGGTGGTATCTCTGGAGCCTGGGTGGACTCAGTAGAAACTACATGATGCTCCCATGGGTCGGGAAACTGGTGGTATCCCGGTGGTGTTTCAGGATCTTCAGCATCTCGAGAGGTATTAGGGACTTCATAGATGTCAACAATGGAAGGAGACGAAGGCGGTGTAGGAGGATGGTGGAGGTCAAAAAGCCAGTTTTCTCTATTATGGACACTAGTTATAGGGTTCGGAAGCACAAACTGGTGGACAGTCTCATGATTAATTAGCAGCTCGAATCCATCTGGCCTAAGATTTCCTATAAAACTAGTGTTGAAGCAAAATTCAATGTTCATTGGCTTGATTCCATAGTGCGGTGTTAATCCCAACATAGGCCTTCGGAGTCCAATGGCATTAGAGATCATAGTGACTAACCACCTAAGAGGATTGGGGAATTTGGTGTTTGTATAATACGTTCCATGTTAGCAAGCATATAGGCGGCACCGTTTACTGGACGGCTCTGAGAAGCACAGTACATGATGAAAAGCTCATCACGTGACACTGATGTAACATTTTGCTCTTTACCAAAAAGGGTGTGGGCAATGATCTTATGGAAGTACCTGATAGCGGGGTTGTGGATGGACTCCGAGTAAAGGTCAGATGGCTCGGGATGGTTATTCCCAGCAATGCTACCCCAAAAGAAATCAAGGTCAGTATCAAGCAATAGGTCTACCTGGGTCATGGTAATAACATCAGGGCCATAAGGGAATCCTAACAGGTTGGAAAACTCCCTATGGTTATAGCAGTAGTCCATGACAAATAGTCTAAAGGTGATCAGCCCGCGGTTGAACCCTAACCCATGATTTGGTAGGTAGCCCAGTGTGCTATGGAACTCAAGGGTCAACTTCCTGTAGGTACAATAACGTCTCCGAATAGGAGCAGTGTCCCAGCCTATTTGGTGTAGCAGATACATGACACTCTCACGAATGCCTAAAGCAGTCATAGCATGGTCATCAGCATAAATTGTAGGACACATCTCACGCTCAGCCAGATCCTCAAAGTGTCTTCTCTGGTGCCTACTTCTCAAGGTTATGTTCATGTAGTTTACTCGTGCCATGGAGCTAAATATTAAAGCTAAAGAATTACCCCTGAAAATGTTTAATAAATATATGAAAAACTAAGTTAGTATTTTCAGGTTAAAAATGCCGAAGTTAAATCAAAAAGAAAAAGAAAGTTTAAAGGAAAATAAAAATAAAAATAAAAAGAAAAATAAAAAAAAAAAAAAAAAAAGTAAGGGATGCAACATGAAAGTTTTAAAGATTAAGAAAAAGAAAAGAAACATAAAAACATATTAAAACAATAAAAATAATTAAAAAAAAACATGGGTTGCCTCCCATGAAGCGCCTTTGTTTTATGTCGATGGCTCAACAGATAGTACCTATTCAGTTAGGTATCGGGATAGGTGGCTCACTTAACTGCAGATAAGCCAAATAGTTTAGATTTCCGACGTTAAAATAGTGCTTTAAGCGCTGGCCATTGACTATAAATGGTTCGATAGAATTTCCTTTAATTTCTATCGCACCACTTGGGAAAACTTTATTAATTTTGAATGGTCCTGACCATCTGGAACGTAATTTACCCGGGAAAAGTTTCAGTCTAGAGTTGAATAGGAGTACGATGTCTCCTTCCTTAAATTCTTTCCGCGAGATACACTTATCGTGCCATTTTTTTGTTCTTTCCTTATAGATTCTAGCATTTTCATAAGCGTCTAAACGCAATTCTTCTAATTCATGGATATCTAATATTCGTTTTTCGCCAGCAATCTTGTAATTTAAGTTAAGGGTTTTAATGGCCCAATAAGCTTTATGTTCTATTTCTACTGGCAAATGACAAGATTTTCCATAAACTAATTTAAACGGCGTTGTTCCGATAGGGGTTTTAAAAGCTGTCCTATATGCCCAAAGAGCATCATTTAGCTTGGAGGACCAATCTTTTTTGGATGTGGCTACGGTTTTCTCAAGGATTTGTTTAATTTCCCTATTTGACACTTCCACTTGTCCACTCGTTTGAGGATGGTATGGTGTGGCTATGCGATGTTTAACGCCATATTTTGAAAGTAGTTTTTCGAAAATTCTAGAGATAAAATGGGAACCGCCATCACTGATTACTAGTCTTGGTACACCGAATCATGGGAAGATAACATGCTTGAATAGTTTAAGTACCACTCATGTATCGTTTGTGGGTGCAGCGATGGCTTCAATCCATTTTGATACGTAGTCAACAACTACCAATATATACTTATTTCAAAAAGATGCGGGGAACGGTCCCATGAAATCAATTCCCCATACATCGAAAATTTCTACTTTGAGAATCCCTTTTTGCGACATTTTGTCGTGTCTAGATATATTTCCTGTGCGTTGACATCTATCGCAGTTCATAATTGCTACATGGACGTCTTTCCATAAAGTATGCCAAAAGAAGCCAGCTTGAAGTATCTTTGCACAAGTTTTCGATGTACTGGCGTGTCCACCATAAGGGGAGGAATGGCAATGGGTAATGACGTCGTCTATTTCATCGTTAGGAACACAGCGACGGTAGATACCATCGGCGCCTCTTTTAAAGAGTAGTGGTTCATCCCAAAAGTAGTGTTTAAGATCATGGAAGAATTTCTTCCGTTGTTGGTACGTTATATCAGGTGGTAGAACACCGGCGGCTAAGTAGTTAACGAAATCAGCGTACCACGGTAATGTGGCATTGGTACAAATGGCTTTTACTACCGCAGTTGTTAAATGTTCATTGTGTTGATCTAAATTGTCGATATGAGCTATCTCTAGTTTAGCAATAAGGCGTTCATATGGGAAATCTTCATTTATGGGAACACTCTCGGTTTGGATTCCATCCAATCTTGATAAATGGTTCGTTACCACGTTCTCAGTCCCTCTTTTGTCTTTGATTTCCAAGTCAAACTCTTGTAGGAGTAAGATCCATCTAAGTAGTCGTGGTTTGGCGTCTTTATTACTTAGCAAGTATCGGATCGCAGCATGATCCATGTAAATAATTATTTTGGCGCCCACTAAGTAGGAACGAAATTTGTCTAATGCGAATACAACAACTAAGAGTTCTTTCTCCGTAGTGGCGTAGTTCATTTGTGCGGGATCGAGTGTTCTGCTTGCGTAGTAGATAGCGTGAAGCTTTTTATCTTTGTGTTGTCCTAGGACTGCGCCTACAGCATAATCGCTCGCATCGCACATTATTTCAAAAGGTAGGTTCCAATCAGGAGGTTGCATAATAGGTGTTGAAATTAAGGCTTATTTAAGCTTCTCAAATTCGTTTAAGCATTTATCGTCGAAAATAAACTCAACTTCTTTCATTAATAATTCAGTTAGCGGCTTAGTGATTTTAGAGAAATCTTTTATAAAACGTCGGTAAAAACTAGCGTGTCCTAGAAAACTTCTTATTTCTCTAACTGTTTTGGGTGGTTGAAGGTTTTTGATAACCTCGATTTTTGCTTTGTCGACTTCAATCCCTCTGTTTGATACAATATGACCCAACACAATTCCTTGTCTTACCACGAAGTGACATTTTTCCCAATTGAGCACGAGGTTGACATTGACACAGTGTTTCAGTACTAGTTCAAGATTTGATAAACATCCATCAAAACTTTCTCCACAGACAGAAAAATCGTCCATGAAGACTTCCATAATTTCGTCCAAAAAGTTTGCGAAAATCGCCATCATGCATCGTTGGAAAGTTGCAAGTGTGTTACATAGTCCAAATGGCATTCTTCGGTATGCAAAGGTACCATAGGGGCATGTGAAGGTGGTTTTCTCTTGATCATCAGGATGAATGGGAATTTGGAAGAATCCCGAGTATCTGTCAAGATAGCAGAAATGGGAATGTTTGGCTAAGCGCTCGAGCATTTGATCAATGAATGGTAATGGGAAATGGTCCTTGCACGTAGCTTTGTTTAGTTTTCTGTAATCGATACACATTCTCCATCCTGTTTGGGTACGTTGTGCCACCGATTCGCCTTTTGTGTTTGTTATAACTGTAACACCTCCTTTCTTAGGTACTACGTGAACTAGACTGACCCAGGTACAATCTGATATTGGGTATATGATGCCTGCCTCTAGTAGTTTCTGTACTTTTTTCTTAACGACTTCACTTAGGATAGGATTTATTCGTCTTTGATGTTCTCTAGAAGTCTTGCAGTCCTCCTCCAGCATAATGCGGTGCATATATAGAGAAGGGCTTATTCCTTTTAGATCTGATATATTATATCCTAACACGGTTGGATACTTCCTTAACACATTAAGAAGTTTTTCGGTTTCGATCTTCCCTAAATTGGCATTGACTATAACTGGTCGTTTGAGTTCTTTATCTAAAAATTCATACCTAAGATCTTCAGGTAACATTTTAAGTTCTATACCAGTTTTCTTATCAGTTGGGGTAGGATCGGGTGTTAAGGCGAAACATTCGCTTAGGTTGGCATCTTGATGTTCTTGTTTCCAGTCATCGTCCTTGAGGATAGTCGGTGTCGGAATTTTCAACATCCCAGAATAGGTGTCTTCTTGGCTTTCTAGTTCTTTGACACATTCATCGATAATATCTAGGAAACAGCATGAGTCATCTATAGCAGGGGCTTTGAAGAATTGGGAAAGAATGAATTCTACTTTTTCTTCTCCTACCTCGAAGGTAAGCTTTCCTTTCTTAACGTCAATAATGGCTCCTGCAGTAGCTAAAAATGGTCTTCCTAGTATGATGGGAATGTTTGAATCTTCCTTGATGTCCATTATTATAAAGTCAGTCGGTATGTAAAATTGTCCTATTCGGACAAGAATGTTTTCTAGCATACCAACAGGGAATTTGACTGATCAGTCGGCTAGTTGTAGGGACATCTTGGTAGGTCTGAAGTCACCTAGTTTGAGCTTCTCGCAAATAGATAAGGGAATTAGACTAACACTTGCTCCTAAATCACATAGAGCGTTGTCTATGACAGATTTTCCAATTACACATGGTATGGAGAAACTACCAGGATCTTTTAGCTTTGGAGGCATGTTATTTTGAATCATGGCGCTACATTCGGCATTTAGCATAACGGTTTCGTTTTCAACAATTTTTTTCTTATTAGACAATATCTCTTTTAGGAATTTAGCGTATGACGGCATTTGGGTTATAGCTTCTATAAACGGAATAGTAATGTTTAATTGTTTCAGAAGTTCTATAAATTTCTTGAATTGCCCCTCGTTCTTGGATTTTGCAAGTCTTTGAGGGTATGGAATTGGTGGTTTATATGGAGGTGGGGGTACGTAAGGTTTTTCTGAAACCTCTCTGTTCTCATTCGCGTCTTCCTCTACATTCTCATATTGTTCTTTCGATTTCTCTGCTTCCTTTTCAGGTTTCTGATACATGGTCGTATTTTGGAGTCTAGGATCTACCGGTCCATCAAGGGCTGTCCCACTTCGTAATGTGATAGCATTAGCGTGTCCTTTAGGATTGGGTTGTGGCTGTCCAGGAAATGTACCAGCAGGTGCGGCAGAACTAGCTTGGTGTTGTGCTACTTGGGAGATTTGGGTTTCTAACATTTTATTGTGAGTTGCTAGGGCATCTACCTTATTTGCTAATAGCTTCAATTGTTCACCGGTGTGAACATTTTGATTGAGGAATTCTTTGTTTTGTTGAGCTTGATTACCGATAAAATTTTCCATTAGGATTTCAAGGTTAGATTTCTTAGGAATGTTAGGAACGTTAACAGCGGGTTTTTGATACCCTGGAGGTACAGCAGGTGCTTGGCCAGGTGCATATAAAGCGTTATTGCTCTTATACGAGAAGTTAGGATGGTTCTTCCAACCAGGATTATAGGTATTAGCATAAGGATTACCTTGAGCGTAATTTACCTGATCAACTGATATTCCTGCTAAGATTTGACATTCGGTTCCAACATGACCAGGGACTCCACAAATTCGCAGTTTGGGGTAACTGCAGCCACGGTGGCCGCAGGAGGTAAGGTAAAGCTTTCTATCTTTTTGGTAAGAGCATATACCTTAGAATTAACTTTATCTAGGCTACTAATCTCGTACATCCCACCTTTGGTTTGAGTTTTCTCCACAGATGTTCTTTCTCCTCCCCACTGATAGTGGTTTTGAGCCATATTTTCAATGAGTTGGTTAGCTTCGTCGTAAGGCTTGTCCATCAGTGTACCACCTGTGGCGGCATCTATAGAGAGTCTTGTGTTGTACAAGAGTCCATTATAAAACGTGTGGATGATCAACCATTTTTCTATTCTGTGATGTGGGCACATTCACATCATGTCTTTGTAGCGTTCCCATGCATCAAATAGCGATTCAGTATCCTTCTGCCTAAATCCGTTGATTTGGGCTCTTAGTGCAGTAGTCTTTCTTGGAGGAAAATATCGTGCTAAAAATACAATCTTAAGTCCTTCCCACGTAGTGACGGAATTTGACGGCAAGGATTGCAACCAAGCCCAAGCTCTATCTCTTAGCGAGAAAGGTAAAAGACGTAATCTTATTGCATCTTTACTAACACCATTTGCTATAACTGTGTCGGCAAATTGAACGAATTTTGTAAGATGTTCATTTGGATCCTTGGTAGGATCTCTAGAGAATTGGTGTTGTTGGATAGCTGATATCAATGACGGTTTCAACTTAAAATCGTTTCGATTTATTGCTGGTGCAGCAATGCAATTGTGGGGTTCTTGTTGTGATGGAGCTGCATACTCCTTCAGTGGGCGGGTCCTTTGTTCTTCGGCCATGTCTACTTCTGGATTAGTTTCGGTTTCAGAGGAAGAATTAGAATCTGTTTCGGAATCAATCTTGATTTCGGGTTTGGGTAAAGGAATAGCGTGATTTAAAGAGTAATCCTTGACTGCACGTCTTACAGAAAGGATGCGTTCAGGTTCGTCCATCGATTTGTCAAGTGGTTCGCCTTGTGAGCGAGTCCTTGGCAAACAAATCGAAAAAGGGTTTCTTTTGCCTAGTCTAAATGCACAACATAAGAATCGTACTTAATTGACTAATCAGTCCCCGGCAACGGCGCCAAAAACTTGATCCGGACTTTATGAGTCTATTGGGATACTAACTGCAAGTATACAGTTTAGTCGTTCTAGTTTTAAATGATTATCGAACCCACAGAGTCTGAGGATCAATCGCATACGATCTAATGCTACAATTGTTTAACTAAGCGATGAATATTTGGTTTTAGGGGGAAAATAGTTTAATTAAAAATAATAGTAATAGCTATACCGGTATGTGATAGTCGGACTTCGGGAATTCGGTGAATCGCTTGGCATATAAAGTATTTTGGTAAAAACGAATTGTTTAAAAACCAGAGACATACACTCTCGTGTTCATGAAATAAGTCATGCTACTAAACCTAGTGGATGCACTTTAAATTTAATAACACTTTTTAAAAACAATTTGAGTTTAATTAATTTGTTAAAACACTCTCATGTATTTAAAAATTAATGTTTCGTTACCACTATTTGGGTCGAACCCCAGCTCTCGCATGCAGGTTCTTGCCTTAATTAATTTCCCACTCTCGTGGCAAAATCGTGTTAATTATCCTCTCACTCTCGTGACAAGGGTAGTTAAATTAAACATGGAAATTGGAAACCAGAAATTATTTATAAATGTTTTTAGCCAAGTTATCACTGAATTCTTTCGGTACTTAGGAGTCACATACCGGTATCAATTAATTTAGCCGGACATAATATATTTAGTAACTATGCAACTTAAAATATAATTCATAAAAATAAATGGCATATCACAAGAATAAATAAAAATCAATTGCATAAAAAACCTGTAAATAATGTTGTTGTGGTAACCTTGGTGCTTACAAAATTCCTTGCAATTCAATCGAAATCTATAACCGTGTTAATTCTTGGATGAAGAATTAACACCCTAGTAACTAATTCTGGAAACTAAAAATTGTAGTAGGTAATAAAAAGGTTCAAAAGCAAGAAAATAGAATAATGCAGAAAAATAGAAATTTGGCTCTGTAGAAAATTCTTCGACCATCATCCATTGAACTACCACATATATATAGAAGAAGATTTTGCAGTTGAGAAAATTCTGGAAAAGCTTGAGTGGAGGAAGACCCGGATGCATGGTTACTGAGGTTGAGGAAATATAGGAGAAGAAACTTCCCACAATGTTGCCCACGTCCCCATTAATTCATAACGTTGCTTTTAAGCGTGTGATGGTCGTCACGAGGGTGTGACGGTCGTAATGCGCTTAGATAGCGCGTTACGCTCGTCAATGATGTGTGACGAGCGTTCTTCTAGTCGTGGAAGCGTTACGGTCGTCATAGGGTGTGACGGTCGTCACATCTACAAAATCTGCAGACTTTGCAGATTTGGTTCTTTCTCTTCTGTTTCTTGGTTAGCTTCCTTCATGTGGTCCTTTTTCACTGATTTGAGTTGACACATGTTGTACCTTTGAAAAGACACAAAAACTCGAAACAATCGGGAGTTAAACGACTTAATGTATTATGAAAATCGGTAAAAAAGTGTAGTGATTGTATGATACGATTTCTCGTTATCAGTAACCCTAATTGTTATAGAGATTCTAAATTCCTGAGTCAATTAGACGAAGGAAAGGTGTTAGGCATCATTCATCTTCCTTGTTCTCAA
The DNA here is from genome assembly GCA_948472305.1 of Vicia faba. Classification (NCBI taxonomy): domain Eukaryota; kingdom Viridiplantae; phylum Streptophyta; class Magnoliopsida; order Fabales; family Fabaceae; genus Vicia; species Vicia faba. Next base: position 1,014,711,184 of record OX451735.1, read on the forward strand.
GGGTCTCTTTTTCTAGGTCCTAGGGTAAATCAGGGATTTTCTATTTAATTATATTGTTTCCATGTATTTGAGAAAATAATTTAGTTTTTTAGTTATGAACTCACCTTGATTTTAACCGCGTGCCTACATATCTCCTTGCGAAGAATCAAAGTTCAAATTTGTATTTAGTATGTGTTTAGTTAGTTTTTTTATGGATTGTGTAAATGCTTTCGAACGATTCTTTGAAATTCATTCGAGTTTGAAAATTGCATAGTCGTGGGCGTAGTTTGAAGTTTAATTTGAAAGCAAGTTCACTATCCTTTTTTTGAAAATAATGTTGAACTTGAATTAGGTTAGTAGAAAATATGTTAAGTTTGATTGGTTAGATGTCTTGAATGCATGATGAAGTTTGAAAATAACAAGCTCGAATGATGAAAAAAATGTTTGAGGAATTGATAGAAAAAAGGTTAATATTTTTTTAAAATTGTTAATAAATAATTATCTTCTTATTATTAGAAACATATTAAATATTTTTAATAATAATCAAATATTTATTTATCAAAATGATTTATGATGATAAATATAAAAATATAATTTTAATGCCGATGATAAAACAAATAATATGAGGAAAATTGATAATTTAATATATTATATAAATTAAATAAATACATATAATTAATTAATTAAATACATGGGGTGTATTTTGTTTAAGCATAGTAAAACTGGGAGGTATGAATAATAAGGACTTAAGCTCAGAAATTGATTCATAGCCCGATAATCAGGGGGTGTGGATTATAGTTGAATTAAGTAATTAGGGTGTGTGGAACGAAAGGGCTTCAATCCCAAACATCATTTTGACCCAAAAGCGTCAGGGGTGCGAATCTACAGTAAGGCGGTAATTTGGAGGGTGCTAATAATAGTGGGCTTGGTCCAAATAACTTTGTTTGATCAGTTGGAATGGTGTAGGTGAGTGCAGGCGCTATGGTGTGTCAAAGATACTAGAGTCGTTTGATTCAGATCATGTGGCCATCAGAAGTGAATTATGAGACAATGATCTGAAGTATGATGAACAAATGACTATGATTAGATATTGACCAAGAGAGAATGATAAGGTGCGCATACAGAGAGACGAGAGACATTATATATTCATTTCATCTTCATTTTTTTCATTTTTTTCTCCTGTCTCACTCAATCCAAACCCTTCTCACTAAACAAAATTTTAAAGAGAGAGGCTCTGATCTCTCTCTAGGCGATCTGAAATCGCCCCACCGTCCAGAAATCACTTCTGTCGGTGGTTCCACCCCTTAGCCGTCGTAGGTCACCCATCAACCCATAATTCTGATTGACATTCAACCGGATTCTTCATATCTTCATCTAAACCACCGTTCAAACCCAGAAATCCTCATGAACCCCAAGAACACTAGGGCGATACCCTTAGAACCCTAACCCTTCTGAAGAACCCTAAACCCTAAACATCATGGGCGACCATTGAGGTTGCCGTCTCAAATGCAAGTCCGCCAGGGACTTCATCTGTTTATGGAAAACAAACATGAACCCTAATAATTTATGAGTTTAAACCCTAAACCTAAAGAACCCTAACCCTAGCTTGATGAACCCTAACCCTAAGATCCAAAATTTCCCAAAAACACAACAATCAAACCCAATTGATTCAAACAACAACAACACATACAAAAGCCTAAGCTAAGTTTAAGACTTACCGTCATTGCATTGATTCTTTTAACAAAAATTCCTCTTATCTCCTCTTTCTAATTTAATTCTTCTTCTCTGTTCGTAGGTACCAACTAGATGGAGGTTTAGCTCAAAAGAATTAGAGTTCTAATGATGAACTTTAATCCTCTTTTTTGAACGAAGAGCTTTGGTGAGGGTGAGGATTACACAGCGATAATCTCCAAGGGTTTACGTCTCAAATTTTCTTCGTCCTCTTTCAAATAGCTTAGGTCTCAATTTATAGGTTTAGGAAATAGTTAGATTATGAAATTGTTAGTGATTTGCCATTACAAATTAGATTGAAATTGATTTAGGTTATATTGATTTTAGAGATTTGATCTATAAATCAGTGGTTAGTTTTCTGATTGTGTTAATGTATTAGGATGCTTTTGTATTGTAAATTCGAAATCAATAAAGAAGATTTGATTTGCAATTTCTACTTCTGTTTTGATTTGATTCAATATAATTCTGGATCTGGGCTTGTTAGAAGCTTAGGGAAGAAGAAAATCCAAAGGGCATAGCTTGGTGTTAGGGTTTATAAATATTATTTTTGTTTTAGAATTATTGTCCAAAATATTTAAACCAATAGTAAAGTTGTTCTATTATTATTCAATATTTTGATCAATAACTTTATGTTTCTGTTAATATTCAATAGTTTGATCAATAACTTCATGTTCCCGTTAATATTTAATATTTTAGTCAGTAATTTAATGTTCTCGTTAATATTCAATAGTTTGATCGATAACTCCATGTTTCCATTAATATTCAATATTTTGATAAGTCACTTTATGTTTTCGTTAATATTCAATATTTTGATCAGTAACTTCATGTTCCCGTTAATATTCAATATTTTGATTAGTAACTTCATGTCACCGTTAATATTTAATAATTTGATCAATAACGTCATGTTCCTGTTAATATTCAATATTTCAATCAGTAAATTCATGTTTCTGTTATTATTCAATATTTTGATCAGTAACTTCATGTTCCCGATAATATTCAATATTTCGATCAGTGATATAATATTTCCGTTAATATTCAATATTTTGATCAGTAACTTCATGTTCCAGTTAATATTAAATATTTTTTATTAGTAACTTTATGGTGTCCTTAATATTCAATATTTTGATCAATAACTTCATGTTTATGTTAATATTCAATAGTTTGATCAATAACGTCATGTTCCCGTTAATATTTAATATTTTAATTAGTCAATTCATGTTTATGTTATTGTTTAATATTTTTATTATTAATTTCATGTTTCCGTTAATATTTAGCATTTTGATCAGTAACTTAATATTCCCTTTAATATTCAATATTTTGATTATAACTTCATATTCCCGTTAATATTCAATATTTTGATTAGTAACTTTATGTTCCCGTTAATATTCAATATTTTGATCAATAACTTCATGTTCCTGTTAATATGCAATAGTTTGATCATTAAATTCATATTTATGTTATTATTCACTATTTTGATCAGCAACTTTAAATTCTCGTTAATATTCAATTTTTTATCAGTAACTTCACGTTTTCGTTAATATTCAATATTTTGATCACATTTTTAAAGGAAAGAGATATTTTAAATTAAAAATAAATTAAATTTAGCAAAATTGTTTTACATCAATAATATATATTTAGATTTTCCATATATTATCTTCAAAATATCCATATCGTGAGACTACACTTTTTGTACTTTTATTTTCTTTAATTATATCAAAAATATAATAATCTATGAGTTCACACAAATTATAATCTTGACACCTAAAAAATATATTATAGAAACTAAATTCATAATAATCAGAAAGACAATTATTTAACCCAAAATATTAATGTAAAATAACAAAATTTTATTTATATTTGAAGGGTCAATCTATAACAATTACAACCATAAATATAAGTTGCATGTTTTAATTGGATATTTATATTCCTCATGAGATCTAGATATGGCCATTTGTACTGCATATTGTTATTTGATGTGTGGTTGTTAAAGAGGATACTGAAATGTTTGTCTAAAATGGTGAGTTGTGTGCAGAAGCATATATTTCAGTGGTTTCAACTTCCAATCTTCAAGGAGTGCTTTCATTTTGAGGTCTTGAGAGTGGCTTGAATGAATAGCTTCATTGTTTTCCTGCAAGTCCTCTGTGCATTTATCAGATTTAGATTGGCCTTTATAACCACCATTCAACTTATCATAACCAGATGATATGGGACCATCAGCAATTGGTTGATGGATGTCAAGCCCGCAAGATTCAAGCGATGAAAATTTAGCCGTGCTTCTGTATAAACCATGCTTCTGTCACTCTTTAACTTGTTATTCATACCTTGACCCCTAACTCTCAAGTTCTATCTACACACCACTAATTTATTACTGTTACGACATGTGGAAATTGTTGAATAAACATTAAATGTATTAGTTTTACATTAAATATGGTAGTAGGAAGGACAAGAGTTTGATAAGTTATGATAGTTATTAGTAGCAGTTATATTTATGTTTTTGTTTAGAATTGCAAAAGTTGTTTGGGTCTATAAAAGACCAAGTGTGTAATTTATTTGATAAGTGCAATATACAAAATTTTATACAGAAGTCTGATTCGAGTTTCTAACAATTTGGCATCAGAGCTCATGGCAAACATGATGAATCAAATGTCGTTACCACGGCTAACGAAGTCAAATTATGAAAACTGGAGTATCCAAATGAAAGCTCTTCTTGGATCTCTAGACGCGTGGGAGGTGAGCCATGATGGGTTTGAAGAACCAACAAAAGTTGGGGGATTTACGGCAGCTCAAACGAAGGCGTTGAAAGAGACGCGAGCGAAGGACAAAACGACATTATACATGTTGTTCAGGGCTGTAGATGAATCAGGCTTCGAGAAGATTGCTGGTTCGACTACGTCGAAACAAGCGTGGGACACGTTAGAAAAAGTGTTCAAAGGAGTAGATCGAGTGAAGCAAGTTCGACTCCAAACTCTTCGTGGCGAATTGGAGAGGATACAAAGGAAGGATACAGAAATTGTATCTGATTACATCACACGTGTGCAAAAGGTGGTGAATCAACTCACCAGAAATGGAGAGACAGTAGCTGATGCAAGAGTTGTTGAAAAGATCTTGAGATCTTTAACAGACAAGTTTGAAAATATTGTGTGTACAATAGAAGAGTCGAAGGACCTTTCGACGCTCTCAATCGAAGAGCTCACTGGTTCGCTCGAAGCACATGAACAACGAAAGATGAAAAAGAAAGAAGAAGCAGGCGAAGAAACAAACCAAACCAAGGAATCGAACAAAGACGAAAAGGTACTCTTTTCTCACAACTTTCGAGGAAGAGGACGTGGACGTGGAGGTCGTGACAGTGGTCGAAGTGGTAGAGGTAGCAACTTCGAAAGAGGACATTCGAGTCAACAAAATTGACGTGGCAGAGGACGTGGTCAAAGAGGTGGTCGTTCGAATTATTCCAACTTCGAATGCTACAAGTGTGGGAAGTATGGTCATTATGCAAAGGATTGTAACTCCTACAAATGTTACAACTGTGACAAAGTGGGACATCTTGCAAAAGACTGTCGAACCGAAAAGAAGACTGAAGAAGCAACCAACCTAGCCTTGGAAGCTGAATCAGATGAAGGCTTTCTCCTGATGGCTCAAAACGAAATCAACACCAATGACAGTGTTTGGTATCTTGACTCAGGAGAAAGTAATCACATGTGTGGTTACAAACACCTATTTAAAGATATGAAGGGAATTGAAGATGGTAGTGTGTCTTTTGGAGATGCATCGAAAGTGAAGGTTGAAGGAAAGGGCACAATCAGTTACTTGCAGAAGGATGACTTGATTGGATCAATCGAAGACGTTTACTATGTACCAGATCTTAAGACCAACATATTAAGTCTGAGACAACTTACAGAAAAAGGTGTTTCGATACTGATGAAAGATCGAACACTGCAGTTGAAGGACAAAGCAGGATATCTGATTGCCGCTGTCGAAATAGAAAGAAATCGAATGTACAAACTGAACCTGAGGAACATTCGAGAGAAATGTCTGCAAATCGGAGTGCAAGACAAAGCTTCACTATGGCACATGCGCTTTGGTCATCTACATCATGCTGGTTTGAGAAGGTTGGCAAAAAGGAACATGGTGCATGGACTACCAGACATGGATTTCGAAGGAAAATTCTGTGAAGAATGTGTGCTCAACAAACAAACAAGAACCTCATTTCAAAAGAAGGCAGAGTATCAAGCTAAACATATACTCGAATTGATACATACTGATATATGTGGGCCAATCACTCCAGAATCCTTCAATGGAAAAAGGTACTTCATTTCCTTCATTGATGACTTCTCAAGAAAAACCTGGGTCTACTTCCTGAAAGAAAAATCTGAAGCATTAGAAGTGTTCAAAAAGTTCAAAGTAATGATGGAGAAGGCAACAGACAGACACATCAAAGCAATTCGATCTGACAGAGGAGGAGAGTATACTTCGATGGCCTTTGTGAAGTACTATGAAGAACAGGGCATAAGGAGATTCCTAACTGCACCATATTCACCTCAGCAAAATGGTGTGGCTGAAAGGAAGAATCGAACTATTTTTGACATGGTTCGATCAATGCTCAAAAGCAAGAACATGTCGAAAGAATTCTGGGCAGAAGCAGTACAATGTGCTGTTTATATTCAGAATAGATGTCCACATTCGAAGTTAGAAGACAAAACACCACAAGAAGCATGGAGTGGACAGAAGCCAACAATTTCTCATCTCAAGGTATTTGGTAGCATAGCTTATGCACATGTACCAGATCAACAAAGAACAAAGCTTGAAGACAAAAGTCAGAAGTACATATTCATTGGATATGATGAGAAGATGAAAGGGTACAAGCTTTTCAATCCCATAAGCAAGAAAGTGATCGTGAGCAGAGACGTTCGAATGAACGAAGCAAGCAAGTGGGACTGGAACAATTCGACAGAGGTTGCTGACACAGTCGAAGAAACAACTATAGCTGTACCAACAAGTATTCCAGAAGAACATGAAGAAACAGAAGATGGAGATGAACCTCTACAACCCAAAATGAAAAGTTTGCAAGATTTGTATGATTCAACAAGTGAGGTGCATCTAGTGTGTCTTCTGGCAGATGCTGAAAATATCAGTGTCGAAGAAGCGTTAAGAGATAAGAAGTGGAAAAGTGCCATGGACGAAGAAATTAGAGCAATCGAACACAACAATACTTGGGAGCTAGTCGAATTACCAAAAGGTAGTCAACCCATTGGTGTAAAGTGGGTATTCAAGAAAAAGATGAATACTCAAGGAGAAATCGAAAGATTCAAAGCACGACTGGTTGCGAAGGGATACAAACAGAAAGCAGGAATTGACTATGACGAAGTGTTTGCGCCTGTTGCAAGAATGGAGACAATTTGATTACTCATTTCTCAAGCTGCTCAGTTCAAATGGCCAATATTTCAAATGGATGTCAAGACAGCATTTTTGAATGGTGTGCTCGAAGAAGAAATCTATGTCGAACAACCACTTGGATATATGAGAACTGGAGAAGAGAAGAAGGTGTTGAAACTGAAGAAATCACTGTATGGGCTGAAGCAAGCACCTAGGGCATGAAACACACATATTGACACATATTTCAAAGAGAATGGGTTCGAGCAATGTCCTTATGAACCAGCCCTCTATGTGAAGAAAAATGGAAGTGATTTATTGCTTGTTGCACTCTATGTTGATGATCTTATTTTTCTAGGCAGTGATGTTCAGATGATCGAAGACTTCATGACAAGCGAATTCGAAATGACAGACTTAGGTCTGATGAGATTCTTTCTTGGTCTGGAGGTTCGACAAGAAGAAGCTGGAATTTTCATATCACAAGAAAAGTATGCAAAGGAAATCTTAGAAAAATATAAAATGAAGAATTGCAATCCAACTTCGACGCCAATGGAACCAGGTACAAAGCTGTCAAAGTTTGATGGAGGAGAACGGGTCGAAGGAAGCAAATATCGAAGTTTGGTAGGTAGCCTTCGATATCTCACATGCACAAGGCCAGATATTTCACTAAGTGTGGCATAGTGAGTCGATTCATGGAGGAGCCAGTACACACACATTGGAAGGTGCTGAAACGAATTCTAAGATACATCAAAGGAACAGTATCACTTGGAATGTTTTATTCAAAGACAGAAGACTACAAGTTAGTTGGTTATTCTGACAGTAACTGGTGTGGAGACATAGACGATCGAAAGAGCACTGCTGGATATGTGTTTTTCATGGGAAACACAGCTTTTACTTGGCTATCGAAGAAGCAGCCTATAGTGACACTTTCGACGTGTGAAGCAGAATATGTGGCAGCATCCTGGTGCGTCTGTCATGCAGTATGGCTCAGAAGATTGATAAGCAAGATGGAGCTAAAACAGGAAGATCCAACAGTAATACAAGTGGACAATAAATCAGCTATCGAATTAGCAAAGAATCCAGTGAATCATGAACGAAGCAAACATATAGACGTTCGATTTCACTTCATTCGTGAACATGTGAAGGAGGGAAGCGTCGAATTGAGGCATGTAGCAAGCAGAAACCAAACAGCAGATATGTTTACAAAACCACTATCGAAAGAGGTCTTCGACAGAGGCAAGAAGATAATAGGGATGCTGGATGGAAGAAGCATTTAAGTTTACAGAGGAGTTTTGTTGAATAAACATTAAATGTATTAGTTTTACATTAAATATGATAGTAGGAAGGACAAGAGTTTGATAAGTTATGATAGTTATTAGTAGCAGTTATGTTTATGTTTTTGTTTAGAATTGCAAAAGTTGTTTGGGTCTATAAAAGATCAAGTGTGTAATTTATTTGATAAGTGCAATATACAAAATTTTATACAGAAGTCTGATTCGAGTTTCTAACAGAAATAACAGTGTATCATAACACGGATGAAGTCATGGGACTAAAATAGTGTGAAAGCTGAATGAATAGGCATATGGCTGGAAACATAACTTTTGGAACACAGTGATCATTTACTTGATCATGCCTTGATAATTTCTTAACTATCATAGTTTTCTTAATAACTTACGATGTGTTGATTACCATGTGATTGGTGTTGTTTCCTAGCTTAACTTGGTCTACAGGAACATTAAGGTCCCCAATCAATTTCACTAGCTCAACATATTCAAAAAAGTTGATATCGGAAGTCTGCGATTAATTTGATGTATGTCTTACAAAAGAGTGTGAATAGCCTGCCAATAAATTCACATAAAGTCCCATATCAAAGCCAAAAATCAAAACATCGGATATTCCAAAAATCAATATAGATTCATGATAATAAACATAATCTATATTGTAAACTGATAAGCAGAAAGGACATGAAGAAGAAAAAACATAGTTGCCTTAATGTAATACTAACAAAAACACAACCTAATAGGAAAAAGCCTATATAATCCCATTTATCCCTTTCAAAATCAATTACAAGATACATCACTTTATGTTTTAACACAATGGTGCCCAAAAAACTTTATAAAACAGATAACTAAACTTTGAAAAATTACGAAATCAGATACATGTGAATCAACCATACCTAAAATTTGGCGATTCAAAGAAAAATTAAGCATATCAGTTAGTACAAGATTTTGAAAGGGTGTAGTTTGATAAATAAACTCATATATTATAGGCGTGGTTTAACTTAAAAACACCAGTGATCCATCACTTCCACCATCAACCATTTCAAAATCCAATGCAATTGTTTTAGGATGTCGGTCATCGTTGTTTTCATGAGAAGTCTAGAAAATCAATACGGGAGTATGTATAGGGAAATTCACTTCTGCCCTGCAACAGTTCAACACACAAAGTGAACTTCCTAACAGCAACAAAATAAAAGACACGTGAAATATCAATTGTAAGCAAAACTCTATATGTGCCCAATCAAATGGTGCATGTGTAATTCCACAACTATTTTGTACATGTTATTGTAAGATAATTAGTTCATTCACTTTAACTGCTAGACATGTCAGTTGAGAATAGAATTTTTTTTAATATATAAGAAGTTTGAACATTACCCTTATGGTTTTATCAGTGCATCCACTTAAAAGATTATATAACGGTTCATAAATTGAAAATCATGTCACAGACTTCTTGTGTTCTCTAAAGTCCCATACAAGACTTGCTGAATGTCCTCTAATATCCCATACATTTTAAATACACCAACACACAGATTTTGTTACTCTTATTACTATGTTTAACCTGCAATATTGTGTGGCACCGACATGGACGAATGTGATTATCTAATTATATGATTGATGGAATATAAAAAGCTTACAAGAATCTGAGATACAAGGGAGGTTTGTCCTAGTAGTCTGAGACAAGCATCCATGAGTTGTGTACAAAATTCTGTAGAGAACGCTTGCTGCAGCCGCTCTCAACTTATCTAAATAAAAAGAGGAGAAACATTATTAGTAGAAAGGTTTAGTTACTATGGATCTTTACTTATTGGCATTGTAAAGAGTTAAGAATGGATTAATATCTTTGAGTAATAGATCATCCGCCATGTCCTCGAAGCTAAAATCATGCACGAATCGCTTAAGAAAATTTAAGAACATTCTATGATCACTACTTTCGAATTTCAATTAAGTTCTAATTTTACGCAAGAGTTTGAAGTATCTTCCCAGCCATGTGGTGGCGGTGTTCTTGGAGAGCTTCCATAACCTTGAAAGCCAGTTTGCCGAATACTATCAGCGTTGACCTATCAAGCAAATAAACAACAATAAATATAAACACTTCTTTATGTCTTTTGAAAGCCCGTACTCGAAATTTTCTTGGTGAACCAAAAGATTTGAAGTTATACTTCTGCAAGATCCTCGGCGAAGCTCTGAAACTTACCAGTGGGAGATGAGACATGCTATTGTAGAGATGGAATGACCTGTTTTTGCTAAAAACGTAAATGCACCAGAGAAATCAACAGTCTGTGATTTATTATGAATAAGGATGGGAAGTTGTAAGATTTTCAATTTCATAACTGCGTTGGCAGTGGAGAAATGATTTAGGAAAACAAATACGTGCATTTTGATAAAACAAATGAAGTGTGTTGTGAGGAAGCCACGTGGGTTTTTGATTTTATTATATGATTAATTTTTAACTAAATTATTCTTTATTGTTATCTAATGTTATCATTTTCTTTATAAAATTTAGATTATTGTTGATAAAAATTTATTATGGGATTTAATTGATAAAAGGGGATGAATGGTTTTAAAATGCACCATCAAAGTCGGATGCTTTATTAAATTTGTTCTTATAATTAGAGAGAGGGGTGCATTTATTTTCCTTTGACCAAAGTGTTGGCCCATTATGCTCCAAGCTCTTTGCAACTAAAGAAGGTCTTTTATCATGTGTTGACCCATTAAGGTTTGTTTCAATTCATGCTGAAAATTTAAAGAGGGGTGTATTTTTCCTAGATCAAATTGACTGGCCCATTGTGTTTTCTAAGACCTTTATTTAATCCATTAAAGGGGTTGTGCGAGTTTGCAGAGGCTGATCAATTGGGCCTCTTAAGAGAAATTGGCGCTACTTTTTTTGCTTTGTTGGTCCAAATCAAATGAAAAGAAAGGAGAGGGACATTGTTATAAAGAGAGGGTGCATTTTGAAAGAAGAATGGTCCAATAGCTGAACAGTTATTGGCCCATTTTAGACATTTGATTGAGAACCTGTTTTGGTTTTACAATTATTCTAAACCAGTATTTATTTTATAATTATATTATTATTAATTATTATTTAATCAATATTATTAATTAAATTTTTATTGTTATGTTGACTAAGTCAAATTAGGGATGAAAACCCTGATTCCCTCAGCCAGTGGCGCTGTTGTTCTTCTTCAACGCTGGGAAACAAAGATCCAAGCCCAAAACTCATTAAAGTCGGGCGTACACATCTTCTGGTTCAGATTAAATCGAGCGTAGATTTATTATGATTATCCTTTTGGACAATGTCAGGCGTAAACTTAGTCTAATTTCTATCAACAGTTACTTTGGATGGCATCTATAAGCCCGTCTCCGATGACTCTCCGTCACCTCTCCAAATGCCATCTTTAAGCCCATTCCCGGTATAATCCACCAACAGTATTACTTCGTGCACAAGCGAGTGCAAATTTCTGGGCACTTATATGTTCAATCATCTTCCACCTTCAAGTCACGAATGGCAGATATGCCAATCTAACTCTTCAGGTTTAAGAAGATTGAACAGGGCAGTTGTTGTACCCCAAAATTTACCCTCCCATTTTCTTCAAGATATTATTCTAGGGTTCTCAAACGCTCAAGGATTCTCAAGAGTTGATCAGACAAATTCTTCTCCTAAGCAATGGGTCCACAACTAGGGTTTCATCTTTCACAAGGAAGAATGGGTTTCAAAGGTCTCAAATGATTTTCATGATTCATGATAGGTCTACAACAATGCTCATGTCAAGTTTCAAGCCTTGCATCACAAGTTTGCTCAGTCAATGACTCTGATAGTTAAAAATCAACTATATTGGGTAAAAAGTCAACTATGGTCAACATATAGTCAAATTTCAAGATTTTTGGTCAACGTCAACCTTTTGAAGTGATATTCATCATTTGATCAAGGGTTGATCATGATTTCTCAAGGAAATCCCTCAAATCATCAAAAGTCAAAAGTTGCCAAATTAGGGTTTCCTTAGGAGAAGTCAACTGAACTTTGACCAAACATAACTTTCACATGCTTCGTCAAAATTTCCCCAACCAAAGCCCATTTTGAAGTAAATTCAATTCTATACAACTTTTTATTTATTCTCAAGTCCAAATATTGCTTCATTTGAAAGATATGATCCCATTCATTATAGGTCATTTCAAAAATCAACAAAAAGACACTTTTTGTCAAGGCAACTTACATCAAGATAAAGTCTCCAAATGCAAAAATTATCAAAAGAGAAATTGAATAGGACATCTTGAGCTTTCCAAAAAGTAAAATATCACCTTCAAAAGATGAAAATTGAGCAAATTATGAGTTGCACAAGTTGGGCAATTTTTGAGAAATGCATGAAATCTCAATTGAGCAAAATTGCACTTTTGAGTTAATGGGCCTAACTTTTGATGTTCAAACATGTTTAGAAGGTGTTACAGGACCTTTAAATCCATTCACATATTTTTTATGATTTTTATTACTTTTATTTCAATTTTTATTCATTTAAATGCAAATAAAATCAAGTAAAATATGAGATAATGGTATAAGGGCTTGGGTTTTTTCTCTCAATCATCTAGAGGCCCAAGACAACTCATGGCACTTGTAACAACCATGCCAAAATGTGTAAATCTCAAAAAGGCAAGAAATACTCTCAAATTGGAAGTTTGTAAATATGCTTGATTATGTTTGATCATGGCTTGATTACATGATTTATTGTCATGTTTATTGAGCCATTTCCTTTCTCTATATAAGTATAAGCAAATCAGATGCAAAGGACACGAATTCTTGTCTCAAGAAGCTAGCCAAAATTCTCCATATTTTTCTCAAAACCCTAAATTCTAAAACCGGTGCTGCAGGCCCTCTCTTTCCACAACTCCATTATCATTCACCTTTTGGAGCATCCAAGAGTAAGTCTGGATCGGTTGCCACGATCCTAAGCCTGTAAAACTCTCTGACCACGCATAAACATTTTTTTGCATTTTTCTGAAAATTGATATATGTAATTTGATTTTATTTTGAACAAGGTTAATGCTTCTAATAGGTTTATAAGCTTTGTCTGAACAGGTTTGGACCGATGAGGTGGTTTCATGCACATTAGTTTACTAGAAGCTATAGTTTGCTCCAATCGGGTTCACTTGAGTCGAAACCCGTGATTCAAGGACTTATAGCCAAAAATAAGTCCATATTTAGATTCAGGAGGGTCAAATTAGGGGGTACGTGTTGTCTTGGATCCTTAAAAATTGAGTTTTTTGTATTTTTGAATTTTACAGGTTGCCGGAGAAGACGACTGGAGCTAGGGCTCCGGTGCTTCTCCGGCCATAATTCACTTTGTGTATTTGTTGTTTTTGTTTGATTTAGATGAATAGAAGTAATAGTCACCCCAGCGGTAAGCGCGTGTTTGTTAGGATGTTAGTGTACCAGGGCATGGGTTTGACCCCTTCCCCTAGTATGTTATTTTTCTCACATTTCTCTTGCAGATCCAGTGCAAAGCAACCCAGCACGCGCACCATGCGCTCTCACATCAAAACCATCAGATCCATATATAATGGCTCTAAGAAAACGCCCCCACGGTGCACATTCTAGAGTCAACCACATGGAATCACAAGCAGCAATTGGGCCATTGTCTTGGGCTCAAACGATTTTCTTTTCTGACACCCCCTGAATTACTTTCAGGCCCACTTCTTTTTTGTTTTAATATTTATTTTGCTTTATATAATCAACCTTTTTTAAAAATAATTAATTAAATCAATTTAATCAGAAAAAAATGTTTTAAATTAATTAGCCTTTTTAATTAATTTTAGACTTAGGTTTTATTTTATTTAATAATTTACAATTTAATTTAGAATTAGGTTATTCATTTAACAAAAACGCCAAAAATATCAAATTAGGTTTTTTAGATTTCTTCAAAAAATATCTTTCTTAATACTTATTTTCTTTGCTATTTAAATTTATTAGATCGAATGTATAAGCTTCACGTCAAGTTATAATAGTTTTAGATTTAAATTTTATACAAGTTTTACTAAATATTGTAACTGCTAAAAGTTGTAATAGATAAACAAGGGTTTACTATTTCTTCCCCCATTTTTATGGTTTGTAACCCCCACCCCCGAAGCATTGTAATAGCGTAGGTTTTATTTCCCGTACTTTTACTTTCGACACATATACTATGTATGCTTGTCTGTATATATTTAACTGTTAGTAATAGGCGTGTATGATAAGATCTAAAATCAACCATCAGATAACCCTAATCAAGATAATATATATGAATTCAATGCACTTTACACACCCGCACCTTTAGGGTAACCACACTTGTTGCCTTCGGAAAACAGTCATGTCCCTCAAACATGGAACGCTTTAGCAAATACCCTCAGTTAAAAGATCATAGTCCCTCGATGACCATTCGATGCTGCCTCGGTAAACGATCTTAGTCCCTTAAGATAAAATTGCTAAATCGTTCTACGAGTTGTCTTTATAATTATACGATGACCCACGTTTGTCCCTCAAACATCCAACGATAGAGCTTTCTACTAACTAATGGTAGGACAACACTATCTAAAGGAAGAGGAAAATAACGTGAAAGACTTTTGAGTAGGTAGATAGCTCGTAGTCACTTGCTCATAAACAAAAACAATTTTTCACACATTACACTTCTTTTCTGAAATATTTTCAAAACAAACACTTTGTATGTATTCTCAACGATACGAGAATCATTACAAAGTTGCTGAACTTAGGCATTTTCAAAATATTTTCAAACTTATATATTCACAAAGCATTTTTCAAAAGTGAGCTAGCGATTAAGAGCTCGTAGATAACTACGGATGGAAAGTGTGCTAATACCTTCCCTTTTCATAACCTACCCTCCTTACTCAAAAAAATTCTCAAAGGTCTTTCCTATTCTTTTCACCCTTTCCTTTATTGGATAAAAGAAAAGTTGGTGGTGACTCTTGTTATCCGCGATATTTGCAATAAAACGCAAAACTAAAAGTCAGTTCTCCCACCGTATTACAAAACTGGTGACTCTGTTGGGGAAAACTAAAAGTGGGGTTACCTTAAGAGCTAGATCACCTTTAATTTTCTTTCCTTGTTTGATTTGCCTGATTTATTTTTAAGGGTTGTTTGGGTTTATTATAAAGATCCTATACAAGGATCTGGGAGCACTTTAGGTAAGTAGCAATAGATCGTGAAAAATGTATGGCGTATACCGATACAGTTGAAGCGATGGCTACATTAGTGTGATACATTGGTTGGTGTCGGTGTCCCTTGAGTTAAGTCAAGGAGAATGTTGGGTTGTCGTGTGGTATCATAAAGCACTAACTGACTGTAGAGCCATAGTTGACACAACTTAGCAATTAGAAAGTAGTGATATAGTCGGCTTTGGTGTAGACTGAAGTTTGTTGATACTCGATGCTACACTCATTGATATCAGAATCTCAGGATATTTCCATCGAAAATTAGATGCTTGTGCTGAAACAATGCCTGGGAGAAAGATCAGTGATATTGATGCTCCTAGAACCCGATTACTTCTTCTAGGAAAGGTTTATCCAACTAAAACTTCAAGAGGGTACTTAACTACAAACTCCATGCAAGCTTAAACCTAAGGCCTTATCTGTTTTGTTTGTGTATGATTAATTATTCGAACATGACATCATAACATCGTGACATCATACCATATCATTTTCACTAACCGTTTCAAGGACCAGTGGATTTATCTTTGTTCTTTGTTGTAGGTTATGGCCTCCACATGCAAAAAACACCATCCGAATCAACTTTGTAAGGGTGCCTTCTCAGCTTAAGGAGTTAGTCTCAAGGATTCCCGAAAGTTCTCTGTTCATCAAAAGGCATGGTTGATTACTCTATTCCTGTTCTTTGACCCTACACATCACTATTTCACCTTTCCAGATTATCAGTTTGTACCCACAATGGAGGAGTTCTATCAATTATTGGGAGTAGCTGTTCTTGATCAAACACCCTTCACTGGTTTAGAGGAAGCTCCAAAGCCAGAAGATATTGCAGCAGCCTTACATCTGAAGCGGTCCTACATTATATCCAATTGGGAAATAAGAAGTGGAGTTAAGGGCTTTCTTGATAAATTTCTGATAGAGAAGGCTCGACTATTTTTGAATGTTATGAGTTTTCAGGCTTTCGAGGAGATCTTGGCTTTGTTAATCTATGGATTAGTACCATTCCCTAATCCAAACCAAATCATAGATGTGAACACCATCAAAATATTTCTTGCTCATAATCTTGTTGCTTGGATATGTCTTGCATTCTCTTCACACTCATACTATGAAGAGGAGAGGAACTCTCATGTGTTGTATACCTCTGCTATCCAGGTGGTTTATTTTTCACCTTCCCCACTTGATAATGAAGAATGAACAAGGTTTGAGGTTGTCGCAAAGAATAATGTCACTTTCTCATACAAACATCTACTGGTATTCCCGATCTCATGAGGATATCACTATCGTTGACCGTTATGGGGAATTCCCTAATGTTCCACTCCTTGGCATTAGGGGAGGTATTACTTGCAACCCTTCTCTGTCTCTATGTCAATTTGGTTATGCTCAAAGAGATGGTCCTCATGACACACTTATCCAGGGTATTGTATTTGATTACAAGAATGATCCTCAAGGTTATCGCTAAAGGTTTATACATGCTTGGGGAATGGTGAGAAAGTTTAATAGCAAGGCTTTAGAATAGAAGAACTCCATCCCTCTGGAGCACTATCTAAAATGGGTACGACCTTGCGCTCAAAAACCCATGATGCCATATCCAGTTGTCCTATCGGTGATCATATAACCTGTTGTCGAAGGAGACAATTCTCGCACCATCCTTTATCCAGACATGCCTACTGACCTTGAAGAATTGCAAAAGTCCTTGATTTAACTCAAGGAAGAACGGGACACCTTTGAGACTCAATTCTATGCAAGTGAAAAGAAAGTGTTGGATCTCACAAAACAACTTCACGAGGAGCAGAATCTTAATGCATACATCTACACAAAGAGGAGGAGTCTATGGGAAACTTAGAGTTTTAGGAGTTTTCAATTTATTTCTTTGTAATCCTTTAAATTCACATAAGCTTATTAATAAAAATCTTTGTTTCTATTTCCTCTTGGTTAGAAAATTTAAATCTCCTAAGGTCCTTGAAAACATTGCAATTACATATCATGCATCATTACATAACAGGTTTTGCATACATGTTTTCTCATCTACTTACTGTTTATTTCAGTATAAGATGGCCCTCGAACAAAATGTTAAGGACCTTTAAGCTTAGCATGCACACTCTCAAGAGACTCTTCTGAATTTGGAACAGGGACATAAATATCTGATGGTGCTCGTCACCAAGAAAAAGAAGACTAAAAAGCTGATTGTTATCCTCAATATGGGGAGAAGATTCAAAGGTCATGCTCCCTCAGTTCAATTGGATGATATTTACTCTAAGGAAGACGACAACCAAGAAGAGGATGGTAGAAGCATCAAGCCTGAAGGTAAAATTAATCAGGGTTCTAAAGATGAAGACTACTCCGACGAACAATACCCTCTTGCAGATGACAAGTACAAGTAGTTGGAAGACCGTCTCAAAGCTATGGAAATCCAGAAAGTTCCTGGATTAGATTTTGGAGAACTAGGTTTGATCCCGGGGGTGGTCATCCCTAACAAGTTCAAGGTCCCCGTCTTTTCTAAATATGACGGGGTCTCTTGTCCCAAACTCCATCTAAGATCATATTTTCGAAGGATTCAACCTTATAATACTGACAGGAAGTTATGGGTCCATTTCTTTCAAGAAAGTTTATCCGACACTCAACTCGAATGGTTCTATCAGCTGGAAGGAGCCAAAATTCATACATGGGAAGACTTGGCTGCTAGTTCCTACAAGTAGTATCAATATAATGCTGACCTGACACTGACTCGAGTGCAACTGTAAAACATGTTGTGATACGGTGGCAGAACCGACTGTTATACTAGTTTTGTGTTTGTGTTTGCAAATATTGCGGTAAGCAAGAGTCGCCACTGACTTTTCTTTTATCCAACAAAGGAAAGAGTGGAAAAAACAGAAAAAGACCTTTCGAGAGTTTTCTGAGTATGAGGGGTAGATTATGGAAAGGGAAGGTGTTAGCACACTTTCCATCCGTAGTTTTCTATGGGCTCTTAGATGCTTAGCTCATTTTGATATACCTTGTGCTTTGTGTGTTTTGAAAATGTATTTGAAACGCCAATAGTAAGTGTTGTACCCAAAAATTTGCCCTCCCATTTTACTCAACATATGTTCATTGAGATCCTTAACTTGCTCAAGGATGCCCAAGAGTTGACCAGACAAACTCTCTCCTAAAGCAATGAACCTCCAACTAGGGTTTCCATTTTCATCAAGATGGGTGAGCTACAAAGGCCTAATATGCTCTCCATATTCCTAATATGTTCTCAAGACCATCCATGTCAAGTTTCATGCCTTGCACAAGAAGTTTGCTTAGTCAATGATGGGCTTTTACTGTATAGTCTAAATTATAACTGCAAGTGCACAACCTATCGAAGTAATATATAAGATTATCGAACCACAGAGACCAATTGTCAATCTATCGACTCTATTATTAAGGTGTTTATCTAAGGCAGATCAGTAAGGGATTAAGTTCAGTACAGGGAAATAAAAGCGAATAAAATTAAAGAGATAAAACAAACGGGATCGAATGTAAATCACGAGATCAGACAGTGTCCTAGCATGCATGTATAGTATTTACTTTTGGGAAATATTTTCCATTTATAGCAAAGAACTGTTTAACAGGAACTTGTAGCTTTCGCATACTAAGAACCGAGTTTACTCTTTAAATTAAATTCCTTTATTGTCACTTATAAAGGGTGCCTAACGCGTTAAATAAGTAAACCTATTTTTAAGAAACAAGTTATTTTGATTTAGTGAAAAAGTGTTTTAATTTGGAAAACTTAACTTAAAGAGATCCTTGGCTTTTGACCAAGAATCAAATTTTAATCCCACAAACGCGTCCGCAAATAGTTTCAAAATCATTTTCTAAAATTATATCAAGTAATCCTACTTAACCAAACGAACTGCTTTCGCTCTTTTCGTTTGGTCAAGAACTAATCTGGCTTAATCTCAAGTATGGACGGCTTTCGATCTTACCCATAAACTTTTAAACACATTTAAACCAGTATTAAAAACTAAAACATCCCAAAGGTATTTCTATTAGCATGGCATGCAGAACATAGTTATGATTCGATCCTTACATTCTAACCCTAATAAATTTAGCTAGACATGGTAAGCATTTAAAGTCTATAAAACATGTAGACTATGATAAGAGCGTTTAAAGTCTATAAAACGTGTAGACTATGGTAAGAGCATTTAGAGTCTATAAAACATGTAGACTATGGTAAGAGCATTTAGAGTCTATAAAACGTGTAGACTATGGTAAGAGCATTTAGAGTCTATAAAACGTGTAGACTATGGTAAGAGCATTTAGAGCCTATAAAACGTGTAGACTATGGTAAGAGCATAAAATAAATGAAAGCAATTAAATTAGAACCTTGCTCCAATCGGAGGCTTAAATCTGATACAAGTCGTGGAAATGTAAAAGATAGTATGATAAACTTCAACCAAAGTGCTCCAAACTTGAATACAAACTCGCACACTCAAGTGTGATAACTTCCCGATGTGAGAAGATTATCACTTTACAAAGTAGTAATATATGCCTAAGCAGTAACTTGATTGGATCTAAGTTTGCATCTAAGTTTGGATGAAAACGAATATGAAATGAACTTGCTATTTATAGAAGATCGTGAAAATCTGTAAAGACGGGCATGCCCCTCAACTCCTTCTGAGCGGGAAATGGTTTGTGAAGGCCGCGGGCGCGGCCACCCTCCATGCGGGCGCGGTGAGTGAAAATGGAGAGATCGTGGCAGTTGGCCCCTGGGTGAAAGTGCGCCATGTCAGCGCGTTCCCTGTACGCGGAGTTGGACGCCATGTGTGTATTTTCTTGGAAAAACCCTATCTTTCTGGCGTTTTCGCTCGTTTCTTCTCTGAAGGCTCTGAAAGGACATGTGACCTGAAAACAAAGGAAACAAGGGCATAATACTAGAAAAACAATAATAAAACTAAGGAAAACATGTGATATTAGAGTCAGAAACATAGTGCAATTTGGTGTTATCAAATTCTCCCACACTTAAACCTTTGCTTGTCCTCAAGAAAAACTCTCAGAAGTAGTCAAAGGGATACAAGTGTTTTTTCTAGTTATCGAGCTAAAGCAGTAAGGTTCAAGTGAGAGTGTGTTCGACAGGTACCAACTATTTGAACTAAGAACATCGAAGTGACACTTTACCGCAGAATGCGGACATAAACCTTATTCCTACACAAGTCAACTCCTATTACTCCCACTATGCTAAGACTTCTCTTCTAGGTAAGGTCCTTTTCATTCAGGTGTAATCACATTAAGCCCGTTATCCGTACATACTCATAGTGTAGTGACCGGTTAGTGATTCTGATCTTTGCAATGAGATTTTGGTACACGAATTGATGTAATCCCGTTATTACCCAATTATAGCTGTGGGGGATCAGATCGTAATCTGCCCTACCGAGTTCAACACCAGATGCCTCTGAACCAGCCATAATGGGTAATGCTTTTTATTATTATTTTTCACTTTTTATTTTTTGTGGATGTTCGCAACCAGTGGAATTAAATGATCGTGTGAGGATCACCCAATTCATGGTCGTAACCATACATTTTTGCTTATATATATATATATATATATATATATATATATATATATATATATATATATATATATATATATATATATATATATATATATATATATATATATATATATATATATATATATATATATATATATATATATATATATATATATATATATTTTCAAGGCAAAAAGATCATTCACTTATTTTCATCGATCCTACACGTAGCGCATGCTTAGGCCGGAGCCGACTACGAGAATAAACTACTTAGGACCCGTTTTGTAAAATTAAAATCATAGCATGGGGAGAAGACGAAATTAACTCTAATATTTACAAGGTCTATAGTGTAAAAGATGATGTTGATTTTTCAAAAAGGGTACCTAAGACTAATCACACTCTATCCTAAACCTAAAAGCTTTACTTATGGCTCAAAAAACTAAAAACATGTTGTATTCATTTTTAGCAAAAAAAATTTCTCAAGGCTAGGAAGTGGTGGAGAACTTAAGGATACACTGCGCAAAATGACTCGTCAATCACATGTATTTTATTTAACGGCTAAACTAATAAAAGGGAAATAACTAAAAGATACTCTAAAATAAAGTACTGAAAAGGGAAATAACGGAAAAAGAAATAACGGAAAGGAAATAAAAGCGATAAAATGCTCCTCCCACACTTGAATTGGACATTGCCCCCAATGTTCCAAAACAAGTCTAGGTAGGAGATACCTGGTAAAACTAGTGAGGTCCACTAGTACCCTCGCCATCCTGAGGTGAACATCCGGAACGACGGCTACGACTACGGCAGCGGCGATCTCTATCGAGGCTAAACTGTGCCATGCGCTCAGTGAGAGCAGCATTTGCAGTTTGTGTGGCCTCCATTAATTGGAAGTGAGTAGCGAAGCTAGTCTGCTGATGGTGTTGTTGGTTTTGGAAAGCCAATTGACTTTCCATGATGGTAGTCAGAGAGCGGGCATTTTGAATTTAAGACACCTGCATGAAAGCCATGTTGTCGGCAACCTGTTTCTGGATCGTAAAAAGGAGGGCATCACGCCTCTCCTCTTTATCCATATGTTCTCTCCACATGTCCTCAGTGACATGGAAGCTCGGAATGGTACCTGCATGAGGGTTATAAGAAGATGGCGTAGTGTGTGATGGTGTAAATCGAGGAGGTGACTCTGTTTGAAAGTCATACTCGTCATCAGTGTTGTTCCCCTCCTCTAAAGGAACATTCGGAGGTAACGAACCAGTGAAAGCGGGAGCGCTTAAATCATAGGTCCAGTTACGCTCCAATCTAACGTCAGTGCGACGGGTACAGGGGAGGACAACACTTGGTACAACAGCATTACCAATCATAAGGTAATAGCCACCTTCCCTTCTCGCTTTGCAGAGGCGCATATCTTTCAAAAATTTCAGGCATGCAGTACGAGGAGGAAGTGGCTCTAAAGTAGCAAGCTCGGTGGCCAAGCCAAGGGCACGAGCGATAGTAGTAACCAGGCCACCAAAAGAAATCGGTGCCCCCTTTTTTCGGACATAGCTCATGTGAGCAATCATAAAGGGCACCGGGTTAATTTTGGTGTCAGTGAGGCATGCTTGCATAATAATTAACTCTTTAGCATTCACCTTGTTCGGGTTTTCCCGAGCAAAGATGGTGGATGCTAAAAGGTATCAGAAGACACAGATGGCCAGATTATGGACACTCGAGGCTAGCAAGCCATCAAAAGAATTTGCTTCTTGGTTTGTAAGTTTTTGCCAGAAAGCATAGCCAGCGGTTGTCCATTCCATATCCAAGGGTGCTTCACAAATAGCACCTTCCCCAAAAGGCACCCCTAACAACTCAGCTAAACCGTCGGTGGAGTAACTATATTCACGGTTAAACATTCAAAATTGTACCCCACCTACGGTACTAGCAGTGTTAGGTGTGACATTATAAATAAGTGAACTTAAAAACTCATATGTCAACCTTGGGTAGGTAGGTTCTTTTGCAGAGAAAATATTATGCATGTCTATTTTATCTAATACATGAAAAACACTATGATAAATACCTAAAGTGTAGAGACAATCTTCGTCAATATACCTGGTTGAGTAAATTGCCGTATACTGTAGCTTTTCGAGCAACTTCCTTTGTGTGGATCCCGATTTTCCGCTTCGAAGAACATACCCATTGAAGTCCATTTTGATTGTTTTGAACGATTTGGAGAAAGAAAAATAGTATGGTGGAGGAAGAAAATAGTGATTTTTATAGATTTGGAAGGTTTGTAGTGGGAAAAGAAATATAATAGAGAATTAGTTGAAGTGGAGCAATTATAGAAGGTAAGGTATGAAAATGTGGGAAAAATGAGGAAGAAAATGGGGTTTAAATAGGAAAAAATGGAGTAAATGGTGAGTTTTCCGAAAAGTAGCCGTTTATTACCGTTGGAGGTCCGCGGGCGCGGTCCCTCTCTCCGCGGGCGCGGCCTATTGAATTTCTAGCGGGGCCAGATTTTGTTCTTTGGGCAATTGGGCTTCAAAAATGGTGGCTTGCTCTTGTCACTTGGGGTGTACCTAGCATTTTAAGGTGAAAATATATTATATTTTTTTGTAAAATATATGTGTATATCATACACATACATTTTATTTTCAAATTTTTGAAAAATAAAACAAAACAAGTTAAGAGAAAATAAAATAAACACACAATATATATGTAAATGTAAGTGAGTACGAAGTGCAACTGAACTGAAAAACAGAAAAAGTAAGTCTGAGAAATAAAATAAAAATAGTATAATAATAATAGCAATGGTGGACGTCTCATGATTAGATATCAGCAAAGTCACGTCCTCGCAGCTCAGCCACCTGGCGTCTGAGCTCAGCAATCTCGTGTGTCAAATCATCGATCTCGCCAGCATATGTGGCACCATCTAGCTCTACCTGTAGGGTGAGATCAGCCAGCTGCTGGCGAAGTGTAGCCATCTCAACTCTCATGGCTGCCATATGCGCTCTCATGTCGGGCTCCTGTAAGGTCAAGTTATTAGTATAAACAACGGTATGCTCAACCTCAGGTGCAGGCGTGTACTATGGAGTAGGATTCTCTATAACTGGATCCTCAGTGATCGGGTTGTCTGACTCTGGCTCTGACTCTGGTGAATACTCTGGCTCTGCCAGGTCAGTGATGTCTATAACTGTCTCACCCCAACCCTCTAAAGTGTAGTTCCAGTTTGCCCGGTTGGAGACGCAGGTCATCTGTGGATCAGGCAGGGTGAAATAGTAGACAGTCTGATCGTCAATAAGGAGCCTGTACTGATATGGATGAAAAGGAGCTCGGCGCATAAGGCCATGGTCTAAGCAGAAGTCAATGTCGATACGTGTACTACCATAGTATGGTGTCAGGCAGAGTAACTGGCTATCCAAGCCCAGAGCAGATGCAATTAGCGTCACATTCCCACCAGCGTGTAAGTATCCCTCAGAGGATGATGCACCCATATCTAGACTTTCTATCAAGAAAGCTCCACTCGCAATGGGACGCGATTGACTAGCGCAGTATAAAAATAGTATCTCCTCTGCAGTCACTAAATGATCGCACTAACTCCTCCCGAAGAAGGTATGACAAAGAATCATCTTAAAGTACCTGAAAGCTGGGTTATGAATCCTCTTAGACAGTTGCTCAGATGGGTCGAGGTTGCCCCTGTCGGTAATAGCTCTCCAGAATCTGTCTATATCACTGCTCATGAAATACCCTAGAGGAAGCTCAGGGATGGCAGTAAGTGCAGTCTCGAATCCAAGAAGATCTCCAAACTGTCTCAAAGTAAAAGCATACTCTGCTCCAAACATGCGAAAACTAATCCGCCCACGGTTCTCTCTGGTGCCAACATAGGGCTCATACTCCAGTGAGCTAAGGAACTCCAAGGTGAGGTTCCTGTAGGTCACGTGGATCTCATCAGCATATGCATCCCAACTGACCTGATGGCACAAATAACAGATACTGGCCTCAATGCCTAGTGCATCCATGCAAGCAGAATCAGGGTATCTAGTTGGAAGCATCGGTCGAGCAAACAGTGTAGCAAATCGCTCCCTCTGAGCGTCGTCTCTGAAGATGACATCGAGTGCATCAACGAAATCCATCTGAAAAAGGTGATATAAGAGCACTTGGTCCTGAAAAAGATAGATGAGTCAGTCCAAAATTACAAATTTAATTACATAAAAGAAAGATTAAAATTTAAAAATTAAAAATAAAGAAAAAAAATTGTGGGTTGCCTCCCACGCAGCGCTTTGTTTAACGCTGTTAGCTTGACGATAAGATCTCACTTTTCACGTTGGGATTGGTGGGTCTATCAGAGTCTGACTAGAGTAGTCAATAGGAAGGTCACCTCCTCTATACAACTTCAGTCGTTGTCCATTTACCACGAAAGGAGCGCTTGAGTTATTCTTGATTTCTACAGCTCCTGATACTAACACTTTTGATACCTCGAATGGACCTGTCCATCTTGAACGTAGCTTGCTAGGAAAAAGTCATAATCTGGAATTAAACAGAAGAACATGATCGCCTACATTGAATTCTTTCTTATTAATTTTCTTGTCGTTCCATATCTTTGTTATTTCTTTATAGATGATGGAATTCTCATAAGCATTTAGGCGGAGTTCTTCCAACTTATGTATGTCCAGAATTCGTTTCTCTCCAGCTCTTAGGTAGTCTAAATTCAAGGATTTTATAGCCCAATAGGCTTTGTGTTCTAACTCGAAAGGTAAGTGGCAGGATTTTCCATAGAACAATTGATATGGGGTAGTTCCAATAGGGGTTTTGTAAGCTGTTCTATAGGCCCAAAGTGCATCTTTCAACTTTCCGGACCAATCCTTTCTGGATATTGACATGATTTTTTCTAGGATTTGCTTGATTTCCCTATTCGATACCTCCACTTGGCCACTGGTTTGAGGGTGATATGGTGTTGCTACTCTATGTTTGACTCTGTATTTGTTTAAAAGTTTATTGAATATCTTGGATATAAAGTGCGATCCTCCATCACTTATGACTAGACAAGGTGTTCCAAATCTAGGGAATATGATGTTCTTAAACAATTTGATCACTACTCTCGTGTCGTTTGTGGGGGCCGCTATTTCTTCTATCCACTTGGACACATAGTCAACTGCCACAAGAATATATTTATTTCCCATTGATGATGGAAAAGGCCCCATGAAATCTATACCCCATACGTCAAAGTGTTCTACCTCTTGAATGTTTCTTAATGGCATTTCGTCACGCCTTGAAATGTTCCCAGTGCGTTGACACCGGTCACACTTGGTGATGTAAGTGTGGATATCTCGCCATAAAGTTGGCCAGTAAAGGCCTACTTGAAAGATTTTGGCACATGTCTTTGATGTGCTTGCGTGTCCATCATAAGGCGCGTCATGACAATGTTTGATGACGCTTTCCACTTCCTCCTCTGGAACACATCGTCTAAAGATGTTGTCTATTCCTCTTTTGAACAAGACTGGCTCGTCCCAATAAAAGCTTTTGATGTCATTGAAGAAATTTTTCTTTTGTTGAAAACTTAAGTCTGGGGGTATGATGTCAGTAGCTAGATAGTTCACAATGTCTGCGTACCAAGGTACGTTTCTTATCATTGAGACTTTTTCCGGTTTAAATTCTTTATAGGTTTCAGAGTCATCCTCGCTCATTGTGTTTATCCTAGCTATCAGTCCGTCGTAAGTGAAGTGATCGTCTATTGGTATTAGATCTGGTTTCAAATGTTCTAGCCTAGATAGATGATCGGCTACTAAATTCTCAGTGCCTCTCTTATCCTTAATGTCTAAGTCAAATTCTTGGAGTAAGAGAATCCACCTGAGCAATCTCGGCTTAGCATCTTTTTTATTTAACAGATATCGGATTGCTGCGTGATCACTATAAACTACAATCTTAGCTCCTACTAAATAAGATCGGAACTTATCGATTGCGAATACTACAGCTAGCAATTCCTTCTTTGTAGTTGTGTAGTTAAGTTGGGCGGTATCTAGGGTTCTACTGGCATAGTAAATGACATGTAATTTCTTGTCTTTTCTTTGCCCTAAGACAACCCCAACTGCATAGTCACTAGCATCGCACATGATTTCAAATGGTTGCTCCCAGTCAGGGGGTTGAATGACAGGAGCTGAAATCAGCTCTTGTTTTAGAATGTTGAAGGCTTCAAGACACTTCTCATTAAAGTCAAATTCAACATCTTTCATAAGAAGGTTAGTTAAGGGTTTTGTTATTTTGGAGAAGTATTTTATAAAGCGTCAGTAGAATCCAGCATGTCCTAGAAAACTTCGTACTTCCCTAACGGTTTTAGGTGGGTTGAGGTTCTCTATAACTTCTATTTTGGCTTTGTCAACTTCTATCCCTCTCTCGGAGATGATATTCCCTAAAACTATTCATTCGTTGACCATAAAGTGACACTTCTCCCAATTCAACACAAGGTTCACTTCCACACATCTTTCTAAGATTTTCTCAAGGTTCGAGAGACAATTTTTGAAATCGAATCCACATACAGAAAAATCATCCATGAATACTTCCATAATTCCGTCGAGATAGTCCGTGAAAATGGACATCATACAATGTTGGAAGGTGGCAGGTGCATTACAGAGTCCAAAGGGCATCCGCCTATAGGCAAACGTTCCATAAGGACAGGTGAATGTAGTTTTTTATTGGTCCTCTGGGTGAATAGGGATTTGGAAAAATCTGGAATATCCATCTAGATAACAGAAATACGAATGCCTAGCTAGACGTTCGAGCATCTGATCTATAAATGGAAGTGGGAAATGATCTTTCCTAGTCGCCTTATTTAGCTTTCTATAATCGATGCACATACGCCATCCTCCTTCTGTTCGTTTTGCTACTTTGTCTCCCTTATCATTTTAAACAACCGTGATGCCTCCTTTCTTCGGCACCACATGTACAGGACTTACCCACTCACTATCCGATATCTGATATATTATACCAGCTTCCAGTAACTTAAGAACTTCTTTCTTAACTACATCACTCATAATATGATTTATTCTTCTCTGATGCTCTCTAAAGGGTTTCGAATTTTCTTCTAGCATGATCCGATGCATGCATACAGACGGCTTATCCCTTTCAAGTCAGAGATTTTATATCCTAATGCTGAAGGGTATCTTCGCAAGGTATCTAAGAGTTAATTTGTTTCGTTTTGGCCTAGAGTGGCATTAATTATAACTGGGCGATTCATCTCTTCATCCAAAAACTCATATCTTAGATTCTTGGGTAGTTCTTTGAGTTCTAGAGATGGCTTTTTAAGACACGGCATATGATCGGGTGTAAGAGCTAAACATTCAAAGAGGTTGTCATCAATGTAAGGTTCTTTATATCCACCATCCTCTAGAATGGGTGTTGGTGGTAGTTTAATTAAGGATTCATCTTGCTCAAGTTCGTTTACACATTCATCAATGATGTCGATTGCATAACATGCATCTCCTATCACAGGTGCCACAAGGAATTTAGAGAGGATAAATTCTATCTTTTCATCTCCTACTTCGAAGGTAAGTTTTCCTTTCTTAACGTCGATTATAGCTCCGGCGGTTGACAAGAATGGTCTTCCTAAGAGAATCGGGATTTCGTCATCTTCTTTAATATCCTTTACCACGAAATCGGTTGGGATATACAATTGACCTATTCTAACTGGTATATCCTCTAATATCCCTGTGGGGTACTTGACCGATCTATCAGCTAGTTGTAAAGACATTTTGGTTGGTTGTAGTTCTCCTGAGTTTAACCTCTTGTAGACTGCCAAAGCCATTAAGCTTACGCTTGCTCCTAGGTCTAAGAAAGCTTTGTCGATCATATGATTTCCTAGGATGCAAGGAATAGAAAAACTTCCAGGATCTTTGTCCTTTTTTGCAAGTTTATTTTCAGAGATGGAATGACATTCTAGGGTTTTAGGATCGTCGAGTCTTTATTTGTTTGACAGGATGTCTTTTAAGAATTTAGCATATGATGGTATTTGGGTAATCGCTTCGGTAAAGGGAATCTCTACATGGAGTTTCTCTATTACTTTGATGAATTTTTGGTATTGGCTTTCTATCTTGGTTTGTTTAAGTCTTTGTGGGTATGGTATTGGAGGTTTATAGGGTGGAGGTGGTGTATAAGTTTTATCTTTTGATTCTTCCACCTGGTTCTGTTGGGTTCTTGGTTCCTCTGGTTTCTCTACTTGGTCCTCAGGTATGCTATCTTTTTTTGGTTTTTCGGGTACACACATCGTTGGAAGTTTCGGTCCATTGTAAGCGGTTCCACTTCTTAGAGTGATAGCATTCGCTTGTCCTTTAGGATTAGGTTAAGTTTGTCCAGGGAATTGTCCTCCAGGTGTGGTTTACGAGGCTTGTGTTTGAGCTACTTGCGAGATCTAAGTCTCGAGCATCTTATGATGGTTCATCATTTGGTCAAACTTAGTTGCTAGTTGTGTTACTAGTTCGTTTGTATGGGCATTTTGGTTCATAAATTCTTTGTTTTGCTGAGTCTGGGTTACGATAAAAGTATCTAGGGTTTCCCTAAGATTTGGTCTTGGTGGCACATCTTTCATAGTTTGGTTTGATTTTTGAGGTTAAAAACCTTGCGGTCTGGGTGTTCCAGGATGTTGGATTGGATTGTTGTTTTTATAGGAAAAATTCGGGTGATTCCTCCATCCAGGGTTATAGGTGTTCGAGAACGGGTTTCCTTGGGTGTAATTGACTTGTTCTGAGCTAGACTCATTCAACAGGTAACAATCTGAAGTTGGATGTCCTTGGGTTCCACAGAGTTCGCATTCCGAGTGGAGTGCAGCTACTGTGGCAAGGTTTTGGGATATGTTATCTACTCTTAAGGCTAGGGCATCCATTTTAGCTTGCATCATGTTCATGCTACTTATCTCATGCACCCCTCCCTGGGTCTCCTTCTTCTCCACTGTCGCTCGTTCTGCCCCCCATTGGTAATGGTTTAGGGCCATATCTTCGATCAGGGCACAAGCTTCAGGGTAAGGTTTGTTCATCAGCGCACCACCTACGACGGCGTTGATAGACATTTTGGTATTATAATGGAGTCCATTATAGAAGGTGTGAATGATCAACCATTGCTTTAGGCCATGGTGTGGACAAGCTCTTAAAAGGTCTTTATATCTTTCCCAAGCTTCAAATAGAGATTCTCTCTGGTTTTGGGTGAATCTAGTGATCAGGTTTCTAAGAATAGCGGTTTTGCTAGGGGGAAAATACCTGGCAAGGAACACTCTTCTAAGGTCCTCCCAAGTTGTTATCGAATTGGCGGGGAGGGAATCTAACCAATCGTGAGCTTTCCCTCTTAGAGAGAATGGAAACAATCTTAGGCGTATTGCTTCAGACGTGGCACCATTTGCTTTGAGGGTGTCGGCTAATTGGATAAATGCCTTCAAGTGTTGATTCAGGTTCTCGGTAGTGAGACTAGCGAATTGGTTTTGTTGAACTAATTGTAATAGCGAGGGTTTTAGTTCGAAGTTATTAGTTGTTATAGCTGGATTTACTATACTAGAACTAGGTACCTCGTTAGATGGTTGGGCAAATTCCTTAAGCGGTCTTTGATTACGGTCCTCGGCCATAGCTTTCTTCAACTTTCGTATAAAGAGACGGGCTCGAGCGAAACGTTCAGGTTCTACTAAAGGATCTATTAGGTTACCGGTGCTACGATTTCTACACATCTACCGGCTAAATAAGTAGCTTTAGTCTAAACGGGATAACAAAAAGGGTACAAAATTTGTCAAAGTTGGTCCCCGACAATGGCGCCAAAAACTTGATGGGCTTTTACTGTATAGTCTAAATTATAACTGCAAGTGCACAACGTATCGAAGTAATATATAAGATTATCGAACCACAGAGACCAATTGTCAATCTATCGACTCTATTGTTAAGGTGTTTATCTAAGGCAGATCAGTAAGGGATTGAGTTCAGTATAGGGAAATAAAAGCGAATAAAATTAAAGAGATAAAAACAAACGGGATCGAATGTAAATCACGAGATCAGACAGTGTCCTAGCATGCATGTATAGTATTTACTTTTGGGAAATATTTTCCATTTATAGCAAAGAACTGTTTAACAGGAACTTGTAGCTTTCGCATACTAAGATACGAGTTTACTCTTTAAATTAAATTCTTTTATTGTCACTTATAAAGGGTGCCTAACGCGTTAAAGAAGTAAACCTATTTTTAAGAAACAAGTTATTTTGACTTAGTGAAAAGTGTTTTAATTTAGAAAACTTAACTTAAAGAGATCCTTGGCTTTTGACCAAGAATCAGATTTTAATCCCACAAACGCGTCCGCAAATAGTTTCAAAATCGTTTTCTAAAATTATATCAAGTAATCCTACTTAACCAAACGAACTGCTTTCGCTCTTTTCGTTTGGTCAAGAACTAATCTGGCTTAATCTCAAGTATGGACGGCTTTCGATCTTACCCATAAACTTTTAAACACATTTAAACCAGTATTAAAAACTAAAACATCCCAAAGGTATTTCTATTAGCATGGCATGTAGAACATAGTTATGATTCGATCCTTACATTCTAACCCTAATAAATTTAGCTAGACATGGTAAGCATTTAAAGTCTATAAAACATGTAGACTATGATAAGAGCGTTTAAAGTCTATAAAACGTGTAGACTATGGTAAGAGCATTTAGAGTCTATAAAACATGTAGACTATGGTAAGAGCATTTAGAGTCTATAAAACGTGTAGACTATGGTAAGAGCATTTAGAGTCTATAAAACGTGTAGACTATGGTAAGAGCATAAAATAAATGAAAGCAATTAAATTAGAACCTTTCTCCAATCGGAGGCTTAAATCTGATACAAGTCGTGGAAATGTAAAAGATAGTATGATAAACTTCAACCAAAGTGCTCCAAACTTGAATACAAACTCGCACACTCAAGTGTGATAACTTCCCGATGTGAGAAGATTATCACTTTAAAAAGTAGTAATATATGCCTAAGCAGTAACTTGACTGGATCTAAGTTTGCATCTAAGTTTGGATGAAAACGAAAATGAAATGAACTTTCTATTTATAGAAGATCCTGAAACTCTGTAAAGACGGGCATGCCCCTCAACTCCTTCTGAGCGGGAAATGGTTTGTGAAGGCCGTGGGCGTGGCCACCCTCCCCGCGAGCGCGGTGAGTGAAAATGGAGAGATCATGGGAACGTGGCAGTTGGCCCCTGGGTGAAAGTGCTCCATGTCAGCGCGTTCCATTTAGCCGGCGCGGAGCTGGACGCCATGTGTGTATTTTCTTGGAAAAACCCTATTTTTCTGGCATTTTCGCTCGTTTCTTCTATGAAGGCTCTGAAAGCACATGTGACCTAAAAACAAAGGAAACAAGGGCATAATACTAGAAAACAATAATAAAACTAAGGAAAACATGTGATATTCGAGTCAAAAACATAGTGCGATTTGGTGTTATCAGTCAACTGCTCAGATGCTTGAAAATCAACTGTATTAGGTCAAAAGTCAACTGTGCCTCACATACAGTCAAACTTCAAGATTTTTGGTCAACATCAACATTTTAAAGTGATATCCATCATTTGATCAAGGGTTGATCATGATTCCCCAAGGAATGCTCCTAATTCATCAAAATTCAAAAGTTGCTAAATTAGGGTTTCTTAGGAAAAGTCAACCAAACTTTGACCAAGCATAACTTTTTCATAATTTATTATAAATTTCTCATCCAAGGCTCATTTTTAATAGAATTTAGTTCCCTACAACTCATCTTCAGCCCTCAAGTCCAAGAAATGCACTCATGGAAAGATATGAATTCAGACATTATAGATCATTCCAAAAAGTCAACAAAAACACCTTTTGGGTCAAAGCTCCTTA
Source organism: Vicia faba (assembly GCA_948472305.1). Classification (NCBI taxonomy): domain Eukaryota; kingdom Viridiplantae; phylum Streptophyta; class Magnoliopsida; order Fabales; family Fabaceae; genus Vicia; species Vicia faba. Next base: position 1,014,744,062 of record OX451735.1, read on the forward strand.
CATGAAAATGGAAGATCCAATTGAGATGAAACCAAATAGGTTTCTTAGGGGACATCCTAAGCTTTCTAAAAAGTCCAAAAGCACCCTCATAGGATCAAAATTGAGAGAGAGACATGCATTGTCAAAGTTAGCCATTTTTGGAAATTTGCCCAAAGTTAACAATGCCCAAAATTGCATTTTTTTTCCACATGGGCCCATTTTTTAAAGATTGAATCTCAGTCCTAGCATGGTCCACGACCTATGGGACCCTCCATGCCTTTTTATTTTTGTTTACTTAATTTATTTTGATTTTTATTCATTTAAAATCAAATAAATTCAAATAAAATCAAATTAAATCAAATTTGTGGAATAAGATTTGTTTTGCATTGAATTATAGATCTCATATGCTGGCAATGGTCAAACAAATCGTGTAAGCTCTAAAAAGAAGAGAAAATCTCCAATTTTGGAAAGATTTGAATCAAAACTTCAAGACCATCAATCTTTTGATTCTTTCCAATTTTTATTGACCTAATTGGATTCATTACTTATAGAGAAGCTTTGTGAACCCTAAAGGAGAGAACTCGTGCGCAGCCTGCCTCCCAAGAACAAGAACAAAGTTCAACTTTTTTGTGAAAAAGTGCAGATTGAATCTTTCATTACAGGCCGTTTCAAGCCATTCCAAGAATCAAAACATATTCCTGGACATCCTCTGAAGCGATTGCAAGAATTATCAAGGCCTGAAGCATCAAGAATCACGCGCTAGCACCTTCACGGTTTGCCCTTTTTTCCAAAACTCGGTTACAATGATTCTTGCATCATAAACATGTTTTGATTATATATCATGTTTGTTATCATATTTGCAACATACTGGAATGCCTTGATTAGAGTTTGAGTGCAGGTATGGACATCTTCCGTAGCTAGGGTTCATGAGCTCGAATTTGGGGTTTCCTTCTCTAGGGAAAATTGTCCCAGATTATGGGTACCATATCACTCTGGGGGTTATTTCCTATTGAACCTTGCCCTTGGTTGGGATTGATATTACTTGTGCTGCGTTTTTGAAGTTTACAGGTTTGTAGCCACGCACAAAAACCGTCACTATAGCCTATAGTGACGAGTTCGTCCGTAGGTAAAAACTCTTTCTAAAACAATAGTCCTTGGGGAAGAAGATGAGGGTGTGGCAGCATACCATTGGCTTGTTTAAAATTCGCGCATTTTCTTGGGCATAACGTTGTGTTTGTATTATATTCATTTTATTTGATTATATGCATGACTAACAATCCAGCTCAGATGGCAAAGAGATAAGTTTTCAAGGCGCGCAGGTGTAGGAGGTCAGGGGTTCGATCCCTGTCTCCTACATAATATTTTTCCTAATGTTTAACTGCAGATCTGGTACTATCATTCCTAGTGCGCCTACCATACACCTCCACATCTCATCATTGGATCATCACAAGGCCCAGATCTAACACGCCACAAGTGTAACACATGGTGAACCCTCCAAAGGCCAATGACACTAAATCAGGCGTAGCCTTGGGCCAACTATTCTGGGCCTGAATAAATTCAGCATACACCCCCCCAGGATTATTTTTCATACCAGACCCATTCTTTTACTTTTTCATTTCTTATTTCAATCATTTGTTTTAATTATTTTTTTTCACAAAAAAATCATTGTTTTTTTATAAAATCAAAAAAACATAAAAACACAAAAAAATTAGAATTAGTTTTTTTTATTTAAAATATTTAATTCTATTAATTAATTAGGTTAATTAGAATAACTTAAATTCTTTTTTTCATAATTAAAATTAATTAGAAATTAGGTTAATTTGCAAAATCAATTATTTTCTCTCAAAAATCTAAAAATATTTTTTTTATTTACTAAATTAAATATCTTTGAATTTAATTTCCATTCCCCGTATTTAATTCCACCGCGGGTATTTATTTCATTATTTTTCAAATTATTGTAGTTGTTTCAAGTTTGTAATAGATTAATTAGGATTTTAATTTCCGCATCTTTATTTTCAGTAAAATATCTGTGTATCTGCCCAAAAGCCCTGTAATAGTTAGGTCTTTAAATTCTCGCACTCTTTAATTTCTGCAACTATTAAACTGCTAGATGTATGGATAATAGGATTGAATGGCAAGACAAATAATTTTAAAATGGTAGACAACCCTAATTGTGCAAATATAATTAACTAAAAAAGGCACACTTGCACATGCTCATTCCTAGGGTTTGCCCCACTTGGTTGCCTCAGAAATAATGGTCGTGTCCCTCGAACGTAGGGATACCTTAGCAATGACCCGCGATTCAAAGTCGTCATAAAGATCATAGTCCCTACTTGTCCCTCGAGATGCCTACGAATTGATCTTATGACGATAGTCCCTTCGAAATGCTAAGGTATCTTTACTTGTTGCCTTCAGAGACCATTTCGTCCCTTCGAACGTCCCTTTAAAATTCCAACGACGGGGATACCTACTCCTTGATAGTAGGATAGAAATTTCTAAAGGAAACGAAAACGAACAGACTTTTTTCGAGTAGCTAGAGATCTTAAGTACTTGCTCAAGACAAAAACTTTTCACACAAACACTTTTCAAAAACAGTTTTCAAAATAACTTCGTCACACCCTTGAGGACCGATACAAGGGTTATCACGAAGTAAATAATTTTTTTTCAAAACACACACAAAAGCAATTTCAAAATGAGCAAGTACCTAAGAGCCCGTGGAAAACCCCAGATAGAAAGGGTGCTAACACCTTCCCTTTCTATAATCTACCCCCTGAACTTAGAAACATCTCGAAAAAAGGTTTTTTCTGTTCTTTTTCCTTTTCCTTTGTTGGATGAAATAAAAGTCGGTGGCGACTCTTGCTTACCCCATATTTGCGAATACAAAATGCAAACCAGTATTAACAGTCGATTCTGCCACCGTATCACAGAACTGGTGACTCTGCTGGGGAGTTAATAAGTGGGGTATACCTTAGGATCTAGGTCATTTTTAAAATTGCTTTCTTGTTTGCTTTTCATGCTTTATCTTTGAGGGTTTTACTTGGGTATTATTGAAGATCCTACACCCGGATCTGGGGACACTCTTTAGGTAAACATAAATAGATCATGGAGACTGTACGGCATAAACCGATATGGTTTAAGCGATGGCTGTGTTGGTGTGACACTTTGGTTGGTACTAGTATCCTTCGTGTGGAAACGAGGAGAATACGGGGCCGCCACGTGGTGTCGTAAAGCCCTAACGGACTTTAGAACCTTAGTTGAACAAACTTAGCCATTAGAAAGTAGTGAGATAGCCGGCCTCGGTATAAAGTTGAGGATTGGTTGATACTCGATGCTACACTCATTGAGATCAGACTTTCGGGATATTTCAACCGCAAGAAAAGATTGCCCGAGCTGAAACAATGCCCGATAAAGGATGATTAGTGATATTGAGAATCCTTAGAACCCGATTACCTTTCTAAGACAGGTTTGAAACCAACTAAGCTTCAAGAGGGTAACTACCTTTAACCTCATGCAAGCCTTTGAACCTAAGGTCTATTGTGTTCTTTGCTTGTGTGTGATTTACTCTGTTTGAACATAACATCATGCATCATAACATAGTTTTGATTCTCATTACTCTAACCATTTCAAGGACCAATGGAATTTATCTTTGTTCTGTTTTGCAGATCATGGCTTCCGCTTGTAGAAACACTATTAGAATTAGCTTTGTGAGAATACCTCCCCAACTCAAGGAACTAGTATCAAGGGTTCCTGAAACTTCTGCGTTCACTAAGAGATATGATCGACTTCTCAATCTGGTTACTTCAAACTTTGATTAAAAGATGATGGGTGTACTCTTTCAGTTCTTTGATCCCAAGCACCAATGCTTCATCTTTCCAGACTATCAGTTAGTACCTACCATGGAAGAGTTCTCTCAGTTATTGAATCTACCCATTATTGACCAGGTGCCTTTCACAGGTTTAGAAGAGGTTCCTAAGCCAGAAGTCATTTCCTCAGCTTTGCATCTAAAATGGGCCGACGTGGTATCCAATTGGGAAACAAGAAGCGGAGTCAAGGATTTTCTAGCCAAGTTCTTAATAGATAAAGCCCAGCTGTTTTGGGATGATTTGGACTTTCAGGATTTTGAGGAGGTCTTGGCCCTTCTAATCCATGGGTTAGTACTGTTCCCTAATCCAGACTTACTCATAGATGTGAATGCTATCAAGATCTTCCTCTCTCGTAACCCTGTGCCCACCTTGCTCGGAGATATCTTGCACGCTCTACATACTCGTACCATGAAGAGAAGAGGGGTTCTTATGTGCTGCATGTCATTACTGTCGAGGTTGTTTATTTCTCACCTCCCTAAGTTAGTGCCGAAGAATGAAGAAGGTTTGGGTTGGTCGCAAAGGATAATGTCACTTTCGCACGCGGATATTCTCTGGTATTCCTGATTTATGGGAGATATTTCTATTATTGACCGCTGTAGGGAGTTCCCTAATGTCCCACTACTTGGCATTAGGGGAGGAATGACTTACAATCCTTGTTTGGCTCTACGACAATTTGGTTACGCTCGAAGGGATGATCCTCATGAGATACTTATCTAGGGCATTGTATTTAATTATGAGGATGATGTTCAAGGATATCTCCAGAGGTTCATATGAGCTTGGGGCATGGTAAACAGATCTGACACCGAGACTTTGGGTCCGAAGAATTCCATTACTATGGAACCTTATCTCCAATGGGTACGAGCTCGCATTCAGAAACTTATGATGCCCTACGTAGCCGTCTTGCCAATGATTATGGAGCCCATTACTGAAGGGGATATTCCCTACACGGTTCTTCATCCTGATATTCCCACTGATCTTGAAGAACTACATAGGTCTTGGATTCAGTTGAAGAAGGAGCGTGATACTTATAGGGACCAATTGTATGCCCAGGAGAATAAGGTTTTAGAGCTCACGAAGCAGCTTCATGAGGAAAGAAGCCTCAATGTCTATCTCGGCACGAAGAGGAAGCATCCATGGGAAACTTGATTTTTTTAGTTTTTAGAATTTTTAATTGTAACGCCTAAAAGGCAATTATATTTTGAATTCTACTAGTAAAATCTTTATTTCATTTTGGTTCGCAAATTTAAATTTCCCAAAGTCCTTGATATCATCACATACGCATCCCATCCATAGCATCGCATATACAGGTACTATTACAGGTTTCTCATCTTCTTTGCTATTTATTTCAGCAAAAAATGTCTTCTGAACAAAGCATCAAAGATCTTCAGGCAAAAGGGCAGGAGGATCTGAAAGCCCTCATCCTGAAGGAGAAGAAGAAAAAGAAGAAGGTCTCTAGTATTCTGAATATGGGTAGAAGGTTCAGGGGGCCGTTAAAGCAACCAGTCGATTAGACCTCCTCATCCAAGGAAGGGGAGAACCAAGAAAGGGAGACAAGGGAGAAGGACCCTAGTCCTGAAGTTTCTGACAATGATACAGACTACAATGATGAGCATTATCCTCCCATTGAGGATAGATACAAGAAGTTGGAAGATCAGTTGAGTGCTATGGAAATCTATAGAATACCTGGGTTGGATTTTGAAGAACTGAGATTGGTGTTGGGAGTGGTCATCCCGCAGAAATTTAAGGCTCCAGTTTTCGCAAAGTACGATGGAGTGTCTTGCCAAAAACTCCATCTCTGTTCCTATCTAAGGAAGATTCATCCCCACACCGCTGATAGAAACTTGTGGGTTCACTTCTTTCAAGACAGTCTGTCAGGGACTCAGCTTGAATGGTTCTACCAACTGGAGGGAGCCAATGTCCGAAACTGGGAAGACTTGGCTACTGCTTTTTATAAGCAGTATCAATATAACGCCGACCTTGCCCCTACTCGTACTCAAATCTAGAGCATGTCCATGGGTTCAGGTGAAGGCTTTAAGGACTATGCTCAGAAGTGAAGAGACTTGGATGGGAGAGTCCAACCCCCTTTATCTGATAGGGAGTTGGTTGATATGTTTCTGGGGACGCTATCTGGTCCATTATTTAATCATTTGATTGGCAGCTCGTCAGCTGGTTTCACTGAGATGATATTAACTAGAGAGAGGGTAGAAGCTGGGATCTGGAGCGATAAAATATAGAAAGACACCTCTTTGAGTTCAGTAAAGAAGCCATTCACTGGTAAGAAGGAAGCCAATGTTATCTATAGCCCAAGAGGTCAAAGCAGAGCTAAACACCGTCCGACAGTAAGTGCTATAATGATACCTAGGCCTGCGGCTGCTCCACAATGCAACAATCAACAAAGGGTAGAAAGACCACAAAGGAAATTTACCCGGATTAACATGACATTGACAGAGGTTCTACCCTATCTGCTGAGATCCAACTTGGAAACCTTGAAAGAGGCTCCCAAGAATCCTAATACCACGTCTCCTCAGAATAATCCAAACGCTCGGTGTGCCTACCATTCTGAGAGTCCTGGCTACGATACAAATGACTGATAGGCTATGAGAAATAAGCTACGAGATCTGATTGAAGCCAAGGAGATTGATTTTGATGCTCCAGAGAAGCCCAACGGCATAACTGCTCCCATGCCTAAGCACAACTGAGGAGTTAATGCTGTTAATTCTGATCTGTTTGTGACCTCAGTTGATGAAGTTTCTACTCCCCTTATGATTGTTAAGTAGAATTTGTTGCTGGCCGGTTTATTTCTGGGTTGTGGTGAAGGTTGCCACATGTGTTCATCTCTGCCTTCTGGTTGCTATTTGCTGAAGACAGGTGTCGAGCGCCTGATGGACAACAGAGAAATTTTGTTCGAGAAAACTTTAATTCCAACTGTTTTGTTCGAAGATGTTGCTATCATAACCATTTATGCCAATCCTTCCAAGGTCTCCTCGAGAAGACCTGTTAGGATTACACCCGCTCTGAGAGTTGCTCTGTTAATAGTCAATTTTCCTGGTCTTGTCCCATACGTCTCGTACAAAGCTGTCCCTTGGCATTATAGTGCCAATGTTTACTATCATGGCATTAAACAAGATCTGAAGAATGAAGAGGCTGATCCCGATATCAGTAACATTGTCGGAACTGGTAAGATTACCAGAAGTGAAAGGGTTTTCTCTCCCGAGATTTCCCCGAAGACTGTCAACAAGCCTGTTGTTATTCCATCTACTATTCCTGCTGGTACATCCGTCACTACTCCAGTTCTTAATCCAATTGTTACTCTTGCCGATGAGTCATTTGGGACTCGAGGCAAAGAAGCTATAGGTGAGCCTTCCCGGACGGAGGCACCTAGAAAGATTGTCGTAGAAGCCTCTAAGCAAGAGATAGAGGAAATATTAAAAATAATTAAAAAGAGCGACTATAATGTGGTCGAGCAACTGGGACAGACCCCCTCGAAGATATCCATGTTGTCTCTGTTGTTGTGTTCCGAGGCCCATGCGAAGGCTTTGATCGCATTCCTCAAGACTACACATGTGCCGCAAAAGACCTCGGCTGATCAATTCAAAGACTGTGTAGCCAACTTGACTGCTGACAATGGGCTGGGTTTTTTAGATGCCGACTTGACACCGAAAAGGAGGAAGCATAATGATGCTCTGCATGTCTCGATTGAATGCAGGGGCACCACTATGGCTCATGTGCTGGTGGTTACTGGGTCTTCGCTGAATGTTCTTCCTAAGAAGGATCTTGATCATTTGGATTATGAAGGCTTGACCTTAAATCCTAGTAACATTGTGGAAAGGGCTTTTGAAGGGTCGAAGAGAATGGTGCATGGGGAGGTGGACATCTCTGTCAAGGTAGGCTCCCAGACCTTTGAATCCACCTTCTATATGATGGACATCTGGCCATCATACTCTTGTTTGTTGGGTCACCCTTGGATACATGAAGCTGGGGCTGTTACTTCTACACTGCACCAAATGCTGAAGTATCCGGTGAAAGGGAAGATTGTCACTGTGCGTGGCAAAGAGGAGTATATGGTGAGCCACCTGAACTCCTTCAGGTATGTGGAGATGGACGGGGAATTCATATAAACTCCTTGTCAAAACTTTGAAGAGGTTCCCCAGATTTTGGCATCGACTGAGACTACTACCAACAACAAACCTCCTTCAAAGATGGCTTCCCTCAAAGATGCCAGAGCAGTGGTCGAAGAAGGTGGGTGTACCAACTGGGGATGACTCCCTGATTTTACTCACAAAACTGACAAGTTTGGTTTGGGATTTACTTCAGGAGCTCAAAAGGTTGTTTGACGTGCTCGAGCTGGAGGACCTCCCCTATGCATCAACAATCGGGGAATTAATGCCATTGAAGACAGTGAGGAAGACTCTGACATTGACAACTGGATATACCCGACTACCAAAGGTGGACCGAGTAACTGGACGGCTAGGGATTTTATACCAGTTTATTTTATTCTGCAGTAATTGTCTTACTTGTGTTTTGAATTTGTAATAAACAATTTAAACTTTATGGTATTGTGTCTTACCTGAGGCACAATGGCCCTCTCTGTGAGGGTTGTTATGTGTCATTTTATATATCATCAATAAAACATTGGACGTTCTTTTGCATACAAATTTTGCGCTTTCTGTTTTTCTTTTCTGCCTTTATTTTATCAATATAACTATGCTCTTACACACACTCACGTATCAAACTGCAAATCCATATCCACTATGGATCCCATTGATAACAGTCCTCCTATTGCCAGTTATGACTGCGAAAATCTGATCAACCAAGCCAGGGACGAAGGTGAGGATGATTTTGAAGTTCTTGGAGAATTGGCTAGACTGTTACATCAGGAAGAAAGGGCTATACAGCCTCATGAAGAGCCAGTTGAGACGATAAACTTGGGCACAGAGGTGGACAGAAAAAAGTCAAGATCGGCGCAAATCTGGAGACTAAGATCAAACAGCAGTTGATACAGATGTTGCACGACTATGTTGAGATCTTCGCCTGGTCATATGAAGACATGCCTGGTTTAGGCACTGATATTGTGGTACACCGTCTTCCGACTAAAGAAGATTGTCCTTCGATCAAGCAGAAGGTCCACTATATGCGCACTAAAATGTTAAAGAAGATCAATGCAGGGGTTATGAAGCAATTCGACACAGGGTTCTTAGCTGTCACATCTTATCCGCATTGGGTTGCTAACGTTGTTCCGGTACCTAAGAAGGACGACAAGGTAAGGATGTGTGTGGATTACAAAGACCTGAATAGGGCAAGCCCCAAAGATGACTTCCCGCTTCCCCAAATTGATGTTCTGGTTAACAACACCGCACAACATAAAATCTTCTCCTTCATGGATGGTTTCTCTGGCTACAACCAGATCAAGATGGCTCCTGAAGACATGGAGAAGACAACCTTCGTCACACAGTGGGGCACCTTCTGTTACAAAGTGATGCCTTTTGGGTTGAAGAATGCTGGGGCAACCTATCTACGAGCCATGGTCGCTTTGTTCCATGATATGATTCACCATGAGATCGAGGTTTATGTTGATGACATGATAGCCAGGTCTCAAACCAAAGAGGAACACCTTGATCATCTACAAAAGTTATTCGACAGGTTGAAGACATACAAGCTGAGGTTGAATCCGAATAAGTGCAGCTTCGGGGTAAGGTCTGGTAAGCTTCTGGGTTTCATCGTTAGTGACAAAGGTATTCAGGTAGACCCCGTGAAGGTAAATGCCATACAAGAGATGTCAGCTCCCTGTACATAGAAGGAAGTTAGGGGTTTCTTGGGACGCTTGAATTATATCGCCAGGTTCATTTCACATCTGACTGCTACTTGTGAGCCCATCTTCAAGCTTCTGAAAAAAGATCAAGTGGTAAAGTGGAATGACAAATTCTAGGCTGCTTTCAAAATAATCAAAGAATACCTTCAAGAACCATCGATTCTGATGCCTCCGGTTGAAGGAAAACCTTTGATATTGTACTTAACAGTGCTAGACAATTCAATGGGGTGTATGCTGGGGAAGCATGACGAGTTTGGTCGAAAAGAGCATGCAATATACTACCTTAGCAAAAAATTTACTGACTGTGAGACACGGTACTCATTGCTCGAGAAAACTTGCTGCACTTTGGCATGGGCTGCTCGCTGACTAAGACAGTACATGTTAACCCACACTACTTTTTTGATATATAAGATAGACCAAATCAAATACATCTTCGAGAAGCCCGTTCTCTCCGGATGAATAGCGAGATGGCAGATGATCTTAACTGAATACGATATAAAATATACAACCCATAAAGCAATCAAGGGAAATGTATTAGCTGATCATTTGGCCCATCAGGCCGTGGATGACTACCAGTCGATGAATTTTGAGTTCCCAGACGAGAACATTATGTTGGTGACTGACTACGAAGAACCTGGACCGGATGAAGGACCAGAGGAAGGATCCCGATGGACTATGGTTTTTGATGGAGCTTCAAATGCACTCGGTAATGGCATCGGCGCTGTAATCATATCTCCTGAGGGCTATCATACTCCTTTCACTGCCCGACTATGTTTCAATTGCACTAATAACATGGCGGAGTATGAAGCCTGCATCATAGGTCTCAAAGCCGCTATTAACCTCAGGATCAAGTTCTTAAATGTCTTCGGGGATTCAGCCTTAGTGATAAGTCAGATCAAAGGCGAATAGGATACAAAGCATTTGAATCTCATCCCATAGAAAGAGAATGTGTTGACATTGCTCCCACACTTTGAGGAGGTAACCTTTAAACATTTACCACGAGAGGAGAATCAGTTAGCGGACATGCTAGCTACCATGTCTTCCATGTTCAAAGTCAGGTGGGACAACGAAGCTCCCCGAATCACCATTGAGAGGTTAGATGAACCAACGCACTGTTGTGAGATTGATACCGAAGAGGTGGCAGACAAACCCTGGTTTCATGAAGTAAAAAGGTACCTTGAGACTCAAGAGTATCCCGAAGGGGAATCTGTCAACGATAAGAAGTTTCTGAGAAGGTTCGTTGCGAAATTCTTCCTCAGTAACGGAATCCTCTACAAGCGCAACTATGACTCTACCTTACTGTGGTGTATAGACAAGAGGGAAGCAGAGAGGATTATGACAGATCTACATGAAGGTACCTTCAGAACCCATTCCAGTGGACATACCATGGCTAAGAAGATCCTACGCGCATGATACTACTAGTCTACTATGGAAGCAGATTGTTATCAGCACTCTGAACCTATCATAAGTGCCAAATTTATGCTGATAAAGTGCATGTGCCTTCGGTTCCTTTGAATGTTTTGACAGCTCCGTGGCCCTTTGCAATGTGGGGCATTGATATGATCGGAGAAATAAGGCCTACCGCTTCCAATGGGCACTGCTTCATCCTGGTAGCAATCGATTACTTCACGAAATGGGTTGAGGCTGCCTCCTTTGCTACCATTACCAAGAACGTCGTGGTGTGGTTTATCCGACATAATCTGATTTGTCGGTATGGTGTGCTAGAAAGAATTATTACTGACAATGTTACAAATATCAACAACACGATGATCACCAAGCTCTGTAAACAATTCAAGATATAACATCATAACTCTTCTCCCTACCGGCCGAAGATGAATGGCGTTGTCGAAGCGGCTAACAAGAACATCAAAAAGATTATACAGAAGATGACAGTGGCATATAAAGACTGGCATGAGATGTTACCATTCACTCTTCATGGGTACTATACCTCAGCACGGACGTCGACAGGGGAAACACCCTACTCTCTGGTATATGGCATGGAGGCAACCCTACCCATCGAGGTCTAGATTCCTTCTTTAAGGATTATGAAATATGCGGATTTGAATGAAGACGATTGGATCCAGACTCGACTTGATCAATTAAATCTGATCGACGAGAAATGCTTACTGCTGTATGTCATGGTGAGACGTATCAAAAATGAATGATCAAGGCTTTCAACAAAAAAGTAAGACGTCAAGAGTATCAAGTCAGAGATTTGGTAATCAAGCGCATTATACTTCCACAAGGTGATCCCAGGGGAAAATGGACTCCCACCTATGAAGGGCCATTTGTGATAAAAAACATTTTCTCAGGTGGAACCATGATTCTAACCACCATGGACGGTGACGACCTTCCTCACCCTGTCAATGCGGACATAGTGAAAATATACTACGCCTAATCAAAGACCCGCTAGGTTGACTGGCCTAGGAAAAAATAAGGGCTTCTCGGCGAACCAAAAGGATTCGGGAAAAATAAGGGATGAAAATGAAAAATCTGTACACCCGGCAAGCCAAAAACCTGAAAAGGCGGCTTGGGCAAAAAAGGGTATCCCGGTGGACTGAGTACTCCGAAAGGGCGGTCCAGGCAAAAGTTAGGGATGTAAAGCGTATCTGTGATTGGTGGATCTGGAACTGACTGTTTAACGCTGGTTCACGAAATGTCGCGGTAAGCAAGAGTCGCCACCGTCTTTTATTTTCTCCAACATGGACAGGACAAAAGCACAGCAAAATTCCTTATGAGATAGTTTCTCGGTTCGGGAGGTAGATTTATAGAAAGGGAAGGTGTTAGCACCCTTTCTATCCATGGTTATCCATGGGCTCTTAGATACTTGCTCATTTGTGTTTTCAAAATGTGTTTTCTTTTCAAGTGTGAGTGGGTTTGAAAAAGTTTCGTTTAAAGATTTCAGATCGACTCTTGTATCAGTCCTCAAGAGTGTTTGAAAAATCGTTTTGAAAGCTTTTGAAAGTGTCGGTGTGAAAAGAGTTTTTGATTTGTTTTTAGAGCAAGTATCTACGAGTCATCCACCTACCCTAAGGAATTAGGCTGTGTAAATGTCCTTAAGGTAGTGCCATCCCACCATTGAGAGGTAGGTAGCACCACCGTTGGAGGTGTTCGGGTCAATTCGTTTATTAGGGACAGTGTGGTCACCAGAGCAACAGTAGGACACCTTAGAAGCTACCCTTATTCCATTGATCCTTTTTAATTCCGAGGCAACCGTTTCGAGGCAACTGGATCATGTCATGGACATAAGGACTTACTAAAACGTCCTATACTCGACGACCACGTTTCGAGGGCAAGGCAACAGTGAGGCGTACCCTAAGAGTGCTGTGTGAATCTGTGTGTTATTTCAGTTATGTTTTATCTTGTACATGTATCATGGTGATCTACGCTTGTTTTTAACTTAGGCCATACATTCTTTCATGCAATTAGAATTTAAAAGTGCGGAAATTTAAATGCGGAAAGTAAAATCCTACGCTATTACAAGGCGCGGGTCTATACATCGCCAAAATACAAAGACCCGTTTTTTGATAAAGATGCGGAAAGTAAAGACGGAAAGATAAACCTAATTACTATTACATCTGAGAAACAGTTACATAATGATCGAAATAAATAATGCGTGAAAAGAATTAAAATTAGGACGTCCGAGGGTTTTGACCCTTTGCATGAAATTAAATTAAATTAAAGTCCAATTAATTATTTAATTAAAGAAAAGAAAGTGTTTTAGTGTTTTTTGTATTTATGAAAAATAAAGAAAAAGAATTAAAAGGAAACCCTAAATCTAGATTATTTTAATTATGAATGAAAATATTAAAGTTAACCTAATTTACTAGTTAATTAATTTATTTACATGTTTATTTACAAAATTAATGATAATTAATAATAATGATAAATAATGATGATTAATAATTTATTTAAGAAAAAGATGAAAATGTGTAAAAAACCTAATTCTAGATACTTTTTACTTATTAAGAAAAAGATTAAAGTTTAAAAAGCTAAATTAAACTAAGTTAATTGTTAGAGTTTATTTACAAAAAATAGGTTAGTGATGAAATTAATAATAATTAAAGATATTTGTATTTTTGATTTTTCTGTTTTTATTATAGAAAATTATTTTATGGTAAAAAAAAAATTAAAACAATTAAAAAGAATTAGAAAAGAAAAGAAAATAAAATTAAAAAGGATGCAAACCAAGGGGAGTTTCAGGCCCAAGGGGAGGTTTTTTTGAACGGTCTGCATTCTTTGGCCATTGGATTGGGTTTCATGGCCATTTGTATTCTGACTGTTGGCCATTTGTGTTCTGGCCTCAACGTTCCTTAATCTTCTCAGGATGTCTGTCTCGCCATGTATTGGTGTCATGCATAAGTTATTCTTTTGGCCATTTGGCTTTTGGCTTTTGGCCATTTGGCTTTTGGCCTCAACGTTCCTTAATGAACTTGCATGGGATCCTGTCTAAATCTGCAGTGTTGAATCTCATGAACACATTAAATAAAATCATAAAATGCAAATAAAGCCAATATATGAAGAAATTTATTGTTTAGGCACAATATGGCATGTATGAATGATTATACCCTTTTGATCATGGAGATCAAATCAATCTTACCCTCACTGGAAAATTAGTGACATGAATGCTTTTATGCCTTTTGGATCATGGAGATCAAGTCAGCCTTACCCTTACTGAAGAAGTAGTGAGGTGTTGGTTTGTAACTGTGATGGCTTGTTTGTAGTGAGAGAGGGATTTGTAATAAGGATTTCAAGGTTTTAGGATTCTTGAAAGAATTTGATATTCTGACAGTGTTGTGGCCAGGTTTTTTCTCTCTTTTTCTCCTCTCTGGTTTGTGTGAAAAGAAGGTGATTATATAATGGAAATTAGGGTAAAGAAAATGGGCTTTGAATGTGCAATTGGGCCTCCAATGTTCACTTGAGTTCGTCACTTTCCAGGCTAATTTGCAGGGACTTAAGTGCAATTTTGACGTTGAAATGTGAAAACAAAATGTAGCCGACATCGATAACTAACTTCTGTCCGAAAATCGGCTCAATCGGATAAACGGTGAATTAGTTATGAATTTTTGAAGTTTCAGCTCAGACAAACTTATTTTGGGCTCCAGTGTCGACTCTGACACGTTCTTCAATAAAAACTGGTATTGATCGGAGTATAATCCGGTCTCGACTTTTGAAGCAAAGTTGTAGATCTATGAGTCAGGGACCTTGTGTAAAAATATGAGCCCAATCCGATAAAAATTGACCGAGTTATGAATTTTCGAAGTTTTCGGCCCAGATGAAATAATATTCAGGATTTTCAACATGTCACGCACTCTGAGCAAAAAACGAAGGCCTTTTGAATAATGTTTGAACTCAATACCTTCTGTGAAAATGTAGCCAACTCAATTTTTGAAATTTTGGCGCCGGAACCAGCTCGATACGATGAAAATCGACCAAGTTATGATTTTCTGAACATGACGCAAATAAACTTCTGTCACAAATTTTCTGTATGAAAATACTTGATAAATCCACATTTTTGAAGACCTTCTGATCGATATTGGCTTCCAGCCGTGAGAGATGAAAACATAGATAATGTCAAGACGGAATTTTGGCCACCGAAACGGGTTCAAAACGAGTCACGATCTTCAAGTTATGAATTTTTTAGCGCGTAAAAACTGCACTTTCAGCACACTTTTTCACCATATTTCTTCAAGAAAACTTACACATTCGGATACCTTCTTTAAAGAATTATCTCTTGAGCCGAACCTGAATTTGAGAATACGTTATCAGAGATATCTTGGGGAAAGAACATCTGAATATGACGCGCCGGGTTGGACTTATGAATTTTTCTTGAGATGTTTTGAGAAAAATGGGAGGCCAAATTTTGGGGTACAACAGTTGCCCCTGTTCAATCTTCTTAAACCTGAGGGTATAGATTGGCTTTCGGGCCTTTCGTGATCCGAAGGTGGAAGATGATTGAACACTAGAGTGCCCAGAAATTTTCACTCGAATAGTGGAGTATCAGCAATGTGATGTCGGGAATGGGCTTACAGATGCCATTTGGAAAGATGATGGATAGGAGGATGGACTTATAGATGCCATCTGGAAGTGTGACAGAACCTTGTCGGGAATGGGCTTATAGACGCCATTCGGAGGCTGTTGGTATGTGGATGGGCTTATAGATGCCATCGGGAGGTTGTCGATCGCGTAAGAGATTCCTTAGCGAGAGCTTGCGTAC
Organism: Vicia faba; assembly: GCA_948472305.1. Classification (NCBI taxonomy): domain Eukaryota; kingdom Viridiplantae; phylum Streptophyta; class Magnoliopsida; order Fabales; family Fabaceae; genus Vicia; species Vicia faba. Next base: position 1,014,759,930 of record OX451735.1, read on the forward strand.
CTGAGAAAGAAAATAATTACCTGGCCTGTTACAGGAGTTGATCTTCAAACTCTTTATATAGATGTGCCCTGGCTGGTTACAGGAATCAAATCTTTAAACTCTTCAGACATGTCCTGGCAAGATACAGGAATCGAGTCCGGAGAATATAGTCGCCAACAGATACACCCTGGCGAGATACAGGAATCGGATCTTCAAACTCTTCAGACGTGCCCTGGCAGGATACAGGAATCGAGTCTGGTAATGTTAGTCGTCAACAGATACACCCTGATGAGATACAGGAATCGGATCTTCGGACTCTTTAGACGTGCCCTGGCAGGATACAGGAGTCGAGTCTGGAATTCAGAAAGGTTGGTGAGTTGTCTCTACTGACAGGTTATTTCCATGGACGGGTGGTCTTTAACGACGAGTGTCTATGACGACAAGTGTCTATGACGACGAGTGTCTATGACGACAAGTGTCTATGACGACGAGTGTCTATGACGACAAGTGTCTATGACGACGAGTGTCTATAACGACGAGTGTCTATAACGACGAGTGTCTATGACGACGAGTGTCTATGACGACGAGTGTCTATAACGACGAGTGTCTATGACGACAAGTGTCTATGACGACGAGTGTCTATAACGACGAGTGTCTATAACGACGAGTGTCTATGAAGACAAGTGTCTATGGCGACGAGTGTCTATAACGACGAGTGTCTATAACGACGAGTGTCTATAACGACGAGTGTCTATAACGACGATTGTCTATAACGACGAGTGTCTATGACGACGAGTGTCTATAACGACGAGTGTCTATAACGACGAGTGTCTATAACGACGAGTGTCTATAACGACGAGTGTCTATAACGACGAGTGTCTATAACGACGAGTGTCTATAACGACGAGTGTCTATAACGACGAGTGTCTATAACGACGAGTGTCTATGACGACGAGTGTCTATGACGACGAGTGTCTATAACGACGAGTGTCTATAACGACGGGTGTCTATAACGACGAGTGTCTATAACGACGAGTGTCTATAACGGCGAGTGTCTATAACGACGAGTGTCTATAACGACGAGTGTCTATAATGACGAGTGTCTATAACGACGAGTGTCTATAATGACGAGTGTCTATAACGACGAGTGTCTATAACGACGAGTGTCTTTAACGACGAGTGTCTATGACGACGAGTGTCTAACGACGAGTGTCTATAACGACGAGTGTCTATAACAACAAGTATCTATAACGACGAGTGTCTATAAAGACGGGTGTCTATAACGACGAGTGTCTATGATGACGAGTTGTATCAGAGAAATCTTTAGGCATTGATTTAACTGGATTAGTATTCTTTGACTGGGTTGAGCATCAGAGAAACCTTTGGGATTTAACTGTACTTGTCTTTTTTGACTGGATTGGTCTCCTTTGACTGTATTTGTCTATTTTGACATAGCTGATCATTTAACTGTATCCTTCCTGAAAGGTAAAGGTCAGTCATATGCAATGCATGATATGAATCAAGCAATGATATTCTCAACACAAATGAGATTGTATGATATGATGCGTATATGCATGTATCATGATGTATAACAATGTGATGTTTATGAATGTATCTTCGTCTGGGAAAATAGATCCTTGACGGATGCCGGGAGGTCAAATCCTGGGCTGATGTTGAAAAGTGAGATTCTTCGTTTCCGTTGGGGATGATGATTGCAAGAATACCGGTCGGAGAAGATAACTCCGTTGGGGAATAAACTTGGCGAAGAGATTACTCTGCGGGGAATTACTCTGTGGGAAGAGATACTTTGTTGAGGTTGATGAAGATAATTCCGCTGGGGATACTGTTGATAAGTTATGTTGGGAGATTTGATGAACTCCGCTGAGGATAGGAAGAACTTCACCGAGGAGATTTTTCCGTGGTAATTGGCTGAGGATAACCCAGTTATAAGCTCTGGTGGGGAATAACCTTCTGAATAAAGTCGGGGGAGCATTCGTGCTCTGCAGGGAGTGAAGGTATCTTAGTCGTGTTCTTTAGCCGAACTTACCTTGGTATCTCGGTGGACAGCGCACCCAGATTGCTTGGACAACTCATTATTGCCCCTGTTTTTGCGGGAGAAGGTACCCGTAGAGGTGCTTGATGACTGCCGATTGACAAATCTTCTTCTGGTAGGCAAGTGACGAGATGACGGAACATAGTCGTACGCTTTTGATCCCTAACTTTTTCCTGGACCGCCCTTTCGGGTTTTCGGTCCACCGTAATACCCATTTTTGCCCAAGCCGCCTTTTCAGGTTTTCGACTTGCCGGGTGTACAATTTTTCATTTTCATCCCTTATTTTTGCCCGAACCCTTTTGGTTCGCCGGGAAGCCCTTAATTTTGCCTAGGCCAGTCGACCAAGCGGGTCTTTGATTTTGCGTAGTATTTTTTCGACTATGTCCACGCTCTCGGGATGTAGGGAGGTGCCCCTGTCAGTAGTGTAGTGTTTCCATACTACCAGAAGATCTTTGTTTGATCGTCCAACGCTCCAAGTGATCCAGATGGAGATTTCCCCAGGCTGGTTGGCGTTTTGAGAGATTCTCCGAATCTTGACTTAAATGCCCCATATGATGGACAATGATCATGCCATGCCCCTTGATTGGACGTGCTTTTGTTCATTAGACATTCGTCGTGCGAACTTCTATGCTGTTCAAACAAAAAGTCATATGCAAACAAAGTTATGTCAAAAATGCAAAGCTTACATCTGTTTCGGAGATTTTGAAAATGCATCTTTTAGTAAAACAAGCAAATTTTGTAAAATGTGATGTCAACTCGTTATTTTACCGCAAGCCTTGAGGAGTCAGGATACCTTTCGTAACAGTATGCTTTCGAACTAACCCACGCTTCAGCTAGGACTTTTGAGGGTTATAACGTGGCCTGGTTCACGGTTTACGAAACAAAGGATAAAGGCTCAAATTATTTGTACCCACCCGCTCTTCGTGATGTTCTTCGAACCTAAAATCAGTTGATCGTGCGTTAGACCTTGTTCGAGTCTTTGCTTTGATGCTCCAGTGATGGTTCAGATGTTGACAGTTTATTTTGAATGGGCAGTCATTTCCTTTTTTGTTGAGGGTTTGTATGACCTCTTTTTCTTTCTTGATTTTGTTGTCCCTGTTTTTTGCCTGAGTTGTTTCCTTTTTGGAATTACAGTCAGCGGGATGCCCCAGTTTTGTAAGTCTCCTTCATAGGTTTTGACTTAATGGGTTTTTAATTTGAGAAGTAATGACTGCCTGTCTTTATTGATTATTCGGAACCATCACTGTCTTTCTTTGTTTTGTAAGGACCTTTTTGGTGCCATTTGTTATGCACTTGGATCAACTGAGAGAACTACCCTGCCCCAGGTTATGATTAAGGGTTTTAAATTTCGAAAAGAAAAACTCCTACTTCTTTGGCTCAGAGGGGTTGACGAGGGATTATCTTCCTTATAACTCCAATGTTTAGGGATTGAAACAATGCCTGTACCTCATCAGCGGGGTCTGTTCAAAAGCATACTGTAAATATCATGGTATCGTTTTCGTCATCCTCCCTCAAGAGGCTTAGAATTTTCAATCAAGAGTTGATCATCACAAAAATATGAAAACAGTTTGCATATAGTGAATACGAAATAATTACTTCAAAACAGACATGTGTAGTGCATTAATGAAATAACAATGTTTAACATGAATAAATGTTTGAACAATCAAAAGAAAATTACAATCTGAACATTCAAATGAACAAAAGTTTCCAATCCTAGCCATGTTTGGGCAGGGGAGCAGTGGTCACATTGGGAGCCTCTGGAGAGCCGAGCTGGACTTCCTTTGCGTCAATCAGATCCTGAACCTTGTTTCTCAAAGTCCAACAGTCATCTGTAGCATGCCCCGGGCTGTCAGAATGATAGGCGCAGCGAACGTTGGGGTTATACCTTGAAGGCGTCCTGTTGGGATTCTTTGGAGGGTCCATGAGAGTTACCAACTTGGTTTCCAGCAACTGTGGCAATATCTGTGACAAGGTCATGCCGAGGGGAGTGAATTGCCTTTTGGGTCTCTCTTCCCTTTGCTGATTGTGACGCTGAGGAGCGTCGGCCGGTTTTGCAATAACCACCACGTTGACGTCTTGGTGGTGTTCGGACCTATTCTGCCCTCTTGAGCCATAGACAGCACTAGATTCTCTCTTGGATGGTTTCTTCTCAGTGTTCGAGGAGTCACCATTCTGTATTTTCCCCGACTTGATGCCAACTTCTATTCTTTCCCCGGTCAAGATCAGATCTGTAAACCCAGCAGCAGAATTCCCAATCAGGTGGTTGAAGAATGGACCAGACAGGGTCCCCAAGAACATGTCGACGAGCTCGCGGTCAGTCAAAGGTGGTTGTACCCTTCCAGCAAGGTCCCTCCATTTTTGAGCATATTCTTTGAAGCCTTCGCCTGTACCCATAGACATTCCCTGAAGCTAAGTGCGCATGGGAGCAAGGTCGGCGTTGTACTGGTACTGCTTGTAGAATACAGTGGCCAAATCCTCCTAGCTGCGGATGTTAGCTCCATTCAGTTGATAGAACCAGTCGAGTTGGGTTCCAGACAGACTATCCTGAAAGAAGTGAATCCATAAATTCTTGTCAGCCGTGTAGGGCTGGATCCTCCTTGTGTTAGACCTGAGATGTAGCTTAGGACAGGATGCCCCGTCGTACTTGGCAAAGGCGGGTGCCCTGAATTTGTGCGGGATTATTACCCCAGAAGACAGACCTAGATCTTCGAAGTCCAGGCCGGGCACTTTTTGTATCTCCATGGCACTTAGCCGGTCTTCCAACTATTTATACCTGTCCTCAGCTGGAGGGTACTGCTCATCATTGAACTCCGTCTCGTTGTCGGAGACCACTGGACTAGGCACCTCTCTCTCATGGGGACTGCCTTTCCCAACAGATGGGGTAGTCAGCTCAACTTCATTTTGTGACCCATTCCCAGATTTGCGTCTAGGGTTGAACAACACCGTCCTCTTCTTCTTCTTTTTCAAAAGCAGGGTCTTCAGATCTTGTTGCCCCTGGGCTAGACCCATGATCAACTCTTGGAACTGGGCGTTCTGAGCCTGGAGGGCCTTGATGGATTGCTCAGTAGATGATTCCGGATTCATGACGATCGGCTGAAATAAACAGCGACGAAGGTAAGCAACCTGTAAAAGGGATACCTGTAATGCAATGATGTGCATATATGCATGCAATGTTTTCAAGGATCTCGCGGGGTAAACAAAGAAACTTGTTAGAATTGGAGTCCGATAGCTTGATTGAAGGAACTGCATGTTGTTGAGAGTCCTTCTTTAAGAGTCAAGGCTCACCAAATCGAGTGGGTCATAGCCCCTGACAACCTTGGCTAGAGGAAAATAAATCCCCTTTTCCCCTTGCCAGACATGTTGGTTCATCATGACCTGCATCACAAGCCCTTGAGATCCTTGAAATGGGTTAGTCCTTATACGGGATGCATGCAATGGTATGATGTTATGCTATGCATGGGGTAATGTAGGTAAACCCTGTTATGAGTCCCAATTAAGGACTATAAACAAAACCTGCAAGAAACTCAAGTGTCAGATAACAAGCATGCAAATAGTCAAGTTAGAAGGCACACAAGTCACACAAGAGAGCCCTTAGAGTTAAGGCCAGCATGGGGTCTAGGTATTACCCTCTTGAAGTTGGTGGGCTCAAACCTGTCCTATCAAAGTAACCGGGTTCTAAGGGTCCCAATATCATTGGATTGCTTTCATTATTCATCGTTTCGATTTAGCCACTGAACTGGCGACCGAAATATTCCAAGAAAACAACCCTCAATTGAGTGTAGTATCGAGTATCAACCAACCTCGGACTGCACCAAAGTCAGTTATCTCACTACCCTAAAGAGGCCAAGATGGTTCAATTAAGGTTCCTAAGGTCAGTTGATGCGTCACGACACCACGCGGCGGCCCCGTACTCTCCTTGACTGAACTCAAGGGTTACCGGTACACACCAAAGTACCACATCAACGTAGCAGACTGCTTCAACCATGTCGGTATACCCCGCACAGTTCCCTTACAGTCTTGTTGCTACTTTCTAAGAAGGTATCCCCCAGATCCGGGTTAGGATCTATAGAACTCCCAAGACAGTACCCACAATAATAAAGAAAACAATTCAGACAATTGAAAACACAAATGATCTTAGTCCTAAGGTACACCTCACTTTAAATATCCCCAGCAGAGTCGCCAGTTCTGTGATCGGTGGATCTGGAACTGACTGTTTAACGCTGGTTCGCGAAATGTCGCGGTAAGCAAGAGTCGCCACCGTCTTTTATTTTCTCCAACATGGACAGGACAAAAGCATAGAAAAATTCCTTATGAGATAGTTTCTCGGTTCGGGAGGTAGATTTATAGAAAGGGAAGGTGTTAGCACCCTTTCTATCCATGGTTATCTATGGGCTCTTAGATACTTGCTCATTTGTGTTTTCAAAATGTGTTTGCTTTTCAAGTGTGAGTGGGTTTGAAAAAGTTTCGTTTAAAGATTTCAGATCGACTCTTGTATCAGTCCTCAAGAGTGTTTGAAAAATCGTTTTGAAAGCTTTTGAAAGTGTCGGTGTGAAAAGAGTTTTTGATTTGTTTTTTAGAGCAAGTATCTACGAGTCATCCACCTACCCTAAGGAATTAGGCTGTGTAAATGTCCTTAAGGTAGTGTCATCCCACCATTGAGAGGTAGGTAGCACCACCGTTGGAGGTGTTCGGGTCAATTCGTTTATTAGGGACAGTGTGGTCACCAGAGCAACAGTAGGACACCTTAGAAGCTACCCTTATGCCATTGATCCTTTTTAATTCCGAGGCAACCGTTTCGAGGCAACTGGATCATGTCATGGACATAAGGACTTACTAAAATGTCCTATACTCGACGACCACGTTTCGAGGGCAAGGCAACAGTGAGGCGTACCCTAAGAGTGGTGTGTGAATCTGTGTGTTATTTCAGTTATGTTTTATCTTGTACATGTATCATGGTGATCTACGCTTGTTTTTAACTTAGGCCATACATTCTTTCATGCAATTAGAATTTAAAAGTGCAGAAATTTAAATGCGGAAAGTAAAATCCTACGCTATTATAAGGCGTGGGTCTATACATCGCCAAAATACAAAGACCCGTTTTTTGATAAAGATGCGGAAAGTAAAGACGGAAAGATAAACCTAATTACTATTACATCTGAGAAACAGTTACATAATGATCGAAAGAAATAATGCGTGAAAAGAATTAAAATTAGGACGTCCGAGGGTTTTGACCCTTTGCATGAAATTAAATTAAATTAAAGTCCAATTAATTATTTAATTAAAGAAAAGAAAGTGTTTTAGTGTTTTTTGTATTTATGAAAAATAAAGAAAAAGAATTAAAAGGAAACCCTAAATCTAGATTATTTTAATTATGAATGAAAATATTAAAGTTAACCTAATTTACTAGTTAATTAATTTATTTACATGTTTATTTACAAAATTAATGATAATTAATAATAATGATAAATAATGATGATTAATAATTTATTTAAGAAAAAGATGAAAATGTCAAAAAAACCTAATTCTAGATACTTTTTACTTATTAAGAAAAAGATTAAAGTTTAAAAAGCTAAATTAAACTAAGTTAATTGTTAGAGTTTATTTACAAAAAATAGGTTAGTGATGAAATTAATAATAATTAAAGATATTTGTATTTTTGATTTTTCTGTTTTTATTATAGAAAATTATTTTATGGTAAAAAAAATAATTAAAACAATTAAAAAGAATTAGAAAAGAAAAGAAAATAAAATTAAAAAGGATGCAAACCAAGGGGGGTTTCAGGCCCAAGGGGAGGTTTTTTTGAACGGTCTGCATTCTTTGGCCATTGGATTGAGTTTCATGGCCATTTGTGTTCTGGCTGTTGGCCATTTGTGTTCTGGCCTCAACGTTCCTTAATCTTCTCAGGATGTCTGTCTCGCCATGTATTGGTGTCATGCATAAGTTGTTCTTTTGGCCATTTGGCTTTTGGCTTTTGGCCATTTGGCTTTTGGCCTCAACATTCCTTAATGAACCTGCATGGGATCCTGTCTAAATCTGCAGTGTTGAATCTCATGAACACATTAAATAAAATTATAAAATGCAAATAAAGCCAATATATGAAGAAATTTAATGTTTAGGCACAATATGGCATGTATGAATGATTATACCCTTTTGATCATGGAGATCAAATCAATCTTACCCTCACTAGAAAATTAGTGACATGAATGCTTTTATGCCTTTTGGATCATGGAGATCAAGCCAGCCTTACCCTTACTGAAGAAGTAGTGAGGTGTTGGTTTGTAACTGTGATGGCTTGTTTGTAGTGAGAGAGGGATTTGTAATAAGAATTTCAAGGTTTTAGGGTTCTTGAAAGAATTTGATATTCTGACAGTGTTGTGGCCAGGTTTTTTCTCTCTTTTTCTCCTCTCTGGTTTGTGTGAAAAGAAGATGATTATATAATGGAAATTAGGGTAAAGAAAATGGGCTTTGAATGTGCAATTGGGCCTCCAATGTTCACTTGAGTTCGTCACTTTCCAGGCTAAATCGCAGGGACTTAAGTGCAATTTTTGACGTTGAAATATGAAAACAAAATGTAGCCGACATCGATAACTAACTTCTTTCCGAAAATCGGCTCAATCAGATAAACGGTGAATTAGTTATGAATTTTTGAAGTTTCAGCTCAGACAAACTTATTTTGGGCTCCAGTGTCGACTCTGACACGTTCTTCAATAAAAACTGGTATTGATCAGAGCATAATCCGGTCTCGACTTTTGAAGCAAAGTTGTAGATCTATGAGTCAGGGAACTTGTGTAAAAATATGAGCCCAATCCGATAAAAATTGACCGAGTTATGAATTTTCGAAGTTTTCGGCCCAGATGAAATAATATTCAGCATTCAGGATTTTCAGCATGTCACGCACTCTGAGCAAAAAAAGAAGGCCTTTTGAATACCGTTTGAACTCAATACCTTCTGTGAAAATGTAGCCAACTCAATTTGTGAAATTTTGGCGCCGGAACCAGCTCGATATGATGAAAATCGACCAAGTTATGATTTTATGAACATGACGCAAATAAACTTCTGTCACAAATTTTCTGTATGAAAATACTTGATAAATCCACATTTTTGAAGACCTTCTGATCGAAATTGGCTTCCAGCCGTGATAGATGAAAACATAGATAATGTCAAGACGTAATTTTGGCCACCGAAACGGGTTCAAAACGAGTCACGATCTTCAAGTTATGAATTTTTTAGCGCGTAAAAACTGCACTTTCAGCACACTTTTTCACCATATTTCTTCAAGAAAACTTACACATTCGGATACCTTCTTTAAAGAATTATCTCTTGAGCCGAACCTGAATTTGAGAATACGTTATCAGAGATATCTTGGGGAAAGAACACCTGAATATGACGCGCCGGGTTGGACTTGTGAATTTTTCTTGAGATGTTTTGAGAAATATGGGAGGGCAAATTTTGGAGTACAACAGTATCACTATGTCCCATTGGATCATCTGGCGACTAGACCTCAGTATCAATTATCAAGATCGAACGGCACCAATCAATCTAATCAGCTTCAGACAAGCAGCAAAGTGATGAGACGCTCGAAGACATAGGGGCAATAGCAGAGTTGGAACCCAATTGGATTGTTGCACATAGTTGTTTTCTTTTACACAATATTGTATAACTTCTATTTTTACAGCGGTGTTCTCTTACTAGAGCGTCATCCTCCTTGTACAAAAAACACCTATTACAGGCCAACTTCAAAAATCAATACAAATCATTTTTACAAAACTATGTGTTTTTTCCTTTTCTGTTTTGTCTTGCAAGAACATTCAATGATTTATTCTTGACATATGCATTGAATATGATTACTGCTCATAAATATTTACATAAGAAACGAAAAGACAATTGCTCGTAACTTAAGAAACAGGGGCAAAAACAAGAAATGTCAAACCCGAAAGTTACTTTGTCCAGCAGGTACCAGGGCAGAGACAACTTTGGAGCACAGTCATCAGTACATACGACTTTGTAACATCTACACTCCCCACAAAGTAAAGGTAATTAAAGCATTGATATCAGCTTTCCTAAAACAGGAGGTAATCTCCCCACCAGGGTCTTTCAAAAACCTGACATATATATCCCCCAGCCGAATTTCATAATCGCAAACAGGTCATAAAATTTGTCTCTCAAGTAGAGTTTATTTCTCTGCATACAGAAGCTCAATCCCCAAGAGAGATTATTACTTCAGCCACGGAAAGTCACCTTCCAACAGAGCTTTTCCCCCGCAGAGCTATTCTCGAACAAAGTCTCTCCCTGGAAGAATAGTTACAAACAAGGAGTAATTTTCCAGCATAATCATTTCCGGTCATCACCCCCAGCAGAAGTAGAAGAACCACAATCCTCTACAACAGTCAAGAATGCTATACTCTCCAGCAGCAGTCAGGGATTTATTTTCCCAGACTCGGATATGTCCCAATAGCATTTCATGTTCATACATCATGACATGCGCATACATATCACATACAACATAATCTCATTTATTTTGAGAACATCATCTCACAAGGAATTTCATGCATCACACATATAATTAACCTTGTTATCTTTTCAGGAAAGACAATTATCATCAACAATTCCAGCAGTTATACAGGTCATATCTGCAGACAGCTAATAAAAAACCAGTTCCTAAAACCAAATGGGTCAACTAATCTACGTGATCAAATAAAGAAGCCCTACTACCGAGGCTTTCATTTCGAAGTAACCCTACGAACCAAGTTCCTTCTCATAGCCCTACTATCCAGGCTTTCATCTTGAAGTAACCCTAATATCCAGGTTCCTTCTCATAGCCCTACTATCCAGGATTTCATTTCGAAGTAACCCTACGACCCAGGTTCCTTCTTATAGCCCTACTATCTAGGCTTTCATCTCGAAGTAACCCTACGACTCAGGTTCCTTCTTATAGCCTTACTATCCAGGCTTTCATCCCGAAGTAACCCTACTATCCGGGTTCCGTCTCATAGCCCTACTATCCAGGCTTTCATTTCAAAGTAACCCTACGACCCAGGTTACTTCTCATAGCCCTACTATCCAGGCTTTCATTTTGGAGTAACCCTATGACCCAAGTTCCTTCTCATACCCTTACTATCCAGGCTTTCATCTCGAAGTAACCCTACTATCTAGGTTCCTTCTCATAGCCCTACTATCCAAGCTTTCATCCTGAAGTAACCCTACTATCCGGGTTCCTTCTCATAGCCCTACTATCCAGGCTTTCATTTCGAAGTAACCCTACGACCTAGGTTCCTTCTCATAGCCCTAATATCCAGGCTTTCATTTCGAAGTAACCTTACGACCCAATTTCCTTCTCATAGCCCTACTATCCAGGATTTCATCTCGAAGTAACCCTACGACCCAGGTTCCTTCTCATATCCCTACTATCCAAGCTTTCATCCCAAAGTAACCCTACTATCCGAGTTCCTTCTCATAGCCCTACCATCCAGGCTCTCATTTTGAAGTAACCCTACTATCCAGGTTCCTTCTCCCTTATCTCCAAACAATAGTTTACAACACTGTAAGACCTGGACCCGACCAGATACGGTCGATTTCACATTCCCCCAGTAAGTTACTGTGCAGCCTGGACCTTGACCAAATATGCAGTTTACTTCCACTTCCTCAATTAGGAGTTAATTCCCCAGTAGAGTAATGGATAATCTAAGCTCCTATACTCTGTTTTCCTAGACGTAGATCAACATTCTCCAACGAAGTCCTCCTCAGTGGACAATACAAGAATTCTCACAAAGGAATCTCTTATACAACCAATAGCTTTTTCTGGATGGCATCTTTAAGCCCATCTCCGAAGATTCTCCGTCGCCTTCCAAATGGAATTTGTAAGCCCATTCCCGATATCATCAATCATTATTACTTCATGCGAGTGCAAATTTCTGGGCACTCTAATGTTTAATCATCTTCCACCTTCAGATCACGAAAGGCAGACCAGCCAATCTACATCCTCAGGCTTAAGAAGATTGAACAAGGGCAGCTGTTGTACCCCAAAATTTTCCCTCCCATTTTACTCAACATATGTTCATTGAGATCCTCAACTTGCTCAAGGATTCCCAAGAGTTTACCAGACAAACTCTCTCCTAAAGCAATGAACCTCCAACTAGGGTTTCCATTTTCATCAAGATGGGTGAGCTCCAAAGGCCTCATATGCTCTCTATAGTCCTAATATGTTCTCAAGACCATCCATGTCAAGTTTCATGCCTTGCACAAGAAGTTTGCTAAGTCAACTGCTTAGATGCTTGAAAATCAACTGTATTAGGTCAAAAGTCAATTGTGGCCCACATACAGTCAAACTTCAAGATTTTTGGTCAACATCAACATTTCGAAGTGATATCCATCATTTGATAAATGGTTGATCATGATTCCCCATGGAATGCTCCTAATTCATCAAAACTCAAAAGTTGCTAAATTAGGGTTTCTCAAGAAAAGTCAACCAAACTTTGACCAAGCATAACTTTTTCATACTTTATCAGAAATTTCTCATCCAAGGCTCATTTTGAAGAAATTTAGTTCCCTAAAACTCATATTCAGCCCTAAAGTACAAGAAATGCACTCATGGAAAGATATGAATTCAGACATTATAGGTCATTCCAAAAAGTCAACAAAAACACCTTTTGGGTCAAAGCTCCTTACATGAAAATGGAAGATCCAATTGAGATGAAACTAAAGAGGTTGCTTAGGGGACATCCTAAGATTTCTAAAAAGTCAAAAACACCTTCATAGGGTCAAAATTAATAGATATATGCATTGTCAAAGTTGGCCATTTTTGGAAATTTGCCCAAAGTCAACAATGCCCAAAATTGCATTTTTCCACATGGGCCCATTTTTTAAAGATTGAATCTCAGTCCTAGCATGGTCCACGACATATGGGACCCTCCATGCCTTTTTCATTTTTGTTTATTTAATTTATTTTGATTTTTATTCATTTAAAATCAAATAAATTCAAATAAAATCAAATTAAATCAAATTTATGGAATAGGATTTGTTTTGCATTGAATTATAGATCTCATATGCCGGCAATGGTCAAACAAATCGTGTAAGCTCTAAAAAGAAGAGAAAATATCCAATTTTGGAAAGATTTGAATCAAAACTTCAAGACCATCAATCTTTTGATTCTTTCCAATTTTTATTGACCTAATTGGATTCATTACTTATAGAGAAGCTTTGTGAACCCAAAAGGAGAGAACTCATGCGCAACCTGCCTCCCAAGAACAAGAACAAAGTTCAAATTTTTTGTGAAAAAGTGCAGATCAAATCTTTCATTACAGGCCGTTTCAAGCCATTCCAAGAATCAAAACATATTCCTGGACATCCTCTGAAGCGATTGCAAGCATTATCAAGGCATGAAGCATCAAGAATCACGCGCTAGCACCTTCACGGTTTGCCCTTTTTTCAAAACTTGGTTACAATGATTCTTGCATTATAAACATGTTTTGATTATATATCATGTTTGTTATCATATTTGAAACGTACTGGAATGCTTTGATTGAAGTTTGAGTGCAGGTATGGACATCTTCCATAGCTAGGGTTCATGAGCTCGAATTTGGGGTTTCTTTCTCTAGGGAAAATTGTCCCAGATTATGGGTACCATATCACTCAAGGGGTTATTTCCTATTGACCCTTGCCCTTGGTTGGGATTGATATTACTTGTGCTGCATTTTTGATGTTTACAGGTTTGTAGCCACGCATAAAAACCGTCACTATAGCCTATAGTGACGAGTTCATCCGTAGGTAAAAACTATTTCTAAAACAACAGTCCCTGGGGAAGAAGATGAGGGTGTGGCAACATACCACTGGCTTGTTTAAAATTCACGCGTTTTCTTGGGCATAACATTCTGTTTGTATTATATTCATTTTATTTGATTATATGCATGACTAACAATCCGTTCAGATGGTAAAGAGAGAAGTTTTTAAGGCGCGAAGGTGTAGGAGGTCAGGGGTTCGATCCCTGCCTCCTACATAATATTTTTCCTAATGTTTAACTGCAGATCTGATACTATCATCCCAAGCACGCCTACCATACACCTCCACATCTCATCATTGGATCATCACAAGGCCCAGATCTAACACGCCACAAGTGTAGCACATGGTGAACCCTCCAAAGGCCAATGACACTAGATCAGGCGCAGCCTTGGGCCAGCTATTCTGGGCCTGAATAAATTCAGCATACACCCCCCAGGATTATTTTTCATACCAGGCCCATTCTTTTTATTTTTAATTTCTTATTTCAGTTATTTGTTTTAATTATTTTTTTACACAAAAAATCATTGTTTTTTTATTAAATAAAAAAAACATAAAAACACAAAAAATATTAGAATTAGTTTTTTTTTTAAATATTTAATTCTATTAATTAATTAGGTTAATTTGAATAAATTAAATTCTTTTTTTCATAATTAAAATTAATTAAAAATTATGTTAATTTGCAAAATCAATTATTTTCTCTCAAAAATCTAAAAATATTTTTTTATTTACTAAATTAAATACCTTTAAATTTAATTTCCACTCCTCGTATTTAATTTCATCACGCACATTTATTTCATTATTTTTCAAATTATTGTAATTGTTTCAAGTTTGTAATAGATTAATTAGGATTTTAATTTCCGCATCTTTATTTTCAGTCAAATATCTGTGTATCTGCCCAAAAGCCCTGTAATAGTTAGGTCTTTAAATTCTTGCACTCTTTAATTTCTGCAACTATTAAACAGTTAGATGTATGGATAATATGATTGAATGGCAAGACAAATAATTTTAAAATGGTAGACAACCCTAATTGTGCAAAGATAATTAACTAAAAAAGGCACACTTGCACATGCTCACTTCTAGGGTTTGCCTCACTTGGTTGCCTCGAAAATAATGGTCGTGTCCCTCGAACGTAGGGATACTTTAGCAATGACCCGCGATTCAAAGTCATCATAAAGATCATAATCCCTACTTGTCCCTCGAGTTGCCTACAAATTGATCTTATGACGATAGTCCCTTCGAAATGCTAAGGTATCTTTACTTGTTACCTTCAGAGACCATTTCGTCCCTTCGAACATCCCTTTAAAATTCCAATAACGAGGCTACCTACTCCTTAATAGTAGGATATCAATGTCTAAAGGAAACGAAAACGAACAGACTTTTTTCGAGTAGGTAGAGATCTTAAGTATTTTCTTAAGACAAAAACTTTTCACACAAACACTTTTTAAAAAAAGTTTTCAAATTAAATTTGTCACACCCTTGAGGACCAATACAAGGGTTATCACGAAGTAAATAAAACTTTTTCGAAACACACACAAAAGCAATTTCAAAATGAGCAAGTACCTAAGAGCCCGTGGAAAACCAAATATAGAAATAGTGCTAACACCTTCCCTTTCTATAATCTACCCCCCGAACTCAGAAACATCTCGAAAAAAGGTTTTTTCTGTTCTTTTTCCTTTCCCTTTGTTGGATGAAATAAAAGTCGATGCCGACTCTTGCTTACCGCACATTTGCGAATACAAAACGCAAACCAGTATTAACAGTCGGTTCTGCCACCGTATCATAGTAAGGCAATTTGCTTTATGATAAATCTTGTTTCAATCCTCAAGAGTGTTGATAAAGCATTTTTGAAAAATGTTTTTGAAAGTTTTGTTGTGTAAGTGTAAAAAAATTGTTTAAGAAAGCATCTGATAGCCATCTACCTTACTCGAAAGGATTGTTCTTTTCCTCTTTTAATTTAGACAGTTCTATCCTACTATTAGTGAGTAGGTAGCCCTAGTCGTTGGATGTTTTGAGAGACATTCAAAGGGACATTTATAGTCACAAAGGCAATCGGGAAAGAAACCTTAGTAACTACCCTAGGGTTTTAAGATCATTTTTTTACCGAGGTAACATTGAGAGGGTCATCGAGGGACTTATGATCTTTAAACCGGAGGGTAGCCACTAAAATATCTCATGTTTTGAGAGTTGTGACTGTTTCCTGAAGGCAACCAAAGTGGGGTACCCTAGAGGTGCGCATGTGCAATTGGATTGTTTTAAGTTATTTTTGTCTTTAATGTTAGGTTTGCTAATGTTTGCTTTTAGTCTTATCATGCAATCCTATTAAGCATACATCTAACAGTTAATATATGTACATGAATTTAAAGTGCTGAATTTAAAACCTAACTATTACATGGCTTCGGGGAGGGGGAATTTACAAATCCAAAATGGGGAAACAAAAAGTAAAAAACAGTAAATGTCCTAGTTTTTAACTATTATAAACTGGGAAGTAGATACAAGAATAAGAAAAGGTAATAATAATGCAAAAAAAATCAAACGCGCGCGAAATGGGACGTCTAAAACCCTAAAAATTCTAAGTAAAAGAGGAAAATCTTTTTGTCCTTTTTGTTTATTTTAAGAAAGTAATTGGATTAATTAAACTAGATCTAATGTTAAAGAAAAAAATATTAATTATTAATGAGAATTGAAAACAAGAAAACTAATTCTATATTTTTATATTTTTTATTGTGAAAATGAAATTGAAATAAATTAAATCCTAAGTTTACTTGATTTTAAAAAGTGAGTCAAGATAATTATTTAATTAATTAACAAAATTTTAATTAAGAAAATATTGGTTCTATTTTTTTGTGATTTTTATATTTATTTTTATGCTTAAATAAAAAAGAAATTAAAATAAATAAATAAATGAAATAAAAAAAGAAAAGGATGGGCCTGATGTCAAAACAAACTGGGGGGTGCAAGTTGGGAAAATGTGAGGCCCATATTTGGTCTGGATTAGGGAATAGTACCAATCCTTGAGGGTCCATGGTGAGACTGCGTGTTTGGGGCGCTTGGATCCAAATTAGTTGGGATCTGACGGTGACGGCTAGATGATGTATGGTGCACGCGTGGTATTTGAAAACACTAGATCTGCAATACAAACGTTAGAAAAATAAAATTCCAGACCTGGGTATCGAACCCAAGTCCTTCCTTATTGCACGCGATTGTCTCACTACTTAGCCAACCTGTCATTCGTTGATACAAACAACAAAATAATAATATATGTGAAACAAAGTCAGAAATATATTTGAATTAAAATCATGCGCGTTAGGGTTACATGGACCAATAATGAGACGACGTCTGGGCACCGAAGTTAACCCACCGGAGTCAACTTTCTGGTTGTCTTTTCCGACGGGCTCCAACCTTGAACCTGCAAAATAGCCAAAAGCAAAGATTGAAAACTACCCCATCCCCCTAATTTGAACCCCTTGATTCCCAATCTGAGGTCTGTTTAGCCTAAAACGTCATAGATTTTGAGTTTCAAAGGAAACAGTTTCAAATGTCCTGACGTTGGGGCTCGCGTGTGAGGACTATAACCTGTTTAACACTTCATCATAAACACACACAAACACATTAGAACCCACAGATACACTCAGGTTAAATCGAGCATAGATTTATTCTGATACTCCTTCAGAAAAGTCGGGTGTAGACTCTTTCCAACACCTTTTCTAGTTGAAGTCAGGCATTTATATCTTCTAGTACATCATTCAGACGAAATCAAGCGTAGATTACTTTTGAAGCTCCTTTGGGAAAGTCGGACATAGACTCTTTCCAATACTTCTTCCAGTTAAAGTTGGACGTAGACATCTTCTGGTTCAGATTAAATCGAGCATAGATTTATTATGATTATCCTTTTGGACAATGTCAGGCGTAAACTTAGTCTAATTTCTATCAACAATTACTTTGGATGGAATATATAAGCCCATCTCTGATGGATCTCTGTCACCTCTCCAAATGGAATTTTTAAGCCCATTCCCGGTATAATCCACCAACAATATTACTTCATGCACAAGCGAGTGCAAATTTCTGGGCACTTATGTGTTCAATCATCTTCCACCTTCAAGTCACGAATGACAGATATGCCAATCTAACTCTTCAGGTTTTAGAAGATTGAACAGGGGAAGCTGTTGTACCCCAAAATTTTCCCTCCCATTTTCTTCAAGATATTGTTCTAGGGTTCTCAAATGCTCAAGGATTCTCAAGAGTTGTTCAGACAAATTCTTCTCCTAAGTAATGGGTCCACAACCAGGGTTTCATCTTGCACAAGGAATAATGGGTTTCAAAGGTCTCAAATGGTTTTCATGGTTCATCATAGGTATTCAAAAATGCTCATGTCAAGTTTCAAGCCTTGCATCACAAGTTTGCTCAGCCAATGGCTCTGATAATTAAAAATCAACTATATTGGGTAAAAAGTCAACTATGGTCAACATATAGTCAAATTTCAAGATTTTTGGTCAACGTCAACCTTTTGAAGTGATATTTATTATTTGATCAAGGGTTGATCATGATTTCTCAAGGAAAGCCCTCAAATCATCAAAAGTCAAAAGTTGCCAAATTAGGGTTTCCTTAGGAGAAGTCAACCGAACTTTGACCAAACATAACTTTCACATGCTTCGTCAAAATTTCTCCAACCAAAGCCCATTTTGAAGGAAATTCAATTCGCTACAACTTTGTATTTATTCTCAAGTACAAAAATTGCTTCATTTGAAAGATATGATCCCATTCGTTATAGGTCATTTCAAAAGTCAACAAAAAGACACTTTTTGTCAAGGCAACTTACATCAAGATAAAGTCTCCAAATGCAAAAATAATAAAAAAGATAAATTGAATAGGACATCTTGAGATTTCAAAAAAGTTAAATATCACCTTCAAAAGATAAAAATTAAGCAAATTATGAGTTGCACAAGTTGGGCAATTTTTGAGAAATGCATGAAATCTCAATTGAGCAAAATTACACTTTTGAGTTAATGGGCCTAACTTTTGATGTTCAAACATGTTTAGAAGGTGTTACATGACCTCTAAATCCATTCACATATTTTTTTTTATGATTTTTATTCCTTTTATTTCAATTTTTATTCATTTAAATGCAAATAAAATCAAGTAAAATATGAGATAATGGTATAAGGGCTTGGGTTTTTTCTCTCAATCATCTAGAGGCCCAAGACAACTCATGGCAACCTATAACAACCATGCCAAAATGTGTAAAGATCAAAAAGGCAAGAAATACTCTCAAATTAGAAGTTTGTAAATGTGCTTGATTTTGTTTGATCATGGCTTGATTACATGATTTCTTGCCATGTTTATTGAGCCATTTCCTTTCTCTATATAAGTATAAGCAAATCAGATGCAAAGGACACAAATTCTTGTCTCAAGAAGCTAGTCAAAATTCTCCATATTTTTCTCAAAACCCTAAATTCTAAAACCGGTGCTACATGCCCTCTCTTTCCACAACTCCAATATCATTCACCTTCTAAAGCATCCAAGAGTAAGTCTGGATCGGTTGCCATAATCCTAAGCCTGTAAAACTCTCTGACCACGCATAACCATTTTTTGCATTTTTCTGAAAATTGATATATGTAATTAGGTTTTATTTTGAACAAGGTTAATGCTTCTAATAGGGTTATGAGCTTTGTCTGAACAGGTTTGGACCGGTGAGGTGGTTTCATGAACATTAGTTTACTAGAAGCCATAGTTTGCTCCAATCGAGTTCACTTGAATTGAAACCCGTGATTCAAACACTTATAGCCAAAAATAAGTCCAGATTTGGATTCAGGAGGGTCAAATTAGGGGGGACGTGTTGTCTTGGATCCTTAAAAATTGAGTTTTTGCATTTTTGAATTTTGCAGGTTGCCGGAGAAGACGACCGGAGCTAGGGCTCCGGTGCTTCTCTGGCCATATAATTCACTTTGTGTATTTGTTGTTTTTGTTTGATTTAGATGAACATAAGTAATAGCCACCCCAGCGGTAAGCGCCTGTTTGTTAGGATTTTAGTGTACCAGGGCATGGGTTCGATCCCTTCCCCTGGTATGTTATTTTTCTCACATTTCTCTTGCAGATCCAGTGCAAAGCAACCCAACATGCGCACCATGCACTCT
Organism: Vicia faba; assembly: GCA_948472305.1. Classification (NCBI taxonomy): domain Eukaryota; kingdom Viridiplantae; phylum Streptophyta; class Magnoliopsida; order Fabales; family Fabaceae; genus Vicia; species Vicia faba. Next base: position 1,014,779,868 of record OX451735.1, read on the forward strand.
CACATCAAAACCATCAAATCCATATCTAATGGCTCTAAGAAAAGGCCCCCACGGTGCACATTCTGGAGTCAACCACATGGAATCACAAGCAGCAATTGGGCCATTGTCTTGGGCTCAAACAATTTGCTTTTCTGACACCCCCTGAATTACTTTCAGGCCCATTTCTTTTTTTTAATATTTATTTTGCTTTAGATAATCAACCTTTTTTTAAAAATAATTAATTAAATCAATTTAATCAGAAAAAAAAGATGTTTTAAATTAATTACCCTTTTTAATTAATTTTAGACTTAGGTTTTATTTTATTTAATAATTTGCAATTTAATTTAGAATTAAGTTAATCATTTAACAAAAATGCCAAAAATATCAAATTAGGTTTTTTAGATTTCTTCAAAAAATATCTTTCTTAATACTTATTTTCTTCGTTATTTAAATTTCTTAGAACGAATGTATAAGCTTCACGTCAAGTTGTAATAGTTTTAGATTTAAATTTTACGCAAGTTTTACTAAATATTGTAACTGTTAAAGGTTGTAATAGATAAACTAGGATTTACTGTTTCTTCCCCCATTTTTATGGTTTGTAACCCCCATCCCCGAAGCATTGTAATAGCGTAGGTTTTATTTCCCACACTTTTACTTTCCGCACCTATACTATGTATGCATGTCTATATATTTAACTGTTAGTAATAGGCGTGTATGATAAGGTCTAAAATCAACCGTCAGATAACCCTAAACAAGATAATATATCTGAATTGAACGCACTTTGCACACCCGCACCTCTAGGGTAACCACAATTGTTGCCTTCGGAAAACAGTCATGTCCCTCGAACGTGGGATGCTTTAGCAAAGACCCTCAGTTAAGACCCTCAATGACCCTTCGATGGTGCCTCGGTAAACGATCTTAGTCCCTTACGATAAAATTGCTAAAGCGTTCTACGAGTTTCCTTTATGAATGTACGATGACCTACGTATGTACCTTAAACATCCAATGATAGAGATTCCTACTAACTAATGGTAGGACAACACTATATAAAGGATGAGGAAAATAACGCGAAAGACTTTTGAGTAGGTAGATAGGTCATAGTTGCTTTCTCACAAACAAAAACATTTTTTCACACGATACACTTCTTTTATGAAATATTTTCAAAACAAATACTTTGTATGCGTTCTCAATGATATGAGAATCATTACAAAGTTGTAGAACTTAGGCATTTTCAAAATATTTTCAAACATATACATTCATAAAGCATTTTTCAAAAGTGAGCTAGCAATTAAGAGCCCGTAGATAACTACAGATGAAAATGGTGCTAATACCTTCCCTTTTCATAACTTACCCCCTTACTCAGAAAAATTCTCAAAGGTCTTTCATGTTCTTTTCACCCTTTCCTTTATTGGATAAAATAAAAGTCGGTGGTGACTCTTGCTATCCGCGACATTTGCGATAAAAAGCAAAACCAAAATTCAGTTCTCCCACTGTATTACACGGAGACTTTCTGAATGTTTCATTGATTAGATTGTGTGGTTGAATCAATTATAACCCTACCTAGGCTCTACGATAACTAGGGTACCCTTTGGAGGATAAACCCTCAGATGTACAACTTCGATAACTGATCATTCATGAAATGGGAAAGAAGGACAAAGAATTGCTCAACAAGATCATCCGAGCTTGGAGCAGGGTTAATAAAAGAAAGGCTGGAAAAAAGAATATTGTGGCAAAGGAGCCTTACACTCGATGGGTTTTGGATAGGGTGCAAGTTGTTAAGTTACCATTTGACGTAGATCCCGAGTACAAGCTAGATGACCTAGATTCTTTGCCTATGTCCTTAGAATAAATTGATGATTTGGAAAACACTTAAAAAAAGCTCAAAGGGAGAAAGAGGAATTAGAGCTTAACCCCCATAACTTAAATAAGGAAAAAAGGCAAATGCAACGCATACTTGAATCAAAAGATCAACAAATTCAGAAAGATCGTGAGGCATTTGAGAAAGAGAGTCTTAAGTGGAAGCATTCGACTGAAGGGTTATTAAGTGCTACTTTTAACTTGGATTCCCACAACCAACGGTTAGAGGATGCAACTAGTGAAATCGGGAGATTAAATCGGTGGTACGAAAAGGAAATGCAAGACAAAAAGGTAATGGAAGAAGATTTAAGGGCTCAAATCCAAAGTCTGGCACAAGCTTCTTTAGATCAAGAAGAACAAATGTAGTATCTTACCACAAGACTTCAAGATAGCCAAGAATCAGAGGTAGGAGAACACCTCAAAAGGATGATGGCATAAATATTTCTCGTCCAGAATACTGAGTAATATGAGCAAGTATGTCTTGAGTTAGAAGGCCTCCGAAAGGATTTCCTAATACAACGGAAACTCTATACGAAGATGAAGATGAAGGCTGAATAGTTATATTGGGAAGAGAAGTATGTAAAGATCGCCAAAGCAAGAAAGAATAATCATAAGGTAATTCCTGACCTCTACCAAGAGTGTCGATTCTACAAAGACAAGCATGCAATACTCGTCTTCTTAGCCAAAAATCTTATTAGCGACATATCTAGGAGTTTGAGAGATGCCGAAAATGTAATGGTCCCTCTTCCAAAAGATGTCAAAGACTTCCTCAAGCTTTATAGGACAATAGTCGATGGTTTCAAAGAAGACATTTGCAGATGCACTTAGAAGACTTTTTGTTTCCCTTTGATTATTTCTTTCAGTAAGTTTTAATGTTTTAAGTTTGAACATTTTTCAATACCTAAATTGTATTCTTTTTAAAGACAATTACTATTTTAATAAAAGAATTTTGTTTTCATAACTCGTTTGCATATTTATTTTTTAGATACTCACCAAAAGTAAACCCAAAAATAAAAATAAAAATGTATATCCAGGTGAATAATACATTCGAAGACAAAATCCTTAGCATATTCATACGCAGGCATTCACAAACATTTGCATCTCATAAACTCATAACAAAAAAATCATCATTAACCTTCTTCAGTTAAAACCTTGGTAGAAGAGCTAGAAAAGCACCGCCTCTCCGACCACCACACCAGACAAGAGCCCATCAGCAGAAAGTGATAGAACAAATCAAAGAGAACTAAGCGGCCTTCAAGGAGGATTTAGAGTAGGTCAAGGGCAACGTCGACTCCATGAAAGGAGATATGAGTCAAGTTATTCTAGCCTTGAAGAACATTATTGAAAGGCAGGAACAAATACCTAGGGAGGCCTTTGAAGAAGTAGCCAGAACCATTAGTTCATCAAGCGGTCACCAACCAAGGAGAGAACCGGAGTCAGGACACCAAAAGTCCACCATGGCTCAACAAGAAATAAGACAAGTTGATACTGAAGGGTTTGTCCCACCTCCACCAAAGGTAGGGGCATCTCATACCTTGCAGATTCTGATCAACAACACAGATAACTACTTAGACTTGCATTATGAAGACCATGACTTAGAAGATGTCAATCAAGCACCTCAAAGGGCAACCCATATGCATGCCACTGAAAATACATTGGCGCTCAACCAATACAAAGCCCTTGAAGAAAGACTAAAATTTGTGGAGGGTTACGATGCTTTAGATGTTGACACTCTCGAAATGGGTCTAGTTCATAATGTGGTGATCCTGCAAAAATTCAAAGTACCTGACTTTGGGAAATATAAGGGGCTCACATGTTCAAGGAACCATCTAAGCGTGTATTGCAGGTCGATGCATGCATATGCTCAAGACCAGAAGCTGATGATCTATTTTTTTAAAGACAGTTTGAATGGAGCATCCCTAGATTGGTACATGTAGTTGGAGCGGGTACATATCCAGACATGGGCAGATCTTGCTAACGCTTTCCTGAGACAGTACAAATACAACTTGGACATGGAGCCTACCCGCATGCAGCTCCAGAACTTGTCTAAAAAAAGGAGGAGTCTTTCAAGGAGTATGCTCAAAGATGGAGAGAAATGGCAGCCTGAGTACAACCACCACTTCTGGAGAAACAATTAGTCGATATTTTCATGGGAACTTTACAAGGGTTGTACTATGAAAAGATGGTATGAAGCATCTCTTATGGATTTTCTAATTTAGTGACTATCGGTGAAAGGATTGAAGCAGGTATAAAGAGTGAAAAGATACAAGGGGCATCATCTAGTACCCTTTTCAATTCAAAAATGCATGTTCCTAACTTCTCGAAAAAGAAGGAGGGAGAAATTAATGTTGTAGCCTCGCATTCCAGGGTACAACAAACATTAATAATTCCATGACAACAACAACAAAACAAATTTGAAAGGCCTCCAAGAAAGCTTGGCCTGCTCCCTATGTCACACAATCAATTATTACAACACTTAGTCAAGACATGTTTGGTAGAGCTAAAACCTCTAGCTCCTCCAATCGGGGCACCTCCACCAAGATACGATGCCAATGCCAGATGCGAGTATTACGCCAATTATCCTGGGCATACTATAGAGAAATGTTAGGCCTTCAAACACAAGGTACAAGATTTTTTGGACTCTCGCGATATCACTTTCGATAAACCAAACATTAAGACAAACCCCATGCCTCCGCATGGTGGACCAACAATAAATGCAATTGAAGTGGTCACTAACTTTGGGGTAGTCAGTAGAGTAAAGGCCCCAATAAATCTTTTGAAGAAATATTTGTTGGATTTTGGGTTCCTCTTGGAACATAATAAAGCTTTTGAGAAGACATTACAAAAATAGGTGGATCAGGGGATAATCCAATTTGGACCATACCCTAAAGAAGAATATGTAGTTGCGATCAAGAGAATTATAAAGAAGCCACTGGTAATTCCTTTCCAAGGGCTAAATCTTAATAAGAAGACTCTTGTGATTCCATGGGGAGAATCAACAGAAACACCAGTAATGGTACCAAGACAAACTCTTAGGATACCAATAGTTCCAAAGACTACGGTGGTAATTAGGGGACCATCTTCTACCCCTTACGAAAGTGACAAAGCAGTACCATGGAGTTATAATTCTACTATATACATAAATGATTTAAAACAAGAATGTGAGCCTTCGACAAGTCAAGGACCTGCAATCTCAAATATACTAGGAACATGGAGCATGACTCACAGTGGTCGAATCTTTGGCTCCGCATTGCAAAAAAGAATAATGTTGTGGTAAAAAATAAGAAATATGTTGTGGTTAAAGATAAGATTGATGCTTTAGGGAAGGATAAAGGAAAAGCAGTGTTGGAGTAAAATCAGGAACAAGAGCCTCCGAGCAAGAATTTTACCGATCAAGAGGCGAACAAATTTTTTAAAATAATCAAGAGAAGTGGTTATAGGATGGTGGATAAACTTCACCAAACCCCAACCAAAATTTATATACTCTATTTGCTCATTAATTAAAAAGCACATAGAGACTCTCTAATGAAGGTTATGAGTTCTGCTCATGTTGCAAAGAAAATTACTGTAAACCAATTTGACAATGTAGTAGCAAATCTGACATCTGGATCATATCTGGGTTTTAATGATAGTGAATTTCCCCCACAAGGACGAGCTCACAAAAAAGCATTACACATCTCTATTCATACATGTACTACAAGTCTATCCAGGTTACTCATCGATACTGGTCCTGCCCTCAATATGTTACCCAAATCTAGCTTGATGAAGTTAACACTAGATAGTGTTGTGATAAGGCCCATTTCTACGATAGTTAAAGCTTTTGATGGTAATCAAAGTTTAGTATTCAGAGAAGTGGACCTTCCTATCAAGATCGGACCACATATGTTCTATATTACTTTTCAAGTCATGGATATAGAACCAGCGTATACGTGTTTACTTGGGCGACCCTGGATTCACGCAGCAGGGGTAGTCAGTTAAACTTTACATCAGAAACTGAAGTTCTTCGTTGAAGGAAGGTTGGACATAATCAATGGTGAAAAGGACATCTTTGTAAGTCACATAGAATCCTATAGGTATATCAGTGCCGATGAAGACTGTATAGCCACACCATTTCAAGTTTTAGAGGTTGCCTCAGTGGTAACCCTACCAGTGGAAAAAAATCAAGAAACCTATTGTGACCTCATGGAGAGATTTTCAAATAGCTATGGAGAACGGTACCTCAAAGGATGGGGGTAAACTCCCGGAAATACCTGAGAAGAAGAATCATTTTAGTTTGGGCTATGAATTATCAAAGGCTACTTCGAAAGGCAAACCACTATTTCCTCCAATCCAGGAGACCTTCGTTAATAAAGGAGTAGAGCATGGAAGATAGGTGGCAATAATATCTCACAAGTGCAACATCAAGAAGGCATCCAATTTCATGGCCCAAGGCAGAGAACTAAAGAATTGGACAATTGTGGAGATTTTGGAGATCTTTTTCTTTCCAAAGTAATTTTTCTTGTTTTTGTAAGAACCTATGTCAAGCCCGAGGCATAGGGGTTACTTGTAAGGGTCCCCCAATTTGTTTGAGACAATATTCATAATTAATAAAAGTTATATTTCACATTCAATTAAGATCCATGTATTTCTCTTCCATTTATCTCTTATATTTAAAAATGGAAAATACTTTTTTTCATATGCATTTTCCAAATTCACATACTAAAGCTGCACCAAAACATGATAAATGTGCATATCCATGCCTAAAATCACCGATAATGTTACTGCTATCCGATATAATTTTGATGCACCCATCAACCAAGCGGAAGAGGAAGATGATGAAGTTCTTGAACTCTCTGAAAAATTGGCGAGGGAGATAGAGCAAAAAGTTGACAATATACAACCTTACCTATAATCAATTGAGACCTTTAACCTTGGCACAGAGGAATATCCGAAAGAGATCAAGCTAGGGGAAACATTGGAGAAAAGCGTCAAAGAAAGACTCACCAAGTTGTTATACGAGTATGTGGATGTATTTTCCTGGTCTTACAGAGATATGCCAGGATTGGATACAAATATTGTTGTGTATAGACTACCTCTCGAGGAAGGTTGTTCTCTAGTTAGAAAAAAACTCAGAAGAACTCGTCCAAACATGTCAAGCAAGATTCGAGAAGATGCCCTTAAACAATTCGATGCGGGGTTCTTAGCGGTAGTGGACTATCCACCTTGGATAGCTAACATCGTTCCAGTACCCAAGAAGGATGGAAAAGTATGCATGTGTGTAGATTATCGGATCTGAACAAAGCAAGTCCAAAAGATGATTTCCCGTTACCTCACATAGATGTTTTGGTGGACACTACAACTTAAGCGTCAGTATTCTCGTTCATGGATGGTTTCTCAGGCTATAATTAAATCAAAATGGCACCCAAATATATGGAAAAGAATAACTTTATGATTCCTTAGGGCACTTTCTATTATAAGGTAATGTCGTTTGGTCTAAAGAATGAAGGGGCAACTTATCAACGAGATATGGTCACACTATTCCATGATATGATTCACAAAGAGGTTGAGGCATACATGGATGATATGATTGCCAAATATCATACAGAGGAGGATCAAATCATACATTTACAAAAGCTATTTGAGTGTTTGTGAAGGTTCAAACTAATGTTAAACCTAAACAAGTGTACATTTGGTGTCAGGTTAGGCAAGTTACTGGGTTTTATTTTAAGTCAGCATGGTATTGAGATAGACCCCGACAAGATAAAAGCCATACAAGAAATTCTAGCTCCGAGGATGGATAAAGAGGTTCGTGGTTTCTTAGGAAGATTGAATTACATTTCAAGGTTCATATTGCACCTAAATGCTATGTGCGAGCCTATATTTAAATTACTGTGAAAAGATCAGACAATGGTATGGAATAATGATTGCCAGACAACTTTCGGGACAATAAAGCAATACTTACAAGAGCCACCAATCTTGATGCTGTCGGTTCCCGAAAGAACGCTCATCATGTATCTAATAGGGCTTGAAGGGTCAATGGGATGTGTATTAGGACAATATGACGAAGTGGGTAGAAAAGAACATGCAATCTACTACCTCAGCAAAAAATTCACCGACTGTGAAACCAGGTACTCACTTCTCGAGAAGACTTGTTGTGCATTGGCTTGGGCTACTAAACGATTAAGGTAGTACATGCTAACTCACACCACATGGTTGATAGCAAGAATGGATCCTTTAAAGTATGTTTTTGAAAAAACAGCTCTTACAGGTAGGATTGCCCAATGGAAGATGTTACTAATAGAGTACGACATCCAATATGTTACTCAAAAGGCCATCAAGGGTTGTGTACTAGCTGACCATCTAGCTCATCAACCATTACCAGAATAACAATAAATGAAGTCCGACTTCCCAGGAGAAGATGTCATGGTTATAGGTGACTATGAAATACTAGGGCCCAATGAAGGACCTGAACCAGGGGCACATTGGACACTCACGTTTGACAGGGATTCAAATGCACTAGGGTATGACATTGAGGAAGTTTTGACTTCTTCGAAGAATTTCCACAAACCTTATACTTCAAGGTTATGTTTTGACTGCACCAACAATATCGCCAAATATGAAGCTTGTATCTTGGGTCTAGAAGCTGCTATTGATCTAAGAATCAAACATCTCGAAGTGCTTGGAGACTCATCACTGGTCATATACAAAGTCAACGGTGAATGAGACACTAAATATCCTAGATTGATTCCATATTAGGATCATGTTTTAAAACTAGCTACGAAATTTACTAAGATTACTGTTGTACCCCAAAATTTGCCCTCCCATATTTCTCAAGATAGGTCAAGAATAATCTCCAAGTTGTGCAAGATGGCTCAAGAGTTGGACAGTCAAATCACCTCCTAAGGCAGTTAATTCAAAATTAGGGTTTTGTGTTGCATCAAGGTCCTCACATCCAAATGACCTCAAGTTCTCCCCAATTTCCTAATATTTTCTTAAGTTCATCCATGACAAATTTCAAGCCTTGCAGAGGAAGTTTGGTCAGTCAATTGCTCAAGAAGTCCAAAAATCGACTGTGCTAGGGCAAAAGTCAACTGTGACCCAAATACAGTCAAACCTCAAGATTTTTTGTCAACATTCTCATTTTGAATGATAATTCATTATTTTATCAAGGGTTGATCATGATTCATCAAGGATTGCTCAAGATTCAAAAGTTGCTAAATTAGGGTTTTGTAGGAAAAGTCAACTCAACTTTGACCAAGCATAACTTTCTCATACTTTATGATAAATGACCCATACAAAGCTAATTTTTAATAGAATGAAATTTCCTACAATCCATCTTCACATCCCAAGATCAATAAATGCACTCACAAAAAGTTACAAATTTGGACATTATAGGTCATTTTTGAAAGTCAACAAAAACACCTTTGTTTTCCAAAGCTTATAACTTGAGAATGGAATATGAAAATGAGATGATACCAAAAGGGTTGATTATAGGACATCTCAAGGTTTATAAAAAGTCCAAGAACACCTCCAAAAGTTCAAAATTGAAGAAGTTATGCATTGTTGAAGTTGGGCATGTTTCTAAAATTGCCAAAAGTCAACTATCCTCAAAACTCCAATTTTTGACAAAGGGGACCACTTTTTTTCACTTGATATGGTCTTGTCATGCCACACACTTGTCCCATATTTAATTTCATGGCCATTCATTTATTTTTCTATTTTATTTAATTTTTATTCATTTAATTCATTTTTAATCAATATTAAATCAAATAAAATCTAAAAATTAATGGAATGAGATTCTTTTGATCATTATAGGTCTTCATTGTCAAGATACACCAAACCAAATCCGAATCATGCCTTATGGTGCACAAAATATTTGATTTAAGCCATTTTTGGAAGTTTGTTAATGGAAGATCATATCAAATCATGAACCTTCAATGCACATGGATTCAAGCCCAAAGGTTAAACCTAATTCATTCTATAACACTTGTACAAGCCAAGCATAACAGGAACACGCCCTAAGGATTGCAGAAACGACCAGAAGAAGTTTGAGAAAAAGCTTGAAAACCTTGGATCTGAAATCATTCTTAGAGGCCTTTTCAGGATCAAATAAGGGTCCCAATCGCTTCCTTGCACTTCACTGAAGCAGTACCAATCACAATCACGCGTTCTCCTGCCTCCAAAAGCCCTGTAAGTGTACCTCGAAACCGCCATACTCATGGAATCGTAAAGCTTCATTCTTGCATCCATTCTTTGAGATAATTGTATATTTAAATTCCTCACATCATTTGCGAAATTTCTGCATTAGTCAATTTCATTATCATGCCATATATCACAAAATGCCATTGTAGATTGTTCTAGGGTTTTTCCAGGGGTTTTCGTTACAGGGAAAATTGGTCAATAAAAGGACCATGATTGGAACCGGGATGAAGAGGCGAGTAGAACTACACCTTTAGTTTGCATTTTGGTGGCTCGTGGTGGATTTTGAGATAGCACGACATATAGCTACAGACAGTCGTCCGTTGGTATAGGTAAAAGAACTTTTAGCCACAGTCCCAACGATAGGGACGATGGCGTGGCGTGGCCGGATTGGTGCGTTTGAATAGCGCGCCATATTTTTATGTTTTCCAGCATATTATTTATTTATCTCATATAATAATCAATACTTATCCCATTAACAAAAAAGCAAGTCAGCTCAGTTGGTGGAGGCGCTATTGGAAAACCCCTTGGGACCTGGGTTCGAATCCCAGGTCCCCCAAAACCTTTGTACATTATTTTTCCAGGCAATTGCATGGGACTCAGCAAGCGTAGACCATCATGTTCCTCATCCCATCAAATGGCAAGTGGCCTTCAAGCGAGATCCAAAGGCCAGAATTGCAGATCCACCATGGACCAAAGTCAACAAGCGTGTATTGGAATGAGAAAGTCAAAGCAGGCTGATTGAAATTGGGCCTGGAAATTGCTGATTCCACCATCAAATTAAGCCCACACCCCCTGGGTTTATCTCTTTTTCTCTTTTACATTTTTATTTAATTGTTTATTAATTATTATTTCTAATTAATTGCTAACCAAACAATTAATATTTTTCTTAATTAAAAAATCAGAAACAATAAAAATAATATTTTTATTAATTTCACCATTTCATTATTTTTGTAAATAAATAATTTAATTAATTTAGTATTTCTAATTAGTTATAATTTTAACATTTTTTGCAATAAATTAAAATTAACTAGAATATTAGGTTTTAACATTTTTAATCATTTTATTTTGTTTCCTTAATTATAAAAAATCCAAAAATATTTTCATTTAATTAATTAATTGATTAACTTAGATCTAATTTCCATTTTAATTCAAAATAACAAAAATATGCTTTCTTTAAAAAGGGGTCAAAACCCTAAAAACACTTCGATTTAATTTTCTCGCACGCGTATTATTTTTGATCCATATTTCAATAATGTAATTGCTTCGGGAATGTAATAGTTTTTAAATTAGGATTTTATTTATTTATCGCTTTTATTTACTTTCCGCAATTTAATTTTAAAGGGTTTGTCTTTGGCGATGTAAATACCCGACGCCTTGTAATAGCTTAGATTTATTTTCCGCAATTTAATTTCCGCACCATATTAACTGTTAGATGTTTGGTAACTAGGTAATGCATGACAAGATCAATCTTTAACTTAAAATCAACATAGCTCACCATTGACATGTACAGATAAAAATTAACCGAATTGACACACTCGCACATGCCACTCTTAGGGTACACCTCACTTGGTTGCCTCGAACGTGGTCATTGAGTATAGGAAGTTTTAGAGGTCGCCCTCTTGTCCAAAGATCATAAGTTGCCTCGAAACAGTTGCCTCAGATAAAATGATCTAAGACATTAGGGTTACCGCTAAGGCGTCCTAACATTGCTTTAGTGACCACACGTCCCTTAATCGAATTGGCCCGAAAACTCCAATGACGATGATACCTACTCCTCAATAGTGGCATAGCATTGTCTAAAGGACATTAGCACAGTTTAATTCCTTTTTCGAGTAGGTAGATGGTTCTTAAGTACTTGCTCCTTTTAAAACAAAACAAAACTTTTCACACTTACACTCTCTTCAAAACAAAAACTCTTTTCAAACCCACAAACACAAAGAAAAGCAAACTTTTGAAAACACAATGAGCAAGTACCTAAGAGCCCATGGATAACCACAGATAGAAAGGGTGCTAACACCTTCCCTTTCTATAATCTACCTCCCGAACCCGAGAAATATCTCAAAAAGGAATTTTTCTGTGCTTTTGTCCTTTCCTTGTTGGATAAAATAAAAGCCGGTGGCGACTCTTGCTTACCACGATATTTTGCGAAAACAAACGCGAATGCGAACCAGCATTCCAAAACAGTCAGTTCTATTCCCACCGATCACAGAACTGGCGACTCTGCTGGGGATGATAAGAATAAGTGGGGTGTACCTTAGGATTAGATCACTGTGTTTTCAATTGTATGTTTTGTATGCTTTAATTTTGTGGGCTTGTATCAGAATTCTATAGATCCTAACCCGGATCTGGGGATACCCTTTAGGTAAGTAGTAGTAAACTGTGAGGGATCTGTATGGTGTAGACCGATACGGATGAAGCAGTAGCTACATTGGTGTGGCACTTTAGTCTGTACCGATATCCCTTGTGTTGGAACGAGGAGAATATGGGTCTTCTAAGGGGTCATTAAGCACCAACTGACCTTAGAACCTTAAATTGACCAACTTGGCCATAGAACAGTAGCAATATGCTACACTCATTGAGACTAAACTCTCGCGATGATTCCAACCGCAAGAAAAGGTTGCTAAACTGGAATTATGACCGATTGAGGGTAGTCAGTGATATTGAGATCCTCTAGAACCCGGTTACTATTTTTTAGGACAGGTTTAAACCAACTGAACTGAAAGAGGGTAGTACCTAAGATCCATACCAGCCTGAAATCTAAGGGCTCTCAGTGTGACTTGTGTGCCTTTACCATGTTTGCTTTTTGTGGATACTTGTGGTGTGCCTTTATCATGACATCATGACATCATAGCATTGCATACATCTTGCATAAGGACTAACTTATTTCAAAGACAGGAGGGTTTCATCTTTGCTCTGTTTTGTAGGTCATCATGATGCCCATGCGTAAGAATACTATCCGGATCAACTTTGTCCAAGTCCCTACCTTTCTTAAAGAGTTGGTTGCTAAGATGCCTGACACTACTTCCTTCATCAGGAGGCATGGTTCTCTTCTCAGTTTGGTCACCTCCAAGTTAGACGAACAGATGATGAGTGTCCTGGTCCAGTTTTATGATCCGTTGTACCATTGTTTCACTTTTCAAGACTATCAGCTGGTTCCCACCCTAGAAGAGTTCTCTGAGCTGCTCGGTATCTCTATTTTGGAGCAGACTCCGTTTACTGGTTGGGAAAAGACTCTTAGGCCTGAAGAGATTGCTGCAGCCCTTCACTTGACCAAAGAGGAGGTAATGGCTAACTGGGAGACTAGAAGTGGAGCTAAGGGTTTTCTGACTAAGTTCTTGGTTAGCAAGGCTAACTACTTCTGGGATAGCCTAGACTTTTAGGCCTTTGAGGACATTTTGGCTCTTCTGATTTATGGCCTGGTATTGTTTCCGAATCCTGACACTTTTGTTGATATTAATTCCATAAAGATCTTCATTTCTCAGAACCCAGTACCCACTCTCTTGGGTGACATCCTTCATCAGCTCTATGCTCGTACTGCCTGGAAGTGGGGAACCTTGATGTGTTGTGCTCCTTTATTGTCGAGGTGGTTTATTTCACACCTCCCCAAGTCAGTGCTGAAGAACAAAGAAGGAATGGGCTGGGCTTATAGGGTGATGTCTCTTTATCATAATGACATTATCTGGACTCTCAAGGGTATGGATGAGGTGACTGTCATTGATCGTTGTGGAGAGTATCCCAATGTTCCCCTGCTAGGAACCCATGGAGGAATTTCTTACAACCCATGCTTAGCTCTCCGTCAGTTTGGAAGAGCCAGAAGAGAAGGGCCTCATGAGATGTTGATGCCTCATATCATCTTTGATTTTCAGGGAGATAGCGACGAGCTACGTCGTAGATTCATAAGGGCTTGGGACAAAGTTCACCAATCTGATCCACATGAGTTAGGTCCAAAGACTTCTCTGCCAATGGAGCCATATCTCAGATGGGTCTGCATCCGTGCCCAGAAGCTAGGTATGCCATATGAAGCCGTTCGGCCTGTCACTCTTGAAATTGCTAATGAAGAAGGGGTTCTTCCAACCATTCTCCACCCTTATATGCCCACTGACATTGGGGCACTGAAGAGGTCTTGGATGCAGTTGAGGGATGAACGAGATTCTTATCGAGAGAAGTTCAACGAGCAAGAGCAAAAGATCCAGAGGTTGACCAGGCAGTTAGAGAATGAGCGGATTCTCAACGACTATGTCCGCACTGATAAGAAGAGACCATGGGAGCATTGATGGATCTTTGATGATTTCCTTTCCAGTTTTATTTTTACTTTTCAGTATTTCCATTCTTGTAACGCCTTGAGGGAAATTTGTTGAACAATTTAAATTTTGAAGTTTAAATCTAATAAAGTGTGTTTCTTTTCTTGTTTACAAATTTGAATCCCGATTGTCTTTGAAATCATAACCATACGCATTTCATCCCATGCACCTCATAAACAGGTACCCTTTTACAGGTCTCTTATCTTCTTCGCTATTTATTTCAACAATCATCATGTCTACTGAACCTTCAACTGAGCAAGCTATCAAGGCCCTCCAGGCCCAGAATGCCCAATTTCAAGAGCTGTTCATGAATCTAGCTAAGGGTCAGCAGGACCTAAAGACCTTAATTCTGAAAGAGAAGAAGAAGAAGAAGAAGAGGACCATCCTGTTCAACAATGGACGCAGGTTTGGAAACAGGCTAGAAAATGAAGTTGATCTGACCACCTCATCTGGAGGGAAAGATAGTTCACAAGAAAGGAGGGCTCCTAGCCCTGTGATCTCCGACAACGAGACAGACTACGATGAAGAGCAGTATCCTCCTGCTGAGGATAAGTACAAACAGCTGGAAGACCGTTTGATCTCTATGGAAATTCAGAAGGTGCCCGGTCTGGACTTCGGAGACCTAGGTCTATCATCTGGGGTGGTGATTCCCCATAAGTTCAAGGCACCTGCCTTTGCCAAGTATGACAGAGTTTCCTATCCGAAGTTGTACCTCCGGTCATACGTAAGGAAGATCCAGCCTTACACTGCTGATAAGAACTTATGGATCCATTTCTTTCAAGACAGTCTCTCAGGGACTCAGCTTGAGTGGTTCTATCAGTTGGACGGAGCCAGTATCCGTAGCTGGGAGGATTTGGCTACTGCATTCTATAGGCAGTATCAGTACAACTTCGACCTTGCTCCTACGCGTACCCAACTCCAGGGTATGTCAATAGGAACGGGTGAAGGATTTAAAGAGTATGCTCAGAAGTGGAGAGACCTCGCCGGAAGGGTACAACCACCCTTAGCTGATCGGGAGCTTGTTGACATGTTTCTGGGGACCCTGTCTGGTCCATTCTTTAACCATATGATTGGAAGCTCTTCATCTGGGTTTACAGATCTTATTTTGACTGGTGAGAGGATTGAAGCTGGTATTAAGGCTGGGAAGATACAGAAGGGTGCCTCATCGAGCGCCGAGAAGAAGCCATTTAAGAAAGAGTCCAGTGTTGTCTACAGTTCGAGAAGACATAATAGACCTGAACACCGCCAAGCTGTCAATGCGGTTGTTATTTCAAAACCTGCTGGTGCTCCTCAGTACAACAATCAACAAAAGGACGAGAGACCCAAGAGGCAATTCACTCGTCTCAGCATGACCTTATCTCAGATTCTGCCACAATTGCTGAAGACTAACCTGGTCCCTACAAGGGAATCCCCAAAGAATTCGAATACAACGTCACCAAGATATAACTCTAACTCCTGCTGCGCTTATCACTCTGATAGCCCGAGGCATAATACAGATGATTTTTGGGCTTTAAAGAACAAGATACAAGACTTAATTGATGCAAATGAGATTGAGTTCGAGGCGCACGAGAGGCCTAATGTTGTGACTGCTCCCATGCCCAAACATGGAGTGAATGCTATAGAGGAAGACTTGTTTGTAGTATCTGTGGATGACATTGTTACCCCTCTGATGACTGTCAAGAAGAACCTGTTGCTAGCCAGTTTATTTCCGGGTTGTGGCGAAGGTTGCCATATGTGTTCTGTTTTACCTACCGGTTGCCCATTCCTGAAGTCAGGTATCCAAAACCTGATGGATAGTAAAGAGATCATGTTTGAAAAGACTACTGTTCCTTCCGTTCATTCTGAAGAAGTTGCCATTATTACCATTTTCGACAATTCTTCCAAGGCTCCCTCGAGGAAGCCTGTTAGAATTACATCTGTTCCGAAGATCGCACCTGTAATCATCACTGTTCTGGGGCCCATCCCCTACACCTCTGACAAAGCTGTCCCTTGGCACTATGGGGCAGATGTTTATGTTCTTGGAGTTAAGCAAGAGTTGGATGCTGATACCGGCATCAACAACATTACTGGACCTGCTAAAGTCACCCGCAGCGGTAGACTTTTCTCACCTGATATTGTTCCACCAACTGACCAAAGACCTGTTGTTATTACACCTGCAAGTGTACCTACTGCCATTCCTGATCAAGTTCCTATTCTTACCCCTGTCGCCGAGTCATCTAACGCTCGGGGCAAAGGGATCATCACTGATGTGCCTGCCTAGACGGAGGCACCGAAGACAATTACTGTTGAAGCTTGCAAACAGGAGATGGAAGAGATTATGAAGATTATTAAGAAGAGTGATTATAACATAGTTGAGAAGCTGGGGCAAACCCTATCCAAGATTTCTATGTTGTCACTATTGCTGTGCTCAGAGGCCCATGCCAAGGCTCTGATTACCTTCCTGAAGACTGCCCACGTGCCACAAGAGACATCAGCTGATCAGTTTACCGATTGTGTGGCCAATTTAATTACTGATAATGGTTTGGGTTTCTCCGACGCTGATTTGACTGCCAAGGGGAAGAACCATAATGATGCCCTGCATGTCTCCATTAAATGCATGGGCACTACTCTTGCACATGTACTGGTTGATACTGGTTCCTCATTGAACGTCTTACCCAAGAAAGCTCTAGACCGGTTGGATTGCAAAGGGTTGGAGCTGAAACCAAGAAACATTATTGTCAGGGCCTTTGATGGGTCTAAGAGGATGGTGCATGGTGAGGTTGATATTCCAATTAAAGTTGGTTCTCAGATCTTTAACTCTACGTTCTATGTGATTGACATTCGGCCATCCTATTCTTGTTTGCTGGGTCGTCCATGGATCTATAAAGCTGGGGCCGTAACCTCAACGCTTCACCAGAAACTGAAGTACCCGGTCAAAGGGAAGATTGTGATAGTACAAGGGGAGGAAGAGTACATGGTCAGCCACCTCAACTCGTTCAGATACGTAGAGATGGATGGGGAGTTCATTGAGACCCCATTTCAGCACTTTGAAGAGGTCCCCCAGACACTGGCATCAGCAAAGACTGTGGTTGAAGATTCTCCTATGAAGATGGCTTCCTTAAAAGATACCCGGGCTGTTATTGAGAAGGGTGAGTGCGCAAATTGGGACCGACTTCCTGATTTTACACAGAAGACTAATAAGTTTGGTTTGGGTTTCACTGCAGAAGCTCAAAGGGATGTTCGAAGTGCAAGGATCGGAAGACCTCCTGTGTTCATCAACAACTCGAGAGTGAATGCCATTGAAGAGGATGTAGAAGATTCTGATTTCGACAGTTGGATCTATCCTACAACCGACGGTGGACCAAGCAACTGGACAGCAAAGGACTTCATCCCTATTACTTTTGTTACCCAGTAATGAACTTTTTGTTTTGAATGTGTAATAGACAATGTTTGAAACTTTATGGCCCGGTGTCTTACCCGGGGCACTGTGGTTTCATTTGTGAGGGCTTTTATGTGTCATTTTCATATATCATTAATAAAAGCATTGGACGTTCTTGCATTTTAAATCTTGAATTCCTTGTCTTTCTTTATTATATATTGCAAAACATCTATTTTACACACACACATATACAGGTCCGCATCCACTCTGGATCTCACTGGTAACGACTCTGCTACTGCCGGTTATGACTTTGAAAATCCGATCAACTTATCCGAAGACGAAGGTGAAGATGATTGCGAAGTGCCTGGTGAACTTGCAAGACTGCTACTCTAGGAAGAGAGAGCCATTCAGCCACATGAAGAGCCGGTGGAAAGAGTGAATCTGGGTACTGAAACAGACAAGAAGGAAGTCAAGATCAGTGCAAACCTGGAGCTTAGTGTGAAACAGTGGTTGATTTAGATGCTGCATGACTACGTTGAGATCTTTGCCTGGTCTTACGAAGATATGCCTGGGTTGGATACTGACATCGTGGTTCATCGCCTGCCTACCAAGGAAGACTGTCCCCCAGTAAAATAAAAGGTTCACCGTATGCGCCCAGAGATGTCCGAGAAAATCAAGGCTGAGGTTATGAAACAATTTGACGCCGGTTTTCTAGTAGTTACTTCTTACCCTCAGTGGGTTGCCAATGTGGTTCCAGTGCCGAAGAAAGATGGTAAGGTCCGAATGTGTGTTGACTACAGGGATCTGAACAGGGCCAGTCCCAAGGATGATTCCCTCTACCTCATATTGACGTTCTGGTTGACAACACCGCTCAGCACAAAGGTCTTCTCCTTCATGGATGGTTTCTCCGGTTATAATCAGATAAAAATGGCTCCCGAAGACATGGAGAAGACCACTTTTGTTACTCAGTGGGGCACCTTTTGCTACAAGGTTATGCCTTTTGGACTAAAGAATGCTGGGGCAACATATCAGTGTGCCATGGTTGCTTTGTTTCATGACATGATCCATCATGAATTGAAGTATACGTCGACGATATGATTGCAAGGTCCCAGACTGAGGAAGAACACCTTGACCATCTACATAAGCTTTTTGACAGGTTGAAGTTGTACAAGCTAAGGTTGAACCCGAACAAGTGCACCTTCGGAGTGAGGTCTGGTAAGCTACTGGGTTTCGTCGTGAGCGACAAAGGTATTCAAGTGGACCCTGCCAAAGTGAAAGCCATATAAGAGATGCCCGCTCCCAGAACAGAGAAAGAAGTCAAAGGCTTTCTGGGACGACTGAATTATATTTCCCGATTCATCTCGCACCTGACTGCTACTTGTGAACCAATCTTCAAGCTACTGAAGAAAGATCAAGTGGTACGTTGGAACAATGAATGTCAGGCCGCTTTCGAAAGGATCAAAGAGTATCTCCAGGAGCCACCTATTCTGATGCCACCAGTTGAAGGGAGACCTATGATCTTATACTTGACAATACTTGACAACTCAATGGGGTGTGTGCTGGGGCAGCATGACGAGTCTGGCCGAAAAGAGCATGCTATTTATTACCTTAGCAAAAAGTTTACCGACTGTGAGACCCGATACTCACTGCTTGAGAAAACTTGCTGCGCTTTGGCATGGGCTGCTCGCCAGCTGAGATAGTATATGCTGACTCACACTACTCTGTTGATTTCAAATATGGATCCAATCAAGTATATCTTCGAAAGGCCTGCCTTGTCCGAAAGAATAGCAAGATGGCAGATGATCTTGACTGAGTATGACATCCAATACACGACTCAAAAGGCAATCAAGGGAAGTGTATTGGCAGACCATTTGGCACATCGGGCAGTGGATGATTACCAGTCTATGAACTTTGAATTCCCGGACGAGAATATCATGTTGATAACTGATTGTGAGACACCTGGACCAGATGAAGGACCTGAGGAAGGATCCCGATGGTCTATGTACTTTGATGGAGCTTTGAATGCATTGGGTAATGGCATTGGCGCTGTGATCATATCTCCTAAAGGCTCTCATACTCCATTTATCACTCGACTATGTTTCAACTGCACCAACAACATGGCGGAGTATGAAGCGTGCATCATGGATCTTCGAGCTGCAATTGACCTAAGGATTAAGTTTCTGAGTGTCTTTGGAGATTCCGCTCTCGTGATCAGTCAAATCAAAGGCGAGTGGGATACAAAACACCCAAATCTTATTCCTTATAAGGAGTATGTGTTGACATTGCTTCCCCATTTTGAGAAGATCACCTTTGAACACTTCCCTAGAGAGGAGAATCAGTTGGCGGACGCGCTGGCTACGATGTCTTCTATGTTCAAAGTCAATTGGGATAACGAGGCTCCCCGGATCATTATTGAAAGATTGGACGAACCTGCACATTGCTGTGATCTTGAGACTGGAGAGGTAACAGAAAAGCCCTGGTATCATGAAGTGAAGAGGTACCTTGAAGCTCAGGAGTACCCCGGGGGTGCATCTGTTAATGACAAGAAGTTTCTGAGGAGGTTCGCAGTGAAGTTCTTCATCAGCAATGGGATTCTTTACAAGCGTAACCATGATTCAACCTTGCTGTGTTGTGTGGATAAAAATGAAGCAGGAAGGATCATGGCAGATTTACATGAAGGTACCTTCGGAACCCATTCCAGTGGACATACCATGGAAAAGAAAATCCTCCGGGCAGGATACTACTGGTCCACAATGGAAGCTGACTGTTATCAACATTCTCGGACATGTCACAAGTGTCAGGTCTATGCTGATAAGGTGCACATACCTCCAGTACCTCTGAATGTTTTAACGGCACCTTGGCCTTTTGCAATATGGGGCATTGATATAATCGGCAAGATCAGACCTACGACATCTAACGGGCATCGTTTCATCCTGGTAGTGATTGATTACTTTACAAAGTGGGTTGAAGCAGCTTCCTTTGCTACCGTAACCAAGAACGTCGTGGCACGGTTCATTCGACACAATCTGATCTGTCGATATGGTGTACCATAGAGGATCATTACGGACAATGGCACCAATCTCAACAACAAGATGATCACTGAGCTCTGCGAGCAATTCAAGATACGGCATCATAACTCTTCTCCCTACCGGCCGAAGATGAATGAGGCTGTCGAAGCGGCAAATAAGAACATCAAGAAGATTGTGTAGAAGATGACAGTAACATACAAATATTGGCACGAGATGTTACCATTTACTCTTCATGGGTACCGTACCTCAACACGGACGTCAACAGGGGAAACACCTTATTCCTTGGTTTATGGTATGGAGGCAGTCTTGCCCATTGAAGTTCAGATACCCTCTCTCCAGATCATGAAGGATGCAGGTTTGAGTGAAGATGACTGGATTCAGACCCGACTTGATCAACTGAACCTAATTGACGAAAATAGACTTACTGCTATTTGTCATGGTCAGATGTACCAAAAACGAATGATCAAGGCATTTAACAAGAAAGTCAGACGACAAGAGTATAAAGTTGGGGACCTGGTAATCAAGCGCATTATCTTACCTCAAGGTGATCCCAGGGGCAAATGGACCCCTACTTACGAAGGGCCATTTGTGGTTAAGAACATCTTCTCAGGAGGAGCTACGATTCTAACCACCATGGATGGTGACGACCTTCCTCACCCCGTCAATGCAGACATAGTGAAAATATACTACGCCTAATCAAAGACCCGCTAGGTTGACTGGCCTAGGCAAAAATAAGGGCTTCCCGGCGAACCAAAAGGGTTCGGGCAAAAATAAGGGATGAAATGAAAAAAATCTGTACACCCGGCAAGTCGAAAACCTGAAAAGGCGGCTTGGGCAAAAATGGGTATCCCGGTGGACTGAAAACCCGAAAGGGCGGTCCATGAAAAAGTTAGGGATTAAAGCGTAACACTATGTCTCATTGGATCACCTCACATCCAGACTTCGGTATCGACTATCAAGCTCGGACGACACTAATCAATCAGATTCATCTTCAACTAAGCAGCAAAGTGATGAGATGCTTGAAGATATAAAGGCAATAGCAGAGTTGGAACCCAGTGGGATTATTCACATAGCTATTTTGTTTCCTTTTCACAATTTGTATAAATTTTATTTGTTCGGAGGCGTTCTCTTACTAGGACGTCAGCCTCTTGTACAAAAACGCCTATTTACAGGCAAACTTCAAAATCAATACAAATTCATTCTCAGAAATTTCAAACTGTTTTTTTTCTTTTATCTGTTTTGTTTTGTAAAGAACGTCCAATGTTCATTTTTGATATATGCATTTGACATTAATTGCTGATCATAAATAATTACATGTGAAACAAAAGATAAATTATGGGTAATATCAGAAACAGGGGCATAAGAAATGTCCAAACTGTGTAGTTACTTTATCCACCCGGTACCAAGGTACATTCAGCTGAAGAATATGGCTAAGATACCTTCATTCCCCGCAGAATAAGGCAGTAATGGTAGCTCTCCCAGCTGAAACTGGCAACCATGAACGAATCAGCAATACTCTCCCCAAACAGAGTTAGTCTACCATCAACCCTAAAAAGGCTTGGTATCCCCAGAGGGTCTTAATATTCCCCAGCGGAGTATAAGAATATTCTCCAGCAAGTACAAGAGTATCCTCGGCAGTCTTAATATTCCTCAACAGAGTATAAGAATGTTCCCCGGCAGGAATACAAGATACCCTAGTGGAGCCATTTCCCCAGCGCAGTCTAAAAAAGCTTTCCCAACAGAGTTGAATCATCTTCCCCAGTAGATTCTGGAAGCTTATCCCCTGCAGAGGGCAAATAAATCTCCCTAGCCAAATTTAGAGGGTTATCCCCACAAGAGTCTAACTGGTTTATCCTCAGCAAGTTGCAATTAAAAGATCATCCCCCAGTGAAGTTCTTTCTTTCCCCAAACAAGAGTTCAATCCTCAACCAATTCAATATCACCAGCAACGATAATCCATCCCCAGCGGAGTTCATCATTAAAGTCCCCAACAGAGCTTATCAATGGAATCCCCAGCGGAGTTTATCGTTAAAATCTTCAACAGAACATCTCTTCCCCACAGAGTAACTCCCCTCAGAATAATATCTTCATCAGTTTATTCCCCAACAGAATTCTTTCCTCCTACAGGTTTACTCTCACAATCATCTTCGTTCACCATCCCTGGCGGAAGCGAAGCATCCAACTTTATTCTCCAGCAGCTCCGGGATTTATTTTCCCCAGCTAAAACATTACATGTCCATACATCATGCTACATGCATATATGCATCATACCCTACAATCTCATTTATTTTGAGAACATCATCGCCTGATACATATCATGCATTACATACAGCTAACCTTTACCTTTCAGGAAAGATACAATCAAAATTCAGGTTATGAAGCCCGGGTACGACCGGATAGTATCTTGATTTCTACAGCATATTGTGGAGCCCGAATTACGATAGGATAACAATATCAGAATACCACGAAGCTTGGATTACGACCAGATAGTGATATTAAGCTATGAAGCCTGGAAAACGACCGGATAATAGTTTATTCCCCAGTGAAGCCGTGAAGCCCGAATTACGATCGGATAGCAGCTCAGTAAGCACCATGAAGCCTGGATTCGACCAGATAGTGGTATATCATAAACACAAGCCGTGAAGTCCGGATCACGACCGGATAACAACTCAGCAAGTTATTGTGAAGCCTGGATTACGACCAAAAAGCAATACAAAACCATGAAGCCTGGATTACGACCAGATAAATGGTAGAAGATGTTGTGAAGACTGGATTACGACCAGATAGCAACTAAGAGCACTGCGAAGCCTAGATTTCGACCAGATAGTGGTATGATACATCGTGAAACCTGGATTACGACCAGATAGCGTTAAGGGACACGGTGAAGCTTGGATTACGACCGAATAACAGTTTATCCAACCAGTTACTATGAAGCCCATATTCGACCGGATATTAGTAAAACCAACCGTCAAAGGGAAGACCGAATGCGACCGGATAACCACTTGGTTTGTTCTGAAGCCTGAATTACGACCAGATAATGGTAGAAGATGTTGTGAAGACTGGATTACGACTAGATAGCAACCAAGAGTACTACGAAGCCTAGATTTCGACTAGATAGTGGTATGACACATTATGAAGCCTGGGTTACGACCAGATAGAGGTACAAGGCACTGTGAAGCTTAGATTCCGACCAAATAGCAGTTTACATGGACAGTTACTAAGAAGCCCGAAGTCGGCCGAATATTAGTGTGCCCTAAATTCAAGTTGAAGCCCGGATGCGACCGGATAACCATTTGATTTATTCTGAAGCCTGGATTTCGACCAGATAAGAAGTGAAGTATTGTAGAGCTTGGATTACGACTAGATAGCAAGTTTAATCTCATCTCCCCAGTAAGTCACTGTAAAGCCTGGATTACGACCAAATAGCAGTCAGTCTTATCACTATGAAGCCTGGGTTATGACCAGATAGTAGTTCATTCTCATCTCTTCAACAGAGATGATTCCCCAGTAGAATAACGGACGACCGAAGCTCCTAAAGTTCTATTTCTCCTAAGACAGAGAACAACATTCCCCAGTGGAATCTCCCTCAACGACAGGTATACAAGCTCTCGCTAAGGAATCTCTTACGCGATCAACACTCCTTCAGATGGCATCTTTAAGCCCATCTCCCATCATCAATCTCCAAATGGAATCTGTAAGCCCATTCCCGACATCACAAGACAAATACTACTTCATGCGAGTGCAAATTTCTGGGCACTCTAGTGTTCAATCATCTTCCACCTTCGGATCACGAAAGGCCTGAACGCCAATCTATATCCTCAGGTTTAAGAAGATTGAACAGGGGAAACTGTTGTGCCCGAAAATTTGCCCTCCCATATTTCTCAAGATAGGTCAAGAATAATCTCCAAGTTGTGCAAGATGGCTCAAGAGTTGGACAGTCAAATCACCTCCAAAGGCAGTTAATTCAAAATTAGGGTTTTGTGTTGCATCAAGGTCCTCACATCCAAATGACCTCAAGTTCTCCCCAATTTCCTAATATGTTCTTAAGTTCATCCATGACAAATTTCAAGCCTTGTAGAGGAAGTTTGGTCAGTCAATTGCTCAAGAAGTCCAAAAATTGGCTGTTCTAGGGAAAAAGTCAACTGTGAACCAAATACAGTCAAACCTCAAGATTTTTTGTCAACATTATAATTTTGAAGGATAATTCATCATTTGATCAAGGGTTGATCATGATTCATCAAGGATTGCTCAAGATTCATCAAGATTCAAAAGTTGCTAAATTAGGGTTTTGTAGGAAAAGTCAACTCAATTTTGACCAAGCATAACTTTCTCATACTTTATGAGAAATGACCCATCCAAAGTTCATTTTGAAGAGGATGCAATTTCCTACAATCCATATTCACACCCCAAGATCAAGAAATGCATTCACAAAAAGTTACAAATTTGGACATTATAGGTCATTTTTGAAAGTCAACAAAAACACCTTTGTTTTCCAAAGCTTATAACTTGAGAATGGAATATGAAAATGAGATGATACCAAAAGGGTTGATTAAAGGACATCTCAAGGTTTCTAAAAAGTCCAATAACACCTCCAAAAGTTAAAAATTGAATACGTTATGCATTGTTGAAGTTAGGTATTTTTCCAAAATTGCCAAAAGTAAACTATCCTCAAAACTCCAATTTTTGACAAAGGGGCCCACTTTTTTTCACTTGATATGGTCTTGTCATGCCACACACGTGTCCCATCTTTAATTTCATGGCCATTCATTTATTTTTCTATTTTATTTAATTTTTATTGATTTAATTCATTTTTAATCAATATTAAATCAAATAAAATCTAAAAATTAATGGAATGGGATTCTTTTGATCATTATAGGTCTTCATTGTCAATATACACCAAACCAAATCCGAATCACGCCTTATGGTGCACAAAATATTTGATTTGAGCCATTTTTGGAAGTTTGTTAATGGAAGATCATATCAAATCATGAACCTTCAATGCACATGGATTCAAGCCCAAAGGTTAAACCTAATTCATTCTATAACACTTGTACAAGCCAAGTATAACAAGAAAACGCCCTAAGGATTTCAGAAATGGCCAGAAGAAGTTTGAGAAAAAGCTTGAAAACCTTGGATCTGAAATCGTTCTTAGAGGCCTTTTCAGGATCAAATAAGGGTCCCAATCGCTTCCTTGCACTTCACTGAAGCAGTACCAATCACAATCACGCGTTCTCCTGCCTCCAAAAGCCTTGTAAGTGTCCCTCGAAACCGCCATACTCATGGAATCGTAAAGCTTCAGTCTTGCATCCATTCTTTGAGATAATTGCATATTTGAATTCCTCACATCATTTGTGAAATTTCTGCATTAGTCAATTTCATTATCATGCCATATATCACAAAATGCCATTGTAGATCGTTCTAGGGTTTTTCCAGGGGTTTTCATTACAGGGAAAATTGGTCAATAAAAGGACCACGATTGGAACCGGGATGAAGAGGCGAGTAGAACTACACCTTTAGTTTGCATTTTGGTGGATCATGGTGGATTTTGAGATAGCACGGCATATAGCTACGGACAGTCGTCTGTTGGTATAGGTAAAAGAACTTTTAGCCACAGTCCCAATGACAAGGACGATGGCGTGGCGTGGCCGGATTGGTGCGTTTGAATAGCGCGCCATATTTTTATGTTTTCCAGCATATTATTTATTTATCTCATATAATAATCAATACTTATCCCATTAACAAAAAAGCAAGTCAGCTTAGTTGGTGGAGGCGCTATTGGAAAACCCCTTGGGACCTGGGTTCGAATCCCAAGTCCCCCAAAACCTTTGTACAATTTTTTTCCAGGCAATTGCATGGGACTCAACAAGCGTAGACCATCATCTTCCTCATCCCATCAAATGCCAAGTGGCCTTCAAGCCAGATCCAAAGGCCAGAATTGCAGATCCACATGGACCAAAGTCAACAAGCGCGTATTGGAATGAGAAAGTCAAAGCAGGCTGATTGAAATTGGGCCTGGAAATTGTTGATTCCACCATCAAATTAAGCCCACACCCCCTGGGTTTATCTCTTTTTCTCTTTTACATTTTTATTTAATTGTTTATTAATTATTATTTCTAATTAATTGCTAACCAAACAATTAATATTTTTCTTAATTAAAAAATCAGAAACAATAAAAATAATATTTTTATTAATTTAACCATTTCATTATTTTTGTAAATAAATAATTTAATTAATTTAGTATTTCTAATTAGTTATAATTTTAACATTTTTTGCAATAAATTAAAATTAACTAGAATATTAGGTTTTAACATTTTTAATCATTTTATTTTGTTTCCTTAATTATAAAAAATCCAAAAATATTTTCATTTAATTAATTAATTGATTAACTTAGATCTAATTTCCATTTTAATTCAAAATAACAAAAATATGCTTTCTTTAAAAAGGGGTCAAAACCCTAAAAACACTTCGATTTAATTTTCTCGCACGCGTATTATTTTTGATCCATATTTCAATAATGTAATTGCTTCGGGAATGTAATAGTTTTTAAATTAGGATTTTATTTATTTATCGCTTTTATTTACTTTCCGCAATTTAATTTTAAAGGGTTTGTCTTTGGTGATGTAAATACCCGACGCCTTGTAATAGCTTAGATTTATTTTCCGTAATTTAATTTCCGCACAATATTAATTGTTAGATGTTTGGTAACTAGGCAATGCATGACAAGATCAATCTTTAACTTAAAATCAACATAGCTCACCATTGACATGTACAGATAAAAATTAACCGAATTGACACACTCGCACATGCCACTCTTAGGGTACACCTCACTTGGTTGCCTCGAACGTGGTCATTGAGTATAGGAAGTTTTAGAGGTCGCCCTCTTGTCCAAAGATCATAAGTTGCCTCGAAACGGTTGCCTCGGATAAAATGATCTAAGACATTAGGGTTACCGCTAAGGCGTCCTAACATTGCTTTAGTGACCACACGTCCCTTAATCAAATTGACCCGAAAACTCCAACGACGATGCTACCTACTCCTCAATAGTGGGATAGCATTGTCTAAAGGACATTAGCACAGTTTAATTCCTTTTCCGAGTAGGTAGATGGTTCTTAAGTACTTGCTCCTTTTAAAACAAAACAAAACTTTTCGCTCTTACACTCTCTTCAAAACAAAAACTCTTTTCAAACCCACAAACACAAAGAAAAGCAAACTTTTGAAAACACAATGAGCAAGTACCTAAGAGCATGTGGATAACCACGGATAGAAAGGGTGCTAACACCTTCCCTTTCTATAATCTACCTCCCGAACCCGAGAATAATCTCAAAAAGGAATTTTTCTGTGCTTTTGTTCTTTCCTTGTTGGATAAAATAAAAGACGGTGGCGACTCTTACTTACCGCGACATTTTGCGAAAACAAACGCGAACGCGAACAAGCATTCCAAAACAGTCAGTTCTATTCCCACCGATCACAATTACCTTCAGTCATATTCCACAAGAAGAAAATCAGATGGCAGACGCCCTAACAACTTTATAATCCATGTTAAAAGTAACTTGGCCGAATCACAAACCACATATTACAATCAAACATTTTGAAGAACCTGCACATTGCCTTGCTATTGAAAAGAGACTGGATAACAAGCGTTGGTTCTACGACATCAAGAGGTATCTTGAGAAACAAGAATATCCAGAAAATGCCTCTGTCATTGACAAACGCACTCTGCGGAAGTTAGCTTCAAAGTTTTTTCTAAATGGTGACTTATTAGACAAAAGAAATTACGATATGGTGTTACTCAGATGTGTGGAGAAACGGGAAGCAAATACACTTATGAGAAAAATCCATGAAGGTACTTTTGGAACACATACAAATGGACATACCATGGCTAGAAAAATCATGCGAGCAGGTTGGTTGAGAATGGAAGTCGATTAGTACCATTATACAAAGACATTTCACAAATATAAAATCTACGTCGACAAAATGCATGCACCACCAATTCCTCTGAATGTCATGAACTCTCCTTGGCCATTTTTTATGTAGGGAATTGATATGATAGGAATAATCGAACCGAAAGCATCCAACAGACACCGGTTCATACTAGTTGTCATTGATTACTTCACCAAATGGGTGGAAGCGGCATCCTATGAAAATGTGACAAGTCAAGTGGTTACTCGATTCATCAAGCAAAATCCCATATGCAGATATGGGGTTCCAAGCAGAATCGTTACGGACAATAGGTCCAATCTGAACAACAAAATGATGAAGGAATTATGCGATAATTTCAAGATTGAGCATCATAATTCCTCACCATATCGACCCAAGATGAACGGGGCCGTTGAAGCTTCCAATAAGAACATAAATAAAATCATTCAGAAAATGGTGAAGACATACAAAGATTGGCATGAAATTCTTCCCTTCGCTCTACATGGCTATCGTACTTCTGTACGAACATAAACATGTGCAACTCCTTTCTCTCTAATATATGGAATGGATGTTGTGCTCCCAATTAAGGTAGAGATTTTGTCACTTCGAGTTCTAATGGAAATAAAACTTAAATAAGTAGAGTGGGTTCAGACGCGACTTGATCAACTTAACCTCATTGAAGAAAAACGTATGATAGCTTTATGCCACGGTCAGTTGTACCAAAAACGGATGAAGAAATCAATCCACAAGAAGGTTCGTCCTCGAGTATTAAAAGTAGGAGATTTGGTGCTCAAGAAGATTCTGCTACCTCGCCTTTACTCACGTGGTAAATGGACACCCAACTACGAAGGTCCATATATGGTAAAAACAACATTCTCTGGTGGTGGCCTTATCCTCATAACAATGGATGGGGAATAATTACCACATCCGGAGAATTCAGACACAGTCAAAAAAACTATTTATAAAAAGCTTGCTAAGTTCTAACCCTAAACGGGAGACTTAGGCAAAAAGGAGCATCCCGGTGGATTGAAAACCCTAAAGGACGATCCAGGCAAAAATTAGGGACATACAAATTTTTTTATCCCGGTGGATTGAAAACCTGAAAGGGCGGTCCTGGAAAAAGTTAGGGATCTTATTCAAAAAAGAAAGAACAAAAAGACTGCGATCTAAGAACCACGACCACGAAGAAAAGGGATTAATCCAAATCATTCGAATCGGAAGCAAAGGAGATTAGACCTATCAAAAGGACATTGGGGAGACAATAGTAACAATTATCATTTTCATTGCCATTTTCAATTTTTTTTTATAATTACCTCTTCCAAGGAATTGCATCTTGTACTCTCGCCTATTCAGAGACACACTTATTAATAAAAAATTTACTTTCTCAAACCTTTCAATTGTGTTTTTCCTTTTCGGACTTGTTTGCAAAATACTACGATTATTTTTGTGAATACTGCGTTGAAATCATTTGGGGGATTTGACAAAAAAACGCATTTGATATAACATCAAAAAGCATCTTGGTTAGAAAAACATCAAAAGAAAATCCACGCTTTCATCCACAACTACGCCAGGCGCATGGGATACCAATATCAAAGATCTTGCTGACACCTTTCATTTTGTTCAAATCCATTCAAAGATACAACAACGATGCAACATACAACGTTTGTGGAGGCAGTGATACAAAACCAATGGTTTAAGAGGAGATAATATCTAAAAACATTTTTTATTACATTTTAGGGAATATACACACATTCGATGCATATTTAAACATTTGGGGCATACACAAAATACTTGATGCATGTACATTCTGGGTTCCATATCAATCTAGGAAATTATGCATATACATCATACATGGCATTTTTCAAACACACTTTGGGTAAAACCAATATCTTGGGGCCCTTTGGCAGTTTAGCAAAACAAGCAGTTACCTTGGTTGAGAACAGGCACAACCGATAAAACTTTGATCTCATCTTTGATCTAGTTATCTAATATTCGATCACCAAAACACTTTTTAATCATCTACCTCTAGGTTGTGGTAGGTGTGCAAATTACTATGTTTATATTATTCATTCTCTAGGTTATAATGAATACGTGACACTATCTTTATGCCGTTTATCCTCTAGGTCGTGGTAAATACACAAATTCTTCAAATATCTATCCCCTAGGTTGTGATAGGTACGCAAAATTTTAGTTTTATACTATTTATCTCCTAGGTTGTGATGAATAATGTAAGCATGTCCCTGTTGTCTTCTATCCCCTTGTAGCAGTAGAAATGTTGAGACCAAGCCATTGGATTGACTTGACTCGTACAGATCAAATAAAAATTGCCACCGTGCTTTATTGTTTCCAAAGGAATAGGAAAAGAGCGAATAACCCAAAGAGAGGGTGAGAGAATCTAAGTTAGGGGGTTGGTTATGCAAAGGGAAGGTATTAGCATCCTAAACATCTATGGTACTCCGCAGGAACCTCTTTGAAAATTTGTGTATTTTGGATATAAGAGTTGTATACAAAAAATGGATTGTGGGGATGAGAAAAGAAGTATATTTTACAAGTTCTGCACCCGCCGCTGTTGTGAACCTTTAGCGCCTACGTACCACCTTTCATGCAATATGGGATCAGGGTACTCGTAGTTGACCTTTAAAAATTTTAAAACAATACAAGTGTGTTGGTTAATTTTAAGAGGTAAAACATCATCGTCATATTCGAGTGGAAAACATACTTACTACCCACGATTATGAGAAAGGAGAATTTACGTCATCTCAAAGTGGAGGATATAGCTTGGATTTTAAAATCAACAAAGCTTCGCTTAACACCCAAGTGGAAATATCTCACTTCACTACATATCATAGAAGTATAGTATCTCACATCACTACAAGGATTGACAAGAGTCTAATATTTTTTGAGAAAAATTTAAAGTAAAAAGCCAAAGTCGCAAATGGTTTGAATGATATTGATTGGATTTTAGTCTTCTCACAAAAATGTCAAAGTATGATTATGTTGGTCAAAAATTGATTAAGAAAATGTTTTTGCAAATGCATGGACCTAAGTCCAAGTTTATTGTGAAAGCGGTTCAAGTTTGGAAACAAGAAGAGTTTTCAAAAGGAGGGAGAAGATTTTTGAAATTAATGAAAATGGGAGGAGATGAAGGGACTATCCTAAAGCATAAGGTAAAAGCTAAGGAAAAAGGACCGTCTAACCAACAAGAAGCCAACACTTGACACAATGAGTCAATGTAGAATTCTCATCCTTTGGATTGAAACCAAGCAAGAAAAAAAAACTAAACCTCTTGAGAAAACAAAACTTCAAATGCATTAAGTCTTCACAAAAATTAGGCAGAGTAACAGCTGTATACAAATGAATTCCCAATCACAGACAAAGCACATAATCAAAATAACTTGCATACA
Source organism: Vicia faba (assembly GCA_948472305.1). Taxonomy (NCBI): domain Eukaryota; kingdom Viridiplantae; phylum Streptophyta; class Magnoliopsida; order Fabales; family Fabaceae; genus Vicia; species Vicia faba. Next base: position 1,014,811,894 of record OX451735.1, read on the forward strand.
AAGAAAACAAACAATCCAATGTCTTGGGGTAAACCCCAAGAACTCCAGATAAAATAATAGTAGAAGTCACAATGTCCCAAGGTAGGTCAATGTATCTACTCCTAAGTCCAAGAAGTCCATAACTCCAAAATGCCAAGGATAGTAGCCAAATAGCCCAAGTGGTATTAAAGTTTTTTATTGTTCAAGTTGGTTATTAGGTATCTTCAAAAAGAACATGAAAAGCTCAAATGAGCAAAATAAAAAAAAGGACATAAAGATAAATGCTCAAGTGAGAAAAGATAAAAATAGCATAAAATCTAAATGCTAAAATAAATGGTGCTTAAAGTAAAAGCATAAAGTAAAAGCATAAAAATAAAAGTCAATTGTTAATGAGTTAGAAATTAGAGGTTAGTTGAATGACCATCTTGAATCTTGCATTTGAAAACTCATTAGAAGATTGATAAAATCAAAGCCTCTTAAAAAAAGTTTCATTTGATTTTTGTCAAGTATATCATCCATTTCAAATTCTCAAGGCAACAACAAATGATCAACGATGTTTAAATGATTCACTTAGTCCAAAATTTATGATGATTCATAGAGGATTGATAATACCAAATCATCCTAACAATGAGCCTCAAGGTTATTAGATCAAAGGTTTCAAATTAAATATACTTGGACTTGCAAACATAGGTTTGGGCCACAAATGACCATTTCTTGAATCGAGACAAAATTTAGCGCTATGTTAAGCAATCGTAAGTAGACTTATGTAGAAGTCGCACCTATTTTGAGGCCGGTCAATAGAAATCTATGTGCCATATATTTGGAGTGATAATATGTAGATCATCCACTAACAACATGTAGCACACAAGAGAAGGAGATAAGATGAAGAGGGAGGGGATACATCTGAATAAAAAATTTAATCAAACTATGATTAAAATCATCCATCCATTTTAGTGGAGTTAAACTTAACACTCAAGATGCAATGATGTTAATGAAGTTTATGATCAACAATCACATAGCCAGAATATATTAAAAAAATAAATTGCATTTAATGAATAAAATGAAAATAAAAAAAGACTTTTAAATTATTTTTAAAATGAGAATAAAAGGTAAAATAGCAAACTATATTCATAGTATCAAATAAAAATTTAAAAAGACCTTAGAAAAATCAGAAATAACCTCAAATATTTTTATAACACTTTTGGTAATTTTTTAAAACATATAAGTATTTTTAAACTAATTAAAATCACTCAAATAAGTGAAAAAGATAAAAAATAGTAGAAGTCAAAATAAAATTCTAGAAAAATTTCAGAAAGTCATAAATGAGGAAAACGATTTTTATAAAAAATTTAAGAATTTAAAATATCAAAAAGTATATTTAAATAATTAGAAACAAGTCAACATAAAGGAAAAATTATAAAAAATGTCAAATTTGAAAATAAAATCATGAAAAAAAAATCAGAAAGAGAATATTTGAAAATATTTTTGTGAATTGTTTCATAATTTTTGAGTCAGAACTGAATTTTCTATGATTTTTTGAAGTTTGATGTAAAAACAGAAAATAAAATAAAGTTTTAAAAAAATGTAGACCATTGGATGACAGTCAAAACGCGCTAGTAATCAGATCCAAAGGATCAGGAACGATGTGCATATCATGGTCAGCTTTGGAAATTGCACCGGATCACCTTTTAAAATTTAAAAACAACTAAAACTCTGGCGCGTTGGATGGAGTGTGTCTAATAGAAGTAATCAGATCCAAGGGATCTCAAAGCGCGCGTATGATAAAACACACATTCCAGATTGAATTAAAAAAATCACATGTCACACTTTCATTGGTTGAAGTACGACATGTAGGTCGTCTTCAACCTCCAGATGCCCTAGATTGGGATTCCTCAAACTGTAAAATTAGAGGACCGGACCGGTACCATTAGATTCGTCTCTTCAAGATGATTTTAATGGTACCATCGCACCAAATTTATATAAATTGAACAAGGCTTAAATTGAGAAAATGAAGAAATAATAGCGAGCACGAAATTCTGGAATATCTCACTAAAATCTAAGTGAAATTTCAAATTATAAAAATCATGAGAATCAGAAGGATGCAAAGAGTAGATTAGTCTTTTATTTGGATCGGTTTGACCAAGAAATTTACCTGAACGAAGTAGAAAAAGGTGGCCCTGAAGCTGGACTTCTATAGATCAACATAGGTCACAATTCTTGAAGGTAAGAGTATGGTTAGTATCAGAGAAGTTCAATGAAGCTAACTGAATGAAGCTTTTGGTGTTTTGGAGTGAGAATGCAAGAAATCATAAATTCAAATTCAGAGTTCCTGTGGGATATGAACATGAGTCAATTGGCTATCAAAAGCTTGAGAAAATGAGTGAGGGATGATCCTTATTTATATCTGATCATGATGTAAGGCTCAAGCGTGTGAATTGGAGGAAAAATCAATTAAATCGTGTGAATATACTAAGTGGGAAAAGTGTGACTTCACATGGCTAAAAACGCAGCAAAATGGATGGTTCAAGGGTCGTTTTTCATTATGGCAAGTTCCTAAACATGATTATATGCGTAATTGATCCTTAAACATGCTTGTAATTGGATTTAAACTGATCTTCAAATTTGACTGAACATGAAACTTAAATTTCAAGATGCCAACTTTATAGCCATGGTGCTAACAATGTAGGGCACTATATGATGTGATTTTTGAAGCATTAGAGAGATCTCTTGTCAAGCTTTATAATGTGAAAAGAATGTTTACATTTGGCGTCTTGGATAAAAAATTGTATATCTTTGTGTTGTACCTCATAATTTCCCTCCCTTTTCTTCAAGACATTTCTCACAAAAATCTAAAATGATCAAGGATTCTCAAAGAGTTGATCAAACAAGCTCACCTCCTAAGCACTGAGACCACAAATTAGGGTTTTGGTTTTCACAAGGAAAATTGGACTTCTAATGACACAAATGACTTTCATGGTTCTTCATAGACTTCCAAGAATACTCATGCCAAGTTTCAAGTCTTGCATCTCAAAATTGCTCAGTCAATTGATTAGATGACTGAAAATCAGTTGTATTAGGTAAAAGTCAACTATGATCAATATACAGTCAAACTTCAAGATTTTTGGACAACATCAACATTTTGAAGTCATATTCATCAATTGATCAAGAGTTAATCATAATTCCTCAAGGTAAGCATTCAAATCATCAAAGGGGAAAAATTGTCAAAATTAGGGTTTTGACTGAGAATGACTGATTATTGACTTTTGACCTAATAAATGGCCTAATGACTTGAAGCATGATATTAAGGACTCAAACAAAATATCTTGACCTAATTTCATGGTTCAAAACATCCTAAAAGATCAAGTGATTGATAATTGAAATTTGGATCAACTGATGAAAAGTCAAACTTTGACTTTCTGGTCAACATTAAATGTCAAAGATCAGGATTCATCAAGACATTCAAAAATATAAAACTTGATCAACAAGAATGAACAAAGTCAAAAAAGTCAACAAAAGTCAAGATTTCTAATACATAGAAAAAATTCTAAGTGTTTTTATCCTTGATAAATTCACTACTTCATGACAATTTTTCACCAAGATGTAAGATGATTCAAGGAAAACTTTCAACATGAAAGTTGTAGATCTTGATGAATTCAAAAAATTTGTCGTTGAGGGTTGATGTCCAAAAAATGCTTGGATTAGGAGATATAGGCCCATGAAGTCATGACATTTTTAGCAAAACACTTAGTGAAATTTTAACAAGTTTGGTCAAATTTTTGTCCTAACTTCTTGGCAAATTTTCAACAAGTTCTAAACTGATTTAGCCAAAATGGTCAACATGAAGGTTGTAGATAATGTTTAAATATTTCCAAAATATCCAAGAACTTGAAGAGTTCATGCTTGAGCTATAAATTTCGAAAAGATTAAGATGGCATCACAAACTTGAATTATAGGTCATTTTATGATGAACCATATGATCCAATCTTCAACCATGCTGCATAATCATGCTTTGCAGGCCTTCTAACTTGCAAATGACATAATAATTTAATGTTTACACAACTGATTGATCCATTGTCCAAGTGATTCAAGCTTTATCCAAGTTGATTTTCCATTTAGGGAAGAAAGCCAAGACTTCCATTTTGGAAAAGTGGCTTTAATCACAAAGTCCACTCTCCTTGAGCCTTGCACTTGTTTCTTCTAAGCATACAAAATATCAAAGTCAGAAGAAACATATCTACATCTCCTAATCACCCTACAATCCCTTGTACTATGCATTGGAACAATGTATTTAAAGTTGGCTTCAAAACTAAGTCACATAACCATAACATGTGATCTTTGAAATCTGGTTACTTGTGCCTTACAAACCTTTTCTCTATAAATATACAGGTTATTTGCAAGCTAGCACACGAATTCAAGAGCCCTATAACCCCCTCAAATTCCCTGAAATCATAATTGGCATCCAAAACCTCCATTGTTGCACATTCTGACTTTGAATTCCAAATACACAGTCCACTCATGGGTTTTCACTTTTAATCTATCACAAAGCTTCTATAACTCATATATAGGCTATCCAAAACCTTGCCACACAACTGTAACACCATTTTTACCATCCTTCATTTCCAAAAACAGCCACCTGCAACTTGACTTCTCTAGAAAGTTTCAGATACTTTCAGCTCAAAGTAAGCATTACAATAGCTTCCTATGAGTCTAGTGAAGCTATCCAGATCGTCACCACACCTCCAGGAGTTCTCAAACACCAAACACGATTTTCAGTTTTGAGGTAAGTTTTCTCAACTTTAAACTTCTTATACAAGCATCATTAATGGTTGCTTTGTGAATGAAAAATGTAGACATCATTGCCCTGAAGCTAACCATGCCTTTATTTATCATTTATGTTAATTTTAAGTGGAGAATTTTGAAGTTAAACTTTCATAAAAATTAGGTTTTGATTTGGTACCCTAAAAAATTCATGTTCATCTTTGAGTGTTAGCTTAAGTTATTTACATGGCTGAATTCATGGTGAAATTTGGAGCAAGTTTCATGTTTACATTTTTGAAAATGGTTGAGAAATGAAGGAGTTACAGATTTAGCCATGGTGATGTTCATTCCTGCGCACGCGAAGGAAGAAGATGAAGCCATGTTCAAATTTTCAGAATTGATTTTATTTTAAATTTAGTGTAAATTGTATTATGAACGGATGAAGCAGCCACCCCAGTGGCAGAGAAGTGCACGCTAAGGCATTTATCTATAGGGACCTGGGTTTGAGCCCCAGTGGTACCCTTTTATTTGTTTTATATTTTCTTATTTCAGATTCAGTGCAAACAGACTGGGCGCACGCATGATGTTACTCTCACCATCACGACATGATCATCATATGGCTAAATCCCACGCTTCATAAAGCAAGTACATGATACACCTCCAAAAGGCTGGTCACACTAGATCTCATAGGCGTTGGACTTTCTCTAATGGGCCTGGAACTTTTGTTCTTCTCACCCCCTTTATTTCTCATACTATAGGCCAACTCCAACCTCTTTTTTGTTTTATTTTCTGACTCAAACAAAAATATATATTTGGGCCTAACGCTTTTTGCTACTTTTCACACCCCTTTTACTTTTTAACACCCATACCCAATATTTTTTATATCCTTCATATTTTCTTTATTTTTATTTATTTATTTATTTATTTTTATTTAACCAAAAATACAAAAATATATTTTCTTAAATAATAAAATTAAAAGTATTTTAATTTAAACACTTTATTTTTAAAATTAATTAAATTAGACTTTATTACCTTTTTTTTATATTATAAAAAAAACATTTTCTTTCCAAATTAACATTAAAATTCAAACTATTTTTCTAAATAAATCATTAGACTTAGGTTTCATTTCTTAAATTGAATTAATTTTGATTTTAGGTTAACTTAAAAACCTTTTTCCATCAAAAAATCATCACAAAAAATTTCCTTTTCTTTCTCCTCTACTCACTAATTTATAATAGATAATTAGGCTTTATTGCTTTCCTCATCCTCATTAACAAACTTGTACCCCCATTCCCAAAGCGTTGTAATAGCGTAGGATCTTTAAATTTCGCAATTTATCGCTTTCCTTATTATTGTTAGTAATTAGGGCTTGTATGACAAGATTACAACCAACCATAGAAAAATCCTAATTCAAGATAAAATACATGAAAATAAAACACTTGGCACACATGCACCTCTAGGGTAACCAACACTTGTTGCCTCGGATAAAAAAAGTCATGTCCCTCGAACGTCAGATGCTTTAGCAAAGACCCTCGATTAAAAGATCATAGTCCCTCAATTACCCTTCGACGTTTCCTTCGAAAAACGATCTTAGTCCCTTACGACAATTTGCTAAAGTATCTTACAAGTTTCCTTCTATAACTGTACGACGACCCACGCTTGTCCCTCACATCCTACGACATGGATCCCTACCAACCAATGGTAAAGTAGAATTATTTAAAGGAGGAGGAAAAGAACATAGACTTTTTGAGTAGGTAGATTTCTCGTAATTGCTTGCTCAAAAACTAAAACCATTTTCACACCTCACACTTTCAAAAACAAACATCTTTTCAAACACTCTCTTTTCAACAAATATTTTCAAAAAAATATTTTGTATACATTCTCAATGATATGAGAATCATTGCAAAATTTCCGCACTAAGGCATTTTCAAAATATTCCCAAAATAAACATTTTGTATACATTCTCAAAGATACGAGAATCATTACAAAATCACCACTTTCAAAACATCTTCAAAAACATTTTCAAACATACACAAACACAAAAGCATTTCAAAGTGAGCTAGAAATTAAGAGCCTGTAAATAACTACGATGAAAAGCGCACTAACACCTCACCTTTTCATAACCTACCCCCCGAACTCAAGAAAATTCACAAAAGGTCTTTCCTGTTCTCTTCACCCTTTCCTTTATTGGATAAAAGAAAAGTCGGTGGCGGCTCTTGCTATCCGCAACATTTGCGATAAAAATGCAAAACACTCAACTCAGTTATCCCACTGTATTACAGAACTGGCAACTCTGCTGGAGATGATATAATTCTAAAAGTGGGGTTACCTTAAGAGCTAGATCACCTTTATTGCTTTATTTGTTTGCCTTATTTTCTTTACATTTTGGATCTATGCTTGGGTTTATTTCTTGAAAAGATTGTATACCCGAATCTTGGGCATATTAGGTAAGTAGAAATAGATCGTGGAGACTTTACGGCATAGACCGATATGGTTGAAGTGGTGACTACGTTAGTGTGACACATTTGTTGGTACCGGTGTCCCTTGAGTTAAACCAAGGAGAATATGGGGCCCCTGTGTGGTGTCATGAAGCACTAACTGACTATAGAACCTTAGTTGAACAACTTGGCCATTAGAAAGTAGTGAGATAGTTGGCTTTGGTGAGGACTGAAGTTGGTTGATAATCGATACTACACTTATTGAGATCAGACTTTCGTGATATTTCAGTCGCAAAAACAGATGCTTGTGCTGAAACAATGTCGGATGAAGAAAGATTAATGATATTGAGATTCCTTAGAACCCAATTACTTCTTTTAGGACAGGTTGAGCCAACTAAAACTTCAAGAGGGTACTTACGTATAAATCCCATGCAAGCCTAGACCTAAGGACTTATGTGTTTTGTTTGTATATGATTAATTATTCATGACATCATAAACATCATGACATCATGCCATATCATTTTCACTAACCATTTTAAGGACCTAGGGATTTATCTTTGTTTTTTTTGTAGGATATGACATCCGCTTGCAGAAATACCATCCGAATCAACTTTGTAAGGGTGCCTCCTCAACTCAAAGAGTTAGCATCAAGGGTTCCTGAAAATTCTCTATTCACCAAAAGATATGGTCGACTTCTCAATCTGGTTACCTCAAGCTTTGAAAAAGATGTGATGTGTGTGCTCTTTCAGTTCTTTGATCATGTACATCATTGTTTCACCTTTCCCAATTATCAATTAGTGCCCATATTGGAAGAATTCTCTCAACTATTGGAATTACCCGTTCTTGATCAAATACCCTTCACCGGTTTAGAGAAGGATCCACAACCTGAAGAGATTGCATCAGCCTTACATTTGAAGCCGAATGACATTGTAGCTAATTGGGAAACAAGGACTGGAGTCAAGGGTTTTCTAGCTAAGTTTCTTTTAGAGAAGGCTCGACTATTCCTGGATGCTTTGGATTTGCAAGCTTTTGAAGAAGTCTTGGCTGTTCTAATCTATGGTTTGGTATTGTTCCCTAATCCAGACCAACTCAGAGATGTGAATGCTGTCAAAATCTTCCTTTCTCGTAACCCCGTGCCTACTTTGCTCGGAGATATTTTGCATTCTCTTCACACTCTACTATAAGGAAAAAAGGGGCTCTTTTGTGTTTCATACCATTGCTATCTAGGTGGTTTATTTCTCACCTTCCCCGATCAGTATTAAAGAATGAATAAGGTTTAAAGTGGTCTCAAAGGATGATGTCACTCTCTCATTCAGATATTTATTGGTGTTCCCAATCTCTGGAAGATGTTACTATTATTAACCGCTATGGGGAATTCCCTAATGTTACACTCCTTAGCATTATAGGAGGTATTACTTATAGCCCTTCTCTGGCTCTACGACAATTTGGTTATGCTCAAAGACATGGTCCTCATGAGTCGCTTATCCAGGGTATTATGTTCGACTATGAGAATGATGTTCAAGGTTCGCCAAAGGTTCGCACGAGCTTGGGGCATGATAAACAAGGTTGATAGTCTTGTACCCCAATTTTTTCCCCTAAGATCCCTTCATCATACCACATTGTTTCACTCACAACAAGATCACACTAGGATTCTTGGTTCCCCTCCCCACATTTAGATTTGCTCTTTTGAGGAGTTACCAAGCACCTTGAATTGTTTTCTTTTTTGATCATGAAAATTTTGCTTTGATTTTCTTTCTAATTAATAAAATGCAATGTTGGTTTGTCTTACTTGTTAATAATGTAGGTAAAGGCAATGAGGTTTAGCAAGTTGCTCCATGGGTTCATGAGTTTATTTGCATGCCCTAGTCAACATAGATTGAGGAGTTCAAACTTCACTATTGGAGTGGCTTTGGAAGAATTGGCATGGAAAAGTTGCTTTGGCTCATCACATTTCAAAGTTATCAAAATTGATTCAAAAGTACAATGGGTTGAGGGAAGAATTTGACATGATTGGACAAAGTCTTGTTCCTATTGGTCACAAGAGCACATTTCTCTAAAATTTCAAGATATGGAAGTGGTTTTGGTGGCTATGAGTCCTCATCATCATCCTAAACAACTTCTATTCACAAATAAAGAATATTGGCACAAGAAGTTTGTTCAAACTTGTCAAAGTTCCTCAAAACATTCTCTTGATCTAGAGGCTAGGATTTTGAACTTCAAAGGAGCATATCTTGCTCACCTTTTGGTATTTTTGAGTGATTCAAAATACATATTTCTCTTTAAAGAGTTACCAACAAATCACTTCAAAAGTTCCAAGTAGTTTTCATGTGGAAGGAACTTGGTGAAGAAGAAAATTACAAGTCATCCAGATGAATCCACAATTTTCCATATGTGACTTCAAATGGTCATAACTTGGTCAAATTTTATCACCTTGAGTCCATTATTTTTCCATGATGATCTTAAAGATGTTTAATTTATTCCTTATTTTATGTGCAAAGTGAGAAAATGGATAGAAGTTTCCTTAAATATGCAAAAGATTATAGGTCATTTCATGATTTTTGGCCAACTTCAACAAGTCATAACTTGCTCATTTTTTGGAAATTTTGAGTGGTTCAAATTTTAAAATGTCATAAAAGAGATCTACTTAATTCCATATTTTTTGGTCAAGAGCAAATTCTAAGAGGAAGGCCATGTTTGGATACAAAAGATTATAAGTCATTTTTGAAGAAGAATTTGAAATATTTCTAAGTATGGAAAGTCAACTCTTTTTCTTCAACTTTGAATCCATGTAACTTTCATCTCAAGTATCCATTTGATTCCATTATTTTTCCATTGCAAAGCTTGTAACCTCATCTTTCCAAAACATTAAGAATCATGCCCTAAGACCCCTTGAGTTGGAAATGCCATGGATTTGAATTTGGTAACTTGAAACTGATTTTTTCACAAAGTCAGAATTTTGAAATCCATAATGTGACTTCTAAACACAAGATTTATGTGTGTCTTTGATTTAAAATTGATTAGAAAACTTGCCAGAAGTGATTAGCACCCCAAAACGCAAGGTTTGGCTGAGTTTTGATGGAAATGAAGTCACACTTCACTCGTGCTCGAACTTCACTCAATTTCCCTCCAAACTTCCTTGTTTCTTCAAATTTTCATTCCCATTCACTTCTCTATAAATAGAGGGTCACCCCCCATCCATTTTCCCAAGCTTAGAGAGCCAAGAACACCCTGCCAAAACCTCACACGAACCCACTTTTTTTTTAATTCAGTTTATGAGATTTAAGCTTCCTTTTCCAAAATTCTTTGCGCATTCATCATCCTTGAGCATCATATAAACTCTCCAGCACTTAGACCAATCAAAACGAGCCATAATTCAAGCTACAGAAGTCCAGTTTCAGAGCTTCTTACTTAAACTTCGAAAAGGTAGAATTATCCACCATTTGGATCCAAATCAAGCACTAATCTATTATACTCCTTCTTCTGATTCTAATGATGCTTACAATTTTTAAATCCATTGATAATTGAGAGAGAAATCTCAAATTGAAGGTGCTCGCTATTTTCTGGATTTTTGATTCATATCTCTCTCCATACCTTATATAAATTTGGCGCGATGGTTGTGTTAGAATCGTCTTGAAGAGACGAGTTCAATGATGCTAGCCTGGGGTCCTAATTTTTACATTTGAAGGATCTCCCAAAATCCCCATTGCAGGGTGTCTGGAGGTTAAAGATGATGACATGTCTCATCTCAGCCAATGATAGCGTGCCAAATGTTTTAATTTCATTGGTTGCCCTTTTTCTGATCTCATGTGTATTCCACTAAGGTCCATATAAAGCACAACACATCTGGTCCATTGGGTTAGCTTACTAACGCGTTTTGACTATGATCTGATGGTCCACATCTTTTTGGTTTTATTTTATTTTCTGATTTTATATTTTTATTGATTAAAATTTCAAAAATTCACAACTCTTTTATTTTTTATCCAAAAATCATGAAAAAATTTACAAAAATACTTTGAATTATTTTTGATCTCATGATTTTTTTCCACATTTTTATTTTAACATTTGGTAATTTTTATATTTTTTGTATTATTTGCTGTCTTTTAATTACTTAAAAAATACTTTCTGACATTTTTTAATTCTGAAAAAATTCATAAATATTATTTTGCATATTTTTGACCTTCTAAAAATTTTATGGAATTTTATATTGAGGTTTACTATTTTTGACCTATTTTATGTTTGTTTTATCAATTTTAAATAGTTTAAAAATAGTTTCTGACTTTTAAAAATTATCAAAAATTTTATAAAAATATTTGGATTCATTTCTGATTTTTCTATGGCCTTACTTCTCACTTCTTGATTAATTTGAACATAATTTATATTTTTCTCATTATTTTCTTTTTTAAAAAAACATTTTTTAAACCCTTTTTGTGTATATTAAATGTGATATTATTTTATGATTATTTTCTGGATGATCTTGGGTTAGGTTTTGGATCATGAACTTTATTAACATCATTGGATCAATGGTGTCGAGTTTAACTCCACAAAAATGGATGAATGATTTTAATAATAGTTTGATTAAAATTTAATTCAAATGTGGTTTGTGTATCTTTTTTCCCTAATCCTCCTCATCCCATCCCCTTCTTATTGCACTAAATATTGTTGGAGCATGATCTTTATATCATGTCTCAAAACAAATGGTGCATATATTTCTATTGACCGACTTCAAAATAGGTGCGACTTCTATATAAGTCCACTTACGACTGCTTAACATAGCGCTAAATTTTGTCCCAATTCGAATAAATGATCATTCGTGGCCCAAACTTATGATTTCAAGCCCAAGTATGTTAATTTGATCTCTTTGATCCAATAACCTTGAGATTCATTGTGTGGAGGCTTTGGTTCTACCAATCCTGTAATGGATCTACAACACCTTTGGTCAACGCGGATCACTTAAACATCGTTGATCATTAAATGGTACTTGTGAGAATTCCAAATGGATGATATACTTGACAAAAAGAAAATGCAACTTGTTGTGTGGAGGCTTTGGTTCTACCAATCCTCTAATGAGTTCCAAATTCAAGTTTCATGGTCATCCAACTAACCACTAATTATTGACTTGTTTTATCTTATGTTTTTATTATCTTTTATGCTTTATGTACTATTTTTTTAGCATTTACATTTCATGCTATTTTCATCTTTGCTCATTTGAGCATTTATTTTCTTGCCATTTTTACTTTGATCACTTGAGCTTTTCTTTTCTTTTCTTAAGATACTTAATAATCAACATAAGCCCTAAAAAAAACTCTTAATGGTACTTGGACTATTTGGTTACTATCCTTGGCATTATGGAGCATGGGACTTTTTCTTGGACTTAGGATTAGAAATCTTGGCCTATCCTAGAGACCTTGTGATCTTATCTGATTATTTATGTATGGAAGTCTTGAGGTTTACCTCAAGACATTGGGTTGCTTGTTTGTTTTTGTGTGCAGGTTTCTGTGATTACACTCTTTGTTTGTAATCTGGAATTCACTCGTATACAGTCGTTACTCTGCCCAACTTTTGTGAAGACTTAATACACTTGAAGTTTGATTCTTTCAAGAGGTCTAGTATATTTGCTTGCTTGGTTTCAATCCAAAGAATGGGAATTCTATCTTGGCACATAATGTCAAGTATTGGCTTCTTGTTGGTTAGATGATTCTTCTCCTTAGCTTTTACTTTATGCTTTAGGATAGTCTCTTCTTCTCCTCCCATCTTCTTTAATTTCAAAAATCTTCTCCCTCCTTTTGAAAACTCTTCTTGTTTTGAAACCTAAACTACTTTCATAATAAACTTAGACTTATGTCCATGCATTTTCAAAATCTTTTCATAAATAAACTCCAATAAATTTAATAATACCTTGACAGTTTTTGTGAGAAGACTAAAAGTCAATCAATCTCATTTCAAACCATTTTTACCACTTTGGCTTTTATCTTTAAACTTTTCACAAAAGATTAGACTCTTGTCAATCCTTGTAGTGATGCAAACAACTATACTTCTACAATATGTAGTGAAGTGAGATATTTTCCACTTGGGTGTTGAGTGAGGCATTGTTGATTTTAAAATCCAAGCCATATCCTCCACTTTGAGATGATGCAATTTCTCCTTTCTCACGATTGTGGGTAGTAAGTATGTTTTCCACACGGGCAATGACGATGATGTCTTACCTCATTAAAACCAACCAACACACTTGTGTTTCAAAACTTTAAAAAAAAAAAAGAAGAGGAACTACGTGTATCCTGATCCTCTATTGCACGAAAGGTGGTACGTAGGCACTAAAGGTTCGCAACCGCGGCGGGTGCAAAAATCATAAAAAATATTTCTCTTCTCACCTCCACCATCCATTTTATATACAACACATTTTTATATCCAAAATATACAGATTTTTCAAAGAGGTTCCTACGGAGTACCATAGATGTTTAGGGTGCTAATACCTTCCCTTTTCATAACCAACCCCCTTACCTTGAATCTTTCCCCCTCTTTTTGGGTTATTCTCTCTTTTCCAATTCCTTTGGAAACAATAAAGCACGGTGGCTATTTTGATTTTGATTTGTATAAAGTCTAGTCAATCCAATGGCTTAGTCTTGAACATTTCTACCGCTTCAGAAAGCAAGACTTTGGGACACAAGAATTCTATCCCCTAGGGGCCTTATCTCAAATGGATGTGAGCTCACGCTCAAAACCTCATGATGCCATATCCAGCTATCCTACCAATAGTTGTGGAGCCTACTAATGAGGTGGATGTTCCATATATAATTCTCCATCCTGACATGCCTTCTGACCTCGAGAAATTGCAGAAATCCTGGGTTCAACTCAAGGGAGAAAAAGACACCTTTGAAGCTCGATTCTACACAAGCGAGAAGAAAGTGTTGGAGCTCACAAAGCAACTACACGAGGAGAAAAGCCTGAATGCTTACATCGACACGAAGAGGAAACATTTATGGGAGACTTGAGTCTTGGATCTTAGGTGTTTTTGTCTCTTTGAGACCCTTTTTTCTTTTTTCGTTGTAAGCCCAGGGGGAAATTGTAACTCTTGAACTTATTAAATGCAATTGTTGTTTTTGTTTCCTTTTTGGATAACAAATTTAAATCTCATGAGGTCCTTGAAAATATTGCATCCGCATATCTTGCATCATGTCATAAACAGGTTTTCCGATGCAGGTTTCCTCATCTACTTACTGTTTATTTAAGTATAAGATGGCTCTAGAGAAAACCGTCGAAGATCTGCAAACTCAGCATGCACAGTTCCAAGAGACTCTCCTGAACTTAGCCAAAGGACAGCAAGAGATGATGGCACTCCTTGTCACCCAAAAGAAGACTAAGAAAAAATTGTTATCCTTAACATGGGAAGAAGGTTCAAAGGTCCTTCCCGACTGGCTCAAATAGAAGAGGCTTCTCCTAAGGAAGAAGATAATTAAGAAGAGAATGTTAGAAGCACCAGGGCTGGGAATGGAAATAACCAGATTCCTTAGGATGAAGACTATTCTGGTGAGTAGTACCCACTGACGGATGACAAATATAAATAGCTGGAAAACCGACTTAAGGCTTTAGAGATCCAAATAATGCATGGTTTGGACTTTGGATACTTGGGTTTGGTCCCTAGGGTGGTCATTCCTCGCAAATTCAAGGTCCCTGTCTTCGCCAAATATGATGTAGTCTCTTGTCCAAAACTCCACTTAAGGTCATATGTCTGCAAGATTCAACCACACACTGCCGTTAGGAAGTTATGGGTTCATTTCTTCCAAGAAAGCTTATTTGGAACATAGTTGGAATGGTTCTATCAACTAGAAGGGACTAATATCTACACATGGGAGGATTTGGCTGCTACCTTCTACACACAATACCAATACAATGCTGACCTTGCGCCAACTCACGTGCAATTACAAAGTATGACTATGGGCTCAAATGAAGGCTTTAAGGAGTATGCTAAAAAAATGGAGGAACCTGGATGGAAGGGTGCAACCCCCTTTGACTGACCGAGAATTGGTAGAAATGTTCATGGGCACCTTGACTGGTCCATTATTTAATTTGCTGATTGGGAGTTCTTCGTCGAGGTTTACTGAGATGATTTTAACTGGCGAACAAGTTGAAAGTGGAATCAAAAGTGGGAAGATCCCAATGGCCTCAACCTCTATTGCTATAAAGAAAGCATTTGTTGGTAAAAAGGAAAGTAATGTATTTATAGACAAAGGAGCCATATCAAGAATGATCGTCATCAGTCGGTAAGTGCAGTATTGATTTCTAACCCAACCCCAGTTCAATGACCACAACAATAAAACAATCAGCATAGGTTAGACGCTCCGAGGAGACAATTCATCAGGATCAACATGCCATTGTCTCAAGCTTTACAACATCTATTGAAGGAAGATTTGGTAACACCACAGGATCCTCCTAAAAATCCCAACACATCATCTTTGAAGTATAACCCAAATGCAAGGTGTGCATACCATTCCAATAGTCATAGGCACGACACCAATGATTGTTGGGCCATAAAAAGAAAATCCAAGATTTGATTGAAAATAAAGTGATTGATTTTGACCCTCCGGAAACCCCTAATGTGATCACTGCTCCCATGCCCAGTCATGGTAAAGATGTCAATGCCATTGACAATGTCTCCTTTGTCTCCACCATCAGTGATTTGACTACTCCCTTGATGATTGTTAAGAAGAATCTGTTAAGAGCTAGTTTATTTTTGGGCTGCCTTAAAAATTGTTATCATTGTGCTTCCCATATTAATGGTTGTATGTGGCTAAAGAAAGGTATTCAACGCCTGATTGATAGCCATGAAATTATGTTCGAGAAAACTCCATCCATGAAGATTTTGCCTGGAAGTATATTCCATAAGCTGAGACTTGAAGATGTTTCCATAATCACCATGTCTAATGCTCCTATAAGGATCACCTCTAGAGGTCCTATAAGGATTCCTGCTGAGCCGAGAGTTGCTCACCTGATCATCACTACACTGGGGCCAGTCCCCTATTCCTTTGACAAAGTTGTTCCCTGGAAATATGGGGCAGAGGTTTATTATCATGGTGTCATGCAAGAGCCATGGATTAATAAAAATGAAGACCCTGAAATTACAAACATTGTCGGAACTAGTAAGGTCACTAGGACATGAAGGATTATTTCTCTAGAGATCTATCCTCCAACAACTATTACAACACATGTTCATATTTCTGCTGCTGGGCCAATTGCTGACACCTGAGGTAAAGAGAAAGTGACTAAGCCTGCCCGGACGGAGGCACCATCCAAAGATGTTACAATTGAAGACCCATATAGACAAGAGATGGAAGAAATTTTGAAGATCATTCGTAAAAGTGACTACAAAATAGTTGAGCAATTGGGACAGACACCCTAAAAAATATCCATGTTGTCCTTGTTGTTATACTCTGAAGCACATGACCAAGCTTTGTTGAAATTTATGAAGAACGCTCATGTACCACAAGATACCACTGCTGGTCAATTTGAAAATTGTGTTGCAAGCCTAACTGCTGATAATGGTTTGGGCTTTTCTGATGAAAATTTGATTTCGACAGGAAAGAATCATAACAAGGCACTACACATTTCTATTGAGTACAAAGGCACTACTTTGGCACATGTGTTAGTTGATACAGGTTCCTCCCTGAATGTTTTACCCAAGGGTGCTTTGGATAGGCTGGATTATGATGGGATGGTACTGAAACCCAACGATATTATGGTAAGAGCCTTCGATGGTTCGAAAAGAATGGTCCATGGAGAGGTCAATCTTCCGATCAAGGTGGGATCTCAAGTTTTCAACTCCACTTTTTATGTAATGGATATCCTCCCGACCTATTCCTGCTTGCTCAGACACCTATGGATTCATGGGGCAGATGCGGTTACCTCTACATTGCATCAAAACCTGAAATACCCAGTGAGAGGGAAGATTGTCACAGTCTATGGTGAGGAAGAATATATGGTCAGTCATTTGAATCCTTTCAAATATGTTGAAATGGATGGTGAATTCATTGAAAATCCTTGTCAAACATTTTAAGTAATGTCTCCAACGATTGTTGTTGCTAAAGCTACTCCTACTACTCCTAATATTGCTAAGGACGCACTAAGAATGGCTTCCTTGAAGGATTCTATAACTGTGGTAGAAGATGGAGGTTGCACTATCTAAGGACAACTTCCTGATATCCCCTACAAATCCGAAAAATTTGGATTGTGTTTTACTTCAAAGGCTCACAAAGAGGTTGGACGTGTTCGTGCTGGAAGACCACCTCTCCGTATTAGTAACGATGAAGTCAATGCTCTAGAAGACACTGATAGTGATGGCGACTTGGACGAATGGATATTCCCAACTACTGACGATGGACTAAACAACTGGAAGGCCAAAGACTTTGTCTCAATCTCCTTTATCCAGGAGTAATTGCTATTTCCTATTTTTATTTGCTTTAAGAAGTTTGTCTGTAATTTCTTTTAAAATAATGACTTTAAACCTTGTGCCTTGCCCGAGGCACAATGGTCCATTTGTTAAGGGTTGTCATTTCATATATCATATGCTCATTTAGTGAAAACATTGGACGATTTTGCATTCAAATTTTGAGCTCCTTGTCTTTCTTTTACTTTAGTGCATTTTCAAATAGCCATGTGACATTACATGCATACACACACATTTGCAGATCCACATTCACTCTAGATATCATTGACAATAATTATGCTATTGTTGTTTATGACTTCGAAAATCTAATATATCAAGTCAAAGACAAAGGTGAAGAAGATTGTGAGATACCTGGAGAACTCACTAGACTCTTGATACAAGAGGAAAAGGCTATCCAACTGTAAAATCAAGCTTCTGAAATGTACGTTTGTTTTGATGAAGACAAACCATGATTGACAAAGAAGGCAAAGATTATTGATCAAGCATTTATGGATAAAGTCTTCAGTTCAAGCACTTAGAAAATTTCAAGGTATAATGATAATACTTACTTTGAACGTAAGTCATAGATGCTCAATGGTTAAAAGAAATATTTCATATAGTCCAAATCTTTACTCAAGTTTTTTTTTCTAAGCTAAAAACCATTTTTCACTTGAGTGCAATCGATTTGCATATTAGTGCAATCGATTGCATGGTTCAATTTTTCAAATATTTTGCTACTGTTTCTAAGTGTAATCGATTTGCATGTTTATTCAATCGATTGCACTCAATCAATTTTTTCTACTGACTTCACATGCAATCAATTGCACACTCAAAATATTTAAAATCCTAGCTGTTGAAACCCCGTGCAATCGATTTACACGAAGGGTGCAATCGATTGCATGTTGCACGATTGATGGGTGTTTTTATTTGCAAGTGTATGAATCGCGTCAGAGTAATATAAAAGATTATCGATCCAGAGACCAATCGTCTATCTATCATTTCCTATTGTTACGGTGTTTAGCTAAGTCAATATTAAATAGGGAATTGAGCATTCAAGAAAGTAAAGTGCGGTGAAATAAACTTCAAATATAAAAGTAGGGTCGAATGTAATTCACATAGTCAGACGATATTCGCAATGCTTCAGAATAGAACTACTTATAGGGAAATATTTTCTACTAAAGAAAAGAACTAATTTAACAGGAACTGTCGCTTTCGCGTAATCAGAACCAAGTTTACTCTCTAATCAAACCTTCTTATCATCACTTATAAAAAGACGCGCGTTGCGTTAAAGTAATAAACCTATTTTTAAGAAATAAAGTACTTGACCAAGTTGAAAAGTATTTTGATCTGGAATTTCTAATAAAAAGGGAACCTAACTTTAACTCTATAAACGCGTCCTAAAATAGTTTCAAAATTGATTTCTTTGATAATAAAAATCCCTAACTAACTAGACAAAGCGCTTTCGCTTCCTTTGACCAGTAGGAGTTAACCTATTTTAACAAAAGGTTGGACGAATTTCGATCTTACCCAACAACAATAAAGTACAGAAAACTCGTATTAAAAACTAAAATAGCCCATAAGCATTTCTATTGACACATTATTTGGAATATCGATCTAACTAGGTTCCTTACATTCTAGCCCAGTGAGGTTTAGCCTGACATGGGAATGTAAACAGACATGTTAAAATAAATCATGCGAGAAAGTAAATAATTTAAAGTGAGGTGTGGAAAATAAACAAAGTAAAAGCAAGTGCGGAAAATAAACATAGTAAAAGCAGGTGCAAGAAATAAACAAAGTAAAAGCAGGTGCAGGAAATAAACAAAGTAAAAGCAGGTGCAGAAAATAAAAAAAGTAAAGCAGGTGCAGGAAATAAAAAAAGTAAAACAGGTTCAGGAAATAAACAAAGTAAAAGCAGGTGTAGGAAATAAACAGAAACCTGCTCCAAACGGGGAGGTTTTAAATCTGGTACAACTAAAAGTAAAATGCGACTGGAAATAAATAATAGTTGAAAATAAACGTGGCTAGATAAACTTCTTCCGAAGTGCTCCAAACTCGATTGCAGACTCAATCTACAAACTCGATCACAGACTCAATCAATAGTGCAATAATTCCCCGATGTGAAGAATTATGGCTTTACAATGGTGAAATTATATGGCCTAAGTACGCAACTATGGTTGGATCAAGTTTGCAACTAAGCTTGGGTGGTTTGAAATGAAATCAGGAACTTATATTTATAGAGGATGAAGAATGAAGGAAATCACAGGAATGCCCCCCAACTCCTTTTGGGGGGGGGGGGGGGACCATCGTCCAAAGGTGGCGCCCGCCATGGGGGACATGGCGCCCTCCTTGTGTGTAGATGAAAGGGAAATGGGGAACATGGTAGTTGAGGTCAGCAGGAGGTGGTCCACGTCATGGCCTACCCTATGGTTGGCGCCAAGGTGGACGCCATGAGTGAAAATTTAACCTAAACTCCTGTTTTTCAGCCTGTTTTCCTGCATTTCTTCAGGGGAGCTCTGGATAATTGAAATACCTGAAAAGGAAACAAAAGATAGGCATAATACAAGAAAACAATAATAAAAACCTAAATAACACGTGAAATCAGAGTAAAAAACAAGTGTAAAGTAAGTGTTATCAAATTCTCCCACACTTAAACCTTTGCTTGCCCTCAAGCAAAAATTCTAAATAGATTAAGAAGAAAAACAGTGTTAGTGAACAAGTTGGGCTGCAAGGGGCTTTTGAAATAAAACAGGGATATATTGATAGGTACTGACTGATTCAAACCAAGGATATCGTAGTGACACTCTTCCGTAAAACGGACATAAGCTTCATTCTTTTACGAACCCATCCATATCATACCACTATGCTTAGGCCTATATTTTTCCTTTTTTTCAAATCCTTTTTCATTCAGGCGCAATCACATTAAGCCCGTTATTCGTACATGCTCATAGTAAAGTGACCGGGTAGTGATTCTGATAATAAAACACAGGGCTCTGGTACAAAAAGTTGGTGTAACCCCTTTTGTTGACCCATTTATAATTGTGGGGGATCGGATCGTAATCCGCCCTACCAAGTTCAGCACCAGATACCTCTGAACCAACTAAAGATGGGTAAATTTTTTCTTCTTTTTTCTTCTTCTTTTGCTTTTGCTTTTGCTTTATTTTTCAACGTACAACTTTTGTTAAGTTAAATGACTTTGTGAGGGTCAACTATCACGGGGTTGTAGTTTATAATAAGAACATAGCATATAGATCATTCACTTCTCTTCGGTCCCCTACGTAGAGCATGCTTAGACCGGAGCTGACTGCTAGGATAATCTGTTCAAGGATTTAAGAATGAAAATTATAAGGCCACAACATAGGGGGTATCAGGATCAAATTCCTAAATTTACGAAGCTTAAGGTGTAAAAGCGATGCTGATGCTTCAAAAGGGATTTCCCAAGTCATACTACATCCTATCTCAACCAGGTCTTATAGTTCAACTAAGTTCAAAATACAGTGTTTTTCTTAGGAAAAATTTCCGGTTAGGCTCAAGAAATGGGGGAGTGGACATACATTAGACCATACAGATATAGATGACTCATCAAACACATGTATTATTTTGAAAAGAAAGCAAACAAGCAAACTAAATCAAATAAAGAAGTAAAATAACGAGAAGGAAAATGCAAAAAAGGAAAAATAAAGCGAGAAAAATAAAAATAAAGCGAGTAAATCTCCTCCCACACTTAAATCAAACATTATCCTCAATGTTGCGAAATAAGATAAGGAAAGAGTCACCTGGTAAAGTACTAAGGCTGGCTGGGTTCCTCGCTATCCCGTGGTGAATGTCTAGGATGACGGGATCGACTACGACGACGACTGCTCTGAGAAGCCTCAAACTAGTCGAATCTGGAGGACAAGGCAATCTGTGAACTCTAAATCTCGTGAAGGTTTCCTACAAGGGAACCTTGAGTGGCCTCCATGAGGGAGGAATGCCTCTGAAACTGAGCTTGTTGCCTATGTTGCTCACGGGATATCGCCAATTGAGATTCCATAAGACTTTGAAAAGAGCGGTTCGTCTGCTGTCGTGACGCCTCCATAAAACTCATGTTATCTGCCAACTGCTGTTGGATGGCAGAAAGTAAACCATCTCTTCTCTCCTCCCGGGCTAGCTGGTCACACCATATCTCTTCAGTGATGTAGAAGCCAGGAGCCATACCTGCAAAAGTGTTAGAAGTAGAAGGTGCAGTGTGTGTGGGTGAAGCATGGTAGGGGACACAGGTGGGGCATGAGGTTCATCCCTCTGCACGTATTCTTCATCTATCTCGTGTCCGTCCCCAAGTGGAATATTAGTAGGTAATGGACCCGTAAAAGGTGGAGCATCTAGATCATAGGTCTAGTTCCTCGCAATTCGTACATCAGTACGTCTAGTGCAAGGCATAACGACTGATGGGATAACGACACCCCGAACCATAAGTTCAAAGCCACCCGCTCTCCTCACCTTGCACAATTTCATATCTTTTAGAAATTTTAAATTAATTGTGCGGGGAGGTAGGGGTGCTAGTGTAGCTATCTCAACGTCAAGGTGCAGAGCTCTAGTAATAGATGTAACTGGTCCCCCAAAAGTTATGGTCCCTGTGTGTCTCAGGACAATAATCATGTGAGCAATCATAAACGGGACTGAATTAATTCTTCTATTAGTGAGACTACCTTGCAAAAATAGAAGTTCTCTAGCATTTACCTTGTTTGGATTCTCCCGGCCAAAAATAATACAGGCGAGCATGTATCGAAAAACCCAAATAGCCAGGTTATGGATCAATGATGCTAAAATTCCTTCAAAAGAATTTATAGAAGAGTTTGACAATTGACGCCAGAAGGAAAATGCATTAGTGGACCATTCAGAATCCAAAGGGGTCTCACAAATAGCGCCATCACCATGAGGAATAACCAACAGAGCTGCTAGTTCGTTGGTGCTATATTCATATCCAACATTAAACAGATGGAATTTAACTGTACTGATGGTACTAGCAGTGTCAGGGTGAACCAAATAAATTAGGGACCTTACGAATTCCTGAGTTATCCTCTCAAAGGTGGGCTCTTTTCTAGTAAAAATATCATGCAACCCTAGGATGTCAGCTAAATGGAAAAAAACTATGATAAAGTCCTAAAGCATACAGACAGTCTTCATCGACATACCTGGTTGAGACAATTTCTCGTCCTTGCAATTTTTCAAGGATTTTCTGTTGTCGATCTCCGGGTTTTCCTTCACGAATAATGTATCCGTTGAACTCCATTGTTGCTCCTTTGGAAGAAAATTGAAAAAATGGGTTTCGAAATGGGTGTTGGAGATTGGGAGGGGAAAGTTCGAATTTTTATGAAGGTTTAGAAAAATGGATGTTTGAGTGGTTAATGGGGTTGTAGGTGGTTGATAAAATGAGAGTTGTTGGGTGGTTAATGGGGTAGTAGGTGGTTGACAAAATGAGAGGCTTTGGGGTTGAAAATGGAGAAAATGGGAGGTTTTTGAAAATTTGCCCGTTATAATCCCAGACCCCATGGCGGGCGCCATGGTCTTGGTGGCGGGCGCCATGTATGAAAATTGGGCTGGGCTCAAATTTCTTTGTTTTGTTGGTTTGGGCTTCTTATTCCAATTTCTTCTTGTAGGTGCAAACATCAATTCTTCATTTGGTGCTTCCAAGGATTGGTGTATTGAAATTTTTTTCTTTTATGTTTATAACTTGAAAATAATAAACTCATAAAAATGAAATAAACAATTAATTAAAGATAAAAAAATTAAAAAGAAATATACTTAATCATGGTAAGTCACAAAAAAAGAAAGAAAGTAGAATGCAAGAGTTAGGCATAAAAATAAATAAGTCTAGAAAAGGAAACAACATGATAAAAAAACAGTGCAAATATGAATCAAGATCATCAAGGAGTAGTAGGGTCATTGGTCGACTCAGAACCATAAGCTGCAGCTAACTTACTGCGAAGATCATCAATTTCCTGCTGTAGGAGGTCTTCCTCAGTAGAGTGAGTAGCATCGGAAACCATAACCTGAAGAGAGAGGTCTTCAACTGTCTGACAAAGTTGGGCTACCTCTCTATGCATCTCAGCAACATGTGCATAGATGTCGGATTGCTGCAAAGAGAAATTATTAGAGAATACAGTGGTCCTTTCTGGCGATGGACATGGATGATACTCAGGCACCAGAGGTGATTTTCGCTCGTCCACGGTCTCTCCAAGACCTTCTATGGCATATGTCCAATTGGCAGGGTTATGGACATTGGTCATCATGGGATCAAGCAAGGTAAAATAGTGAACGGTTTCATTATCAATCAGGAGTCTATATTGGTTGCGATTAAAGTAGACTCTTCTTATCAGCCAACGGTCCAAACAGAAATCAATGTCCATTGTAGTATATCCACAGTAGGAGGTAAGGTGAGATAACTTACTTGCATGACCCAAAGTAGAAGCAATCTGAGTCACTGTCCCTCCCACATGGAGGATACCTTCATCAGACTTAGAAGTCATCATGAGATTCAACAATAGAAAATTTCCACAGGCTACATGGAGAGACTGGGTCGCACAGTAGAGGAAAAAGATCTCCTCCTTGCTAACATGGGTATCAGTGTCAGCCTTCCCTAGGAATGTTTGAGCAATAACCATCTGAAAATATCTGAAAGCGGGGTTGTGAATAATAGGGGATAGCTGAGTGGAAGGATCAAGGCTCCCTCCAGCAGTAATATCTCTCCAGAATTTCTCTATGTCCCTAGTCATGAAATAGCCAAATGGTAGCTCAGGTATAGCATCGGGTGTGGTCTGGAAGACTAGAAAGTCGCCAAACTCCCTCTGGGTAAAACAATATTCTATCCCGAATAGTCTGAAAGTGAGATATCCATCCTGGCCATTATAGGGCTCAAACTTGAATGAACTGAGGAATTCTAAGGCGAGGTTCCTGTAGGTCACATTTAGGTCATCTGCATACTTGTCCCACTTTAGCTGGTTGCATAGATACTTGATACTGGCTTCAAAGCCAAGAGCTTCCATGAAAATCTAGTCTAGATATCTGGTAGGTACCATGGGTCGCTGTGACAGGACCGCATAGCGTTGTCTCTGAGTGTCATATCGGAAGGAAACATGCATGTCATCGAAATGCTCTATCCTGAAAAATGTAGTTAGCAAAGACGGCTAGCATGTGATGCCTGAAATCATAAATTTTGCAATTGTTAGTATAAAGATAAAAATAAAATTTGATAAAGTAAAAAGTAAATAAATGCAAAAAATAAAAATAAAAATAAACCCATGGGTTACCTCCCATGCAACACTTGTTTAACGTCGTTAGCTTGACGAGTAAACTTCATATAACAAAAACTGGTACTGGTGGATCAATCAGAGTGTGGCTAGAGTAGTTGTTGGGAATGTCACCTCCTTCGTAGTGCTTCAACCTCTGCCCATTGACGATGAATGGGCTACAATAATTGTTCTTGATCTCAACTGCTCCAGATCTTAGGATTCTAGAGACCTCAAAAGGACCAGTCCATCTTGAACGTAGCTTGCCAGGAAAAAGTCGCAACCTGAATTGAAAAAGAGAACAAGGTCGCCTATATTGAAATCTTTCTTTACAATTCTTCTGTCATGCCAAGTTTTGGTTCTTTCTTTATATATTATAGCATTCTCATAGGCAGACTAGCGAAATTCCTCCAATTTATGAATGTCAAAGATGCGCTTTTCACCAGCAGTCAAATATTCCAAATTCAGGGTCTTAATGGCCCAATAGGCTTTATGCGACTCAAAGGGTAAATGACAAGATTTTCCATAGACTAATTGGTAAGGGGTTGTTCCAATAGGGGTTTTAAAAGATGTTATGTAGGCCCATAGTGCTTCATGTAGCTTCTGAGACCAATCTTTTCTGGAAATTGAAACAGTTTTTTCTAAGATTTGTTTAATCTCCCTGTTAGACACTTCTACTTGGCCGTTAGTCTGTGGATGATAAGGTGTTGCTACTTTGTGCTTTACTCCATACTTACTCAAGAGCTTATCAAAGATTCTGGATATGAAATGTGATCCTCCATCACTTATAACGAGACGGGGTGTTCAAAACCTTGAAAAAATGATATTCTTAAATAACTTGACTACCACCCTTGTGTCGTTTGTGGGTGATGCAATAGCCTCAATCCATTTAGACACGTATTCCACAGCTACCAAAATGTACCTATTTCCCATTGGAGGTGGAAATGGTCCCATAAAGTCTATACATCAAACATTAAAGAGTTCAACTTCCTGGATATTCCTCATTGGCATCTCGTCACGTCTTGATATGTTCCCAGTGCGTTGGCATCGGTCGCACTTGACAATGTAGGCTTGAACATCGCGCCATAAAGTTGGCCAATAGAGGTCTGCTTGAAGAATCTTGGCGTGCGTTTTAGATATACCTGCATGTCCACCATAAGGTGAAGAATGAAAGTGTCTGATGATTTCTTCTATTTCCTCTTCAGGGACGCAACGCCTGAAAATATTATTTATTCCTCTCTTGAATAGGAGTGGTTCATCCCAATAGAAATGTTTAACATCTTTGAAGAACTTCTTTTTCTGTTGGTAATTTAGATCAGGGGGTATGATATCTGCAGCTAGGTAGTTTACAAAATCAGCGTACCAAGGTACGCTCTTCATTACTGAAATTTTTTCAAAATCTTTATCTCTGTAAGGCTCGAAATCATCAGTCTTAGCTATAAGTATGTCATAGGTAAAATCATCATTTATAGGCAATAAGTCAGGTTTTAAGTGTTATAATCTAGAGAGGTGGCCAGCGACAACATTCTCTGTGCCTTTCTTATCCTTAATTTCTAGATCAAACTCTTGGAGTAACAGGATCCATCTAAGTAATCTAGGTTTAGCATCCTTTTTATTTAATAGATAACGTACGGCAGCATGATCAGTGTAAACAATGATCTTTGCTCCAACTAGGTAGGACCTAAACTTATCTATCGCAAAAATTACTTCCAGTAATTCTTTCTCTGTTGTTGCATAGTTGAGCTGGGCGGTATCTAGGGTTCTACTATCATAATATATAACATGTAATTTCTTGTCTTTTTGTTGTCCTAGAACATCACCAACTTCATAATCACTGGCATCACACATGATTTCAAAAGGTTGTGTCCAATTTGGGGATTGCATGATCGAAGCTGAAATCAGTGCTTGTTTCAAAAATTTAAAAGCTCCGAGACATTTCTCGTCAAAAACAAATTCAACGTACTTCATTAGAAGATTAGACAAAGGTTTTGTTATTTTAGAGAAGTCTTTTATAAAACACCGATAAAAACCAGCATGTCCAAGAAAACTTCTAATCTCCCTAATGGTTTTAGGTGGGCTGAGGTTTTCTATAACTACAATTTTGGCTCTATCGACCTCAATGCCTCTTTCGGAGATGATGTGTCCTAATACTAAACCTTCATTAACCATAAAATGGCATTTTCCCAGTTTAGCACTAGGTTCACCTCTACTCATCTTTCAAGGATTTTTTCGAGGTTGGAGACAATCTTTAAAATTGAATCCACACACCGAGAAATCATCCATGAAAAAATCCATTATTCCATCTAGGTAATCTGTAAAATATAGACACCATACAACGTTGAAAAGTGGCAGGGGAATTACAGAGTCCGAAGGGCATTCATCTATAAGCGAATGTTCCATAAGGGCAGGTGAAGGTTGTTTTCTCTTGATCCTCAGGGTGAATAGGTATTTGGAAAAATCCTGAGTATCCATCTAGATGACAAAAGTGCGAGTGTCTGGCTAGACGTTTGAGCATTTGATCTATAAATGGAAGAGGGAAATGATCCTTCCTGGTTTCTTTGTTTAATTTTATATAATCTATACACATACGCCAACCTCCTTCTGTTCGTTTAGCAATATGCTCACCTTTCTCATTTTCTATGATTGTGATGCCTCCTTTCTTTGGCACCACATGCACAGGGCTCACCTAATTACTATCTGATATTTAGTAAATTATACAAGCCTCCAGTAACTTAAGAACTTCTCTTTTAACAACATCTCTCATTATAGGGTTTATTCTTCTTTGATGTTCTCTTGAGGGTTTTGAGTTTTCCTCTAACAAGATCCCGTGAATGCACACCGATGGACTTATTCCTTTTATATCGAAGATGTTATACCCTAAAGCTGAGGGATATTTACGTAATATTTCTAAGAGTTGAGTTGTCTCGTCTTGACTTAAAATAACATTAACTATAACAGGACGATTCATCTCTTTATCTAAGAACTCGTATCTGAGATTCTTGGGAAGTTCCTTCAGTTCTAAAGATGGTTTCAAAGGGCAAGGCATGGGATCAGGAGTAAGCGATAAACATTCATAGAGGTCGTCATCGATGTAAGGTTCTAAACTTTTAAATCCATCGTCCTCCGTAATGGGGGTCGAAGGTAACTTGATATTTTTGTTAGATTGATCTCGCTTAAGTTCCAATATACACTCGTCAATGACGTCGATGGCATAACAAGCATCTCCTATGACTGCTTCCATTAAGAACTTTGAAAGAATAAATTTTATCTTTTCATCACCCACCTCAAATGTTAATTTTCCTTTCTTAACGTCAATTATGGCTCCGGCTGTTGATAGGAATTGTCTACCTAAGAGGATTGGGATTTCTTCGTCTTCTTTAATATCCATAACTATAAAATCAGTTGGGATATATAGCTGACCGATCTTAACTGGTATGCCTTTAAGTATGCCTATAGTATACTTAACTGATCTATCAGCCAGTTGGAGAGACATTTTAGTCAGCTGCAATTCTCCTAAGTTTAACCTTCTACAAACTGCTAAAGGCATAAGGCTGACGCTAGCTCCTAAATCTAAGAAGGCTTTGTCAACAGTATGATTTCCTAAGATACAAGGAATGGAAAAACTTCCTGGATCCTTTTCTTTCTTGGCAAGTTTATTTTCTGAAATAAAATTGCATTCGATAGGTTTGGGATCATCAAGTCTATGCTTGTTGGTCAGGATGTCTTTTAGGAATTTAGCATAAGATGGTATTTGAGTGATGGCTTCGGTGAAAGGAATCTCTACATTGAGTTTTTCTATAACTTTAACAAATCTCTGGTATTGATTGTCAAGTTTGGTTTGTTTAATTCTTTGCGGAAATGGGACTGGGGATTTGTACGGGGGTGGTGATTTATTAGTTTTATCTTTTAATCCTGGTTCTTTTTGCTTTTCGGGTTCTTCTAGTTCCCCCACTTGGTCTTTAGGCAAAACATTTGTCTTAGGTTATGAGGGTGTACTCATGGCTGGATTCTTGGGTCCATCATAAGTAGTCCCACTTCGTAAGGAAATGGCATTAGCTGATCCTTTAGGATTTGGTAGAGGTTGTCCAGGGAATTGTCCTCCAGGTGTAGTTTGTGGGGCTTGTGTTTGGGCTATCTGCGAGATCTGGGTTTCAAGCATCTTGTTATGCGTAATTATCTGATCAACCTTAGTTCCTAATTGTGTGATTAGTTTGTTTACGTGAATATTCTGATTTAAGGACTCTTTGTTTTGCTGGGTTTGAGCTGAAATGAAATTTTCCATGATTTTCTCCAGATTTGGTTTGGGTGCCACAACTTGCATAGGTTAATTTGGTCTTTGGGCTTGGAAACCTGTAGGTCTTGGAGGTGCAGAGTTTTGTATTGGGCTATTGTTTTTATAAGAAATGTTTGGGTGATTCCTCCATCCGGGGTTGTAAGTGTTTGAAAATGGGTTTCCTTGGGTGTAGTTTACTTGGTCTGAGAAAGGCTCATTCAACAAGTTACATTCCGCAGGTTGATGTCCTTGGGTCCATAGAGTTTGCATTCTGAAGCTACTGTGGCTACGGTATTAGGGTTTTGAGACATATTTTGAACTTTTAAGGCAAGAGCGTCCATTTTAACTTGCATCATGTCTAGAGAACTTATCTCATGTTTTCCTTCTTGGGTATCCTTTTTCTCTACCGTAGCTCGTTCTGTTCCCCATTGGTAATGGTTTTGGGCCATATCTTCAATGTGAGCGCAAGATTCTAGGTAAGGTTTATTCATCAATGCACCACCAGCGGCATCATCGATAGACATATTTGTGTTATAATGGAGTCTATTAAAGAGTGTGGATGATTAGCCATTGTTCTAGGCCATGGTGTGGACAGGCTCTTAGCAGGTCCTTATATCTCTCCCATGCTTCAAAAAGTGATTCTCACAGGTTTTGGTTAAATCTATTGATTTGGTTTCTAAGGACATCAGTTTTGCTGGGTGGAAAATATCTTGTGAGAAATACTCTCCTAAGGTCTTCCCAAGTTGTTATTGAATTGGGTGGAAGGGAATCTAACCAATCTCATGCTTTATCTCTGAGGGAAAAAGGGAATAATCTTAGTCGTATTGCCTCAGGCGAAGCACCATTGCATTTTAAAGTGTCTGCTAATTGTATAAAAGTTTTTAAGTGTTGATTCAGGTTCTTAGTAGCGAGACCACCAAATTGGTTTTGTTGCACCAATTGCAACAATGAAGGTTTTAGTTCGAAATTATTTATGGTTATAGCTGGGTTTAGGATACTTGAACTAGGTTCCTCATCTGACGGTTGAGAAAATTCCTTGAGGGGTCTTTGGTTACGATTCTCGGCCATAGTTTTTCTAATTCTATGGAGAAAATGGATGTAACGTTCAGGTTCTGCTAAAGGATTGAATAAGGTTCCGGTGCTGTGAGATCTTCAAATTAACCGGACTATAAACTTAGTCTAGACGGTGCAATTATAAGGTGCAAAATTTGACGAAATTGATCTCCGGCAACGGCGCCAAAAACTTGATGCGTGTTTTTATTTGCAAGTGTACGAATCGCGTCAGAGTAATATAAAAGATTATCGATCCACAGAGACCAATAGTCAATCTATCGTTTCCTATTGTTATGGTGTTTAGATAAGTCAATATTAAACAGGGAAGTGAGCATGCAAGAAAGTAAAGTGCGGTGAAATAAACTTCAGATATAAAAGCAGGGTTGAATGTAATTCACATAGTCAGACGATATTCGCAATGCTTCAAAATAGAACTACTTATAGGGAAATATTTTCTACTAAAGAAAATAACTAATTTAACAGGAACTGTCGCTTTCGCATAATCAGAACCGAGTTTAATCTTTAATCAGACCTTCTTATCAGCACTTATAAAAAGGCACGCGTTGCATTAAAGTAATAAACCTATTTTTAAGAAATAAAGTACTTGACCAAGATGAAAAGTATTTTGATCTGGAATTTCTGATAAAAAGGGAATCTAACTTTAACTCTATAAACGCATCCAAAAATAGTTTCGAAATTGATTTATTTGATAATAAAAATCCCTAACTAACTGGACAAAGCGCTTTCGCTTTCTTTGACCAGTTGGAACTAACCGAGTTTAACAAAAGGTTGGACGAATTTCGATCTTACCCAACAACAATAAAGTACAGAAAACTCGTATTAAAAACAAAAATAGCCAATAAGCATTTCTATTGACACATTATTTGGAATATCGATCTAACTAGATTCCTTACATTCTAGCCCAATGGGGTTTAGCCTGACATGGGAATGTAAACAAACATGTTAAAATAAATCATGCGAGAAAGTAAATAATTTAAAGTGCGGTGCGGAAAATAAACAAAGTAAAAGCAAGTGCGGAAAATAAACAAAGTAAAAGCAGGTGCAGGAAATAAACAAAGTAAAAGCAAGTGCAGGAAATAAACAAAGTAAAAGCAGGTGCAGGAAATAAACAAAGTAAAGCAGGTGCAGGAAATAAACAAAGTAAAAGCAGGTGCATAAAATAAACAAAGTAAAAGCAGGTGCAGGAAATAAACAAAGTAAAAGCAGGTGCAGGAAATAAACAAAGTAAAAGCAGGTGCAGAAAATAAACAGAAACCTGCTCCAAACGGGAATGTTTTAAATCTAGTACAACTGGAAGTAAAACGCGACTGGAAATAAATAGTAGTTAAAAATAAACATGGCAAGATAAACTTCTGCCGAAGTGCTCCAAACTCGATTACAGACTCAATCTACAAACTCGATCACAGACTCAATCAACAGTGCAATAATTCCCCGATGTGAAGAATTATTGCTTTACAATGGTGAAATTATATGGATTAAGTTAGAAACTATGGTTGGATCAAGTTTTAAACTAAGCTAGGGTGGTTTGAAATGAAATCCTATGGTTGGAGCCATGGTGGACGCCGTGAGTGCGAATTTGACCTAAACTCCCATTTTTCAGCCTATTTTCCTTCATTTCTTCATGGGAGCTCTAAATAATTGAAATGCTTGAAAAGGAAACAAAAGATAGGCATAATACGAGAAAATAATAATAAAAAACCTAAATAACATGTGAAATCAGAGTCAAAAACAAGTGTAAAGTAAGTGTTATCAACGATTTTGAAAAACAGCAGCTTTGCACATGCCTGTTCATAACACCATTTCATGGAAACCTTTTACTCAATCTTGGCAATTGTTCATGATTCATCTCTAGAATTTTATGCTGTTTCAAAAAGGTGCTATGAACATATAAATACTCATTTTCAAAATCATTTCAACACCTCTTCCAATTATATTTTCTAAATTTTCTAAAAAATCAAACTCAAGCTGTTATACATTTTCATACACAAGTTTTCTGCACACTTTCACATATTGTTAACCAGAAAACTTTGAGCATTATATATCTTGATTCATTGTATACTATTATCATTGGAAGAGAAGATCAATTCATTGATTAAATCACTCAAAGTGATCATTGCTACTCAAACTCACTCAAATCAAATATTGTTATATACTTTCTTATTTTTCAGGATTGTTGGAAATAAGTTTAAGTGGTTTTATAAATCTTGTTTTTCCATGATTGTTGGATACAAGTGAAGTCACTTTGAGAGGATTTTTCTCATTGTTGACATAGTGAAAATCCAAGAGGACTGTTCTTGGTACAAGAGGATTGTTCTTGGTTTTGGATAGTTCTTGTTTAAGTTTGCCACAATAAGGAAATCTCTTTCATGTTGAAAGGGGACTGAAGTACTCTCGGACTGTGAGGGGAACTAGGATATATTGCTTGTGTATCTTTATTTTTCTGCACTTTACTTTTTCATAAACTCATAATAAACCAGAAAAATAATATCCATCATCACTAAAACCAGAATTTTTTAAAGTACCTAATTCACCCTCCCCCCCTCTTAGGCGCACTTCATGCTTACAATTGGCATCAGAGCAGGTTATAGGTAACCTGTTCCTAAAATATCCAGAATGGCTTCCGCAAATCAAAATACCATTTTCATAGATGGTGGTAGTAACAACAAGCCTCCTCTATTTTGTGGTGAATATTTTGACTTATGGAAAATACGCATGAAGGAACATCTAGAAGCACAAGGAGATGAAATATGGGATGCCATTGATTTGCAGTAATCAATGGTGCTGGCTCATCAAATCCTAAAATGCATGGGACGAAGATGATAAGAAGAAGGTCCTCTATGATAAAAAGGCAATAAATCTTCTTCAAGGTGCACTTAGCATGGATGAACTCTTCCGTGTCTCGGCATGCAAAACAACAAAAGAAATATGGGATACCTTGGTACAAACTCATGAAGGAACCGTTGAAGTTAAAAGATCAAGACTAAATACCTTGAGTCAAGAGTACGAATTATTTTGAATGCAACCCAGATAAACCATCCTTGACCTACAAAAGAGATTCGTGCACTTGACAAATCATCTAAGTGCTCTTGATAAGACTTTGACAAATGATGAACTAAATCTGAAAGTACTTAGGTCCTTGACTAGGGAATGGCAACCAAAGGTTACGTCAATTTCAGAAAAGAAAAGTCTCTCCTTAATGACTTTCGCAATGTTGTTTGGGAAACTTCAAGAATATGAAACGAAACTCGGAAGACTTGAAAAACATGAAAATCAAGAGAAGAAATCCTAGAATATTGCTTTAAAGATAGATTCCAAGGAAGTTGAAAAGGAAGACAATCCGGAAGAAGATGAAAATTTCATGCTTCTAGTTAAAAGGCTTGGTAAGTTCTTTGGTATAAACGACAAATCCTTTTCTCATTCAAAAGGAAAGAAACAATTTAAGAAAAAGGAAACTTCTACATCAACACAAGAAGGCACATGTTATGAATTTGTTATGCAAGGTCATATCAAGCCGGATTGTCCGAAACTCTCCAAGAAAGGTGGATACAAAATAAAAAAAGGGATTCAAGAACAAAAAGGCCTATGTTGCATGGGAGGATAATGAAATAAGTTCCTCATCCGATTCTGATAGTGATGAAAGTGAAAATCTAGCATTGATGGCCTCACACCATTCTGATGATGAAGACAATGATGTATGCTTAAAGATCACATGCAATCTTTGGTATCTTGATAGTGGTTATTCAAAGCATATGACGGGAGACATAAACCAATTTTCAAATCTAGTTCTAAAGGCCAAGGGTTTTGTCACTTATGGAGACAATAATAAGGGAAGAATTCTTGGCAAAGGCAAAATTGGTGCTCCGCCTTTCACATCCATTAAATATGTTCTTTATGTTGAAGGGCTAAAGCACAATCTTCTTAGTATTAGCCAACTTTGTGACAAAGGCTTCAAGATCAAGTTCACCAAGGATGAATTCTTGATAGAAGACGAAGTCACACATGAGGTTATACTTAAAGGTAAAAGAATCAATAATATATTCATGATTTCCCTTGATGATCCATCTTTGAAGGTAAAATGTCTTATGGCGAACAACGATGATTCATGGCTGTGGCACAAAAGAATTGCTCATATTCACATGGAACACTTGAATAAACTAATCAAGAATGATCTTGTCATTGGGTTGCCTAAGAGAAATTTTGTCAAAGATAGACTTTGTGATGCTTGTCAAAAAGGGAAACAAACAAAATCAACTTTCAAATCTAAGAACGTGGTGTCTACTACAAGGCCACTACAATTGTTACATATGGACTTATTTGGTTCATCAAGAATAAAAAGTTTTGAAGCTAATGTATATGCTTTGGTTATTGTTGACGATTTCTCTAGATATACCTGGACATTCTTTTTATGCATTCAAGGCGTTCAAGAAGTATGCTAAACAAATTCAAAATGAGAAGTCTCTAACAATTTCCTCCATAAGAAGTGATCATGGCGGAGAATTTCAAAATGCCCTATTTAAAGAATTTTGTGGAGAACATGGAATATCTCACAACTTCTCGGCACCAAGGACTCCTCAATAAAATGGAGTGGTGGAAATAAAGAATAGGTCTCTTGTAGAACTTGCAAGAACGATACTTAGCGATTCAAATCTTCCAAAATATTTTTGGGCAGATGCGGTGAGAACGGCATGTTTTGTTAGCAATAGAGTTAACATAAGACCTATCTTGAAGAAAACTCCATATGAACTCTTTAAAGGGAGGAAACCAAACATTGCTTTCTTTCACATTTTCGGATGCAAATGCTTTGTCTTAAACAACGACAAAGATAACCTTGGTAAGTTTGATGAAAAATCCGATGAAGGTATTTTTCTTGGCTACTCTCTTTCTAGTAAGGCATAAAGAATCTATAATAAAAGAACTTTAACAATTGAAGAATCAATGCATGTATCTTTTGATGAAACTAACCCCTCCAAGGAGGATAATATTGTTTGTAATGATGATGATGATGAAATATTAGAAGGACCTCAAGAAAATACTTCCAAAGATCAAACAATTCAACACGAAGAATCATCCCAACAAGAATCAAATCTCAATGATCTACCAAAAGAATGGAAAACTCATAGAGATCATCCTATAAATAAAGTAATTGGTGATATAAGTCAAGGTGTGACAACAAGACTAAAATCTCAAAGATGCTGGCCTAAACATGGCGTTTGTCTCTCAAATTGAACCTTCCAAAGTTGATGAAGCCTTAGGCGATGAACAATGGATTATCGCTATGCAAGAAGAATTAAATGAATTTTAAAGGAATAAAGTTTGGGAACTTGTACCTAGGCCAAGCAACAAACACATTATTGGAACAAGATGGGTGTTTACAAAAAACTTGACGGAAATGGAATAATTGTTCGGAACAAAGCAAGGTTGGTAGCACAAGGCTACAATCAAGAAAAAGGAATATATTTTGAAGAAACTTTCACTCTGGTTGCAAGGTTAAAAGCTAATCATCTGTTACTTGCTATGCTTGCTCATTAAATTTTCAGATTTTCCAAATGGATGTCAAAAGCGCATTCTTGAATGGATATATCAATGAAGAAGTCTACGTTAAGCAACCCCCGGGGTTCGAAGATTTCAAGAATCCATCTCATGTATTTAAATTAAGAAAAGCTCTCTATGGATTGAAACAAGCACCAAGGGCATGGTATGATCGGTTAAGCAACTTCTTATGCGAAAAAGGTTTTGAAAAGGGTAAAGTTGACAAGACTTTGTTTATCAAGAAAATCAAAGATGACACTTTGCTAGCTCAAGTCTCTGTTGACGATATCATTTTCGGATCTTCAAATCAAGAAATGTGTGAAGAATTTTCAGCAATGATGCAAGGAGAATTTGAGATGTCCATGATGGGTAAAATGAATTATTTTCTTGGAATTCAAATCAAACAATTAAAAGATGGCATCTTCATCAACCAATCCAAGTATTGAAAGGAACTCTTGAAAAGATTTGACATGGATAACTGTAAGGCAATGTCTACACCAATGGGTTCCGGTACATATGTTGATCAAGATGAATCATGTGTTTCCATCGACATTACAAAGTATCGAGGTATGATTGGCTCCTTATTATATTTGACGGCAAGCAGTCCTGACATAATGTTTAGTGTTTGTCTATGTGCTCTCTTTCAAGCAAATCCAAAGGAATCTCATCTCATGGTGGTAAAACGGATCATGAAGTATCTCAAAGGAACAACAAATGTCGGACTATGGTATTCTAAAGGTAGTGCTTGCAACTTAGTTGGTTATTCTGACGCGGATTATGTAGGTTGTAAAACTGATAGAAAAGCACAAGTGGTACTTGTCACATCCTTGGAAATGCATTAGTATCATGGGCCTGCAAGAAACAAGCATGCATTGCTCTTAGCATGGCCGAAGCAGAATATATTGCAGCGGGTAGTAGTTATGCTCAAATTTTGTGGCTCAAACAACAACTTCATGACTATGGACTCGATCTAGGATGCATTCCTCTACGGTGCGACAATATAAGTGCAATAAACATTATGAAGAATCCGGTCATGCATTCAAGAACCAACCACATAGATATACGACATCATTTCCTTCATGATCATGTACTTCAAGGAGATGTCGAGGTGACATTTGTAGATACTCATAATCAACTTGCCGATATCTTCACTAAACCTTTAGCAAGAGAACCATTTTACAAGATTCGACGAGAGCTTGGCATTCTTGATGAACACGACATATAAGGTGCTTTCTATCCTTGTTATGATTTTATATATTTGTTTTAACCTTGCTATATGTGAATATATATGTTAAGTGGTGTTTAAGTTTAAGAAAAATATGTTTTTGGTCTTTTTGGTTGATGCAAATCGATTGCACAATAGTGTAAATCGATTTCTCACTGAGTGTTTTTAATTTTGACCTTTCTGTTTCAATTCAAATCGATTGCACCATAAGTGCAAATCGATTGCACTCTGTGCGTTTCAGTTTTATTTTGCTTCTATTTTATGTGCAAATCGATTACATCTGTTTGCAAATCGAATGCACCCACTGTAACATGCTTTTATGACAAAAATATTTGTTGGTCAAAATTCCTCTCTCTCTCTCTCTCTCTCTCTCTCTCTCTCATATTCCCAAGCTCATCCCTATTATTGAAAAGCCAATTAAACTTCATTACATGTAATACAACCCACTCATTTCTATCTACTCTCAAATCATATCCAAGCTTCAGCTCATCAAACATCCTTCTCTCAAAAACCTAAAACCTTCAAAACCCTAAAAACACCTTACCCATGGCTTCAAGGCAAAAACGAAAGGTATCAGCTTCAGAGAAAGGGAAGAAAAAGGTTGGTTCATCCTCTAAGAATCCATTAATTTCATCTCTCACCTAAGAACAAGAAGCAAGATTCACAAAGGATTTTCAAAGAAAGATAGTGTCCAATCCTAAATATGGTATGCTATCATCCTTTCCCCAGGAATGTTTCTCTTTCCAAAATGATTTAACTGCTTATGGACTAGAACCATTAATTTCATCATTTGGTCCATATTATTCGGATCTGGTAAGAGTATTTTTCAGCAATTTAACTCCTCACAAAGGTAAGATGGTGACATATGTGTTGGGTACTCGAATCTCTCTAACCCTTGAGATTGTTGGTGAGATTCTACATATTCCCTACACTGAAAGCTCTTTGTGCGACCCTGAAAACGAGGCATGGGATGACTACAGGAAAAAGGAATTTTATTACAACATTGGAAGATTAAGCGAAGCTGAATTCCGTGCCAAAAGGATTCATGGTCTAGGCGGAGTGATTCCCTCTAGAGACTCATGTAGTGCAGGTAACTTTTATATAGACGATCGACTATTTCATTATTTTATGGTCTATATTATGTTTCCACGGGCTGGAAACCATTGCACAGTGACTGACCTGGAAATGCAGTTGATCTATGCAAGAAAGAAAGGAATAAGTGTTAATTGGGCAAGGCTCATAATGGTTCATATGCTGAGAGTTGATGCAAAATCGAAATTTCTACCATATGCTTACTTTGTTACATTAATTATGGAAGAATTTGGAGTTGATTTTGCTGGGTTTGAGAAAGTTAATATGGATCCAAATTTGCATAAGATTTCAATCAAGAATGTTGACTCAATAATGGGTGTTCATTATAATCCAGAAACAAAAACTATGACTTACATTGGTGAAGATATGGTCGGTGATGAAGGGAACGATCAAGAAGTTAAAGGTGGTGAAGTTGTACCTCCTCCACCTACTGCTCCCTCTGGTCCAAGCAATCACGATCTTATGGATTTCATGTCTCGATAATTTGCGTCCATGAATACCAACATCAACAACCAATGGAATGCTATCAACGATTCTACAACAACCCGAATTAATGACTTCCGCACAGATGTGAATCGACAATTTTCTTACCTTTACTCTCATCTTCACATTCCACCATATGACCCAAATAATCCAGATGCACCTCTACAACATTACACAGAACCTCCTCTACAATAAAAATTTCCAAATCAAGTATCTTGGTTCTATAACAACCAGGACATGAATCAACCATAAAGTTCTGTCCAACTTTATTATGTCTATTATTTTCTGTTATGTCCTTGTTCAGTTATGCTACGTTTTGTTTGTTGTTAAATTTATTTGTAATCGTTATGTTACTATGTGTTGTACCCCAAAATTTTCCCGCCCATATTCTTCAAGATTTGCCAAGTCAAAGCTTCAAAATTCCCCAAAGGTTGCACAGTTCAAGGGCCTCCTAAACAGTCAAAATTAGGGTTTTGGTTCTGACAAAGAAAATGAAGTTTCCAAGGGTCCAATCAAGTCCCACATGCCCACAAACATGGTCAAGCATCCTCATACCAAGTTTCAAGACTTACAGTACAAAATTGCACAGTCAAAAACCCTAATTGCCCTACAGTCAACTGTAGGGGCAAAATGGTCATTTGACAGTCAAAAGTTCAAATTTTTGGTCAACATCTCACTTTGAAGCCACAAAAATCATTTGGTCAATGCTTGATCATGATTCTCAAAGCTTGGCTCAAAAAGTCTCAAGATGCAAAAGTTTCCATATTTGGACAGTTGAAAAAGTCAACTATAACTTGACCAAGGCATAACTTCCACATGGATTATCAGAAAAATTCCATCCAAAGCTCATTTTGAAGAGAAAGACATTTCCTACAACTCCTCTTCACACTTCAAGTCCAAGAAATGCTCTCACAAAAAGTTATCAATTTCAACATTATAGGTCATTTTCAAAAGTCAACAAAAAGGGACTTTAAGTCAAAGGCCATAACTTGAGATTGGTAAATCAAAATGACATGGGACAAAAGGCATTGGTTAGAGGACTCAAAGCCCTTTCCAAAATGTCCAAGAACATGAGCAAAGCTTAAAAATTAAGCAAGTTGTGCCTTGTGGAAGTTGGGAAAGTTTTGGATATTTTGAAAAGTCAACATTGATTCAAATGTCTTAAAAATGCTAGTGGGCCTCTTTTTCTTCCACTATTCATCATCCAAGGCATGTGCACGACCATTTGGCCCAAAGGGAAGTTTTTTATCATTTTTATTTATTTATTTGGATTTTTTAATTATTAATAATTCATTTAATTAAAATAAATATGTGGAAAATACTAAGCCTAACTTTTTAAATCTTTTTGTGCATGAAATAGTCTCAAGATTTTGTGTGTAATCAGATTTGGAAAGAATCTTGGTGATTGAACATGATTTGAACTAAGTTTGCATGAAAAAGATTTGAAAACTAATGCATGGAAAATCAAATATCTTATCATCAATTCAAGGATTCTTTGGCTCAATTTCTTAACCCTAATCATTCACATACATATATGGATGCAAACCCTCGTGCCCAAAACCTCCCAGCTGCGCAGAAACTCAAGAACCAAAGTTGAATTTTTTGTCAAAAAATTGGAAACTGAAAACTAGGTTTTAGCACGATTCAGAGCAAGAGACCAATTGCAAAAGCTTCCTCGTGCATTACTGAAGCTAACTGAATAATTTTCCAACCCTTACACGCCCAGAATTGGTATAGGGAGTTCAAACTGTATCACTCTTTTTGCATAATCGTGCTTTGCTATTTAGGCCATATCCATGCATTTTTGTTCTTGATTTGTGTTAATTGGATGATTCTGAAACTAACCATGTGATTGAATTGAGTTTTTATGCATTGTATGAAGAATTGCCATGGATGATTATTAGGTTTTTTCAAGTTCTAATTTGGGCGTTTCCAAATACTGTAAAATTAGAGAATCACAATACCATGGTTGAAATCAGCAGGCTTGGACGATTTGGAAACAACCCTCGCGCCTAATTTATATGGCCGGACGGCCTAATCGCTATTATCAGAAAACGAATATTTTGGGGGGGTTCAAAACCCCCGCTAACCTTCTTTTATTTTCAGGAAATAAACAAACGATGAAGAAGATGATTATGTGGCCAGCAGTGATTGGGTTGTTCAAATTTTCGCGCGGAAATTCCACTAACCCTTATTTTCTCTTATATTATTCGTGTGTTATTTTATGTACAAACGCGCATCATTAGCTCCACTGGTCAAGCGAAGGGTTGGTAACCTCCAGGACCTGGGTTCGATCCCAGGTCCCCACCCCTTTCCATATTATTTTGCTATTAACGCTTGTGTGCAGTTTCAGTACTAGGGAACACCATGCGTCCATAATTTCCAGCTTGCCACGCGTATAGAAAGATCAATCCAAAGACCCAGATCTGGTGAATACCATGGACTCTAGTCAAAGATGCTACATGCTAGCGTCAGAGTCAACGAGGCCAAAGGCATATTGCGCCTAAAATGCTAAGATCTCACCTCCCATTTGGGGACAGACCCCCCCTAGGTTTGCAATCTTTTATATTTTCTTCATTATTCTATTTATTTCAATTATTGTTTTTAATTAATTCCTTTAATTTAATATTTTCATGAAAAACATAAAAACAATATAAAATCAGAAAAAAGACAAAAAATAAGTATTTTTATTTAATATTATTTTTTGTAAATAAATAACATTAATTGATTTTAGTTTTAATTTAGGTTTAAATCTTAATATATTTCTAATAAACTTAAAATTTGTAGAATTAGGGTTTGTATTAATTTTTTATCCCTTTTCTTTTCTTTTCTCTAAATAATTAAATATTTCCTATTATTTTTATAAATCAAAATTGCATGTAAATAATTAGGTTAATTTAGGTTTAACTTTAATACTTTCTTAATAAACTAAAAAACAATTAGAATTAGGGTTAACATTTTAATTTCAATTAATCTTTCTCATTAAAATCATAAATACCAAAATCTCAAAAATAATTTCCTTTTATTTTAATTTTAATTAATTTGTGAATAATAATTTAATTTCATTAAAAAGGGTCCAACGCCCTCGCTTCCAATCTTAATTCAATTCGCACATTTATCTCGTTTCTTTTAATTATTTATGTACCTCTCCCAAAGCCGTGTAAATTTAATCTTTCGCACTTTACTTTATTTCTTTGTTTATTTTCTGTCAAATCGGGTCCTGGAAATTTTGGCGATGTGGACCCGCGCCTTTTGTAATATTTTAGAATTTTACCTTTCCGCGCTATCTTAAACTGTTAACTAAAATGCATGCAAGAATGAATGACAAAATAAAAACAAACGCGTAGATCACCTTGACATGTATAAGACAAAATACCTGAAAATAACACACAAATTCACACACCACTCTTAGGGTACGCCTCACTGTTGCCTTGCCCCTCGAAAGGTGATCGTCGAGTAGAGGATGTTTTAGTAAGTCCTCATGATCCGGGAACCTGGCATGAGGGTAGCTTCTAAGGTATCTTCCTATTGCTCTGGTGATCACCATGTCCCGAACCTTCGAATTGACCCGAACACCTCCAACGGTGGTGCTACCTACCTCTCAATGGTGGGATGGCACTACTTTAAGGACATTTACACAGACGAATTCCTTAGGGTAGGTAGACGACTCTGGATACTTGCTCTAATTTCAAAACAAATCAAAAATACTTTTCACACCAACACATTTTCAAAAAGCTTTCGAAAGCAATTTTTCAAACACTCTTGAGGACCGATACAAGAGTCGAACTGGAATTTTCAAAGAAACTTTTTTTAAACCCACAGTTGAAAAGCAAACAAACCATTTTTGAAAACACAAATGAGCAAGTATCTAAGAGCCCATGGATAACCATGGATAGAAAGGGTGCTGACACCTTCCCTTTCTATAATCTACCTCCCGAACCGAGAGCAATCTCTTTAAGGAATTTTTCTGTGCTTTTGTCCTTTCCATTTGGAGAAAATAAAAGACGGTGGCGACTCTTGCTTCCGTGACATTTCGCGAACCAGCGTTAAACAGTCAGTTCCAGATCCATCGATCACAGAACTGGCGACTCTACTGGGGACATATTTATAAAGTGAGGTGTACCTTAGGTTTAGTTCATAACTGTGTTTTCAATTGTATTGACTTGTCTGCTTTAAATTTGTGGGTTGCGTGGGAGTTACATAGATCCTAACCCGGATCTGGGGATACCCTGTTAGGTAGCATAAGCTGTGAGGGACCTGTCCGGCGTAGACCGACATGGGTGAAGCAGTGGCTACATTGGTGTGGCACCTTGGTCTGTACCGATATCCCTTGTGTTGCAACGAGGAGAATATGGGTCTTTTGAGGAGTCATTAAGCACCAACCAACCTTAGAACCTTAAATGACCCAACTTGGCCATTAGAACAGT
This sequence comes from Vicia faba, assembly GCA_948472305.1. Taxonomy (NCBI): domain Eukaryota; kingdom Viridiplantae; phylum Streptophyta; class Magnoliopsida; order Fabales; family Fabaceae; genus Vicia; species Vicia faba. Next base: position 1,014,854,854 of record OX451735.1, read on the forward strand.
AGCAGTATGCTACGCCCATTGAGGCTAAACTCTCGTGATGGTTCTGGCCGCAAGAAAAGATTGTGATGCTGGAGTTATGACCAATTGAGGGTAGTAAATGATATTGGGATCCTCTAAGAACTCGGTTACTTTGATAGGACAGGTATGAACCAACAAACTGAAAGAGGGTAGTACCTAGACCTCATGCTGGCCTAAACCCCAAGGGCTTGTCTTGTGTGACTTGTGTGCCTTCGTACTTGACTACTTGCATGCTTGTTATCTAACACATGAACTACTTGCAGGTTTTGTTTATAGTTCTTAATAGGGACTCATAACAGGGTTTACTAAGTCTCTTGCAGGTTTTGTTTATAGTCCTTAATTGGGACTCCTAACAGAGTGTACTAAGTTTCTTGCAGGTTTTGGTTTGTAGTCCTTAATAAGGGCTCATAACAGGGTTATTCATATTACCCCATGCATCATGACATCATACCATTGCATACATCCTAACCCATTTCAAGGATCTCAAGGGCTTGTGATGCAGGTCATGATGAATCAAACATCTAGTAAGGGGCAAAGAGGATTTATTTTCCTCTAGCCAAAGTTGTCAGGGGCTATGACCCACTCGATATGGTGAGCCTTGACCCTTGAAGAAGGATTCTCAACAATATGAAGTTCCTTCACTCAAGCTACCGAATTCAAATTCTAACGGTCTTCTTGTTTACCCTGCGAGATCCTTGAAAACATTGCATGCATATCATACATATCATTGCATTGCAGGTACCCTTTTGACAGGTTGCTTACCCTCTTCGCTGTTTATTTCAGCCGATCGTCATGAATCCTGAATCATCAACTGAGCAGTCCATCAAGGCCCTCCAGGCTCAGAATGCCCAGTTCCAAGAGCTGATCATGAATTTGGCCCAGGGGCAACAAGACCTGAAGACTCTGCTCTTGAAAAAGAAGAAGAAGAGGACTGTGTGGTTCAACCCTAGACGCAAACCTGGGAATGGCACCCAAAATGAAGCTGAGAGGACCACTCCATCTATTGGGGAAGGCAGTCATCAGGAGGAAAGGGTTCCCAGTCCAGTGGTCTCCGACAACGAGACAGATTTCAACGACGAACAATACCCTCCTGCTGAGGACAAGTATAAACAGTTGGAAGACCGCCTGAATGCAATGGAAATTCAACAAGTGCCTGGTTTAGATTTCGGAGACTTGGGTCTAACTTCTGGTGTGGTGATCCCACACAAATTCAAAGCACCCTCTTTTGCTAAGTACGACGGGGCATCCTGTCCCAGGCTGCATCTCAGGTCTTATGTGCGGAAGATTCAACCGTATACTGCGGACAAGAACTTGTGGATCCACTTCTTCCAGGAAAGTCTTTCAGGGACTCATCTCGAATGGTTCTATCAGCTAGATGGAACCAAGGTTCGTAACTGGGAGGAGTTGGCTACTGCTTTTTACAAGCAGTATCAGTACAATGCCGACCTCGCTCCTACGCGTATCCAACTCCAGGGTATGTCGCTAGGATCAGGAGAAGGTTTTAAAGAGTATGCGCAGAAATGGAGAGACCTGGCCGGTAGGGTACAACCACCGCTGACTGACCGTGAACTTGTGGACATGTTCTTGGGGACTCTGTCTGGTCCGTTCTACAACCACCTGATTGGGAATTCGTCTGTTGGATTCACAGATCTTATCTTGACTGGAGAGCGAATAGAAGTTGGCATCAGGTCTGGGAAGATTCAAGAGGCTATACCTTCTGATAAAAAGCCTCATCATGGAAAGAAAGAGTCCAATGCTGTGCACGGTAAAAAGAGCCGTCATGAGGTAGGGGCAACCCAAATCTCCAATCCTAGACCTGCTCAACAAGGACAGGGGCAGCAGCGCAAGGAGGTCGCACCCAAACGACAGTTCACCAAGATCAACATGTCGCTGGATCAAGCACTACAACAAATGTTGAAGGCAGGGCTGACCACTTTAAGGGCTCCTCTTCGGAATCCGAACACTTCTGCTCCGAACTACCATCCCAACGATAGGTGCGCATACCATTCTGATAGCCCGGGGCATACTACGGACAACTGCTGGCCTCTCAAGAACAAGATTCAAGACATGATCGACGCTGGAGAGATTCAATTTGAAGTACCTGAGACTCCGAACATAATCACTGCTCCGTTGCCCAATCATTGAAGACCTTTTGTTTATTTGAATTTCCGAGTTGTATTTTTTCTTTGCTCATACAAACAATTAATGTCATAGCAAACTCTTTTATTCTATTAAAGCATCGCATATGTCTGTTTTGGGAATTAATACAATTGTTTTCATTATATTCAAAATTGTTTTCATTTTTTCTGTGATGATCAACTCTCGATTAATAATTCTAAGCCTCTTGAGGGAGGATGACGAAAACGGTACCACGATCTTTACAGCATGATTTTGAACAGACCCCGCTGATGAGGTACAGGCATTGTTTCAATTCCTAAACACTGGAGTTATAAGGATGATAATCCCTCGTCAACCCATCTGAGCCAAAGAAGTAGGAGTTTTTCTTTTCGAAATTTAAAACCCTTAATCATAACCTGGGGCAGGGTAGTTTTCTCAGTTGATCCAAGTGCATGACGAATGGCACCAAAGAGGTCCTTACAAAACAAAGAAAGACAGTGATGGTTCCAAATAATCAATAAAGAAAGACAGTCATTATCTCAAAAAATAAAAAAACCCATTAAGTCAAAACCCATGAAGGAGACTTATAAAACTGGGGCATCCCGCTGACTGTAATTCCAAAAAGGAAACAGCTCAGGCAAAAAACAGGGATAACAAAATCAAGAAAAAAAGAGGTCATACAAACCCTCAACAAAAAAGGAAATGACTGCCCATTCAAAATAAATTGTCAATACCCGAATCATCACCGGAAAATCAGAGCAAAGACTCAAACAAGGTCTAACGTATGATCAACTGAGTTTAGGTTTGGAGAACATCACGAAGAGTGGGTGGGTACAAATAATTTGAGCCTTTATCCTTTGTTTCTTAAACCGTGAACCAGGCCACATTATAACCCTTAAAAGTCCTTGCTGAAGCATGGGTTAGTTCGAAAGCATACTGTTACGAAAGGTATCCTGACTCCTGAAGGCTCGCTGTAAAATCTTGAGTTGACATCACATTGTTTTACGATAAAATGCATTTTTAAAATCTTCAAGACAGACATGAGCTTTGCATTTTTAACATAACTTTGTTTGCATATGACTTTTTGTTTGAACAACAGGGAAATTCGCACGAAGAATACCTAGTGAACAAAAGCACTTCCAACCAAGGGGCACGGCATGATCATGGTCCATCATCTGGGGCAATCCAATCAAGATTCAGAGAATCTCTCAAAAGCCAAACAGTAGGGGCAAATCTCTGCCTGAGTCACTTGGGGCACTCCAGCAACGAATCTTGCACGATCAGACATCTTCTGGTAATATGGTAACACAAGCAGCCAGGGGCACCTCCCTGCATTCTAAGAGCATGGACATAGTCGAAAAAATACTACGCAAAATCAAAGACCCGCTAGGTTGACACACCTAGGCAAAAATAAGGGCTTCCCGGCGAACCAAAAGGGTTCGGGAAAAAATGAAGGGATGAAATAAAAAAATCTGTACACCCGGCAAGTCAAAAACCTGAAAAGGCGGCTTGGGCAAAAATGGGTATCCCGATGGACTGAAAACCCGAAAGGGCGGTCCAGGCAAAGTTAGGGATTAAAGCGTACGACTATGTCCTGTCATCCTGTCACCGGCCTACCAGAAGAAGGTTTGTCCATCAACAACTATCAGCACCTCACAGGTCTTCCTCTCCCACCTCAGAAACAGGGGAAATAAAGAGTCGTCCAAACGATCTAATGGCTCTGTCCATCAAAGTGTAAAGGTAGGTTTAGCTAAAGAACATAACCAGATATCTTAACTCCCCAGAGAGTGAGCCAGCAAGTCAGTACGCTCTCCTCCAGTAAAGCTACTATCAAGCTTAAGGAAGTTGGGTATCCTCTCGCAGAGCTCAACATTCCCCAGCAGTATACATGCACTCTTAATAAGCATCCCCGGCAGTCTTGACCTAAAGATTGTTCCCCGGCGGTATATCAAACATTCAATGGAGTCACTTCCCCGGTACAATTCAAAACTTCCCCAGGAAAATCCAATCCAGTTTCCCCAGGAAAGTTGGAATCCATCTCCCCAAGCAGTAAGCTTATCCCCAGTAGATTCTGGAAGCTTATCCCCGCGGAACACGAACGCGTCTCCCGGCTTTATTCAAAGAGTTATTTCCCTACCGGGATATAACTGGGTTATCCTCAGCCAAAAGCCACGGAAAGAGCGTCCTCGACGAAGTCTTCTTATCCCCAGCGAAGTCTATCAACACTTCCAACACAACAATGGTATCCCCAGCGAAGTTACCATCAATATTTCAGCACAGTACTTCTCTCCCCATAGAGTATTGGTCCCCAGCAAGATCGCTAGAGTACTTTTCTCCCCACAGGGTAATCCATTCTCCGAGTTTATTCCCCAATGGAGTTATCTTCTCCTACCGGTATTCTTGCAACTATCATCCCCAGCGGAGGCAAAAATCTATTCTTCAACAGCAGCCCAGGAGTGACTTCCCGGCACTCGTCAAGGATTTATTTTCCTAAGACGAAAACATATGTTCATAAACATCACATCTTCATACATTATAGCATGCATATGCATCATACTACACGAATCTCATTAATTTTGAGGACATTTTGAAATCATGCAGTTCATGCATCATGATCTTGCACACAACTGATGCTTTACCTTTTCAGGAAGGGTCAATACAAGGATGATTACTATCAACTATCGCAACTCTTTCTAGATATAGTTCAGATGTGAACCAGATATGGCGACGTTCTAATACTTCTTCCAGATTTCCTTCTAGATATAGTTCAGATGTGAACCAGATATGGCGACGTTCTGATACTTCTTCCAGATTTCCTTATAGATATAGTTCAGATGTGAACCAGATATGGCGACGTTCTGATACTTCTTCCAGATTTCCTTCTAGATATAGTTCAGATGTGAACCGGATATGGCGACGTTCTGATACTTCTTCCAGATTTCCTTCTAGATATAGTTCAGATGTGAACCAGATATGGCGACGTTCTGATACTTCTTCCAGATTTCCTTTCAGAGATAGCTTGGAAATGCCCCAGATATGGATGCTGTTCTTTTGCTTATTCAACACTCCTTATAGATATGGTTCGGATGTGACCCAGGAATGGCGACGTTCTGACACTTATTCCAGTCGAAGATTTCAAGACCTAGACCGGTTCAGTTAAATCGACCCTAAGATTTCTCTGTTTCTTATCCAGTCCAAGGCCTTCTCTAGTCCAGTTAAATCGACCCCAAACAGATTTTCCTGATAAAGACTCAGTAGAAGATATCCAAGATTCTCTTAATGATTGCTGTTGAGGTTGTAGTCGCCTGTGGTTCTCTCCCCGATACTGCGGAGGTAGTAATCATCCCCAGATTCGCTCAGCGTTACTGTTGAAGTCGAAGTCGTCCAAAGATTCTCTCAATGATTGTTGTTGAGGTTGTAGTCGCCTGTGGTTCTCTCCCCGATACTGCGGAGGTAGTAATCATCCCAAGATTCGCTCAACGTTACTGTTGAGGTTGAAGTCGTCCAAGATTCTCTCAATGATTACTGTTGAGGTTGAAGTCGTCCCCAGATTCTCTCAATGATTACTGTTGAGGTTGAAGTCGCTTAAGGTTCTCTCTCCGTTCCTGTTGAGGTAGTAACCACCCCTGGTTCATTCATCACCTTTTGAAGATCCAGATCCAGCTCCTGTAACCATTCAGGACACATATATACGAAGAACCTGAAAACCAGCTCCTGTAATAGGTCAGGTAATCATTTTTCTTTTGCAGGTACGCAAGTTCTCGCTAAGGAATCTCTTACGCGATCAACACCCAGATGGCATCTATAAGCCCATCCACCTTCCATCATCTCTTAGCATGGCATCTATAAGCCCATCATCCTGTCCATCAATCTCCAAATGGCATCCGTAAGCCCATTCCACCATCACACTACTATGTGAGCGCAAATTTCTGGGCACTCTAGTGTTCAATCATCTTCCACCTTCGGATTACGAAAGGCACGTCAGCCAATCTGCATCCTCAGGTCTAAGAAGATTGAACAGGGGCAACTGTTGTACCCCAAAATTTGCCCTCCCATATTCTTCAAGATTTGCCAAGTCAAAGCTTCAAAATTCCCCAAAGGTTGCACAGTTCAAGGGCCTCCTAAACAGTCAAAATTAGGGTTTTGGTTCTGACAAAGAAAATGAAGTTTCCAAGGGTCCAATCAAGTCCCACATGCCCACAAAAATGGTCAAGCATCCTCATACTAAGTTTCAAGACTTACAGTACAAAATTGCACAGTCAAAAACCCGAATTGCCCTACAGTCAACTGTAGGGGCAAAATGGTCATTTGACAGTCAAAAGTTCAAATTTTTGGTCAACATCTCACTTTGAAGCCACAAACATCATTTGGTCAATGCTTGATCATGATTCTCAAAGCTTGGCTCAAAAAGTCTCAAGATGCAAAAGTTTCCATATTTGGACAGTTGAAAAAGTCAGCTATAACTTGACCAAGGCATAACTTCCACATGGATTATCAGAAAAATTCCATTCAAAGCTCATTTTGAAGAGAAAGACATTTCCTACAACTCCTCTTCACACTTCAAGTCCAAGAAATGCTCTCACAAAAAGTTATCAATTTCAACATTATAGGTCATTTTCAAAAGTCAACAAAAAGGGACTTTAAGTCAAAGGCCATAACTTGAGATTGGTAAATCAAAATGACATGGGACCAAAGGCATTGGTTAGAGGACTCAAAGACCTTTCCAAAATGTCCAAGAACATGAGCAAAGCTTAAAAATTAAGCAAGTTGTGCCTTGTGGAAGTTGGGAAATGTTTGGATATTTTGAAAAGTCAACATTGATTCAAATGTCTTAAAAATGCTAGTGGGCCTCTTTTTCTTCCACTATTCATCATCCAAGGCATGTGCACGACCATTTGTCCCAAAGGGAAGTTTTTTATCATTTTTATTTATTTATTTGTATTTTTTAATTATTAATAATTCATTTAATTAAAATAAATATGTGGAAAATACTAAGCCTAACTTTTTAAATCTTTTTGTGCGTGAAATAGTCTCAAGATTTTGTGTGTAATCAGATTTGGAAAGAATCTTGGTGATTGAACATGATTTGAACTAAGTTTGCATGAAAAAGATTTGAAAACTAATGCATGGAAAATCAAATATCTTATCATCAATTCAAGGATTCTTTGGCTCAATTTCTTAACCCTAATCATTCACATACATATATGGATGCAAACCCTCGTGCCCAAAACCTCCCAGCTGCGCAGAAACTCAAGAACCAAAGTTGAATTTTTTGTCAAAAAATTGGAAACTGAAAACTAGGTTTTAGCACGATTTAGAGCAAGAGACCAATTGCAAAAGCTTCCTCGTGCATTACTGAAGCTAACTGAATAATTTTCCAACCCTTACACGCCCAGAATTGGTATAGGGAGTTCAAACTGTATCACTCTTTTTGCATAATCGTGCTTTGCTATTTAGGCCATATCCATGCATTTTTGTTCTTGATTTGTGTTAATTGGATGATTCTGAAACTAACCATGTGATTGAATTGAGTTTTTATGCATTGTATGAAGAATTGCCATGGATGATTATTAGGTTTTTTCAAGTTCTAATTTGGGCGTTTCCAAATACTGTAAAATTAGAGAATCACAATACCATGGTTGAAATCAGCAGGCTTGGACGATTTGGAAACAACCCTCGCGCCTAATTTATGTGGCCGGACGGCCTAATCGCTATTATCAGAAAACACATATTTTGGGGGGGTTTAAAACCCCCGCTAACCTTCTTTTATTTTCAGGAAATAAACAAACGATGAAGAAGATGATTATGTGGCCAGCAGTGATTGGGTTGTTCAAATTTTCGCGCGGAAATTCCACTAACCCTTATTTTCTCTTATATTATTCGTGTGTTATTTTATGTACAAACGCACATCATTAGCTCCACTGGTCAAGCGAAGGGTTGGTAACCTCCAGGACCTGGGTTCGATCCTAGGTCCCCACCCCTTTCCATATTATTTTGCTATTAACGCTTGTGTTCAGTTTCAGTACTAGGGAACACCATGCGTCCACAATTTCCAGCTTGCCACGCGTATAGAAAGATCAATCCAAAGACCCAGATCTGGTGAATACCATGGACTCTAGTCAAAGATGCTACATGCTAGCGTCAGAGTCAACGAGGCCAAAGGCTTATTGGGCCTAAAATGCTAAGATCTCACCTCCCATTTGGGGACAGACCCCCCCTGGGTTTGCAATCTTTTATATTTTCTTCATTATTCTATTTATTCCAATTATTGTTTTTAATTAATTACTTTAATTTAATATTTTCATGAAAAACATAAAAACAATATAAAATCAGAAAAAAGACAAAAAATAAGTATTTTTATTTAATATTATTTTTTGTAAATAAATAACATTAATTGATTTTAGTTTTAATTTAGGTTTAAATCTTAATATTTTTCTAATAAACTTAAAATTTGTAGAATTAGGGTTTGTATTAATTTTTTATCCCTTTTCTTTTCTTTTCTCTAAATAATTAAATATTTCCTATTATTTTTATAAATAAAAATTGCATGTAAATAATTAGGTTAATTTAGGTTTAACTTTAATACTTTCTTAATAAACTAAAAAACAATTAGAATTAGGGTTAACATTTTAATTTCAATTAATCTTTCTCATTAAAATCATAAATACCAAAATCTCAAAAATAATTTCCTTTTATTTTAATTTTAATTAATTTGTAAATAATAATTTAATTTCATTAAAAAGGGTCCAACGCCCTCGTTTCCAATCTTAATTCAATTCGCACATTTATCTCGTTTCTTTTAATTATTTATGTACCTCTTCCAAAACCGTGTAAATTTAATCTTTCGCACTTTACTTTATTTCTTTGTTTATTTTCTGTCAAATCGGGTCCTGGAAATTTTGGCGATGTGGACCCGCGCCTTTTGTAATAGTTTAGAATTTTACCTTTCCGCGCTTTCTGAAACTGTTAAATAAAATGCATGCAAGAATGAATGACAAAATAAAAACAAACGCGTAGATCACCTTGACATGTATAAGACAAAATACCTGAAAATAACACACAAATTCACACACTACTCTTAGGGTACACCTCACTGTTGCCTTGCCCCTCGAAAGGTGATCGTCGAGTAGAGGATGTTTTAGTAAGTCCTCATGATCCGGGAACCTGGCATGAGGGTAGCTTCTAAGGTATCTTCCTATTGCTCTGGTGATCACCATGTCCCGAACCTTCAAATTGACCCGAACACCTCCAACGATGGTGCTACCTACCTCTCAATGGTGGGATGGCACTACTTTAAGGACATTTACACAGACGAATTCCTTAGGGTAGGTAGACGACTCTGGATACTTGCTCTAATTTCAAAACAAATCAAAAATACTTTTCACACCAACACATTTTCAAAAAGCTTTCGAAAGAAATTTTTCAAACACTCTTGAGGACCGATACAAGAGTCGAACTGGAATTTTCAAAGAAACTTTTTTTAAACCCACAGTTGAAAAGCAAACAAACCATTTTTGAAAACACAAATGAGCAAGTATCTAAGAGCCCATGGATAACCATGGATAGAAAGGGTGCTGACACCTTCCCTTTCTATAATCTACCTCCCGAACCGAGAGCAATCTCTTTAAGGAATTTTTCTGTGCTTTTGTCCTTTCCATTTGGAGAAAATAAAAGACGGTGGCGACTCTTGCTTCCGCGACATTTCGCAAACCAGCGTTAAACAGTCAGTTCCAGATCCACCGATCACACTATGTCTATGACTATTTATGATGCATGATTAATTAAGTTTTCTCTTCAATATTGCTTTATTACTGTCCAGTTTTTTTGCATCTTTCCCTTCTTTCTGATAATATCAAAGGGGGAGAAGGATATGGTACTTTATGCTTATATATTTCCTTGTCTTAAATTTTTAAGGTACTCTTTAACCAAGATGAACAAATTCAAAGGATTCTATCCTTCTCATACAAAGGGGGAGTTATACATCTTAGGGGGGGAAACTCTTTCCGGAAATTACAACACATCAAGCAAGATCGTTTGTCATCATCAAAAAGGGGGAGAATATAAAATCAAGCTTCTCAAATGCACTTTTGTTTTGATGAAGACAAACCATGATTGACAAAGAAGGAAAATATTATTGATCAAGCATCTATGGATAAAGTCTTCAGTTCAAGCACTTAGCAAATTTCAAGGTATAATGATAATACTTACTTTGAACTTAAGACATAGATGCTCAATGGTCAAAAGAAATATTTCATATTGCCCAAATATTTACTCAAGTTTTTTTTTCTAAGCTAAAAATCATTTTTCACTTGAGTGCAATCGATTTGCATATTAGTGCAATCGATTGAATGGTTCAATTTTTCAAATCTTGTTACTGTTTCTAAGTGTAATCAATTTGCATGTTTATGCAATCGATTGCAGTCAATCAATTTTTGCTACTGACTTCACATGAAATCGATTTACACTCTTGTGCAATCGATTTTACACTCAAAATATTTGAAATTCTAGCTGTTGAAACCCCGTGCAATCGATTTACACAAAGGGTGAAATCGATTGCATGCTGCGCGATTTTGAAAAACAGCAGCTTTGCACATGCCTGTTCATAACACCATTTCATGGAAACCTTTCACTCAATCTTGGCAATTGTTCATCATTCATCTCCAGAACTTTATGTTGTTTCAAAAAGGTTCTACGAACATATAAATACTCATTTTCAAAATCATTTCAATACCTCTTCCAATTATATTTTCTAAATTTTCAAAAAAAAAAACTCAAGTTGTTATACATTTTCATACACAAGTTTTTTGCACACTTTCACATATTATTAACTAGAAAAATTTGAGCATTATATATCTTGAGTCATTGTATACTATTATCATTGGAAGAGAAGATCAATATCAATTCATTGATTAAATCACTCAAAGTGATCATTGCTACTCAAACTCACTCAAAGAAAATATTGCTATATATTTGCTTATTTTTCAGAATTGTTGGAAATAAGTTTAAGTGGTTTTATAAATCTTGTTTTTCCAGGATTGTTGGATACAAGTGAAGTCACTTTGAGAGGACTGTTCTCATTGTTGTCATAGTGAAAATCTAAGAGGACTGTTCTTGGTCCAAGAGGATTGTTCTTGGTTTTGGGTAGTTCTTGTTTAAGTTTGCCACAATAAGGAAATCTTTTTCATGTTGAAAGGGGACTGGAGTACTCTCGAACTGTGAGGGGAACCAGGATATATCGCTTGTGTCTCTTTATTTTTCTGCACTTTACTCTTTCATAAACTCACAATAAACCAGAAAAATAATATCCATCATCAATAAAACCAGAATTTTTTAAAGTACCTAATTCACCCCCCCTCTTAGGCGCACTTCGTACTTACACCAACCGCACGAAGAGTCGGTCGAAGTGATAAATTTAGGTACTGAGGCAGATATGAAAGAAGTCAAGATTGACACCAACCTGGAAGACAATGTCAAGAGCAGATTAGTTCAAATGTTGCACGACTATGTTAAGGTATTCGCTTAGTCATACAAAGACATGCCAGGGCTCGATACTGATATTGTGGTTCATCGTCTACCAATGAAAGAGGGTTGTTCTCCGATAAAACAAAAGGTTTGTCACATGCGTCCTCATATGTTAGAGAAAATCAAGGTGGAGGTAATGACACAGTTCAATGCAGGTTTCTTGGCAGTGACATCGTATCCCCAATGGGTTGCAAATATTGTTCCAGTGTCGAAGAAAGATGGTAAGGTCCATATGTGTGTAGACTACATGGATTTAAATAGGGCGAGCCCCAAAGATTACTTCCCACTACCATATATTGATGTCTTGGTTGACAACACCGCTCAACACAAGGCATTCTCATTCATGGATGGCTACTCAGGGTACAACTAGATCAAAATGGCACCTGAAGACATGGAGAAAACTACTTTTGTCACACAGTGGGGCACCTTCTGTTATACGGTCATGCCTTTTGGGCTGAAGAATGCAGGCGCAACTTATCAATGGGCTATGGTGGCTTTATTTCATGACATGATTCATCATGAGATAGAAATATATGTTGATGACATGATAGCGAGATCACAAACTGAGGAAGTACACCTTGATCATTTGCACAGGTTGTTTGAAAGGCTGGAGAAATACAAGTTGAGGTTGAATCCCAACAAATGCACCATTAGGGTGAGGTCTGGAAAACTCCTAGGTTTTATCTTCAGTAGTAAAGGTATTGAGGTCGATTACGCCAAAGTTAAAGCTATCCAAGAAATGCCAGCTCCCCGTACTGAAAAAGAGGTCAGAGGTTTCTTAGGATGACTCAACTACATTTCCTAATTCATCTCTCATTTGACTGCTACTTGTGAGCCAGTCTTCAAGCTGCTGAAGAAAGATCAAGTAGTCAGGTGGAACAATGACTGTCAAATGGCTTTTGATAAAATCAAGGAGTACTTATAAGAACCTCCAATCCCTATGCCACCAGTTGAAGGAAGACCTCTGATAATGTACCTGGCCGTGTTAGAGAATTCAATGAGGTGTGTGCTGGGGCAGCATGACGAGTCTAGTCGAAAAGAGCATGCAATATACTACCTTAGCAAAAAGTTTACCAACTGTGAAACAAGATATTCACTGCTCGAGAAAACTTGTTGTGCTTTAGCATGGGCTGCTCGCCGACTAAGACAATATATGTTGACTCATACTACTCTATTGATCTCTAAAATGGATCCCATCAAGTACATCTTTGAGAATCCAACTCTCTCCGGAAGAATAGCCCAATAGAAAATAATCTTAACTAAATATGACATTCAGTACACTACTCAAAAAGCAATAAAAGGAAGTGTACTGGAAGATCATTTGGCGTATCAAGCTGTAGATGACTACCAATCTATGAACTTTGAATTCCAGGATGAGAACATCATGCTAATAACATATGGTGAAGAACCTGGACCGTATGAAGAACCTTAGCCAGGATCTTGTTGGACTATGGTTTTTGATGGAGCTTCACACGCACTTGGTAATAGAATTGATGTTGTGATCATCTCCCCCGAAGGTTGCCATACGCCTTTCACTGCCAGTCTTTGCTTTGATTGTACCAATAACATGGTTGAGTATGAAGCGTGCATCTTGGGTCTTAAAGCTGCTAATGACCTAAGAATCAAACTCTTAAATGTATATGGAGACTCAACTTTAGTAATCAGTTAAGTTAAAGGAGAGTGGGATACAAAACATCTAAATCTTATCACTTGCAAAGAACTTGTGCTAACCTTGATCTCGTACTTTGAAGAGATCACCTTTGAACATATACCAAGGGAAAATAATCAATCGGAAGATGCCTTGGCTACCATGTCATCCATGTTTAAGGTCAGATGGGACAACGAAGCTCCCATAATTACTGTTGAAAGATTTGATGAACCGGCGCACTGCTATGAGGTTGACACTGATGGAGTAGAGGAGAAGCCTTGGTTTCATCAAGTGAAAAGGTACCTTGAAGCGCAAGAATACCCTGAGGGAGATTCAATCAATGCTAAGAAATTCCTATGGAGGTTCTCTTCCAAGTTCTTCCCGAGCAATGGGATTTTGTACAAGCGCAATCATGATTCAACTCTGCTTCATTGTATGGACAAAAAGGAAGCAGAGAAAATTATAAAGGATATGCATGAAGGCATCTTTGGTACTCACTCCAGTGGACATACTATGGCCAAGAAGATTCTGAGAGCTGGTTACTATTGGTCGACCTTGGAAACCGATTGTCATCACCACTCAAGGATTTGTCATAAGTGTCAAATTTATGCTGATAATGTTCACGTGCCTCCAATTCCTTTGAACATCATGACTGCTCCTTGGCCATTTGCAATGTGGGGCATTGATATGATCGAAGAAATCAAGCCTACTGCCTCTAACGGACATCATTTCATTCTTGTCACCATTGACTACTTTATAAAGTGGGTTGAAGAAGCTTCATTTTCCTCAGTTACAAAAGAATGTTGTAGCCCGATTTATCAAGAATAACCTTATTTTTCGGTATGGTATCCCTGAGAGAATCATCACTGACAATGGTACCAACCTCAATAAAGCCATGATCACTGAACTCTGCATGCAGTTCAAGATCAAAAACCGCAACTCTTCTCCAAACAGACTGAAGATGAATGGCGTAGTGGAAGCCGCTCACAAGAACATAAATAAGATTGTGCATAAGATGGTGGTGACCTACAAAGACTGGAATGAGATGTTACCATTTTCTCTTCATGGATATCGTACTTCGGCGAAAACATCAACTGGAGCAACCCCATTCTCTCCAGTCTATGGTATGGAAGTTGTCCTTCTTGTCGAAGTTCAAATCCCTTCTCTAAGGATTATGAAAGAAGAAGACTTAGACGAAGACGAGTGGATTCAGACTAGGTTGGATAAGTTGAATTTGATTGATGAAAAGAGGATGGAGGTTGTCTGTCATGGTCAGATGTATCAAAAATGTATGATCAAGGCATTAAATAAGAAGATCACGCATCAGGTATATCAGGCTGGGGACTTGGTAATAAAGTGCATCATCCTACCATAAGGTGATCCCAGGGGAAAAGGGACTCCCACTTACGAGGGACCATTTATCGTCAAGAAAGTATTCTCGGGCGGTGCTATGATGTTAACAACCATGGACGGTGAAGATTTCCCACACCCTGTGAATGCGGACATAGTAAAAAAATACTACGCATAAGAATGACCCGCTAGGTTGACATAAATAGGCAAAAATAAGGGCATCCCGGCAAACCAAAAGTGTTCAGGTAAAAGTTAGGGATATATACAAAAGATTGTACACCCGACAAGTCGAAAACCTGAGAAGGTGGCATGGGCAAAAAAGGGTATCTGGGTGGACTAAAAACCTGAAAGGGCGGTCCAGGCAAAAATTAGGGATTAAAAGCGCACGACTATGTCCCGTTAGATCACTTACATGCAAGCTTTATTACTAAAGTCGAAAGTTCAAATGGTTGAATCAACTTCTTCCGATGGCAAGGGACGAGGTGTTCGAAGACATAGGGGAAATAGAAGAGTTTGGAATCCAATGAGATCACTTCCATATGGCTATACATTTTGTTTTCACTTTGTACTCTTTTCATTTCATGATGACTTCCTCTTACTAGGATTTCCGTTTCTTTGTAAAAAATCGCATGTTTATAGGAAAATTATCAATACAAATACACCTTGAAGTTTAAACTTTTTGTTTTTTCTATTTGCAAAAAAATACAATTACTAAATTGAATGAACATATTCATATGAACATGATTAACTCTTAACAAATATATGCATAAGAACAAGAATAAGCATTTACTCAAGATTCTAGGAGCTGGAATGACACTCAAGCTGTCCATAAATCCCCACAGAGCTACTTCTATGAGATTATCCCCATAGAATAATCTTCACAAAATTCATCCCCAATAAGGATACATTCCCTGCAATTTCCTTACAGAATTCCAATCAGTACACTTCATGAAAATTATCTTCCCCAGCTGAGTTTGAAAACTGTAAAACCCCTACAGATTCTTTCTCTCTAGCAAAATTCAATTCCCCTAAGAGAGTTTGTTTCCTAAGTAGAATATTTCTACATAAACAAGGTTTATTTCCCAAACATTCTACAAATTCCCCAGCTCAAGTCTATTCCTCAGACTACTACAAATCATTGACAAAATTCCTCTCCCCAGTAAAATTGCCACTATCCCCAGAGACTTACTGCGAAACCTGGAATGGGACCGGATGTCAGTTAAGCCTTATCTTCCCCAGAAAAATTGGAAGGTTATCCATCTCTTTTATCCCCAGTCAGGGTATATAAGAATTATCCTCCCCAGACGAGTCAGAAGTTTATCCATCTCTCTTATCCCCGGTCAGGATATATAAGAATTAAATTCTCCAGTAGAGAAATGAACAACTGATTTTCCCAAACTCTTCTCCCTAAAGCAGAAATCAACATTCCCAGCAGAGGTTCCTCAAACAAGCAAGCAGGAGTCCCCAGCGGAAGCATTCTAGACAAAATTGAAGAAACACATACTCTTCATCCCCAATAATAGTCAAGGATTTATTTTCCCAGATAAAGATACTGCGCGGGTTTATAAATACACTTCAACAACATTTCTCATTCATACGTCATAGCATATGCATATGAAATGCATATAGCACAATCTCATTTATTTTGAGAACATCATTATGCAATGCATTTAATACATCATGACATTGCATACAGTTTACTATTTACCTTTTTAGGGAGAATCAATCGACAGACTGATATCATCAACGAATCCTCAAACCAGATTGTAGGTCATTCCCTGAAATAAGATAGGGCAAATATCTACATGTTGGACACTATCTTCAAACATTTGCTGGCTCATATTAAATCGACCAAAGATTTATTCTGATACTTCCCACAGTAGACCTTTTCTGGCTCAAATTAAATCGACCAAAGATTTATTCTGATACTTCTCCTAGTTAAAGATTTAAAAACTCTGCTGGCTCAGATTAAATTGACCAAATATTTATTTTTGATACTTCTCTCAGTAGACCTTTTCTGGGTCAGATTAAATTGACCAAAGATTTATTCTGATACTTATCCCAGTTAAAGATTTAAAGACCTCTGCTAGCTCAGATTAAATCGACCAAAGATTTATTTTGATACTTCTCTCAGTAGACCTTTTCTGGCTCAAATTAAATCGACTAAAGATTTATTCTGATACTTCTCCCAGTTAAAGATTTAAAGACCTTTGCTGTCTTAGATTAAATTGACCAAAGATTTATTTTGATACTTCTCTCAACAGACCCTTTTCTGACTCAAATTAAATCGACCAAAGATTTATTCTGATACTTCATCTAGTTAAAGACGGACGCAAACATCTTCTCGCTCAGGTTAAATTCACCAAAGATTTATTCTGATACTTCTTCCATTAGACATTTTCTAGCTCGTATTAAAGTCAAGCGTAAACTTAATCTAATTTCTCTACCAACGGTTACTTTGAATGGCATCTATAAGCCCATCTCCGACAACTCTTCATCACCTCTCCAAATGGTATCTTTAAGCCCATTCCTGGCATAATCAACAAACAGTTTTACTTCATGCACAGGCTAGTGCAAATTTATGGGCACTTAAGTGTTCAATCATCTTCCACCTTCAAGTTGTGAATGGCGAACATGACAATCTAACTCTTCATGTTTAAGAAAATTGAACAGGGACATCTGATGTACCCCAAAATTTTCCCTCCCTGTTCTTCAAAACATTTCTCACAAAAGATCTTTAAATGCTCAAGGATTCTCAAAGAGTTTATCAGACAAGCTCACCTCCTAAGCACTGAGACCACAAATTAGGGTTTTAGTTTTCACAAGGACAATTAGATTTCTAATGTCACAAATGACTTTCATGGTTCACCATAGACTTCCAAGAATGCTCATGCCAAGTTTCAAGTCTTGCATCTCAAAATTGCTAAGTCAATTGATCAGATGACCAAAAATCAGATGTATTGGGTAAAAAGTCAACTATGATCAATATACAGTCAAACTTCAAGGTTTTTGGCCAACATAAACATTTTGAAGTCATATTCATAAATTGATCAAGAGTTGATCATAATTCCTCAAGGGAAGCATTCAAATCATCAAAGGGGGCAAAATTGTCAAAATTAGGGTTTTGACTGAGAATGACTGATTGTTGACTTTTGACCTAATACATGGCCTAATGACTTGAAGCATGATCTTAAGGACTCAAACACAACATGTTGACCTAATTGCATGGTTCAAAAGATCCTCAAAGATTAAGTGATTGATATTTGAAATTTGGATCAACTCATGAAAAGTCAACTGACACACAAAAGTCAAACTTTGACTTTTTGGTCAACATTGAATGTCAAAGATCAAGATTCATAAATACATTAAAAAATATCAAACTTGATCAACAAGAATCAACAAAGTAAAAAAAGTCAACAAAAGTCAAGATTTCTAATACTTAGAAAAAATTCTAAGTGTTTTTATCCTTGATAAATTCACTACTTCATGACAATTTTTCACCAAGATGCAAGATGATTCAAGGAAAACTTTCAACATGAAAGTTGTAGATCTTGATGAATTATACAAGGTTGTCCTATAGGGTTGATGTCAAAAAAATGCTTGGATTAGGAGATATAGGCCCATTAAGTCATGACATTATTATCAAAACACTTAGTGAAATTTAACAAGTTTGGTCAGATTTTTGTCCCAACTTCTTGGAAATTTTTCACCAAGTTCCAAGTTGATTTAGACAAAATGGTAAACATGAAGGTTGTAAATAATGTTTCAAGATTTCCAAAATGTCCAAGAACTTGAAGAGATCATGCTTGAGCTAGAAGTTTTGAAGAGATGAAGATGGCATCACAAACTTGAATTTTAGGTCATTTTGTGATGAACCTTATGATCCAATCTTCAACCATGCTACATAATCTTCCTTTGCAGGCCTTATAACTTGAAAATCACTCAATAACTTAATGTTTACACAACTGATTGATCTATTGTCCAAGTGATTCAAGATTTATCCAAGTTGATTTGCCATTTAGGGAAGAAAGCCAAGACTTCCATTTTGGAAAAGTGGCTTTACTCATAAAGTCCACTCTCCTTTAGCCTTGCACTTATTTCTTCTGAGCATACACAATCTCAAAGCCAGAAGCAACATACCTACAACTCCTAACCACCCTACAAGCCCTTGTACTATACACTGGAACAATGTATTTCAAGTTTGCTTCAAAACCATAACATGTGATCTTTGAAATCTGGTTACTTGAGCCTTCCAAACCTTTTCTCTATAAATAGAGAGGTTGTTTGAAAGATAACACAAGAATTTAATATCCCTCTAACCCCCTTAAACTCCCTGAAATCAAAATCGGCATCCAAAACCTCCATTGTTTGACATTCTGACTTTGAATTCCAAATACACAATCCACTTGTGCGTTTTCACTTTTAATCAATCACAAAGCTTCTATAACTCATATAGAGGCTATATAAACCCTTGCCACACAATTGTAACCCCATTTGCACCATCCTCCCTTTCCAAAAACAGCCACCTGCAACTTGACTTCTCCAGAAAGTTTCAAACACTTTCAGCTCAAAGTAAGCATTGCAATAGCTTCCTAGGAGTTCAGTGAAGCTATCCAAATCATCACCACACCTCTAGGAGTGCTCAAACTACAAACACGATTTCCAGTTTTGAGGTGAGTTTTCTCAACTTTGAACTTCTTATATAAGCATCATTAATGGTTACTTTGTGAATGAAAAATATAGACATAATTGCCCTGAAGCTAACCATGCCTTTAGTTCTCATTTATGTTAACTGTTCGTGGAGAATTTTGAAGTTGAACTTTCATAAAAATTAGGTTTTGATTTTGTACCAACAAAAATTAATGTTCATCTTTAAGTGTTAGCTTAAGTTATTTACATGGTTGAATTTGTGGTGAAATTTGGAGCAAGTTTCATGTTTACATTTTTGAAAATGGTTGAGAAATGAAAGAGTTACAGATTTAGCCATGGTGATGTTCATCCCTACGCGCCAAGGAAGAAGATGAAGCCATATTCAAATTTTTATAATTTACTTTATTTTAAATTTAGTGCAAGTTATGTTATGAACGGGTGAAACAGCCACCCTAGTGGCAGAGAAGCCGCGCTAAGGCATTTATCTATAGAGACTTGGGTTCGAGCCCTAGTGGTACCCTTTATTTGTTTCATATTTTGTTATTTCAGATTCAGTGCAAACAGGTTGGGGGCGTGCATGGTGTTCCTCTCACCATCACCACATAATCATTATATGGCTAAATCCCACACTCCATAAAGCAAGTACATGATACACCTCCAAAAGGCTGGCCACACAGGATCTCATAGGCGTTAGGCTTTCTCTAATGGGTCTGGAACTTTTGTTCTTCTCACCCCGTTTGTTTCTCATACTACAGGCCCACTCCAACCTCTTTTTTGTTTTATTTTTTTACTCAAACAAAAAAATATATTTGGGCCTAACGCTTTTTGCTACTTTTCACACCCCTTTTACTTTTTAACACTCAGGCCCAATATTTTTTATATACTTCATATTTTATTTTTATTTATTTATTTATTTATTTTTATTTAACCAAAAATACAAAAATATATTTTCTTAAATAATTAAATTAAAAATATTTTAATTTAAACACTTTATTTTTTTTGATTAATTAAATTAGATTTTATTACCTTTTTTTACATTATAAAAAAACATTTTCTTTCCAAATTAATATTAACAATCAAACTATTTTTCTAAAGATATCATTAGACTTAGGTTTCATTTCTTAAATTCAATTAATTTAGATTTTAGGTTTAGTTAAATAATTAATTTACTTCTCTTGTAATTAAAACTAATTAGTTGGATTAGGTTTATTTAAAAACCTTTTTCCATCAAAAACTCATCACAAACAATTTCCTTTTCTTTCTCCTCTACTTCACATTCTTGCGCATTTTATTATTTCTCAATTATTAACTATTCAATGGTTTGTAATAGATAATTAGGCTTTATTTCTTTCCTCTCGTCATTCACAAACTTGTACCGCCCATTCCCAAAGCGTTGTAATAGCGTAGGACCTTTAAATTCCGTAATTTATCGCTTTCCATATTATTGTTAGTAATTAGGGTTTGTATGACAAGATTAAAACCAACCATAGCAAAACCTCAATTTAAGATAAAATACATGAAAATAAAACACTTTTCACACATGCACCTCTAGGGTAATCCACACTTCTTACCTCGGATAAAAACAGTCATGTCCCTCAAACGTGAGATGCTTTAGCAAAGACCCTCGATTAAAAGATTGTAGTCCCTCGATGACGCTTTGATGTTGCCTTCGGTAAACGATCTTAGTCCCTTATGACAATTTTTTAAAGTATCTTACAAGTTACCTTCTATGACTGTACGACGACCCACATCTGTCCCTCACATCCAACAATATGACTCCTTACCAACCAATGGTAAAGTAGCATTATTTAATGCAGAAGGAAAAGAACATAGACTTTTTTAGTAGGTAGATTGCTCGTAATTGCTTGCTCACAAACTAAAACCATTTTCACGCCTCACACTTTCAAAAACAAACATCTTTTCAAACACTCTCTTTTCAACAAATATTTTCAAAACAAACATGTTGTATACATTCTCAACGATACGAGAATCATCGCAAAATTACCGCACTAATGCGTTTTCAAAATATTCCCAAAATAAACATTTTGTATACATTCTCAACGATACGAGAATCAGTACAAACTCACCACTTTCAAAACATCTTCAAAAACATTTTCAAACATACATAAACACAAAAGCCTTTCAAAGTGAGCTAGCAATTAAGAGTCCATAGATAACTACGGATGAAAAGGGTGCTAACACCTTCCCTTTTCATAACCTACCCCCCGAACTCAAGAAAATTCTCAGAAGGTCTTTCCTGTTCTTTTCACCCTTTTCTTTATTGGATAAAAGAAAAGTCGGTGGTAACTCTTGCTATCTACAACATTTGCGATAAAAACGCAAAACACCCAAGTCAGTTCTCCCACTGTATTACACTTTGAAATCAACAAAAACACACGAATTTTCCACACTTAGAAAAATTTCTAAGTTTGGCATTAAAAGTAACTTGTAATGTTTTTCATCCAAACATGGCCTTCCACTCAAAATTATCTTTTGACCAAAAAAGATGGCATGAAGTAGATCTATTAAATGACATTTTAAGATTTCAACCAATTAAAAACTCCAAGAATTGAGAGATTTATGACCTTGTGAAGTTGACAAAAATTCATGAAATGACCTATAACCTTTTGAACTCTTAAGGCATATTCCACTCATTTTCAAGTCTTGGACATAAAAAAAGAGTTTAAGTTCACATTCTTAATATTATTATGGAAAAATAATGGGCTCAAGGAGATAAAAATTGACCAAGTTATGATCTTTTGAAGTCACAAAAGGAAATTTGATGACCTATCTATAAGACGTGTAATCTTTCTTCATCATTAGGCATCTTCCACACCAAATTTTCTTGAAACTATTGAAGTGATTAGTTGATAACACTTTAAAGAGAAGCATGTATTTGGAATCACTCAAAAATATCAAAAGATGAGCAAGATATAGCCCTTAGAAGTTCAAAACCCTAGATTTTCAAGCACCAAAATGACTTGGAAACCCTTTTCAATTTTGACAAACTTTATTGCACAATAACTTTTTCCATGTGAATAGAAGTTGTTGTGGATGATAGTAAGAAACCATAGAAATAATAACCACTTCCAAATATTAAGAATTGAGAGAGTTATGAACTTGTGATCAAGAAATCAAGAACTTGTTCAATTAGGTCAAACTTCAATAAACTCTTGCATCTCTTGACTTTCTTTGACAAATTGAGGCATGATAAATCATAGTAGACCTTATCATGATATTACTTAAAAGTATCTTCAATGATGAAGCTTGAATCTCAATGAAGTTTTGTTTGAGAAGGCATAGAAATAAACTCATGAACCTATGAATCAACCTGATGAAATGTGTTGTGCCCTTACCTATAATATCATCAATTAGAGCAAACATTCAGTGTATTTATTAGTTAAAAGTTAATCAATACAAAACATAGATGATCACAATATACAAATCAAGGTTCTTGGTGATTCCTCAGAAGCAAACCTACAGATAGGGAGAAGAATTAAACCCTAGTGTGATCTTGTTGTGATTGAGTTGATATGAGATGATAGAGGAATCTTAGAGGAAAAAATTGGGGTACAACAAATGCCCTTATTTAAGTGTATTCTATCCCAAGATACGAAGGTTAAAATCTTCGTGTCGACGCGATTGAAGATACCTAAATATAAAACAAACCCTATTTTTGGCCCTAAGAGGCCATGTAATGCTTATGCTTATGCATGCAAATAAACAGATCCAAAGGTGACAAGGGACACCGTTGGGGAAACAAAAAATAAAAGTTCAAAAGAAAATTAGACTAGGGAAGTAAATCACTGGTGAACAGAAGACTCAACTCTATTGGGGTAAAGCCCAAGGAGGAGACAAAATAACATCAAATCAAACATTGAGGAGTGAAAATAAAGGATATTGGTGATTGACAGATAACCGCAAACTATCCATTCACTAAGAAGATAGAAAAAAGAGGTAATGTTGAGCTACAAGGGAAAGAAGTGGTAGGATAATACCAGTTGTTGTACCCCAAAATTTTCCCTCTCTTTTCTTAAGGCATTTCCTTACAAGGATTTTCAAAAGTTTAAATTTGCATAATTACAAGTGGGCTTTCAAGCATCAAATCAAAGAAGAGCACGCCTGCTTCGATTTCACATCCTTCGATTGGGTTTTTGGCCTCTTTCGTTGCAATATTTACTTACATCCTTAGATTGGGCATTGGCCCTTGACATGCTTGCTTTGATTCACAGAGCATTAACTATCTGCATGCAGCCTTCGATTGAGCAATTACATCTTTCCTGCATGCTTCGATTCACATAGCAAGGGGCTCCCACCAGGCCAGTAGGCACAAGGAAAAAAGCCTCATGAAGCCTCCTTCAATCCAAAGAAGAAAAGCCTCCTGTTGATGTACTTAGATTCAGAAATTGGTGGCTTCATACTAGCCTCCTTCGATTCAGAAGACAAGTGCCTTCTTTACGCTTGCCACCAATTCACAAGGCAAGGACCTTCTTCATGCCAGCAGGCACAAGGCAAAAGCCTCATGCAGCTATCCTTCGACTCAGAAGCCAATGGTCTTTCATGTCTAACAAATTCACAAGGCAGAAATTTCCCTTCATGCTAGTGCTCACAAAGCAAGGGACCTTTTGCATATGAGTTTCGATTGCCTCTTGAAAACCCTCAACGCGCATAGCCATTACACTATGACATATCTGGGTGTCCCAATCGAAGGTTATACCTTGGTGGCCCATATTAAGAATTGCAAGGGATGCATGTGGTCCTTTCAAAAGTACACATACATGTTTCAAATCGAAGAATACCCATTTGGCCCCCTTCGAAGGATGCACAAAAAGGGCCCATTTGAAAAACACTTTGATTGGAAACAAATATTGTTATCTAAGGAGAGGATCTGGTCGAAAGTTGGACTTTTTGAAGTCAAATTGAAGGATATGAATTATTCAAATATGCTTGTACTGCTATACTGGCCACAACGCTCCAAAAGTGCTGCACATCAGTCCTCTAATACTACCCCTATTATTGCACCAAAATGGCATACAAGACTGCATCTCGAAAGCTACAAAAATTAGTTTACCCATTTTGTTCAAATTCTTTTGTTTTTCCTCCTAAACCTTAGCCAACTTCACTTATAAATAAGAGGCTCCATAATATGTCTAAGGGGATGGACAACACATCCAGAGGCTTTTGGTAGCTGGGAAAAACTTTGGTTGTGTGAAAATCATTAAACACTTAAAACATTATCAAACCCAGATTCAAAAGACCATACCGTTGTTTCTGTATCTTTTGAATCCAACACTAGAAACACAACACCTATTTCTTTTCCCTTTCTAATCTAGGAACAATCCCACATTTTGTTTTTCTTTCGAATCTAGCAGAAGGAACACTACACCTATTTTTCTCCTTCGAATCCAGAAATAACAAACACATCCCCACTCTTCTTGACCTTCTAATCTAGTCAAAGAAACACCACACCTATTTCTCTCCTTCGAATCCAGGAGCATCTAGTCCAATTATTCAAGGTCCAAAATCACCAACTTCAGAAGCAAGGTAAGTTTCTCTTAACCTCGAACCTTCCGTTTCTAGGATAACATGTGAATAGTCATTTCCTTTTGTTTCAAGCATGTACATGACATTTGTTTACTTTTTGTTTCTTCCCTTTTCGTTTGTTTTTCTTGTTCAAATATATGGTAGAACTAACCAATATAGGTCCCAAACAAAAGAAGGAGTTTTGTGTAAAACGAAGCCCCAAGCTTCATCCCCTTACTGCTTCACAATCCAAACGAAGGAGCAAGAAGGGAGAAACGAAAGGTGTTCACACTGATTCCCTTGCCTAGTCGAAAGAAGCAGCCAGAAGGAGGAATCGAAGGCTGCCTCTCACGCTGACTGCTAAGCTCAGTCAAAAGAAGCAGAGGAAGCATGAATCGAAAGATGCCTGCACTGGCTGACTTCCAGGACAAATTGAAATTTGCTTGTAATTGCTGACTTCCAAGCCAAATTGAAAGAAGCCAGGAAGAGAAAAATTGAAGGACGCTGCTTCCTGGATCGAAAAAGATCATTTTTCCTCCTTTTATTTTGTGTTGTCTTTACATTTTCTTACTATTCAATATGGTTGTAATAGTGTAGGATATTTATTTTCTGCATTTTCATTTCTTTATACAAATCTTAGTAATTAGGATGTATGGCAAGATAAAACCAACAAGTAGGCAACCCTAATCAAAGACTAAAAGCATACGATCAAACCCCCCATGCACACACATGCACTTCTAGGGTAATCCCACTTGTTGCCTCGAAAATTAGTCATGTCCCTCGAAATGGGCATTTTAGCAAAGACCCTCGATAAAAGATCATAGTCCCTCGATGTTGCCTTTGATAAACGATCTAGTCCCTAATGAAATTGCTAAAACGTCTTATAGGTTGCCTTCTATGACTATACAAATGACCCACACCCATACCTTCACATCCAACGATGGGGCTTCTTACCAAATCAATGGTAAGATAGAAACATCTAAAGGAGGATGAAAAGAACATTAGAACTTTTGAGTAGGTAGGACGCGTATAATTGCTCGCTTGCTCACAACAAAAACATTTTACACACCAACACTTTCATTTGAAACATTTTCAAAAGATAAAGCTCTTTGTACACATTCTTATAGAGAGGAGAATCATTACAATGACACTTTTCAAAATCACTTTCAAAAACACAATCCACAAACACCTCTTTGAACTATTTTCAAAACATACACTTTGTATGCATTCTTATAGAAACGAGTATCATTACAAAGACGTTTTCAAAATATTTTTAAACTCACACCACAAGCACTTTTTCAAACAAAAACAAGTGATCTAGCAAGTAACTAAGAGCCCGTAGATAACTACGGATGAAAAGAGTTCTAATACCTTCCCTTTTCATAACCTACCCCCTGAACTCAAGAAAACATCTCTAAAGGTCTTTCCTGTTCTTTTCACCCTTTCTTTGTTGGATAAAAGAAAAGTCGGTGGAAAATCTTGCTATCCGCAACAATTGCGATCAAACACAAAACACCCAAGTCAGTTCTCCCACCGTATTATAGAACTGGCGGCACTGCTAGGGAATTTACTTAAAAGTTGGGTTACCTTAGGGCTAGATCACCTTTAATTTCTTTCTTTGTTTGACTTGCATGCTTTACATTATGGTTCCTTGTTTGGGGTTTGTTTTTGATCTTCCACCTGGATTTGAGGCACCTTTTAGGTAAGTAGAAATAGATTGTGGAAACTGTACGGCGTAGACCTATATGGTTGAAGCAATGGCTACGTTAGTGTGACACATTTGTTGGTACCAGTATCCCTTGTGTTGAACCGAGGAGAATACGGGGACGCTGAGCAGTGTCTTGAAGCACTAACTCACCTTAGAACCTTAATTGAACAACTTGGCCATTAGGAAGTAGTGAGATAGCCAGTTTCGATGGAAAGCTAAAAATTGGTTGATACTCGATACTACGCTCATTGAGATCGGACTTTTGGGATATCTCGGCCACAAGAAAATATTGATTGTGCTGAGACAATTCCTAAAAGAAAGGTCAGTGATATTGAGATCCCCTAGAACCCGGTTACTTTCTAGGACTGGTTGAGCCAACCAAACTTCAAGAGGATACTTACCTACAAACTCCATGCAAGTCTAAACCTAAGGACTTGTCTGCTTTGTGTGTACATAACAACTTGCTTGCTTTGCATACTTGTACATAACATCATAAAAATCATAACATCATAAGCATTCTCACTAACCATTTCAAGGATTTAGGAATTTATCTTTGCTTTATTTTGTGGGCCATGAATCCCATTTGAAGGAATAACATCTGAATCAGCTTCGTGAAAGCACACCCTCAACTCCAAGAATTAGTGTCAAGGGTGCCTGGAGATTCTCCCTTCACCAAGAAATATGGTCGACTTCTCATCTTGGTTACCTCTAATTTCCAATAAGAAATGATGTGTGTGCTCTTCCAATTCTTTGATCCCATGCATCATTGCTTCACCTTTCTTGACTATCAGTTGGTGCCTACATTAGAAGAATTCTCTCAACTGTTAGGAGTGCACGTGCTCGATAAAATACCATTCACCGGTTTAGAGAAGACTCCAAAGCCTGAAGTCATTGCTGAAGCTTTACATTTGAAGAGATCCGACATTATAACAAATTGGGAAACAAGAAGTGGAGTTAAGGGTTTCCTAGCTAAGTTTCTGTTGGAGAAGGCTCGTTCTTTCTAGGAGGATATGGATTTTCAAACTTTTGAAGATGTCTTGGCCCTCTTAATCTATGGTTTGGTTCTATTTCCCAATCTAGACCAATTCATAGATGTGAATGCCATCAAGGTTTTCCTCTCTCGTAATCCTATACCTACTTTGCTTGGAGACATTTTACATTGTTTCCACACTCGCACCATGAAGAAAAGAGGTACTCTTTTGTGTTTCATTCCCTTACTATCTAGGTGGTTCATTTTGCACCTACCTCAATCAACAAAAAAGAATGAGCAAGGCTTGACATGGTCTCAAAGGATGATGTCACTCACACACTCTGACATCTATTGGTGTTCTCGATCCTTGGAGGACACAACCATCATTGACTGTTATGGGGAATTCCCTATTGTCCCACTCTTAGGAATTAGGGGAGGTATCACCTATAACCCTTCTCTTGTGTTACATAAATTTGGGTATGAATGAAGAGATGGTCCTCACGATGCACTAATCCAAGGTTTGGTATTCGACTATGAGGGCGACGACCGAGGCTACCGTCAAAGGTTCATACGAGCTTGGAGAATGATAAACAAAGTGGATATCAAGACATTGGGCGTAAGAACTCCATTCCTTTTGAGCCTTATCTTAAGTGGGTACAAACTCACGCTCAAAGACTCGGTATGACATACCCAGCCATTTTGCCTATCATCATGGAGCCATTAGTTGGAGGAGATGTTCCGTATGCTATCCTTCATCCTACCATGCCTATTTCTCTTGAATACTTACAAAGAACTCGGATCCAGCTGAAGGAAGAACGAGACGCATTCGAAGCCCAGTTCTACGCGAGTGAAAAGAAGGTTTTGGAGCTTACGAGACAGCTTCAAGAGGAGCGAAATTTGAACGCCTACATTGTGCCAAAGAGGATGTGTTCGATCTTTTTGTCTTAGGAGTTTATTTTTCTTTATTTCCTCCATTGTAAGCCCAAGGGGCATGGTTGTAATCAATTTAAACTTATTAATACAATTGATGTTTGCTCCTTTTTTGTCTAAAACAAATTTAAATCTTCCAAGTCTTTGAAAACATTGCATCCATGTACCATGCATCATATCATGACAAGCTTTTCCCACACAGATCTCTCATCTGCTTACTATTTATTTCAGTAGAGATGGCTCTAGAACAGACTATCAAGGACATTCAGACTCAAAATGCTCAAGTTCAGGAAATGTTCTTGAACCTATCCAAGGGGCAAGAAGAAGTGAACGCACTCCTCACTAGGGGAATGACCATGGAGAATCCTGAGGACGATAGGGATGACCAGTTGGAGCGGATACAAAGTAAGATAGCCACAATGAAGATCCAGATGATGGGCCAGATGGATCTTATCCAAAACTTGGCTCAAGGATAAGAAGAGCTGAGAGCCCTTGTCAACAAGCTTCATCAAGACAGATGCAACCACATGGGGCATACAACTATAATTGGGGACCGAGTCATTAATCAGCCCCCAATGAGACAAGAAGTTAGTTTGGTGGAGAACAGACCGTTCCAAATTTCTTCCATGTCACGAGCCCAACAACGACCTCGCCAACTTCAACGGGGAAATCAACAAAGGTAAAATGAGCCCGAGAGACAGTTTACCAAAATAAACATGCCACCGTCTCAAGCATTGAAACACATGTTGGGGATGAATCTGATTACGATGATAGGACCTCATCCAAACCCCAAAAACTTCTTCTCCTAACTATAATCCCGATGCAAGGTGTGCCTATCATTCTGGAAGTCCTGGGCATGATACAAACGACTGTTGGGCGCTGAAGTACAAGATTCAAAACCTGATCAAGAAAGGAGTGTTGGAGTTTACACAAGACGGTCAACTGGAACTCTTCTATCACCCCTCAAGGGAACCCATATGAAGTGACGTTCTAGGCGGAGAAATTTTCTGTTTATTCGAATTTTCAGTTGTAATTTATTTGTTTGCTTAAACACTTATCTATATGTCAGACTTTGGTTACTTTCATTAATGCATTGCATATGTTTGTCTTGAATTAATCCTTTCATTTTCATTATACTTAAAATTGTCCTTTTATTCCCTTTATGATATTCAGCTATTGTTGCAAGCCTTTAGAGGGAGGATGACGAAAACAATGCCATAATCTCATACAATATGCTTTTAAACAGAACTTGCTGACGATGTACATGCGTTCTTTCAATTCCTAAACACTGGAGTTATAAGGAAGATAATCCCTAGTCAACCCATTTGAGCCAAAGAATTAGGAGTTTCCTTTTTATACAAATTGAAACCTTTAATCAAAACCTGGGGCAGGGTAGTCTCTTAATTAATTCAAATGCGCGTTCAGTCATAAGCTTTCACTTCGTATACAACTAGTGATATCAAAAATATCCTTCTGAATCCGAAGACGGTGATGGTTCCCCATTAAATAGGCAATCATTATCCCTCATAAGAAAAGTTCGCTAAGTCAAAACCTACGAAGGAGACTTAAGAAAACCGGGGGCATCCTGCTGACTATAATATCAAAACAACAAGCGTCAGGCAAAAATCAGGGATAATAAAACAAAAAAAAGATGTCATTACAAATCCTCAACAACATGAAAAATGTTGCAAAAATGACTGCCTTCCAACAAACTTAACTTGTCCGAACCATCACCAAAACGTTATTCCAGACTCAATTGGAGTTCAAACGCACAATTAACTGAGTTTAGGGACTGAAGAACAACACGAAGAACAGGCGAATACAAATACACTTTGAGCCTTATCATTTGTTTCTTAAACCGTGAACTAAGCCACGTTACAACCCTTAAAAAGTCCTAATTGAAGCATGGGTTAGTTCGAAAGCATACTGTTACAAAAGGTATCCTGACTCATGTAAGGCTTACTCTAAATCCTGAGTTGAATTCACATTCTTACAAAATTCTTTTATCTGCTAAAACGAATTTTCAAAACTTCAAGACAAGCATAAACTTTGCATTATTTGAATATCGCTGTTTGCATATGGCTAATTATTTGACAGCGGAGAAATTCACACGACAAATATCCAGCGAACAAAAGCTCTCTTAGTGGACAAAATCACTTTAAATGGGATGAAACTTCCAATGAAAAATCTCCTATAAGCAAAGGGGCATAACATGTCACCGTCCAACTCGTCTGGGGGAAGTCAAGTCAAGATTCCAAGAAATCTCCCAAGAAATGCTGAATAACCAGGGGTAGGTCTGTATCTGAATCACTTGGTGCATTGAACGTAAATTCCAGCAAAGGGTTACGTACGGTCAAGCAAACATTTTCTGGCCGTACTACAACACCTACTACTAGGGGGAAGTGACAAATCTCCCACAAATTCCTTTTCATAGGGTGATCCCAAGTCAAGTTTCCATATAATCATCTCTATAAGGTTATCCCCACAGAATAATCTTCACTGACGAGGGTCCAAAACTCTCAAGGCCAGATTCATGGATATCCCCACAAAGTTGGATCTAGGCAATTCCCAACCAGAGCTTAAATCTATGAAAACTTCTCCCCAACTGAGTTGATCTCAAGAATCCTCGAGGAGTTCTTCTTAAGGAAAACACTTCTCCAACAGATTGGCAACAAGGTTTATTTCCCCAACAAACTACGGATTCCCCAGCTTAAGTTTGCCTCTCCAACTACTACAAGTCAAGGGACCATAACCCCTCTTTCTCAATAGACTGTTCTATAATCCCCAATTGAGTTGCTGCAAAACCTGGAAACTCAACCAGATAACGGTTAACTTCTTCGTCCCCAACAAGTTGCTAATTTCCTTTCTCTTCCGTCAAGAGATAGCTCCCCAGTAGAGCAATGGATAACTAAGACTCCTGATCTCTTTTCCCTAAGCAGGGATCAACACTCTCCACGGAGTTTTCTTCTCGAGCAAAATCAACATTCCCCAGCGGATTTCTCCTCAAACAACAAAACAGGAATCCCCAGTGGAAACATTCTAAAACAAGGTCTGGAGAGGGGCATACTCTTCATCACCAACGAAAATCCAAGATTTAACTTCCCAAAACTCCCCAACATTTGTCAAGGGTTTATTTTCCAAGACAAAGTTATATTCCAACAACATTTCACATTTCATGCATCATATTACATACATGATAAATGCATACAACATAATCTCATTTATTTTGAGAATATCATCAAGCCATGCATACATCTGCATGCAACTAACCCTCTTTCTTGCAGGGAAAAGTCAATCAACAAAAGTCTTTTTTTGGAAAATACCACAACCATTTTCAAAAGGTCAGAGATTAATACCTGAAACCATCCAGGACAACTATCTCAACGACCGACAAAAGCAAGTTCCAGATTAATACCTGAAACAAGACAGGAAAACTATCTGTGGATGATCGATTATAGATTAATACTTGTAACTATCCAAGAAAACTATCTACATGAGCAGATTGAAGATTAATACCTGTAACAAGCTAGGAAAACTATCTTTCTTTCTAAAGGTCAGAGAGTAATACCTGAAACCAGACATGATAACTATCTTCCCGGCCAATAAAAAGAAAGTTCCAGATTAATACCTGAAACAAGACAGGAAAACTATCTGCGAATAAATTGATTGTAGATCAATTCCCGAAACAGGAAGGGGTGACTATCTACATGACAAAAACTTCCTTCAGACCTCTGCTGGTTCAGTTTAAATCAGTCAATGATTAATCTTGATTTCGTTCCAGTAGACACTTTCTCTAGTTCATATAAATCTCTCCAAATATTTGTTCTGAATCTTTTCCAGTTAAAGATTATTCAAGACCTCTGTTGGTTCTGTTTAAATCGATTAATGGTTTATCCAGTTCCGTTTCGGTAGACACTTCTCTAGTTCAGATAAATCACTCCAAAGAATTATTCTGATTCTTTTCCAATTGAAGATATTCAAGACCTATGTTGGTTCAATTTTAAATTGATCAATGGTTTATCCTGATTCCTTTTTGATAAACACTTTCTCTGGTTCAGATAAACCTTTCCAAAGATTTATTCTGATTATTTTCCAATTAAAGATTATTCAAGACCTCTGCTGGTTCAGTTTAAATCAATCAATGGTTTATCCTGATTCCGTTCCGATATACACTTTCTCTAGTTCAGATAAATCGCTCCAAAGAATTATTATGATTCTTTTCTAGTTAAAGAATATTCAAGACCTCTTCTGGTTCAGTTTAAATCGATCAATGATTTATCCTGACTCTGTTCTAGTAGACACTTTCTCTAGTTCAGATAAATCGCTCCAAAGATTTATTCTGATTCTTTTCCAGTTAAAGATTATTCAAGACCTCTGCTGGTCCAGTTTAAATTGATCAATGGTTTATCTTGATTTCGTTCCGGTATACACTTTCTCTGGTTTAGATAAATCCATCCAAAGATTTATTCTGATTCTTTTCCAATTAAAGATATTCAAGACCTCTGCTGGTTCAGTTTTAAATCAATCAATGGTTTATCCTGATTCCTTTCTGGTAGACACTTTCTTTGGTTCAGATAAATTGCTCCAAAGATTTATTCTGATTCTTTTCCAGTTAAAGATTATTCAAAACCTCTGATGGTTCAATTTAAATTGATCAATGGTTTATCCTGATTCCGTTCCAGTAGACACTTTCTTTGGTTTAGATAAATAGCTCCAAATATTTATTCTAATTCTTTTTCAGTTAAAGATATTCAAGATCTCTGTTGGTTTAGTTTAAATCGATCAATGGTTTATCCTGATTGCTTTCTGCTAGACACTTTCTCTAGTTCAGATAAATCACTCTAAAGATTCATTCTGATTCTTTTCCAGTTAAATAATATTGAAGACCTTTGCTAGTTCAGTTTAAATCATTTTATGGTTTATCTTGATTCCGTTCCGATAGACACTTCCTCTGGTTCATATAAATCGCTCCAAAGATTTATTCTGATTCTTTTCCAGTTAAAGAATATTCAAGACCTCTGCTGGTTCAGTTTAAATTGATCAATAGTTTATTCTAATTTCTTTCTGGTAGACACATTCTCAGGTTCAGATAAATCGCTCCAAAGATTTATTCTGATTCTTTTCCAGTTAAAGAATATTCAAGACCTCTGCTGGTTCAGTTTAAATCGGCCAATGGTTTATCCTGATTCCTTTCCAGTAGACACTTTCTCTGGTTTAGATAAATCGCTCCAAAGATTTATTATGATTCTTTTCCAGTTAAATAATATTCAAGACCTCTGCTGGTTCAGTTAAAATCGATCAATGGTTTATCCTGATTCTGTTCTAGTAGACACTTCCTCTGGTTCAGATAAATCGCCCCAAAGATTTATTCTGATTCTTTTCCAGTTAAAGAATATTCAAGACATCTGCTGGTTCAGTTAAATCGATCAATGGTTTATCCTGATTCCTTTTCGGTAGACACTTTCTCTAGTTCAGATGAATTGCTCAAAATATTTATTCAGATTCTTTTCTAGTTAAAGATTATTCAAAACCTCTGCTGGTTCAGTTTAAATTGATCAATGGTTTATCCTGATTCCGTCCCGGTAGACACTTCTTTTGGTTCAGTCTAAATCAATCGAAGATATATTCTGATTCCTTTTCCAGTTGAAGTCAAGCTCAGACTTAGTCTAATTTTTGTCAATAATCACTTTGGATGTCATCTGTAAGCCCATCTTCGACACATGTAATCATTAAGCCCATTCCCTATTCAATCAACCACCACATCATCGAGTGAAAATTTCCAGGCACTCCAGTGTTCAATCACCTTCCACCTTCAAGTCACGAATGGAAGACTCGCCAATCTAACTCTTCAGGTTTAAGAAGATTGAACAGGGGCAAATGTTGTACCCAAAAATTTTCCCTCTCTTTTCTCAAGGCATTTCCTTACAAGGATTTTCAAAAGTTCAAATTTTCATAAGTACAAGTGGGCTTTCAAGCATCAAATCAAAGAAGAGCATGCCTGGTTCAATTTTACATCCTTCAATTGGGTTTTTGGCCTCTTTTGATGCAAGCTTGGATTACATCCTTCGATTGGGCATTGACCCCTGACATGCTTGATTTGATTCACAAAGCATTAGCTATCTGCATGCAACCTTCGATTGAGCAATTATATCTTTCCTGCATACTTCGATTCACAGAGCAAGGGGCTCCCACCAGGCCAACAAGCATAAGGCAAAAATCCTCATGTAGCCTCCTTCGATCCAAAGAGGAAAAGCCTCCTATTGATGTCCTTCAATTCATAAATTGGTGGCTTCCTACTAGCCTCCTTCGATTTAGAAGACAAGTGCCTTCTTTATGCTTGCCACCAATTCACAAGGCAAAGACCTTCTTCAGGCCAGCAAGCACAAGGAAAAAGCCTCCTGCAACTATCCTTCGACTCAGAAGCCAATGGTATTGCATGTCTGCCAAATTCACAAATCAGAAATTTCCCTCTATGCTAGCACTCAGAAAGCAAGGGACCTCCTGCATATGAGATTCGTTTCCCTCTTGAAAACCCTCAACACGCATAGCCTTTAAACTATGACATATCTGGGTGTCCCAATCAAATGTTATACCTTGGTGGCCCATATGAAGAATTGAAAGTTATGCATGTGGTCCCTTCAAAAGGACACATACATGTTTCAAATCGAAGAATACCCATTTGCCCCCCTTCGAAGGATGCACAAAAAGGGCCCATTCGAAAGAAACTTTGATTGGAAACAAATATTGTTATCTAAGATAGGATCTAGTCGAAGGTTGTACTTTTTGAAGTCAAATCAAAGGATATGAAATATTCAAAGATGCTTGTGCTTCTATACTGTCCACAACGCTCCAAAACTGCTGCACAGCAGTCCTGCAATACTGCCCCTATTCTTGCACCAAAATGGAACACAAGACTGCATCTCGAAAGCTACAAAAAACCGTTTACCCATTTTGTTCAAATTCTTTTGTTTTCCCTCCTAAACCTCAACCAACTTCACCTATAAATAAGAGGATCCATAACACGTCTAAGGGGCTGGACAACACATCCAGAGGCTTTTGGTAGCTGGGAAAAACTTTGATTGTGTGAAAATCATTAAACACTTAACACATTATCAAACCCTGATTCAAAAGATCATACCTTTGTTCCTGTCTCTTTCGAATCCAACACTAGAAACACAAAA
Organism: Vicia faba; assembly: GCA_948472305.1. Taxonomy (NCBI): domain Eukaryota; kingdom Viridiplantae; phylum Streptophyta; class Magnoliopsida; order Fabales; family Fabaceae; genus Vicia; species Vicia faba. Next base: position 1,014,890,472 of record OX451735.1, read on the forward strand.
CCGGTTTCTTTTGCCTTTCGAATCTAGGAACAACCCCACGCTTTGTTTTCCTTTCGAATCTAGCAGAAGGAACACTACACCTGTTTTTATCCTTCGAATCTAGAAATAACAAACACACCCCCACTCTTCTTGACCTTCGAATCCAGTCAAAGAAACACCACACCTGTTTCTCTCCTTCGAATCTAGGAGCATCTAGTCCAATCACTCAAGATCCAAAAGCACCAACTTCAGAAGCATGGTAAGTTTATCTTAACCTTGAACCTTTTGTTTCTAGCATAACATGTGAATAGTCATTTCCTTTTGTTTCAAGCATGTATATGACATTTGTTTGCTTTTCGTTTCTACCCTTTTCGTTTGTTTTTCTTGTTCAAATATGTGGTAGAACTAACCAGTATAAGTCCCAAACAAAAGAAGGAGTTTTGTGTGAAAGGAAGCTTCAGGCTTCACCCCACCTTACTGCTTCACAATCTAAACGAAGGAGCAAGAAGGGAGAAACAAAAGGTGTTCACACTGATTCCCTGGCCCAATCAAAAGAAGCAACCAAAAGGAGGAATCAAAGGCTGCCTCTCACGCTGACTGCTAAGTTTAGTCGAAAGAAGCAGAGGAAGTGTTAATCAAAAGATGCTTGCACTGGATGACTTCCAAGCCAAATCGAAAGATGCTTGCACTTGCTGACTTCCAAGCCAAATTGAAAGAAGCCAGGAAGAGCAGAATCGAAGGACGTTGCTTCCTGGATCGAAAAAGCTCAATTTTCCTCCTTTTATTTTATTTTGTCTTTACATTTTCTTACTATTCAATATGGTTGTAATAGTGTGGGATATTTATTTTCTGCATTTTTATTGCTTTATACAAATGTTAATAATTAGGATGTATGGCAAGATAAAACCAACGGGTAGACAACCCTAATCAAAGACTAAATGCATGCAATCAAACCCACCATTCACACACATGTACCTCTAGGGTAATCCCACTTGTTGCCTCGGAAATTAGTCATGTCCCTCGAATATGGGCGTTTTAGCAAAGACCCCCGATAAAAGATCGTAGTCCCTCGATGCTGCCTTCGGTAAACGATCTAGTCCCCTAACGAAATTGCTAAAATGTCTCATAGGTTGCCTTCTATGACTATACGAACGACCCACACTCGTCCCTTCACATCTAAAAATGGGGCTTTTTACCAAATCAATGGTAAGATAGAAAAATCTAAAGGAGGAGGAAAAGAACATTAGACCTTTTGAGTAGGTAAGACGCTCATAGTTACTCGCTTGCTCATAACAAAAACATTTTACACACCAACACTTTCATTTGAAACATTTTCAAAAGACAAAGCTCTTTGTACGCATTCTCATAGAGACAAGAATCATTACAAAGACACTTTTAAAAATCACTTTCAAAAACACATTCCACAAACACCTCTTTGAACTATTTTCTAAACCAACACTTTGTACGCATTCTTATAGAAACGAGAGTCATTACAAAGACGTTTTCAAAATATTTTCAAACCCACACCACAAGCACATTTTCAAATAAAAGCAAGTGATCTAGCAAGCAACTAAGAGCCCGTAGATAACTACAGATGAAAAGGGTTCTAATACCTTCCCTTTTCATAACCTACCCCCCGAACTCAAGAAAACATCTCTAAAGGCATTTCCTGTTCTTTTCACCCTTTCCTTTGTTGGATAAAAGAAAAGTCGGTGGCGACTCTTGCTATCCACAACAATTGCAATCAAACGCAAAACACCCAAGTTAGTTCTCCCACCGTATTACACCAGTAAACATCAATATTAGAGTAAGTCACAAATGACCAGCATCATTACTTATAACTGGAAACAACTGAATTCCTTAGAGAAAAGCGAGTCTCAATGACAAACTATCTCCCATAATGATGAGACTACCATCCATCAGAGTAACAAATCTTAACAACGAACTATTTCCCATAATGACGAGACTACCATCTATTGGAGTAACAAAATCTCAACAATGAACTATCTCGCATAATGACGAGACTACCATCCATTGGAGTAAAAAAATCTCAACAATAAACTATCTCCCATAGTGACGAGACTACCATCCATTGGAGTAACAAAATCTCAACAACGAACTATCTCCCATAATAATGAGACTACCATCTATTGGAGTAACAAAATCTCAACAACGAACTATCTCTCATAATGACGAGACTACCATCCATTGGAGTAACAAATCTCAACAACGAACTATCTCCCATAATGACGAGACTATCATCCATTGGGGTAACAAATCTCAACAATGAACTATCTCCCATAATGATGAGACTACCATCCATTGGAGTAATAAACATGAATCTTCTCTGGGAACTAACAGACTTACTAGGGAAGTGCAGGTTGCTCAAATAAAGAGACCTTCCATCTGCTGTTATTATAAGAAACCCTTTGGGAAAAGAAATATGACTTCTCTGGGGGAAATGCTGATATATTCCTGCCGAGGAGATAAAGTCTTCTCGTGCAAAAATAAATTCACATTCTCAAATTCGAGCTTAAAGCTTGCAAAAATCATAATAATAATGTTGCCAGGAGCCATAGATCTAAACCAGAAATAAATCGGGGTGAAACAGTCAACCTAAATAGCACCTTAATGAGAAATAAACTCAAAAGGGAAACACGGACCTAACCCAACAATGAGTGAATAGAAAGGCTGAAGCAAATTTCTTCAACCAGGGATAACTCAGTGGGGAAATTGAAAAAATATACACTTTCTTCTCAAGGTTGACTCTCTACTGGATAGAGGGTAACATAACTCTACAAAATAGGGTAATATGCCAACAAAAACATAAATGAATGCAAATGAGCAATGAATTTTAAATTTAGCTATGCATGATGTATGTATGAATGTATGAATATTGTTATGTATACACTGATAACACAGACACACAACACTGGGAATAATCAGACAAAACTAGCTTGGGTAAAGTCAACACTTAGCTAATTCACACCCAGGATGAAAATTTCACAAGAAAGTAAGCACCAACTGAGGAAAGAAATTCCTACTTCACGGCTTAACTTCACTGGGAAGAAACATAATCCAAAAATAATCAAGTCAAAAAAGTAAATCAGTACATATACAAGGATATAACATCCTCCTCCAGGCTTCACCGAGGAACACTCATACATACTTCAATAAGGAAAACAAAGTCTCAATGTTTAGAGTTCCATTGGAGATAATAATACGGACTTCAATAGGGATTACAATACTGATTTCAATAGGGCAGATAGAAATCACATCGTCAAGATACCAATTGGGGATCTCGTGCTGACTTATTGGGGAGGATAATACCACATTGTCGAGAGGAGCCCAAAATACATTCTTCAATACCAAGAGTGATGATTACACAAACTTCCCTGGGGAGAAATTATGAAACCACATGGGGATAACAAATTTCAGAGAGAAACATCATCTCAGCTTACTTGAGGATTTAAGAAGTCAAACGATACATCAAGAAATCAAAATTATGGGTATTTTAAATTAAACCCAGCACTTGGCGGGAGAAAACCCAAAAAGTTGACAACTATTTCAACACTTCTTAGAAAAGATAATGCCCTTGCCTAGTTGCTTGGGAAACCAACAACAACAACAACAATGCCATTACTGCAAAGGGCGATGTCATGCAAATGAATCTACCTCAGCACATAAAGGGAGAAAGAATGTCCGTCAAATGAGCAAAGACCTCACTAGGGAATATGGGATAGAGGTTTCAAACTACACAAACCTGAAACCAAATAATCAACCTGGAGAAAACTGAACCAAGACTGGACTAGGGAAGATGGGATCACCAACCCAACATCATACCCTATATCAATTGGTATCATCTCCAACTATTCGAGAAACAACAAGAAGACCATACGTGCATCAGCAAGAGAGGCCTGGGAGAATTTTCCTGGGGAATATATATTTCCAAAATTTCAGAGTTCGTCCATCCTTGGAATCACTATTTTTGTTTTTCTTGAATCATAAAAGTCTAAAGTGAAAAGTAATTTGTAAATTCTTTTCAAAAACTATTATTTTGTTTAATCTTTTTGTTTTGAAAATTACTATCAATAATAAATGGAATCTTTGCAAACAAAATAAAACAAGAATTATAAAGAATTGGATAAAAGCTCAAACTTTATTAATAGAGTGGTAGTCTGCGAATTGCGAGACCCCATAGATGATTACAAAGTTTGGAAAATGGTAATATGTTGGAAAAGATACATTGAAATACAATGACCACTATTCTCCCTAACAAATTTGAATTCCTGAGCAGCGACTTCTATTGAATTATGGTGAGAGTCCAAGAAGATTGTTGCTTCAATGATCAAGTCTTGTCTAACACAGTTACTTGCCAAGAAATCCCTAACTTTTTCCTAGGCTTCCCTTGCGGGTTTTCAACCTAGCGGGATGAATTTATTTTGTTTATGTCTATTATTTTTGCCTAGACCGCCTTTTCGGGTTTTCAGCCTACTGAGACGCTCTTTTTTGCCTAAGCCGCCCTTTCGGGTTTTCGACTTAGTGAGCTGTTCTTTTATTTCTTTAGGAAAAGTATTTCTTGACTGCATCAACATTCATAGGACGTGGGAACTCCTCACCAACCATAGTTTCAAGAATCAATGCACCGCCAGAGAATGCTTTCTTGACGACACATGGGCCTTCAAAATTGGGAGTCCACTTGCCCCTAGAATCAGCGTTAAAAGACATGATCTTCATGAGCACGAGGTCACCTTCTCTAAATTCATGAGGCTTGACCTTATTATCAAAAGCTTTCTTCATTCTTTTCTGGTATAACTGGCCTTGACACAAGGATGTAATTCTCTTTTCTTCAATCAAATTCAATTGGTCAAACCTATTCTGGACCCATTCAACCTCTGACAATTTGGTTTCCATTATCACACGTAAAGAGGGAATCTCAACCTCAACTGGGAACACTGCTTCCATACCATACATAAGAGAGAACGAGGTTGCCCCTGTCGAAGTGCGGACGGATGTACGATACCCATGCAAAGCAAAAGGGAGCATCTCATGCCAACCTTTATAGGTAACAACCATTTTCTTGATGATCTTCTTGATGTTTTTATTAGCAGCTTCAACAGTCCCATTCATCTTTGGCCTATAAGGAGATGAATTGTGATGGACAATCTTGAATTCTTCACAAAGTTTTGTCATCATCTTGTTATTCAGATTCGAGCCATTATCAGTGATAATCCTGCTTGGCACACCATACCGACATATAAGATTGTTCTTGATAAAACGTACTACCACATGCTTAGTAACATTAGCATATGAAGTTGCTTCCACCCATTTGGTAAAGTAGTCTATCGCTACCAAGATAAAATAATGTCCATTCAATGCCTTGGGATCAATCATTCCAATCATGTCAATACCCCACATAGAGAAAGGCCACGGGGAAGAAATAACATTGAGAAAAGCGTTGGAGGCACATGAATTTTGTCAGCATAAATCTGGCATTTTTGGAACTTCTTTGCAAATTTGTAACAGTCAGATTCCATTGCCAGCCAATAGTAACCTGCCCTAAGCATCTTTTTTTCCATCGAATATCCATTGGCATGAGTGCTAAAGGAACCTTCGTGGATTTCATGCATCAACATGTCTGCTTCGTGTCTATCCACGCATCTGAGCAAGACCATGTCATAATTTCTTTTGTATAGCACATCTTCATTGAGAAAAAAGCTGCCTGCCAACCTTCTCAATATTTTTCTATCTTTGTTTGACGCACCAACCGAGTATTCTTAAGTCTGGAGAAAATGCTTGATATTATAATACCAAGGTTTTTCATCTGACTTCCTCTCTGCTGCAAACACATGAGCCGGCCTATCCAAACATTGCACTGTGATACGAGGCACATTGTTCCAAGTATTTACTTAATACATAGAAGCCAAATTGGCTAAAGCACCCGCCATTTGATTTTCATCTCTGGGAATATGATGGCATTCAACTTTATTAAAGAAAGGTAATGATCTTCTAGCATAGTATTAGTAGGGAATCAAGCCAGGGTGATGAGTATCCCATTCTCCTCTAATCTGATTTATTACCAAAGCTGAATTTCCATATACATCTAGAATTTTGATTATGAGATCTATAGCCTCCTCGAGTCCCATGATACAAGCTTCATACTCTGCCATGTTATTGGTACAATCAAATTCCAATCTTGCAGTAAAAGGAATATGCAATCCATGAGGAGTGATAATCAAAACACCAATTCCTTTCCCATAAGCATTCACAGCTCCATTAAATACCATACCCCACCGGGGTTCATGATCAGGACCTTCCCCAGGAAAAGTTTAATCACAATCTTTTATTTTCAAGAACATCACATCCTCATTAGGGAAATCATATTTAACAGACTAATAATCATCAACCAGTTGGTGAGCAAGATAATCTTCCAGCACACTGCTTTTTATAGCCTTCTGAGTATGGTATTTAATATCGTATTCAGACAACAACATGTGCCATCGAGAAATTCTTTCAGTAAGAGAAGGCTTTTCAAAAATATACTTAATTGGATCCATTTTGGAAATCAACCAAGTAGTATGATTCAACATATATTGTCGCAACCGCTTTGCCGTCCATGCCAGATCATAACATGTCTTTTCCAGCATAGAATACCGTGACTCACAATCAGTAAACTTCTGGCTGAGATAATAAATGGCATATTCCTTCTTCCCTGTTTCACCTTGTTGTCCCAAAATACAGCCCATAGAATTATCTAACACTGTCAGATACATAATCAATGGTCTTCCTTCAAAAGGAGAGAGCAAGATAGGAGGTTTAAGCAGATACTTTTTAATACATTCAAATACCCTTTGGCAATCATCTGTCCACACACAACCTTGATCTTTCTTTAACAACTTAAAGATTGGCTCACACGTTGCATTCATATGGGAAATAAATCTGGAAATGTAATTCAAAGGCCCAAGGAAGCATCTAAATTTCTTTTCAGTTCTTGGTGCTGGCATTTCTTGATTTGCCTTAACTTTATCAGGGTCGACTTCAATTCCTTTTTGGATGACAATGAAACCTAACAATTTTCCTGATCGAACACCAAAGGTGCATTTATTTGGATTCAAGCGGAGATGATACTTCCTCAAATGCTGAAATAATTTCAACAAATCCTCTATATGCCCTTATTTAGTCTAGGACTTAGCAATCATATCATCAACATATACCTCAATTTCCTTGTGCATCAGATCATGGAATAGGGATGTCATTGCCCTCTGGTACGTTACACCAGCGTTCTTCAACCCGAAGGGCATCAGTCTGTAACAGAATGTTCCCCAGGGTGTGATAAACGTTGTTTTTTCCATCTCCTAAGGAGCCATTCTAATTTGATTATATCCAGAAAATCCGTCGATGAACGAGAATACTTTGAATCTTGTTGTACTATCAACCAACATATCAATATATGGCAATGGAAAGTCATCTTTTGGACTAGCTTTGTTTAAATCTCTATAATCAACGCACATACAAACTTTTCCGTCTTTATTTGGTACTGGGACAACATTGGAAATCCATTGAGGGTACACTGGTGTCATATGAAAACTGGCATTAATCTGCTTTAAAACTTCTACTTTAATTTCTACTGCCATATCAGGGTGAGTTCTTCGAGTTAAAGTGGCATTCTACCTTTAGCGGCAAATGATGTTCCACAATATCACTATCCAATCCCGACATGTCTTGGTATGACCAAGAAAATATAACCACTTATTCTTTCAACAATTCAATCAACTTTCTCTTTACTTCCGGATGAAGCAATGCTCCAATCTTGACTTCTTTTGGATCTTCCTCTGTACCCAAATTGATTGTCTCCAACGACTCTTTATATGGATGAATGGTACTTTCCTCATGCTCCAACAACCGTGAAAACTCTTATGAGATTTCATCATATTCTTCTTCTTCGGTCACATACACAAGAAATTCAAAGTTGGGAGAGGGTGCAGGGTCATTGTACTCAATGAGTTTTTTAATTAATCTGCATATATGATTTATGATTGATTTTAGAAACTGACACATATTGTAAGTGATTATGCATATTTAATTACAATTATTATTTATTTTGAAAGGATTTTTTTTATTACCATTTTTCAAGAAAAAGCAGAAATTAAAGACACAATTTGGGAATCAAAGACAACTTTTATTATTGATTTTAAAGATCAAAGTAACAGATATGTCCATACAACATTAATACTTTCACTTTGGGCAGAGTGAAAGTTTTTTGAGAAGATTAACAAAAAAAAATTACTTTGAGATATGAATGCAAGAGGGAACATCAATAGTGACCCAGTTTTGGATTTTGACTCCATGCGTCACGTAGTTCGGCATTTCTTGCTCTGCTTCACCTTCTAGAGTAACATTGATCCTAGGAACAGTTGGATGAAGGTAACCTCCATTGTGAAAGATGTCTTGATATTTTCCCAAAGAAAACTTTGGCTTCATATACTCATCTTTGTTATTCTTCACAGAGACTCCCAAACCAGCTCTTTTCTTATTCACAGGCGGATCAACAATCTTCCCCACACTTTACTAGGGATATTATGCACTACCTGCTAAGCATCCTTAAACGAAGCTATAGAATTCTCATTTTCCCTTACATTATCAATGGATAAAGCTTGGATTTGAGTTCCAACAGCAGTTTCATCCACTTCCACAACACTGAAAGAGGATAAACGAGATATTAACAATGTATGTTCTCCATTTATGATGACCACCTTTCCTTCACGAACAAACTTCAGCTTCTGGTGCAAAGTTGAAGTGACAGCCCCTGCCTCGTGGATCCACGACCGTCCTAGAAACACCTGTAAGCGGGAAAAATATCCATAACCTGGAAAGTAATATGAAATAAGTGTTGGCCTATGTGAATATGAAAATTTACTTCCCCGATGACAGACTTCCTTGATCCATCAAAAGATTTCACAATTATTCCACTCGGGCGCATGGGAGTTCCTTGATAATTCAACTTCATGAGTGTCCTTCTCGGTATGACATTTAAAGTGGACCCATTATCAATCAGCACATTGGACAATGAATCGTTCTTACAATTCATAGAGATATAGAGAGCTAAGTTATGATTCCTTCCTTCATCGGGCAACTCATTATCACAAAAACTCAGGTTATTACAGGATGTAATATTCCCGACAACACTACTGAATTGGTCCAAAGTCATATCACTTTCTACGAAAGCTTGATCCAATACTCTCATCAAATATTCTTTGTGGGCAGAAGAGTTCATTAGTAAAGCTAGAATAGATATCTTTGATGGAGTTTGCAACAATTGATCTATGATCCTGTAGTCGCTCATCTTGATAATCTTCAATATATCGTCCACATCTTTTTCCAGAGTAGTACCACTAGATTCCCCCACTACTTTCTTAGGTTCAATACTTTCAACAACAATTTTATCAGCATTAACATTCCCTCAAATGATAGGTACGAAAACACGGCCACTGCGGGTCAACAGGCTGGCTTCAGCAATATTCTTGACATCAAACAAAGGTTGGATGGGGAATTCCACACCAGCCTCACAGGTTATAGAATTGTATTTGTATGGCATGGCTTTGTCTGATTCGTAAGGAACAAGACCCGACAAATAAATCACTACTAGAGCAACAACTGGATTGCTATGGTACTCAATCTCTATAGGGGGGGGAACACCAAAACAAGGTACAATAATATTCACCCCTTCTTCAGAATACTTAGACATCACATAATCATTGCTGGAAAACACATCTTCATCTAAGGAAAAGAATTCATCTGCAGAAGCATACTCATCATCTGACACAGTCTCGGTCGAGCCACTTCTATCACGCTAATCCCAGTGTAGTCATCTCTATTGCCTGAGACTTTGATGGTACCATTGTCTAACAACAATTTAATACCCCTTCTCACGATGGAACAACCACGAGAATTTTTGCAGCAAATTTGGCAAGACCCATAATGGTGTTCTTCTTGACCATCCATATGACAGAAGGTAGCGTGTAACTGCTTATAACAAGTCACACACTCATATTCCGGAAATACAGAAACAAAGAAGTTTCGCGGTCGAACTACCAAATCAAAATGGAATGGGCTAAAAATTAACGATTTAAATGCTAAACTTGACTTTTCGATTGAAAAGCTAGTTAGTTGGTTCTTGTGAATCTAATTCTCTAATTCATAGAAATTTGGTCCAGTAAAAGGGACGAATTATAAATCTCTAAAATAATAGAGAGAAATACCGCAAATAGGGCCATTGCAATCCCCATCAAAGGGGTAGTTCCCCACCCCGGAGCTACTTTACCATATTCTGAATTCAATGGTTTCAATAAATCTCCTACAACAGTTCGTCTTGGACCAGATCTAGAACTACCCTCAACGGTTTGTGTAGCCATAAATCCTATATATCTTTTTTTTATTGAGATCTGTTCATATAGTTCATATAGTTCACGTCAAATATCCAGAATTCACCGGGACATCTATAGACCATGTTCACATATTCTTCGTACTCTTTCCTTGGCCTGATTATATGATTGAGGCCTTCATTCATCATTTCCTGAAGATCGGCTTTTATCTTATCACATCCCTAGATATTTGTACTGCAAATACCACAACCAACATGGTCATGTGTATATTAACTGAACTCACAGAGGTTAGCATGAATTTTCACCATATCCCCTCTAACCAGGTTGATATAAAAAATCCAGAAGTCCCCAAGACAACCAGCAACCATGTTTACATAATTTGTTCCTCCATGCTTAGGAAAAGGATTGTCTTTCACATTAGGGCCAATGTATTTAAAGGATAGGAGACCATATCTCACCATCTTTTGTACTTTAAATTTCAAAGGATGATAGTTCTCAATACTGTGCCCTGGTGCTCCCTGATGAAAAGCACACGTATGGTCTGCCTTATAATACCAGGGTAGAGGTGAAGGTATAGCAGGGGGCGGCCTGGTCTAAACCAACTTCTTTTGAATCAACACTGAGAGTAACTCTGCATAGCTCATTGGAATAGAGTCAAAATCCTCTCTCTTCTGACTTTGCGCTTGATTCCATTGAGGGGATGGTCTTTTATATGCAATAGTGGTTGGAGCTATATTGACAACCAGAGTCATAGAAGCAACCTATTGCTGGTAACTTTGATGTCTTCTAGGTGGCCTAATCTTCCTCTCCCCAATAAAAACATTCATTTCACTTTCTTTCTTTCGAGATAACCCATATGAAGACTTCTTCGTCTCTTCATATTTTGTCAAGTGCCCTTCTCTAACAGCCTCTTTCAAACGAACACCCATGCTCACCATTTCAGTGAAATCACTTGGGGCACTGACAACCATCCTTTCATAATAAAATGATCCAAGGGTTTTCAGGAAGACCTTGGTCATTTCTTATTCTCCCAAAGGTGGCACCACATGGGCAATAATCTCGTGCCATCTCTGCGCATACTCTTTGAACGAATCCTTGTCTCTCTGAGCCATTGCCCTCAACTGGTCACGGTCCGGTTCCATGAAGATATTATACTTATACTGCTTGATGAAGGCTTCCCCTAGATCATTGAAGGTGCGGATACTACTACTGTCTAGACTCATATACCACTTCAGAGCGACACCAGTTAAATTTTCTTGGAAGAATTCAATGAGAAAACGCTGATCATCAGCATGGGTAGACATTTTCTTGATATACATCATGAGGTGGTCACGAGGATAAGAGTTTCCCTTGTACCTTTCAAATTCCGGCACTTTAAACTTCGCTGGCACCTTTACATTGGGAACTAGGAAGAGTTCACTGACATTCTGTCCAAACAATTCTTTTCTTCGAAGGGCCTTCATTTCCTTCTGCATCTCATTGAACTGGTCTTGGAAGTCATCCATCTGTTCATAGAAACCCACACTTTCACTCGATGGAAGAACATGACGATAAACTTCATCATTAGCAAATGACATAGAATTCACCGAAGGAGATGCAACATAGTGAATCTCATTTCTAGTAGCAGGAGTAACATGCACCATAGGAGGTGCAGGAGTAGCAACAACTTGAACAAATGGAGTGACTTGAGAATCAAGATTATACCCTTCTGGCATGAAATTTTCCGGCATCCCCAACGGGTAACCCCAAGGCACACGGTTCTGTGCAGCAGTAATTGGAGTAACATAAACAGAAACTGATGGTCCTTTAGAAGCAATCATTATTTGTTGTGGTTGAGCAGACAGAGGAACAAGTGGTGGCTGATTCTGAGCATTCACCAATGATTCCATCAAAGCACTCAGATTGGCCATACCGACCTTCAAAGCGGTAACCTCTTCGTGTAGCTCAAGATTCTCTTGTTCAACATTCTCCATTTCTTTATGGAATTAGCCCGAGTATTATATCAGTGAGACAACTTGCTGAACATAGTAGAGAAACTCAGTAAGACACCTAGGCATGAACAAAAATGCAAGAAATATGTACAAGATGATGCATGACGTGCACATGATTTATTTTATTATTATTAATATTTCAAGGGACTCAAAGATTTCTAGACAATTTGTAAATACTAAAGTACTAACACATTTTGAAATACTGAAAATTTCATTATAATAACTTCAAAATGGATTACAACTTTTTAGTACAAGTTTCAACAATCTCAAGTACAAAATAAGATAGAATCTAAAATTCTAAGAAGGCATAGTTGATGAAGATTTTCCACACGCTGACCTTTTCCCGTGAGTCTTGCAATCTGAGCCTTAAACAATATCTGAATGAGTGAGGGCCATAATCTTTGGAGCCCAACGAGGTTCCTTCTTAACATACCAGAAAGAATTAGACCGAGGTAAGTGAGAAATAAACCACTGATACAACAAATACGTGCAATAAATGATCATCCCTCCATGATAACAATCCCGAAGATGAATGGAGTAATAGGCATCTCTGAATAATTTAGGGACTGGATTCCCAATCAAAAAGATCCTGATGGTGTTAATGTCCACAAACTTGTCGACATTAGGAAATAAGAACAACTCATAAGAAAGTAGAGTAAAGATGGCCTCAAAAGCAACTGTACTCTTCATCCTAGTAAAGTAGCGAGCTTTCTCCAACAAAAATTGAGAGGGTAATCCTCTAATTCCTCCTCTGATAGTCATGTGGGCCTCAATCTCAGACTTCCCCAAATGAACCATATCAGCTATCTCATGAGACTTTGGCTCTCCCTCCAAACCGATGAAAGGAACACGATAAGTAACAAATAAACCCAGTATATAAGAATACTCCTCCAATGTAGGCATCAACTGATAATCAGGGAAAGTGAAACATCAACACATCGACTCATAAAATTGGACCGAAGTCGAGAGAATTCCCTCCTTTATCCTGAGCTTTATAAGACACACAATGGATCCATATTTCTTTCGAAAATCAGCAGAACTCTCGATCTCAGGAATCAGACTTATCAAATCATCTATCTTCGGATCCTTGAAACTGTACTTCCGAGTCTTTCTTTTTCTAGAATTCATGTTCAAAAGTACCTGAGGTATTTGAAAAAAGTCAACTTCAAGTCACTTGAAATAAAATATTTTAAAGGATGCTCATGGGTGCATGAATGCATGATGCAACAATCACACACAAGATCACAAACATGGAGGTTCATAGGTTCAACGTCACAAGCATGAAGTTAAAGGTACTACCCATAAGGTATGTTCTAATAGTTTATCATCTGGAGAACAAGTTTGTAAGTGGTTCCCAGAGTCTACATCCTTCCTTTAGATATTACCAACGTCTCGATTGACTCAGTAATTAGTAATATTCTCATGAAAAACTCGTCTGAGTGTAGCATCGCGTGACAACCATTTCTGGATTACTTCGTCATAGCTTCCACACTACACCTAAAAGACCAAGATGGGTTAAAGGTTCTACGGTCCTCAGTTTCAGCAGGCTCCCAGGTCGAAAGCAGCACGCTTTCCCGATTACTCGGTAAATGATATTATAGTCAAAGGGGCCTCCACTGAGTGAGGTATCTCATGCCTCCTTTTTTGGGATTACTCCCTCAAAGTTAACATGACTATACCGTCCGTCCTATCTTAAGTTTTCCTAAGTCCAGGTAGAGGACTTATGAGAAATCACCAAGCACCCTGAAAACCAGGAAATTACAGACAAACATATACAACACATAATATACAAACAAAAATACCACATACACAAACAAACAAATATAGGCCCAACCCACTTAGGGATGGACCAACATTTGGTCGATCTTTCTCCAGCAGAGTCGCCATTTTTTCTGTAGCGGTAGAAATGTTAAGACTAAGCCATTGGATTGACTTGACTCATACAGATCAAATAAAAATTGCCTCCGCACTTTATTGTTTCCAAAGAAATGGGAAAAGAGCGAATAACCCAAAGAGAGGGGGAGATAATCTAAGTTCGGGGGTTGGTTATGCAAAGGGAAGGTATTAGCACCCTAAACATCTATGGTACTCTGCAGGAACCTCTTTGAATTTTTTTTTTGGCTATAAGAGTTGTATACAAAAAATGGATTATGGGGATGACAAAAGAAGTATATTTTACAAATTTTGTACCCGCCGCGGTTGAGAACCTTTAGTGCCTACGTGCCACCTTCCGTGCAATAGGGGATCAGGGTACTCGTAGTTCACCTTTAAACTTTTTTGAAACAATACAAGTATGTTGGTTAATTTTAAGAGGTAAAACATCATCATCATATCCGAGTGGAAAACATACTTACTACCCACGATTATGAGAAAGGAGAATTTGCGTCATCACAAAGTGGAGGATGTAGATTGGATTTTAAAATCAACAAAGCCTCTCTCAACACCCAAGTGGAAAATATATCACCTCACTACATATTATAGAAGTATAGTAGCTTACATCACTACAAGGATTCACAAGAGTCTAATATTTTTTGAGAAAAGTTTAAAGTAAAAATTCAAATTGGAAAAATGGTTTGAATGAGATTGATTGACTTTTAGTCTTCTCATAAAAATGTCAAAGTATGATTAAGTTGGTCAAAGCTTGATTAAGAAAATGTTTTGCAAATGTATGGACCTAAGTCTAAGTTTATTGTGAAAGCCGTTCAAGTTTGGAAACAAGAAGAGTTTTCAAAAGGAGGGAGAAGATTTTTGAAATTAAAGAAAATGGTAGGAGATGAAGGGACTATCCTAAAGCATGAGGTAAAAGCTAAGGAAAAGGACCGTCTAACCAACAAGAAGCCAACACTTGACACAATGAGTCAATGTAAAATTTCAATCCTTTGGATTGAAACCAAGCAAGCAAAGATACCAAACTTCTTGAGAAAACAAAACTTCAAATGCATTAAGTCTTCATAAAAATTGGGCAGAGTAACGGCAGTATACAGATGAATTCACAATCACAGACAAAGCACATAATCAGAATTACATGCACACAAAGAAAACAAACAAGCCAATATCTTGGGGTAAACCCTAAGAACTCCAGACAAAACATCATTAGAAGTCACAAAGTCCCAAGGTAGGTCAAGGTCTCTACTCCTAAGTCTGAGAAGTCCATAACTCCAAAATGCTAAGGATAATAGCCTAATAGTCCAAGTGACATTAAAGTTTTTTATTGTTCAAGTTGGTTATTAGGTATCCTCAAAAATAACGTGAAAAGCTCAAATGAGAAAAATAAAAAAAAGGACATAATGATAAATGCTCAAGTGAGAAAATATGAAAATAACATGAAATGTAAATGCTAAAATAAATGGTTCTTAAAGTAAAACCATAAAGTAAACGCATAAAAATAAAAGTCAATTGTTAATGAGGTTGAAATTAGAGGTTATTTGAATGACCATCTTGAATCTTGCATTTGAAAACTCATTAGAAGATTGATAAAATCAAAGCCTCTCAACAATAAGTTTCATTTGATTTTTGTCAAGTATATCATCCATTTCAAATTCTCAAGGCAACAACAAATGGTCAACGATGTTTAAATGATTCACTTAGTCCAAAATTTATGATGATTCATTAGAGAATTGATAAGACCAAAGCCTTCTAACAATGAACCTCAAGGTTATTAGATCAAAGGTTTCAAATTAAACATACTTGGGCTTGCAAACATAGGTTTGGGCCACGAATGATCATTTCTCGAATTGGGACAAAATTTAGCGCTATGTTAAGAAATCGTAAGTGTACTTTTGTAGAAGTCGCATCTATTTTGAGGCCGGTCTATAGCAATCTATGTGCCATATGTTTGGAGTGATGATATGTAGATCATCCTCTAACAACATGTAGCATAAAAGAGAATGGGATAAGATGAAGAGGGAGGGGATACATTTGAATCAAAATTTTAATCAAACTATCATTAAAATCATCCATCCATTTTAGTGGAGTTAAACTCAACACACAAGATCAAATGAAGTTAATGAAGTTAATGAAGTTAATGAAGTTTATGATCAACAATCACATAACCAGAATATATTAAAAAAATAAATTACATTTAATGAATAAAATAAAAAGAAAAAAATGACTTTTAAATTGTTTTTAAAATGAGAATAAAAGGTAAAATAGCAAACTATATTCAAAGTATCAAAGAAAATTTTAAAAAGACCATAGAAAATTCATAAATGACCTCAACTATATTTATAAAATTTTTGGTAATTTTTTAAAACAGAAAAGTATTTTTAAACTAATTAAAATCACTCAAATAAGTTAAAAAAGATAAAAAATAGTAGAAGTCAAAATAAAATTCTAGAAAAATTTCAAAAAGTCAGAAATGAGGAAAATGATTTTTATAAAAAAATTTAGAATATAAAAATATCAAAAAGTATTTTTAAATAATTAGAAACAAGTCAAAATAAAGGAAAAATTATAAAAAAATATCAAATCTAAAAATAAAATCATGAAAAAAATAAAAAACAGAAAGATAATATTTGAAAATATTTTTGTGAATTTTTTCATAATTTTTGAGTCAAATGAATTTTCTATGATTTTTTGAAGTTTGATGTAAAAAATAGAAAATAAAGTAAAGTTTTAAAAAGATGTAGACCATTGGATGAGAGTCAAAACGCGCTAGTAATCAGATTGAATGGATCAGGCACGCTGGGCATATCATGGTCTTTGGTAGATGCACTGGATCATCTTTTAATATTTAAAAACAACTAAAATCCTGGCGCATTGGATGAAGTCAGACTAATAGAAGTAATCAATTCCAAGGGCTCTCAAAGCGCACATATGATAAAGCAAACTTACCATATTGAACTCAAAAAATCACATGTCACACTTTCATTGGTTGAAGAACGACACGTAGGTCGTCTTCGACCTCGAGACGCCCTAGATTGGGATTCCTAAAATTGTAAAATTAGAGGACCAGACCGGTACTATTAGATTCGTCTCTTCAACACAATTCTAATGGTACCATCGCGCCAAATTTATAAGAACTGGGCAACTTAAATTGGGAAAATGCAAAAATAATAGCGAGCACTAAATTCTGGAATATCTCACTCAAAACTCAGTGAAATTTCAAATTATAAAAAGCATGAGGTTTAGAAGGATGCAGAGAGTATATTAGTCTTTTATTTGGATCGATTTAACCAAGAAATCTGCCTGAATGAAGTAGCAAAAGGTGGCCCTGAAACTGGACTTATATAGATCAATATAAGTCACAATTTTTGAAGGTAAGAGTATGGTTAGCTTTAGAGAAGTTCAATGAAGCTAACTGAATGGATCTTTTTGTGTTTTGGAGTGAGAATGCAAGAAATCAAAAATTCAAATTCAGAGTTCGCGTGGGATCTGAACATGGGTCAATTGGCTATCAAAAGCGTGAGAAAATGAGTGAGGGATGATCCTTATTTATAGCTGATCGTGATGTAAGGCTCAAGCGTGTGAATTGGAGGCAAAATCAATGAAATCGTGTGAATCTTCTAAGTGGGAAAAGTGTGACTTCACATGGTTCAAAACACAACAAAATGGATGGTTTAAGGGTCGTTTTTAATTATGGCAAGTTCCTAAACATGATTAGATGCAGAATTGATCCTTAAATAGGCTTGTAATTGGATTTTAACTGATTTTCAAATTTGATTTAACATGAAACTTCAATTTCAAGATGCCAACTTCATAGCCATGATGTTAACAATGTAGGGCACTATATGATGTGATTTTTGAATCATTGGAGAGATCTCTTGTAAAGCTTTACAATGTGAAAATAGTGGTTACATTTGGTGTCTTGGATCAAATATTGTATATCTTTGAAATCACAAAAAACACACGGATTTTCCACACATAGAAAAATTTCTAAGTTTGGCATTAAAAGTGACTTGTAATGTTTTGCATCCAAACATGACCTTCCATACAAAATTTGCTTTTAACCAAAAAAGATGGCATGAAGCAGATCTCTAAAATGAAATTTTAAGATTTTAACCAGTTAAAAACTCCAAGAATTGGGAGAGTTATGACCTTGTGAAGTTGGTAAAAATCCATGAAATGACCTATAACCTTTCAAACTCTTAAGGCATCTTCCACTCATTTTCAAGTCTTTCACATAAAAGAAGAGTTGAATTTCACATTTTTAATATTATAGTGAAAAAAGAATGGGCTCATGGAGATAAAAATTGACCAATTTATGATCTTTTGAAGTCACATAAGGAAATTTGATGACCTATCTAGAAGGCTTGTAATCTTTCTTCATCATTAGGCATCTTCTGCACCAAATTTTCTTGAAAATGTTGAAGTGATTAGTTAAAAACCATTTAAAGAGAAGAATGTCTTTGGAATCACTCAAAAATCTCAAAATATGAGCAAGATATAGCCATTAGAAGTTCAAAACCCTAGCTCTTCAAGCACCAAAATGACTTGAAAACCCTTTTCAATTTTGACAAAATTTCTTGCACAATAAGAAACCATAGAAACAATAAACACTTCCAAATATTAATAATTGAGAGAGTTATGCACTTGTGATCAAGAAATCAAGAACTTATCCAATTAGGTAAAACTTCTTCAATCAACTCTTGAATATTTTGACTTTCTTTGACAAATTGAGGTGTGATAAATCATAGTAGACCTTGCCATGAGATTACTTCAAAGTATCTTCAATGATGAAGCTTGAATCTCAATGAAATTTTGTTGGAGAAGGCATGGAAATAAACTCATGAACCTATGAATCAAACTGATGAAATGTGTTGTGCCCTTACCTATAATATCATCAATTAGAGCAAACATTCATTGTATTTATTAGTTAAAAGTTAATCAATACAAAACATAGATGATCACAAAATACAAATCAAGGTGCTTGGTGATTCTTCATAAGCAAACCTAGAGATATGGAGAATAACCAAACCCTAGGGTGATCTTGTTATGATTGAGTTAATATGAGATGATAGAGGAATCTTAGGGGCAAAAATTAGGATACAACACCCATAGGTTTTGATAAATGCACAAGTTCATCCTCGTACTATTTACTCCCTAGGTTATAGTAAACATAATGAAATTTGCAGTATGATTCATCGCGTCAGTCTCCATGCAGCAATGCATTATCAAAACTTTGTTTTATTCATCCCCTAGGTTGCGATGAATAGAAAAAATCGACATTATAAACTTACTATATTTGTCTTAAAGCACTAGTAAGTCAACTTCACAAACTCGTATTATTTATCTCTTAGGTTATGGTAAATATACGGAAAATCTCCAGTCTCTCTTAGGTATTGACGAGTTATCCACGTCGTCATATCTAAGTCAAATCAGAACTTTATGTTCAAAACTCTAGTAAGATGATACATCATCCTTTACGCCTATTTTTCACACTCATTGGAATGCTATACAGTGTATCCTTTTAATATTCTAGACAAATCTTGAGGTCTTCAATTATTTAATAAACCTCTGATTTGAACGTGCGATACCTGTGTATTCTCACATTATTCAATGGAAAGGTGATTAAATAGGGGCAGTTGTCATACCCCAAATTTTCCCTATTGATTTCTAACTAAATTATTCTTTATTGTTATCTAATGTTATCATTTTATTTAAAAAGTTTAGATTATTGTTGATAAAAATTCATTACGGGATTTAATTGATAAAGGGGGTGGATTGTTTTAAAATGGACCATCAAAGTCTGATGGCCTATTAAGTTTGTTCTTATAATTATTGCGACTGGTTTTTTTATCAGGGTCGCCACTACTAGTTTTTATCCTAAGGAAGGGCATCTAATAGGAAACCCTAATTTGTAAAGACAGAGATTCTAAGTTTCGGGCTCTATTAGACGAAAGGAAGGTGTTAGACACCTTTCATCTACCTTATTCTTAAGGATACTGGGTTTTAGATTTAGGTTTCAGGTGAAATAGGGTTTTAATTTTAATAGGGGAACTCGCCACAATTTTAGTCGTATGCCTATGTATCCTCTTATGAGGAATCAGAGTCCCAATTCTTAGTTCGTATGGGTTTGTGTTTTTTAGGGGTTGCAAAAGTATTTTGAATCGCCTCTCACTTGACCGGGTGTACAGATTGCGGAATTTTAGACTAAATGCGCGATTAGTCAAAATATATTTGAAACCCTTTAGAAAAAAATGATTGTTTAGATTAGTTTATTGCGAAAAATAGATTTGATATTTGTTGAATATTTTATGATATTAATTTCAAAAATTCTTAATTAATGCATGATTTAAAAATATTTTAATTTGATAATATAGAAAATAATATATACATGACTTTTAAATAAAATCATTTAAATGATGACAATGAGAATAATAATAATAATATAAACAAATAAACGTTAATATGAATGATAATAATAATTATTATAAAAAAGGAAATAATAAAAATAATGTATAAAATATAGATATATAGCAAATAATTAAATATATAACAAAAAAATAGAAAAAAGATTTAATTAATTTCAGGGGGGGTGCTTTTTAGTTAAGCTAGTAAAAGATGGGGGTGCAAAGAGTCAGGGCCTGAATTCAAATATTGAATTCAGGCCCATAAGCCTGGGGGTAAGTTATTGTTCTTGTTTCAGTAAATCGAGTAGGAGGGGGTGCGAAAAGTGATTGGGCTTAGGCCCATTGTGCGCTTGGAAAGGGGCCAAGTTGATCGTGTGTTGCGAGGGTGTATTGTTTTATGGTGGACATGGCCTCACGACCGTCCAATGGGGATCGTATGAGCAGATTTGAAATGTGCATGTTATCTATGGTATACGTGCGGGCATTGGATCAAAATAGAACATTATCATTGTTTTTTCATTATCACGTTTTGTTTTACAGAAACCCTCTCTCTCTTCTTCTTACGACCCATCCCTCCTTTGTTCTTCTTACAACCCTAATTTCCAACTACCGCGGAGGCGTCCATGTCCCTAACCTATTCCCACCGTAAATCGAACCCACACAATCCCAAAAAAAAAAACAAAAAAAAAGATGCTAAGTCTATTTACCCTTTCGCGATTTCACTTGTTCTCTGACTTTGACTGTTCTGGATTTAGCGTCAATCCCCCTTCTTCTTCTTGTTTTTAGGTATCGAAGGCGGTGGCTGATGGTGGTGAGGCGCGGCGGCAAGGATGACAATAGCGATTAGGGTTTCAGATGTTGAAACCCTAATTTCCTCTTTTTGACCTTCAACAGTTAGGGCTTCAGTATCTCACTGCTTCTTCGTCTTCTTCCACCGTGTTCTTCATAAATCAAGCCTTATTAAATTTTTTCTTTTTCTCCTTCAACCTCGTGGTTCTATTCTTCCCTCTTCTCTGTATTTAAGCTTTTGTATTTATAGGGTCGATTGCTGTTACAAATTGTTTGTCTTAGATTTAGGGTTTTTAGATCAATTAGGGATTGTGATTTATTTGTAATTGATTGATTTTATTTTTTTAATATTTGATTGGATGTATTATATATATTTTGTGTCAATTGTAAAAGATTTGATTTAGCAATTTTTCTTGGCTTTAATCTTTGGATATTCTGTATTTTTAGATTTGTTATAATGAAGATTTGTTTTGCAGAAAATATTATGTTTTAAGATTTGATTTGGTATGTTTTTTATTTACACAATAACCGTTAATCTCATGAAATGCATGAAATCTCTGCTTGATCGATACAGTACTCGTTCGCACTCTTTTGGGCGTTGCGTTATATTTTTTTATTTACTGCCCAACTTTGTTACGTAAATAGATTCTTGGGCCAACACAATTTCAACACGACATTTTACTACAAACAACAAGACCCTTTTTTTATTATTTACAACCAGCACTATTTTTGGTACGTACTGGGCCTAATAGGCCTTGTAGAACAAAACTTTTTTCTCTCCAAAAAAACTTTTTATTAAATTATAAAAAAGTCTGATAAAATATTTTAAAAATCTTTTAATAATACACAGTAAAGTGATTATAAATTTTTTTTAATAATAACAGAAAAAGTTTAACTAATACCTTTTTTTCTTTATAAGAACAGTAATAAAAAGCTGACAAATGGGCTAGAAACTTGGTGGGCCTGCAATTTTATAACTACACCCCCTCGTGGATTTCTCTCATGAGCGTATCTGCTTCATGCTTTTCCACACACCTGAGTAGTACCATGTTGTAGTTTCTTTTGTACAACACATCATTACTCAGAAAGAATTTCGAGGCTAACTTCAATAGAGTTCGTTCGTCGATGATAGAGGAATTTTCTAGATATTCTTGCCTTTCCAGGTACTTCTTGATGTCGTAAAACCAAGGCTTATTATCTGGCCCTTCTTCAATAGCAAGGCAATGTGAGGGCTCTTTGAAGTGTATGATTATTATGCGTGGTTCGTGGTTTGGCTAAGTTACCTTGAACATAGATGATAGAGTTACCAGAGCGTCTGCCATTTGCTTTTCTTCTCGTGGGATGTGGATGAAAGTGATCTCTGTGAACTCTGTAGCCAACTTTAAAACATGATCCTGATATGGAATCAGTTTTGGATGTTTAGTATCCCATTCGTCGTTGACTTGGTATATGACTAGTGCAGAGTCTCCAAATACTTCAAGGTGCTTTATTCTTAGATCTATGGCAACTTCCAGTCCTAGTATACAAGCTTCGTACTTGATGATGTTGTTGGTGCAGTTAGAACACAACCTTGCAGTATAGGGCTTGTGATAATTCTTTGGAGAAGTCAAAACTTCCCCTATACCGTGCCCTAGTGCATTTGAAGCCCCTTCGAACATGAGTGTCCAACGTGCCCCTAGCTCGGGTTCTTTTGAGTTTTTTCTTAACTGGAGAACAACCTTCCTTGAGAGATAGTCTATGCACCACAATGTCTGTGTCTAACCCTGGCATGTCCCTGTAGGACCAGGCAAATATATCCACGTACTTATGCAATAACCTGATCAGCTTTTCTTTGACACTTTCCTCTAATATTTCTCCTAGCTTGATTTCTCTTGATACAGTTGTATGTTGTCTGCTTTCCGCTCTATTTCTCTTGCCATTTCTTCAGAGAGTTCAAGATCTTCACCACCTTCCTCTTCAACTTGGTTGATGGGAGCATCAAAATTATACCGGGTCGCAACAGTAACATTATTGGTGGTTTTGGGCCTGGATTTGCATGTTTATCATGTCTTAGTTCATATTTTAGTATATGAACTTTGAAAATGCATATGCAAAGAAAGTATTTCCATTTTTAAATTTGAGAGATAAATGCAAGCGAAAGACAAGGATCTTAATTTGAAAACAAAATATAACTTTTAATAATTGTAAATATTGTTTGAAACAAAACGGGGGAACCCTCACAAGAAACCCCTATGCCTCGGGCTTGACATAGGTTCTTTCAAAAACAAGAAAAATTACTTAGGAAAGAAAAGATCTCGGGAATCTCCACGACAATCCATCTTTTGAGTTCTTCTCCTGGGGCGAATTCTTGGATGAATTCAGTTGCCCTTTTGGTGTTGACTTTGTTGGATATCTTTGCCACATGCCTGCCATGCTCTATTCCCTTGTTGAAAAAGGTCTCTTGGGTCAGAGGAAACCGTGCTTTACCCTTCAGAGTAGCTTTCGATGATTCATATCCCAAACCGAAGCGATTATTCTTTTTAGGTATTTCTGGGAGTTTTCCCCAACCTTTTGAGGCACCTCCTTCCGTTGTTGTTCGCAAATCTCTCCATGAAGTTACCTTAGGCTTATTATTTTTCTCGACGGGTAAAGTCACCATTGAAGCAATTTCCAGGGCTTGAAATAGGGTGACTATACGGTCTTCATCGACACTAATATATCTATACGATTCGATCTCACTTACGAAGATGTCCTCCTCACCGTTGATTATGATTAGTTTCCCTTTCACTAAGAACTTCAACTTTTGATGTAAGGTCGAAGTAACTGCCCCTGATGCATGAATCCAAGGTCTCCCCGGTAAGAAAGTGTACGCCGACTCTATGTCCATGACCTGGAAAGTGATATAGAAGATATGCGGCCCAATTTTGACTGGAAGGTCCACCTCTCCCAATACCGAGATTTGTGAACCATAAAATGCTTTCACTATTGTAGAGCTTGGCTTCATCACAACATCATCTAATGTTAGCTTCATCAAACTTGATTTCGACAACACATTGAGGGCAGAGCCAATATCAGTGAGTACTCTGGATAGGCTGCTAGTACCTATTTGCATAGAGATATGGAGTTCCTTTTTGTGAGCTCGGCCTTGAGGTGGTAGTTCATTGTTACTAAAACCCATGTATGATTCGGAGGTCAGATTTGCTACAACATTGTCAAATTGATTCACCGTAAATTCCTCTGCCACGTGTGCTGAACTTAGTACCTTCATCAGAGAATCACAGTGCGCTTCAAAGTTGATGAGTAGTGAACGTATGGAGATTTTAGATGGAGGTTGGTGAAGCCAATCCACCACCCTGTAATCACTTCTCTTGATTACTTTCATAAACTCCTCTTCCTCTTGATCAATAAAGTTTTTGCTTGGAGGTTCTTTCTCTTGACTTGCTTCTACCACTGCCTTTCCCTTGTCTTTTATTGAGGTCTCATCTTTTTCCTTTGGTGGTTTAGATCCAAAGACTCGACCACTTAGGGTCATACCCCTTTTCCCTGCTATATTTTAAATTGCAGGTCCTTGACTTGACGATGGCTCGCTTTCTTGTTTTACTTCTTTAATGTACACAGTTGAGTCATAACTCCACGACACTGCTTTGTTGCTTTCATAAGGGACAGGTGACGGTCCCTTAATTATCATTGTGGCTTTTGGTATTGCTGATATTTTGAGAACCTTCTTTTGTGCCATCCCTGGGGTTTTTGCCGATTCTTCCCATGGGATCACTAGATCTTGTTAAGATTTGGGCATTGGAAAGGGATTACCAATGGCTTCTTTCCTTCGCTGCTACATATATTTCTTCAGGGTATGATCCGAATTAGACTATCCCCTGGTCTACTAGCTTTTGCAGCGTACTTTCAAAGGCTTTATTATGTTCCAGCAGGAACCCACATTCCAGTAGATAATCCTTTAACAAGTTTATCGAGGCTTTTGCTTTTCTGGTTTCCCCACAGCCAGTGACTACTTCAATTGCATTTATTGTCGTTCCACCGTGCAGAGGAATGGGGTTTGACTTGATGTTAGGCTTCTCAAATGTGATGTCTTGAGATTCTAACAAATCTAAGAATGGTGATCATTCTTACTAAGTCCCTTCTAGCCATAAACAACATTGGTTTCATTCTTATTATTGAACATCTTCTTTACAACACTAGAAGACGCCACCACCAGAATCTTTCCGCTATTGATACCGCTCTCAACTTGTTCCCGAGTCAGGATTAGCTCAGTAAAACAGATGAAGAACTCCTAATTAGCAGATTGAAGAATGGACCTGTCAGAGTGTCCATGAACATATCAGTTAGCTCCCGATCAGACAAGGGAGGTTACACCCTGTTATACGGTGGGAGAACTGACTTGGGTGTTTTGCGTTTTATCGTAATTGTTGTGGATAGCAAGAGTCTCCACCGACTTTTCTTTTATCCAATAAGGAAAGGGTGAAAAGAACATGAAAGACCTTTTGAGATATTTTCTTGAGTTCGGGGGGTAGGTTATAAAAATGGAATGTGTTAGCACCCCTTTCATCCGTAGTTATCTACGGGCTCTTAGTTGCTAGCTAGCTCACTTTTGAAATTTCTTTGTTTGAAATGTGTTTGTGGTGGGTTTTAAAAGTATTTTTTAAAAGAGCCTCTGTTTAGGCAAACATTGTAATGATTCTCGTCTCTATAAGAATGCAGATAAAGTGTTGGACTTTTTGAAAATATTTCATGTTTTGAAAGTGTTTGTTGTGTTTGAAAAGATGTTTATTTTTTAAGATGGATTGTGAGAAAGCAACTAGGAACGTTCTACCTACTCAAAAGTCTTTTGTTCATTTCTCTCTTCCTTTGACATTGCTCTCTTACCATTGATTGGTAAGTTGTCCTATCTTTGGACGTGAAGGGACGGGCGTGGGTCATTGTATAGTTATAGAAGGCAACATTTAAGGAGACCTTAGCAATTTGTCGTAAGGGACTAATATCGTTTACGAAGGCAACATTGAAGGGTCATCGAGGGACTATGATCTTGTATTTGAAGGTCTTTGATAAAGCATCCCACGTTCGAGGGACATAACTATTTTATTTGAAGGAAACAATTAAGGTTAATCCTAGAGGTGAAAGTGTGCAAAGTGTTTGTTTTTTATGTTTGTTTATCTTGAATTAGGGATTTCTATTGGTTAATCTTAGTCTTGCCATACAAAGCCTAATTACTAGAATTTTATTGAAAGCGATAAATTGCAGAAATTTATAGTCCTACACTATTACAATGCTTTTAGGGGATAAGGGTACAAGTTTAATGAATGGGGATTATAATACGGTGGGAGAACTGACTTGGTTGTTTTGAGTTTGATCGCAATTGTTACGGATAGCAAGAGTCGCCACCGACTTTTCTTTTATCGAATAAGGAAAGGGTGAAAAGAACAGGAAAGAACTTTGAGATATTTTCTTGAGTTCGGGGGGTAGGTTATGAAAAGGGAAGGTGTTATCACCCTTTTCATCCATATATATGGGCTCTTAGTTTCTTGCTAGATCACCTATTGAAATTGTTTTGTTTGAAATGTGTTTATGGTGGGTTTTGAAAGTATTTTAGAAAAGCGCCTTCGTTTAGGCAAACTTTGTAATGATTCTCGTCTCTATAAGAATGCATACAAAGTGTTGGACTTTTTGAAAATATTTCATGTTTTTGAAAGTGTTTGGTGTGTTTGAAAAGATGTTTATTTTTTGAAGATGGATTGGGAGCAAGCAACTAAGAACGTTCTACCTACTCAAAAGTCTTTTGTTCATTTCTCTCTTCCTTTGATATTGTTATCTCACTATTGATTGGTAAGTAACCCTATATTTGGATGTAAAGGAACAGGGTTGGGTCATCGTATAGTCATAAATAGAAATATTATGAGATACCTCAACATTTCCTTAAGGGTCTAAGATCATTTATAAGGCAACATTCAAAGCGTCATCGAGGGACTATGATCTTGTATTTTTGATTGTTTTTGCTAAGGCATCTCAAATGCACAACATGACCATTTTCTCAAGGCAACAAGTGGAGTTAACCCTAAAGGTGCAAGTGTGAAAAGTGTTTATTTTTCGTGCTTTATTTTGTCTTTAATTAGGATTTGTTAATTGTTGATTTTATCTTACCATACAAACCCTAATTACTAGCATTTATATTTGAAAGCGATAAATTGCGGAATATAAATATCCTACACTATTACATCATTTAGGGGATGGGGATATAAATTGTAAATGAGGAGGAAATAAATTAAAACCTAATTACTATTACAACCAAATTGAATGAAAATAATAACAAATAAGTCTAAAAAAATTAGAATTTTTGGTGTTGAAGCTGACACGGCTCGTGTCCTGTGACATGGGCACCCATGTCAGGACCCTGTAATAAATATGCATGTCTTTTTTAGTCCCAGCTGAGCTGACACAGGCAGTGTCCTATTACACGGGCACCCGTGTTAGGACCTTGTCCTGCCATTTTGTCAACTTTTAACTCCAGTATGTGGGACACGGGCAGTGTCCTGTGACACAGGATCCTGTGTCAGAGCCCTGTCTTACCATTATTTTCTATTTTCTTCCTGACACGGCCCGTGTCAGGTGACACAGCCGGCCATATCATACTTCCAGAAGCACTTTTTGTGATTTTTAGTGTTCGCAACTCTTCAACTTTAATTTATCCTGTTCTATTCTTTTGAAAAAGAAATTAAAATGATGTATGAACAAGGATATCACAGTTTGAGAAAACTTACCTATTGAAGTGAAAATTCAAAATGTGTATGGATGTTTCTTGTTTCAATATGATAATTGATTGAGCTTCCTTAGATCTCCTTGAAGTTTTTCTAATCTTTACTTTATACTGAAAGTGTTTGAATCTCTCCAACCAAGTCAACTTGCAAAACAATGTGCGTGAGTTTGGGAGGTGGTGATAATGATGTTACAAAAGTTGTTCTTATGTTTAGAAAACTTCTATATGATATATGTGAGGTATTTGGATGGTTTGTTTGGGTAAAACTTGTAAAGTATGAGTTTCAAATATTTGGACTTCAAAGCTCAAGAGTGGAAGTTTTATGGATAGTTATGGTTTTTGAGAGTATGAGGGGTTTTGAGGATTTTTTAA
Organism: Vicia faba; assembly: GCA_948472305.1. NCBI lineage: Eukaryota > Viridiplantae > Streptophyta > Magnoliopsida > Fabales > Fabaceae > Vicia > Vicia faba. Next base: position 1,014,919,021 of record OX451735.1, read on the forward strand.
CACACAAGAAGCTCTCTATTTTTTCTGACCTCTTTCCATTGCAAATGCTCCCTCTATTTATAGGCCAAAGGTTTGTGAACAAGGGCTGAATAGGTTTACAAAACAGCATGTTATGGTTTGGTTGGGATGCAAATATCAAACTATGTCAAGTACTCCATGGTTCTAAGATGCAGTACCAAAGTTTCTGGTATAGAGGGGCTTCTTTCCATGATTTATGGTGGATTAAAATCATAAGCAAACAAGGTATGGGCTCAAGACAAGTTTTGTGCCAACAAGCTTGCTTTTCTAGAAAGGCAATTATGCCTTTATGCCATAAATGGAAAGATCTTTTGAACAATGGATAAAAAACTTGGGTAATAGCTCAAGAGTGGGTGTAAGCATTAAATTATGCTGAGATTTGAAAGCAAGGATGCCTATAACATAATATTATGCAGCATAGCATAAGGGTTTTGTTATGTGTTCTTCACTAAAATGACTTGCAATTCAAGAATGGATGCCCAACTTCATGCCCTTGAATCTCCTAGCTCAAGTGTGATAAATTCATGCTCTTGGATGTTTTAGAAAGATTGAAACATCCTATATAACTTTCATGTTGGCCATTTTGACAAAATCATCTTGGAACTATGTGAAAAAACTCCAAGAAGTTGGGATAAAATCCTGACCAAAACTGCTGAAAATTTCTAAGTGTTTATTCAAAAATGCCATGACTTCATGAATTTATAAATCAAAATCCAAGAATTTATAGAAAAAGTTCTACCCTACAAAGTTTTAGATCGCATTGAGATCTACAACTTTCATGTTGGAAGTTTTCCTTGAATCATCTTGCATCATGGTGAAAAATTGGCATGAAGAAATGAAATTATCATATATAAAAACACTTACAAAAGTTTCTAAGTCTTGAATCTTTTGACTTTTCACATTGACTTTTGACTTTCTTGATTTCTTGATGATCAAGTTTCATATTTTTGAATGTCTTGATGAATTTTGATCTTTGAAGCTTAAAGTTGACCAAAAAGTCAAAGTTTGACTTTTGGTGTTACAATTGACTTTTTCATCAATACAGCTAATTTTTGGTCGTTTGTTCAATTGACCGAGCAAATATGTGATACAAAACTTGAAACTTGATATGAGCATTATTGAAGGTCCTTAAAGATCCATGAATGTCATTTGAAGTATTAGAAGTCCAATTGTTCTTGTGCAAGCTCAAACCCTAATTTTGAGGTATCAGCGTTGAGGAGATGGCTTGACCTAGTCAATACTTGTGCAAGCTTGAGATTTTGCAGATCTTTATGAGAAATGTCTGGAGAAAAGAGAGGGAAAATTTTGGGGTACAACAGCTGCCCATGTTCAATCTTCTTAAACCTGAAGAGTTAGATTGACGAATCCGCCATTCGTGACTTGAAGGTGAAAGATGATTGAACGCTAGAGTGCCCAGAAATTTTCACTTGATAATGTGTTGGTTGATTGTGTCGGGAATGGGCCTATAGATGCCATATAGAGAGGTGATGGAAAGTTATGTTATTTGGCGACTTCACTGGAGAGACCATTCTAACCAAAATATGTCTTTGTCTTGCCGATCAACTTTTCCTGCAAGGAAAAGGGTTGGTTACATGCAGATGTATGCATGTTGCAATGATGTTCTCAAAATAAATGATATTATGTTGTATGCATGTATGTAATACGATGTATGAATGTGAAATTTATAGAAATGTATTTTTAACTTGGAAAATAAATCCTTGACAAATGTTGGGGAGCCTTTGGGAAGTTAAATCCCAGACTATTGGTAGAGATGAAGAGGATGCAAATCTTCAGGCCTTTTGTAGAGTGTTTCCACTAGGGATTCCTATTTTGTTGTTTGAGGAAAACTCTGTTGGAGAACATTGACTTTTCCCGAGGGAAACTCTATGGAGAGTGTTGATTTTTGTTTGGGGGACAGAGTTCAGGAGTTTTAGTTGTCCATTTCTCTGGTGGGGAGTTATCTCTTGATTGGAGAGAAATGGAAGTTACATGTTATCTGGTCGGATCCAGGCTTCACAACAACTTATTGGGGAAGATGAAATTTACTAGGGAAGATGAAATTAACTGTTATCTGGTCGGGTTCCAGGCTTCGTAGTAACTTGCTGGGAAAGATGAAACTCACTGGGGAAGATGAAATTTACTGAGGAAGATGAAATTAACTATTATCTGGTCGGATTCCAGGCTTCGAAGTAACTTGCTAGGGATAATGAAGCTGACTTTTATCTTGTCGTATTCCAGGCTTTGCAGCAACTTGCTGGGATGGTGGAAAACTCTACTAGGGAAGAGGAGTTTTATCAGTAATTTGTAAGAATTACATTGTTATCTGGTCGGGTCCAGGCTTTAGCAACTTGAACTGTTAACTAGTCGGGTCCAGGTTTTAGCAACCCGAAACTGTAATCTGGTCGGGTCCAGGTTTCAGTAATTTGATCTTGAGGTTAACTGGTATCTGGTCGGGTCCAGGCTTCAGCAACTCGAACTGTTAGCTGGTCGGGTCCAGGCTCTGCAGTTGAAGAAGTTAAACTAATATCTGGTTGGGTCCAGGCTTTAGCAACTAAATTTGAGGTTTACTATTATCTAGTCGAGTCCAGGTTTCAAATTTGGAACTATTATCGGGTCGGTTCCATACTTCAGAATTTTAAATTGTTAACTAGTAGGGTCCAGGCTTCAGTAATTTACACTTGAAGTTAAATGGTATCTGGTCGGCTCCAGGCTTGAACTGTTGACTGGTCGGGTCCAAGCTTAAGAAATTTGAGAAGTTAAATTATTATTTGGTCGGGTCCAGGATTTAGTAACTTGGGATTAAGATTTATTGTTATCTGGTCGGGTCCAGGATTCAGTAATGATTTGAGAAGTTAAACTATTATCTGGTCGGGACCAGGCTTCACAATAACTTGCTTTGTATAAATGGAGTCAATTGTTATCTGGTCGGTTCCCAGGCTTTACAGATAGTAATGAATCAGTTGGGGATTGCAATGGCTTTACTGGTGATTAGGTGTCGTGGTCCCTTGATTTGTAATAGTTTGAGAGGTAAACTCAAGCTGGGGAATCTGTAGTTTGTTGGGGAAATAAACCATGTTGAAGAGGATATTTGACGAACTGCTGGGGAGGATATTTTTTAAGGAAAAATTCCATAAGGCTCCCTTTTATGGCCAACTCAGCTGGGAAGAGGGTTTTCCGGATATTGAAACTCTGGCTGGGGATGGCATGAATCCAACTTTGTGGGGATGATGTCAATGAGATAATTCTGTGGGGATATCTCAACTGCATTTAAGGAGATTCTTATTACTATTTTTAAGCATACATTTGTTAAAAGTGTAATCATGTTTATATGCATATTTTCATTCAATTTTAGTCATTGGACACTTTTGCACTTAAAACAGAAAAAATAGAAAGTTTTCACTTCAAAGTATATTTGTATTGATATTTTGCCCATGAATAGGTGTTTTTGTACAAAGAGATAGAGATCCTTGTAGGAGGAAATCATCGAAAGAATAGAAAGAGTACAAAATGAAAGCAAAATATAATAGCCATGTGAAAGCGATCTCATTGTGTTCCAACCCCACTATTACCCCTATGTCTTTGAACATTATCCCTTGCTTTTGAATAGAAGTTGATTGGATTGATCTTGGACCATTTGAACTTGGACTTTGGTAATAAGGCTGGTTGTAAAGGTTTTACGGGATATAGTCATACGCTTTATTCCTTAACTTTTGCCTGGACTTCCCTTTTGGGTTTTCAGTCCACCAGGATACCCTTTTTTCCCAAATCACCCTTTCGGGTTTTCGACTCGCCGGGTGTACAATTTTTTTTATATTTCCCTAACTTTTTCCCGAACCTCTTTGGATCGTCGGGATGCCCTTATTTTTTCTTAGGTATGTCAACCTAGCTGGTCATTTTATGCCTAGTATTTTTTAACTATGTTTGCGTTCACAGAATGTGGGGAGTCTTCGCCATCCATAGTAGTCAGCATCATGGCACCACCAGAGAAAACTTTCTTTACAACAAATGGTCCTTTATAAGTGGGAGTCCATTTTCCCCTGGGGTCTCCTTGTGGAAGAATGATGCGCTTTATTAACAAGTCGCCAATCTGATATACTCGAGGCTTGATCTTTTTTGTTGAAAGCCTTGATCATACATTTTTGGTATATATGACCATGGCAAACAGCAGCTAGTCGCTTCTCGTCAATCAAGTTCAACTGATCCAACCTAGTATGAATCCATTCGTCTTTACCTAAATCTTCTTCCTTCATTATCCTTAGAGAGGGAATCTGAACTTCGACATGTAGGACAACCTCCATGCCATATATCAAGGAGAATGAGGTTGCCCTGGTTGATGTTCGAGCTGAAGTATGATAGCCATGGAGAGCAAATGGTAACATCTCATGCCAGTCTTTATACGTTACCACCATATTTTGCATAATCTTCTTGATATTTTTATTGGAAGCTTCCACTACGCCATTCATGTTGGGTCTGTACAGAGAAGAACTATGATGCTTGATTTTGAACTGAGTACAAAGTTCCATAATCATGGCATTATTGAGGTTGGTTCCATTTCCAGTGATGATCCTTTCGGGGATACCGTAACGGCAGATGAGGTTATACTTGATAAACCTGGCTACAACGTTCTTGGTAACTGAGGCATATGAGGAAGCTTTGACCCACTTGGTAAAGTAATCAATGGCGACAAGGATGAAATGATGTCCATTGTAGGGAGTAGGTTTAATCTCCCAGATCATCTCAATGCCCCATATTGCAAACGGCCACGGAGCAGTCATGACATTTAGAGGAATAAGAGGTACATGGACCTTGTCAGCATAGATTTGACAATTATGGCAAGTCCTTGAGGGATGATGACAATCAGTTTCCATTATGGACCAACAGTAACCAGCCCTCAGGATTTTCTTGGTCATAGTGTGTCAACTAGAGTGGGTCCCAAAGTGGCCATCATGTATGTCTTCCATAATTTTCTCTGCCTCCTTCTTGTCCACACACTTGAGTAGAGTAGAATCATTATTGCACTTGTACAAGATTTCGTTGCTTAGAAAGAATTTTGCTGAAAATATTTGAAAGAATTCCTTATCATTGATGGAAGCTCCTTCAGGATATTCTTGTGCCTCAAGATATCTCCTCACCTCATGGTACCATGGTTTCTCTTTGTCAGTGTCAAGCTCATAACAGTGCGCCGGTTCGTCAAATTTCTCAATTGTAATCGTAGGAGCTTCGTTGTCCCATTTGACCTTGAACATGGAAGACATTGTTGCCAAGGCGTCAGCCAACTGATTTTCTTCTCTAGGGAAATGTTCAAAGTTGATCTCTTTGAAGCATGGAATCAGAGTTAACACAAGCTCCTTGTAAGGAATCAAGTTGGGATGCTTAGTGTCTCATTCTCCCTATACTTGGCTAATCACTAGAGCAGAGTCTTCGAATATGTTAAAGAATTTGATCCTTAAGTCAATGGAAGCTTTTAGACCCAAGATGCATGCTTCATACTCAGCCATGTTATTCGTACAATCGAAGCATAATCTAGCAGTGAAAGGAGTATGGAAACCCTAAGGAGAAATTATCATAACACCAATTCCATTTCCCAGAGCATTGGAAGCTCCATCAAAAACCATAGTCCATTGGGATCCTTGTTCAGGTCCGTCATACAGTCCACGTTTTGCACAGTCAGACAATAAGATGATATTCTTATCTGAGAAGTCAAAGTTCATATATTGATAATCATCAACAGCTTGATGGGCCAAATGATCTTCCAATACACTTCTTTTGACGACCTTTTGTATTGTATATTGAATATCGTATTCAGTCAGAATCATTTGTCATCTAGTTATCCGTCCGGAGAGAGCGGGCTTATCAAAGATGTACTTGATAGGGTTCATCTTAGAATTTAATAGAGTGGTGTGAGTCAACATATACTATCTTAGTCGGAGAGCAGCCCATGCCAGAGCACAACAAGTTTTCTCGAGCAGTGAATATCTGGTTTCACAGTCGGTAAACTTTTTGCTCAAGTAGTATATTGCATGCTCTTTTCGGCTAGACTCGTCATGTTGGCCCAACACACACCCCATAGAATTCTCTAGCACATTCAAGTACATGATCAATGGTGTTCCTTCCACTGGAGGCATAAGAATAAGAGGTTCTTGCAAATATTCCTTGATCTTATCAAAGGCATCTTGGCAGTCGTTGTTCCATTTGACTACTTGATCTTTCTTCAGGAGTTTGAAGATTGGCTCATAAGTAGCAGTTAGATGAGATTTGAAATGGGCAATGTAATTAAGACAACCTAAGAATCCTCTAAACCCCTTTTCAGAACGGGGAACTGGAATTTCTTGAATGGCTTTTACCTTTGCAGGATCAACTTTGATGCCTTTACCACTAATGACAAAACCTAGAAGCTTTCCAGACCTTACTCCGAATGTACACTTATTAGGGTTCAACCTCAACTTATACTTCTTCAGCTTCTCAAATAGCTTTTGTAGGTGATTGAGATGCTCTTCTTCATTTTGCGACTTTGCAATCATATCATCCACATATACCTTTATTTCATGATGGATCATATCATGAAATAAAGCTACCATAGTTCTTTGATATGTTGACCCTGCATTCTTTAATCTGAACGGCATGACCTTGTAGCAAAAGGTTCCCCATTGTGTAACAAAGGTGGTCTTTTCCATGTCTTCGGGAGCCATCTTGATTTGGTTGTAGCCAGAAAATCCATCCATGAAGGAGAGAACTTTATGTTTAGCGGTATTGTCAAACAAGACGTCAATATAAGGTAGAGGGAAATCATTTTGAGGCTTCCCCTATTGAGATCCCTATAATCTACACACATACGCACCTTTCCATCTTTCTTTGGCACGGGAACCACGTTCGTGACCCATTGAGGATAAGATGTCACAGCTAGGAAACCTGCATTGAATTGTTTCATTACTTCAACTTTTATCTTTTCAGACATGTCAGGCCGCATGTGACAAACCTTTTGCTTAACAAGAGGGTAATCTTCATTTGTTGGAAGTCGATGAACCATAATATCGGTATCCAACCCTGGCATATCAACAGACGACAAAGCAAACACTTCAACATAATCATGTAACATTTGAACCAATCTACTCTTGATACCATCTTCTAGGTTGGCGCCGATCTTGACTTCTTTCTTGTCCATCTCGGTTCCTAGGTTGATAATTTCGAGTGGCTCTTCATGAGGTTGAATAGCTCTCTCCTCTTGCATCAGCATCTTGGCTAGTTCTCCTGGTATTTCACAATCTTCCTCGCCTTTGTTTTCGGCTTGGTTAATTGGATGTTCGAAGTTATAACTGGAAATAGTAGAGTTGTTGGCAATGAGATCCGGAGTGGATGGGGATCTGCAAGTGTGTGTGTGTGTGTGAATGTAAGACACATGGCTATTGAAAAATGCAATAAATAAAAAGAAAGAAACTGAACACAAAATTTGAATGCCAAAGGTCCAATGGTTTATATTAAATGACCACATGATAAATGAACAAAACCCTTAACAAATGGACCATAGTGCCCCGGGCAAGGCACATGGCTTAAAAGTCATTGTTTGGAATTTAAAATTATAGACAAAAGTTCTTGAATTGACAGAAAACAGTAAACAATAATTACTCCTCAATGAAGGAGATGAGAGTGAATTCCTTTGCATGCCAGTTATTGAACTTTACTCCGGTAGTAGGGTAGATCCATTCTTCAAAAGCGCATTCATCATCAGAGTCTTCCACAACATTTACTTCATGATTTTCGATGCGGAGAGGTGGTTTTCCCACGCGAGCGTGCCTGACCTTTTTTTGAGCTTTAATGGTGAAACCTAACCCAGATTTGTCTGCTTTAATTGGAATGTCGAGATGTTTTCCCCAGATAGTACTGTTTCTATCTTCGACCACGACACGGGCATCTTTAAGTGAGACCATTCTTGGTACAACTTCATCAGTTTTTGATATGTTGGAGGATATTTTGGTGGCGGCAACCATAGGAGGAACAACTTCAAAATCCTGACACAGAGTCTCTATGAACTTACCATCTATTTCCACATACTTGAAGGAATTGAGGTGGCTCACCATAAATTCTTCTTTGTCGCAAATAGTAACGATCTTCCCTTTGACTGGATATTTTAATTTTTGATGAAGGGTGGAAGTTACTGCCCCTGCCCCGTGGATCTAAGGGCGCCCAAGAAAACAAGAGTAGGCAGGACGTGTGTCCATTATATAAAAGGTAGAGTTGAAAGTATGTGAGCCAACTTCAATTAGGAGATCCACCTCTCCATGAACCATCCTTTTAGACCCATCGAAATCCCTTACAATAATATCACTTAGCTTCAATACCAGTCCTTCACAATCTAGCCGATCCAAAGCACCTTTTGGTAACACATTTAGAGATGAGCCAGTATCAATCAAGACATGAGCTAGGGTAGTTCCCTTGCGTTCAATAGAGACATGTAAGGCTTTGTTGTGGTTCCTTCCCATAGGAGTCAAATTAGCATCGGAGAACCCTAATCCATTGTCAGCCGTTAAACTTGCTACACAATTCTCGAACTGGTCAGTTGTGGTTTCTTGGGGCACATTGGCTTTCTTCAAGAACTTTATTAAATCTTAGGAATGAGCGTCCGAACAGAGTAACATGACATCATGGAGATTTTGGAGGGGGTTTGCCCTAGTTGTTCAACTATTTTGAAGTCACTATTCTTTATGATTTTCAAGATTTACTCCATCTCTCGAGTGGAGGGTTCTTCAGCATCAACATCTTTGGTAGGTGCCTCTATCCCAACAGGCTCACCTTCTTTCTCTTTGCCTCTAGTGTTGGCACTAGACTTGTCATTGGTTATGCGGACGGGAGTTGTTGTAGTAATAGGCGGTGAAATATCAGTGTAAAAGATCCTCCATGTTCTTGTTACTTTACTAGAACATGTAATATTAGTAACGTAAGCTTCATTTTTCGTTGATCCAAGAATCTTGTTTTATCCCATGATAATAAACCTGGGCACCATAGCTCCATGGAACCTCTTTGTCATAGGAGTAGGGAATAGGCCCAGCGGCAGTGATTATTAAAGGAGCAATGGTTGGTTCATTTGAAATTCTAATAGGACCCTTTGAGGGAATCCTAAGAGGCTTGTTGGAAATTGTTATTATGGATAGGTCTTCATCTTTGTTGGTTAAACTTTTTATGGTAGGAATCTTCTCAAACAGAATCTCGCGGCTATTTATTAGGCGTTTCAAATCTTCCTTCAGTCGCTTGCACCCATTTACTTGTTTATCACAACAAACACAATCTTTAGAACAGCCAGGGAACACCCCGAGTCTCAGTAAATTACCCTTTACAATAGTTAATAGAGTTGTTAAATCCTCAATGGAGGAAACAAAAGTAGTATCATCAATTGCATTAACACCTTTGCCATGGTTCGACATTGGTGCCTCTATCACATTTGGAGTAGCAGGTTGAACAAATTCAACTATTTTATTATCTATTAGATCTTGAATCTTATTCTTCAGAGCCCAGCATTGATCAGTTTCATGCCCAGGGCTGTTGGAATGATACGCACACTTGGCATTTAGATTGTACTTAGGTGATGCAATGTCAGGATTGAATGGTGGATTGCACAATGTCAATAAGTTAGCCTTCAAAATATGTTGTAAGGCTTGGGATAATGACATGCTTATTCTTGTGAACTGTCTTCGAGGAACTTTGGATTGTTGATTGTTGGATGATTGTCTTTGAGCAGATGGAGGGTTAAAGATTAACACATCATTAACAGAGGATCGAGGATCCTTCTTGGTACAGGCCCTTGCCCCATACACAACATTTGTTTCCTTCTTTCCAGTGAAGGGATTCTTTACAGTGTTGGATGTGGAAGCATATGTCATGGGAATTTTCCCACTCTTAATGCCACTTTCTACCCTTTCACCAGTTAGTATCAACTTGGTGAAACCAGACGAAGAACTCCCAATCAATAGGTTGAAAAATGGGCCAGTTAATGTACCCATGAACATGTCAACTAGTTCTCTGTCAGTTAGTGGTGGTTGGACCCTACCAGCAAGATCCCTCCATTTTTATCCGTACTCTTTAAACCCCTCATTAGTACCCATTGTCATACCTTGAAGTTGGACTCTGGTTGGTTCCAGATCCGCATTGTATTGATACTGATGATAAAAAGCAATGGCTATATCTTCCCATCTATGGATGCGGGAACCCTCCAATTGATAGAACCATTCTAGTTAAGTCCCAACCAGACTCTCTTGGAAGAAATGGACCCATATCTTTTTGTCGGTAGTGTGTGGCTGTATCTTGCGCTCGTAAGACATTAGATGAAGTTTCGGGCAGGAAACCCCGTCATACTTGGAGAAGACCGGTATTTTTAACTTATGGGGAATGACGGCCCCAGGTACTAAGCCCAATTCACCAAAATCCAAACCAGGTACTGCTTGAATTTCAATAGACTTTAGTCTATCCTCCAACTATTTGTATTTATCCTCATCCGAAGGATATTGCTCATCAAAATAATCTCTGTCTTCGGAAGCTTGATTATTGGCACCCCCAGCACGGGTGCTCCTTGCCTCTTCGTCTTGATTATCGTCCTCCTCAGACGACTCTTCGACTATATGTACTTGAAGAACTGGACCTTTAAACCTCTTACCCATGTTGATGAATGCCTTCTTTTTGGTTTTCTTCTTGGCTACTAGCATAGTCATCAGCTCTTGTTGCCCCTTATCCAGGGTAAGCAAGGTCTCTTGGAACTGGGAATTCTGCACTTGTAAGTCCTTCACTGTTTGTTCGATATCAATCTTACTGAAATAAATAGTAGAAAGATAAGGAAACCTGTTATGGAAAACCTGTTTATGTTATGATGCATGAAAATGCGTATGCAAATGATTTCAAGGACTTAGAAGATTTAAATTTGTTTAGACAAAAGGGAACAAACATTAATTGTATTAATAAGTTCAAATTGATTACAACATGCCTCTTGGGCTTACATTGAAACAAAAGAAACAAAATGAACTAAAATACAATAACAGTGGCTCAAATTTCCTATGGATGCTTCGCCCTTGGAGCGATATAGGAATTCAGGCTCCTCTCCTCATGAAGTTTTCTCGTGAGCTCCAATGCCCTCTTCTCGCTTGCATAAAATTTGGCTTCAAAGGTGTCTCGCTCCCTCTTTAGTTGAATCCAAGATCATTTCAAATCTTCAAGAGCAGTAGGCATATCAGGATAAAGGATAGTATATGGAACATTTCCTTCGACAACAGGCTCCATGATGATAGGTAGGATGGATTCATAAGGCATCATGAGGTTTTGGGCATGAGTTTGCACCTACTTGAGATAAGGCTCCAAAGGAATGGAGTTCTTATGCCCCAACGTCTTGCTATCAACCTTGTTAACCATGCCCCAAGCTCGTATGAATCTATGACGATAACCTTGGACATCGCTCTCATAGTCAAATGCAATTACTTGGACAAGTGCATCATGAGAGCCATCCCTCCTAGCATATCCAAACTGTCGCAAAGCCAAACAAGGATTGTAGGTAATACCTCCCCTAATTCCAAGTAGAGGGACATTAGGGAATTCCCCGCAACGGTCAATAATAGTAATGTCCTCCGTAGATCAACCACACCAATAAATATCAGAATGTGTGAGTGCCATCAACCTACTAGACCATTTTAAGCCTTTCTCGTTCTTCATAACAGATCAGGGTAGGTGCGAAATAAACCACCTAGCCAACAGAGGAGTGCAACACATAAGAAGTCCTTTTTTCTTCATGGTGCGAGTGTGAAGAGAATTCAAGATATCCCCAAGTAAAGTAGGCACTGGATTGCGTGATAGAAATTTTTTGACTGTGTTCACATCTATCAGTTGGTCAGGATTGGGAAATAGAACCATCCCATAGATGAGAAGAGCCAACACTTCTTCAAAGGCTTGTAAACCCAAAGCATCCCAAAAATATTGAGCCCTCACAAACAAAAACTTGGCTAAAAACCATTTGACACCACTTCTTGTTTCCCAATTGGCCATAACGTTGGACCGAGGTAAATATAGAGCTCGATCAATCTCTTCAGGTCTCGGGTCTCTTTCAATACCGTTGAAGGGTAGTCGATCAAGAATATGAATTCCCAAGAGTTAAGAGAATTATTCCATAGTAGGCACAAGTTGGTAATCAGGAAAGGTAAAGCAATGGTGTTTAGGGTCAAAGAATTGGAATAACACTTTCACCATACCCTCTTCAAAGCTTGTTGTAACCAAGTTGACGAGACGACCGTATTTATTGGTGAAGGGAGAATCATTGGGGACCCTTGATGCCAATTCCTTAAGTTGAGGAGGCATTTTGACGAGGTTGATTTGGACAGTTTTCCTGTAAGTGGGAGCCATGTCCTACAAAACAAGACAAAGATAAATCTCTAGGTCCTTGAAATGGTTAGTGTAAAATTCCATGGTATGATGTCATGATGTTATGTACAAACAAACATATACATACAAAGCAAATAAGTCCTTAGGTTTAGGCTTGCATGAGGTTCATAGGTAAGTACCCTTTTGAAGTTTAGTTGGTTCAACCTGACCTAGAAAGTAATTGGGTTCTAGGGAATCTCAATATCATTGATCTTTCTTCATCGGGCATTATTTCAGCGCAAACATCTTTATTGGCGACTGAAATATCCTGAAAGTCCGATCTCAATGAGCATAGTATCGAGTATCAACCAACTTCGGACTGCACCAAATTCGTCTATCTCACTACTTCCTAATGGCCAAGTTGTTCAATTAAAGGTTCTAAGGCCAGTTAGTGCTTCATGAAACCATACAGTATCCCCGTATTCTCCTTGACTAGACTCAAGGGCTACCGGTACCAACAAATATGTCACACTAATGTAGCCATCACTTCAACCATGTCGGTATACCCCGCTGTGATACGGTGGCAGAATTGACTGTTAATACTGGTTTGCGTTTTTTGTTCGCAAATGTCGCGGTAAGCAAGATTCGCCACTGTCTTTTCTTTTATCCAACAAAGGAAAGGATGAAAAGAACAGAAAAAGACCTTTTTCAAGATTTTCTGAGTAAGGGGGTAGATTATGGAAAGGGAAGGTGTTAACACCCTTTCCATCTGTGGTTTTCCACAAGCTCTTAGGTACTTGCTCATTTTTGAAAACTATTTTTGTGCTTGTATGTTTTGAATGATTTTGTTTGCTTTATGATAACTCTTGTATCAGTCCTCAAGAGGGTGATAAAGAGTTTTTTGAAAAGAAGTTTGAAAGTGTGTAAGTGTAAAAAAAGGAATCAGATTTGAGCAAGTACTTAACTGCTATATACCTACTCGAAAAAGGATGTTCTTTTCCTCCTATCCTTTAGATAGTGCTATCCTACTATTAGTGAGTAGGTAGCCATATCGTTTGGTGTTGAGGGACTATCAAAAGGGACGTTTTATAGTCATTGAAGGCAACATGTAAGGATACCTTAGCATTTTGAAAGGACTGTTATCATGTAGGCAACATCGAGGGACAAGATCATTTCTCATAGGCAACTCGAGGGACATTAAGGGAAAATGATCTTTATGATGACTTTTAAACTGAGGGTCTTTGCTAAGATATTCCTACGTTCGGGGGACATGACCATTTCTGAAGGCAACCGAAGTGGGGACATACCCTAGGGGTGCAAGTGTGAAACTGTGTGCTTTTTTCAAGTATTTTATCTGATGTTAGTGACCTAATGATTAATTGACTAATTCTTGTCATGCACACCTAATTTACTAACAATTCATAAACAAGCATATAAGAAATATAAAAGCGAGAAACAAAAATCATACAGCTATTACAAGGCTTTGGTGTAGTTACATAAATAATGAACGAAAAGTAAAATGCAGAAATAAAAAAAAACCCTAATTAAACTATTACAAACCGGGCACAGTTACATAATAAGAAATAATCGTATGAAAAATAACGCGCGAAAATTAAGATTGTCCTATGTTTAAAACCCTAAAAATCTAATTGCCTATTAAAAAGAATTTGAAGTTTTTTATGATAAAGATTTGGAATTTAACCTAATTCTCTAATTAATTTTAAATTAAGGAAAACAAATTAAAGTTAATTAAATTAATTTGAAAAAAATATTTTTTATTAAGAAGAACTCTAAGTCCTATTTTTTTTAATGATTTTTCTGATTTTATGATTTATTAAAAAATGAATAAACAAAAATAAAAAAATAAATAAATAAAAGAATAAAGAAATTAATAAATGGGCCTGGGGGTGAGAAAGCAAAACTGGGGGTATGTTGTTGAAATTTGAAGCCCAGATCTTGTGCAAGCTCAAAGCCTGCGCTGGATCTGGTGTTGTTGGGTTAGGGAAGTCTATGGTATGCATGCACGCTAGAGGCGCTGGATCTAGAGAATGATTGATCTGATGGTGATGGTCTGATGATGCATGATGCACGCCTGGGGACGTGACATACTGGATCCTGCAATGAAGTTTTAGAAAATAGAAAAACTCTGGACCTGGGATCGAACCCAGGTCCCTCTCCTCACATACTCACAGCCCTTGCCAACTGTGCTTCTTGTTAACTCATATATATAAATGAAGAAAAATAATATAATATGAATTTAGGGCACATTCCAGGTCATAAAAATTTGCACGCGTCAACAATTGAAGGACCCAATTAGATCATGGGAAACTGCCACGCCTGCAGTCAACACAACCCTTATTCTTGACTCACCGGAGAGGCGCCATAGCCCTAGCTCCAATCATCTTCTCCTGCAACCTCCTCCCCTGAAACTTGCTTAAACTTGCGAATTCAAACGTTAGCTGGACCTTTCCATCCTAATTCAAGGGTTGCGGATCCAATGTCATGGTCCTTTTGGCCTGAAATGCCCTGAAAATGGTGCTATGAGAAAAAACACACAACAACGGTCAATAATGGCAAATGAATATCCGCACACCCCAGTTCACATGTAAGGGTATCAACCTATTCTAAATGGTCATACTAGAAGATTCAAGTCATTAGAATTTCTCAACAATGCATGTAATTCAGAATACAATTGATAAAAAAGAAATCAAATCAATCATGATGTATGAGATTATTTTAAGTACAAACAGGCATGGGAATTCAATCTATCTTACCCTAGAGATGTCTTGAAGATGATTTGTGGCGATCGTTTTCCTGGAAAGTGGCAGAATATTGCAGAACAGCTTTGCACCTTTTGTAAAATTTTTTGAACTTTTTCTCTTGGTTTGGAGGCAGCTTTTTCGTGTGTATTAGGTATATGGTTGTAGTGTATATGTAGTAAATCAAATTATGGTAACAATTGTGGAAGAATATCCATGGCATTGAGTGCAAGATTTGTTCCAAATATCCACTTGAAATTCTTTCCTATTTTGGACATCCTTTCCCATCTTGGCTTGCACGTTTTTATTTTGATATGCCAGCATGTTTTGTCCATCATTTGATAAGAAAAAGATTCACAATCAAATCCTTCATTATTTTTATTATTTACTTTATTTAATTTTGCATTTTAATGGATAAAATATCAAAAAAATAGTATAAATAATAAAATAATGTATGACTGAGCTCAAAGGTCGTTGGCCATGTTAGAAACAAGTTTCAAGCATGAAAATATGGGCCCATTTGGAAAAAATTTAAGTTTGGTCAATATTGGTTTCATGTACATTTCCAAAAATTGGTCAACTTTAGTAATTCATATCTCTCTCAATTTAACCCTAAGAGGGTGTTCTTGGACTTTTTAGAGATCTTAGGATGTCCTATAAACAACCTTTTTGGTTTCATTTCAATTGGATCTTCCATGTTCATGTAAGGAGCTTTGACCCAAAAGGTGTTTTTGTTGACTTTCTGAAAGGACCTATAATGTATGAGCTTGTATCTTTTGATTGGGGCATTTCTTGAACTTGAGGGATGCAGAGAATTTGTAGGGAATTGTATCCTCTTCAATATGAGCCTTGGTGGAAAAATTTCTGATGAAGTGTGAGAAAGTTATGCCTGGTCAAAGTTTGGTTGGCTTTTCCTGTAGAACCCTTAATTTGCCATTTTTGACTTTTGATGAGTTAAGAGAATTTCTTGAGGAATCATGATCAACCCTTGATCAAATGATGGACATCACTTCAAAATGTTGATGTTGACCAAAAGTCTTGAAGTTTGACTGTATTTGGGCCACAATTGACTTTTGACCTAGTACAGTTGATTTTCAGGCATTTCAGTAGTTGATTGAGCAAACTTGTTGTTCAAGGCATGAAATTTGGCATGGATGATCTTAAGGACATATTAGGACAATGGAGAACATTTGGGACCCTTGGGACTCTCACATCTTGCTTAAAATTGAAATACTAGTTGTGGTTCATTTCCTTAGGAGGAGAACTTGTTTGGTCAATTCTAGGTCATCTTAGGGAAAGTTAGGGACCTCTAGAGGCATGTCTTGTGTAAAAAGGGATGGATATATTTGGGGTACAACAGCTGCCGCTGTTCAATATTCTTAAACCCGAGGATGTAGATTGGCTGGCCTGCCTTTCGTGATCTGAAGGAGGAGGATGATTGAACACTAGAGTGCCCAGAAATTTGCACTCATCTGAAATGATACTTGACTGTATAGATAATATAGGAAATAGGATTACGGATGCCATTTGGAGAAGATGACGTAAGATCGTCAGATACGGGCTTAAAGATTCCATCCAGAGATTATGACAGAGAGTCTCCGGAGATGGTCTTAAAGATGCCATCTAGAACAATGTTGATTTCATGAGATATTCCTTTGTGGGAATTCCTATGTCTGCTCTTGGGGAGGATTCCGTTGAGGAATATCGTCCTATGTCTTGGGAAATAGAGTTTATGAGCGTCAGTTGTCCATTAGTCTACTGGGGAGTCATCTCTTGATTGGAGAGACAGAAGTGAACTGCTATCTGGTCGGGATCCAGGCTTCATAGTGACTTGCTGAGGAAAATAAAGCAGACTTCTATTTGGTCGAATTCTAGGCATCACAACAATTTACTGTGGAAACAAGATTAAATTGTTATCTGGTCGTACTCCAGGCTTTGTAGTTTCTTAAACTGTTATTTGGTCGATGTTGTACCCCAAAATTTGCCCTCCCATTTCCTCAACATTTTTTCATCACAAGACCCTTGAAGATCAAGATCCAGTTAGGGTTTCCTCTGCTCAAGACTTCTCCTTGCACTGTGGACTCAAATTAGGGTTTGTGTTTGCCCAAGGATGTTTTGACTTAAAATGCCTAAGATGACTTTCATGTTTCATGTTTGACTCACAAGATTATCCATACCAAGTTTCAAGTCTTGATTCCAAGTTTTGCCCAGTCAATTGGACAGTTGACCTAGAAATCAGCTGTATTGGGGAAAAAGTCAATTGTGGTCAATTGACAGTCAAACCTCATGATTTTTGACCCACATCAACATTATGAACTCATATGGACCATTTGATCAAGTTTGAATCACAATTCCACAAGAAATTTGATCAGATCACCAAAAGGGCAAAATGGTCATTTTTAGGGTTTTGACTGCACAAAGGCAATTTTTGACTGATTGACCTAACCAATGGCAAACCAAGCTCACATATGGACTCAAGGACTCAATGAAATGGTATTGACACATTCATCAAGCTCAAAAGATCCCAAGTACACAAGATTGACAGTTGAATTTCCCAGTCAATTGTTCAATTTTGACTGTACACTGAAAAGTCAAACTTTGACTTTTTGGTCAAAATCAAGAGTCAAGATTCATTTTTCATCAAAACATGCCAAATCATGAAACTTGTTCACCAAGAAACCAAGAAATGCAAATTAGGGTTTTTAAAATGGAATTTTTCATAACTTAGAATTTTTCTAAGTTATGGAAAACCCTAATTTTTCCCCAAATTTGCCCCACTTTCTCATCAAGATTCATTTGGATTCAAACAAAAGTCAAAACATGAAAGTTGTATCTTGTTGCATAATCTACAACTTTGATTCACAAAGTTTTCCCAAATGAGGCTTGTATCTCAAGTTACAAATTTTTGAATAAGGGCACTAAACCATCCTTAACTTAGTGAAAATTTGACCTTTTTGACAAGGTTTTCTACCTAACTTCAAGTCCATTTTCCATACACTTCCACTTGGAATTTCAATTTGCATTTCAAAGATGTGTTGTAGTACACATTCCAAGCTTTCCAAAATGTCCAAGAAATCATCAAACAACCTCATGGTTAGGGAGAATCGAATTTCACAATATAGCAAAAACTCACTTTTGAATTGGCCATTTTTCATGTTCATAACTTTGCAATTTGAACTCAGCATGCTTTAGGTTAGATTACAGGTCCTTAAACCAAGTTGCACTCAATAATTTAATGCATATTCATTGTGTTAAGGTGTTGTTCTATGAGTTTGAACATTGTATGCAAGATTAATCCCAAACTAGATAAAGCATTCTTTCCATTTTTGCAAAAGATCACTTTATGTCCAATTGAGAATCCAACAAGTACATTGCAAATCTGATTGGCACAAGTTTATGTGTTAATCACACTGATCAAGGAGGGATTATGCAGCATAGTGTGAGGTCCTCTACAGGCCTAGAAGCACAATTGGCCTTTGTTTGCTTAAGTGTGAAGTAAAGTGGCATAACTCATAACAACTCCCATCTCAGCTGACAAACACAAGAACAAACTTATCAAACACATTCCAGACATCATACCCAAGCTTTTGCATGAGCCTTTGACCTCCAATCCACCCTCCATCTCAGAATCACTCTCAAACTGCAAAAACAGAGTTGCCTCTGCAGTTTGAGTGCCAACTTCTATTTCTCTCAAGCATTCTTGCCAAAAACCAGTTCACATACCTTCCATACTATCTATGCAAGCTAACCATGACCTGAAACCTGATCTGTAACACCTCCAAGCCACTTCACCATTTTTGTTTTTCTGTTTTGCAGTTGAAGTTCACTAGCACGATTCAGGGAGTTTCAAGGCAAAGTAGAACTTAGAATAGCATCCTTACACCTCAAGGAAGCTATACAAATCATCATTTTACTCTGAAACATCCTCCATTGCAAAGCACGATTCCAACTGAACAGGTATCTTCATGAAGTTCTATCTCTCTTA
The DNA here is from genome assembly GCA_948472305.1 of Vicia faba. NCBI lineage: Eukaryota > Viridiplantae > Streptophyta > Magnoliopsida > Fabales > Fabaceae > Vicia > Vicia faba. The sequence goes on from OX451735.1 coordinate 1,014,938,110, forward strand.
TTAGGCATTGTTAGCTTTAGGTTTGTGAAGAAAATATGTCACAATCATAGCCCTGAACATGACCATATAGTAAGATTTCATTTATGTTACGTGTGCTGCAAAAATTTTGAGTCTGAACATGGCATAAAAGTTAGGTCAGAAATTAGGGGAGAAGAAATTCTCCCTCATCTTAGAGAGTTCTTTACATGGTTCTTTACATGGTTGGAATCGTCTCTTAATGCTCTACACTTTTCATGTTATGAGTTTTGCTTGAAAGTCCAGGAATCAAGAGATAGAAAACGCGTGGGTGATGTTGTTCAGAGGTTGAAGATGACTGATTCTGGGCTGGGCCTGGAATATTTTCTTATTTACACCACATAATTGCTTTTGAACCCCCTGAGCCCATTTGCTTATTTCTTTGACTTTTTTGACTTTTTCCTTTTTGATTGACTTTGTTTATTTTTTCTCATGACATTAAAAACATAAAAATATTTTTTCCATCATTTTTTGAATTTATTGCATATTTATTTGACTATTTCTTTTGTTTGTACATAAATATTACATATACTATTATTTAGAATAAATAGGAAAAAATAGTGTAAATACATTTTTATTTTTGTTTACCTTCTGAAAATATTTCACATAAAAAAAAATACTTTTTTTTATTTATTTTATTAAATATTAAATATATATTATTTTATATATAATGCATATTTAGAACTTAATATATATATATATATATATATATATATATATATATATATATATATATATATATATATATATATATATATATATATATATATATATATATATATATATATATATATATATATATATATATATATATATATATATATATGTTTATTAATATATTTAGGTTAGAATATAAAAATATTTGAATTTTTCATTTTATTAATATTTGATATAAAAAATACTTTTTTATAATATACTTCATTTTATTTTTGTATTAAATTAAATAATAATACATTTTCTTTAATAAAATTAGGGTTTTGCCCTAAATTCAAATACTCCAAAAATAATATTTTTATTTTTATTTTTACATAAATAACACTTTTTTCATACATATACAAAACATTTTTGCATCTTGCATTTTTATTCCATTTTTTTATTTAATTATTGTACATTAATTAAATTGTATAAATTCAAATTGATGTAATAGTTTTAGGTTTACACTACTTGTCAATATCCCCATTTGAACATTTGTACCCCCCTTCCCATATTTGGTTTTGTAATAGCTTAGTAAATTTATTTTCGCACTTTATTGCTTTCTAATGATAACATGTTAGAATTAGGGTTTGTATGCGAAAAACGACAAAAAAATAGTTATGACCTAATCTCAAGATAAACAAGCATGAAAATGGACACACAAATCACACTTGCACCCCCTAGGGTACTCCACTTGTTGCCTTTCAAAATTGGGCCATATTGCATGTTAGGTCTCTTTGGGCAAAACAAACAAATTGAATGATCATAGTCCCTCGATAACATTTTTTCAAAACAAACAAAAACAAATGATCAAGTCCCTTAAAGAAAATGCCCAAAGATACTTGGCACCATTGCAATTATGGTCTAAACGATGACCCACGCCCGTCCCTTTCACATCCTAAACATAAGATTGTCCACCAAATACAATGGGGGAACAAACTTGTTAAAAGGGTTAAAACATAGCAATAATCTTTTGAGAAATTTAGGAGTAGATAACCTCTTAGTTACTTGAATCAATCTTGCAAACTAAAACACTTGCCTATTTCAAAAAACACACATCACTACACTTTCAAAACAACTTTCAAAAACAAATGAAAACCTTTTCAAAAGACGTACATCTTTGTATACATCCCCACATGGATCATTACAAAGGTTGCCACCACATTGGCCTCTTTTCAAAACATTTTCAAACCCACACACTCAAGCACCATTTAAAACAATTGAAAACAAAAGGCAAGTGATCTAAGCAAGTAACTAAGAGCCCATGGATAACCATGGATAGAAAGGGTGCTAATACCTTCCCTTTCTATAATCTACTCCCCGAACCCAAGAAAAAATCTCAAAAGGTTTTTTGCTGTGCTTTTTAACCTTTCCTTAGGATAAAATAAAAAGTCGGTGGCGACTCTTGCTCAACCGAAACATTTGCGAAAACAAACGCAAAACCTCAAGTCAGTTCTCCCACCGTATCACAGAACTGGCGACTCTGCTGGGGAGTTCCTAAAAGTGGAGTAACCTTAGGGTTTAGATCACCTTTGTTTTCAATTGTTTGCTTTGTTTGCTTTTATATTTGTGGGCTTTGCATCGGAGTTTCATAGATCCTAACCCGGATCTGGGAAATACCCTTTTTAGGTAGCATAATCTGTGAGGGACCTGTCCGGCGTAGACCGACATGGGTGAAGCAGTGGCTACGTTGGTGTGACATCTTAGTCTGTACCTATATCCCTTGTGTTGCAACAGGGAGAATATAGGTCTTCTAAGGGGTCATTAAACACCAATCAACCTTAGAACCCTAAATTGACCAACTTGGCTATTAGGACAGTAGCAGTATGCTACACTCATTGAGGCTAAACTCTCGAGATGGTTCTGGCTGCGAGAAAAGATTGCAATGCTGGAGTTATGACCGATTGAGGGTAGCCAATGATTTGAGATCCTCTAGAACCCGGTTACTTTTCGATAGGACAGGTTTTAACCAACAAAACTAAAAGAGGGTAATACCTGAAACTCATGCTGGCCTGAAACCTAAGGGTGTCTTGTGTGACTTGTGTGCCTTATTTGCCTATGTGAATACTTGTGGTGTGCTTCATCATAGCATCATGCCATCATACCATTGCATGCATCCTGTATAAAGGACTAACCCATTTCAAAGACAAAAGAGTTTCATCTTTGCTCTGTTTTGTAGGACATCATGATGCCCGTGCGTAGGAATACTGTCCGGCTCAACTTTGTTCAACCACCAGTTTTACTCAAGGATTTGGTTGGAAGGATTCCAAACACTTCTTCCTTCATCAACAGACACGGTTCTCTCCTTGGCTTGGTCACTGCAAAGTGGGACCAACAACTGATAAGTGTTCTGACCCAGTTTTATGACCCTCTGTATCATTGTTTCACCTTTCAAGACTTCCAGCTGGTTCCTACCCTGGAAGAATTTTCTTATTTTCTTGGGATCCCTGTCTTGGAACAAACTCCATTCACTGGTTTGTAAAAGACTCCTAGGCCTGAAGAGATTGCTGCAATTCTCCCCTTGACCAAAGAAGAGGTATTGTCCAACTGGGAAACTAGAAATGGGATCAAGGGCTTTTTGGTCAAATTTCTGGTTGGCAAGGCTAATGATTTCTGGAATGACTTGGACTTCAAGGCGTACGAGGATATTCTGGCTCTTTTGATCTATGGTCTGGTATTGTTTCCTAACCCTGACACCTTTATCAGTATCCATGTCATAAGGATATTCATGTCTCGGAATCCGGTACCCACTCTTTTGGGTGATATTCTACAACAACTCTATGCTCGTACTGCTCGAAAACGGGGAACTCCGTGGTGTTGTGCTCCTTTGCTAGTAAGGTGGTTTATTTCGCACCTTCCTAAGTTCGTGCTGAAGAATGAAGAAGGAAAAGGTCGGGCTCGGAGGTTAATGTCTCTCACTGATAATGACATCACCTGGACTCTCAGAGGTTTGGATGAGGTAGCTGTTATTGACCGTTGCAGAGAATACCCTAACGTTCCGTTGATTGGTATCCAAGGAGGAATCTCTTACAATCCGTGCTTAGCTCTCCGTCAGTTTGGAAGAGCCAGAGGAGATGGGCCTCATGAAATGCTGGTTCCTCACTTCCATTTTGAGTTTCAGGCAGACAGTAACAAACTACGCCAGGGATTCATTAGAGCTTGGGACAGAATTCACAAAGCCGACCCACATGAGTTGGGACCAAAGACTTCTCTGCCATTGAAGCCCTATTGCAAATGGGTCCGCATCCGTGCTCAAAGGTTAGGTATGCCCTACGAAGCTGTTAGACCTCTCATCCTTGAGTCTGCTGATGAAGATGGGGTTCCTCCAACTGTCCTCCCTCCTCAGATACCCGCTGATTTTGACACGATGAAGAGATCTTGGGCACAGCTAAAGGAAGAACGGGATTTCTATCGGGAGAAGTTCAACGAGCAGGAACGGAAGATCCAGAGGCTGACTAAGCAATTGGAGGAAGAGCGGGTCCTGAACAATTACATCAACACTGAGAAGAGGAGGCCATGGGAGCATTGATGAGCTTTGGATATTTCCTTTTATAGTTTTATTTCCTTTCCAGTATTTTTCATTCCTGTAATGCCTAAGGGAAAATTGTTGAACAAATTGAAAATTTTAATCTAATGAAGTGTGTTTCCCTTTTGTCTACAAAGTTGAATCTTGTTTGTCTTTGAAAACATAAAACATACGCATTCCATTGCACCATATGCATAGCAGGTACCCTATTTCACAGGTTGCTTAATCTCCTTCGCTATTTATTTTGAACAGTCGTCATGAATCCAGACTCCTCCAGTGAGCAAGCAATCAAGGCCCTTCAGGCCCAAAGTGCACAGTTTCAAGAGATGGTCCTAAGCCTAGCCCAAGGTCAGCAAGAGTTGAAGACTCTACTCCTGAAGAAGAAGAAGAAAAAGAGGACTGCGTTGTTCAACACCGGACGCAGATTTGGGAACACACTCCATAATGAAGCTGATCCAACTACTTCTTATGCTGAGAAAAACAGTCCTCAAGGGGGAGGAGCTCCTAGTCCCGCAGTCTCCGACAACGAGACGGACTATAACGACGAACAATACCCACCTGCTGCTGACAGATACAAGCAATTGGAGGACCGCTTAAGCGCCATGGAAATTCAGAATGTGCCAGGGCTGGATTTCGGAGATTTGGGGTTATCTTCTGGGGTAGTAATTCCACACAAGTTTAAGGCGCCTGCCTTCGCCAAGTATGATGGGGTCTCCTGCCCAAAGCTGCATCTAAGGTCGTACGTAAGGAAGATCCAACCTTACACGGCGGATAAGAACCTCTGGATTCACTTCTTCCAAGATAGCCTCTCGGGGTCACAGCTTGAATGGTTCTACCAATTAGATGGAACCAGCATCCGACACTGGGAAGATTTGGCAACCGCATTCTACAGACAATACCAATACAATTCTGATCTCGCTCCTACGCGTACCCAACTTCAGGGTATGTCTCTAGGAACGGGTGAAGGGTTCAAAGAGTACGCACAAAGATGGAGAGATTTGGCTGGCAGGGTGCAGCCTCCATTGACTGATCGTGAGCTGGTTGATATGTTTCTAGGGACGTTGTCTGGTCCGTTTTTCAATCATTTGGTTGGTAACTCCTCCGCTGGGTTTACAGATTTGATATTGACGGGAGAAAGAATTGAAGCTGGCATCAGGTCAGGCAAGATACAAAAGGCTGCCTCCACAAGTGTTGAGAAGAGGCCGTTTAAGAAAGAAGCAAGTGCCGTCTATGGTCCTAGAAGACAAATCAAGCCCGAAAGTCGCCAAGCCGTCAATGCTTTGGTCATCTCGAAACCTGTTGCTGCTCCTCAGCAGTACAATCAACAAAGAAGCGAAAGGCCTAAGAGGCAGTATACTCGACTGAGTATGACCTTATCTCAAATTTTACCCCAACTGTTATCCACCAACCTGGTGACCCTCAAAGAAGCTCCTAAGGTCGTCAACACTGCGTCTCCGAAGTATAACCCAAATTCCCGGTGTGCTTATCATTCTGATAGTCCCGGGCACACTACTGATGATTGCTGGGCCTTGAGAAACAAAGTGCAAGATCTGATCGACGCAAAGGAAATTCAGTTTGAGGCGCCGGAGAGACCAAATGTTGTAACTACTCTTATGCCCCAGCATAGAGTAAATGCCATTGAGGAAGAAATGTATGCTGTTTCGGTAAATGAAGTTGTTACCCCTCTTTTGATTGTCAAGAAGAACCTACTGCTGGCCGGTTTATTTCCAGGTTGCAGTGAAGGTTGCCTGTTCTGTGCTGTTTCCCTATCTGGTTGTCCCTTGCTGAAGTTAGGCATTCAAAACCTAATGGATAGCAAGGAGATTCTGTTTAAGAAGTCTGTTGTTCAGTTGGTTCCGGTAAAAGAAGTTTCTGTGGTTACCATCTTCAAAAATCCAATCAAGGCTCTCCCGAAGAAGCCTGTTCAAATCATGACTGTTGCACCTGTGGTTATTACTGTTCCGGGGCCTCTCCCCTACGTATCTGATAAAGCTGTCCCCTGGCATTATGGGGCAGACGTATATGTAAATGGAATCAAACAAGAATTCGACACTGGCGCCAGTATCTGCGATATCACTGGTCCAGCCAAGGTCACCCGCAGTGGCAGGCTCTTCTCGCCTGACATTGCACCGCCCGCTACTCGAAGACCCCTCCTTATAACACCTACAAGTGTACCTGTTACTGTTGCTGATCAAGTTGTTTCCCCTGCCGCCGAGTCATCTAATGCTCGGGGCAAAGGGATTGAAGAGGAGCCTTCCCGGATGGAGGCACCAATACCTATAAATGCTGAGGCCTCCCAACAAGAAATGGAGGAGATCCTGAAAATAATAAAGAAGAGTGATTTCAATGTTGTCGAGCAGCTGGGGCATACGCCCTCCAAAATCTCCATGCTCTCCTTATTACTATGCTTCGAGGCCCATGCTAAGGCCTTGATCTCATTTCTCAAGACGGCCCATGTGCCACAGGAGACGTCTGCAGTCCAGTTCACTGATTGCGTAGCAAATCTGACAGCAGACAATGGCTTGGGTTTTTCAGATGCTGACCTGACTGCGAAGGGAAGAGACCACAATGATGCCCTGCATGTCTCTATCGAATGCAGGGGCACTACTCTGGCGCATGTATTGGTGGATACTGGTTCTTCCTTGAATGTTCTACCGAAAAAGGCTTTAGACCGTTTGGATTATGAAGGCCTGGAACTGAAGCCCAGCAATATCATCGTCAGGGCCTTTGACGGTTCAAAAAGGATGGTTCATGGAGAGGTTGACATCCCTATTCGTGTGGGCTCTCAGGTATTCGACTCTACTTTTTATGTGATGGATATACGTCCATCATACTCTTGTCTACTGGGTCGACCTTGGATCCATAAAGCTGGGGCAGTGACCTCTACCTTGCACCAGAAACTGAAGTATCCTGTCAGGGGGAAGATCGTCACTGTGCAAGGAGAAGAGGAGTATATGGTGAGCCATTTGAATTCCTTCAGATACATTGAGATGGATGGGGAGTTTATTGAAACCCCCTTTCAGCATTTCGAGGAGGTGCATCCAATTTCAGCAGCAGCAGAAACAGCAGTCGAAGAGAATGTTCCTTTAAAGATGGCTTCCCTAAGGGATGCTCGGGCTGTGGTTTAGAAAGGCAATTGTGCAAACTGGGGTCAGCTTCCTGATTTCACTCAGAAGAACGACAAGTTTGGGCTGGGCTTTACTGCAGAGGCTCAGAGGGTTGTGCGCAAGGAGAAGATCAGAAAGGCTCCGGTGTTTATCTCCAATCCAAGGGTGAATGCTATCGAGGAGGATGTAGAGGAAGCAGAGTTTGACAGTTGGATCTACCCGACTACCAGCAACGGACCAAGCAACTGGACGACAAAGGATTTTACACCTATCACATTTGTCACGCAGTAATTAATTTCTTTTGGTTTCCAATTTGTAACAAACAATATGTTAAAACTTTGTTGGCTCGGTGTCCTACCCGGGGCGTCGTAGCTCCATTTGTGAGGGCTTTTTTGTATGACATTTCCATATATCATCAATCAAAACATTGGACGTTTGTTGCATTTCAAATCTTGTGCTCTTTTCCTTTCTGTGTTATATATATTGCAAAACAGCTATATTTACACACACTCACTTATACAGGTTCCAATCCACTCTGGATCTCACTGGTAACAGCTCTGCTACCGCCAGTTATGACTTCGAGAATCCGATCAACTTGGCCGAAGACGAAGGTGAAGATGATTGCGAAGTGCCTGGTGAACTCGCAAGACTGCTACTCCAGGAAGAGAGAGCTATTCAACCACATGAAGAGCCGGTGGAGACAATTAATCTGGGTACTGAGACAGATAGGAAAGAGGTCAAGATTGGTGCCAATCTAGAGCTCAGCGTGAAGCAACGATTGATCCAGATGCTACAGGATTACATGGAGATTTTTGCTTGGTCCTATGAAGATATGCCTGGTTTGGATGCCGACATTGTAGTTCATCACCTGCCAACCAAGGAAGACTGCCCTCCGGTAAAGCAAAAAGTCCGACGGATGCGACCAGAGATGTCTGAGAAGATCAAGGCCGAGGTTATGAAACAGTTTGATGTCGGGTTCCTTGCAGTGACTTCTTACCCTCAGTGGGTTGCCAACGTGGTGCCAGTACCAAAGAAGGACGGTAAGGTCAGAATGTGTGTTGACTACAGGGATCTGAACAGGGCCAACCCCAAGGATGACTTCCCCCTACCTCACATTGATGTCCTTGTTGACAATACAGCTCAACACAAGGTGTTCTCCTTCATGGATGGTTTTTCAGGGTATAATCAAATCAAGATGGATCCAGAAGATATGAAGAAGACTACCTTTGTGACTCAGTGGGGCACCTTCTGTTATAAGGTCATGCCATTCGAATTGAAAAATGCTGGGGCAACCTATCAACGTGCCATGGTTGCTTTATTTCATGATATGATCCATCATGAGATTGAGGTATACATTGATGACATGATTGCAAGGTCTCAAACTGAGGAGGAGCACCTTGACCATCTGAGGAAGTTATTTGACCGACTCAAGTTGTACAAGCTGAGATTGAATCCCAACAAATGCACCTTTGGGGTAAGATCCGGAAAATTGCTAGGTTTCATTGTAAGTGATAAAGGTATTCAGGTGGACCCTGCCAAAGTAAAAGCCATACAAGAGATGCCGACTCCAAAAACAGAGAAAGAAGTCAGAGGTTTCCTAGGACGACTGAATTACATTGCCCGATTCATCTCACATCTGACTGCTACTTGTGAGCCAATCTTCAAATTGCTGAAGAAAGATCAAGTAGTACGCTGGAATGATGAATGTCAGGCCGCCTTTGAAAAGATAAAGGAATATCTCCAAGAGCCACCCATTCTTATGCCACCAGTGGAAGGAAGACCTCTGATACTATACTTGACAGTACTTGACAATTCAATGGGGTGTGTGCTGGGGCAGCATGACGAGTCTGGCCGAAAAGAGCACGCTATTTATTACTTGAGCAAAAAGTTTACCGACTGTGAGTCTCGTTACTCACTGCTTGAGAAAACTTGCTGCGCTCTAGTATGGGCTGCTCGCCGGCTGAGACAGTATATGCTGACTCACACTACTCTATTGATTTCAAAGATGGATCCCATCAAGTACATATTCGAAAAGCCCGCTCTGTCTGGAAGAATAGCGAGATGGCAAATGATCTTGACAGAATATGACATCCAGTATACAACTCAGAAAGCAATTAAGGGAAGTGTACTGGCAGATCATTTGGCACACCAACCTGTGGACGATTACCAATCATTGAACTTTGATTTTCCGGATGAAGACATCATGGTGGTAACTGACTGTGAAGTACCTAGACCGGATGAAGGACCTGAGGAAGGATCCCGATGGTCTATGCATTTTGACGGAGCCTCCAATGCTTTGGGTAACGGCGTCGGCGCTGTAATCATATCTCCCAAAGGAACTCATACTCCACTCACCGCCCGATTATGTTTCAACTGCACCAACAACATGGCAGAATATGAGGCATGTATCATGGGTTTACAAGCTGCAATCGACTTAAGGATCAAATTTCTAAGTGTCTTCGGAGATTCCGCTCTCGTGATCAATCAGATCAAAGGCGAGTGGGATATGAAACACCCAAATCTTATTCCTTACAAGGAGTATGTGTTGACCTTGCTTCCCCACTTTGAAGAAATAACTTTTGAGCACTTCCCAAGAGAGGAGAATCAGCTAGCAGACGCACTGGCTACGATGTCTTCAATGTTCAAAGTTAAATGGGACAATGAGGCTCCCCGGATCATTATCTGGAAGTTGGACGAACCGGCATACTGCTGCGATCTCGAGGCCGAGAAGGTGACTGAAAAACCCTGGTATCATGAGGTGAAGAGGTATTTGGAAGCTCAGGAATACCCTGAAGGTGCATCTGTCAATGACAAGAAGTTCATGAGAAGGTTTGCGGCAAAATTCTTCCTCAGCAACGACATTCTCTACAAACGGAATCATGATTCAACTCTACTACATTGTGTGGATAAGGCTGAAGCAGAGAGGATCATGATAGAACTGCATGAAGGTACATTCGGAACACATTCCAGTGGACACACCATGGCTAAGAAAATCCTTCGGGCAGGATACTTCTGGTCCACAATGGAAGGCGATTGTTACCAACACTCTCGAACTTGTCATAAATGCCAGATCTATGCTGACAAGGTGCATATCCCTCCGGTTCCTTTGAACGTCCTGACGGCACCTTGGCCTTTTGCAATGTGGGGCATCGATATGATCGGTGAGATCCGACCGACGGCATCCAATGGACATCGTTTCATCTTAGTGGCGATCGATTACTTCACGAAGTAGGTTGAGGCAGCTTCCTACGCCACAGTAACCAAGAGCGTCGTGGCATGTTTCATCCGGCATAACCTGATCTGTCGTTACGGCATCCCGGAAAGAGTCATTACGGACAATGGTACCAATCTCAATAACAAAATGATCACTGAACTCTGTGAACAATTCAAGATACAGCACCACAATTCTTCTCCCTACCGGCCGAAGATGAATGGGGCTGTAGAGGCAGCTAATAAAAATATCAAGAAAATTGTGCAGAAGATGACAGTGACCTATAAAGATTGGCACGAGATGTTACCGTTCGCTCTTCATGGGTACCGTACCTCAGCAAGGACGTCAACCGGGGCAACTCCCTTCTCCTTGGTCTATGGCATGGAGGCAGTCTTGCCAATTGAAGTCCAGATACCCTCTCTCCGGATAATGAAGGATGCAGACTTGAGTGAAGATGACTGGATCCAGACTCGACTTGATCAATTAAATCTGATTGACGAAAAGAGGCTCATTGCTATCTGTCATGGTCAAACGTATCAAAAACGGATGATCAGGGCATTTAACAAGAAAGTCAGACCGCAAGAGTATCAAGTTCGGGACCTGGTAATCAAACGCATCATCCTTCCTCAAAGTGATCCCCGGGGCAAATGGACCCCTACATACGAAGGGCCATTTGTGGTTAAACGTGTGTTCTCAGGAGGAGCCATGATCCTAACCACCATGGATGGTGACGACCTTCCTCACCCCGCCAATGCAGACATAGTGAAAAAATACTACGCGTAAATAAAAGACCCGCTAGGTTGATATACCTAGGCAAAAATAAGGGCTTCCCGGCGAACCAAAAGGGTTCGGGAAAAAATAAGGGATGAAATGAATAAAAATCTGTACACCCGGCAAGTCGAAAACCTGAAAAGGCGGCTTGGGCAAAAATGGGTATCCCGGTGGACTGAAAACCCGAAAGGGCGGTCCAGGCAAAAGTTAGGGATAAAGCGTAACACTATGTCTCATTGGATCATTTCGCATCCGGAATTCGGCATCAACTATCTGGCTCAGATTTCGGCATCGACCAATCGGCTTCATCTTCAACTAGGCAGCAAAGCGATGAGACGCTTGGAGACATAAAGGCGATAGCAGAGTTGGAACCCAGTGGGATTGTTCACATAGCTGTTTTGTTTTCTTTTCAAAATTGTAAACTCCATATTATTTGGCGGCATCCTCTTACTAGGATGTCAGCCTCTTGTACAAAAACGCCTATTCACAGGCAGAATTCAAATCAATACAAATTCACTTGTCCATACAAATTGCCATTGTTTTTCCTTTTTTCTGTTTTGTTTTGCGAAGAACGTCCAATGTTCATTTTTGATATATGCATTTGACATTAAAATTGTTGACTCATAAATATTCGCATATGAAACGAAAGATTAATTACAGGTGACATCAGAAACAGGGGCAATGTGGAGTTGTCTGATGCAGTCTGGTTGTTTTGTCCGCCAAGGTACCAAGGTAGATTCGACTGAAGAATGTGACCAAATCATCTCAACATCCCGCAGAGTAAGACAAGATTCAGCAATACTTTCCCCAAGCGGAGTTGATTCCCCGTCAATCCTGTGAAGTCTCAACATCCCCCGGCGGGTCTTAAAGCTCACTCCCCAGTAGGTTCTGGAAGCTTGTTCCCTGCAGGGTACGGGCGTCTCTCCCGAGTTTTATTCAGAGTTATTTCCTCTCAAGGACTTATAACTGGGTTATCCTCGGCTAAAAACCACGGAAGATCGCCCTCGGCAAAGTTCCTTCAATCCCCGGCGGAGTTTATCTTTGGTGCTCCCCAGCGGAGTTTATCATCATTATCCCCAGCGGAATCCATCATTAAAGTCCTCAACAGGCCTCTCATCAAACTTCGGCCAAGTATCTCTTCCACAGAGCAACTCCCCAGCCGTTCGTCAAGGATTTATTTTCCCAAACGAAAATTACATTCATAAACATTTCACATTTTCGTACATCTTGTTTACATACGTGATAAAGTGCATACTCACCCTATCTCATGTTAAACAGCATGGCATCATGCATATCATACATCACGACATTGCATACAACTTATGCTTTTGCCTTTTCAGGGAAAAAGACAATCCTAAAGACAACTACCTTCAACTGTCACAATTCCAGATTCGATACCTGTATCTTGCCAGGGCACATTTGAGAGTGATCAGTTTCCAGACTCGATTCCTGTATCTAGCCAGGGCACGTCTGAAGAGTTCGAAGATTCGATTCCTGTATCCAGCCAGGGCATATCTGTTGACAACTATTTCCAGATTCGATTCCTGTATCCAGCCAGGGCATATCTGTTGACAACTATTTCCAGATTCGATTCCTGTATCCAGCTAGGGCATATCTGTTGACAACTATTTCCGGATTCGACTCCTGTATCCAGCCAGGGCACATCTATCAACTACAACATTTCCGGATTCGATTCCTGTATCCATCCAGGGCATATCTGTTGACGACTATTTCCAAACTCGATTCCTGTATCTAGCCAGGGCACGTCTGAAGAGTTCGAAGATTCGATTCCTGTATCCAGCCAGGGCATATCTATTGACGACTATTTCCAGATCCGACTCCTGTATCCAGTCAGGGCACATCTGTGAGCAACCGATTGTAGATTCGATACCTGTATCTAGCCAGGGCATATCTTCATGAGGGGATTAAAGATCAAACACCTGTAACAAGCCAGGAAAACATAAGCCTCTCCCAAATACACAAGTTCTCGCCAAGGAATCTCTTGTGCGATCAACACTTCTAAATGGCATCTATAAGCCCATTCCCGACAAGGTTCTGTCACACCTCCAGATGGCATCTATAAGCCCATCTCCCTATCCACCATCTCTCCAAATGGCATCTATAAGCTCATTCCCGACATCACATTTACTGATACCTCAACATGCGAGTGCAAATTTCCGGGCACTCTAGTGTCCAATCTCCTTTTACCCTCGAGTCACGAAAGGCAAACTTGCCAATCTAACTCTTCAGGTTCAAGAAGATTGAACAGGGGAAACTGTTGTACCCCAAAATTTGCCCTCCCATTTCCTCAACATTTTTTCATCACAAGACCCTTGAAGATCAAGATCCAGTTAGGGTTTCCTCTACTCAAGACTTCTCCTTGCACTGTGGACTCAAATTAGGGTTTGTGTTTGCCCAAGGATGTTTTGACCTAAAATGCCTAAGATGACTTTCATGTTTCATGTTTGACTCACAAGATTATCCATACCAAGTTTCAAGTCTTGATTCCAAGTTTTGCCCAGTCAATTGGACAGTTGACCTAGAAATCAGCTGTATTGGGGAAAAAGTCAACTGTGGTCAATTGACAGTCAAACCTCATGATTTTTGACCCACATCAACATTATGAACTCATATGGACCATTTGATCAAGTTTGGATCACAATTCCACAAGAAATTTGATCAGATCACCAAAAGGGCAAAATGGTAATTTTTAGGGTTTTGACTGCACAAAGGCAATTTTTGACTGATTGACCTAACCAATGGCAAACCAAGCTCACATATGGACTCAAGGACTCAATGAAATGGTATTGACACATTCATCAAGCTCAAAAGATCCCAAGTACACAAGATTGACAGTTGAATTTCCCAGTCAATTGATCAATTTTGATTGTACACTGAAAAGTCAAACTTTGACTTTTTGGTCAAAATCAAGAGTCAAGATTCATTTTTCATCAAAACATGCCAAATCATGAAACTTGTTCACCAAGAAACCAAGAAATGCAAATTAGGGTTTTTAAAATGGAATTTTTCATAACTTAGAATTTTTCTAAAGTTATGGAAAACCCTAATTTTTTCCCAACTTTGCCCCACTTTCTCATCAAGATTCATTTGGATTCAAACAAAAGTCAAAACATGAAAGTTGTAGCTTGTTGCATAATCTACAACTTTGATTCACAAAGTTTTCCCAAATGAGGCTTGTATCTCAAGTTACAAATTTTTGAATAAGGGCACTAAACCATCCTTAACTTAGTGAAAATTTGACCTTTTTGACAAGGTTTTCTACCTAACTTCAAGTCCATTTTCCATACACTTCCACTTGGAATTTCAATTTTCATTTCAAAGATGGGTTGTAGTACACATTCCAAGATTTCCAAAATGTCCAAGAACTCATCAAACAACCTCATGGTTAGGGAGAATCGAATTTCACAATATAGCAAAAACTCACTTTTGAATTGGCCATTTTTCATGTTCATAACTTTGCAATTTGAACTCAGCATGCTTTAGGTTAGATTACAGGTTCTTAAACCAAGTTGCACTCAATAATTTAATGCATATTCATTGTGTTAAGGTGTTGTTCTATGAGTTTGAACATTGTATGCAAGATTAATCCCAAACTAGATAAAGCATTCTTTCCATTTTTGCAAAAGATCACTTTATGTCCAATTGAGAATCCAACAAGTACATTGCAAATCTGATTGGCACAAGTTTATGTGTTAATCACACTGATCAAGGAGGGATTATGCAGCATAGTGTGAGGTCCTCTACAGGCCTAGAAGCACAATTGGCCTTTGCTTGCTTAAGTGTGAAGTAAAGTGGCATAACTCATAACAACTCCCATCTCAGCTGACAAACACAAGAACAAACTTATCAAACACATTCCAGACATCATACCCAAGCTTTTGCACGAGCCTTTGACCTCCAATCCACCCTCCATCTCAGAATCACTCTCAAACTGCAAAAACAGAGTTGCCTCTGCAGTTTGAGTGCCAACTTCTATTTCTCTCAAGCATTCTTGCCAAAACCAGTTCACATACCTTCCATACTATCTATGCAAGCTAACCATGACCTGAAACCTGATCTGTAACACCTCCAAGCCACTTCACCATTTTTGTTTTTCTGTTTTGTAGTTGAAGTTCACTAGCATGATTCAGGGAGTTTCAAGGCAAAGTAGAACTTGGAATAGCATCCTTACACCTCAAGGAAGTTATACAAATCATCATTTTACTCTGAAACATCCTCCATTGCAAAGCACGATTCCAACTGAACAGGTATCTTCATGAAGTTCTATCTCTCTTATTAGGCATTGTTAGCTTTAGGTTTGTGAAGAAAATATGTCACAATCATAGCCCTGAACATGACCATATAGTTAGATTTCATTTATGTTACACGTGCTGCAAGAATTTTGAGTCTGAACATGGCATAAAAGTTAGGTCAGAAATTGAGGGAGAAGAAATTCTCCCTCATCTTAGAGAGTTAGGTCAAGTTCTTTACATGGTTGGAATCGTCTCTTAATGCTCTACACTTTTCATGTTATGAGTTTTGCTTGAAAGTCCAGGAATCAAGAGATAGAAAACGCGTGGGTGATGTTGTTCAGAGGTTGAAGATGACTGATTCTGGGCTGGGCCTGGAATATTTTCTTATTTACACCACATAATTGCTTTTGAACCCCCAGAGCCCATTTGCTTATTTCTTTGACTTTTTTGACTTTTTCCTTTTTGATTGACTTTGTTTATTTTTTCTCATGACATTAAAAACATAAAAATATTTTTTCCATCATTTTTTGAATTTATTGCATATTTATTTCACTATTTCTTTTGTTTGTACATAAATATTACATATACTATTATTTAGAATAAATATGAAAAATAGTGTAAATACATTTTTATTTTTGTTTACCTTTTGAAAATATTTCACATAAAAAAAATACTTTATTTTATTTATTTTATTAAATATTAAATATATATTATTTTATATATAATGCATATTTAGAACTTAATATATATATATATATATATATATATATATATATATATATATATATATATATATATATATATATATATATATATATATATATATATATATATATATATATATATATATATATATATATATATATATATATATATATATATATATATATATATATATATATATATATATATATATATATATATATATATATATATGTTTATTAATATATTTAGGTTAGAATATAAAAATATTTGAATTTTTCATTTTATTAATATTTGATATAAAAAATACTTTTTTATAATATACTTCATTTTATTTTTGTATTAAATTAAATAATAATACATTTTCTTTAATAAAATTAGGGTTTTGCCCTAAATTCAAATACTCCAAAAATAATATCTTTTTTTTATTTTTACATAAATAACACTTTTTTCATACATATACAAAACATTTTTGCATCTTGCATTTTTATTCCATTTTTTTTTATTTAATTATTGTACATTAATTAAATTGTATAAATTCAAATTGAAGTAATAGTTTTAGGTTTACACTACTTGTCAATATCCCCATTTGAACATTTGTACCCCCTTCCCATATTTGGTTTTGTAATAGCTTAATAAATTTATTTTCGCACTTTATTGCTTTCTAATGATAACATGTTAGAATTAGGGTTTGTATGCGAAAAACGACAAAAAAATAGTTATGACCTAATCTCAAGATAAACAAGCATGAAAATGGACACACAAATCACACTTGCACCCCCTAGGGTACTCCACTTGTTGCCTTTCAAAATTGGGCCATATTGCATGTTAGGTCTCTTTGGGCAAAACAAACAAATTGAATGATCATAGTCCCTCGATAACATTTTTTCAAAACAAACAAAAACAAATGATCAAGTCCCTTAAAGAAAATGCCCAAAGATACTTGGCACCATTGCAATTATGGTCTAAACGATGACCCACACCCGTCCCTTTCACATCCTAAACATAAGATTGTCCACCAAATACAATGGTGGAACAAACTTGTTAAAAGGGTTAAAACATAGCAATAATCTTTTGAGAAATTTAGGAGTAGATAACCTCTTAGTTACTTGAATCAATCTTGCAAACTAAAACACTTGCCTATTTCAAAAAACACACATCACTACACTTTCAAAACAACTTTCAAAAACAAATGAAAACCTTTTCAAAAGACGTACATCTTTGTATACATCCCCACATGGATCATTACAAAGGTTGCCACCACATTGGCCTCTTTTCAAAACATTTTCAAACCCACACACTCAAGCACCATTTAAAACAATTGAAAACAAAAGGCAAGTGATCTAAGCAAGTAACTAAGAGCCCATGGATAACCATGGATAGAAAGGGTGCTAATACCTTCCCTTTCTATAATCTAATCCCCGAACCCAAGAAAACATCTCAAAAGGTTTTTTGTTGTGCTTTTTAACCTTTCCTTAGGATAAAATAAAAAGTCGGTGGCGACTCTTGCTCAACCGAAACATTTGCGAAAACAAACGCAAAACCTCAAGTCAGTTCTCCCACCGTATCACAGTCGAGATCTAGGATTCAGTGATTAAGCTGTTCTCTGGTCAGATCCAGGCTTCAACTTGAATTTGAGGTATACTATTATCTGTCTGAGTCCAGGCTTCATAGTAATTGACAAAGTAAACTGCTATCTGGTCGGATTCCAGGCTTCACAGTGTCTTAAATTGTTGATTGACTATTATCAGGTTGGGTTCCGAGCTTCAGCCATGATGTTAATTGTTATCAGGTCGGGTCTAGGCTTCACAGTATGGTGAACTGCTATTTGGTCGTATTCCAAGCATTGCAGTTTCTTTAACTGGAATAGAAATCAGAAAAATCTTAGTATCAATTTAACTGAACCAGAAAAAGGTCTTGAGTTGTCTTTAACTGGAATAGAAATCAAGAAAATCTTAGTATCGATTTAGTTTAACCAGAGGAAGGTCTTGAATTAACTTTGACTGGAACGGAAATCAGAAAAATCTTAGTATCGATTCAACTGAACCAGACAAAAGTCTTGGAATATCTTCAACTGGAATAGAAATCAGAGAGATCTTAGTATCGATCTAACTAAACCAGAGAAGGTCTTGTGGTATCTTCAACTTTAATAGAAATCAGGGAGATCTTAGTATCGATCTAACTGAACCAGAGAAGGTCTCTTAAGTACATCTTTCTGAGGAAAATATTGAAATAGCCCTTCATCGGACGTAGCTTTTGAGAAGACTACTAGGTCACGTACATAGTAAATGGTGCTTGTTGATTTGATCTTTTCCCTGAAAAATGTAAAGAGTTAGTTGTATGCAATGTCATGATGTATGAAATTCATTGTGATGATGTTCTCAAAATAAATGGGATTATGCTGTATGCGATGTGTATGCGCATGTCATGATGTATGAATATGGGATGTCGTTGTGATATTTCCTAGTCTTGGAAAGTGAATCCCTGACTACTGCTAAAGAGTATTGGGAAGTTGAACAATTTCATTTCCGCTGGGGATGATGAATGGATATGATTTCCGGGGATTTCCTATTTCCATTTGAGGATATTCTGCCGGGGATTTCCTCTATGGAGAGAGATAATGCTCTATTGGAAGGTTTTACCGATGCAGAGGAATAAACTTTGTTGGGGAATAAACTTCCGCAGTTAGAGAAATAAACTCTACCGCGGAGGAGGTTTTATGAACTATTTAAAATTATAAAACTTGGCTGCGGAATACAGATTTCATCTCTCTGAAGGAACTTTGCAGGAGGAGATGATTCCTGCTTGGGGAAGGAGAGATCAAAACCTTGGTCGATTATACTCTGTGGGGAACTAAGACGTCACAGGGTCATATGTAATGGTGACTTCGCCTCAAAATGTCTCTGCCCCTGTACCATACTGTAAAAGAGTAACTGTCGGGACTACAAATTGTATTTTAGACTTTTCCCTGCTCCTTAAAGTCATTAGCAATTGTCTTTCCGTTTCTTATGCAAGTATTTGTGAACAAAAATCATATTCAAATGCATATGTCAAAAATAATCACGGTACATTTTTGCAAAACAAAACAGGAAAATAAAAACAAATAGTTTTGTGCTTTCAAAGAAATGATTTGTATTGATTTCTGAAGTTTGCCTATAACAGGCATTTTGTACAAAGAGACTGACGTTCTAGTAGGAGAACACCGTCGTAAAAAATGAAAACTACACAAAGTAGTGTATAAAGAGAAAAAAACTATGTGTAATAATCCCATTTAGTTTCAATTCTACTATTTCCCCTATGTCCTTGAGCGTCTCATCACTTTGCTACTTGTCTGAAGCTGACTGGATTGATCAGTACCGTTTGAACTTGATATTTGATACTGAAGTCTGGTCGTAAGGTGATCCAATGGGACATAGTTGTATACTTCAAATTCCTAACTTTTTCCTAGACTGTCCTCTCGGGTTTTCAGTCCACCAGGATATCCTTTTTTGCCCAAGCCTCCTTTTTAGGTTTTCGGATTTCAGGGTGTACAAATTTTTTTATATTTATCCCTGATTTTTGCCCAAACTCTTTTGGTTCGCCAGGAAGCCCTTATGTTTTCCTAGGCCAGTCAACCTAGCAGGTATTTATTTATGCGTAGTATCTTTTCACTATGTCGACATTAATAGGGTGAGGAAGGTCATCACCATCCATGGTGGTAAAAATCATGGCTCCCCCATAAAATATGCTTTTGATCACAAATGGCCCTTTGTACGTGGGAGTCCATTTTCCTCTGGGATCACCTTGTGAAAGTATGATGCGCTTGATTACTAGATCACCCACTTGATATACTTGACTTCTGACCTTTTTTTATTGAAAGCCTTGATCATTCGCTTTTGGTATATCTGACCATGACAGACAGCAACAAGCCTTTTCTCGTCAATCAGATTCAGTTGATCAAGTTGAGTCTGGATCCAATCATCTTCGTTCAAGCCCGCATCCTTCATGATCCTCAAAGAAGGGATATGGACTTCAATAGGTAGGACAACCTCTATACCATATACCAGAGAATAAGGTGTTGGCCTTGTTGATGTACATGGTAAGGTGCGATAACCATGAAGAGCAAATGGTAACATCTCATGCCAGTCTCTGTATGTCACCGTCATCTTATGTATGATTTTTTTAATATTCTTGTTAGCAGCTTCAACAACGACATTCATCTTTGGCCCGTAAGGGGAAGAATTATGATGCTGGATCTTGAATTGTTTACAGAGTTCGGTGATCATTGTATTGTTGAGATTTGTACCATTGTCTGTGATGATTCTCTCTGGCACACCATACTGAAAAATCAGGTTATGCTTGATAAATCGAACCACAACATTCTTGGTAACAGTAGCAAAAGAGGCAGCCTCAACCCACTTCGTGAAGTAATCAATGGCCACTAGGATGAAGTGATGCCCATTAGAGGCGGTAGGTCTAATATCTCTGATCATGTCAATGACCCACATTGCAAAGGGCCAGGGAGTCGTCAATACATTCAAGGGAACCGGAGGTACATGTACTTTATCAGTGTAGATTTGGAATTTGTGACAAGTTCGGGAATGCTGATAACAGTCTACTTCCATAGTGGACCAATAGTATCCTGCCCGTAGGATCTCTTTAGCCATGGTGTGTCCACTAGAGTTGGTGCCAAAGGTACCTTCGTGTAAATCTGCCATAATACTCTCTGCTTAGCTCTTGTCTATGCAACAAAGTAAAGTAGAGTCATGGTTGCGCTTGTAGAGGATTCTATTACTAAAGTAGAACTTTACGGAGAACCTTCTCAGAAACTTCTTATCATTGACAGACACACCCTCAGGATATTCTTGAGCCTCGAGATACCTTTTCACTTCATGGAACCAAGGTTTGTCTGTTACTTCTTTAGTGTCAATCTCATAGTAGTATGCTGGTTCATCCAACCTCTCAATAGTGATCCAAGGAGCCTCACTGTCCCACTTGATCTTGAACATAGATGACATAGTAGCTAACACGTCCGCTAACTGGTTCTCTTCTCATGGAAAATGTTCAAAGGTGACCTCTTCAAAGTGTGGAAGCAATGTCAGCACATGTTCTTTGTAAGGGATGAGATTAGGGTGCTTCGTGTCCCATTCTCCTTTGATTTGACTTATTACCAAGGCTGAATCCCCGAAAACGCTCAAGAGCTTGATCCTCAGGTAAATAGTAGCTTTGAGACCAATGATGCATGCTTCATACTCCTCCATATTATTGGTACAATTGAAACATAATATGGCGGTGAAAGGAGTATGACAGCCCTCCTGAGATATGATTATAGAACCAATGCCATTGCCGAGTGCATTGGAAGCTCCGTCAAAAACCATAGTCCATCGAGATCCTTCCTCAGGTCCTTCATCCGGTCCAGGTTCTTCACAGTCAGTCACTAACATAATATTCTCATCCTGGAATTCAAAGTTCATGGACTGGTAGTCATCCACAGCCTGATGAGCCAAATGATCAGCTAGTACACTTCTCTTGATTTCTTTCTGGGTCGTGTATTGGATATCGTATTCGGTCAGGATCATTTGCCATCTTGCTATTCTTCCAGAGAGAGTGGACTTCTTGAAGATGTAATTATCGGATCCATCTTAGATATGAACAAACTAGTGTGGGTCAACATATACTGTCTCAGTCAGTGAGCAGCCCATGCCAAAGCGCAGCAAGTTTTCTCGAGAAGTGAGCATCTTATTTGACAATCGTTAAACTTTTTGCTAAGGTAGTATATTGCGTTCTCTTTTCGATCGGACTCGTCATGCTGCCCCAACACACACCCCCATTGAATTATATAATACTATTAAGTACATTATCAAAGGTCTTCCTTTAATCGGAGGCATCAGAATTGGAGGATCTTGAAGGCATTCTTTCATTCTCTCAAAGGAAGTCTGGCATTCGTCATTCCACTTTACCACTTGATCTTTCTTCAGGAGTTTGAAGATATGCTCACAAGTAGCAGTTAAATTGGAAATGAACCTGGCAATGTAATTTAGACGTCCTAAGAAGCCTCTACTCTCCTTCTTAGTGCGAGGAGCCGACATCTCTTGTATAGCCTTCACCTTTGTAGGGTCTACCTGAATACCCCTGTCACTGATAATGAAACCTAGAAGTTTACCAGATCTTACCCCGAAGGTTCACTTGTTCGGATTTAACCTCAGCTTGTACGTCTTCAACCTATCAAACAACTTTTGTAGATGATCAAGGTGCTCTACTTCAGTTTGAGACCTGGCTATCATGTCATCAATGTAGACCTCTATCTCATGGTGGATCATGTCATGGAACAAAGCTACCATGGCTCGCTGATAGGTTTCCCCAACATTCTTCAACCCAAATGACATCACTTTGTAACAGAAAGTGCCACATTGTGTGACGAAGGTTGTCTTATCCATGTCTTCAGGTGCCATCTTAATTTGATTGTAACCAGAGAACTTTTCCATGAAGTAAAAGATCTTATGATGCGCGTTGTTGTCAACCAGGACGTCAATGTGGGGAAGCGGAAAGTCATCCTTGGGGCTTGCCCTGTTCAAATCTCGGTAATCCACACACATCCGTACCTTTCCGTCCTTTTTAGGCATCAGGACTACATTAGAAATCCATTGGGGATAAGAGGTGATAGCTAGGAACCCAGCGTTGAACTGTTTCATAACTTCTACTTTGATCTTCTTTGACATTTCAGGGCACATACGGCGAACCTTCTGCTTTACCGGAGGGCAATCTTCTTTAGTCGGCAGGCGATGAACCACAATGTCGGTGTCTAGTCCGGGCATGTCTTCATATGACCAGGCAAAGATCTCGACATAGTCATGAAACATTCGTATCAACCGCTGTTTGACATTAAGCTCCAAATTTGCACCTATCTTGACTTCTTTCTTGTCCTCTTCAGTGCCCAAGTTTATTGTCTCAACTGGCTCTTCATGAGGCTGTATAGCCCTTTCTTCCTGCTGTAACAGCCTAGCAAGTTCTCCGGGTACCTCACAATCTTCCTCACCTTCTTCCTCGGCTTGGTTGATTGGATTTTCAAAGTCATAACCGGCAATAGAAGAACTGTTATCAATGGGATCCAGAGTGGATATGGATCTCCAATTTGATACGTGAGTGTGTGTAAGAGTATAGCTGTATAGAAAAAGTAAAAGCAGGAAAGAAAAACAGAGAGCACAAAATTTGTATGCAAAATATCCAATGCTTTATTAATGCCATATGAAATTGGAATATGATAACCCTCACAAATAAACCATTGTGCCCCAGGTAAGACACACAACCAAAGAGTTTATATTGTTTATTACATATCCTAAAACAAGAAAGACAATTACTTCTGAATAAAAGTAATTGGTACAAAGTCTTTTACCATGAAATTATTGGGTCCACCGTTGGTAGTAGGGAATATCAAGCTATCCATGTCATAGTCATCATCAATATCTTCTAAGGTGTTGACCCCATGATTTCTGATGCGTAGGAGAGGTCCTCCAGCACGAGCATGACAAACAACCCTTTGAGCCCCTGAAGAGAAACCCAAACCAAACTTATCATATTTGTATGGAATTTCAGGGAGTTAGCCCCAAATGGTACACCCACATTCTTCAATAACTTCTTTGGCGTCCTTGAGAGAAGCCATCTTCAAGAGAGGTTTGGTGATCTTTGGAAGATTAGTGACATTTTCAATTGCAGCCATAGTCTGAGGCACCTCTTCAAATTTCTAAGATGGAGTCTCGATGAACTCGCCATCCATTTCTACATACCTGAAGGAATTCAGGTGGCGTACCATGTACTCTTCTTCACCATGTACCGTGACAATCTTTCCTTTCACTGGGTATTTCATCATCTGATACAGAGTGGACGTGACAACTCTCGCCCCATGGATCCAAGGGCGACCCAACAAATAAGAATAAGATGGTCTGATATCCATCACGTTGAAGGTGGAGCCATAGGTCTGAGAACCAACTTTGATGGGGATGTCTACCTCCCTGTGCACCATTCTCTTCGAACTGTCAAAAGCCCTCACTACAATGTTGCTGGGTTTCAGGGTCAAACCTTCACAGTCTAATCTGTCCAGAGCCTTCTTAGGAAGCACGTTCAATGATGAACCAGTATCTACTAGAACGTTGGCCAAAGTGCTGCCCCTACATTCGACGGAGACGTGCAGCACATCATTGTGTTTTCTCCCTCTGGGTGTTAGATCAACATCAGAAAAACCCAAATCGTTATCAGCCGTCAAACTGGCCACACAATATTCAAATTGGTCAGCGGAGGTTTCTTGTGTCACATGGGAATTTTTAAGGAACTTCACCAAAGCCTTTGCATGAGCTTCGGAGCACAAAAGTAAGGCTAACATAAAAATCTTGGAAGGGGTATGCCCCAGCTGTTCGACCATATAATAGTCGCTCTTCTTTATAATCTTCAAAATTTCTTCCATTTCCTTCTTGGAAGCCTCTGGGATAGATTCTGAATGGGCCTTCGTATGGACATGTGTGATACGGTGGGAGAACTGACTTGGGATGTTTTGCATTTGATCACAAATGTAGAGGTTACTAAGAGTCTCCACCGACTTTTCTTTTATCAAAAAAGGAAAGGTTGAAAAGAAAAGGAAAGACCTTTGAGATTATTTCTTGAGTTCGGGGGATAGATTATGAAAAGGGAAGGTATTATCACCCTTTTCATCCATAGTTATCTATGGGCTCTTAGTTGCTTTCTAGATCACTTGCTTTTGTTTGAAGATGTGCTTTGTGGTAGTTTTTGAAAGTATTTAAAAGGCGCCTTCGTTTAGGCAAACTTTGTAATAGTTCTCGTTCGTAAGAACGTATACAACGTGTTGGACTTTTGAAAATATTTCATGTTTTGAAAGTTTGTTTTTGAAAGTGTTTGGTGCTTGTTTTGAAAATAAGCAAGGATGTTTGTTTTGAAAATGAGCAAGTAACTAGGAACAATCTACCTACTCAAAAATTCTTTGTTCATTTCTTCCTTCCTTTGATATTGCTATCTTAACATTGATTTGGTAAGAAGCCTTATCTTTGGATGTAAAGGGACGAGCGTGGGTCATTGTATAATCATGATAGCAATGTTGTGAGATATCTTAGCATTTCTCTTTGAGGGACTAAGATCATTTATAAGTCAACATTCGTAGCATCATCGAAGGACTAGGATCTTGTATTTTTAATTTGTTTTTGCTAAGACATCCCACATGCATAACATGACCATTTTGGAAAAGGCAATAAGTGGAATTACCCTAAGGGTGCAAGCATGTAAGTGTGTTTGATTTACATGCATTGTTTATCTTGAATTAGGGTTTACTAATTGTTGATTTTAGTCTTGCCATACAAACCCTAATTACTACCATTTACATGAAAGCGGTAAATTGTCGAAAGTAAAATTACTACGCTATTACATCATTAGGGGAGGGGGTATACAAATTTACAAATGGGGATTGCAAGAAAATTAAACCTAATTATCTATTACAACTATATTGAATAATGTACAAGAATTGAATAAATGTGCAAGAAAATAAATGGAAAGGAAATGATTTTTGTTTGGTTTTAATGAAAGGGTTTAGTTTTGACCTAATTAAGAAAATGATTAATTAAAATTAAATAAAATTAAACCTAAACTAATTAAGAAAATAAAAATTAAGTTAGAAAGCAATTTTTTAGGGTTTTTAAGTAAAGGTTTTAAGTTTAATGAAAATA
Organism: Vicia faba; assembly: GCA_948472305.1. NCBI lineage: Eukaryota > Viridiplantae > Streptophyta > Magnoliopsida > Fabales > Fabaceae > Vicia > Vicia faba. The sequence continues at coordinate 1,014,964,092 of OX451735.1, forward strand.
ATATGGTAATTAATTAATTAAAAGAAACTTAAGTTCTAAATTAATTTTAAATAAAAAAGAAAAATAATTACACCTAAATCTAATTATTAATCTATTAAGAAAAAGAAATTAAATTTGTTAAGAAAATGTTTTTTTTTGTCTTTTGTCTTTATAAAGAAAATAAAAATATAAGTGTGAAATTTATAAATAAAGATATTTGTTGGATTTTTATTAATAAAAACAACAATAATAATAATAATAATAATAATAATAATAATAATAATAATAATAATAATAATAATAATAATAATAATAATAATAATAATAATAATAATAATAATAATAATAATAATAAAGAAAATAAAATATAAATATAAAGAAAAGGCCAGGGAGGTGTGAAATTAAACGTGGGAGTTTATTAGAAAAGTGGTTTTTGAATCTGGCCCAAATGATGTTTTTGTTTAAAAATCAGAAAAATAAAAAAGGGGTTTAGACCGGTGTGGTAGCAAGCAAGCAGGGGGTGTGGTGTAACAAAAATGGTAAGGCCCACTGAGAGGAGGCCCATGCGCGCTGTTTGTAAAAAAAAGGAAGGAAAATGTGAAAAAAATAAACAAAAGGTAGCGCTGGGACTTGTACCCATGACCCTTACCATACACGCACGCTATCTTTGCCACTGGGGTGGCTGTACATCCGTTAACATAAGTGAAATGATAAATACATAACATAAAACAAGTCCTGAAAATGACTTCATATTCAACCTCCAACCATGGTTCCTGTAACTTGCTCATTTCTCAACAAAAATGAAAGATGCAAACATGAAAGTTGCTCCATTTTTCCCTATGAATCCAACCATATAAATATCATAAGCTATAAATCAAAGATGAATGCGAATTTCTAAAAGTACCAAATTCCGACCTAACTTTTTTCAGAGATTCAAACCAAAAATTCTCTAAGCTCAATCAATATAAATGAAATCTATGGACATGTACAGTTTCAGGGAAATGATATCTACATTTTATCTTCACAAATGCAAGCTTAACAATGCCTAAATGAAAAAATAGAAGTTCAGAAAAGATACCTCAAAATTGGAAATCGTGAAATAAAAATGAGATTGATTCAAGGTGCTGCAATGATCAAGTTAGCTTCCTCAAGTTCCCAGGAATCTAATGCAATGATTAGCTTGAGCAATGGATGGCTGGAATGGCCTGGAGAAGTCCAGTTGTAGAGCTCTGTTTTTGAATTTGGAAGATGATGATGGTAGAGTTACAGTTATGAAACAGGGATGAAGATGGACTAAATTTGGTGTATAGAAGCTTTGTGATTGATTAGGAATGAAAACGCACGAGGGAAATATGAGTTTAGGTTTCAAAGTCAGAATGTGCACATAAATGGATTTTTGATGCAAGTTCTGATTTGAGGGAGTTTAGGAGAGTTTCAGGGTGCTTAAGCTCGTGTCTTAGCTCACAAATAGTATCTCTACTTATAAGCAAATGTTTTTGTGGCTTGTAGTTGATCAGAAATCAAATTCACATGTTTAAGCTCAACATGTGATTTTCTTGACAAAACAAGTTTCCATGCATTTGTACTTGCTATTTTAGAGTGGTTATACTTTAAACAAACTTACTTCTGACTTTGTAGATGGAGTGTGATCAGAGGGAACAAGTGAGAGGCTCAAGAATTGACTTTGTGCATAATGCTTGCTTTTCAAGAATGACAATGTTGCCTTTCTTCCTAAAATGGTATTAAGCATGGGCAATGCATTGAATGCTTGGATTAAAGCTTCTAACAGCTGTGTAGACATTTAATTATGGAGTGAAAAGCAAGTTAGAAGCCTGCAAAGTAGGATTTGTGCAACATGCTTGAAGATTGGATCAAGTGTTCATTACAAAATTGACTTGTAATACAAGAATGAAACCCTGAACTCATGGCTTCGATTCTCTTAGCTTAAGCATGATCTCAATGAGTTCTTGGACATTTTGGAAAGCTTGTAACATCCCCTACAACCTTCATGTTGGACATTTTTTAAAATTTCATTTTGAACTAGGTGAAAAGGTGCCATGAAGTTAGGTTAAAATCCGGCCTAAACTAGGGAAAAATTTCACAAAGTCTTCAAGTTTCATGAACATGTCTTCACAAAACCATAACTTGAAATCTAAGCATTTCTAGGAAAATTTCTGCCCTAAATTTTTTTAGATCTCATTGAGATATACAACTTTCATGTTGGAAGTTTCCTTTGAATCATCTTGCATCATGGTGTAAATTTGGCACAAAGTTATGAAAAAAACATGAATTTTCAACACTTCGAAAAATTCTAAGTCTTGGAAATTTTGACTTTTCAAAATGAAATCTTGACTTTTTGATTTCTTGATGAAAAAGTTTCATATTTTGACATGTCTTGATGAATTTTAATCTTTGAAACCTGATTTTCCTCAAAAAGTCAAAGTTTGACTTTTCAGTATATAGTTGACTTTTCATCAGTTGACTGAAATTCAATTATCAATCAGTTGAACTTGAGAAATATTTTAAGCCATGACATTAGGTAAAAATGAAGCATTTGAATCCTTGAGATCATGTCTGAAACCAATAAGTCATTTTTTAAGTCAAAAATCAGAAATTGAACCTTCCTAGTCAAAACCCTAATTTTGACCATTTTGCCCTTTTGATGCTCTGATCAAATTTCTTGAGTAATTGTGGTCCAAATTTGATCAAATGACATATATGAGTTCATAATGTTGAGATGGACCAAAAATTCTGATGTTTGACTGTAAATTGACCACAGTTGACTTTTTCCCCAATATTGCTGATTTTAGGTCAACTGATCAATTGATTGAACAAAAATGTGATCTAAGACTTGAAACTTGACATGAGCATTCTCGAGGGTCCAAAATGATCCATGAAATTCATATGGGTCATTAAAAGTCCATTTGTCCTTGTGCAAACTCAAACCTTAATTTGAGTCATCAATGCTAAGGAGGTGTCTTGAGCTGATCAAACCTTGTGTAGTCTTGAACCAATGTAGATTTTATGAGAGATTATCTTGAGAAATAAGAGGGAAAATTTTGGGGTACAACATCTTCCCCTGTTCAATCTTCTTAAACCTGAAGAGTTAGATTGGCGGATCCGCCATTCGTGACTTGAAGGTGGAAGATGATTGAACACTAGAGTGCTCAGAAATTTGCACTCGAAGATGTATTGGGAATGGGATTATAGATGCCATTTGGAGGGATGATGGTAAATACTAGAAGAAGTATCAACACAAATCTTTGGTCGATTTATACTAAAACTTGATGTTTTACCCGTGGGAAAAAAGGTTAGTTAAATGTAGATGTATGCATGATGTTCAGAAGATGTGGTATTATGCTAAATGCATTTTGTATGTATATGCTATGATGTAGGAATGTGGTATGCATATTTGTCCTGGAAAATAAATCCATGACTACTGTTGAGGAGTTTTGGGAAGCTGAATCCCAGATTACTGTTGGGGATGAAGAGTATACATATCTTCAAACTTTGTTAAAAGAATGCTTCTGCTGAGGAATATCTCTTGAATGTTAGCTGTTATCTGGTTGGATCCAGGCTTCACAACTTGCTGAGGATGAGGAAGTCAACTGTTAACTGGTCAGATTCAGGCTTCACGATAACTTACTGGGGAAGAATAAATTAACTGTTATCTGGTCAGATTCCAGGCTTCGCAGAAAATTTCTTAGAATTGAACTGTTATCTGGTCGGATCCAGGATTTGCATATTTCTTGAAGTGGTAACTACTATCTGGTCGGGTCCATACTTCATAGTATTTGAAAAGTTATACTATTATCTGGTCGGGTCCAGGCTTCATAGTGTCTTGCTGGGGATGGTAGCTAGTTGTTATCTGGTTGGGCTCCAGGTTTCACAATAACTTGCTTGAATAGACGAAGTTGAACTGATATCTGGTCGGATCCAGGCTTTACAGATTTTGAGGTGGATGAAGTTAATTGCTATATGGTCTAGTCCAGGCTCCACAATAAACTTGTCTGGAGAGATAAAGTTGAACTAATATCTGGTCGGGTCCAGGCTTTACAGTAATCTGCTTGGAACTTAGTTGTTATCTGGTCAGATTCTAGGTTTCACAACAAACTTATGAGGGGAATTGCTATCTAGTCGGATCCAGGCTTCACAATAACTTGCTTGAAAACGTGAAATTGAAAACTGATATCTGGTTGGATCCAGGCTTCATAGTAACTTGTTGGGATATAGGAAAACTCTACTAGGGAAAAGAAGTTAAACCCTTGTCTGGTTGAGTCCAGGTTCTATAATATCTAGAAGATCTAAACTATTATCTGGTCGGGTCCAGGTTTCATAGTTTTTGAAAGTTGTACTATTATCTGGTCGGGTCCAGTCTTCACAGTATTTGTAAGGTTTTCACTATTATCTGGTCGGGTCCAAGCTCTATAGTGACTTGAGGACTTGACTATTATCTGGTCGGGTCCAGGCTTCATAGCAGCTTGAAAAGTTACACTATTATTTGGTCGAGTTTAGGCTTCATAGTATCTTTTGAAGATAGTAAAGGTTTTGTTGACGACTTTACTGAGGATTATTGGTTGTGGCCCTCTGATTTGTAATAGTCTGAAAGGAAAACTCAAACTGGAGAGTATAGACTCATCCGGGGAAGACAGACTCAGCTGGGGAAGATAGACTATGCAGGAGGAATTTTGTTATTTGTTGATTGTCGTATGTCGTATGTTGTTTGTTGGGGAAATAAACCTTGTTGATGAATACTTGAGGAACTGCTGACGGGGTGAGTTCTTTTAAGAAGAGATCCACAAGGCTTCTTCTTGTAGGATTAACTTAGCTAGGGAGAGAGCTGTCAAGAGATTGAGACTCTGGTTGGAGATCAACCTATGCAAAGAGACTTTGTGGGTAACTTTGTTGAGGATTGGTTGATTGTAGCCGTCTTTATGGGGAAAATGCTAATGAAATAACTTTGTGGCGATATTCCATATACATTAAAGAGATGCTTGATGCTGCTTAGCAGGACACATATGCCAAATGGTTTTAGTTATGTTCACAAGCATATGTTCGTTCAATTTTAGTCATTGGACAATTTTGCGTTCAAAACAAAATAGAAAGTTTGTACTTCAAAGTATATTTGTATTGATATTTTTCCCATGAATAGGCGTTTTTGTACAAAGAAACGGAGATCCTAGTAAGAGGAAATCATCGAAAGGAAAACAAGAATTGAAAACAAAACAAATAGCCATGTGGAAATGATCTCATTGTGTTACAACTCTACTATTTCCCCAATGTCTTCAAATGCCCCTTGCATTTGACAGAAGTTGATTGGATTGATCTTGGACCGTTTGAACTCGGACCTTGGTAATAAAGTCGAATGTGGTGATTCCACGAGACATAGTCATACGCTTTCAATCCTTAACTTTTGCCTGGACCGCCCTTTCGGGTTTTCAGCCCACCAGGATACCCATTTTTGCCCAAGTCGCCCTTTCGGGTTTTCAACTTTTTGGGTGTATAATCTTTTGCATATATCCCTAATTTTTGCCCAAACCTTTTGGTTTGTCGGGATGCCCTTATTTTTGCCTAGGTGTATTAACCTAGGGGGTCCTTTATGCTTAGTATTTTTTAACTATGTCTGCGTTCATAGGATGTGTGAAGTCTTCACCATCCATGGTAGTCAGCATCATGGCACCGCCAGAGAACACTCTCTTGATAAAAAATGGCCCTTCGTAGGTGGGAGTCCATTTGCCTCTGGGGTCGCCTTATGGAAGAATGATGTGCTTTATCACCAAGTTACCAGCTTGATATACTCGAGGCTTAATCTTTTTGTTGAAAGCCTTAATCATGCGTTTTTGGTACGTCTGACCATGACAAACAACAACCAATCATTTTTCATTGATCAAGTTCAACTGATCCAATCTTGTCTGAATCCACTCGTCTTCGCCTAGGCCTACTTCATTCATAATCCTTAGTGAGGGAATCTGAACTTCTACTGGAAAAATAACTTCCATGCTGTGGTACGGTGGGAGAACTGACTTTTTATTTTGCGTTTGATCATAATGTTAAGGATAGCAAGAGTTGCCACCAACTTTTCTTTTATCCAATAAGGAAAGGCTGAAAAGAACAGGAAAGACCTTTAGAGATTGTTTTCTTGAGTTCGGGGGGTAGATTATGAAAAAGGAAGGTGTTAGTACCCTTTTCATCTGTAGTTATCTATGAGCTCTTAGTTGCTTGCTAGATCACTTTCTTTTGTTTTGAAATGTGCTTTGTGATGTGGGTCACGAAAATATTTTGAAAATGTGACTTTGTAATGATTCCCGTCTCTATAAGAATGCGTACAAAGTGTTGGTTTTTGAAAATAGTTCAAAGAGGTGTTTGCGGAATGTGTTTTTTGAAAGTGATTTTGAAAAGGGTTTTATTTGTAATGGCTCTCATTTCTATAAGAACGCGTACAAAGTGTTTGTCTTTTGAAAATATTTCAAATGAGAGTGTTGGTGTAAAAATGTTTTGTTGTGAGAAAGCGAGCAACTAGGAGTGAAGCTACCTACCCAAAAGGTCTTAATTATTCTTTTCCTCCTCCTTTAGATGTTGCTATCTTACCATTGATTTTGGTAAGAAGCCCCATCGTTGGATGTGAAGGGACGGGCGCGAGACATTTTTGTATAGTCATAGAAGGCAACCAATGGAACATTTTAGCAATGTCGTGTTAGGGATTAGATCGTTTATCGAAGGCAACAACGAGGGTCATCGAGGGACTATGATCTTTTATCGAGGGTCTTTTGCTAAAACGCCCATGTTCGAGGGACATGACTATTTTTCCGATAGGCCACAAAGTGGGATTACCCTAAATGTGCTAGTGTGAAAGTGTGTTTGGTTACATGCATTTAGTCTTGATTAGGGTGATCTATTTGTTGATTTCATATCTTGCCATACACATCCTAATTACTAGCATTTCATATTTGGAAAAGCGTTAAATTGCGGAAATATAAAAGTCCTATGCTATTACAATTTTTAGGGATGGGGGGGGGGGGGGGGGTACATATTTAGAAATGGGGGGTTGCAAGAATTTAAATCCTATTTAACTATTACAACCATATTGAAATGTACAATGCAAGGGAGAAAAAGGACTTATTTAGAAAATGATTTTTGGTCTTAATGAATTAAGAAAAAGAAATAAATTAATTAATAAAAGAAAATATTTTTATGTCTTTTTTATATTAATGAAAAAGGGAATTGATATCGAAAATGATAAAAAGGAAAATAAATGAAAGATTGAAACAACGTGCTGCTGCAAGAAAAACAACAAGGATCAGAAGTTCTGAAGCCAGTCGCGTGGTGACTCAGAAAGGAACGTTAGTGGAATCAGAAGTTCTGGATTGATACACTCTAAGGCCCTGCAAGAAACGTCAGAGGGAAAGGAAATAGAGATTCTGGGTGGTATTCAGGAAGTTATCCAAAAGTCAGAAGTTCTATAATGTGCTAAAATAGTGAGTGAACATCAGAAATTTAGTGTGTTGTCAGTGTGTTAAAAATCATAAATTCTGAGTGTTAAAACAGCGAGTGGAAGCGTAAGAGGTTCAGTGTGCTTAACAGTAAGAAATCCTAGAAGTTTTGTGTTAGAATGGTGTAGGGGGAACTCAGAAGTTTTGTGTTGTGCTAAAACAGTGAGTGAGCATCAGAAGTTCTGTGTGTTAAAATAGTAAGAAAACCTAGAAATTTTGTGTTAAAATGGGGAGTGAAAGACATAAGTTTTGTGTTACATTTCAACTTTTTCTTCATATTAATCAGCACATCAGCAATTTATTCATCTCTTAACAAACAAAAAATTAGAAGGATAACAATATAACAGTTTATAGAAGTTCTAATCCTAGTTCCGAGCCTAGCCTTAATCAAGAAGTTTTGATCCACAGTTTCTTATGCAATGATATGGACAAAGTCAACACTAAGATATTTACATATTTAATGATGTCCTGAATGAGAAGATGCAAAGTCAGAAAAACTTACCTTGAATTTGGAGCGTGTGCTTGGAACTTAAACTACTGCCTTCAAATGTTCTGGAGTCAGCAAGAGCAAGAAAGAGAAAATGCCAAGTTCTTTGATTCAAAGGGAAGAACAAAGGTTTGGTTTTCTGTTTGGGAATTTTGGATTTTTACGAAGGTTTCACAATTTTTTTTCTTTTCTCTCTTTTGACAATTTTCTCTCTCCAAAGACCAGCCAGCCCCTTGAACGTGAGATGGAGCAAATTATTTATAGATGGGTTTGCTGTGGTTTTGGGGGGAAAACAAATGGGATTCAAACCTTTTTGGTATACTGTTTCATTGATTTTTAATCACAGTTTGTGTATGCTAATTTGATGCAAATATGGGGTTTAAGAAAGTGCAAGCATGGACTGGATCAGCAGCTGATTGCAGGACTGTGATATAGCAGGGCAGCAGGTTACTTAAACGAGGTTTTAGGATTTGGTGATGTTCTTATCGCAGAAGATCAGAAACGTAACCTCCATATGCTGAAGAGTCATGTTCTGATTGAAGAACTATGTTCTGAACCATGTTTTGTAACTTCTGACTGCACTTGCGTGGAGGCAGGCTCAGAAGTTCTGAAGCATCATATTCTCTTAACACTTAGAAAATTTTCTAAATGTTTAGAAATTTGATTTTTTCAAAGTAATTTCTGACTTCTAATTTTTTTGATGAATCAATTTCATGTCTTGATGGAATATAATTGTTTAAACTTGAATTGATCCAAAAGTCAAAGTTTGACTTTTGAATGTGCTTTTGACCATTTTTCCCTTGTGGATGGTTTTCTTGAAAAGTTGTAATTCAAGACTTGGAACTTGATAGAAGAAAACCTGAGAGTCCAGGATGATCCTTTGAGAAATGAGAGGGAAAATTTTTGGGTACAACAACTGCCCCTTTTCAATCTTCTTAAGCTTGAGGATGTAGATTGGCTAGTCTGCCTTTCGTGATCTGAAGGTGGAAGATGATTGAACACTAGAGTGCCCAGAAATTTGCACTCGCATGAAGTAATACTGATCAGTGATATCGGGAATGGGATTACTGATGCCATTTGGAGGGCAACGGAAAACCAACAGAGATGGGCTTAAAGATGCCATCCAAAAAAGATTGGTTGCGTAAGAGATTCCTTGGCGAGAATTCCTGTACCTGCTGTCGATGAGGACTTCACCAGGGAATGTTAATTTATGTCCTGGGAAGTAGAGTCTAGGAGCTTCAGTTGTCCATTACTCTATTGGGGAATTAACTCTGGATTGAGGAGATGAAAGTAGAATGTATACCTGGTCAGGGTCCAGGCTGTACAACGACTTACTGGGGAAATGTGAAATCGACCGTAGCCGGTCGGGTCCAGGCCTCACAGTGTTGTAAACTGTTGCCGGGAGATAATGGAGAAGGAACTTGGATAGTAGGGTTACTTCAAAATGAAAACCTGGGTAGTAGGGCTTGTGGAATGAAAGCCTGGATAGTAGGGCTTGTGGGAAGGAACCTAGGTAGTAGGGTTACATCGAAATGGAAGCCTGGATAGTAGGGCTTATGGGAAGGAACCTGGGTAGTAGGGTTACTTCGGAATGAAAGCCTGGATAGTAGGGATTGTGGGAAGGAACCTGGGTAGTAGGGTTACTTCGGAATGAAAGCCTGGATAGTAGGGCTTGTGAGAAGGAACCTGGGTAGTAGGGTTACTTCAGAATGAAGGCCTAGATAGTAGGGCTTGTGGGAAGGAACCTGGGTAGTAGGGTTACTTCGGAATGAAAGCATGGATAATAGGGCTTGTGGGAAGGAACCTGGTTAGTAGGGTTACTTCAGAATGAAATCCTAGATAGTAGGGCTTGTGGGAAGGAACCTGGGTAGTAGGGTTACTTCGGAATGAAAGCCTGGATAGTAGGGCTTGTGGGAAGGAACCTGGGTAGTAGGGTTACTTCGGAATGAAGGCCTGGATAGTAGGGCTTGTGGGACGGAACCTGGGTAGTAGGGTTACATCGGAATGAAAGCCTGGATAGTAGGGCTTGTGGGAAGGAACCTGGGTAGTAGGGTTACTACGGAATGAAAGCCTGGATAGTAGGCTTGTGGGAAGGAACCTGGGTAGTAGGGTTACTTCGGAATTAAAGCCTGGATAATAGGGCTTGTATGAAGGAACCTGGGTCGCAGTGTTACCTCGAAATGATCATGTAGATTAGTTGACCCGTTTAGTTTCGGGAACTGATTTTTCCTTGGTTGTCTGCAAATATGACATTCATAACTGCTGGAATTATTGGTGATAACTCTCTTTCCCGAAAAGATAACAGGGTTAATTATATGCGATGCATGAAATGCATTGTGAGATGATGTTCTCAAAATAAATGATATTATGACGTATGTGGTATGTATGTGCATGTCATGATGTATGAGCATGAAATGTTAGTTGTGACATATCTGAGGCTGGGAAAATAAATCCCTGACTGCTGTTGGAGAAAATAACATTTCTGACTGTTGTAGAGAACTGATATCAATGCTTTGATTAACTTTACTTTGTGGGGAATACAGATGTTACAAGGTCGCATGTATTGATGACTATGCTCCAAAGCTGTCTCTGCCCTGGTACCTGCTGGACAGAGTAATTGTCGGGTTTGACATTTCTTATTTTTGCCCCTGTTTCTGGAATTACACGTAATTGTCTTTCTTTTTCCTATGCAAATATTCGTGAAGAGTAATCATATTCAAATGCATATGTCAAGATTAAATCATTGGGCGTTCTTGCAAAAACAAAACAGAAAGAAAAGAACAAATAGTTTTTGCAAAAATAACTTGTATTAATTTTAAAAGTTGGCCTGTAGCGGGCATTTTTGTACAAGGAAGCTGACGCTCTAGTAAGAGAACTCCGTCGTAAAAATGCAAGCTATACATTATTGTGTACAACGAAAAGAAAACAACTATGTGCCATAATCCCATTGAGTCTCAAATCTGCTATTGTCGCTATGCCTTCAAGCGTCTCCTTACTTTGCTACTTGTCTGAAGCTGATTAGATTGATTGGTGTCGTTCGAGCTTGATAGTTGATACTGAGATCTGGTCGCAAGGTGATCCAATGGGACATAGTGATACAATTTTCATCCCTAACTTTTTCCTGGACTGCCCTTTTGGGTTTTCAGTCCACCGGGATACCCTTTCTTGCCCAAGCCGCCTTTTCAGGTTTTCGACTTGCCGGGTGTACAAATTTTTTTCATTTTCATCCCTTATTTTTGCCCGACCCTTTTGGTTCGCTAGGAAGCCCTTATTTTTTCCTAGGCCAGTCGACCTAGTGAGTCTTTTATAATGCGTAGTATCTTTTCACTATGTCCGCATTGACAGGGTGAGGAAGGTCGTCACCGTCCATGGTGGTCAGGATCATGGCTCCACCTGAGAAAATGTTTTTAATCACAAATGGCCCTTCGTATGTTGGAGTCCATTTGCCCCTAGGGTAACCTTGCGGCAATATGATGCGCTTGATAACTAGATCCCCGACTTGATACTCTTGGCGCCTGACCTTCTTGTTGAAAGCCTTGATCATCCGTTTTTGTTACGTTTGACCATGATAAACAACAGTAAGTCTCTTCTCATCGATCAAATTAAGTTGATCAAGTCGAGTCTAGATCTAGTCGTCTTTGTTTAAACCTGCATCTTTCATAATCCTTAGAGAAGGAATTTGGACCTCAATGGGTAGGACTTCCTCCATGCCATATACCAGAGAGTAGGGTGTTACCCCTGTCGACATCCGTGATGAGGTACGGTACCCATGCAGAGCGAATGGTAGCATCTCATGCCAGTCTTTGTATGTCACCGTCATCTTCTGTACAATTTTCTTGATGTTCTTGTTAGACGCTTCAACAACGCCATTCATATTCGGCCAGTAAGGAGAAGAGTTATGATGCTGTATCTTGAACTGCTTACACAGTTCGATGATCATCGTGTTATTGAGGTTCGTACCATTATCAGTGATAATTCTCTCTGGCACACCATACCCACAAATCAGGTTATGCTTGATAAACCGCGCCACAACATTCTTGGTAACAGTAGCGAAGGAGGTCACTTCAACCCATTTCGTGAAGTAATCAATGGCCACCAGGAAGAAGCGATGCCCATTGGAGGCGGTGGGACTGATTTCTCCGATTATGTCAATGCCCCACATTGCAAAGGGCCACGGAGCTGTCAAGACATTCAAAGGAGCCGGAGGCACATGCACCTTATCAGCATAAATTTGGCACTTATGACAAATTCGGGAGTGATGATAACAATCTACTTCCATAGTGGACCGATAGTATCCTGCCTGTAGGATCTTCTTGTAGATCTGTCATGATTCTCTCTACTTCGCTCTTGTCTACACACCACAGTAAGGTAGAGTCATGATTGCGCTTGTAGAGGATTCCATTACTGAGGAAGAATTTCGCCGCAAACCTTCTCAGAAATTTCTTATCATTGACAGATGCCCCTTCAGGATAATCTTGATCCTTGAGATACTTCTTTACTTCATTAAACCAGGGTTTGTCTTCCACCTCTTCAGTATCAATCTCACAACAGTACGCTGGTTCATCCAACCTTTTAATGGTTATTCGGAGAGCTTTGTTGTCCCACCTAACTTTGATCAATGAAGAAATGGTAGCTAGCGCGTCCGCTAACTGATTCTCCTCTCGTGGGAAATGTTCAAAATTTACCTCCTCAAAGTGTGGGAGCAATGTCAGTATGTGCTCTTTGTATGGGATGAGATTTAGATGCTTCGCATCCCATTCGCCTTTGATCTGAATTATCACCAAGGTTGAATCCCCAAAGACATTTAAGAACTTGATTTTGAGGTCAATAGCGGCTTTGAGACCCATGATGCAGGCCTCATACTCCACCATGTTGTTAGTGCAGTTGAAACATAATCGAGCAGTGAAAGGAGTGTGACATCCCTCAGGGGATATGATTACAACGCCGATGCCATTACCAAGTGCGTTCGAAGCTACATCAAAGACCATAGTCCATCGGGATCCTTCTTCAGGTCCTTCATCTAGTCCAGGTTCTTCGTAGTCAGTCACCAGCATAATATTCTCGTCCGGGAACTCAAAATTTATGGACTGGTAGTCATCCACGGCCTGATGAGACAAATGATCAGCCAACACACTCCCCTTGATTGCTTTTTGGGTTGTATATTGTATATTGTATTCGGTTAAGATCATATTCCATCTCACTATCCTTCCGGAGAGTGCGAGCTTCTCGAAGATGTATTTGATTGGATCCATCTTAGATATCAACAAAGTAGTGTGGGTCAACATATACTGTCTCAGCCAGCGAGCAGCCCATGCCAAAGCACAGCAAGTTTTCTCGAGCAACGAGTATCTTGTCTCACATTCAGTAAACTTTTTGCTAAGGTAGTATGTTGCATGCTCTTTTCGACCAGACTCGTCATACTGCCCCAGCACACACCCCATTGAATTGTCTAACACTGTTAAGTATAATATCAAAGGTCTTCCTTCAACCAGAGGCATCAGAATTGGCGGTTCTTGAAGATATTCTTTGATCCTTTCGAAAGCAGTCTGGAATTCGTCATTCCACTTTACCACTTGATCTTTCTTCAAAAGCTTGAAGATGGGCTCACAAGTAGCAGTCAGATGTGAAATGAACCTGGCGATATAATTCAAGCGTCCCAAGAAACCTCTACATTCCTTCTCGGTACAGGGAGTTGGCATCTCTTGTATGGCCCTTACCTTTGCGGGGTCTACCTGAATACCTTTGTTACTGACGATGAAACCCATAATCTTACCAGACCTTACCCCGAATGTGCACTTGCTCAGATTCAACCTCAACTTGTATGTCTTCAACCTGTCGAACAACTTTTGTAGATGATCGAGATGTTCCTCTTTGGTTTGAGACCTGGCTATCATGTAATCAACATAAACCTCGATCTCATGGTGAATCATATCATGGAACAAAGTGATCATGGCTCGCTGATATGTTGCCCCAGCATTCTTCAACCCAAAAGGCATCACATTTTAACAGAAGGTGCCCCACTGTGTGACGAAGGTCGTCTTCTCCATGTCTTCAGGAGCCATCTTGATCTGGTTGTAGTCAGAGAAACCATCCATGAAGGAGAAGATTTTATGCTGCACGGTGTTGTCAACGAGAACATCAATGTGGGGAAGCGGGAAGTCATCCTTGGGGCTTTCCCTATTCAGATCTCTATAATCCACACACATCCGTACCTTTCCATCCTTCTTAGGTACCAGAACGACGTTAGCAACCCACTGCGGATAGGAGGTGACAACTAAGAAACCTGCGTCGAACTGCTTCATGACCTCTGCCTTTATCTTCTCTGACATTTCAGGGTGCATACGGCAGACCTTTTGTTTAACCGGAGGACAATCCTTTTAACTTGGCAGACGGTGTACCACGATGTCAGTGTCTAACCCATACATGTCTTCATATGACCAGGAAAAAATTCCAACGTAGTCGTGCAACATCCGTATCAACCGCTATTTGATCTTAGCTTCCAGATTTGCACTGATCTTGACTTCTTTTCCGTATGTCTCTGTGCCCAAGTTTATTGTCTCAACTGGATCTTCATGAGGCTGTATAACCCTCTCTTCTTTTTGTAATAGTCTAGCCAGTTCCCCAGGGACCTCACAATCATTCTTACCTTCATCCTCGGCTCGGTTGATCAGATTCTCGAAGGCATAGCTGGTAATAGCAGGATTGTTATCAATGGGATCCAGAGTGGATATGGATCTGCAGTTTGATACGTGCATGTGTGTAAGCGCATAACTGAATTGATAAATTAAAAACAGAAAAGAAAAAAACCGAGAGCGCAAAATTTGTATGCAAAGAACGTTCAATGCTTCATTGATGATATATGAGATGACATATAATAACCCTCACAGATGGAACCATTGTGCCTTGGGTAAGACACAAGGCCAAAAAATTTAAAAATTGTTCATTACAAATTCAGAACACAAGTAAGACAATTACTGCGGAATAAAAGAAACTGGAATAAAATCTCTAGTCATCCAGTTATTCGGTCCACCGTTGGTAGTCGGGTAGATCCAGCTATTGATGTAAGGGTCTTCCTCATTGTCTTCAATAGTGTTGACCTCACGATTACTGATGCGTAGGGGAGGTCCTCCAGCCCGAGCACGTCGAACAACCCTTTGAGCCCCTGAAGTAAAGCCCAAACCAAACTTGTCAGTTTTGTGAGTAAAATCAGGGAGCCGTCCCCAATTGGTACACCCACCTTCTTCAACCAATGTTATGGCATCCTTGAGAGAAGCCACCCTCAAAGGAGGTTTGGTACTGGTGATAGTCTCGACCGACGCCAAAATCTGAGGAACCTCTTCAAAGTTTTGACAAGTGGTCTCTATGAATTCCCCATCCATCTCCACATACCTGAAGGAGTTCAGGTGGCTCACCATGTACTCCTCTTCGCCATGCACAATGACTATCTTCCCCTTCACGGGATACTTCAACATTTGGTGTAGTGTAGAAGTAACAGCCCCAGCTTCATGGATCCAAGGATGACACGACAAACAAGAGTACGATGGCCTGATGTCCATTACATAGAAGGTAGAATTAAAATTTTGAGAGCCTATCTTGACAGGGATGTCCACCTCCCCATGCACCATTCTCTTCGACCCTTCAAAATCCCTTACCACAATGTTACTGGGTTTTAGGGCCGAGCCTTCATAATCCAAATGGTCAAGATCCTTCTTAGGAAGCACATTCAGGGAAGACCCAGTATCCACCAGCACATGATCCATGGTTGTGCCCCTGCATTCGATCGAGACATGAAGAGCATCATTGTGTTTTCTCCCTTTCGGAGTTAAGTTAGCATTCGAAAAATCCAGCCCATTGTCGGCAGTCAAACTGGCTACACAGTCTTTGAATTGATCGGCTGAGGTTTCTTGCCGCACGTGCGCGGTTTTGAGGAATGCAATCAAAGCCTTCGCATGGGCCTCGGAACATAACAGCAAAGACAACATTGATATCTTTGAGGGGGTCTTCCCCAACTGCTCGACCACATTGTAGTCGCTTTTTTTAATTATTTTTAAAATTTCCTATATCTCTCGCCTAGAGGTTTCCACTACAATCTTTCTAGGTGCCTCCGTTCGGGCAGGCTCACCTATAGCTTCTTTGCCTCGAGTCCCAGATGATTTTATGGTAGGAGTAACAATTAGAGTAAGAACAGGAGTAATGACGGAAGTACTGGTAGGAACAGCAGATGAAATAACAACAGGATTAGTGAAAGTCTTTGGGGAGATCTCAGGAGAAAAAACCCTTCCACTTCTAGTAATCATACTGGTCCGGACAATGTTACTGACATCGGGATCAGCCTTTTCATTCTTCAGGTCTTGTTTAACTCCATGATATCAGATATCAGCGCCATAATTCCAAGGGACAGATTTGTCCGAGGTGTATGGGACGGTACCAGGACAGGTGATTATTAACGGAGCAACTCTCGGAACAGGTGTAATCCTAACAGTTCTTCTCAAGGAGGCCTTAGAAGGATTTGCAGAAATGGTTATAATAGCAACATCTTTGAACGGAACAGCAGGAGTCAATGTTTTCTCGAACAAAATTTCTCTGCTATCCATCAGGCGCTCGACACATGTCTTTAGCAGATAGCAACCAGAAGGCAGAGATGAACACATGTGGCAACCTTCACCACAACCCGGAAATAAACTGGCCAGCAACAAATTCTTCTTAACAGTCATAAGGGGAGTAGAAACTTCATCAACTAAGGTCACAAACAGATCGATATCAACGATGTTAACTCCACGGTTGTGCCTAGGCATGGGAGACGTTATGAAATTGGGCTTCTTCGGAGCATCGAACTCGATCTCCTTGGCTTTAATTAGATCTTTTACTTTATTTCTCAGAGCCCAGCAGTCGTTTGTATCGTCACTAGGACTCTCAGAATGGTAGGCACACTGAGTGTTAGGATTGTACCGAGGAGACGAGGTGTTAGAATTCTTGGGAGCCTCTTTCAAAGTTGTCAAGTTGGATCTCAGTAGATGGGGTAGAACCTCTGTCAATGTCATGTTAATCTGGGTGAACTGCCTTTGAGGTCTTTCTACCCTTTGCTGATTATTGTGCTGTGGAGCAGCCGCATGCCTAGGTATCATTACAACACTTATCGTCGGACGGTGTTCAGCTCTGCTCTGACCTCTTGGGCTATAAATGACACTAGCCTCCATTTTACTGGTGAAGGGCCTCTTTACTGAGCTCGAAGAGGTGTCTTTCTGTATTATACCGCTCCTAATTCCAGCTTCTACCCTTTCTCCAGTTAATATTAGCTTCGTAAAATTAGCTGATGAGCTACCGATTAAATGGTTGAAGAATGGACCAGACATCGTCCCAAGAAACATGTTGACCAACTCCCTATCAGACAAAGGGGGTTGGACTCTCCCGGCCAAATCTCTCCACTTCTGCGTATAGTCCTTAAAGCCTTCACCTGCACCCATGGACATACTCTGGAGTTGAGTATGAGTAGGGGCCAGGTCGGCATTGTATTGATACTGATTGTAAAAAGTAGCAGCCAAATCCTCCCAGTTTCGGACATTGGTCCCCTCCAATTGGTAGAACCATTCGAGCTGAGTCCCCGACAGGCTATCTTGAAAGAAGTGAACCCACAAGTTTCTATCAGCGGTGTGGGGCTGGATCTTCCTTACGTAGGAACGAAGATGAAGCTTTGGGAAAGACACCCCATCATATTTTGCGAACATTGGAGCCTTAAATTTCTGCGGGATGATCACTCCCGACACCAATCCCAGTTCTTTGAAGTCTAACCCAGGTATTCTCTAGACTTCCATGGCGCTTAGTCGATCCTCTAACTGCTTGTATCTATCCTCAATGGGAGGATATTGCTCATCATTATAGTCGGTATCATTGTCAGAAACTTCAGGACTGGGGTTCTCTTCCCTTGTCTGCCTCTCTTGATTATCCCCTTCTTTGGATGAGGAGGTCAGATCGATTGATTGCTTTAGCGGCCCCCCAAATCTTCTGCCCATATTAAGGATACCGGCAGACTTCTTCTTCTTCTTTTTCTCTTTCATGATGAGCGCCTTCAGATCCTCCTGCCCTTTCGCCAGACTTATGAACATTTGTTGAAATTGGGAATTTTGTGCCTGAAGATCTTTGATACTTTATTCAGAAGACATGTTTGCTGAAATAAACATCGAAGAAGATGAGAAACCTGTAATGGTACCTGCTTATGCAATTTTATGGATGATATGCGTATGTAATGATTTCAAGGATTCTTAAAAACTCAAATTTGCTTAACTAAAAAGAAACACACGTTAATTGTATTTAATGAGTTCGATTTGTTACAAATAATGCCTTTTAGGCTTACATTTTAAACAAAACAAAACTCAAAGCAAAAATAAACTAGGTCTCCCAGGAGTGCATCCTCTTTGGTGCAATGTAGGCGTTTATGTTCCTTTCTTCATGAAGTAGCCTAGTGAGCTCCAGGACCTTCTTCTTGCTGGCATAAAATTGAGCTTTAAACGTGTCCCGCTCCTCTTTAAGTTGAACCCAGGATTTCTGCAACTCCTCGTGATCGGTTGGCATGTTAGGATGATGTACAAGGGAAGTCGTATCTCCCTCAGCAACTGGTACCACAATTATTGGTAGGATAGCAGGGTAAGGCATCATAAGATTTTGAGCGCGGACTCGTACCCATCGGAGATAGGGCTCAAGAGGGATGAAATTCTTATGCCCTAGTGTCCTTCTATCAATTTTATGTACCATGCGTCAAGCTTTTATGAACCTTTAATGGTATCCCTGAGCATCATTCTGATAGTTGAAGGCAATTCCTTGGATAAGCATATCATGAGGACCATCTCTCCTTGCATAACCAAACTGACGCAAGGCCAAACAAGGGTTGTAAGTGATTCCCCCCCTAATTCCTAAGAGAGGGACATTAGGAATTCACCACAGCGATCGATGATGGTAACATCTTCCTAGAACCGTGAACACCAATGAATGTATGATTGCTTAAGGGACATCAACCTACGAGACCATTTCAAACCCTGTTCATTCTTCAAAATAGACCTGGGTAGATGAGAAATAAACCACCTAGCCAATAGGGGAGTTCAACATAGGAGGGTCCCCCTTCTCTTCAGAGTGGGAGCATGCAGAGAGTGTAGAATATCCCCGAGTAATGTAGGCACTGGATTATGAGATAGAAAAACCTTAATAGTGTTCACATCTACGAGTTTCTCCGCATTAGGGAAAAGTACCGTCCCGTAAACGAGAAGTGCCAGCACCTCTTCAAAAGCTTGTAAATTTAGAGTATCCCAAAAATGGTAAGCCTTCTCGAATAGAAACTTAACTAGAACTCCTTGGACACTCCCTCTAGTCTCCCAATTTGTCACTATGTCGGATCGTTGTAAGGACAGAGCTCTAGAAATCTCTTCAGGCTTTGGTCGTTCTTCCGTACCGTTGAAAGGTAACTAGTCGAGAATAGGTACCCCTAACAACTGATAAAATTCCTCCATAGTAGGTACTAGCTGGTAATCCGGGAAGGTGAAACAATGGTGCACATGATCGAAGAACTGGAACAACACTTTTAATAATTCTTTGTCAGGTTTTGTAGTGACCAAAATGAGCAATTGACCATGATTTTTAGTGAAATGATAACTTTCAAGAACCCTTAATGCCAAATCCTTTAGTTGGAGAGATACTTTCAAAAGGTTAATCTGTATAGCGTTCCTACGGGCGGATGCCATGTCCTACAAAATAGAGCAAAAATGAGCCCTAAGAAACCCTTGAAATTGTTAGTCATGATATGCCATGCTTTATGATGTCATGATTATGTTAGAAAATCACAAGCATAGAAAGAAACAAACAAGTCACACCAAGTCCTTAGGTTTAAGGCCTGCATGAGTTTTAAGGTCATACCCTCTTGAAGTTGGATTGGTTCAACCTGTCCTACAAATAGTAATCGGGTTCTAAGGGATCTCAATATCACCGATCTTTCCCCTAGCTTCGTTCAATAGGCGATTGACTCACAACCAAACAAAGCTCAAAAGTCAAACCTCAATGAGCGTAGCATCGAGTATCTGTCGACCTTGGGAATACACCAAGGCCGACCACCTCACTACGTCCTACTGGCCAAGTTGTGCAATTAATGGTTCTAAGGTCAGTTGATGCTTCACGACACCACGCGGCGGCCTCGTACTCTCCTTGATTGACTCAAGGGTTACCGATACCAACCAAAGTGCCACATCAATATAGCTACTGCTTCAACCGTGTTGGTATACCCCGCACAGTTCCCTCACAGTTTATTGCTACTTACCTAAAAGGTATTCCCCAAATCCGGGTGTAGTATTTTTAACAGTAACCAAAACAAGGACCCAAAACGTAAAGCATACAAGTCAAACAATGAAAGTAGTAGATGTTATCTAGCCCTAAGGTAACCCCACTTTAAAAAATATCCCCAGCAGAGTCGCCAGTTCTGTGGTACAGTGGGAGAACTGACTTTTTGTTTTGTGTTTGATCGCAATGTTGCGGATAGCAAGAGTCGCCATCGACTTTTCTTTTATCCAATAAGGAAATGTTGAAAAGAACAGGAAATATCTTTACAGATTGTTTTCTTGAGTTCGGGGGGTAGATTATGAAAAGGGAAGGTGTTAGCACCCTTTTCATCTATAGTTATCCACGGGCTCTTAGTTGCTTGCTAGATCACTTGCTTTTGTTTTGAAATGTGCTTTGTGATATGGGTCTTGAAAATATTTTGAAAATGTGACTTTGTAATGAATCTCGTCTCTATAAGAATGCATACAAAGTGTTGGTTTTTGAAAATAGTTCAAAGAGGTGTTTGCGGAATGTGTTTTTTGAAAGTGATTTTGAAAAGGGTTTTCTTTGTAATGGCTCTCGTTTCTATAAGAACGCGTACAAAATGTTTGTCTTTTGAAAATATTTCAAATGAGAGTGTTGGTGTAAAAATGTTTTATTGTGAGCAAGCGAGCAACTAGGAGCGTAGCTACCTACTCAAAAGGTCTTAATTGTTCTTTTCCTCCTCCTTTAGATGTTTCTATCTTACAATTGATTTTGGTAAGAAGCCTCATCGTTGGATGTGAAGGGACAGGCGCGAGACGTTTTTGTATAGTCATAGAAGGCGACCCATAGAACGTTTTAGCAATGTCGTGTTAGGGATTAGATCGTTTATCGAAGGCAACATCGAGGGTCATCAAGGGACTATGATCTTTTATCGAGGGTCTTTTGCTAAAATGCCCATGTTCGAGGGACATGACTATTTTCCCGATAGGCCACAAAGTGGGATTACCCTAAGGGTGCTAGTGTGCAAGTGTGTTTGATTACACACATTTATTCTTGATTAGGGTGATATATTTGTTGATTTCATATCTTGCCATACACATCCTAATTACTAGCATTTCATATTTGAAAAAGCGTTAAATTGCGGAAATGTAAAAGTCCTACGCTATTACAATATTTTAGGGATGGGGGGTACATATTTACAAATGGGGGGTTGCAAGAATTTAAATCATATTTAACTATTACAACCATATTGAAATGTACAATGCAAGAGAGAAAAAGGACTTGTTTAGAAAATGATTTTTGGTCTTAATGAATTAAGAAAAAGAAATAAATTAATTAATAAAAGAAAATATTTTTATGTATTTTTTATATTAATGAAAAAGGGAATTGATATCGAAAATTATAAAAAGGAAAATAAATGAAAGATAGAAACAACGTGCTGCTGCAAGCAAACAACAAGGATCAGAAGTTCTGAAGCCAGGCGCGTGGTGACTCAGAAAGGAACGTTAGCGGAATCAGAAGTTTTGGATTGATACACTCTATGGCCCTGCAAGAAACTTCAGAGGGAAAGGAAACAGAGATTCTGGATGGTATTCAGGTAGTGAGCCAAAAATCAGAAGTTTTGTACTGTGCTAAAATAGTGAGTGAACATCAGAAATTCAGTGTGTTGTCAGCGTGTGAAAAATCAGAAATTCTGAGTGTTAAAGTAGCGAGTGGAAGCATCAGAGGTTCAGTGTGCTTAACATTAAGAAATCCTAGAAGTTCTGTGTTAGAATGGTGTAGGGGGAACTCATAAGTTTTGTGCTATGCTAAAATAGTGAGTGAGCATCAGAAGTTCTGTGTGTTAAAACAGTAAGAAAACCTAGAAATTCTGTGTTAAAATGGTGAGTTGAAGACAAAAGTTTTGTGTTACATTTAAACTTTTTCATCATATTAATCAGCACATCAGAAATTTATTCATTTCTTAACAAACAACAAATTAGAAGGATAAAAGCACAACAATTTATAGAAGTTCTAATCCTAGTTCCGAGCCTAGCCTTAATCAAGAAGTTCTGATCCACAGTTTCTTATGCAATGATATGGACAACATCAACACTAAGATATTTTACATATTTAATGATGTTCTGAATGAGAAGATGCAAAGTCAGAAAGACTTACCTTTAATCTGGAGCATGTGCTTGGAACTTGAACTGCTGCCTTCAAATGTTCTAGAGTCAGCAAGAGCAACGGAAGAGAAAATGTCAAGTTCTGTGAGTCAAAGGGAAGAACAAAGATTTGGTTTTCTGTTTGGGAATTCTGGATTTTTACGAAGGTTTCACTTTTTTTCTTTCTTTTCTCTCTTTTGACAATTTTCTCTCTCCAAAGACCAGCCAACCCCTTGAACGTGTGATGGAGCAAATTATTTATAGATGGGT
Source organism: Vicia faba (assembly GCA_948472305.1). NCBI lineage: Eukaryota > Viridiplantae > Streptophyta > Magnoliopsida > Fabales > Fabaceae > Vicia > Vicia faba. The sequence continues at coordinate 1,014,986,744 of OX451735.1, forward strand.
TTGTTGTGGTTTTGGGGGGAAAACAAATGGGATTCAAACCTTTTTGGTATACTGTTTCATTTCTTTTTAATCACAGTTTTCGTATGCTAATTTGATGCAAATATAGGGTTTGAGAAAGTGCAGGGTGGACTGGATCAACAACTGATTGCAGGACTGTGATACAGCAGGGCAGCAGGTTTCTTAAATGAGGTTTTGGGATTTGGTGATGTTCTGATCGCATAAGATCAGAAACGTAACCTCTATATGCTGAAGAGTCATGTTCTGATTGAAGAACTATGTTTTGAACCATGTTTGCAACTTTTGACTGCACTTGCGTGGAGGCCAGCTCAGAAGTTCTAAAGCATCATATTCTCTTAACACTTAGAAAATTTTCTAAATGTTTAGAAATTTGATTTTTTCAAAGTAATTTCTGACTTCTGATTTTTTTGATGAACCAATTTCATGTCTTGATGGAATATAATTGTTGAAACTTGATTTGATCCAAAAGTCAAAGTTTGACTTTTCAATGTGCTTTTGACCATTTTGCCCTTGTGGATGATTTTCTTGAAAAGTTGTAATTCAAGACTTGGAACTTGATAGAAGCAAACTTGAGAGTCCAGGATTATCCTTTGAGAAATGAGAGGGCAAATTTTGGGGCACAACACATGCTATAGACTAAGGAGAAGGGAGTTGCCCCAGTTGATGTTCTAGCCGAAGTACGGTAGCCATGAAGAGAAAACGGTAACATCTCATGCCAATCCTTGTAGGTTACTACCATCTTCGGCACAATCTTCTTAATGTTTTTGTTGGCTTCTTCCACTGCGCCATTCATTTTAGGTCTATAAGGAGAAGAATTATGACGCTTGATTTTGAATTGAGTGTAAAGTTCGGTAATCAAGCATTGTTGAGGTTAGTCCCATTTTCAGTGATGATCCTTTTGGGGATACCATAGCAACATATGAGGTTATGTTTGATGAATCTTGCTACCATACTCTTTGTGACTGAGGCAAATGAAGTGGCTTTGACCCATTTGGTGAAATAATCAATAGCGACCAGAATGAAGAGATGTCCATTGGAAGCAGTGGGCTTGATCTCCCCAATCATGTCAATGCCCCATATTGCAAATGGCCACAGAGAGGTCATGATGTTCAGAAGGACATGAGGCCTATGGACCTTGTCAGCATATATTTTGCATTTGTGACAAGTTCTTGAATGTTGATGGCAATCAGTCTCTATCATTGACAAATAGTAGCCAGCTCTCAGGATCTTCTTGGCCATAGTATGTCTACTAGATTGAGTCCCATAGAGACCATCGTGCATGTCTTCCATAATTTCCTCTGCCTCCTTCTTGTCCACACATCGGAGTAGAGTAGAGTCATGGTTGCACTTATACAAGATTCCGTTACTTAGGAAGAATTTGGTTGAAAATCTTCGTAAGAACTTTCTGTCATTGATGGATGCTCCTTCGGGACACTCTTGTGCTTCAAGGTATCTCTTCACCTTATGGTACCATGACTTTTATGTATCAGTGTCAAGCTCACAGCAGTGCGCAAGTTCGTCGAATCTCTCAATGGTGATCATAGGAGCTTCGTTGTCCCATCTGACCTTGAACATAGAAGACATTATGGCCAAAACATCGACTAACTAATTTTCTTCCCTAGGGAAGTGTTCAAAGGTGATCTCTTTGAAGTAAGGAATCAGAGATAGCACAAGTTCCTTGTAAGGGATGAGATTAGGGTGCTTAGTGTCCTGATCTACTTTTACTTGGCTAATCACTAGAGCGGAATCCCCAAACATATTCAAATGCTTGATCCTCAAATCAATGGCAGCCTTCAGACCCAAAATGCATGTTTCGTACTCAACCATATTGTTCGTGCAATCGAAGCATAATCTGGAAGTGAAAGGAGTGTACCAACCTTCATGGGAGATGACCACAACACCAATTCTGTTACCCAAGGCATTAAAAGCCCCATCGAAGACCATAGTCCATCGGGATCCTTGTCTAGGTACGTCATACGGTCCAGGTTTTGCGCATTCGGTCACTAGCATGATGTTCTCATCCGGGAAGTAAAAGTTCATAGGTTGATAATCATCGACAACTTGATGGGCCAAATGGCCTGCTGATGCACTTTCTGTGATGGCCTTTTGCATTGTGTATTGAATGTCATACTCAGTCAAGATCATATGCCACCTAGTTATCCATCCAGAAAGAGTAGGTTTCTCGAAGATGTACTTGATTGGGTCCATCTTAGAAATCAACAGAGTGGTATGAGTCAACATATACTATCTTAGCCACCGAGCAGCCCATGCTAGAGTGCAACAAGTTTTCTCGAGCAGTGAATATTTGGTTTCACAGTCGGTAAACTTTTTGCTCAGGTAATAAATAGCATTCTTTTTTCGGCCAGACTCATCATGTTGGCTTAAAACACACCCCATAGAATTCTCTAGTACTGTCAAGTACATGATCAATGGCCTTCCTTAAACTGGAGGCATTAGAATAAGAGGTTCTTGCAGATATTCTTTGATTTTGTCGAAGGTAGCTTGGCATTCATCATTCAATCTTACTACTTGATCTTTCTTCAAGAGTTTGAAGATTGGCTCACAAGTAGCAGTCAAGTGAGATATGAAGCGGGCGATGTAATTAAGACGACCCAAGAATCCTCTAACTTCCTTTTCAGAGTGGGGAACTAGCATTTCTTAGATGGACTTCACCTTGGAAGGATCGACTTCGATGCCTTTACCACTGACAACAAAACCTATAAGCTTTCCAGATCGTACTCCAAATGTGCACTTGTTAGGGTTCAACCTCAACTTGTACTTTTTCAACCTTTCGAATAGCTTGTATAGGTGATCGAGATATTCCTCTATGGTTTGTGATCTAGAAATCATATAATCCACATATACCTCTATTTCACGATGAATCATATCATGAAACAAAGCTACCATAGCCCTTTGATATGTTGCCCCTACATTATTCAATCCGAATGGCATGACCTTGTAGCAAAAGGGGCCCCATTGCGTAACGAAAGTGGTCTTCTCCATGTCTTCGGGAACCATTATAATTTGATTATAGCCAGAGAAACCATCCATGAAAGAGAAGACTTGATGTTGAGCAGTGTTATCAACCAAAACGTCAATATGAGGTAGAGGGAAGTCATCCTTGGGGCTTGCCCTATTCAGATCCCTATAGTCTACGCACATGCGAACTTTTCCGTATTTCTTTGGTACTCGTACCACATTTGTAACCCATTGGGGATAAGATGTCATACTTGGAATACTGCATCAAATTGTTTCATCACTTCAACTTTTATCTTTTCAGACATGTCAGGCCTCATGCGACGAACTTTTTGTTTGACAAGAGGACAATCTTCCTTTGTCGGCAAACGATGAACTATAATATTGGTATCCAACCCTGGCATATCTTCATACAACCAAGAAAACACTTCCACATAGTCATGCAACATCTGAACCAATATGGTTTTGACACTGCTTTCTAGGTTAGCACCGATCTTGACCTCTTTCTTGTCTGTCTCGGTACCTAGATTGATGACTTCAACTGACTCTTCGTGTGGCTGAATAGCTTTTTCCTCTTGTAATAGAAGTATGGCTAGTTCTCCCGATATTTCACAATCTTCCTCGCCTTCGTCTTCGGCTTGTTTAATTGGACATTCGAAGTCATAGTCGACAATAGTAAAGTTGTTGGCAATAAGACCTAGAGTGGATGAGGACCTGCAAGTGTGTGTGTGTGTGTGTGTGTGTGTGCATGTAAGATACATGGCTATTTTGAAAAATGTATTTGAAGAAAAAGAAAGACAATGAGCACAAAGATTTGAATGCAAAAGAGTCCAATGATTTATATTGAATGATCATATGATAATATGAACATAAATAAAACCCTTGACAAATGGACCAAAGTGCCCTGGGCCAGGCACATGACTTAAAAGTCATTGTTAAATATTATAAACAAAATGTTCTTGAATTAAAAGAAAGAAATAAACAAGTGATTACTCCTCAATGAAGGAGATGGGGACGAAGTCCTTTGCTGTCCAATTGTTGAGTTCTGTTGTAGTATGATACACCCAATCTTCAAATGCACACTCATCATCAGAATCACCTACAATGTTGACTTCCTTGGCATGCTTTGGCATAGGCGCGGTGATTACATTCAGAGTTGGAAGAGGATCTAATTCAATGGTCTTGTTATCAAACAAGTCTTGAATTTTATTCTTCAGTGCCCAGCATTGGTCATCCTCATGCCCGAGACTACTTGAGTGATATGCACATTTGGAGTTCGGATTATACTTTGGTGAAGAGGTATCTGGATTGGCCGGAGGATCACGCAGTGTCACCAAATTAACATTTAATAGGTGTTGTAAGGCTTGGGATAGTGACATGCCTATCCTCGTGAATTGTCTTCTAGGAGTTTCAAACCGTTGATGATTAGCATATGGTCTTTGAGCAGGAGTTGGACTGGAAATTCGGACAACATTAACAGACGGACAGTCATCCTTCTTGGTACGGGCCCTTGCCCCATACACAACATTGATTTCTTTATTTGCGGCAAAAGGTTTCTTTATAGGATTGGGAGTGGAGGCAGATGCCATGGGAATCTTCCTACTTTTGATGCCTCTTTCAACTCTTTCACTGGTTAAGATTAGCTCGGTGAAACCGAAAGAAGAACAACCAACCAATAAGTTAAATAATGGACCTTATAAAGTGCCCATAAACATGTCAATGTGCTCCCTATCAGTCAAAAGTGGTTGAACCCTACTGGTAAGGTCTCTCCACTTTTGTGCGTATTCTTTGAATCCTTCATTCTTACACATTGTCATGTCTTGCAACTGAACTCTTGTCGGCGCCAAGTCGGCATTATATTGGTATTGATGGTAGAAAGCGGTGGCTAAGTCTTCCCATGTATTGATACGGGAACCATCCAACTGGTAAAACCAATCTAGTTGCATTCCGGTCAAGCTTTCTTGAAAAAAGTGAACCCAGAGTTTCTTATCAGCGGTGTGTGGCTGTGTCTTGCGCACATAAGATTTCAGGTGAAGTTTTAGACAGGAAACCCCATCGTACTTTGAAAAAAATGGTATCTTGAATTTGTGGGGAATGACAACCCCAAATATCAAACCCAAATCATCAAAATCTAAACCGGGGACGGATTGGATCTCAACGTCCTTCAATCTGTCTTCTAGCTGCTTGTATTTGACATCAGCGGGAGGATACTGCTCGTCAAAATAATCATCATCATCAGACTCTTGATCATTAATACACCCAGCCTGGGTACTCCTAGCTTCTCCAATCTGATTCTCGTCTTCTTCATATGAGTCTTCCACTACCGGGATCTGACCAACCGACTCTTTGAATCTTCTACCCATGTTGACCAGGGCTTTCTTCTTGGGTTTATTTTTGGCTTCCAGCAATGCCATCATATCTTTTTTCCCTTGGATAGGGCCAGTAGAGTCTCTTGGAACTGAGAGTTTTGTGCTTGTAGGTCCTTCACTCTTTTCTCTAGATCCATCTTGCTGATATAAACAGCAGAAAGATAAGGAAACCTGTCATGGAAAACCTGTTATGTTATGATGCATGGAAGATGTGTACAACATGCCTCTTGGGCTTACAAAATAAATCTCTTAGATAAAAATACCGAACACATCCTCTTCGGTGCAAGGTAGGCATTCAAGCTTTGTTCTTCATGTAGTTGCTTTGTAAGCTCCAAGACCCTTTTCTCACTAGTGTAGAATTGAGCTTCGAAGGTATCTCGTTCTTCCTTTATCTGAATCCAACCTTTTTGCAAGTCCTCAGGAGAAGTAGGCATGTCGGGATGGAGGAAAGTGTACGGGACATCTCCTTCAACCATAGGTTCCATGATAACTGGTAAGATGAAGGGATAAGGCATCATAAGTTTCTGAGCACGAGCTCGTATCCACCTAAGGTAAGGCTCAAGGGGAATGGAATTATTTTGTCCCAGCGTCTTACTATCCACTTTTCTTACCATCCTCCAAGCTCGTATAAACCTCTGACGGTAGCCTTGATCGTTGCTCTCATAGTCGAATACCACTCCTTGGATGAACATCTCATGAGAACCATCCCTTCGGGCATAACCAAATTGTCGTAAGGCTAATAAAAGGTAGTAAGTGATACCTCCCCTAATGCCAAGAAAAGGGACATTAGGGAATTCCCCACAATGATCGATGATAGTAACATTCTCCAAGGATCGAGAACACCAATGAATATCTGAATGTTTGCGCGTCATCAACCTATGGGACCACCTTAAACGTTGCTTGTTCTTCAATACAGATCAGGGAAGATGCGAAATAAACCATCTAGCCAAGAGAGGAGTGCAACACATAAGGATCCCTTTCTTCCTCATAGTGTGAGAGTGAAAAGAATGTAGGATATCTCCCAACAAAGTAGGCACCGGATTGCGAGACATGAAGATTTTGACAGCATTTACATCTATAAGTTGGTCAGGGTTTTCAAAAAAACCATCCCATAGATGAGAAGGACCACTCCTTGTTTCCCAATTAGTCGTGACATCGGATTGTTGCAAGTGTAGTGCTCGGGTAATCTCTTTAAGTTTTGGATCTCTTTCCGTACGGTTGAAGGGTAGTTGATTGAGAATGGGAATCCTCAAGATTTGAGAGAATTCTTCCATAGTAGGTACAAGCTGATAATCGGGAAAAGTGAAGCAATGATGTAGAGGATCAAAGAACTAGAAAAGCCCCTTCGTCATATTTTCATCAGTGCTAGAGGTAACCAAATTTAGGAGGCGACCGTGTCTTTCGGTGAATGAAGAGTTCTCAGAGACCCTTAATGCTAACTCTTTGAGTTGAGAAGGAATTCTTACGAGATTGACTTGGATAGTATTCCTGCAGATAGAAGCCATGTCCTACAAAACAGAACAAAGATAAATCCTAATAATCCTTGAAATGGTTAGTGAGAATGAGTATGATGTTATGATGTTTATGATATTATGTAAAAATAAACATATACAAACAAGACAAACAAATCCTTAGGTTTAGGATTGCATGAAGTCTTATAGGTAAGTATCCTCTTGAAGTTTAGTTGGCTCAAACCTGTCCTAGAAATAGTTACCGGGTTCTAAGGGTTCTCAATATCACTGATCTTTCTTGTAGGGCATGGTTTCAGTGCAAGCCTCTTTCACGGCGACCAAAATATCCTGAGAAGTCCGATCTCAATGAGTGTAGTATCGAGTATCAACCAACTTCAGACTGCACCAAAGCCTGCTATCTCACTACTTCCTAATGGCCAAGTTGGTCATATAAAGGTTCTAAAGTCAGTTAGTGCATCATGATACCACACAACGGCCCCGTATTTTCCTTGACTATTCAAGGGCTACCGGTACCCACAAATGTGTCACACTAACGTAGCTATTGCTTAGACCATATCGGTATACCCCCGCACAGTTTCGATAATGTATTTCTACTTACCTATAAGGTATCCCAAATCCGGGTAGAGGATCAAAACAAGCCCAAAAAAGGAACCAAAATGTAAAGAAAACAAGTCAAACAATGAAAGCAAGTAAAGGTGATCTAGCCCTAAGGTAACACCACTTTTATGTTTTCCTCGGCAGAGTCTCCAATTCTTTGATACGGTGGGAGAACTAACTTGGGATGTTTTGCGTTTGATCGCAAATGTTGCAGTTAGCAAGAGTCGCCGCCGACTTTTCTTTTATCCAAAAAGGAAAGGTTGAAAAGAACATGAAATACCTTTGAGATTATTTCTTGAGTCCGGGGGGTAGATTATGAAAAGGGAAGGTATTAGCAACATTTTCATCCATAATTATCTATGGGCTCTTAGTTGCTTGCTAGATCACTTGCTTTTGTTTGAAGATGTGCTTTGTGGTGGTTTTTGAAAGTATTTTGAAAAGGTGCTTTCGTTTAGGCAAACTTTGTAATAGTTCTCATTCGTAAGAACGTATACAAAGTGTTGGACTTTTGAAAATATTTCATGTTTTGAAAGTTTGTTTTTGGAAGTGGTTGGTGCTAGTTTTGAAAATAAGCAAGGATGTTTGTTTTGAAAATGAGAAAGCATGAGTCATTGGATTCTTTATTCATTTCTTCCTTCCTTTGATATTTCTATCTTAACATTGATTTGGTAAGAATCCTTATCTTTGGATGTAAAGGGACGAGCGTGGGTCATTGTATAGTCATGATAGCAATATTGTGTGATATCTTAACATTTCTCTTTGAGGGACTAAGATCATTTATAAGTCAACATTCGTAGCGTCATCAAAGGACTATGATCTTGTATTTTTGATTTGTTTTTGCTAAGACATCCCACATGCATAACATCACCATTTTTGAAAAGGAAACAAGTGAAATTACCCTAAGGGTGAAAGCGTGCAAGTGTGTTTGATTTACATGCATTGTTTATCTTGAATTAGGGTTTACTAATTGTTGATTTTAGTCTTGCCATACAAACCATAATTGCTAACATTTACATGAAAGCAATAAATTGTGGAAAGTAAAATTACTACGCTATTACATCATTAGGGGATGGGGTATACAAATTTACAAATGGGGATTGCAAGAAAATTAAACCTAATTATCTATTACAACCATATTAAATAATGTACAAGAATTGAATAAATGTGCAAGAAAATAAATGGAAAGGAAATTATTTTTGTTTGGTTTTAATGAAAGGGTTTAGTTTTAACCTAATTAAGAAAATGATTAATTAAAATTAAATAAAATTAAACCTAAACTAATTAAGAAAAGAAATTAAGTTAGAAAGCAATTTTTTAGGGTTTTTAAGAAAAGGTTTTAAGTTTAATGAAAATAATATGGTAATTAATTAATTAAAAGAAACTTAAGTTCTAAATTAATTTTAAATAAAAAATAAAAATAATTAAACCTAAATCTAATTATTAATTTATTAAGAAAAAGAAATTAAATTTGTTAAGAAAAATGTTTTTTTGTCTTTTGTCTTTATAAAGAAAATAAAAATATAAGTGTGAAAATAATAAATAAAGATATTTTTTTATTTTTATTAATAATAATAATAATAATAATAATAATAATAATAATAATAATAATAATAATAATAATAAATAAAATAAAATAAAATAAAATATAAAGAAAAGGTCAGGGAGGTGTGAAATTAAACTTGGGAGTTTGTTAGAAAAATGGATTTTGAATCTGGCCCAAATGATGTTTTTGTTTAAAAATCAGAAAAATAAAAAAAGGGGTTGGGACCTGTGTGATAGCAAGCAAGCAGGGGGTGTGGTGTAACAAAAATGGCAAGGCCCACTGAGAGGAGGCCCATGCGCGCTGTTTGTAACAAAAAGGAAGGAAAATGTGAAAAAAATAAACAAAAGGTAGCGCTAGGACTTGAACCCATGATCCTTACCATACACGCGCGTTACCTTTGCCACTGGGGTGGTTTTACATCCGCTAACATAAGTGAAATGATAAATACCTAACATGAAACAAGTCCTGAAAATGACTTCATCTTCAACCTCCAGCCATGGTTCCTGTAACTTGCTCATTTCTCAACAAAAATGAAAGATGCAAACATGAAAGTTGCTCCATTTTTCCATACGAATCCAACCATATAAATATCATAAGCTATAAATCAAAGATGAATGAGAATTTACAAAAGTACCAAATTCTGACCTAACTTTTTTCATAGATTCAAACCTAAAATTCTCTAAGCTCAATCAATTTAAATGAAATCTATGGACATGTACAATTTTAGGGCAATGATATCTACATTTTATCTTCATAAATGCAAGCTTAACAATACCTAAATGAAAAGATTTAAGTTCAGAAAAGATACCTCAAAACTGGAAATCATGAATGCAAATGAGCTTGATTCAAGGTGCTGTAATGATCAGGTTAGCTTCCTCAAGTTCCAAGGAAGCTAATGCAATGATTAGCTTGAGCAATGGATGGCTGGAATGGCCTAGAGAAGTCCAGTTGCAGAGCTCTATTTTCGAGTTTGGAAGATGATGAAGATAGAGTTACAATTATGAAACAGGGATGGAGATGAACTATATTTTGTGTATAGAAGCTTTGTGATTGATTAGGAATGAAAACGCACGAGGGAAATGTGACTTTAGGTTTCAAAGTCAGAATGTGCACATAAATGGAGTTTTGATGCAAGTTCTGTTTTGAGGGAGTTTAGGAGAGTTTCAGGGTGCTTAAGCTCGTGTATTAGCTCACAAATAGTATCTCTACTTATAAGCAAATGGTTTTGTGGCTTGTAGTTGATCAGAATTCAAATTCACATGTTTAAGCACAACATGTGATTTTCTTGACAAAACAAGTTTTCATACCTTTGTACATGCTATTGTAGAGTGGTTATACTTTAAACAAACTTACTTCTGACTTTGTAGATAGAGTCTGATCAGAGGGAACAAGTGAGAGGCTCAAGAATTAACTTTGTGCATAAAGCTTGCTTTTCAAGAATGGCAATGTTGCCTTTCTTCCTAAAATGGTATTAAGCATGGGCAATGCATCGAATGCTTGGATTAAAGATTCTAACAGTTGTGTAAACATTTAATTATGGAGTGAATAGAAAGTTAGAAGCCTGCAAAGTAGTATTTGTGCAGCATGCTTGAAGACTGGATCAAGTGTTCATCACAAAATTGACTTGTAATACAAGAATGAAACCCTAACTTCATGGCTTCGATTCTCTTAGATCAAGCATGATCTTAATGAGTTCTTGTACATTTTGGAAAGCTTGAAACATCCCCTATAACCTTCATGTTGGGCATTTCTGAAAATTCCATTTGGAACTAGGTGAATATTTGCCATGAAGTTAGGTCAAAATCCTGCCTAAACTAGGGCAAAATTTCACTAAGTCTTCAAGTTTCATGAACATGTCTTCACAAAATCATAACTTAAAATCTAAGAATTTCTAGTAAAAGTTCTACCCTACAATGTTTTAGATCTCATTGATATCTACAACTTTCATGTTGGAAGTTTCCTTTGAATCATCTTGCATCATGGTGTAAATTTGGCACAAAGTTATGAAAAAAACATGAATTTTCAACACTTAGAAAAATTCTAAGTCTTGGAAATTTTGACTTTTCAAAATGAAATATTGAATTTTTAATTTCTTGATGAACAAGTTTCATATTTTGACATGTATTGATGAAACATAAATAGCAACCTTCACTGCAGCCCGGAAATAAACCGGCTTTCAACAAGTTCCACTTAATGGTCATGAGAGGAGTAACAAGTTCCTCAACAGAAGAAACAAACATATAATCTTCAATAGCGTTAACAACACAGCCGTGCTTGAGCATAGGAGCAGTAAAAACATTGGGAATCTAAGGAGCCTTAAATTAAATCTCCTTGGCTTCAATAAGTTCTTGCACTTTGTTTTTCAAAGCCCAGCAGTCGTTGGTATCATGGCCTTGACTTTCTGAATGGTAAGCACAACGAGCATTTGGGTTATAGCGAGGAGATGCAGTGTTGGAATTCTTCATAGCTTCGCGAAAAGTTACCAGATTAGATTTCAACAAGTGTGGATATACTTGACATAAAGTCATATTTATCCGGGTAAATTGTGTTACAAGCCTTTCTGCTCTAGGTTGATTATTCCTTTGTTGAGTAGGTGCATGTTTAGAGATCATAACAGCCCTTACTGTTGGACGGTGCTCGGTTCTGCTCTGATTCCCTTGGCTATAAGTGGCACTAACTTCCTTCTTCCCAGAAAATGGCTTCCTTACTGTACTGGAGGATGCATCCTTTTGGATCTTACCACTCTTAATCCCAGCTTTCACTCTTTCTCCTGTCAAAATCAATTCAGTAAAGCCAACTGAGGAACTTCCAATCAGATGATTAAAAAACGGACCAGATAGGGTACCCAAAAACATATCCACTAACTCCCTATGAGAAAGGGGGGGTTGGACTCTTCATGCTAAGTCCCTCCACTTCTGAGCATAGTCTTTAAAGCCCTCGCTCAAACCCATAGACATACTTTGGAGTTGTGTACGGGTGGGAGCAAGGTCTGCATTATACTGATACTTCTTATAGGAAGCACCAGCCAGGTCTTCCCAATTACGAATGTTGGCCCCTTCCAGCTGGTAAAACCATTCTAGTTGAGTTCGGGATAGACTATCTTGGAAGAAGTGGACCCATAAGTCCTTGTCAGTAGTGTGAGGCTGGATCTTCCTCACATAAGATCGGAGGTGTATCTTGGGACATGAAACCCCATCATATTTGGCGAACATCGACACCTTGATCTTCTGCGGGATGACAACCCTAAAAACCAAACCCAACTCTTCAAAATCCAACCCAGGTACCCTCTGGACTTCCATTGCACTTAGACGCTCTTCCAGCTGTTTGTATTTTTCTTCGACTGGAGGGTACTGCTCTTCATTATAGTCAGTCTCATTATCAGATTCCCCTAGAATGGGGTCTTCCTCTCTTGTCTCCCCTTCTTGATTGTCCCCTTCTTTTGATGAAGATGTTAACTCTACAACTTGCCTTAACGTTCCTTTGAACCTCCTTCCCAAATTCACCACACCAGCTATCTTCCTTGGCTTCTTAGTCTTCTCTTTAATAATCAGGGATTTCAGTTCCTCTTGCCCCTTGGCAATAGCCATGATAATATGTTGAAACTGAGCATTCTGAGTCTATAGATCCTTCACTGTTTGTTCTAGAGCCATTGTTGAAATAAACAGCGAAGAGGATGAGTAACCTGCTTTGAAACCTGCTTATGCAATGACATGTATGATATATGTATGCAATGTTTTCAACGATTTCTAAGACTTAAAATTGCTTAAATAGAAAGGGAAGAAACGTTAATTGCATTAAGAAGTTTTGTCGATCACAATGATGCCTTTTGGGCTTACAAAGGAGGTAACAAAGAAAAAATAACTTTCTAAGCAAAGAGACTCAAGCTTCCCACAGGGGCATCCTCTTTGGTGCAATGTAAGCGTTTATACTATTCTCCTCGTGAAGTAACCTGGTGAGTTCTAAAACCTTCTTCTCGCTGGTGTAGAATTGGGTTTCAAAGGTATCCCGTTCTTCTTTGAGTTGGATCTAGGATTTTCGTAGCTCCTCAAAATCAGTTGTCATGTCAGGATGAAGAACAATGTAAGGAGTGTCTCCCTCAGCAATCGGCTCCATAGTCACAGGTAAGATGGCGGGGTAAGGCATCATAAGACATTGAGCACGAGCTCGTACCCATTTAAGGTAAGGCTCAAGAGGGATGGAATTATTGTGCCCTAGTGTCTTGCTAACAACTTTGTTTATCATACCCCAAGCTCGAATGAACCTCTTGCGATAACCCTGAACGTCATTCTCATTATCAAATGTGAATCCTTGGACGAGTGTGTCGTGAGGACCATCCCTTCTAGCATAACCAAACTGTCGCAACGCCAAACAAGGATTGTAAGTGATTCCTCCCTTAATTCCTAAGATAGGGACATTAGGGAATTCCCCATAACAATCAATGAAGGTGACACTCTCCGAGGACTGAGAACACCAATGAATATCTGAATATGTAAGGGACATCAACCTATGAGACCATCTCATACCCTGCTCCATTCTCAAAACAGACCGAGGTAGGTGCGAAATAAACCACCTAGCCAATAGAGAAGTGCAACACAGAAGGGTCCCTCTTCTCTTTAGAGTGCGAGTATGCAGAGAGTGTAGAATATCCCCAAGTAAAGTAGGCACCGAATTATGAGACAGAAAAACCTTAATCGCATTCACATCTATGAGTTGGTCCGTGTTAGGGAATAGTACCATCCCTAAGATGAGAAGGGCCAACACTTCTTCAAAACTTGTAAATCCTGGGTATCCCAAAAATAGTGAGTTTTCTCAAATAGAAACTTAGCTGGAAATCCTTGGACACCTCTTCTTGTTTCCCAATTTGCCACTACATCAGACCGTTGTAAAGATAGAGCTTGAGCAATCTCTTCGGGTTTTAGGTCTCTCTCCATACCATTGAATGGTAACTGATTAAGGATAGGTATCCCTAATAACTGATCAAATCCTCCATAGTAGGCACTAACTGGTAATCAGGAAAAGTGAAGCAGCGATGTAATGGTTCAAAGAACTGAAAGAGCACCTTTAACATTTCTTCATCAGGGTTTGAAGTGACCAAGTTGAGAAGTCGACCATGTTTTTCAGTGAAGTGAGAGATTTCAGGAATCCTTGATGCTAATTCCTTGGGTTTAGGAGGTACTTTCACAAGGTTGACTTAGATAGTGTTCCTGCGAGCGGATGTCATGTTCTACAAAACAAGACAAAGATAAGCCTTAGAGAATCCTTGAAATGGTTAGTATGATATGCCATGGTATGATGTCATGATTATGCTAAGAAATCACAGATATAGCAAGCACAAGAAAATCACACAAAAACCTTAGGTTTAAGGCTTGCATGGGTTTAAGGTAACACCCTCTTGAAGTTTTGATTGGTTCAACCTATCCTATAAATAGTAACTTGGTTCTAAGGGATCTCAATATCACTGATCTTTCCCACAAGTTTCGTTCCGATAGGCAACTGACTTGCCACCAAACAAAACTCGGGAGTCCAACCACAACGAGTGTAGCATCGAGTATCAGCCGACCTTGGGTAATACACCAAAGACAACTATCTCACTACGTCCTAATAGCCAAGTTGTTCAATTAAGGTTATAAGGTCAGTTGACGCTTCATGACACCATTCAACGGCCCCATATTCTCCTTGATTAACTCAAGGGCTACCGGTACCAACCAAAGTGTCGCATCAACGTAGCCATCGCTTCAACCGTGTCGGTATACCCCGCACAATTTCCATGATCTATTGCAACTTACCTAAAAGGTTTCCCCAGATCCGGGTGTAGGATCTATAGTAACCAAAATAATACCCTTAAAAGTAAAGCAATCAAAACAGGAAAGAAAACAATTTAGAAATGAACTAGACCCTAAGTTAAACCCCACTTTGTTATTATTCTGCAGCAGAGTCGCCAGTTCTGTGATACAGTGGCAAAACCGGATATTAATACTGGTTTGCATTTTTTGTTTGCAAATGTCGCGGTAAGCAAGAGTTTCCACCGAATTTTCTTTTATCCAACAAAGGAAAGGGTGAAAAGAACAGAAAAAGACCTTTTTCGAGATTTTCTGAGTAAGGGGGTAGATTATGGAAAGGGAAGGTGTTAGCACCCTTTCCATCTGTGGTTTTCCACAGGCTCTTAGGTACTTGCTCATTTTTTAAAACTGTTTTCATTTTTGTGTGTTTTGAAAGATTTTGTTTGCTTTATGATAACTCTTGTATCAGTCCTCAAGAGTGTGATAAAGCATTTTTTGAAAAGAAGTTTGAAAGTGTGTAAGTGTAAAAAATGGAATCAGATTTGAGCAAGTACTTAACAGCTATCTACCTACTCGAAAAGGATGTTATTTTCCTCCTATCCTTTAGATAGTGTTATCCTACTATTTGTGAGTAGGTAGCCCTATCGTTGGATGTTGAGGGACTATCGAAAGTGACGTTTTATGGTCATTGAAGGAAACATGTAAGGATACCTTAGCATTTCTAAGGGTCTGTCATCATGTAGGCAGCATGGAGGGACAAGATCATTTCTTGTAGGCAACTCGAGAGACATTAAGGGACCATGATCTTTATGATGACTTTTAAACTGAGGGTCTTTGCTAAGATATCCCTACGTTCGAGGGACATGAACATTTCCGAAGGAAACCAAAATGGGGACATACCCTAGGGGTGCAAGTGTGCAACAATTTGCTTTTTTCAAGTATTTTATCTGATGTTAGTGACCTAATGATTAATTCTTGTCATGCACGCCTAATTTACTAACAATTCATATACAAGCATATGAGAAATATAAAAAGCGAGAAACAAAGTTCCTACAGCTATTACAAGGCTTTGGTGTAGTTACATAAATAATGAACGAAAAGTAAAATGCGGAAATAAAAAAACCTAATTAAACTATTACAAACCGTGCACAGTTACATGATAAGAAATAATCGTATGAAAAATAACGCGCGAAAATTAATACTGACCTATGTTTGAAACCCTAAAAATCTAATTTCCTATTAAAAAGAATTTGAAGTTTTTTATGAAAAAGATTTGGAATTTAACCTAATTAAATTAATTTGCAAAAATTAATTTTTATTAAGAAAAACTCTAAGTCCTATTTTTTTAATGATTTTTCTGATTTTCTGATTTTTAAAAAAATGAATAAACAAAAATGAAAAACTAAATAAAAAAAGAATAAAGAAATTAAGAAACGGGCCTGGGGGTGAGAAAGCAAAATTGGGGGTATGCTGTTGAAATTTGAAGCCCAGATCTTGTGCAAGCCGAAAACCTGCGCTGGATCTGGTGTTGTTGTGTTAGGGAAGTCTATGGTATGCCTGGGTGCTAGAGGCGCTGGAACTGGAGGATGATTAATCTGATGGTGATGGCCTGATGATGTATGATGCGCACCTGGAGACGTGACATACTGGATCTTGCAATGAAGTTTTAGAAAATAAAAAAACTCTGGACCTGGGATCGAACCCAAGTCCCTCTCCTCACATCTCACTTCCCTTGCCAACTGCGCTGCTTGTTAACTCATATATATATATATATATATAAATGAATAAAAATAATATAATATGAATTTAGGGCACATTCCAGGTCATAAAAAGTTGCACATGTCAGCAATTGAAGGACCTAATCAGATCATTGGAAACTGCCACTCCTGCAGTCAACATAACCCTTATTCTTGACTCACCGGAGCCTTAGCTCCGGTCACCTTCTTTGACAGCCTCCTTCCCTGAAACTGGCTTAAACTTGCGAATTCAAACGTTAGTTGGACCCTTCTCCCCTAATTCAAGGGTTACAAATCCAATGGCATGGTCCTCTTGGCCTGAAACGCCCTGCAAATGGTGCTATGAGAAAAAACGCACAGCAACGATCAATAATGGCAAATGATTATCTGCACGTCCCAGTTCACATGTAAGGGTATCAACCTGTTCTAAATGGTCATACTAGAAGATTCAAGTCATTAAAATTCCTCAACAATTCATGTAATCCAGAATGTGATTGATAAAAAAGAAAGCAAATCGGTCATGATGTATGCGATGATTTTAAGTACAAACAGGCATGGGAATTTAATCTATCTTACCCTGGAGATGATTTATGGCGATGGTTTTCCTGGAAAGAGGCAGAATATTGCAGAACAATTTTGCACCCTTTTTGATATTTTTTGAACTTTTTCTCTTGGTTTGGAGGTAGCTTTTTCGTGTGTATTAGGTCTAGGGTTGTAGTGTATATGTAGTAAATCAAATTAGGGTAACAATTGTGGAAGAATATCCATGGCATTGAGTGTAAGATTTGTTCCAAATATCCACTTGAAAATCTTTCCTATTTTGGACATCCTTTCCCATCTTGGCTTGCACGTTTTTATTTTGATATGCTAACATGTTTTATCCATCATTTGATAAGAAAAAGATTTACAATCAAATCCTTCATTATTTTTATTATTTACTTTATTTAATTTTTCATTTTAATGGATAAAATATCAAAATAAATAGTATAAATAATAAAATAATGTATGACTGAGCTCAAAGGTTATGGTCCATGTTAGAAACAAGTTTCAAGCATGAAAACATGGGCCCATTTGGAAACAATTTAAGTTTGGTCAATATTGGTTTCATGCACATTTCCAAAAATTGGTCAACATTAGTAATGCATATCTCTCTCATTTTTAACCCTAAGAGGGTTTTCTTAGACTTTTTAGAGAGATTAGGATGTCCTCTAAACAACCTTTTTGTTTTAATTTCAATTGGATCTTCCATGTCCATGTAAGGAACTTTGACCCTAAAGGTGTTTTTGTTGCCTTTCTGAAAGGACCTATAATGTATGAGCTTGTATCTTTTGATTGGGGCATTTATTGAACTTTAGGGATGTAGAGAAGTTGTATGGAATTGGATCCTCTTCAAAATTAGCCTTGGTGGAAATATTTCTGATAAAGTATGAGAAAGTTATGCCTGGTCAAAGTTTGGTTGACTTTTCCTATAGAAACCCTAATTTTCCATTTTTGACTTCGGATGAGTTAGGAGCATTTCTTGAGGAATCATGCACAACCCTTGATCAAATGATGGATATCACTTCAAAATATTGATGTTGACCAAAAATCTTGAAATTTGATTGTATTTGGGCCATAGTTGACTTTTGACCTGGTACAGTTGATTTTCAGGCATTTGAGTAGTTGACTGAGCAAACTTGTTGTTCAAGGCATGAAATTTGGCATGGATGATCTTGAGGACATATTAGGATAATGGAGAACATTTGGGATCCTTGGGACTCACACATCTTGCTTAAAATTTAACACTAGTTGAGGTTCATTTCCTTAGGAGGACAACTTGTTTGGTCAATTCTTGGTCATCTTAGGGCAAGTTGTGGACCTCTAGAGGCATGCCTTGAGTAAAAAGGGAGGGAAAATTTTAGGGTACAACACTCGCACAGTCTCCATGATCTATTGCTACTTACCTAATAATTTTCCCCGATCTGGGTAGAGGATCAATACAAACCCAAACAAGGACCCATAAATATAAAGCAAGCAAGTCAAACAATGAAAGCAATTTAAAGGTGATCTAGCTCTAAGGTAACCCCACTTTTAAGTTTCCCCGGCAGAGTCTCCAGTTCTGTAATACGGTGGGAGAACTGACTTGGTTGTTTTGCGTTTGATCATAATTGTTGTGAATAGTAAGAGTCACCACCGACTTTTATTTTATCCAATAAGGAAAGAGTGAAAAGAACGGGAAAAACCTTTGAGATATTTTCTTGAGTTTGGGGGATAGTTTATGAAAAGGGAAGGTGTTAGAACCATTTTCATACATAGTTATCTATGGGGTCTTAGTTTATTGCTAGATCACCTTTTGAAATTGTTTTGTTTGAAATGTGTTTGTGGTGGGTTTTGAAAAGATGTTTGTTTTTTGAAGATGGATTGTGAGCAAGCAACTAAGAACGTTCTACCTACTCAAAAGTCTTTTGTTCATTTCTCTCTTCCTTTGATATTGTTGTCTCACCATCGATTGGTAAGTAACCCTATCTTTGGATGTAAAGGGACGAGCATGGGTCATCATATAGTCATAGATAGCAATATTATGAGATGCCTTAGCATATCCTTAAGGGTCTAAGAACATTTATAAGGCAACATTCGAAGCGTCATCGAGGGACTATGATCTTGTATTTTTTATTGTTTTTGCTAAGGCATCTCACATGCACAACATGGCCATTTTCTCAAGGCAACAAGTGGAGTTAACCCTAATGGTGCAAGTGTGAAAAGGGTTTGTTTTTTATGATTTATTTTGTCTTGAATTAGGGTTTGCTGACTATTGATTTTATCTTTCCATACAAACCCTAATTACTAGCAATTATATTTGAAAGCGATAAATTTCAAAATGTAAATATCCTACGCTATTACACCATTTAGGGGATGGGGATACAAATTATAAATGGGGAGAAAAGAAATTAAAACCTAATTACTATTACAACCAAATTGAATGAAAATAATAGTAAAGAAGTCTCAAAAAATCAGAATTTTTGGTGTTGAAGCTGACACGGGCCGTGTCCTATGACACGGACACCCATGTCAGGACCCTGTAATAAATATGCATGTCTTTTTTAGTCCCAACTGAGATGATATGAGCAATGTCCTGTGACACAGGCACCCGTGTCAGAACCTTGTCCTGCCATTTTATCAAGTTTTAACTCCAGTATGTGGGACACGGGCAGTGCCCTGTGACACGGGCACCCATGTTAGAGCCTTGTCTTGCCATTTTTTTCTATTTTCTTCCTGACATGGCCCGTGTCAGGGGACACGGCCGACCGTTTCAGACTTCCAGAATCACTTTTTGTGATTTTTAGTGTTTGCAACTCTTCTACTTTGATTTATCCTGTTTTATTCTTTTGAAAACGAAAGTAAAATGATATATGAACCAAGATATCACAGTTTGAGAAAACTTACCTCTTGAAATTCAAATTCAAATTGTGTATTGATGTTTCTTGTTGCAATGTGATGATTGATTGAGCTTCCTTAGACCTCCTTGAAGTTGTTCCAATCTTTACTTTGTACAGAAAGTGTTTGAATATCTCCAACCAAGTCAACTTGCAAAATAATGTGTGTGAGTTTGGGAGGTGGTGATAATGATGTTACAGAAGTTGTTCTTATGTTTGGACAAATTCTATATGATATATGTGAGGTATTTGGATGGTTTGTTTGTGGAAAACTTGTAAGGTATGACTTTCAAAGATTTGGACTCCAAAGCTCAAGAGTGGAAGTTTTGTGGACAACTATGGTTTTTGAGAGTATGAGGGGTTTTGAGGTTTTTTCAACACACAGGAAGCTCTCTATTTTTTCTGACCTCTTTCCCTTGCAAATTCTCCCTCTATTTATAGGCCAAAGGTTTGTGAGCAAGGGCTGAATAGGTTTACAAGACAGCATGTTATGGTTTTGTTGGGATGCAAATATCTAACTATGTCAAGTACTCCATGGTTCCAAGATGAAGTACCAAAGTTTTTTGTATAGAGGGGCTTCTTTCCATGATTTATGGTGGAGTAAAATAGGAAGAAAACAAAGTATGGGCTCAAGACAAGTTTTGTGCCAACAAGCTTGCTTTTCTAGAATGGTAATGGTGCCTTTATTCCATAAATGGAAAGATCTTTTGCACAATGGGTAAAACACTTGGGTAATAGCTGAAGAGTGAGTGTAAGCATTAAATTATGATGAGATTTTCAAGCAAGAAGGCCTGCAACACAAGACTATGCAGCATAGCATAAGGGTTTTGTTATGTGTTCTTCACTAAAATGACTTGCAATTCAAGAATGGATGCCCAACCTCATGCCCTTGAATCTCCTATCTAAAGTATGATAAATTCAAGCTCTTGGATGTTTTGGAAAGATTGAAATATCCTATATAACTTTAATGTTGTCTATTTTGACAAAATCATCTTGGAACTATGTGAAAAAATGCCAAGAAGTTGGGATAAAATCCTGACCAAAACTGCTGAAAATTTCTCTAAGTGTTTATTAAAAAATGCCATGACTTCATGAATTTATAACTCAAAATCCAAACATTTCTAGAACAAGTTATTCCCTATAAAGTTTTAGATATCATTGAGATCTACAACTTTCATGTTGGAAGTTTTCCTTGAATCATCTTGCATCAGGGTGAAAAATTGGCATGAAGAAATGAAATTATCATATATAAAAACACTTACAAAAGTTTCTAAGTCTTGAAGAGTTTGACTTTTCACATTGACTTTTGACTTTCTTGATTTCTTGATGATCAAGTTTCATATTTTTGAATTTCTTGATGAATTTTTATCTTTGAAGCTTAAAGTTGACAAAAAAGTCAAAGTTTGATTTTTGGTGCTATAGTTGACTTTTTCATCAATACAATTGATTTTTGGTCGTTTGGTCAATTGAGCGAGCAGAATTTGTGATACAAAACTTGAAACTTTACATGAGCATTCTTTAAGGTCCATAATGATCCATGAACATCATTTGAAGTATTAGAAGTCCAGTTGTTCTTGTGCAAGCTCAAACCCTAATTTTGAGGTATCAGTGTTGAGGAGATGGCTTGACCTAGTCAATACTTGTGCAAGATTAAGCTTTTGCAGATCTTTAGGAGAAATGTCTGGAGAAAAGAGAGGGCAAATTTTTGGGTATAACAGGGATGAAAGCGATAAATCCCTAATTACTATTACAAACCATTAATGATCCAAAAAATCAACAAAAAATCTCAAAAATCAAGAATTCTGGTGCCTGGCTGACACGGGTCGTGTCCTATGACATGAGCACCCGTGTGAAGACCCTGTAATTATCCCTGCATGATTTTTCTGCCCCAGAAGAGCTAACACAGGCTATATCATGTGACACGGGCACCCGTGTCAGAACCTTGTCTTGCCATTTTTCCTGTTTTCATCTTGACATGACCAGTGTCAAGTGACACGGCCAACCGTGTCAGACTTCCAGAAGCATTTTTCTGTAGTTTTAAGTGTTTGCGACTCTTCTACTTTTATTTGTCCTATTTTATTATTTTGAAAATGAAAGTAAAATGATGTATGAACAAGGATATCACAGTTTGAGAAAACTTACCTCTTGAAGTGAAAATCCAAAATGTGTATGGATATTTCCAAGTTCATTGTGATGATTGGTTGAGCTTCCTTAGACCTCCTTGAAGTTGTTTCAATCCTTACTTTATGCTGAAAGTGTTTGGGTCTCTCCAACCAAGTCAACTTGCAAGACAATGTTTTTGAGTTTGGACGGTGATGATCATGATGTTACAGAAGTTGTTATTGTGTTTGAAATACTTCTATATGATGTATATGAAGTATGTGGATGGTTTGTTTGGACTGAAATGCAAGTTTTGAGAGATTTGAAGATTTGGACTTCAAAGCTCAAGAGTGGAGGTTTTATGGACAATTATGGTTTTTCTTTTAGCGTATGAAGGGTTTTGAGAAACTTTTCTACACAATAAAAACTTATCTCCTTGGCTTGAAAATGGCCTCTCTATTTATAGAGGAGGTTTGAGAGAATGAGAGAGTTTGTTTTACAAATTGTCAAAATTCTGGTTTGGTTGAGATAAAACAACCAAGTTACGTGAAAATTAGTGTTCCAATGCATGGTAAAAGCATGGTATGAAGTTGCTAGAGGCTTTTAGGCATGTTTATTCTTGCTTTGACATTGTGTATGTGCAGATAAAACAATTGAGAGACTCAAGGAATTGACAATTGCATAAAGCTTGCTTTATGTGAATGTCAATGGTGCCTTTGTGCTATAAATGGAATGATGCAGTGGACAATACTTGAATGACTTGGATAATGGTTCAATCAATTATGTAAACATATGATTATTGATATATTTGCAAGACACAAGGCCTGCAAAGTAATATTATGCAGCACATCATGCAAATTGGATTATTTGTTCTTCAACAAAATGACTTGCAATTCAAGAGTGGATGCCCAACTTCAGGCCCTTGAATCTCCTAGCTCACGTATGATAAATTCACGCTCTTTGATGTTTTGGAAAGCTTGAAACATCCTATATAACTTTCATGTTGGCCATTTTGACAAAATCATCTTGGAACTATGTGAAAAAATGCCAAGAAGTTGGGCAAAAATCCTGACCAAAATGTCATGACTTCATGGGCTTATATCTTTAAATCAAAGCGTTTTTTAGACATCAAACCTCTAGTACAAAGTTGTATAATTCATAAAGATATACAAATTTCATGTTGAAAGTTTCCTTTGAATCATCTTGCATCTTTGTGAAGAAATGTCATGAAGTTATGAAATTATCATGTTTAAAACACTTAGAAAAATTTCGAAGTATAGAAAATGTTGACTTTTCCAAATACCTCTTGACTTTCTTGATTTCTTAACGATAAAGTTACATATTTTTTAATGTCTTGATGAAGTGTGATCTTTGAAACTCAAATTTGAACAAAAAGTCAAAGTTTGACATTTCAGTGTACAATTATCTTTTTCATCAGTTGACCAAATTTCATTTGTCAATCCAATGATCTTGAGAAATGTCTTGAGCCATGAAATTAGGTCAACATGTTGTATTTGAATACTTGAGATTGTACTTTAAGCCATTAGATCATGTATTAGGTCAAATAATCCTTGATCAGTCAAATACAGTCAAAACCCTAATTTTGACCATTTTGCCCTTTTGGTGATTTGAATAATTTTCCTGAGGAATTGTGGTCCAAACTTGATCAATTGATACATATGACTTAAAAATGATGATATTGGTAAAAAAAATTGAAATTTGACAGTAGGTTGACCAAAATTGACTTTTTACCCAATACAATTGATTTTAGGTCATCTTGTCAATTGACTGAGCAAAATTGAATTGCAAAACTCAAAACTTAACATGAGAAATCTTGAAACTCCCTAATGGTCTATGAAATTCATATGAGGAATTAAAATTCTAATTGTCCTGTGAAAACTCAAACCCTAATTTGAGGCATCAGTGTTGCGGAGATGTCTTGACCTAGTCAATCCTTGTGCAAGTTTGAGCTATTGAAGATATTGTGGGAAATGTCTTGAGAAATGAGAGGGAAAATTTTGGAGTACAACACACACTTCCAGCTAACTCTCTCCACTTCTGTGCATATTCTTTGAAACCCTCGTTTGAGCCCATAGACATGTTTTGTAATTGCACTCGAGTTGGTGCAAGGTCAGCGTTATATTGATATTGCTTGTAAAAAGCAGAAACCAAGTCTTCCCAAGTGTTAATATGGCTTCCCTCAAACTGATAGAACCATTCTAATTGCGTCTCCGACAAGCTTTCTTGAAATTAATGCACCCATAATTTCCTATCAGTAGTATAGGGTTTGATTTTTCGGACATAAGACCGCATATGAAGCTTAGGACAAGACACACCGTCGTATTTGGCAAAGACGGGGGCCTTGAACTTGTGATGGATAACAACCCCCGAGATAAGACCCATCTCTTCAAAATCCAACACAAGCACTCTTTGGATCTCCATAGAATTGAGACGATCTTCTAGCTGCTTGTACTTGTCATCAGTCAGAGGATATTGTTCATCTGAATAGCTTGCTTCTTCTTCATCAGAACCTTGGTTGTTAGCCTTCATACTTTTGTCATCTTCCTCTTGGTAATCATTTTCTTCTTCAAACTCCAAAGCTCTCTTGATCGGACCTTTGAGCCTCCTACCCATATTAAGGATGCCAGCTGGTTTCTTGACTTTCTCTTTCCTCTCTCTAGTGATGAGGGCTTTCAGCTTTTCCTGCCCTTTGGCAAGATTCAGGAACATTTGCTGGAACTGGGCACTCTGAGCCTGGAGATCCTTAACTGTTTATTCAAGAGTCATTCTTTCTACTGAAATAAACAACAAAAAGATAAGAAACCTGTCTTGAAACACCCATCACGTAATGATATACATGATATGTATATGCAATGTTTTCAAGGACCTTATGAGATTTAAATTTGTCAACCAAAAGGAAACAGAAATAAAGCTTTTTATTAATAAGTTCATGTGAATACAAAATATTACAAAAGGGTAAATTAAAAATCTCCTAAAATTCTAAGCTTCTCAATGACGCCTCTTCTCCGTGTTGATATATGAGTTAAGACTCTGCTCCTCGTGAAGTTGCTTCGTGAGCCCCGACACTTTCTTCTCACTTGCATAGAATTGAGTATCAAAGGTGTCCCGTTCTTCTTTAAGTTGAATCCAGGACTCCTGTAATTCTGCAAAGTCAGTAGGAATGTACGGATAAAGGATAGTTCGAGAAACATCTCCTCCGACAATAGGCTCCATGATTACTGGTAGGACAGCAGGATATGACATCATAAGGTTTTGAGCACGAGTTCATACCCATTTGAGATAGGGCTCCAGAGGGATGGAATTATTCTATCCTAAAGCCTTGCTATCAATATTTCTCACCATGCCCCAAGCATGTATAAACCTTTGATGATAACCTTGAGGATCATTCTCGTAATCGAATATAATACCCTGGATAAGTGTGTCATGAGGACCGTCTCTTTGAGCGTAACCAAATTGACATAGAGCCGGAGAAGGGTTATAGTTAATACCTCCCTTAATGCCAAGGAATGGAACATTTGATAATTCCCCATAACGGTCAATGATAGTGATATCCTCGTGAGATCGGGAATACCAGTAGATGTTTGTATGAGAAAGTGACATTATTCTTTGCCACCACCTCAAACCTTGTTCATTCTTCATTATCGAGTGGGGAAGGTGCGAAATAAACCACCTGGATAGTAGAGGTATACAACACATGAGATTTCCTCGCCTCTTCATAGTACGAGTGTGAAGAGAATGCAAAATGTCTCCAAGCAATGTAGGTACAAGATTACGAGTAAGAAATATTTTGATGGTGTTCACATCTATGAGTTGGTACGGATTAGGGAATAGTACCAATCCATAGATTAACAGAGCCAAGATCTCCTCAAAAGCCTGAAAACTCATAGCATTCAGAAACAGTTTAGCCTTCTCTATCAGAAATTTAGAAAGAAAGCCCTTGACTCCACTTCTCATTTCCCAGTTAGATACAATGTCGAACCGCTTCAGATGTAAGGCTGCTGCAATGTCTTCTGGTTTTGGAGCTTCCTCTAAACCGGTGAAGGGTGTCTGATGAAGAACAACTACTCCCAATAGTTTGGAGAACTCTTCTATTATGGGTACTAATTGATAATCTGGAAAGGTGAAACAATGATGTGCAGGGTCAAAGAACTGGAATAGAACATTCATCATGTCTTTGTCAAAACCTGGGGCAACCATACTGAGTAGTCGACTGTGTCTTCTGATGAATTGAGAACTTTCGAGAACCCTTGAGACTAACTCCTTAAGCTGAGAATGCACCCTTACAAAGTTGATCTGAATAGTGTTTCTGCAAGCGGAAGCCATAACCTACAACAAAGAACAAAGATAAATCCCTTGGTCCTTGAAATGGTTAGTGAAAATGATATGGTATGATGTCATGATATTATGATGTCATGTTCGAATAGTTAATCATACACAAACAAAACACGCAAGGCCTTAGGTTCAAACTTTCATGGAGTTTGTAGGTAAGTACCCTCTTGAGTTTTAGTTGGCTCAACCTGTCCTAAGAAAAGTAACCAGGTTCTAGGAGCCTCAATATCACTGATCTTTCTCCCAAGCATTGTTTCAGCACAAGCATTTGGTTTGTGACCGAAATGTCCTGAGAGTATGATCTCAATGAGTGTAGTATCGAGTATTGACCAACTTCAGTTTGTACAAAAGCCGACCATCTCACTACTTTCTAATGGCTAAGTTGTGTCAACTAAGGTTCTACAGTCAGTTAGTGCTTTATGACACCATGCGGCAGCTCAGCCTTCTCCTTGACTTAACTCAAGGGACATTGACACTAACCAATGTCTCACACTAACGTATCCATCGCTTCAACCATATCAGTATATGTCGTACAATTTTCATGATCTATTGCTACTTACCTAAAATACCCCAGATGCGGATATAGGATCTTTACAAAAATAAACCCTAGAAAAACACTGAAATGTAAAGCATACAAATCAAGCAAGTAAACAATTTTCAATGTGATCTAACTCTAAGGTAACCCCACTTTTAGTTCTCCCCAGCAGAGTCGCCAGTTCTGTAATACAGCGGGAGAACTGACTTTTGGTTTTGAGTTTTATCGCAAATGAAGCGGATAGCAAGATTCGCCACCAACTTTTCTTTTATCCAATAAAGGAAAGGGTGAAAAGAACAGGAAATACCTTTAAGAATTTTCTGAGTAAGTGGGGTAGGTTTTGAAAAGGGAAGGTGTTATAACCATTTTCATCCATAGTTATCTACGGGCTCTTAATCGCTAGCTCACTTTTGAAAATGCTTTGTGTTTGTGTGTTTTGAAAAATATTTTGAAAAATGCTTAAGTGCGGAAAACTTTGTAATGATTCCCGTATCTGTTGAGAACGCATACAAAGTGTTTGTTTTTGAAAATATTTCAGAAAAGTGTTTGTGTGAAAAGAAATTTTTTTATGAGCAATCGATTAAAAGCTATCTACCTACTCAAAAGTCTTTTCTTCTTTTCCTCTTTCTTTAGATAGTGCTATCCTACCATTAGTTAGTAGAAAGCCTTATCATTGGATGTGCGAGGGATAAGCGCGGGTCATCGTACAGTCATAAAGGCAACTTGTAGGGTGCTTTAGCAACTTTATCGTAAGGGACTAAGATCATTTACCGAAGGAAGCATCGAAGGGTCATCGAGGAACTATGATCTTTTTAACCGAGGGTCTTTTCTAAAGCCTCCCATGTTCGAGGGACATGACTTTTTTATCCGAAGGCAACAAGTGGGGTCATCCTAGAGGTGTGTGTGTGTGTGTGAAAAGTGATTTGATTTCAGTTAATTTTAATCTTAGATTAGAGTTAGCAATCATTTTCTTTTATTCTTTCCATACAAGCCTATTAGCATACATCTAGTTATAAGGAAAGCGGTAAAGACATAAAATAGATTTCCTACGCTATTACAAAGCTTCGGGGAGGGGGTACAAACCATAAAAAATGGGGGAAATAGAAAGCAAATAAAACCCTATTTAATCTATTACAACCTTTAGCAGTTACAATAATCAGAAAAACTAATGTGAAAGTAAGCAAAGCACGAAGATTGTACGAAGAAAATAAATGATGATTTATCCTACTGGTTAATGGATTTTTTTTATTAAAAACCTAAAATAAAACCCTAAATTAATTTCAATTGGAAAAAAAGAGGATTTAATGATAAACCTAAAAGAAACTAAATTCATTTTAATTATAATAAAAGAATTAATTTAATGACATTTAAAAAAAACAATTAGTTAAGTTAATTTAATTTTTTTTAAAAAAGGTTAAGTTGATTTAATTATTTAATTAGAGAAAAAAAGTTAATTATTAAAAAATAAATTAGAATGAAATAAAAAGAATGGAGAGATGGGCCTGAAGAAGCAAGTTTAGGGGGGGTGAGAAACCAAAATCCCTAGGCCCATTAACACCAGTATTGAATCCAGTGGGGGGCAGCTCCATGAGGTGCATCGTGGGGACTTGCTCTGAGTCCATCAGATCTGGTTCTATTGAGATCCAAAGGGGAGTGATGAGAGAGTGTATGATACACGCACTAGCCTGGCCTGTATTGGATCTATGATCAAGAACACATGAAAAAATAAAATGTCAAAATACCAGGGGCAGGGATCGAACTTATGCCCTGGTACCATCATGCGTTTGCAACGCTCGCTTCTACCGTTGGGGTTGTCTTTACATCCGGTTATATAAACCAAACTATAAAATTAAATATAGAACATGATGCCATTGGCCGGAGAGGCGCCGGAGCCCTAGCTCCGATCGTCTTCTCCTGCAACCAGTAAGATATGAAACCTGCAAAAATAAAATATTAGTGATCCAAAAAATCATGTTCCCCCTAATTCGACCCTCCTGAATTCAAATATGGACTTAGTTTTGGCTATAAACCCTTGGACCATGATTTTCGAATCAAACGAAACTGGTCGGAGCAAATATGGTGTTCTGCAAAATAGCGCGCATGGGACATCAATGCCGATCCAAACCTGCTCAAACAAAACTCAGAAACCTATTAGAAGCATGAATTCAGTTTGAAACAAGACCAAATAAAAGATACAAATAAAAAAATGCAAATTGGTTATGCCATGTTATGTAGTTTCACGTGTTTAGGATCATGGTAATGACCAAAACCTACCCTTCGATACTCCTGGATATGATTGGAATGAAGATCTCACGGTGAGAGAACTTGCAGTGTAAAATTTGAAACTCGAAGGTTTTGAAAATTTTGGGAATTTTGGCAAGGCTGTTAGAGGCAAGGATGTGTGGTCTTTTCATCTTATCTTGTCATGCTTATATAGTGGACTCAATAGGGTACACAAATATGGCAAGAAGACAATGCAATCATGACCATGAGACAAAAATCAAACATGTTTATATCCTTCCATTTTGAGATTTTTATTTCCCTTTTCAAGTTCACACGATTTCTGCATGGTTGTCATGAGTTATCTTGGGCCTGAACTGATCCAAGAAAGCAAGCCCACATGCCTTATAACATTGCCTCATATTTTATTTGTTTTAATTTGCATTTAAATGAATAAAAATTCATATAAAAGAAATAAAAATCATCAAAAATATGTGAATGGATTTATAGGTCTTTTAACATATTGTGAACATGTTTAAATCATCAAAAGTTAGGCGCACTAGTTCAAAATTTCATGTTTGCTCACTTTGCACTTCATGCATTTTATCAAAATTGCCCAACTTGAAATAGTCATAACTCTCTCAATTTTCATCTTTTGAAGGTGATCTTTAACTTTTTGGAAATTTAAAGATGTCATCTACAATTTCTATGTTGGTTATTTTTGCATTTGGAGAATTTATCTTGATATAAGTTGCCTTGACAAAAAGTGTCTTTTTGTTGAATTTTGAAATGACCCATAATGTATGGGCTCATATCTCTCGAATGAAGCACTTTTTGGACTTGAGCATACATATACAAAGTTGTAGAGTATTGAATTTCCTTAAAAATGGGTTTTTGGTAGGGAAAAGTTGATGAAGCATGTGAAAGTTATGCTTGGTCAATGTTCAGTTGACTTCTACTAAGGAAACCCTAATTTGGCATCTTTTGACTTTTGATGATTTGAGGGCTTTTCTTGAGGAATCATGATCAACTCTTGATCAAATGATGAATATCAGTTAAAAATGTTAATCTTGACCAAAAATCTTGAAGTTTTACTTTATGTTGACCAGAGTTGACTTTTTACCCAATATAGTTGATTTTCAATCATCTGAGCTATTGACTGAGCAAACTTGTGATGCAAGACTTGAAACTTGACATGAACATTGTTGAAGACCTATGGAGAATCATGGAAACCGCTTGAGACCTTTCAAACCCAATATTCCTTGAGAAAATAAAAACCCTATTTGTATACCCATTGCTTAGGAGGAGGTTTGACTGGTCAACCCTTGAGTATCCTTGAGCATTTGAGAACCTTAGAAGAATGTTTTGAAGAAAATGGGAGGGTAGGTTTTAGGGTACAACACCATGGATATAAGAAAAGGAGTGACTCGCCTTACATTAAAAAGGCCTCCTTCAGTTGAGGTACTTTCCTCACATCGATAAAATTCATCTTCAGTAGCTGAGGGACTCGCCTCATATTAAAAAATGTCACCTCCAGCTAAGGAATTCGCCCCAAGCTGAGGGAATCACCTCAAATTAAATAAGTCACATTTTCCTGAGAGACTTTCCCGAAGCTGATGGAATCAACTTCTAAACGAAAGAAAACATAAAAACTTTTCTCCATTTACTAGCCCTTATGCTTAAGAGAGTGTGTAATGTTATATTTGTGAGAACCCTAAACAGGTGCGACTCCAAATAATTAGAAATAGTCCATTGTAGGGGCGACTCCAGATATTTTTGATATTACTCCAGACATGTTTTCGTCACCTCTTATGGGGCGTCCTATAACCATCTCCCTAGTAGAGTCCATTTAAAAATATAACACTACATAGTACCTCAAGTATGTAAAGTGTTTTTTAGATCGTGATTCAGGGGAGTATTCCAAGGACTTGTGCTTCTTGAGGACATAATTTATCAAGTGAAGTTTCTATCATCTTGAGAGATCTAAGTCCCTCAAACGAATTTAAATGTATCCAGGTTGATGATATTATAAGTCCCCTAGGAGAGACATTGGACTTCTCGTGCGGGACTTCCATCAAGCCCTCGGGTAAGACTTGTGATTAAGTCTCTTAGGCTGGATATTAGTTGTGCCTCTTAGGCATGATTTTTTAGTCTGATTTTGCCCGAGGAAAATTTAAGTCCCTTCAGTGAGAGTTTAGTTAACCCGGGGAGCCTAAGTTCCCCAGGAAAACTTATATGTAGCTTGGCTAATGAGACTATAAGTCCCTCAAGCGATGCGTTGGACCTCTCGGGTGAGACTTGCATCAAGCCCTCAAGTAAGAATTATGATCAAGTCTTTTAGGTTGGATATTTGTTACACCTCTTAGGTGTGATTTCTGAATCTGATCCTGCTCAGGGAACACTAAGTCCCTTAGGCGAGAGTTTACTTAACATGATGAGCCTAAGTACCTTGAGAGAATTTAAATGTTGCCTAACTGGTGAGACTATAAGTCCTGTAGGTGAGGTATTGGACTTTTCAGGCTGGACTTCCATCAAACCCTTAGATAAGATTTGTGATCATGTCTCTTTGGTCGAATATCGATCATGCCTCTTATTCATAATTTTTTAGTATGATCATGCCCGAGGAAAAACCTAGCTCTTCAGGTGATATGTAGTTAACTTGGGGAGCCTAAGTCCCTCGGGTGAAGTTATATATAGCTCGGTTGATGAGACCATAAGTCCCTTAGAAGAGGCGTTAGACCTCGGGGGCGGGACTTTCATCAAGCCCTCGGGCAAGACTTGTGATCAAGTCTATTAAGCTGGATATTAGTTATGCCTCTTAGGAATGATTTATGAGTCTGATCCTGACTGAGGAAACACTAAGTCCCTTTGGCGAGAGTTGACATAATCTGGGGAGCCTAAGCCTAAGTCCTTTAAGATAACTTATATGTAGCCCGACTGATGATACTATAAGTCCTTCATTTTGGGCATTCAAATATCTTATTTGTGTTTCCCTAAATGGAAAAAAAAGGATATTCTCCATGAAGTCCAGTATAAAAAAATTGCGTCAAAGGGCGACAAGGATCTTTGTGATGAATTACATCATAAAAACATCGCCTCAGGGGGCGACAAGGATCTTCGTCATGAAGTCCAACATACAAACATTGCCTCAAGGGGTGTCATGGATCTTTGTCATTATATCCAACACACAAGTGTTGCCTTAAGGGGCAACAAGGATCTTTGTCAAGAAGTCCAATATACAAACATTGTCTCAAAGGGCGGTAGGGATCTTCGTCATGAAGTCCAACATACAAGAATATATAGGAAAACATCCATGTTGGTACATAGTTATGATGTTTATTAGAGAATTACAAGTACTTTAACTGTAATAATATCTAATATGGAGAGCATTCCAGGTTCTAGATAAGAGTAGTCCTTCCAACTTATGTAGCTTGTATGCCCCATGAGGGAGATTATGGAATATACAATATGGCCCCTCTCAGTTACGTTGTATCTTTCCCTGTTGTGCAGGTGGAACCATTTATTTTAAGAACAGGTCTCCTTATTGCATTTCTCTCAAAACGACTTTAGAATTATATCTTCTGGTAGTCTTGTGTTTGGCTGTGAACTCTCAAACACATGTGACTTCTCTCAATTCTTCAATCAAGTCTACCATACACCTCAAGCCTACATTATTCCTGGTTAATTAAATTGGGATCATCTCCATGAGGGTATGTCGATCTCCAGAGGTATCATGGTGTTCGCTCCATAGACCATGGAAAACATAGTTTCCTTAGTGGTGGAATATGGAATGGTGTCGTATGACCATAATATCTCATGGAGTAGTTCCTCCTATAAACCCTTGACATTGTTAAGCTTCTTCTTGAGTCCCTTCAGAATAACTTTGTTTGATGACTCTACTTTGCCGTTGGCCCAAGGGTGTATGTAATATGGTGGGAGAACTGACTTTTTATTTTGTATTTTATCGCAAATATTGTGGATAGAAAGAGTCGCCACCGGATTTTCTTTTATCTAATGAAGGAAAGGGTCAAAAGAACGGGAAAGACCTTTGATAATTTTCTGAGTAAGGGGGGCAGGTTATGAAAAGGGAAGGTATTATCACCCTTTTCATCCATAGTTATCTACGGGCTCTTAATCGCTATCTCACTTTGTTTGAAAATGTTTTTGTATATATGCTTGAAACTATTTTGAAAATGCCTAAGTGCAGAAAACTTTATAATGATTGTCGTAAAGTTGAGAACGCATGCAAAGTGTTTGTTATGAAAATATTTAAGAAAAGTGTTTATGCGAAAAGAGGTTTTGTTTTTTGCGTGAGCAGGCGATTACGAACTATCTACCTTCTCAAAGAGTCTTTGTTCTTTTCCTCCTCCTTTATATAGTGCTATCCTACCACTAGTTAGTAGGAAGCTCTATCATTGGATGTGAGGGACGGGCGCGGGTCATTGCATAGTCATAATGGCAACATATAGGGTGCTTTATTAATTTATCGCAAGGGACTAATATCGTTTATCGAGGCAACATCAAAGGGTCATTGAGGGACTACGATCTTTTAACCGAGGGTCTTTTGCTAAAGCATCCCACGTTCGAGGAACATGACTGTTTTTATCTGAGGAAACAAGTTGAGATCACCGTACTGGTGCACGTGCAAGGTGATTTGGTTTCAGTTAATTTGTCTTGGATTTATATTTATCTAGCGTTTGTTTTTATCTTGCCATACACGCCTAGTTACTAGCAGTAATAAGGGAAGTAGTAAATTACGGAAAAATAAATCTAGACTATTATAGAGCTTCGGGGAAGGGGTTACCAACCACAAATCGGGGGGAAAAGTAAAGAAACCCTAGTTAAAACTATTACAACCCATTAGCAAATACATAATTTGGGTAAAAAGACTAATGCAAAAATAAAGTACGTGAAGCGGTAAAATGAGAAACGGGAAAAGAATATTTTTTTTGTTTTTTCATGAAAAGGAAATGCTTGTGATTAATTCTAAAAAATCTAATTAATTTTACTTAGTTATTTGAAAATAAATTGATTAATTTAAGCCTAGAAAACCTAATTAATTAAATTACTAATTAAACTAAATATTTTTTATTTAAAGAAATTAATTAATTAAATAATTAATAATATTAAATAAAATTTCATCAATTTAATTATTTATTTTTAAAAAAAAATATTTTTGTGTTTATATTTTGATAGAAATAATATAAATAAGAAAACAAAAAGAAGAAAATGGGCCTGAAAGAGTAAAAATGGGGGTGTGGGAAAACAAATCCACTAGGCCTAAATACGCCAGCTCAGTAGTCTGAGTGATCCAATGTGATTGATTTCAGGAGGTGCATCATGGTCATGGATATCTGAAGCGTTGGATCTGGAATTATGGAGACCACTGGTGATGAGATGAGGTGCACGGCATGTGCACTGGACTGCTTGCATTGGATCTGAAATAGAAAAGTATTGAAAAATTACATTCTAGGAGCATGGATCGAACCCGTGCCCTTGTATTCCAATGCCTTTGCGCGCTTGCTTCTACCGATGGGGAGGCCGTTATATCCATTAACTAAAATATAATCATATCATTAAATGATAAGATTTCCTTTATATTTGAATTAACAGAAAAAACATCAGCGCCAGTGGGACCCTGCATCAAGGGTTAACCAATTGGAATGTTCCAAAATGCCACGCCATTACTCCTGAAAGTCAGACCACCATGGAGGGTGGAAAATGCTATAATCTTTGATGGGTGTTTTTCTCCAAACCTGCAAAATCCATTAGAACAAACAAATAAAAAACATAGATCAACTATATTGGATCCTACGAGTTCAATGGTGGGATCGGTTTCATCCAACACGACCTGTATCACCGAGTATTAAGGTTCACGCATTTTCCCCCTAGCCATGGCATAACTTGATTCTAGCGTTAGAGCTTGTAACTAAAGGTCCTAAACAATCACAAACATTATTATGAACATGTACACATGCATCAAATTGATTAACAATATGTGAACTAACAATTTCAGTTTAGAAATTCTACCAATACTGGTGCAATTTGGTTAGCATGTTCTGGACACGTCTTGGACTAGAAAAGGATCTGGATGAACTCTTGGAAGTCTCGGGAGGATGGTTGGATCGTTGGCTTTGAGTGAGAAAAGCTGCAACAGAGATTTCGAGCTTGCCATAATGCTTTGAATTTTGGAGAATTTTTATAGGTCTATTTAGTCAGTATTTTTTGTATCCTTTGCTCCTGACTTGTTGTGCTTAAATAGAGGGAGGAAGTGACGGTGAATAAGTATGGAAGGAAACAATGCATTCATGGATTATGAGACAAGATTCAAACAACTTTAAAAACTTCCAATTTTGATAAATTCTTTCCCTTTTGAGCTTCACACTATTTTTGGCATATTCTCCATATGTTCTTGGGCCTCTAGCTGATCAAGAAACCCATCATACGCCCTGGCCCAATGATCCTCCATTTTACATTATTTATTTTGTGTTTATTTTAATAAAA
Organism: Vicia faba; assembly: GCA_948472305.1. Taxonomy (NCBI): domain Eukaryota; kingdom Viridiplantae; phylum Streptophyta; class Magnoliopsida; order Fabales; family Fabaceae; genus Vicia; species Vicia faba. The sequence continues at coordinate 1,015,022,357 of OX451735.1, forward strand.
AAATAAATATAAATAAAATAATAATAAAACATAGGCCCAATAGTTCAAAATTTCAAGTTTGCTCACTTTGCACTTTATGCATTTCCTCAACATTTCCCAACATGAACTAATCATAACTCTCTCAATTTTCGTCTTTTGAAGGTGATCTTTGTGTTTTTGGAAAGCTCAAGATGTCCTCTACGATTTCTCTTTTGATCATTTTTGCATTTGGAGACTTTATCTTGATGTAAGTTGCCTTGACAAAAGGTGTCTTTTTGCTGACTTTTGAAATGACCTGTAATGTATTAGCTCATATCTTTCAAATGAAGCACTTTTTGGACTTGAGCATGGATATACAAAGTTGTGGGGAATTGAATTTCCTTCAAAATAGGCTTTGTTTTGGGAAAAGTTGATGAAGCATGTGAAAGTTATGCTTGGTCAAGTTTAGTTGACTTCTCCTAAGGAAATCCTAATTTGGCAACTTTTGACCTTTGATGATTTGAGGGCTTTCCTTGGGTAATCATGATAAATCCTTGATCAAATGATTAATATCACTTTAAAATGTTGATGTTAACCAAAAATCTTGAAGTTTGACTGTATGTTGATCATAGTTGACTTTTTACCCAATACAATTGATTTTTAATCATCTGAGCCATTGACTGAGCAAACCTGTGATGTAGGGATTGAAACTTGACATGAGCATTTTTGAAGACCTATGATGAACCATGAAAACAATTTGAAACCTTTGCAACCCATTCTTCCTTGTGCAATATGAAACCCTAGTTGTGGACCCATTGCTTAGAAGGAAGTTTGACTGGTTAACCCTTGAGAATCATTGAGCATTTGAGAATCCTAGAAGAATGTCTTGAAGAAAATGGGAGGGCAAATTTTGGGGTACAACAGCTGCCCCTATTGAATCTTAAACCTGAAGAGTTATATGGACATGTCCGTCATTCGTGACTTGAAGGTGGAAGATGATTTAACACTTAAGTGCCTAGAAATTTGCACTCGTCTGTGCACAAAGTAACACTGTTGGTTAATTATACCGGGAATATACTTAAATATGTCATTTGGAGAGGTGAAAGAGATTCATCGAGGATGGGCTTATAGATGTCATCCAAAGTAATCGTTGATAGAAATTAGACTAAGTCTACGCCCGACTTTGTCTTGGAAGATGTATTTGGAGTGAGTCTACGCCCGACTTGGTCCAAAAGGATCATCAGAATAAATCTATGCTCGATTTAATCTGAGCCAGAAGATGTCTATGCCCATCTTCAACTGGAAGAAGTATCAAAATAAATCTAAGCTTGATTTAATCTAATCCAGAAGATGTCTTCGCCCGACTTCAACTAGAAAATATGTTTGAAAGAGTCTACGCCTGACTTTTCCAAAGGAGTATCAGAATAAATCTACGCTCGATTTAATCTGAGTCAGAATATGTCTACGCTCAACTTTAACTGGAATAAGTATCAAAATAAATCTACGCTCGATTTAATCTAAGCCAAAAGATGTCTACGTCCAACTTTAACTGGAAGAAGTATCAGAATAAATATACGCTCAATTTAATCTGAGCCAGAAGATGGCTACACCCGACTTCAAATGGAAGAAGTATCAGAATAAATCTATGCTCGATTTAATCTGAGCCAAAAGATGTCTACGCCTGACTTCAAATGGAAGAAGTATCAGAATAAATCTATGCTTGATTTAATCTGATCCATAAGATATCTAAGCCTTACTTCAAATGGAAGAAGTATCAGAATAAATCTACGCTCGATTTAATCTGAGCTAGAAGATGTCTACGCCTGACTTCAAATGGAAGAAGTATCAAAATAAATCTAGGCTCGATTTAATCTGAGCAAGAAGATGTCTACGACTGACTTCAAATGGAAGAAGTATCAAAATAAATCTACGCTTGATTTAATTTGAGCTAAAAGATGTCTACGCCCGACTTCAAATGGAATAAGTATCCGAATAAATCTACACTTGATTTAATCTTAGATAGAAGATGTCTACACCCGACTTCAACTAGAAAATATGTTGGAAAGAGTTTACGCCCGAATTTTCTGAAGAAGTAACAAAATAAATCTACACTCGATTTAACTTGAGCCAGAAGATGTCTACGCCCGACTTCAACTGGAAGAAGTGTCATAATAAATCTACGCTCGATTTAATCAGAGCCAGAAGATGTCTACACATGACTTCAACTGGAATATATGCCTCTTTGAGAATGACCCTCTGAGGGAATTGCTTAATTAGCCATTTGTCAGATGTAGCCTTTGAGAATATTGTCTGGTCATATGAGTAGGTTATGATGTTTGTCCGTTGATTGATCTTTCCTAAAAAGGTACAGAGTTAGCTGTATGCAATGTCATGATGTATGAAGTGCATTGCATAACGATTTTCCCAAAATAAATGAGAGTGTGTTATATGTGTTTTGTATGCATGTTGTTGTACCCCAATTTTCCGCCCTACCATGCCCTCATCATACCATGTTGATTCAATCACAACAAGACCACATTAGGTTATTTTGGTTCTCCTCTCTATCTTTAGCTTTTCTCTTTGAGGAATCACCAAGCTCCTTGACTTGTTTTCTTTTGTGATCATAAATATTTTGTCATGATTTTCCTTTTAATTAATAAAATGCAATGTTGGTTTGTCTTACTTGTTAATAATGTAGGTAAAGGCAATGAGGCTTAATAAGTTGCTCCATGGGTTCATGAGTTTATTTCCATGCCCTAGTCAATAAAGCTTGAGAAGTCCAAACCTCACCATTGAAGTTGTTTTTGAACGGATGGCATGGCAAGGTTATTTTGGTTCACTAAATTTCCAATATATCAATATTGATTCAAAAGTACAAGGGATTGATTGAAGAAGTTGCCATGGTTCAACAATGTCTTGTTCCCATTGATCACAAGTGCATATTTCTCTCAATTCTCAAGATATGGAAGTGGTTTTGGTGTCTATTAATTCTCATTTTCATCCTCAACAACTTATATTTACAAATCAAGGGTGTTGGTACACGAAGGTGGTTCAAAATTGTTAAGGTTCCTCAAAGAATTTTCTTGATCTAGGAGCTAGGGTTTTGAACTTCAAAGAAGTATATCTTGCTCATATTTTGGTATTTTTGAGTGATTCCAAAGACATCCTTCTCTTCAAAGGGTTATTAAAAAATCACTTTAAAACATTCAAGGAGTTTTCATGTGGAAGAAACTTGATGATGAAGAAAGATTACAAGTCCTCCAGATGAACCCCTAATTTCTCATGTGTGACTTCAAATGATCATAACTTGGTCAATTTTTATCACCTTGGGCCCACTATTTTCCATAATGATCTTGAGGATGTGAACTTTATCCTTTTTTTATATGCAAAGTGAGAAGATGGATGGAAGATGCCTTAAGGATACAAAAGATTATAGGTCATTTCATAATTTTTTACCAACTTCAACAATTCCTAACTCTCTCAATTTTTGGAGATTTTGAATGGTTTCGGTTTCAAAATGTCATTAAAGTGGTCTATTTCATGCCATATTTTTTGGTCAAGAGAAAATTCCAAGAGGAAGGACTTGTTTGGATACAAAATTTTATAGGTCACTTTTGAAGAAAAACTTGAAATATTTCTAAGTATGGAAAGTCAACTTCTTTTTCCCAACTTTGACTCATTGGAACTTTCAGCTTAAACATCCATTTGACTCCATTCTTTTACCATTGTAAAGCTTGTAACCCCATCTTTCTAAATCATCAAGAATCATGCCCTAAGACCCCTTGAGTTGAGAATGCCAATGATTTGAACTTGGAAACTTGGAACTGAAGTTTCTCCAAAAGTAAGAATTTGAAATCATTGATTTAACTTCTAAACACTTTGTTACTGTGTTTTTTTGCCTCTAAACATGTTTAGTGAACTTCCAGAAGTGATTAGCACAACAAAACACACGTTCTGGATGAGTTTTGATCAGATTAGAAGTCACATTTTTCTTGTTTGCAACTTCACACGATTTCCCTCCAAACTTCACCATTTCACACGCTTGGACATTCCATTTGATTCCCTATAAATATAGGGTCATCCCTCATTCATTTTCTTAAGCTTGGATAGCCAGAATCACCCTGCCAAACTTGTTCCATAAATCAAATTTATGTAACTTCGAAATCTGTGTTCAAGCCTTTTTCAATCCAATTTTTCAATCCATTTACCTCCCTTGATCTTCCCTGACGCTAACCATATAATTACCTTCAAGAATCGTGCCCTATATTACTCCATAGAAGTCCAGTTTCAGAGCTCTGCAACTAAACTTCAATAGGTAGATTTCTTCATCAATTCTTCAAAACTTTGATATTATTGTGATGATCTCATTGCTCTTGTTTTAGTCACAACACTTACTTTTATCTGGAAACATGTTTTGAACATGAAATCTTAAATCCCTTTTCCAAACTTTCCTTCCAATTTGCTTGAGCTACCGTTTATATAAATTTATCGTGAAGGTGTGGTTGTCATCGTCTTGAAGAGACGAAGCAAATGGCATAGGTCTCGTGCTCTAATTTTATAGATTGAGCAACCTGGTTTTTGGACTGGCTGGAGGTTGAAGATGACCAACGTGTCATCCTTCCACCAATGAAACAACGCCATTTGTATTTTTTGAATTTCAGATTTACATTTGATTCAGTACTTTATTCACTAATGACCATGATAAGCACAGCGTGTCGGATCCCTTAGATTTGATTATTAACGCGTTTTGACTCTCATCCATTGGTCCACATATTTTTTTACTTTATTTTTCTTTTCTGATTTTTATATTTAATTGTTTTAAATTTCAAAAAATCATAGAAAATTCACTTTTAATCCAAAAAATCTGAAAAAAGTATGAAATATATTTTTGATTTTTCTCTTTCTGATTTTTAATTTCTCACAATTTTATTTTGTGTTTTGACATTTTTTATAAATTTTCACTTTATTTTATTTGTTATAAATATTTAAAAATACTTTTATGCATTTTAAAATTCTAAAAAAATTATGGAATGATCCAATGATATTGTGACAAATATTGGTAATCTCATTCATTTTTTATTTCTGACTTTGGTATTTTTTTTATCATTTTTTGTTCATTTCTTTCAATTTAAAAAATAGTTTCTGACTTTAAAAAATTACCAAAAATTTTATAAAATTATTTTAGTTCATTTTTTATTTTTCTATGGTCTTACTTTTTATTTATTGATTAATTTGAACATAATTGATATTTTTCTCTTTTATTTCTATTTTAAAACATTTTAAAACCTTTTTAATGTATATATTAAATGCAATATTATTTTTTGATTATTTTATGGATAATCTTGGGTTGTATTTTTTATCATTAACTTTATTAACATCATTGGATCCATGGTGTTGAGTCTAACTCCACAAAAATGGATGAATGATTTTAATAATAGTTTCATTAAATTTTAATTCAAATGTGATTTGTATATTCTTCCCCACCCTTCTTCATCTTATCCCTTTCTTATTACACTAAGCGTTATTGGAGCATGATCCCTATATCATGTCTCAAAACAAATGGTGCATAGATTGCTATTGATCAACCTCAAAATAGGCGCGACTTCTACATAAGTCCACTTACGATTGCTTAACATAGCGCTAAATTTTGTCCCGATTCAAATAAATGATCATTCATGGCCCAAACATATGTTTGCAAGCCCAAGTATGTTAATTTGATCTCTTTGATCCAATAACCTTGAGATTCATTGTATGGAGGCTTTGGTTATACCAATCCTCTAATGGATCTACAACACTTTTGGTCAACGCGGATCACTTAAACATTGTTGATCATTAAATGGTACTTTTAAGGATTCCAAATGGATAATATACTTGACAAAAAGCAAATGCAACTTGTTGTGTGGAGGCTTTGGTTCTACCAATCCTCTAATGAGTTCCAAATGCAAGTTTCAAGATGGTCATCCAACTAACCACTAATTATTAAATTGTTTTTACTTTATGCCTTTTATTTTTTATGCTTTATGTATCATTTACTTTAAGCATTACATTTCATGTCATTTTTATTTTTCTCACTTGAGCCTTTTCTTTTCTCTTCTAAGACACCTAATAATCAACATGAACCATAAAAACCTTTAATGATACTTGGTCTATTTGGATACTATCCTTGGAATTATGGAGCATTGGACTTCTTGGACTTAGGATTATAAACCTTGGCCTATGTTGGAGACCTTGTGATCTTAATTGATATTTTTTCTGGAGTTATTAAGGTTTACCTAAAGAAATTGGTTGTTGTTTGTTTTGTATGCAGGTTATTGTGATTAAATACTTTGTTTGTAATTTGGAATTCCCTCGTATACATCCGTTAATCTGCCTAGATTTTGTGAAGACTTAATACACTTGAAGATCGGTTCTCTCAAGAGGTTTAGTATCTTTGCTTGCTTGGTTTCAATCCAAAGAATGAGAATTTTATCTTGGCTCATAATGTCAAGTATTGACTTCTTGTTGGTTAGATGGTTCTTATCCCTAGCTTTTACCTTATGCTTTAGGATAGTCTCTTCTTCTCCTCTCATCTTCTTTAATTTAAAAAAAATCTTCTCACTCCTTTTGAAAACTCTTCTTGTTTCTTTTAAACTTGAACCACTTTCATAATAAACTTGGACTTAGGTCCATGCATTTTTCAAAACCTTTTCATAAAATAAACTTCAATCAATTTAATAATATCTTGACATTTTTTGTGAGAAGACTAAAAGTCAATCAATCTTATTTCAAACCATTTTTCCACTTTGGCTTTTACTTTAAACTTTTCTCAAAAGATTAGACTATTTTCAATCCTTGTAGTGATGCAAACAACTATACTTCTATAATATGTAATGAAGTGAGTTATTTTCCACTTGGGTGTTGAGTGAGGATTTGTTGATTTTAAAATCTAAGCCATATCCTCCACTTTGAGATGATGCAAATTCCCCTTTCTCATAATTGTGGGTAGCAAGTATATTTTCCACACTGACAATAACGATGATGTCTCATCTCATAAAATTAACCAACACACTTGTGTTTCAAATTTTTTAAAGAGGAACTACGTGTACCCTGATTCCCTATTTCATGAAAGGTGGTACGTAGGCACTAAAGGTTCGCAACCGCGGCAGGTGCAAAAACCATAAAAATCTATTTCTTTTCTCACCTTCACCATCCATTTTTATACAACATTTTATGGCCAAAATATACAGATTTTACAAAGAGGTTCCTGCGGAGTATCGTAGATGTTTAGTGTGCTAATACCTTCCCTTTGCATAACCAACCCTGTTACCTTGAATCTTCCCCCCTCTTTTTTTGGGTTACTCGCTCTTTTCTCATTCCTTTGGAAACAATAAAATGCGGTGGTGATTTTTTTTTTGGATCTGTATAAGTCTAACCAATCCAATGGTTTAGTCTTAAAACATTTCTACCGCTACAGGAAAAATGGCTACTTCACTGGGGACAAATTGACCTCTTGCTGGTCCATCCCTAAGTGGGTTGAGCCTATCTTTTGTTATATTTGTATATGAGCTATCATTGTTTATGTGTTATATGTTGTATATATGTTTGTCTGGATTTTCCTGGTTTTCAGGGTGCTTGGTGATTACTTATAAGTCCTATACCCAGACTTGGGAAAACTTTAAGATAAGACAGGAAGTATAATCATGTTAACTTTTAGGGAGTAATCCCAAAAAATGAGGCATGAGATCCCCCGCTCAGTGGAGGTCTCTTTGACTGTAGTGTCATTTACCGAGTAATTGGGAAGACGTGCTGCTTTCAACCTGGGAGCCTACTGAAGCTGAGGACCATAGAATACCTAACCCATCTTGGCCTTTTAGGTGTAGTGCGGAAGCTATGACGGAGTAATCCGGAAATAGTTTTCACATGATACTGCACTCGGACGAGTTTTCTTGAGAATACTACTAATTACCAAGTTAATCAAGAAGTTGGTAATATCCAAAGGAAGGACGTAGACTCTGGTAACCTCTAGAACCTTGTTCTGCAGGTGATAACTTTTAGACAAACACCTTATAGGTAGTACCTTCGACCTCATGCTCGTGACGTTGAACCTATGAACCCTATATGTGTGATCTTATGTGTGGTTGTTGCATCATGCATCCATGCACTCATAAGCATCTTTTGAATAAATTTTATTTCGAGGGACTTGAAAGTTGACCATTTTTGAATATCTCAGGTACTTTTTGACCATGGATTCTGGATAAATAAAGACCAGAAAATACAGTTTCAAGGATCCCAAGATAGATTAGTTGATCAGTCTAACTCTCGAGATTGAGTGTTCTACGAATTTTCCGAAGAATTATGGATCCATCATTCCTCTTATGAAGCTTAGGATGAATGAGGGTATTCTCTCGACCTTGGTCTAGTTCTATGATCTGATGTATCATTTCTTTACTTTCCCCGACTATCAATTGATGCCTACACTAGAGGAGTATTCTTATCTGTTGGATTTACCTGTTACCGATCATGTTCCTTTTACTGGTTTGGAGGGTGAGCCAAAACCACATGAGATTGTTGCTTTGATCCATCTGGGGAAGTCTGGGGTGGAAGCCCATATGACTACTAAAGAAGGGATTAGAGGATTACCAACCCAATTCTTATTGGAGAAAGCCCGTTACTTTGCCAGGATGAAGAGTACAGTCGCTTTTGAGGCTATATTTGCTCTACTTGCTTACGGGTTGTTTTTATTTCCTAATGTGAATAAGTTTGTTGACGTTAATGCTATCAGGATCTTCATGATTGGAAACCCAGTTCCTACATTGTTGGGTGATGCTTATTACTCTATTCATCTTAGGAATTCTTATCATGGGGGGATGATTATCTATTGGACGCGTTTGTTGTACCGGTGGTTTATCTCTCATATGCCTCAGTCTGATGCTTTCTGGAATGTCAGGAAGGAACCCTGTTGGGCTCCTAAGATCATGGCACTTACTCACTCGAATATTGATTGGTATCATCGAGCTTACCAGGATATAGAGATTATTGACAGTTGTGGTAGTTTCCCTAATGTACCTCTTCTTGGTACAAAGGGAGGAATTAACTATAACATGTTCTTGCACGACGACAACTCGGTTATCCAATAAGGGATAAACCAAATAGTATTCATTTGAGTAGTTTCTTCCTGAAGGAGGGAGAAGACCATAAGGAAGCTAGGGAGAAAATTTTGAAGGCCTGGTGTGATCGGTGGAAATAGAACTGACTGTTTTTGGAATGCTGGTTCGCGTTTGCGTTTCGTAAAATGTCGCGGTAAGCAAGAGTCGCCACCGTCTTTTATTTTCTCCAACAAGGAAAGGACAAAAGCACAGCAAAATTCCTTTTCGAGATGTTTCTCGGGTTCGGGAGGTAGATTATAGAAAGGGAAGGTGTTAGCACCCTTTCTATCTGTGGTTATCCACGGGCTCTTAGGTACTTGCTCACTATGTTTTCAAAAATGTTTGCTTTTCTTGTGTTTATGGGTTTTTAAAAAGTTTGTTTGAAAACTTTGATTTAACTCTTGTATTTGTCCTCAAGAGTGTATGAAGTGTTTGTTTGAAAATTTTTGTCAGAAAAGTGTAAGTGCGAAAAGTATTTTTGTTTTGAAAGAGCAAGTACCTGAGAACCTCTACCTACTCAAAAGAAATTAAGCTGTGTAAATGTCCTTTAGAGAGTAATATCCCACTATTGAGAAGTAGGTAGCACCGTCATTGGAGTTTTTCGGACAATTCGATTATAGGGACATGTGGTCACCAAAGCAATAGTAGGACGCCTTAGCGGTAACCCTAATGTCTTAGATCCTTTTTTATCAAGGCAACCGTTTCTAGGCAACTTTGATCTCTAGACAGGAGGGCGACCTCTAAAACACCCTATACTCAATGACCACGTCGAGGCAACCAAGTGAGGCGTACCCTAGGAGTGGCATGTGCGAGTGTGTCAAATTTCAGATTATGTTATCTTTGCACATGTTATGGTGAGCTATGTTTTGATTTTATTTTAAGAGATATCTTGTCATGCATAGCCTAGTTAACATACATCTAGCAGTTAATAGTTGCGGAAAGTAAAACTAAACTATTACAAGGCGTCGGGTATTTACATCGCCAAAAACAAACCCTTGAAAAGTAAATTGCGGAAAAATAAATGAAAGCGATAAAAAGTCCTAATTAAAGCTATTACATCCTCGGAACAATTACATAAATATGGATAAAAAATTAATCAAGAATAATCGCACGCGAGAAGAATTGAATCGGAGAAGTCCTTAGGGTTTTGACCCCTTTTTTTGAGAAAGAAAGAATTTGATTATTTATGAATTAAATTAAATCAAACCTAATTAGTTAATTAATAAAAAGGAAATATTTTTTGAGTTTTTATGTTTTTTAAGGAAAATAATATAAAAAAAGAAAACATGATTAAAAGTTGTCAAAAAAACCTAATTCTACATGGATTTTATTTATTATGAAAATAATTAAAGTTAACCTAATTAAAGAACTAAATTAATTGTTTTAGCATTTATTTACAAAAATAACTAATTAAGGATGAAATTAATTTAAATAATAATAATAAAAAAATATTATTTTTAGTTTTCTGATTTTATTATGAAAAAATTAATTGAGTTAATTAAGTAATAATAATAATAATTAATAGTAAAATAATTAAATGTAAAATATAAAAGGAAAAAAGAAAGAATGAACCCAGGGGGGTGTTGGCCCAATTAGGAGGTGTATTTGGCAATCTGAAGCCCAATAACAATTCCAGCCTGTTTGACTTTCTGGCTTGCCTATGCGTTTGTTGACTGAGAGTATGATGGTCTTCCACTCAGGACCATTGGATCTATGCCTGAAGCCACATGGCGCGTTGATGCTTGAGGTGCATGGTGGGTACCCTTTGGAAAGCTGCATGTGAACGTGTACAAGAAAATAATAGCAAGAATTTTGGGGGACCTGGGATTCGAACCCAGGTCCCAATGACTAATACTCTAATGCCTTGGCCAACTGAGCTGGAACGCGCTTCTGTTAAGTATATGGACAATGAACATTATATACAAAAAAATAATATTATGTTGTAAAACACAAAATACGCGCATTTTTTCAAACAGTCCAATGGTATGCCAACACGTCCTCGTCTTCTTCCTTTGTACCTGTAGAACAAAATCAGATAGCGGGGGTTTTTAACCCCCACAAACTATGGCGACGAAAAATAGCGATTAGAGCTACAACATATATAAATATTTCGCGATGGGTGATTTGTGTTCGTCTGGGTTCAACGATTCCAACCATGTGCCTTATGAATCCTAATTGTTCCTGGATTGCAAAGCCCCAATTCAAAGCTTATGAACCCTAAAAATTCAACTATGGCATCTTGTGATTTATGGCGTTTCAGTTCAATTAAACAATTCCAACATCTTGGTATGACCTCTAGCAATGCAAAACAATCAAGAAATCATGTTAAATATGCATGAATTAAGAAATACGATTCTGGGAAAAAAATGCAAACCGTGCTTCTGTAGGTATTGAATCCTTGAGTTTTAGCACGTGAATTCAATTGCAAATTATCCCTGGGACCTCCTGCAATGTATTAGAATCAATAAAACCTTTTGAATCGCCCAGGAATGCCAAAGTTAGTTTGCAATTTTCTTGAATTTTTTCAATATGCTATGGCTTTTTTCTGCAGCTTTCTCACGTGTATTCCATCAGGGTTTGCTTGCATATATATAGAGGAATGAAATTAGGTCAAAAACTTAAGCAAGAATCCATTGAATTGATGATTTGATCTTTGATTGAAAATCAAATCTTTTTGCATTTTCATGATTGAACAAAGTTGCCAAATTTGGAGATTTTTGCATCTTTGATTTGTACACGAAATTTCCAGCATACCTTGACCATATTTGCTTCACAAAAAGATTGAAAACATCAAATCTTCTATTTTCCTACAATTTAAATGAATTAAATGAATTAATATCAATTAAAAATCCAATTAATTAATAAAAATAAGAAAATAAATTCAATTAAGCTTGATGGGTCGTGCATAGGTCATGGATGAAGTTTCAAGAAGAGATTTGAGGCCCATTAGCAAAAATGAGGTGTTTTGAGCAAAGTTGACTTTTGCAAATTCATAAAAATTTCCCAACTTCTCCAATGCATATCTTGCTCAAGTTTGATCATATGACCATGTTCTTGGACATTTTGGAAAGCTCTTGAAGTCCTCTAACCAATGCCTTTGGTCCCATGTCATTTGGAGTTCCCAATCTCAAGTTATGGCCTTTGACTTAAAGTGAACATTTCTTGACTTTTGAACTTGACCTATAATGTAGAAATTGATAACTTTTTGTGAGAGGATTTCTTGGACTTGGAATGTGAAGATGGATTGTAGGAAATGTCATCCCCTTCAAAATGAGCATTGGATGGGATTTTTCTGATGAACCATGAAAAAGTTATGCCCTAGTCAAGATACAATTGACTTTTCTACTGTCCAAAAATAGTAACTTTTTGCACCTTGATGGTTTTTGAGCTATCCTTGTGGAATCATGATCAAGACTTGATCAAATGATTATTGTGGACTCAAAATAAGATGTTGACCAAAAATTCTGACTTTTGACTGCAAAATGACCATTTTGCCCTTGCAGTTGACTGTAGGTCAAATGGAGCTTTTGACTGTGCAAATTGGCACTGTGAGTCTTGAGACTTGGCATGTAGATGCTTGAGAATGTATATAGGCCTATGAGACTTGGTTGAACCATTGATAACCTCAAATTCCTTGAAAGAACCAAAACCCTAATTTCAGCTGGCTTAAGAGGTATTTGGACTGTGCAATCCTTGAGCAATCTTGAGCAATTTGAGAATTATTCTTGTCAAATTTTGAGGATATGGGAGGGCAAATTTTGGGTTACAACAGTTGCCCCTGTTCAATCTTCTTAAACCTGAGGATGTAGATTGGCTTGCGTGCCTTTCGTGATCCAAAGGTGGAAGATGATTGAACACTAAAGTGCCCAGAAATTTGCACTCGCATGGTGTAGTCTCAGCAATGTGATGTCGGGAATGGGCTTACAGATGCCATTTGGAGAGAGATAATGGATAGGAGGATGGGCTTATAGATGCCATCTGGAGATGTGACAGAATCTTGTCGGGGATGGGCTTATATATGCCATCTGGAGATTGTTTATTGAAGTGTAACTTGGTAGGTTGAAAGAAGGAACCTGTGTAGGGTTGCCTGATGATGAGTCCGTGTAAAAATGCATATGAAGGAGAAGGGACCGGTGTAGGGTTGCTTCATGATGGTCAAGTAGATAGTTGTCCTGTCTGGTTCCAGGTATTAATCTACAATCCGTCGACCACGGATATTTCCTGGCTAGTTACAGGTGTTGATCTGGAACTTGAAGTCTGGCCGATGAGATAGTTTTCCTGTCTGGTTTCAGGTATTAATCTCTAACTTGAGAAAGAAAGATAGTTTTCCTGTCTAGTTTCAGGTATTAATCTTCAATCTCTTCAATGTAGATAACTTTCTTGGCTAGTTACAGGTATAGATCTACAATCAATTCATATAGGTGGTTTTCCTGTCTGGTTTCAGGTGTTAACCTATAATCAGTCGTCCACAGATATTTCCTGGCTAGTTACAGGTGTTGATCTGGAACTTAAGAAAGGTTGGTCGAGGAGATAGTTGTCATGGCTGGTTTCAGGTATTAATCTCTGACTTGAGAAAGAAAGATAGTTTTCTGGCCTGTTACAGGTGTTGATCTTCAATCTCTTCATGTAGATAACTTTCCTGGCTAGTTACAGGTATAGATCTACAATCAGTCGTCCACAGATATTTCCTGGCTAGTTACAGGTGTTGATCCGGAACTTAAGAAAGGTTGATGGTAATCATCTTTTGATTGACCTTTTCCTGAAAAAGGGCCAAACGTTAGCTGTATGCAATGTCATGATGTATGAAATGCATGATGTTCTCAAAATGAGGTTGTATGATATGATGCGTATATGCATGTATCATGATGTATGAAAATGTGATGTTTTAGCTAGGGAAAATAAATCCCAGATAGCTGCTGGAGAATGATGTTGAATTCTTCGTTTCCGCTGGGAATGATGAGCGAAGATGATTGCACGAATAAACTGGTAGGAGAAGATGACTCCGTTGGGAAATAAACCTGGTGAAGCGATTACTCTGCGGGGAATTACTCTGTGGAGAAGAGATGCTTCGCTGAGATTTTAACGATAACTCCGCTGGGGACTCCGTTGATAAGCTCTGTTGGGATTTCGATGATGAACTCCGTTGGGGATAGAAAGAACTTCGCTGAGGAGAATCTTTCAGTTGCAACTTGCTGAGGATAACCCAGTTAGACTCTGGTGGGGATAACCTTCTGAACTTGGCTGGGGAGATGCATTTGCACTCTGTAGGGGACAAGCTTCCAGAATCTACTGGAGAAGATGATTCAACTCTGGAGGGGAATCTTTTTCAGACTGCGCTGGGAAATGGCTCCAATGGGGGTATCTTATATTCCGCCGGGGAACAATCTTACATTTCTGTCGAGGAATATTAAGACTGTCGGGGATGCTTGCTGAGGAATATTTGTATACTCCGCTGGGGAATATTAAGATCTTCTGGGGATACCCAACTTTTTCAGGACTGATGGTAGACCAACTCTGCTTGGGGAGAGTATTGCTGACTTGCTGGGGATACTGTGCCTTTTTAGGGCTGATGGTAGACCAACTCTGCTTGGGGAGAGTATTGCCGAACCTTGTCTTACTCTACGGGGAGTGAAGGTATCTTGGTCATATTCTTCAGCTGAACTTACCTTGGTACCTCGGTGGACAGAGCAACTAGATCGCTTAGACAATTCTTATTGCCCCTACTTCCGATGTCACCCGTAATTAGTCCTTTGTTTCGCATGCAAATATTTGTGATCAGCAATTAATGTCAAATGCATATATCAAAAATGAACATTGGACGTTCTTTGCAAAACAAAACAGATAAAGGAAAAATAATTTGCAATTTGTCTGAAAAATGAATTTGTATTGATTTTGAAATTTGCCTGTAAATAGGCGTTTTGTATACAAGAGGCTGACGTCCTAGTAAGAGAACGCCGTCGAACACAATAGAGTTTATACAATTTGTGAAAAGAAAACAAAACAGCTATGTGAAAAAAAAATCCCACTGGGTTCCAACTCTGCTATCGCCTTTATGTCTTCAAGCGTCTCATCACTTTGCTGCTTAGTTGAAGATGAATCTGATTGATTGGTGTCGTCCGAGCCTGATAGTTGATACCGAAGTCTGGATGCAGGGTGATCCAATGAGACATAGTATTACGCTTTAATCCCTAACTTTTGCCTGGACCGCCCTTTCGGGTTTTCAGTCCACCGGGATACCCATTTTTGCCCAAGCCACCTTTTCAGGTTTTCGACATGCCGGGTGTACAGATTTTTTTATTTTCATCCCTTATTTTTGCCCGAACCCTTTTGGTTCGCCGGGAAGCCCTTATTTTTGCCTAGGCCAGTCGACCTAGCGGGTCTTTAATCATGCGTAGTATCTTTTTACTATGTCTGCATTGGCGGGGTGAGGAAGGTCGTCACCATCCATGGTGGTTAGAATCATCGCTCCTCCTGAGAAGATATTCTTAACCACAAATGGCCCTTCGTACGTGGGGGTCCATTTGCCCCTGGGATCACCTTGAGGTAGAATGATGCGCTTGATTACCAGGTCTCCGACTTGATATTCTTGTCGTCTGACTTTCTTGTTAAATGCCTTGATCATCCGTTTTTGGTACGTCTGACCATGGCAAATAACAGTGAGTCTCTTTTCGTCGATTAAGTTTAATTGATCAAGCCGGGTCTGGATCCAGTCATCTTCGCTTAAACCTACATCCTTCATGATTCGGAGAGAGGGTATCTGAACTTTGATGGGTAGGACTGCCTCCATGCCATATACCAAGGAATAGGGTGTTGCCCCTGTTGACGTCCGTGCTGAGGTACGTTACCCATGAAGAGCAAATGGTAACATCTCGTGACAATCTTTGTAGGTCACTGTTATCTTCTGCACAATCTTCTTGATATTCTTATTAGCCGCTTTTACAACCCCATTCATCTTCGGCCGATAAGGAGAAGAGTTGTGGTGTTGTATCTTGAATTGCTCGTAAAGCTCAGTGATCATCTTGTTGTTAAGATTGGTACCATTGTCCATAATGATCCTCTCTGGTACCCCGTATCGACAGATCAGGTTATGCCGAATGAACTGTGCCACGACGTTCTTAGTTACGGTGGCAAAGGAAGCTGCTTCAACCCACTTCGTAAAGTAATCAATTGCTACCAGGATGAAGCGGTGCCCGTTGGATGCCGTAGGTCTGATCTCGCCGATCATATCAATGCCCCACATTGCAAAAGGCCAAAGTGTTGTCAGGATGTTCAGAGGAACTAGAGAAATGTGCATCTTATCAGCATAGATCTGGCATTTGTGACATGTCCGAGAATGCTGATAATAGTCGGTTTCCATTGTTGACCAGTAATATCCTGCCCGAAGGATTTTCTTGGCCATAGTATGTCCACTGGAATGGGTTCCGAAGGTGCCTTCATGCAGCTCTGCCATGATCCTTTCTGCTTCAGTCTTATCCACACAACGCAGTAAGGTTGAATCATGGTTTCGTTTATAGAGAATGTCATTACTGAGGAAGAACTTTGCCGCGAACCTTCTCATAAACTTCTTGTCATTAACAGATGCGCCCTCGGGGTATTCTTGAGCTTCAAGGTACCTCTTTACTTCATGATACCAAGGCTTTTCTGTTACCTCTTCGGTCTCAAGATCACAGCAATGTACAAGTTCATCCAATTTCCAAATAATGATCCGGGGAGCCTCGTTGTCCCATTTGACTTTGAACATATAAGACATCGTAGCTAACGCGTCCGCCAACTGATTCTCCTCTCTTGGGAAGTGTTCAAAGGTTATCTCCTCGAAATGGGGAAGCAACGTCAATACATACTCCTTGTAAGGAATAAGATTTGGGTGTTTTGTATCCCACTCGCCTTTGATCTGACTGATCACGAGAGCGGAATCTCCGAAGACACTCAGAAACTTGATCCTTAGGTCAATTGCAGCTCGAAGACCCATGATGCATGCTTCATACTCCGCCATGTTGTTGGTGCAGTTGAAACATAGTCGGGCGGTAAGTGGAGTATGAGAGCCTTTAGGAGATATGATCACAGCGCCAATGCCATTACCTAAAGCGTTTGAGGCTCCGTCAAAGTGCATAGACCATCGGGATCCTTCCTCAGGTCCTTCATCTGGTCCAGGTACTTCACAATCAGTTACTACCATGATATTCTCGTCTGGAAATTCAAAGTTCATCGACTGGTAATCATCCACTACCTGATGTGCCAAATGGTCTGCCAATACACTTCCCTTGATTGCTTTATGAGTCGTGTACTGGATGTCATATTCAGTCAAGATCATCTGCCATCTTGCTATTCTTCCGGACAAGGCGGGCTTTTCGAAGATGTACTTGATTGGATCCATTTTTGAAATCAACAGAGTAGTGTGAGTTAACATATATTGTCTTAGCCGGTGAGCAGCCCATACCAAAGCGCAACAAGTTTTCTCGAGCAGTGAGTATCGGGTCTCCCAGTCGCTAAACTTTTGCTAAGGTAATAAATAGCGTGCTCTTTTCGGCCAGACTCGTCATGCTGCCCCAACACACACCCCATTGAGGTTTCCAGTACTGTCAAGTATAAGATTAGAGGTCTCCCTTCAACCGGTGGCATAAGAATGGGTGGTTCTTGGAGATACTCTTTGATTCTTTCGAAAGCGGCCTGGAATTCATCGTTCCAACGTACTACTTGATCTTTCTTCAGTAGCTTGAAGATTGGTTCACAGGTAGCAGTTAAATGTGAGATGAATCGGGCAATGTAGTTCAGCCGTCCTAGAAATCCTCTGACTTCTTTCTCTGTCTTGGGAATTGGCATCTCTTGTATGGCTTTCACTTTGTCAGGGTCCACTTGAATGCATTTGTCGCTCACGACGAAACCTAGTAATTTTCCAGATCTCACCCCAAAGGTGCACTTGTTCGGGTTCAACCTCAGCTTGTACAACTTCAGACGGTCAAACAGCTTCTGTAGATGGTCAAGGTGTTCTTCCTCAGTTTGGGACCTTGCAATCATATCATCGACATATACCTCAATCTCATGATGGATCATGTCATGAAACAAAGCAACCATGGCACGCTGATACGTTGCCCCAGCATTTTTCAACCCAAAAGGCATGACCTTGTAGAAAAAGGTTCCCCACTGAGTAACAAAGATGGTCTTCTCCATATCTTCAGGAGCCATCTTGATTTGATTATAACCGGAGAAACCGTCCATGAAGGAGAATACTTTATGCTGAGCAGTGTTGTCAACCAGAACGTCGATGTGAGGCAGCGGGAAGTCATCCTTAGGGCTCGCCCTGTTCAAATCCCTGTAGTCGACACACATTCTGACCTTACCATCTTTCTTCCGTACTGGAACCACGTTGGTAACCCACTGAGGGTAAGAAGTTACTGCTAGAAAACCGGCGTCAAATTGTTTCATAACCTCAGCCTTGATTTTCTCGGACATCTCTAGACGCATACAGCGAACCTTCTGTTTTACCGGAGGGCATTCTTCCTTGGTAGGTAGGTGATGAACCACAATGTCGGTATCCAACCCAGGAATATCTTTGTAAGACCAGGCAAAGATTTCTACGTAGTCATGCAGCATCTGAATCAACCGTTGTTTCACACTAGACTCCAGATTGGCACCAATCTTGACTTCCTTTCTGTCTGTCTCAGTATCCAGATTTACCGTTTCTACCGGATCTTCATGCGGCTGAATGGCCCTCTCTTCCTGGAGTAACAGTCTTGCAAGCTCACCAGGCACTTCGCAATCATCTTCACCTTCGTCTTCGGCTAAGTTGATCGGATTTTCGAAGTCATAACTGGCAGTAGCAGGGTCGTTACCAGTGAAATCCAGAGTGGATTGAGACCTGTATATGTGAGTGTGTGTAAATAGCTGTTTTTGCAATATATAATAAAGAAAGACAAGGAGCACAAGATTTGAAATGCAAAAAAAGTCCAATGCTTTTATTAATGATATATGAAAATGACACACAAAAGCCCTCACAAATGAAGCCACGGTGCCCCGGGTAAGACACCGGGCCATAAAGCTTCACAATATTGTCTGTTACAAATTCAAAACAAAGGAGTTCATTACTGAGTCACAAAAGTAATAGGGATGAAGTCTTTCACAGTCCAGTTGTTCGGTCCACCGTTGGTCGTAGGGTAGATCCAGTTGTCGAACTCAGATTCCTCTACGTCATCCTCAATGGCATTTACTCCCGAGTTGCTGATGAACACAGGAGGTCTTCCAATCCTTGCCCTACGAACATCCTTCTGAGCTTCTGCAGTGAAACCCAAACCAAACTTGTCAGTCTTCTGAGTGAAATCAGGAAGTCGGCCCCAGTTTGCGCACTCACCCTTCTCAATAACAGCCCGGGCATCCTTTAAGGAAGCCATCTTCAACGGAGAATCTTCAACCACAGTCTCGGCTGATGCCAGTGTCTGAGGAACCTCTTCAAAGTGTTGAAATGGGGTCTCAATGAACTCCCCATCCATCTCTATGTACCAGAACGAGTTAAGGTGGATGACCATGTATTCTTCCTCCCCTTGAACTGTCACAATCTTCCCTCTGACTGGGTATTTCAGCTTCTGATGCAGTGTGGAGGTCACAGCTCCAGCCTTATGGATCCAGGGACGACCCAACAAACAAGAATAGGATAGCCGAATGTCCATCACATAGAATGTAGACTCGAAGACCTGAGAACCAACCCTGATAGGAATGTCGACTTCACCATGTACCATCCTTTTAGACCCGTCAAAGGCCCGGACAGCAATGTTACTTGGCTTTAGCTCCAAACCCTCGCAATCTAACCTGTCTAGAGCTTTCTTGGGCAAGACGTTCAATGAGGACCGAATGTCAACCAACACATGTGCAAGAGTAGTGCCCCTGCATTTAATGGAGACATGCAGGGCATCATTATGGTTCTTCCCTTTAGCAGTCAGATCGGCGTCGGAGAAACCCAAACCATTATCAGCAGTTAAGTTAGCCACACAATCGGTAAACTGATCAGCTGACGTCTCTTGTGGCACGTGGGCCGTCTTCAGGAAGGTAATCAAAGCCTTGGCATGGGCCTCTGAACACAATAAAAGTGATAGCATAGAAATTTTAGATGGGGTGTGCCCCAGCTGCTCAACTACGTTAAAATCACTCTTCATGATAATCTTAAGAATCTCTTCCATCTCCTGCTTGGAAGCTTCAACATTGATGGTCTTTGGTGCCTCCGTCTGGGCAGGCATATCTGTGGCGATCCCTTTGCCCCGAGTGTCGAATGACTCGGCAGCAGGGGTAGAAACAGGAACTTGATCAGGAACGGAAATAGGCACACTTGCAGGTGGGATGACAATAGGTCTCTGGATTGTTGGAGGCACAATATCTGGTGAGAAAAGTCTACCGCTGCGGGTGACTTTGGCAGGCCCGGTGATGTTGCTGACGCCGGTACTAGTATCAAACTCTTGCTTAACTCCAAGCACATAAACATCTGCCCCATAGTGCCAAGGGACAGCTTTGTCGGATGTATAGGGGATAGGCCCCAGAACAGTGATGATTATGGGTGCAATCTTCTGAGCAGGCATAATTTTGACAGGCCTCCTTGAGGGAGCTTTGGGAGAATTATTGAAAATGGTGACAATGGACACTTCTTCAGTAGGGGTAGCAGGAACAACAATCTTTTCAAACAAGATTTCTTTATTATCCATCAGGTTTTGGATACCTGACTTCAAAGATGGACAACCAGTAGGTGAAACGGAACACAGATGGCAACCTTTACTACACCCCGGAAATAAACCGGCTAGCAACAGGTTCCTCTTGACAGTCAACAGCGGAGTAACAATATTGTTGTACCCCAAAATTTGCCCTCCCATATCCATCAAGAATTGTCAAAGTCAAGGTCACAAAATTCCCCCAGGGTTGTGCAGCTCAACTGTCTCCTATACAGTCAAAACTAGGGTTTGAGTTCTGGTCAAGCAAATGAACTTTCCAAAGGTCCAATCAAGTCTCACATGCCTACAAAGATGGTCAAGTATCCTCATATCAAGTTTCAAGGCATTCAGCTCAAAATTGCACAGTCAAAACCCTAGATTGCACTACAGTCAACTGTAGGGGCAAAATGGTCATTTGACAGTCAAAAGTTCAAATTTTTGGTCAACATATCATTTTGAAGCCACAAACATCATTTGATCAATGCTTGATCATGATTCTCAAAATTTGGCTCAGAAATCATCAAGATACAAAAGTTGCTATATTTGGACAGCTGAAAAAGTCAACTGAAATTGACCAGGGCATAACTTTCACATGGATTATCAGAAAAATTCCATCCAAAGCTCATTTTGAAGAGAAGGACATTTCCTACAATTCATCTTCATGTTCCAAGTCCAAGAAATGCTCTCACAAAAAGTTATCAATTTCAACATTATAGGTCATTTTCAAAAGTCAACAAAAAGTGACTTTAAGTCAAAGGCCATAACTTGAGATTGGTAAATCAAAATGACATGGGACCAAAGGCATTGGTTAAAGGACTCAAAGACCTTTCCAAAATGTCCAAGAACATGTGAAAAGCTTAAAAATTGACCAAGTTATGCCTTGTGGAAGTTGGGAAATGTTTGGAAATTTTTGAAAGTCAACATTGATGCAAAAGGCCTAAAAATGCAAATGGGCCCAATTTTCTTCCAAGTTTCTTCATGCCAAGCCTATGCACGACCACTAGGCCCAAAGGGAAGTATTTTCATATTTTTTAATTATTTATTTGAATTTATATTAATTTATATTCATTTAAATCATTTTAATTCATGAAAAATATAACCTTAACCTAAACAAATCTTTTTATGCATGATTTGGACTTGAGATTTCGTGCACATGCTGATATAGAAGGTTTTGGCTTGATTGAAACCTAATTGACACAAGAACCATGAAAAAAAGATTGTAAAAGATCCTTAACAAATCAAAGATTGAAAACAATTATGGACATGGATTTTATTGAATCTTTTTAACCTAATTGCTTCCATACAAGTACTAGAGGAGAACCCTAATGCTACTAGACTGCAAGCTGCGCCCCAAACTCCATTACACTCTTGAATTTTTTCATAAAAAACTCAAATCTGAAAATTGCCTTAGAGGTCGATTAAAGCTTCAATCTTTGTTCCATCATCATCCTGAGACTTCCCTGGACACATTCCAATCATTAACAATAGCAAAAACATCCTGAGTTGGTAGTTAGAACTCAAACTGAACCTCAAAAATCTTGAAATCGCATTGCATGATTCCATCATCTTTATGCATTTTTCTTTGTTGATTCATGTTCATATTAATGTTCTAAAGCTAACTGTGGTGTTTAATTGCTTTTTCATTGATCATACACGATTCCACCATATGCGTTTTCTAGGGTTGCAGGTTTTTGAAATTGGGGATTTTCTATAGAGGAAAAATCAGGACCAATGGATGCCATGGATGGATTCAGCATCTTAAGACGAAGATGTCTGAACCCTCGCGAACAATTTATGATGCCCATGGTTCTAATCGCTATTTTTCAGTAGACACCTTTTGGCAACGCTGTAAAAACCGTTCCCATAGTGTTCTATGTTACAGGGGTGGTGAGGAAGAAGATGGCGTGTCAATCAGTGATACGTCCGTTTAAATTTCGCGCGTGTTTAACCAACTAGCATTATGTTTCCTTTATATTATTTATGTTATATTATATATTAAATGAAATTGCATAGTTCAGCTGGCAAGGAGACGCGCTTATAACCTTCAAGACCTGGGTTCAAGTCCCAGGTCTGGCAAAATCTCAATGCTATTTTTCAATATAAGATCCAATGCTTTGCTAATGCCTCAGTACACCATGCATCCTCAAAGATCAGCTAGCCACGCGTCCTGGAGAGCAAATCAAGGGTGTGGATCAAGGGTGTACCACATACGCCAGTCAATGCATCATACCCAATCCAAAAAGTCAGCATATGGCAAACTCAATTGGGCCAGGCCTTTCAGATCTATACCTCCATAATGGGACAGCAAACCCCCCCTGGTTCTATCTTTTCTCTAAATTTTCTTTTATCTTTTATTATTTTTAATTGTTTATTTGTTTATTTATTTTCTGATTTTAATTAAATATCTTTTTTACAAAAAATACAGAAAAACATCATAAAAATAAAGAATGTCCAAATAAAAATATAATTTTTAATTTTAATTATCTTCATCAATAAATTAATATATGTCCATATTTAGTTAATTAGGTTATAGTTTTAATTTTTTTTTAATAAAAAAACACCAAAAATAGAATTTAGGTTTAATATCTTTTTTTGATTTCTCTTTTAATTTTTCCTTTTTTCAGAATAATATTATTTATTTATTTATTTTCTTATTTAAACTGTACATAAATTAATTTAGAGTTTAATTTAGGTTTAATTTAAATCTTTCATAATAAATAAAAAAAATACTAGAATTAGGGTTTGTCTTTTAATTTAATTTCAATTAATTTCTTTTCCTTATTAAATCTAAAAAATACAAAAATATCAAAAAAACATTTAATCATTTAATTTTTAATTCTCATTAATTTTAATTATTTGCAAAAGGGTCCAACGCCCTAGTTTTGTTTAATTCCTTTATTTCGCGCATTTACTTTTTATCGTTTATATAATTATGTAAATCTCCCAAAGCTATGTAATTTACTTTTCGCACTTTATTTCTTCGCATTATTTATTTTTCCGCTAAATCGGGTCCGGTTTAATTTTGGCGATGTGGACCCGCGCCTTTGTAATAGCTTTAGATTTACCTTTCCCGCAAATTTTATAATTGTTAATATGTATGCAAGAATGAATGGACAAATTAAAATCAAGCGTAGAACACGACAAACATGACAAGACAAATAACTGAAACATGACACACAATTCGCACACACCACCCCTAGGGTACGCCTCACTGTTGCCTTTCGAAAGGTGATCGTCGAGTAGAGGATGTCTTAGTAAGTCCTCATGATCCGGGAACCTGGCATGAGGGTAGCTTCTAAGGTGTCTTCCCATTGCTCTGGTGATCACCATGTCCCGAACCTCGAATTGACCCGAACACCTCCAACGGTGGTGCTACCTACCTCTCAATGGTGGGATGGTATTACTTTAAAGGACATTTACACAGACGAATTCCTTAGGGTAGGTAGGTTCTCAAGGATACTTGCTCTAATCTCAAAACAAACTCAAAGGACTTTTCACACTGACACATTTTCAAAAGCTTTCAAAACAAACTTTTCAAACACTCTGACGTATGAGTCGATCTGAAATTTTTCAAAGAAACTTTTAAACCCACATTGAAAAGCAAGCAAACAATTTTAAAAACACATTGAGCAAGTATCTAAGAGCCCATGGATAACCATGGATAGAAAGGGTGCTAACACCTTCCCTTTCTATAACCTACCTCCCGAACCGAGAGCAATCTCTTTAAGGAATTTTTCTGTGCTTTTGTCCTTTCCATTTGGAGAAAATAAAAGACGGTGGCGACTCTTGCTTCCGCGACATTTCGCGAACCAGCGTTAAACAGTCAGTTCCAGATCCACCGATCACAGAACTGGCGACTCTGCTGGGGACAATACTTAAAGTGGGGTGTACCTTAGGGCTAGCTTATAACTATGTTTTCAATTTTTTTCCTTGTGTGCTTTGAATTGTGGGTTGCTTGGGAGTTCTATAGATCCTACACCCGGATCTGGGGGATACCTTTCTTAGAAAGTAGCAACAAGGCTGTGAGGGAACTGTGCGGGGTATACCGACACGGTTGAAACAGTCTGCTACGTTGATGTGGCACTTTGGTGTGTACCGGTAACCCTTGAGTTCAGTCAAGGAGAGTACGGGGCCTCCGCGTGGTGTCGTGAAGCATCAACAGACCTTAGGAACCTTAATTGAACTATCTTGGCCTCTTTAGGGTAGTGAGATAACTGACTTTGGTGCAGTCCGAGGTTGGTTGATACTCGATACTACGCTCAATTGAGGGTTGCTTTCCTGGAATATTTCGGTCGCCAGTTCAGTGGCTAAATCGAAACGATGAACAATGAAAGCAATCCCGTGATATTGGGACCCTTAGAACCCGGTTACTTCTAATAGGACAGGTTGAACCCACCAACTTCAAGAGGGTAATACCCAGACCCCATGCTGGCCTAAACTCTAAGGGTTTCTCTTGTGTGACTTGTGTGCCTTCGTACTTGACTATTTTCATGCTTGTTGTCTGACACTTGAGCTTCTTGCAGGTTTTGTTTATAGTCCTTAACTAGGACTCATAACAGGGTTTACTGAATTTCCTGCAGGTTTTGTCCATAGTCCTTAACTAGGACTCTTAACCAGGCTTACTAAGTTTCTTGCAGGTTTTTGCTTTAGTCCTTAACTAGGACTCATAACATGTTTTACCGAGTTTCTTGCAGGTTTTGGTTTGCAGTTCTTAATCAGGACTCATAACAGGGTTACCTACATTACCCCATGCATAGCATGACATCATACCATTGCATACATCCTAACCCATTTCAAGGATCTCAAGGGTTTGTGATGCAGGTCAGGATGAATCAACCATCTAGCAAGGGGCAAAGAGGATTTATTTTCCTCTAGCCAAGGTTGTCAGGGGCTATGACCCACTGGATATGGTGAGCCTTTGACCCTTGAAGAAGAATTCTCAACAACATGGGTTTCCTTCAATCAAGCTACAAATTCCAATGCTAACAATTTTCTTGTTTACCCTGCGAGGTCCTTGAAAACATTGCATACATGTCATACTCATCATTGCATTACAGGTATCCCTTTTGCAGGTCACTCACCATCTTCGCTGTTTATTTCAGCAATGGCTTTCCAACCAGACAACCAAGATCTCCGTGCTCAGAACGCCCAACTGCGAGAAATGTTCTTGAACCTATCCCAGGGGCAAGAAGAAATAAAGACTCTCCTCACCAGGAACTTGACCTTAGGGAATGCAGGGGGCATCAGGAACGATCAGCTGGAAGGACTACAAATTGAGTTGGCAACCATGAAGATCCAAATGATGGGACAGTTGGTGGGCCAAATGACTCTCATTCAGGACTTAGCTCAAAAACAAGAAGAGCTCCGGGTTCTCGTCACCAAGCTGCTTCAAAATAATCCAGTAGGGCAAACAGCCAAGGTGGAAGCTCCAGCCATCATTCAACCACATGCGGGGCAAGAAGACAAAGGAAAATCTCCTCAGCTTGCTTCAGGGTCACGAGCCCAGCCTCAACGGGGTAGTCAACGTAAACGAAATGCGCCCGGAAGACATTTCTCGGAGACTGATATACCCTCGTCCTTTATACTGAAGCGCTTGCTGGAGGTCAATCTGATCACTCTAAAGGACCCTCCCAAAAATCCCAACAGGACAGCTTCAAGGTATAACCCCGACACCCACTGCGCTTATCATTCAGACAGCCCGGGGCATGCTACAGACGACTGTTGGACCTTGAAGAACAAAATTCAGGATTTGATTGACGAAGGGGTGATAGAGTTCATGCCGGATGGCGAGATGAAAATCTTCCGCTGAGAATTCTCCATCTGAGATGGCTATCTCAAACTAGAAATTTTTGTTCATTAGGATTTTTCAAGTTGTAATTCCCTTTTGATTATTCAAACATTTGTTCATTGTTAAACATTGTTATTTCATTAATGCATCGCATACGTCTGTTTTGAAGCAATATATTCGTATTCACTATATGCAAATTATTTTCATATTTTTTCCTGATGTCAACTCTTGATCTAAAATTCTAAGCCTCTTGAGGGAGGATGACGAAAACGATACCACGATCTTTACAGTATGCTTTTGAACAGACCCCGCTGATGAGGTACAGGCATTGTTTCAATCCCTAAACACTGGAGTTATAAGGATGATAAACCCTCGTCAACCCCTCTGAGCCAAAGAAGTAGGAGTTTTTATTTTCGAAAATCAGAACCCTTAATCATAACCTGGGGCAGGGTAATTCTCTCAGTTGATCCAAGTGCATAACGAACGGCACCAAGGAGGTCCTTGCAAAACAAAAAAAAAAAGACAGTGATGGTTCAGAACAATCATAAAGACAGGCAGTCGTTATCAAGAATCATAAATGAAAAGCCCAAGAAGTCTAAACCTATAAAAGGGACTTATGAAACTGGGGCATCCCGCTGACTGTAATTCCAAAAAAGGAAACAGTTCAGGCAAAAAAAGAAAGGGATAACAAAAATCAAGAAAGAGGTCTCACAAACCCTCAACCAAAGCAAAAAATGACTGCCTAGTCCAAATAAATCATCAATATCCGAACCATCACCGGAAAATCAGAGCAAAGACTCAAACCAGGTCTAACGTATGATCAACTGAGTTTAGGTTTGGAGAACATCACGAAGAGCGGGTGGGTACAAATAATTTGAGCCTTTATCCTTTGTTTCTTAAACCGTGAACCAAGCCACGTTATAACCCTTAAAAGTCCTAGCTGAAGCATGGGTTAGTTCGAAAGCATACTGTTACGAAAGGTATCCTGACTCCTGAAGGCCTACGGTAAATACGGAGTTGACATCACGTTTTACAAACATTCATTTATTTTATGGAAAAAAAAGAATGCATTTTCAAAATCTTCAAGACAGACATAGGCGTTGCATTTTTAACATAACTTTGTTTGCATATGACTTTTTGTTTGAACAGCATAGAAATTCGCACGACGAATGCCTAGCGAACAAAAGTGCTTCCAACCAAGGGGCAGACATGACCATGGTCCATTATCTGGGGCAGCCCAATCAAGATTCGGAGAATCTCTCAAAAGGCCAAGTAGCCCGGGGCAAATCTCTGCCTGAGTCACTTGGGGCATTCCAACAATGAATCTTGCCTGATCAAACACTTTCTGGTGGCGTGACAAAACACTTCTAACAGGGGCAACTCCCTACTTTCTGAGAACGGACATAGTCGAAAAGATACTACGCATAACCAAAGACCCGCTAGGTTGACATACCTAGGCAAAAATAAGGGCTTCCCGACGAACCAAAAGGGTTCGGGCAAAAATAAGGGATGAAAATGAAAAATCTGTACACCCGGCAAGTCGAAAACCTGAAAAGGCGGCTTGGGCAAAAATGGGTATCCCGGTGGACTGAAAACCCGAAAGGGCGGTCCGGGCAAAAGTTAGGGATCAAAGCGTACGACTATGTCCTGTCATCTTGTCACCTGCCTACCAGAAGAAGGTTGGTCCATCAACAACTATCAAACATTTTCACAGGTGCCTCCTCCCACAGAAACAGGGGCAATAAAGAGTTGTCTGAGCAGTCTAATTGTTCTATCCCCCAAGGTACTAAGGTAGGTTCAGCTAAAGAACACGGCCAAGTGTATCTTAATCCCCCAGAGAGTGGTTCAACAAGTCAATACACTCTTCTCCAAGCAAAATTACAATTATCAAGGAAATTGAGTATCCTTCCGTAGATCTCAATACTTCCCCAGCAGTATACATAAAGCATCCCCGGCAGTCTTGGTCTAAAGATTGTTCCCCGGCGGTATACCACCATTCAAAAGAATCACTTCCCCGCAGTCTAAAACTTCCCCCAGAAGAGTCCAATCCAGCTTCCCCAGCGAAATTGGAAGTCATATCCCCAAGCAATAAGCATATCCCCAGTAGATTCTGGAAGCTTACCCCTCGCAGAGCACGAACGCGTCGTCCCGGCTTGATTTAAAGAGTTATTTCCGTAATAGGATATAACTGGGTTATCCTCAGCCAAAAGCCACGGAAAGAACGTCCTCGGCAAAGTACCTTCCTACCCCCAGCGAAGTCTATCAACACTTCCGACAACAAGGGTATCCCCAGCGGAGTTATCTTCATCAACTCAGCAAAGCATCGCTATCCCCACAGAGTAGCACTTCCCAGCATGATCGCTAGAGTATCTTTTCTCCCGCAGAATTATTTCATTTGCCAAGTGTATTCCTCAACGGAGTTATCTCCTCCTACCGGTATTCTTGCAACAATCATCCACAGCGGAAGCAAAATCTCTTCCTCAACATCAGCCCAGGATATGACTTCCCGGCACCCGTCAAGGATTTATTTTCCTAGACGAAAACATACATAAAACATCACATACATCATCATAGCATGCATAACGCACTGCATCATGTCATACGAATCTCATTTATGTTAAGAACATCATGGCTTGATCCATATCATGCATCGCATATAACTGACCTTTACCTTTCAGGAAAGATGCAGTTGAAATTCTCAAACATATTTCAAGGACTTCTCTAGTCCAGTTAAATCGACTCCAAACAGATTTTTCCGATAAAGACTCAGTAGAAGTTCTCTTATGGTCCCCTCTCCAACGGCGTGTGAGGTGGTAATTCCTTCTTCAGATGTTCCCCTCTCCGGCATGAGCGTGAGGTGATATTCTCTTATGGTCCCCTCTCCAACGGCGTGTGAGGTGGTAATTCCTTCTTCAGATGTTCCCCTCTCCGGCATGAGCGTGAGGTGATATTCTCTTATGGTCCCCTCTCCAACGGCGTGTGAGGTGGTAATTCCTTCTTCAGATGTTTCCCTCTCCGGCATGAGCGTGAGGTGATATTCTCTTATGGTCCCCTCTCCAACGGCGTGTGAGGTGGTAATTCCTTTTTCAGATGTTCCCCTCTCCGGCATGAGCGTGAGGTGATATTCTCTTATGGTCCCCTCTCCAACGGCGTGTGAGGTGGTAATTCCTTCTTCAGATGTTTCCCTCTCCGGCATGAGCGTGAGGTGATATTCTCTTATGGTCCCCTCTCCAACGGCGTGTGAGGTGGTAATTCCTTCTTCAGATGTTCCCCTCTCCGGCATGAGCGTGAGGTGATATTCTCTTATGGTCCCCTCTCCAACGGCGTGTGAGGTGGTAATTCCTTTTTCAGATGTTCCCCTCTCCGGCATGAGCGTGAGGTGATATTCTCTTATGGTCCCCTCTCCAACGGCGTGTGAGGTGGTAATTCCTTCTTCAGATGTTTCCCTCTCCGGCATGAGCGTGAGGTGATATTCTCTTATGGTCCCCTCTCCAACGGCGTGTGAGGTGGTAATTCCTTCTTCAGATGTTTCCCTCTCCGGCATGAGCGTGAGGTGATATTCTCTTATGGTCCCCTCTCCAACGGCGTGTGAGGTGGTAATTCCCTTTCAAGATGTTTCCCTCTCCAACGGCGAGTGAGGTGACATTTCCTTCCAGATTATAATTTCCTATAGTTCCCTCTCCAACGGTGAATGAGGTGACTCCCTTTGAGATTATATTGTCCTTTGGTTCTCTTCCTGACACTACGAAGATGGTAATTCTCACCAAGATTTTCTCAACGAGCGTTGTTGAGGTTGAAATCATTCAGGATTCTCTTACCATTCATGCTAAGGCAGTAACCATCCCTGGTTCATTCATCAGCGTTTGAAGCTCCAGACTCAGCTCCTGTAACCAATCAGGACATATCTATATCAAACATCTAAAATCAGCTCCTGCGACGGGTCAGGTACTCATTTTTCTGTTTTGCAGGTATGCAGGTTCTCGCTAAGGAATCTCCTACGCGATCAACGTCCAGATGGCATCTATAAGCCCATCATCCTATTCAAGTAACATCCAAATGGCATCTATAAGCCCATTCCCTCACCATCATGGCTACTATGTGAGCGCAAATTTCTGGGCACTCTAGTGTCCAATCATCTTCTACCCTCGGATTACGAAAGGCACGTCAGCCAATCTGCATCCTCAGGTCTAAGAAGATTGAACAGGGGCAACTGTTGTACCCCAAAATTTGCCCTCCCATATCCATCAAGAATTGTCAAAGTCAAGGTCACAAAATTCCCCCAGGGTTGTGCAGCTCAACTGTCTCCTATACAGTCAAAACTAGGGTTTGAGTTCTGGTCAAGCAAATGAACTTTCCAAAGGTCCAATCAAGTCTCACATGCCTACAAAGATGGTCAAGTATCCTCATATCAAGTTTCAAGGCATTCAGCTCAAAATTGCACAGTCAAAACCCTAGATTGCACTACAGTCAACTGTAGGGGCAAAATGGTCATTTGACAGTCAAAAGTTCAAATTTTTGGTCAACATATCATTTTGAAGCCACAAACATCATTTGATCAATGCTTGATCATGATTCTCAAAATTTGGCTCAGAAATCATCAAGATACAAAAGTTGCTATATTTGGACAGCTGAAAAAGTCAACTGAAATTGACCAGGGCATAACTTTCACATGGATTATCAGAAAAATTCCATCCAAAGCTCATTTTGAAGAGAAGGACATTTCCTACAATTCATCTTCATGTTCCAAGTCCAAGAAATGCTCTCACAAAAAGTTATCAATTTCAACATTATAGGTCATTTTCAAAAGTCAACAAAAAGTGACTTTAAGTCAAAGGCCATAACTTGAGATTGGTAAATCAAAATGACATGGGACCAAAGGCATTGGTTAAAGGACTCAAAGACCTTTCCAACATGTCCAAGAACATGTGAAAAGCTTAAAAATTGACCAAGTTATGCCTTGTGGAAGTTGGGAAATTTTTGGAAATTTTTGAAAGTCAACATTGATGCAAAAGGCCTAAAAATGCAAATGGGCCCAATTTTCTTCCAAGTTTCTTCATGCCAAGCCTATGCACGACCACTAGGCCCAAAGGGAAGTATTTTCATATTTTTTAATTATTTATTTGAATTTATATTAATTTATATTCATTTAAATCATTTTAATTCATGAAAAATATAACCTTAACCTAAACAAATCTTTTTATGCATGATTTGGACTTGAGATTTCGTGCACATGCTGATATAGAAGGTTTTGGATTGATTGAAACCTAATTGACACAAGAACCATGAAAAAAAGATTGTAAAAGATCCTTAACAAATCAAAGATTGAAAACAATTATGGACATGGATTTTATTGAATCTTTTTAACCTAATTGCTTCCATACAAGTACTAGAGGAGAACCCTAATGCTACTAGACTGCAAGCTGCGCCCCAAACTCCATTACACTCTTGAATTTTTTCATAAAAAACTCAAATCTGAAAATTGCCTTAGAGGTCGATTAAAGCTTCAATCTTTGTTCCATCATCATCCTGAGACTTCCCTGGACACATTCCAATCATTAACAATAGCAAAAACATCCTGAGTTGGTAGTTAGAACTCAAACTGAACCTCAAAAATCTTGAAATCGCATTGCATGATTCCATCATCTTTATGCATTTTTCTTTGTTGATTCATGTTCATATTAATGTTCTAAAGCTAACTGTGGTGTTTAATTGCTTTTTCATTGATCATACACGATTCCACCATATGCGTTTTCTAGGGTTGCAGGTTTTTGAAATTGGGGATTTTCTATAGAGGAAAAATCAGGACCAATGGATGCCATGGATGGATTCAGCATCTTAAGACGAAGATGTCTGAACCCTCGCGAACAATTTATGATGCCCATGGTTCTAATCGCTATTTTTCAGTAGACACCTTTTGGCAACGCTGTAAAAACCGTTCCCATAGTGTTCTATGTTACAGGGGTGGTGAGGAAGAAGATGGCGTGTCAATCAGTGATACGTCCGTTTAAATTTCGCGCGTGTTTAACCAACTAGCATTATGTTTCCTTTATATTATTTATGTTATATTATATATTAAATGAAATTTCATAGTTCAGCTGGCAAGGAGACGCGCTTATAACCTTCAAGACCTGGGTTCAAGTCCCAGGTCTGGCAAAATCTCAATGCTATTTTTCAATATAAGATCCAATGCTTTGCTAATGCCTCAGTACACCATGCATCCTCAAAGATCAGCTAGCCACGCGTCCTGGAGAGCAAATCAAGGGTGTGGATCAAGGGTGTACCACATACGCCAGTCAATGCATCATACCCAATCCAAAAAGTCAGCATATGGCAAACTCAATTGGGCCAGGCCTTTCAGATCTATACCTCCATAATGGGACAGCAAACCCCCCCTGGTTCTATCTTTTCTCTAAATTTTCTTTTATCTTTTATTATTTTTAATTGTTTATTTGTTTATTTATTTTCTGATTTTAATTAAATATCTTTTTTACAAAAAATACAGAAAAACATCATAAAAATAAAGAATGTCCAAATAAAAATATAATTTTTAATTTTAATTATCTTCATCAATAAATTAATATATGTCCATATTTAGTTAATTAGGTTATAGTTTTAATTTTTTTTTAATAAAAAAACACCAAAAATAGAATTTAGGTTTAATATCTTTTTTTGATTTCTCTTTTAATTTTTCCTTTTTTCAGAATAATATTATTTATTTATTTATTTTCTTATTTAAACTGTACATAAATTAATTTAGAGTTTAATTTAGGTTTAATTTAAATCTTTCATAATAAATAAAAAAAATACTAGAATTAGGGTTTGTCTTTTAATTTAATTTCAATTAATTTCTTTTCCTTATTAAATCTAAAAAATACAAAAATATCAAAAAAACATTTAATCATTTAATTTTTAATTCTCATTAATTTTAATTATTTGCAAAAGGGTCCAACGCCCTAGTTTTGTTTAATTCCTTTATTTCGCGCATTTACTTTTTATCGTTTATATAATTATGTAAATCTCCCAAAGCTATGTAATTTACTTTTCGCACTTTATTTCTTCGCATTATTTATTTTTCCGCTAAATCGGGTCCGGTTTAATTTTGGCGATGTGGACCCGCGCCTTTGTAATAGCTTTAGATTTACCTTTCCCGCAAATTTTATAATTGTTAATATGTATGCAAGAATGAATGGACAAATTAAAATCAAGCGTAGAACACGACAAACATGACAAGACAAATAACTGAAACATGACACACAATTCGCACACACCACCCCTAGGGTACGCCTCACTGTTGCCTTTCGAAAGGTGATCGTCGAGTAGAGGATGTCTTAGTAAGTCCTCATGATCCGGGAACCTGGCATGAGGGTAGCTTCTAAGGTGTCTTCCCATTGCTCTGGTGATCACCATGTCCCGAACCTCGAATTGACCCGAACACCTCCAACGGTGGTGCTACCTACCTCTCAATGGTGGGATGGTATTACTTTAAAGGACATTTACACAGACGAATTCCTTAGGGTAGGTAGGTTCTCAAGGATACTTGCTCTAATCTCAAAACAAACTCAAAGGACTTTTCACACTGACACATTTTCAAAAGCTTTCAAAACAAACTTTTCAAACACTCTGACGTATGAGTCGATCTGAAATTTTTCAAAGAAACTTTTAAACCCACATTGAAAAGCAAGCAAACAATTTTGAAAACACATTGAGCAAGTATCTAAGAGCCCATGGATAACCATGGATAGAAAGGGTGCTAACACCTTCCCTTTCTATAACCTACCTCCCGAACCGAGAGCAATCTCTTTAAGGAATTTTTCTGTGCTTTTGTCCTTTCCATTTGGAGAAAATAAAAGACGGTGGCGACTCTTGCTTCCGCGACATTTCGCGAACCAGCGTTAAACAGTCAGTTCCAGATCCACCGATCACAAATATCATCCACAGAGGCTACATACAGGTCTTCCTCTACAACATTCACTCCATGCTTGGGCATGGGAGCAATCACAACATTGGTCCTTTCGGGCGTCTCGAACTCTATCTCTTTAGCATCAATTAGGTCCTGAACCTTATTCTTCAGAGCCCAACAATCGTCCGTAGTATGCCCCGGGCTATCAGAATGATAAGCGCAGCGGGCGTTAGGATTGTACTTCGAAGATGTTGTGTTTACAACCTTCGGAGCTTCTTTTATAGTCACCAGATTGGTTGTCAGTAGTTGCGGCAATATCTGGGACAAGGTCATGCTGAGACGAGTAAACTACCTTCTGGGTCTCTCACCCCTTTGCTGGTTGTAATGCTGAGGAGCAGCAGCAGGCTTTGAAATAACCACCGCGTTGACAGCTTGGCGGCGTTCCGGTTTATTCTGTCTCCTTGAACCATAGACAGCACTGGATTCCTTCTTGAACGACTTCTTTTCAGTGCTCGAGGAGGCACCTTTCTGTATCTTCCCAGACTTGATACCAACTTCAATTCTCTCACCAGTCAAGATAAGGTATGTAAACCCGGCAGAAGAATTTCCAATCAAATGGTTGAAGAATGGACCAGACAGGGTCCCCAAGAACATATCAACAAGTTCACGGTCAGTTAGAGGTGGCTTCACCCTTCCAGCAAGGTCTCTCCACTTTTGAGCATACTCCTTAAATCCTTCACCCGTCCCTAGTGACATACCCTAGAGTTGGGTACGCGTAGGAGCGAGGTCGGAATTATACTGATACTGTTTATAAAACGCAGTAGCCAAATCCTCCCAGTTACGAATACTGGCTCCATCCAGCTGATAGAACCATTCGAGTTGAGTCCCTGAAAGACTATCCTGGAAGAAATGGATCCACAAATTCTTGTCAGCAGTGTAAGGTTGGATCTTTCTTACATACGACCAGAGGTGCAGCTTTGGGCAAGAGGCTCCGTCGTATTTGGCAAAAGCATGTGCCTTGAACTTATGGGGAATCACCACCCCAGAGGATAAGCCTAGGTCTCCAAAGTCCAACCCGGGCACATTCTGAATCTCTATGGCGCTCAAGCGGTCTTCCAACTGTTTATACCTATCCTCAGCAGGAGGATACTGCTCTTCATCATAATACGTCTCGTTGTCGGAGACCACGGGACTAGGAACCCTTCTCTCTTGTGGAATGTCTTTGCCTACAGATGAGGTAGTCAGCTCAACCTCATTCTGTAATCCATTCCCAAATCTGCGTCCAGTGTTGAACAAGACGGTCCTCTTCTTCTTCTTCTTCAGAATCAGGGTCTTCAACTCCTGTTGACCCTTGGCTAAGCTCATAACCAACTCTTGGAACTGGGCGTTCTAGGCCTGGAGGGCCTTGATAGCTTATTCAGTAGTAGGTTCAGAAGACATGATGATTGCTGAAATAAACAGCGAAGAAGATAAGTGACCTGTAAAAGGGGTACCTGTTATGCATATGATGAGATGAAATACGTATGATTTATGTTTTCAAAGACAATCGGGATTCAACTTTGTAAACAAGAAAGGAAACAAACTTTATTAGATTAAACTTCGGAATTTAAATTGTTCAACAAATTGCCCTTAGGCGTTACAAGAATGAAAACTGAAAAGTAAATAAAAGCTATAAAAGAACATCCAAGGTCCATCAATGCTCCCATGGCCTCTTCTTCTCAGTACAGATATAGTCATTCAGGATCCGTTCTTTCTCCAGTTGCTTAGTCAGCTTCTGGATCTTTTGTTCTTGTTCATTGAACCTTTCCCGATAAGAATCTCGTTCTTCCTGCAGTTGCACCCAAGACCTCTTCAGTGTACCAATATCAGTGGGTATCTGAGGATGGAGAACGGTTGGAGGAACCTCGTCTTTATCAGCAATTTCAAGAGTAATAGGCCTGACAACTTCGTATGGCATACCTAACCTCTGAGCACGGATGCGGACCCATCTGAAGTAGGATTCCATTGGTAGAGAAGTATTTGGTGCCAACTCATGTGGGTCAGCTTTGTGAATTCTATCCCAAGCCCGGATGAATCTACGACGCAGCTCGTCACTATCTACCTGAAACTCAAAACTGATGTGAGGTATCAACATCTCATGAGGCCCTGCTCTTCTGGCTCTTCCAAACTGACGGAGAGCTAAACACGGGTTATAAGAGATTCCTCCCTGGGTTCCAATTAAAGGAACATTAGGATACTCTCCACAACGATCAACAACGGCCACCTCATCTAAACCTCTGAGAGTCCAAATAATATCATTATCAGTAAGAGACATTATCCTATGAGCCCAACCCCTTCCTTCTTTGTTCTTCAGCACGAACATAGGGAGGTGCGAAATAAACCACCTCACCAATAAAGGAGCACAACACCACAAAGTTCCCCATCTTCGGGTAGTACGAGCATAGAGTTGTTGCAGGATATCACCCAAGAGAGTGGGTACAGGGTTCCGAGAGATGAAGATCCTTATGGCGTTGACATTAACAAAGGTATCAGGATTTGGAAATAATACTAGACCATAGATTAAGAGGACCAGGATTTCTTCGTACGCCCTGAAGTCTAAGTCATTCCAGAAACTATTAGCTTTACCAATCAGAAACTTAGCCAAAAAGCCCTTAACTCCACTTCTAGTCTCCCAGTTAGCCATTACCTCTTCTTTGGTCAAGGGAAGGGCTGCATCAATCTCTTCAGGCCTAAGAGTCTTCTCCCAACCAGCGAATGGAGTCTGCTCCAAAACAGGGATACCAAGAAAATCAGAGAATTCTTCCAGGGTAGGGACCAGCTGGAAGTCTTGAAAGGTGAAGCAATGGTATAGCGGATCATAAAACTGGGCCAGGACGCTCATCAATTGTTGGTCCCACTTTGAAGTGACTAAACCAAGAAGAGAACCATGCCTCTTGATGAAGGAAGTAGTGTTTGGGATCCTATCAACCAATTCTGTAAGCAAAGCAGGTGGTTGAACAAATTTGAGCCGGATAGTATTCCTTCGCATGGGCATCATGATGTCCTACAAATCAGAGCAAAGATGAAACCCTCTTGTCTTTGAAATGGGTTAGTCCTTATGCAGGATGCATGCAATGGTATGATGTTATGATGTCATGATAAAGGCACACCACAAGTATTCACAAAAGGCAAACATGGTAAAGGCACACAAGTCACACAAGACAGCCCTTAGATTTCAGGCTAGCATGAAGTTTAGGTACTACCCTCTTTCAGTTTCAGTTGGTTAAGACCTGTCCTAGAAAATAGTAATCGGGTTCTAGAGGATCTCAATATCACTGACTACCCTCAATCGGTCATAACTCAAGCTTAGCAACCTTTTTTTGCGGCCGGAAACATCGCGAGAGTTTAGCCTCAATGAGCGTAGCATACTGCTACTGTTCTATGGCCAAGTTGGTCAATTTAAGGTGCTAAGGTTAGTTGGTGCTTAATGACTCCTCATAAGACCCATATTCTCCTTGTTCCAACACAAGGGATATCGGTACAGACCAAGGTGTCACACCAACGTAGCTACTGCTTCACCCGTGTCGGTCTATGCCGGACAGGTCCCTCACAGTTTATTGCTACTTACCTAAAGGGTATTCCCCAGATCCGGGTTAGGATCCATAAAACTCCAATACAAGCCCACAATATTAAAGCAAACAAGGCATACAATTGAAAACATAGAATGATCTAATCCTAAGGTACACCTCACTTATCATGTCCCCAGCAGAGTCGCCAGTTATGTGATCGGTGGAAATAGAACTGACTGTTTTTGGAATGCTGGTTTGCGTTTACGTTTCACAAAATGTCGCGTTAAGCAAGAGTCGCCACCGTCTTTTATTTTCTCCAACAGGGAAAAGATAAAAGCACATCAAAATTCCTTTTCAAGATGTTTCTCGGGTTCGGGAGGTAGATTATAGAAAGGGAAGGTGTTAGAACCCTTTCTATCCGTGGTTATCCACGGGCTCTTAGGTACTTGCTCACTATGTTTTCAAAAATGTTTGCTTTTCTTGTGTTTGTGGGTTTTGAAAAAGTTTGTTTGAAAACTTCGATTTAACTCTTGTATCTATCCTCAAGAGTGTATGAAGTGTTTGTTTGAAAAATTTTCTCAGAAAAGTGTAACTGCGAAAAGTATTTTTGTTTTGAAAGAGCAAGTAACTGAGAACCTCTACCTACTCAAAAGAAATTAAGCTGTGTAAATGTCCTTTAGACAGTACTATCCCACTATTGAGAAGTAGGTAGCACCGTCGTTGGAGTTTTTTGGGTCAATTCGATTATAGGGACATGTGGTCACCAAAGCAATAGTAGGACGCCTTAGCGGTAACCCTAATGTCTTAGATTCTTTTTTATCGAGGCAACCGTTTCTAGGCAACTTTGATCTCTAGACAGGAGGGCGACCTCTAAAACACCCTATACTCAATGACCACGTCGAGGCAACCAAGTGAGGCGTACCCTAGGAGTGGCATGTGCGAGTGTGTCAAGTTTCAGATTATGTTATCTTTGCACATGTTATGGTGAGCTATGTTTTGATTTTATTTTAAGAGAGATCTTGTCATGCATAGCCTAGTTAACATACATCTAGCAGTTAATAGTTGCGGAAAGTAAAACTAAACTATTACAAGGCGTCGGGTATTTACATCGCCAAAAACAAACCCTTGAAAAGTAAATTGCGGAAAATTAAATGAAAGCGATAAAAAGTCCTAATTAAAGCTATTACATCCTCGGAACAATTACATAAATATGGATAAAAAATTAATCAAGAATAATCGCACGCGAGAAGAATTGAATCGGAGAAGTCCTTAGAGGTTTTGACCCCTTTTTTTGAGAAAGAAAGAATTTGATTATTTATGAATTAAATTAAATCAAACCTAATTAGTTAATTAATAAAAAGGAAATATTTTTTGAGTTTTTATGTTTTTTAAGGAAAATAAAATAAAAAAAGAAAACATGATTAAAAGTTGTCAAAAAAACCTAATTCTACATGGATTTTATTTATTATGAAAATAATTAAAGTTAACCTAATTAAAGAACTAAATTAATTGTGTTAGCATTTATTTACAAAAATAACTAATTAAGGATGAAATTAATTTAAATAATAATAATAAAAAAATATTATTTTTAGTTTTCTGATTTTATTATGAAAAAATTAATTGAGTTAATTAAGTAATAATAATAATAATTAATAGTAAAATAATTAAATGTAAAATATAAAAGGAAAAAAGAAAGAATGAACCCAGGGGGGTGTTGGCCCAATTAGGAGGTGTATTTGGCAATCTGAAGCCCAATAACAATTCCATCCTGTTTGACTTTCTGGCTTGCCTATGCGTTTGTTGACTGAGAGTATGATGGTCTTCCACTCAGGACCATTGGATCTATGCCTGAAGGCACTTGGCGCGTTGATGTTTGAGGTGCATGGTGGGTACCCTTTGGAAAGCTGCATGTGAACGTGTACAAGAAAATAATAGCAAGAATTTTGGGGGACCTGGGATTCGAACCCAGGTCCCAATGACTAATACTCCAATGCCTTGGCCAACTGAGCTGGAACGCGCTTCTGTTAAGTATATGGACAATGAACATTATATACAAAAAAATAATATTATGTTGTAAAACACAAAATACGCGCGTTTTTTCAAACAGTCCAATGGTATGCCAACATGTCCTCGTCTTCTTCCTTTGTACCTGTAAAACAAAATCATATAGCGGGGGTTTTTAACCCCCACAAACTATGGCGACGAAAAATAGCGATTAGAGCTACAACATATATGAATATTTCGCGATGGGTGATTTGTGTTCGTCTGGGTTTAACGATTCCAACCATGTGCCTTATGAATCCTAATTGTTTCTGGATTGCAAAGCCCCGATTCAAAGCTTATGAACCCTAAAAATTCAACTATGGCATCTTGTGATTTATGGCGTTTCAGTTCAATTAAACCATTCCAACAGCTTGGTATGACCTCTAGCAATGCAAAACAATCAAGAAATCATGTTAAATATGCATGAATTAAGCAATACGATTCTGGAAAAAAATGCAAACCGTGGTTCTGTAGGTATCGATTCCTTGAGTTTTAGCACGTGAATTCAATTGCAAATTATCCCTGGGACCACCTGCAATGTATTAGAATCAATAAAACCTTTTGAATCGCCCTGGAATGCCAAAGTCAGTTTGCAATTTTCTTGAATTTTTTCAATATGCTATGGCTTTTTTCTGCAGCTTTCTCACGTGTATTCCATCAGGGTTTGCTTGCATATATATAAAGGAATGGAATTAGGTCAAAAACTTGAGCAAGAATCCATTGAATTGATGATTTGATTTTTGATTGAAAATCAAATCTTTTTGCATTTTCATGATTGAACAAAGTTTCCAAATTTGGAGATTTTTGCATCTTTGATTTGTACACGAAATTGCCAGCATATCTTGACCATATTTGCTTCACAAAAAGATTGAAAACATCAAATCTTCTATTTTCCTACAATTTAAATTAATTAAATAAATTAATATCAATTAAAAATCCAATTAATTAATAAAAATAATAAAATAAATTAAATTAAGCTTGATGGGTCGTGCATAGGTCATGGATGAAGTTTCAAGAAGAGATTTGAGGCCCATTAGCAAAAATGAGGTGTTTTGAGCAAAGTTGACTTTTGCAAATTCATAAAAATTTCCCAACTTCTCCAATGCATATCTTGCTCAATTTTGATCATATGACCATGTTTTTGACATTTTGGAAAGCTCTTGAAGTCCTCTAACCAATGCCTTTGGTCCCATGTCATTTGGATTTACCAATCTCAAGTTATGGCCTTTGACTTAAAGTGCACATTTGTTAACTTTTGAATTTGACCTATAATGTAGAAATTGATAACTTTTGTGAGAGCATTTCTTGGACTTGGAATGTGAAGATGGATTGTAGGAAATGTCAACCCCTTCAAAATGAGCATTGGATGAGATTTTTCTGATGAACCATGAAAAAGTTATGCCCTGGTCAAGATACAGTTGATTTTTCTACTGTCCAAAAATAGTAACTTTTTGCACCTTGATGATTTTTGAGCTATCCTTGTGGAATCATGATCAAGACTTAATCAAATGATGATTGTGGACTCAAAATAAGATGTTGACCAAAAATTCTGACTTTTGACTGTAAAATGAGCATTTTTCCCTTGTAGTTGACTGTAGGTCAAATGGAGCTTTTGACTGTGCAAATTGTCACTGTGAGTCTTGAGACTTGGCATGTAGATGCTTGAGAATGTATATAGGCCTATGAGACTTGGTTGAACCATTGAGAACCTCAAATTCCTTGAAAGAACCAAAACCCTAATTTCAACTGGCTTAGGAGGTATTTGGACTGTGCAATCCTTGAGCAATTTGAGAATTATTCTTGTCAAATCTTGAGGAATATGGGAGGGAAAATTTTGGGGTACAACACCTGGCGTCACTTTCATAAGAATATTAGGAAAGACTTGGGACCTAGGGGGCTGTTTCTTTGGAGCCATATCTTTAGTGGGTCCAAACGAGAGCTATTTAGTTGAAGATGCCGTATTCTTGGGAATCACCTATGCCTGATTTGTTTTTGAAAACCACTCCTCCCTTATTGGATGATATAGAAGAGCTAAAACTTTCTTTGGTCAGGATGCAGTAGGAAAAGGATGCTTGGAAGAATAAGTGACAAACTTTAGACATTTCCTATAGAACAGACTTGAAGAAGAAAGACGACTTGATTGAGATCCTTGAGAGTCGAGCGGTAGAGACTATTGAGAGAAGGATATTTATTTTCTCCTAAGCCTCAGTATGATGCTAGTTTCTCAATTCCTAATTCAGGAGATTGGAAGGAGGTTGCCACCAGATATGCGGAAGAAAACTAGAGACTGAAGGCTCAGATTTCCAGGCTTACAGGAAAGCGCCAGCGTATAGAGTGATCTCCGACAACTTTACTTCTCATGGTTTTAGACTTTATTTTCATCTTGTACTTGGGATTGTTAAGACTGGTAACCTATTTTGAAGTTATTATAATAAAAAATTTCAGTATTTCAAATGTGTTATTACTTTGATATTTGCAATGTGTCTATAAATCTTTAAGTCCCTTAAAATATTAATAATAAAATAAATCATGTGCATCACATATCATGCATCATATTACACATATTTCTTGCATTTGTTATGCATATTCAGATGTCTTACCAAGCTTCTTTACTTCGTTCAGCAAGCTGACTCACCAC
This sequence comes from Vicia faba, assembly GCA_948472305.1. Taxonomy (NCBI): domain Eukaryota; kingdom Viridiplantae; phylum Streptophyta; class Magnoliopsida; order Fabales; family Fabaceae; genus Vicia; species Vicia faba. The sequence goes on from OX451735.1 coordinate 1,015,065,044, forward strand.
TATAACACTCGGGCTAATTTTAGAAGGAAGATGGACAACTTAGAACAAGAGAATCATGAGCTACGTGAGGAGATTTCTTCTTTAAAGGCTGGCATGGCCAATCTTACTGCTCTTATGGAATCTCTAGTGGCTGCTCAAAATCAGCCACCGAGTGTTCAACCTCAACCGAAAAGGGCTACTGCTGAAGCTCCGACTATTCCTGTGTCTGCTTCCCCAGTTGTTGTTCAGAATGGCATGCCTCAGGGTTATCCATGGGGAATTCCAGATAATTTTACACCTGAAGGTATCAATCTTGGTCCTCAAGAAGCTCCAGTTGTTCAGACTACTGTTACACCTGCACCTCCTGTGGTGCATGCTGCTCCTACTGCACCTCCTTCTGTGAATTTGGTTCCATATGTTAATGATGATGTGTGTCGTCATTTTCCTTCACCAAGTGAAGACTTGGGTCTTTATAACATAATGGATGATTTTCAAGAGCAGTTTGACAAGATGCAAAGGGAGATGAAGGCCCTCATGGGAAAGGAATTGTTCGGGAAGAATGTGAATGATTTATGCTTGGTCCCAAATGTCAAGATACCTGTGAATTTTAAAGTCCTGGAGTTAGAGAAGTACAAGGGAAACACTTGCCCTCGTGCTCATCTGGTTTTTTATATAAGGAGAATGTCTACCCATACTGATGATTAGCGTCTGCTGATTCACTTATTTCAGGATAGTTTGATCGGTGCTGCGCTGAAGTGGTATATGAGTTTGGATAGCGTCAACATCCATACTTTCAATGACTTGGGAGAAGCATTTATCAGACAATACAAATACAACATGGACATGGCGCCTGACCGTGATCAACTCAGGGCCATGGTTCAGAAAGACAGAGAATCATTCAAAGAATATGCACAGAGATGGCATGAGTTAGCCGCCCAAGTGATTCCTCCCATGGAAGATAAGGAGATAACTAAGATTTTCTTGAAAACTCTGGGTGCTTTCTACTATGAAAGGATGGTAGCAAGTGTACCAAGTGACTTTACTAAAATTGTAGGCATGGGTATCCGTTTAGAAGAGGCTGTAAGAGATGTCCGTTTAACAAAGAATGAAGGGTCGGGAGGTGCAAAGAAGCCGTCTTATGGGTTTACCAAAAAGAAGGAAGGAGATACAAATGTTGTTATGCAAGATAGGAGGGTTAATCCTCCTAGAAGACATTATCAGCGTCATCAGCAAGTCGCCTCAGTTACTCCAATTGTTGGTGTAGCTCCAACCACCATTGCTTATCAGAGACCATCCCAGCAAGGGAATCAAGCGTATAATCATAGAAGGGAGAGTTATGACCATATTCCTATGAGTTATACAGAGTTACTACCGGTATTGATTCATAAGAAGTTGGTTCAAACCCAACCACCTCCCGTTGTACCATAACCAATGCCTTGGTATTACAAAGAAGACCAAACATGTGCTTTTCATCAGGGAGAACTAGGGCATAATGTTGAGAATTTCTATCCTTTGAAGACTAAGGTGCAGAAATTGGTGAAGTCTGGTATTCAATCTTTCAAGGATGTGGGCCCTAATGTGAAAGACAATCCTCTACCCAAGCATGGAGGAGCGAATGCTGTGAACATGGTGGCCGGTTGTCCAGGCGACTTCTGGATTTTTGATATTTATCTGGTTAGAGGAGATTTGGTGAAAATGCATGCATACCTCTGTGAATTTAGCTACTATACATATGACCATTCCAGTTGTGTTATTTGCAGTACAGACATACAGGGTTGCGATAAGATAAAGGTTGATTTGTAGGAGATGATGGGTGAGGGCCTCATCAACATAATCAGGCCTAGGGTAGAGTATGAAGAGGAGGTGAACATGGTTTCTGGATGTCCTAGAGAGTTCAGAATTTTTGATGTGGAGCACATGAATGAGGATCTTATACAATTGCATGCTACTTTCTGCCACATGGCTGGTCAGGTGGAACATCAGTATGGATCTTTCCAAATTTGCTGCCTGGACTCCCGAGGATGTTAAATCATGAGGAAAGGTGTTCAGTTGTTGTTGGAGAATGAAACTATCAAGGTTACAGGTCAAAGGGATGATTACCATGAAGTTGATATGATTGAGTTTTATTTGGATGAAGAAGAGTCGGGTGATGAGTATGCCTCTGTAGATGAGTTCTTCTCCTCGGATGATGATTTGTTTTCCAGAGATGACTTCGTGATGATTGATTATGTTGAAGAAGTGGTAAACATCATTGTTCCTTGTTTTGGTGCACCCGCCCATTTTGAAGTCGAGTATCATAGCAAGCCGACTATTACTCCATTGGTGATTAGTTTGTCGGGTCCCGTCCGCTACAAGTCAGATAAGGTTGTACCCTACAAATATAATGCTACAATCCTAGAGGATGGTATGGAAGTTCCCATCCAGCCAATTCCTGATGTTGGAAATATTGCTGAGACTAGCAGAATGTCCCGCAGTGGTCGTATATTTGCACTAGTTATTCGTGGAGATGTTAGCGCTGGAAAGAAAATTTATGAGAATGTTGAACCAAAGAAGGTTACAGGTGAATCTAGTGGAGCTACGTTAGAGAAAGAAGTGGATGATATTTTGAAGATAATCAATATGAGCGACTACATAATTGTAGATCAGCTATTGTAGACTCCTTCAAAAATATCTATCTTGGCTTTATTGATGAACTCCTCTGCTCACAGAGAATCTATGATGAGGGTATTGGAGCAAGCTTTTGTGGAAACTGACATGCCTATAGACAAATTCAGTAGTGTAGTAGGGAACATCATGTTATGTAATAACCTGAGTTTTTGCGACGATGAATTTCCAGATGAAGGAAGGAATCACAACCTGGCCCTCCACATCTCTATGAACTACAAGAATGATTCACTATCCAATGTGCTGATTGATAATGGATCCGCTTTGAATGTTATACCGAGGAGCACGCTTATGAAATTGAAATATCAAGGAACACCCATGCGTCCAAGTGGCATTATTGTGAAAGCGTTTGATGGATCAAGGAAATCTGTTATTGGTGAAGTGGACTTGCCTATTCATATAGGCCCACATTTGTTTCAGATTACTTTCCAGGTCATGGATATTGTACCCACTTATAGTTGTTTACTAGGAAGGCCATGGATACATGAGGCAGGGGCTGTCACTTCGAATTTACACCAGAAGCTAAAGTTTGTACGTGAAGGAAAAGTAATAATTATAACTGGAGATCAAGCATTATTGATATCTCATTTGTCCTCTTTCAGAATTGTGGAGGTGGATGAATCTGCTGTTGGAACCCAGTTCTAAGCTTTATCCATTGACAACATAAGAGGAAATGAGAATCCCATGGTTTCGCTTAAGGATGTGCAACAAGTTGTGTGTAAGGGTCATAGTGAGGTATGGGGACAAATTATGGATCCACCTGTAAATAAGGATAGAGCCGGCTTGGGGTTCTCTATGAATAATGATAAAGATAAGAGCATGAAGCCCAAATCTGGTGTAGGCAAGTATCAAGACATCTTCCGTAGCGGGGGTTATCTTCATCCAACTGTTTCTGGGATTAATTCCATTGTGGAATATGAAGCAGAGCCAGAAATTCCAAATTACGTGACGCATGGAGTTAGGGTTCATAACTGGACCACCATTGATGTTCCCTCTTGCATACATGTTTCAAAGTAATTTGTCTTGTTAATCTTTTTGAAAAGCTTTCACTCTGCCCAAGGTGGAAGTATTAATATTGTATGGGCTTATCTGTTTGCTGTGACTTTTAAAATCAATAATAAAAGTTGTCTTTGTTTCCCAAATTGTGTTTTTATTTTTTATTTTTCTTGGAAAATGCTAATCAGAAAAAATCTTTCAAAATAAATAATAACTGAAATTCAATTTGCATGGTCACTTGTTATATGTGTCAGTTTCTAAAAACAATCATAAATCATATGTGCAGATTAATTAAAAAACTCGTTGAATACAATGACCCTGCACCCTCTCTCAACTTTGAATGTCTTGTGTATGGGTCCGAAGAAAAAGACTATGATGAGATTCCGAAAGAGGTCTCACGGTTGCTTGAGCGTGAGGAAAATGCCATTCAGCCATATAAAGAGCCATTGGAAGTAATCAATTTGGGTTTAGAAGAAGATCCGAAAGAAGTCAAGATTTGAGCATTGCTGCATCCTGATGTGAAGAGCAGGTTGATTGAGTTGTTGAAAGATTATGTGGATATTTTTGTTTGTTCTTATCAAGATATGCCTGGTCTAGATACAGATATTGTAGAGCACAGTTTTCCATTGAAGCCAGAGTGTCCGCCAATCAAATAGAAGTTGCAAAGAACTCACCCGGATATGGCAGTGAAGATCAAAGAGGAAGTTCTAAAGCAGATTAATGCTGGTTTTCTTGTGACATCAGTGTACCCTTAATGGATTGCCAATATTGTCCCAGTACCGAAGAAAGAAGGAAAAGTTTGCATGTGCGTAGATTACAGAGATCTAAATAAAGCTAGTCCAAAAGATGATTTTCCATTGCCACACATTGACATGTTAGTGGATAGCACAACAAAATTCAAATTATTCTCGTTCATGGACGGATTTTCCGGGTATAATCAAATAAGAATGGCTCCACAGGACATGGAAAAAACAATGTTTATCACACCCTGGGGAACATTCTATTACAGAGTGATGCCCTTCGGGTTGAAGAATGCTGGTGCAACATACCAGAGGGCTATGCCAACCCTATTCCATCATCTGATGCACAAGGAAATTAAGGTATATGTCGATGAAATGATTGCTAAATCCCAGACTGGAGAAGGGCATGTAGAAGATTTGTTGAAGTTATTTTAGCGTTTGAGGAAGTATCATCTCCGCTTGAATCCAAATAAATGTAACTTCAGTGTTCGATCGGGGAAATTGTTGGGTTTCATTCTTAGCCAGAAAGGGATTGAGATTGACACTGATAAAGTCAAAGAAATTCAAGAGATGCCAGCTATAAGAACTGAAAAGAAAGTCAGAGGGTTTCTCGGGCGTTTGAATTATATTTCCAGATTCATTTCTCACATGACTGCAACATGTGAATCGATATTTAGGTTATTAAAGAAAGATCAAGGTTGTGTGTGGACAGATGACTTCCAAATGGAATTTGAAAGTATTAAAGAATATCTTATTGAACCTCCTATCTTGCTCCCTCCTGTTGAAGGAAGACCATTGATTATGTATCTGACAGTGTTAGATAATTCCATGGGCTGTATTCTGGGACAACAAAATGAAACGGGGAAGAAAGAGTATGTCATTTATCTCATTAAAAAGTTTACTGATTGTGAATCACGGTATTCAATGCTGAAAAAGACATGTTGTGCTCTGGTCTGGGAGGAAAAATGTTTGCGGCAGTATATGTTGAATCACACTACTTGGTTGCTCTCCAAAATGGATCCAATAAAGTACATTTTTGAAAAGCCTGCTCTTACTGGGAGAATTTCCCGCTGGCAGATGCTGTTATCTGAATATGACATTGAATACCGCACTCAAAAAACTATTAAAAGAGGCGTGTTGGCAGATTATCTTGCTCACCAACCAGTTGATGATTATTAGTCTGTGAAGTATCATTTCCCCGATGAGGATGTGATGTTTCTGAAAGTGAAAGATTGTGATAAACCATTGCCCGAGGAAGGTCTTGATCCTAAATCTCTCTGGAGAATGATATTTGATGGAGTTGTGAATGCTTATGGTAAAGGAATTGGTGTTGTGATTGTCACTCTACATGGATCACACATTCCTTTTACTGCAAGGTTGACATTTGATTGTACTAATAATATGGCAGAATATGAGGCTTTCATCATGGGTCTCGAGGAAGCTATTGATCTCAGAATTAAAATTCTAGATGTGTATAGTGATTCAGCTTTGGTGAGAAATCAGATAAAAAGAGAGTGGGAAACTCGTCACCCCGGTTTGGTCACTTATAAAGATTATGCTTGAAGATTGTTACCCTTCTTTAATAAATTTGAATTCCATCACATCCCCAGAGACGAAAGTCAAATGGCAGATGCTCTGGAAACTCTAGCTTCTATGTATCAAGTGAATACTTGGAATAATATACCTCGAATTATGGTTTGGCGAATGGATAGGCCTGCTCATGTGTTTACAACAAAAGAGGTAGCAAATGAGAAACCTTGGTATTATGATGTCAAGCATTTTCTCAAAACTCAGGAATACCCAATTGACGCATCGAATAAAGATAGAAAGACATTGAGAAGATTGGGTGATAACTTCTTCCTCATTGAAAATGTGTTGTGAAAGAGAAATTATGACATGGTCTTGCTCAGATGCATGGATAGACACGAAGCAGACATGTTGATGCATGATATTCATGAAGGTTCATTTGGAACTCATTCCAATGGGCATTCGATGGATAAAAAGATGCTAAGGGCATGTTACTATTGGCTAACAATGGAATCTGATTGTTACAAATTCGCAAAGAAGTGTCATAAATGCCATATTTATGCGGACAAGGTTCATGTGCCTTCGACACTCCTCAATGTGATCTCTTCCCCATGGCCTTTCTTTATGTGGGGTATTGACATGATTGGAATGATAGAACCCAAAGCTTGGAATGGACACCATTTCATCTTGGTAGCAATTGATTACTTTACCAAATGGGTGGAAGCTACTTCATATGCTAACATTACCAAGTAGGTGGTTGTGCGCTTCATTAAGAATAATCTTATATGTCTGTATGGTGTGCCGAGTAGAACTATCACTGATAATGGCTCGAATCTGAACAATAAGATGATGACAAAAATTTGTGAGGAATTCAAGATTATACATCACAACTCATCTCCGTACAGGCCAAAGATGAATGGGGTTGTTGAAGCTGCTAATAAGAATATCAAGAAGATCATCCAGAAGATGGTTGTTACTTATCAAGATTGGCATGAAATGCTCCCTTTTGCTTTGCATGGATATCGAACATTTGTCCGCACTTCAACAGGAGCAACCCCGTTCTCCCTTGTGTATGGAATGGAAGCGGTACTCCCAATTGAGGTTGATATTCCCTCTTTGTGTGTGATAATGGAAACCAAATTGTCAGAGGCTGAATGGGTCCAAAACAGGTTTGACCAATTGAATTTGATTGAAGAGAAGAGAATGAGGGTTTGGTGTCATGCGCAGTTATTTCAGAAGAGAATGAAAAAAGCTTTTGATAAGAAGGTCAAACCTCGTGAATTCAGAGAAGGCGACCTCGTGCTCAGGAAGATCATGTCTTTAAACGCTGATTCTAGGGGCAAGTGGACTGCCAATTTTGAAGGCCCATATGTTGTCAAGAAAGCCTTCTCTGGCGGTGCATTAATTCTTGAAACTATGGATGGCGAGGAGTTCCTACGTCCTATGAATGCTGATGCAGTCAAGAAATACTTCGCCTAAAGAAATAAAAGAACAGATTGCTAAGTTAAAAACTCGAAAGAGCGGCTTAGGAAAAAAAGAGCGTCTCGGTATGCCAAAAACCCGAAAGGACGATCTTGGCAAAAATTAGAGACATAAACAGAATAAAATTTCCCGCTAAGTTGAAAACCCGCAAGGGCAGCTTAGGCAAAAATTAGGGACTTTCTTGGCAAGTAACTACATCATACAAGACTTGATCGTTGAAGCAACAATCTTCTTGGATCCTCATCATACTTTAACAGAAGCTACTGCTCAGGATTTCAAAAGTTGTTAGAGGGGATAGTGATTATTGTATCTCAATGTATCTTTTCCATTATATATTACCATTTTCTGAATTTTGTAATTATCCATGGAGTCTCGCCATTCGCAGACTACCATTCTACTAATGAAATTTTATCTTTTACCTAATTCTTTGTATTTCTTATTTTATTTAGCTTGCAAGGACTCCATTTATTATTGATAATAATTTTCAAAGAGAAAGATTAAATAACAAAATTGATCTTCAAAAATAATTTACAATTTTCTTTTACTTTATAATTTGTGATGCAAAAGGAAAACAAAAGTGGTGATCCCAGGAATGGACGAACTCTAGTTATTTTGATAAGTTTTGTTTCCCAGGGAATATTTTCTCAAGATGTTTTTGCTATATTGGGTGTGTGACTCCAGTGTCCCCAGTCAAGTCTTGGTTCATTTTTCTTCTTTTCTGAGTTTGCATGATATGAAGACTCAATCCAAGATTTCTCCAGTGAAGGTTTCACTTGTTTGATAGAAGTTCTTTCTTCCCAGAGAAGTTGGTACAATAATTACTCTTGAAGAACCCATGTCTCTGGTTTCTCCAGTGAAGAACGTATATTGGTTTTCTTTTTGAGAATGTGGTGTTGACCTCCCCAAGGAAGTTAGCACGAAATCTCCAGTTAATGTCTCAATGTTGGGGCATTATATGCTTTAGGGAAGTTTGTATGTTTTTTCCTCCTTCAAAATGGGTCTGAATTCCCCAATGAATATTTTGATGATTTGGTGTCCATCTTCTTTACTTGAAATTGATTTTACAATCCCTAGTAGAAGCATTACATTTGAAAACATTTGTTTCCCCGTTGAAGTCTGAGTGTCATTCCCTGGTGAAGCCTGGAGAAGGATGTTATATCTCTGTATCTGTACTGTTTTGTCTCTATGTTGTGTTTACTTCCGGATTACGTTTCTCCCCAGTGAAGTTAAGCCATGCAGTAGGATTTTGTTACCTCAGTTGGCGCTTACTTTTTCTTATGGAATGTTCATCTTGGATGTGATTTAGCCGAGTGTTGATTGTGCCTGAGTTGGTTTTTCTTGGTTACTCCCGGTGTTATATGTCTGTTTGGTCAACATATGCACGATAGCACTCATACATTCATACATACATCATGCATAGTTAAAATTTGGCAAATCATTGTTCATTCACATTCATTATTATTTTGTGGACGTATTTCCCTGTTTTGTAGAGTTGTGTTGTCCTCTCTCCAATAGAGTGTCAGTCATAAGAAGAAAGTGTATGTTCTTTTAAATTCCCCATTTAATTATCTCTCGTGGAAGGTTTTTGCTTTAACCTCCCTGCACAGCTCCTCAGCTGGATGCTTTGGGTTTCCCTCTTGAGTTCATTTCTCATAGAATGTATTTTGGTAAACTATTTTACTCCAGTTCAATTCTGGATCGAATCTTTGTTTCCCAGTAATATTATTACTTTGGACGTCTGAAAGCTTCGAATTTTTGTTTGAGAATATGCATTTAATTTGGACGAGAAGACCTTTATCTCCTCAGCAGGAATATATTTTCATTTCCCCAAGAAGTCATATTGTGTTCCCCGGAAATCATTTTTTTACAATCCTTCCTATAACAACAAGTAGCAGGTCTCTTTATTTGAGAAACTTGTACTTCCCTGTAAAAGTCGATGTAACTTTTTTTACTATCTTCTCTATGAGTGGATAGTTTGCAGTCCGTTGTCAAATTACACCAGTGGATGGCAAGACTTTCAATATCACAGAGACAGTTCATTGTGAAATCTTTGCAAGTGGTAGTCTCTTTATTTGAGACAACTTATATATTACCCTTTCCAGGAAGAATGCCTTGGTTAAAGAAGAAGTTGAGACCCGTTCTAGGTGAAACGCCTGGATTTTGGAAAAAAACTTGTTATCTTTTTGCTACCCTCAGTGAATGTTGGTAGTTCATCGTCAGTGAACGATGATGCTATGATATTTTCTCTCTACCTTTAGTGAAAGTTGGTAGGTCACCATCAGTGAAAGTTGGTGATTGTTATCTTTTTGCTACCCTCAGTGAATGTTGGTATTTCATCGTTAGTGAACGGAGGTGCTATGATATATTCTCTTTCTACCTTCAGTGAAAGTTGATAGGTCACCATCAGTGAAAGTTGGTGATTGTTATCTTTTTGCTACCTTTAGTGAACATTGGTAGTTCATCGCCAGTGAACGGCGATGCTGTGATATTTATTTCCTCTCTACCTTCAGTGAACATTGGTAGTCTCCCCTTTAGTAAAAGTTAGTGTATCCTTTGACTTTTTATCATCCTCTATGAGTCAGGTATTTTGATCCACCAGTGATTTATTTTCCTGGTCGGGTTTCTCTTTTGTTTCTTTATTTCCTTTGTTACATCCCCAGCGGTGTTTTGTGTCTCTTTGATTGTTCATGCTCATTCATTCTCATAAGGATTACATGGCATCTTAGGGCCAAAAATAGGGTTTGTTTTATCTTTAAGTATCTTCGATCGCGTCGACATGAAGATTTTTTTAACCTTCGTACCTCCGGATAGAAGACGCTTAAATAAGGGCAGTTGTTGTGCCCCAATTTTTCCCCTAAGATCCCCTCATCATACCATGTTGATTCAATCACAACAAGAGCACATTAGGTTATTTTGGTTCTCCTCTCTATCTTTAGCTTTTCTATTTGAGGAATCACCAAGTACCTTGACTTGTTTTCTTTTGTGATCATGAATATTTTTTCTTAATTTTCCTTTTAATTAATAAAATGAAATGTTGGTTTGTCTTACTTGTTAATAATGTAGGTAAAGGCAATGAGGCTTAGCAAGTTGCTCCATGGGTTCATGGGTTTATTTCTATGCCCTAGTCAATAAATCTTGAGAAGTCCAAACCTCACCATTGAAGTTGTTTTAGAAGGGATGGCATGGCAAGTCTATTTTGGTTCACTACATTTCCAAGATATCAAGATTAATTCAAAAGTACAAAGGGATTGATTGAAGAAGTTCCCATGGTTGGACAAAGTCTTGTTCCCATTGATCACAAGTGCATATTTCTCTCAATTCTAAAGATATGGAAGTGGTTTTGGTGGCTATGAGTTCTCATTTTTATCCTCAACAACTTATATTTACAAATCAATCGTTTTGGTACAAGAAGGTGGTATAAAATTGTCAAGGTTCCTCAAAGCATTTTCTTGATCTAGGAACTAGGGTTTTGAACTTCAAAGAAGTATATCTTGCTCATCTTTTGGTATTTCTGAGTGATTCCAAATAAATAATTCTCTTCAAACGGTTATTAACAAATCACTTCAAAAGTTTCAAGGAGTTTTCATGTGGAAGAAACTTGATGATGAAGAAATATTACAAGTCCTCCAGATGAACCCCCAATTTCTCATGTGTGACTTCAAATGATCATAACTTGGTCAATTTTTATCACCTTGGGCCCACTTTTTTTCCATAATGATCTTGAGGATGTGAAATTTATCCCTTCTTTTATATGAAAAGTGAGAAGATGGATGGAAGATTCCTTAAGGATACAAAAGATTATAGGTCATTTCATGATTTTTTACCAACTTCAACAATTTATAAATCTCTCAATGTTTGGAGATTTCTAATGGTTCAAGTTTCAAAATTTCATTCAAGAGGTCTATTTCATGTCATATTTTTTGGTCAAGAGAAAATTCCAATAGGAAGGCCATGTTAGGATGCAAAACATTATAGGTCACTTTTGAAGAAAAACTTGAAATATTTCTAAGTATGGAAAGTCAACTTCTTTTTCCCAACTTTGACTCACTGCAACTTTCAGCTCAAACATCCATTTGACTCCATTATTTTCCCATTGCAAAGCTTGTAACCTCATCTTTTTAAAGCATCAAGAATCATGCCCTAAGACCCCTTGAGCTGAGAATGCCATTGATTTGAACTTGGTAACTTGGAACTGAAGTTTCTCCAAAAGTCAGAATTTGAAATCATTGATTTAGCTTCTAAACATTTTGTCTCTATGTATTTTTTTCCTCTAAACATGTTTAGTGAACTTCCAGAAGTGATTAGCACAACAAAACGTGCGTTTTGGATGAGTTTTGATAAAATTAGAAGTCACACTTTTCTTGTTTGCAACTTCACACGATTTCCCTCCAAACTTCATCATTTCACACACTTGGACATTCCATTTGATTCCCTATAAATAGAAGGTCATCCCTCATTCATATTCTTAAGAAATCTGTTCCATAACTTGTTCCATAACTCAAATTTCTGCAACTTCGAAATCTGTGTTCAAGCCTTTTTCAATCCAATTTTTCCATCCATTTACCTCTCTTGATCTTCCCTGAAGCTAACCATATAATTACCTTCAAGAATCGTGCCCTATATTGATCCATAGAAGTCCAGTTTCAGAGCTCTGCCACTCAACTTTAATAGGTAAATTTCTTCATCAATTCTTCAAAACTTTGATATCATTCTGATGCTCTCATTGCCCTGGTTCTAGTCACAACACTTACTTTTATCTAGAAACATGTTTTGACCATAAAATCTCAAATCCCTTTTCAAAACTTTCCTTTCAAATTGCTTGAGCTACAGTTTATATAAATTTATCGCGAAGGTGTGGTTGTCTTCAACTTGAACAGATGAAGTGAATGGCATAGGTCTCGTGCTCTAATTTTACAGATTGAGCAACCTGGTTTTGGGACTGGCTGGAGGTTGAAGATGACCAATGTGTCATCCTTCAACCAATGAAACAACGCCATTTGTATTTTTTGAATTTCTGATTTACATTTGATTTAGTGCTTTATTCACTAATGACCATGATATGCACAATGCGTCAGATCCCTTTGGATTTGATTATTAACACGTTTTGACTCTCATCCAATGGTCCACATATTTTTTACTTTATTTTTCATTTCTGATTTTTATATTTAATTGTTTTAAATTTCAAAAAATCATAGAAAATTCATTTTAGTCCAAAAAATCTGAAAAAATTATCAAAAATATTTTTGATTTTTCTTTTTCTGATTTTAATTTTTCACAATTTTATTTTGTGTTTTGATATTTTTTTAAAAAATTTCACTTTATTTGATTTGTTTTAAATGTTTAAAAATACTTTTATGCATTTTTAAATTCTGAAAAATTTATGGAATGATCCAATGATATTGTGACAAATATAGGTGACCTCATTCATTTTTATTTTTGACTTTGGTATTTTTTATTATATTTGGTTCATTTTACTCATTTCTTTCAATTTAAAAAATTGTTTCTGACTTTAAAAAATTACCAAAAATTTTATAAAATTATTTTAGTTCATTTCTAATTTTTCTATAGTCTTACTTTTTATTTCTTGATTAATTTGAATATAGTTGATATTTTTCTCTTTTATTTCTATTTTAAAACCTTTTTAATGTATATATTAAATGCAATACTATTTTCAGATTATTTTCTGGATAATCTTGGGTTGAATTTTTGATCATGAACTTTATTAACATCATTGGATCCATAGTGTTGAGTCTAACTCCACAAAAATGGATGAATGATTTTAATAATAGGTTCATTAAATTTTAATTCAAATGTGGTTTGTATATTCTTCCCCACCCTTCTTCATCTTACCTCTTTCTTATTGCACTAAGTGTTATTGGAGCATGATCCCTATATCATGTCTCAAAACAAATGGTGCATAGATTACTATTGATCGACCTCAAAATAGGTGCGACTTCTACATAAGTCCACTTACGATTGCTTAACATAGCGCTAAATTTTGTCTCGATTCGAATAAATGATCATTTGTTGCCCAAACCTATGTTTGCAAGCCCAAGTATGTTAATTTAATCTCTTTGATCCAATAACCTTGAGATTCATTGTGTGGAGGCTTTGGTTCTACCAACCCTCTAATGGATCTACAACACTTTTGGTCAATGCGGATTACTTAAACATCATTGATCATTAAATGGTACTTTTGGGGATTCCAAATGGATGATATACTTGACAAAAAGCAAATGCAACTTGTTGTGTGGAGGCTTTGGTTCTACCAATCCTCTAATGAGTTCCAAATGCAAGTTTCAAGATGGTCATCCAACTAACCGCCAATTATTAAATTGTTTTTACTTTATGCCTTTTATTTTTTATGCTTTATGTACCATTTAATTTAAGCATTACATTTCATGTCATTTTTATTGTGCTCACTTGAGCCTTTTCTTTTCTCTTCTAAGACACCTAATAATCAACATGAACCATAAAAACCTTTAATGATACTTGGACTATTTGGATACTATCCTTGGCATTATGGAGCATTGGACTTCTTGGACTTAGGATTATAAACCTTGACATATGTTGGAGACCTTGTTATCTTAATTGATATTTTGTTTGGAGTTCTTGAGGTTTACCTCAAGACATTGGTTGTTGTTTGTTTTGTATGCAGATTATTGTGATTACATACTTTGTTTGTAATCTGAAATTCACCCGTATACAACTGTTACTCTGCCCAATTTTTGTGAAGACTTAATACACTTGAAGTTTAGTTCTCTTAAGAGGTTTAGTATCTTTGCTTGCTTGGTTTCAATCCAAAGAATGGGAATTCTATCTTGGCTCATAATGTCAAGTATTGTCTTCTTGTTGGTTATATGGTTCTTATCCCTAGCTTTTACCTTATGCTTTAGGATAGTCTCTTCTTCTCCTCCGATCTTCTTTAATTTCAAAAAAATCTTCTCTCCTTTTGAAAAATCTTCTTGTTTCTTTTAAACTTGAACCACTTTCATAATAAAATTGGACTTAGGTCCATGCATTTTTCAAAACCTTTTTATAAAATAAACTTCAATCAATTTAATAATATCTTGACATTTTTTGTGAGAAGACTAAAAGTCAATCAATCTCATTTCAAACCATTTTTCCACTTTGGCTTTTACTTTAAACTTTTCTCAAAAGTTAGACTCTTGTCAATCCTTGTAGTGATGCAAACAACTATACTTCTATAATATGTAGTGAAGTGAGATATTTTCCACTTGGGTGTTGAGTGAGGCTTTGTTGATTTTAAAATCCAAGCCATATCCTCCCCTTTTAGATGACACAAATTCTCCTTTCTCATAATTGTGGGTAGCAAGTATGTTTTCCACACAGACAATGACGATGATGTCTCATCTCATAAAATTAACCAACACACTTGTGTTTCAAATTTTTTAAAGAGTAACTACGTGTACCCTGATCCCCTATTGCATGAAAGATGGTACGCAGGCACTAAAGGTTCGCAACCGCGGCGGATGCAAAAACCATAAAAATATATTTCTTTTCTCACCTCCACCATCCATTTTTATACAACATTTTATGGCCAATATATACAGATTTTACAAAGAGGTTCTTATGGAGTATCGTAGATGTTTAGGGTGCTAATATCTTCCCTTTTCATAACTAACCCCCTTACCTTGAATCATTCCCCCTCTTTTTTTGGGTTACTCGCTCTTTTCCCATTCCTTTGGAAACAATAAAGCGCGGTGGCGATTTTTACTTTGATCTGTAT
Source organism: Vicia faba (assembly GCA_948472305.1). Classification (NCBI taxonomy): domain Eukaryota; kingdom Viridiplantae; phylum Streptophyta; class Magnoliopsida; order Fabales; family Fabaceae; genus Vicia; species Vicia faba. The sequence goes on from OX451735.1 coordinate 1,015,080,182, forward strand.
AAGTCTAGCCAATCCAATGGTTTAGTCTTAAAACATTTATGCCGCTACAAATGTGTTATGTTGTTCGTAAATGTTGTATGGATGTGAAATGTTGTTGAAGTTTATTTGTAAACCCGTGCAATATCTTTGTATGGGAAAATAAATCTCTGACTGTTGTTGGGGATGAAGAGTATGTGTATCTTCGATCTTGATGGGTATTCCTTCTTTCTGCTTGAGGAACCTCTGTTGGGGAATGTTGATTCTTGTTTATGGAGAAGAGTCCAAGAGCATTGTTTGTTCACTGCTCTACTGGATATTTTAGTTCTTATATGCTCTGATTGGGGATAAAAGAGATGGATAAGCTTTCGAGGTATTGTTTGACCGAGTTTCTGATATGGATACCAACCTGTCTGGAGGGAATGAGGTTGAACGATATTTGATCCAGTTTCATACTTAGTAGTAACTCTCTAGGGATAGAAACTGAGACTGTCTTTTACTGGAGGTGGGAATCTTGCTGGTAATTTATGGTAGAAACAGACTCAAGCAGGGGAGACTGTAATCTGTTGGGGAAATAAACCTTGTTGGGGAAATAAACCATGTTGGAGAAATAAACCCTTTTGATGGAGAAATACTCTGTTGAGTAAATACCCTTGCTAAGGAAATGAGCTCTGCTGGAGAGAAGAGATCCACAGGGGGTTTTATAGTTTTGGAGAAATAAACTCAATTAGGGAAGAGAATTTCCATAAACTGTACTGATTGGGACTCCGTAGGTGGGCGATATTGCTGGAAAAAAGATCATATTCCTTTATCCACTAGAGTGATCGGCTGTTGAGTATGATAATACTACTATATGGGGATATTAGACGATTTGAACATTATCCCAACTCCTAGAGTCTTGAGCAAATACTCATTCCTATTTTTATGCATATATTTATTAGCAGTTAATCATATTCATATGCATATGTTCATTCAATTTTAGTCATTGAACGTTTTTGCAAACAAAACTGAAAAAGGTAAAACAAAAACTTTGAAACTTGAAATTTGTATTTCTATTGATAGTTTACCCGTAAATAGGCGATTTTATACAGAGAGACATAAATCCTAGTAAGAGGAAATTGCCGTGAAAGGAAAAGAGTACAAAGTGAAAAAAATATAATACCTATGTGGGAATAATCTCATTGGGTTCCAACTCTCTTATTTCCCCTATGTCTTCCAGCATCTCATCCCTCGCTGTTGGAAGAAAGTGATTGAATTGATTTTTACCGTTTAAACTTGACGTTGGTAATAAAGCTTGTTGTAAGTGATCCAACGGGACATAGTCGTACGCTTTAATCCCTAAGTTTTTCCTCGACCACCCTTTTGAGTTTTCAGTCCACAGGGATACCCTTTCTTCCCCAAGCCACCTTTTCAGGTTTTCGACTTGTCGGGTGTACAATCTTTTATATATATCCCTAATTTTTGCCGAACCCTTTTGGTTCGCCGGGATGCCCTTATTTTTGCCAAGGCCAGTCAACCTAGAGGGTCGTTTTCACGTGTATTATCTTTTGACTACGTCTGCGTTCATAGGGTGTGAAAAATCTTCGCCGTCCATGGGGTCAGTATCATAGCACCGCCAGAAAATATATTTTTGACTATAAATGGCCCTTCATAGGTGGGATTCCAATTTCCCCTGGGATCACCTTGCAGTAGAATGATGCACTTTATTACCAAGTCACCAACCTGATATACCCGATGCTTGATTTCCTTGTTGAATGCCTTAATCATACGCTTCTGTTACATCTGACCGTGACAGACAGCCGCAAGCCTCTTCTAATCAATCAGATTCAACTGGTCTAGCCTTTTCTGAATCCACAGATCTTCATCTAGGTCTGCCTCTTTCATAATTCTCAAAGAACGAATCTGAACTTCGACAGGTAGGACAACTTCCATACCATAGACCAGAGAGAATGGGCTTACCCCATTTGAAGTTTGAGCTAAAGTGAGATAGCCATGGAGAGAAAATGGTAACATCTCGTGCCAGTATTTGTACGTCACCATGATCTTTTGTATAATCTTCTTAATATTCTTGTTGGCGGATTCCACTGCGCCATTCATCTTCGGTTGATACGGAGAAGAGTTGTGATGCTTGATCTTGAAATGCGTCTAGAGTTTGGTGATCATAGTGTTATTAAGATTAGTACCATTGTCTATGATAATCCTTCCATGAATTCCATACTGACAGATAAGGTTATGCTTTATGAACCGGGCAACCATATTCTTGGTAATAGAGGCGGAAAAGCTGCTTCCACCCACTTTATAAAATAATCAATGGCAACGAGGATGAAGCGATGTCCGTTAGAAGAAGTAGGCTTGATCTCTCCAATCATATCAATACCCCATATTGTGAATGGTCATTGAGTAGCCAAGACGTTTAGAGGAACTAGAGGCACATGAACTTTATCAGCATTGATTTGGCATTTATGACATGTTCTTGAGTGGTGGTGACAATCGATTTCCATAGTCGACCAATAGTAACATGCTCTCAAAATCTTCTTAGCCATAGTGTACCCATTTGAGGGAGTACCAAAGATACCCTCGTGCATATCTTCCATAATTTCCCTTGCTTCCTTCTTGTTCATACAACCAAGCAGAGTCGAATCATGATTGCGCTTGTATAAAATTCCATTGTTCAAGAAGAACTTAGCCGAGAACCTCTGTAGGAATTTCTTGTCATTGATTGATGCCCCTTCAGGGTATTCTTGAGCCTCAGGGTACCTTTTCACTTAATGAAACCAATGTTTTTCCTCTACTCCACCAGTTTTAATTTCATAGCAGTGTGTCGGTTCGTCTAATCTTACAATGGTAATTCTGGGAGCTTCGTTGTCCCATATGACCTTGAACATGGATGAAATGGTAGCCAATGCGTCCGCCAACTGATTCTCTTCTCTTGGGATATTCTCAAAAGTAATCTCTTTGAAATACGGAATCAAGGTTAGCATATGTTCTTGGTAAGGGATAAGATTTGGATGCTTCGTATCCCATTCTCCCTTAACCTGACTGATTACTAGGGCTAAGTCCCCATATACGCTCAAGAATATGATTCTCATGTCAATAACAACTTTAATACCCATGATGCACACTTCATATTCGGCCATATTATTGGTGCAGTCAAAGCAAAGTCTGGTAGTGAAAGGTGTATGGCAACTCTGAGGAGAGATAATTACAGCACTGGTTCTGTTGCCAAGTGTGTTAGAAGCTCCGTCGAAAATCATAGTCCATCGGGACCCTGGCTCAGGTCCTTCATATGGTCCAGGTTCTTCACAATCTGTGACTAGAATAATGTTCTCGTTCGGGAATTCAAAATTCATAGACTGATAATTGTCTACAGCTTGATGTGCCAAATGATCTTCTAGTACACTTCCTTTGATTTCTATTTAAGTGGTGTACTGAATGTTGTATTCTGTTAAGACCATTTGCAATTGGGATATTCTTCCGGAGAGAGCTGGCTTCTCAAATATGTACTTGATGGGATCCATTTTAGAGATCAACAAAGTGGTATGGGTCAACATATACTGTCTTAGTCGGCGAGCAGCCCATGCCAAAGTGCATCAATTTTTCTCAAGCAGTGAATATCTTGTTTCACAGTCGGTAAAATTTTTTCTAAGGTAGTATGTTGCATGCTCTTTTCGACCAGACTCATCATGATGCCCTGCTACGCGCCCCATTGAGTTCTCTAGCACTGTTAGGTACATGATTAAAGGTCTTCCTTCAACTGGTGGCATCAAAATCAGAGGTTCTTGTAAGTACTCCTTAATTTTATCAAAGGTTATTTGACATTCGTCGTTCCACTTTACTACTTGATATTTCTTCAGCAACTTGAAGATTGACTCACAAGTAGCATTCAAAAGAGAAATGAAACGGGAAATGTAATTTAGTTGTCCTAAGAAACCTCTCACTTCCTTCTCGCTACGAGGATTCAGAATCTCTTGAATGGCTTTGACTTTTGCAGGATCAACCTTAACACCTTTACCATTGACGATGAAACCCAGGAGTTTACCAGACCTCACCCCGAAGGTACATTTGTTCGGATTTAACCTTAGCTTGAACTTCCTCAGTCTTTAAGATAATTTATGCAGATGATAAAGATTCTCTTCTTCAGTTTGTGACTTGGCTATCATATCGTCGAAGTAGACCTCTATCTCATGATGAATCATGTCATGAAATAAGGCTACAATGGCACGTTGATAAGTTTCCCCGATGTTCTTCAACCCAAAAGGCATAAACTTGTAACAGAAAGTTCCCCACTGTGTGACAAAGGTAGTTTTCTCCATGTCTTCAGGCGCCATCTTGATCTAATTATAACTCGATAAACCATCCATGAAGGAGAATGCCTTGTGTTGAGCGGTATTGTCAACCAAAACATCAATATGTGGCAGTGGGAAGTCATATTTAGGGCTCGCCCTGTTCAGATCCTTGTAGTCTATGCACATATGTACATTGTTGTCTTTCTTTGGTACAAGAACCACGTTCTCAACCCATTGAGGATATGGTGTTACTGCTAAGAAACCTGCGTAAATTGTTTCATAACCTAAGCCTTGATCTTTTCAGACATCTCGGGATGCATACGATGAACCTTCTGTTTGATTGGAGAACGACCCTCTTTCATTGGTAGACAGTGAACCACGATATTGGTATCAAGCCCTGGCGTGTCTTCGTATGACCAAGCAAAGATCTCAACATATTCATGCAACATCTGGATTAATCTGTTCTTGACACTTCTCTCTAAGTTGGCGCCTATCTTGACCTCTTTTCTGTTTGTTTTAGAATCCAAGTTCACCACTTCAACTAGCTCTTCATGTGGTTGTATAGCCTTTTCTTGTTGTATTAAGAGTCTGGAAAGTTCTCCAGGTATTTCACAATCTTCCTCACCTTCATCCTCAGCTTGGTAGATCGGATTTTCAAAGTCATAAGCGGCAATAGCAGAATCGTTATCAACAAGATCCAGAGTGGATCTCCAGAGTGGATAAGGATCTGCAATGTAGTGTGTGGGTGTGTGTAAGAACACATAGCTATTTTAAAAATGAAATAAGTAAAATAAAAACAGGGAGCACAAAATTTGAATGCAAACGTCCAATGTTTTTATTAAATGAACAATGTTTATGAATTATCAACCCTCAACAAATGAACCATTGTGCCACAGGTAGGACACAAGGTTTAAAGTCATTATTTATTACATAACCAAAATATTTTAAAAGCAATAAGACAGAAATGTAGTTATTACTCCTGGCTAAAGGAGATATGAATAATGTCTTTCGCTTTCCAATTGTCGAGTTTGTTTCCAATAGTAGGAAATATCCAGTTGTCAAAGTCACAATCAATGTCAGTGTCTTCTATAGCATTGACTTTGTTGTTGCTGATACCGAATGGAGGTCTTCCAGCCCGAGCGTGACGAACAACCCTTTGACCTTCTGTAGTAAAGCCCAAAACAAACATGTCAGATTTATAAGGGATATCAGGAAGCTGACCCCAAATAGTACAGCCACCTTCTTCTATAGTAGCTTTGGCATCTTTGAGGGAAGCAATCTTGTACGGAAACTTGGTGATCTTTGGAATGGTAGAAACATCCTTAACAGCAGCAGGGGAAACCACTTCAAAATTCTGACGGGGAGTCTCAATGAATTCCCCGTCCATGTCCACGTACCAGAATGAATTCAAGTGGTTTCCATGTACTCCTCTTCTCCGCAGATAGTAACAATCTTTCCTCTTATAGGGTATTTTAATTTCTGGTGCAAAGTGGAGGTAACAACACCTGTCCCGTGGATCCAAGGGCGTCCTAATAGGAAAGAATAAGTTGGTCGGATGTCCATTACATAGAATGTGGACTCAAATATCTATGAACCCATTTTGATTGGGAGGTCCAATTCTCCATGCATCATTCTTTTGGACCCGTCAAAGGACCGAACTATGATATTATTGGCCTTCAACACAACCCCTTCACAATCTAGTCTGTCAAGAGTGCCTTTTGGCATAACATTTAGAGAGGAGCTAGTATCAATTAACATATGATCCAACGTAGTTCCCCTGCATTCAATGGAGACATACATGGCCCTATTATAATCTCTCACCTCCGGAGTCAGGTAAGCATCGGAGAATCCTAATTTGTTATCAGTTGTTAAGCTAGCCACATAACTTCGAAATTGATCAGCTGAAATTTCTTATGGCACGTGAGAAGTCTTTAAGAATTTCACTAAAGCTTGTGCATGGGCTTTAGAACACAGCAGTAAAGATAACATGGAGATTTTGGACGAGGTTTGTCCCAGTTGTTCAATAATTTTATAGTCACTTGTGTGAGTAATCTTCAAAACCTCTTCCAACTCTTGTCTAGAGTTATCCTCGATTGTGGTTTCTTTAGGTACCTTCGTGTGTGAAGGCTCTATCATTGGCTCTTTACCCCGAACCTCGACATTTGACTTGGTAACAACAATTCGAAAAGGGGTAGCAACATTTTTCAGAGAGATTTTCGGGGAGAAAATCCTTCTGCTTCTAGTAACTTTTTTGGTCCCTGCAATATTGTCAATGTTGGGATCGGCATCTTCATCAGACAACTCTTGTTTAACGCCATGGTAGTAGACTTCGGATCCATAGTTCCACAGGATAACTTTTTCTGAGGAATATGGGATGGGTCCAGGGGTGGTGATAATCAAAGGAGAAACTTTTAGATTGGCGGTAATCCTTACAGGACCCTTGGAAGTGATCCTGACAGGAGTACCGAATACAACAGTCAAATCTTGGCAAAAATTCTCAGCATACAAAACTTTCTCGATCAAAATTATGTGTTCATCCATCATGCGCTAAACGCCTCCCTTCAATAACCCGCAGCTATTGAGTTGGACTGCACAGTAATAACATTCTTTAACACATCCCCGAAATAAACTGGCATGTAATAGATTCTTTTTAATTGCTGAGAGTGGAGTAAACACATCACTTACAGAGGTAACATATAGAACATCTTCAATAGCACTTATGCCTTTGTCATGCTTCGGCATAGGTGCAGTAAACACGTTCAGAATCCCCGGAGGATCGAACTCAATTTACTTATTCTCAATAATGTCCTGAATTTTGTTTTTCAGGGCCCAACAGTTGTTAGTGTCGTGCCCAAGACTGTTAGAATGATATGCACACCTCGCATTCCGATTGTACTTAGGAGAGGATGTATTGGGATTCTGAGGAGGATCCCGCAGTGAAATGAGTTCTTCTTTTAACAAATGTTGCAATGCTTAAGATAAAGGCATGTCAATCTTGGTAAACTGCCTTAACAGAGCGTTTGGCCTTCGTCAATTTCCCTGTTGTTGTTGTTGTTGAACAGGCACCAGATTAGAGATCAACACCGCTCCCACAGACTGATGGTGGTTATTTTTACTACAGCCCTTCTGGCTATAGACAACATTGGCTTCTTTTTTACCACCGAATGGCTTCTTCACAGCATTTGAAGATGTATCCATCAGAATCTTCCCACTCTTAATACCATTTTCAGCTCTTTCTCCTGTCAGTATCAGCTCAGTAAAACCAGCTGAAGAACTCCCGATGAGCAAATTAAAGAATGGGCATGTTAGAGTGCCCATGAACATATCTACTAGTTCCCGGTCAGACAAGGGAGGTTGTACCCTTCCAGCTAAATCTCTCCATTTTGTGCATACTCCTTGAACCCTTCATTCGAGCCCATGGACATGTTTTGCAATTCCACCCGAGTTAGTGCAAGGTCAACATTATACTGATACTACTGGTAGAAAGCAGCAGCCAAGTCTTCCCATGTGTGAATGTTGGTTCCTTCGAGCTGATAGAACCATTCAAGTTGAGTGCCAACCAAACTTTCTTGAAATAAATGGACCCATAATTTTCGGTCAGCAGTATGAGGTTGGATCTTTTGAACATACAACCTCAGATGAACTTTGGGAAAAAAAACCCATGATATTTAGCAAAGATGGGGACCTAGAATTTGTGAGGGATGACCACCCCTAGGATCAGACCTAGTTCTCCAAAATCCACTCCAGGCACTTTCTAGATTTCTATAGCGTTGAGACGGTCCTCTAACTGCTTGTACTTGTCATCTGCATGAGGATATTGTTCGTCATAGTAGTCTTTATCTTCAGAAACCTGATTATTTCTACCTTCAAGCTTGGTACTTATACCATCCTCTTCTTGGTTGTTTTCTTCCTCAGAGGAAATATCGTCCACTTGAACCGGTTGAGAAGGACCTTTGAATCTTCTCCCTATATTATGGACGACAGTCGGCTTCTTGGTCTTCTTTTTTTAAGCGAATAGCGCCATCAGAACTTTCTGTCCCTGCGCCAGATTCAGAAGAGTCTCTTGAAATTGTGCATGCCGAGCTTGGAGATCCTTAACAGTTTGTTCGAGGCCCATTTTGTAACACATCAATTCTACCCGACGATATAAATGTAAATCAGAGTTATAAAAATTATGCAACTGAATCAGGATGCCACAAATTCAACTTAAAAACCATTGCAATTAACATGTATAGAGAACACTTTAAAACTTTGGATGAACCAACATCAAAATAAGTTAATCTTTTAAATCAACAACTTGAACAACTACGCAGCGGAATCATAATAACATCTTTATCCAACATGAAAGCAACTTTTGAATAACAAGTACTTAACAACAATCAACTTAAAGTTCAACAACTAAAATAACAAATACTAAAGAAACAAGCATTCATCCCCCCCCCCCCCCCCCCCCCTCGAGTGTTACGTATCAGAGCAATGACACTGACTCGAACTACCGAAGGTCAACTGCCTTCACTCTGGATTACCTGCATGTTACCAATAAAGGGAAATATTCAAACATAAGGGGTGAGATATCTAACACTATAATAGAACGTGTGATAAACATTACACTAGAATCGATTCATGAAAAAATCACCACTTCACAACTTATAAACAACAACCATCACAATAGGCTATCAACAAAATACAACAACTAATTCATCATCACAACAGATCAATTATACAACTTGGAATGCGACCCAATACTATGTGAATGCATGTGGTACCATTGGAGTAGAACTCTCATCTTAAAAATGGAGAAAAACTCTCATCTTAATAATTTCCAATTAATAAAGGCACCAACAAGGCATAAGCCTTCTTCGCAGTTTGCCAATCCAGGCCATCACAGAGTATTCAAATGTATGTTACTCTATGAATGCACTATCACATACTCACAACAATCATCATCCATCGTAAGGAATAAGCCTACATCACCATTATTACCAGTAAATAGAGGTAATTCATCATCATGTAATTTCCCTACAACTTCACATTATCAACAAGAATTCACAATAACAATCACAACATCAAAACAACTCATCATAAATTGACATTAACCTTAAGACTATCACATCAATCAATGATTAGATCATTAACATAATTTAACAGTAACTTAACATAATTCACACAGCACGGTTAACGACCAAAAGCACAGCATGTGTGGGCAAAAAGGGATAGGGAACTACGTGCCCCTCGACATGCATAACAACTAGGATAACATAACAACTAAATCGTACTCTTCGACACACACATAGAAGATAGTGTAACGACCAACCTATGCTCCTCGACATGTCCTGCAATCTAATTTTTCTCGAAAATATAACACATAATCCTCGACATGCTTCGCAGCCTAAATACCGCTCGGTGCCTAATGCCATCAGAATTCTCCTCGACCAGTAGTTCGGCCAACATCACAGACACAACACAATGTCTTAACGACCAAACCACTATAATTTATAAGTTCCAGCCAGCCTCTCGGAATAACACAGCAACGGGAAACTATATTCCTATCGACATATTCATCAACATACAAGACCGACTACAACAATAATTCCTAACACCGTAACAACCATACCCTCATAACGACCACAACAACCTAACAACCACAATAACCTAACAACTACAACAACCTAACAACCACAACAACAGGAAAAAATCTACACTAACCTATTTATTGATTAAACTGGGAAGTCACACAGATACATACAATGTCCACAACACGTAACTGAGCAACTTCCTAAAACAGATTCATTAAACGGTCTTACAGTTATTCCCAACGGCCACAACATGAATAAACGAGAAACTTCAATAGCAATGCAGAAACATCCATGCACAACCATCATAAAACAACCAATTCCCACGTAATACACATCATAAGTCCCATTATAAGGTTAGAACCCCACCCTTACCTGGATTGAAGGTCACTCAACCAAAGCTTCGACCGTAATCCTTGATTTGCTCTGCTCAACACTGGGAAGCTTGCTCCTCGTCCACGCAGCTCTACTGGTCAGCATACAGAAATTCTTATTCTCCAACTAAAATAAATCCTTGTGTTAGCTTCTTCTTATATATCCATCCTTTTGGGCCTAACCTACACCCCTACTTACTACTTCTAACCAATAGCATAAGTCTAATATTATTTCATATATTCCCTTTAATTCCATATTATAATTATTATTAATCAACTAATTAATTAATTAATAATTATCCAACAACTCATAACAATAATTCTTAACCTCATGCATACTTCACAAATACTCCAAAAATAAATAATTTAATTAAATAATTAATTAAATAAATTACGGGCGTTACACATCTTATACTGAAATAAACAGTAAGCATATGAGAAAACCTGTATGGAATACCTGTTATGTAATGATGCATGATATGTAAATGCAATGTTTTCAAGGACCTTTACGAGATTTAAATTTGCTAACCAAGAGGAAACAGAAACAAAGATTTTTATTAGCAAGTTTGAAATTACAATTGCCTCTTAGGCTTACAATGAAAACAAAAGGGTCTCAAAGAGACAATAATATGAACTCCTAAAACTTAAGACTCAAGTCTCCCACAGACGTTTCCTCTTTATGTTGATGTATGCATTAAAACGGTTCTCCTCATGAAGTTGCTTTGTGAGCTCCAACACTTTCTTTTCACTTGCATAGAATTAAGTCTCAAAGGTTTTTCGTTCTTACTTGAGTTAAATCCAAAACTTCTGTGATTCTTCAAGGTCGGTGGGCATGTCTGGATTGAGGATGTTGCGAGAAACGTCTCCTTCAACAACAGGCTCCATGATCACTGGTAAGATAACAGGATATGGCATCATAAGATTTTGAGCACGAGTTCGTACCCATTTGAGATAGGGTTCCAGAGGGATGGAGTTCTTATATCCTAAAGTCTTACTATTAACCTTTCTTATCATGCCCCAAGCATGTATGAACCTTTGAAGATATCCTTGAGGATCATTCTCGTAATCAAACACAATACCTTGGATAAATGTGTCATGAGGACCATCTCTTCAAGCATAACCAACTTGACGTAGATCCAGAGAAGGGTTGTAAGTAATACCTCCCCTAATGCCAAGGAGTGGAACATTAGGGAATTCCCCATAGCGGTCAATGATAATGATACCCTCATAAGATCGAGAATACTAGTAGATGTCTGTATGAGAAAGTGACATTATTCTTTGCGACCCCCTCAAACCTTGTTCATTCTTCATTATCGAGCGGGGAAGGTGTGAAATAAACCACCTGGATAACATAGGTATACAACACATGAGAGTTCCTCGCCTCTTCATAGTACGAGTGTGAAGAGAATGCAAGACATCTCCAAGATAGGTAGGCACATGATTACGAGCAAGAAATATCTTGATGGTGTTCACATATATGAGTTGGTATGGATTAGGGAATAACACCAATCCATAGATTAACAACGCCAAGATCTCCACGAAAGCCTAAAAACTCATAGCATCCAGAAATAGTTGAACCTTCTCTATCATAAACTTATCCAGAAAACCTTTGACTCCACTTCTCATTTCCCAATTAGATATAATGTCAGACCGCTTCAGATGTAAGGCTGCTGCAATATCTTCTAGTTTCGAAGCTTCCTTTAAACCGATGAAGAATGTCTGATCAAGAACATGTACTCCCAGTAACTGACAGAACTCCTCCATTGTGGGTACCAACTGATAATCTGGAAATGTAAAACAATTATGTGCAGGGTCAAAGAACTGGAATAGAACACTCATCATGTCTTTGTTAAAACTTGCGGTAACCAGAATGAGTAGTCGATCATGCCTTTTAATGAATGGAGAACTTTCGGGAATTCTTGAGACTAACTCCTTAAGTTGACGAGGAACCCTTACAAAGTTGATTCAGATAGTGATTCTGCGAGCGAATGCCATAACTTACAACAAAGAACAAAGATAAATCCCTTGGTCCTTGAAAGGGTTAGTGAAAATGATATGGTATGGTGTCATGATGTTATGATGTCATGTTTGAACAATTAATCATACACAACCAAAACAAACAAGGCCTTAGGTTTAAGCTTGCATGAAGTTTGTAGGTAAGTACACTATTGAATTTTTAGTTGGCTCAACCTGTCCTAAAAGAAGTAATCGGGTTCTAGGAGTCTCAAAATATCATTGATCTTTCTCCCGAGCATTATTTCAGCACAAGCATATGATTTGCGATCGAAATATCCCGAGAGTATGATCTCAATGAGTGTAGCATCGAGTATCAACCAACTTCAGTCTTCACCAAAGTTGTTTATCTCACTACTTTCTAATGGCTAAGTTGTTTCAACTAAGGTTCTACGGTCAGTTAGTGCTTTATGACACCACGCAGCAGCCCTACATTCTCCTTGACTTAACTCAAGGGACACCAGAACCAACCAATGTGTCATACTAATGTAGCCATTGCATCAACTATATTGATATACGCCGTACAGTTTTCACGATCCATTACTACTTACCTAAAATGCCCCCAGATCCAGGTATAGGATCTATACAAGAAATAAACCCAAGCATATCCCGAAATATAAAGCATACAAGTCAAACAAGTAAAGCAATAAAGGTGATCTACATTTTAAGGTAACCTCACTTTTAGTTTTCCACAACAAAGTCGCCAGTTCTGTAATACGGTGGGAGAACTGACTTTTGGTTTTGCATTTTATTGCAAATGTTACGGATAGCAAGAGTTGCCACCGACTTTTCTTTTATCCAATTAAGGAAAGGGTGAAAAGAATAGGAAAGACCTTTGAGAATTTTTTGAGTAAGGGGGTAGGTTATAAAAAGGGAAGGTATTAGAAACCTTTTCATCTGTAGTTATCTACGGGCTCTTAATCGCTAGTTCATTTTGTTTGAAAATGTTTGTGTGTATATGCTTGAAAATATTTTGAAAATGTCTAAATGCGGGAAACTTTGTAATGATTCTCATATATTTGAGAACACATACAAAGTGTTTGTTTTGAAAATATTTAAGAAAAGTGTTTGTGTGAAAAGATGTTTTGTTTTTTGCATGAGCAAGCGATTACGAACTATATACCTACTCAACAAGTCTTTGTTCTTTTCCTCCTCCTTTAGATAATGTTATCCTACCATTAGTTCATAGGAATCTCTATCGTTGGATGTGAGAGATGGGCGTGGGTCATCGCACGGTCATAATGGCAACATATATAGCGTTGTAGAAATTTATCATAAGGGACTAAGATCGTTTACCGAGGCAACATCGAAGGATTATTGAGGGACTACGATCTTTTAACTGAGGGTCTTTTGCTAAAGCATCCCACGTTCGAGGGACATGACTGTTTTTATCCGAGGAAATAAGTTGAGATCACCCTAGAGATGCGCGTGCAAGGTGATTCGGTTTCAGTTAATTTATCTTGGATTTATAGTTATCTAGCGTTTGTTTTTATCTTACCATACACGCCTAGTTACTAGCAGTAATAAGGGAAGCAGTAAATTGCAGAGAAATAAATCTAGACTATTACAGAGCTTCGGGAAAAGGGGTTTCCAACCATAAAACGGGGGAAAAAGTAAAGTAAACCATGGTTAAAACTATTACAACCTGTTGTACCCCAAAATTTGCCCTCCCATATTCCTCAAGATTAGTCAAGAATGATCCTCAAATTGCTCAAGATTACTCAAGGGTTGTACAGTCAGACCACCTCCTAAGACAGCTGAAATTAGGGTTTTGGTTCTTTCAAGGAATTTGGGGTTCTCAGTGGTTCAATAAAGTCTCATAGGCCTATATACATTCTCTAGCACCTACATGCCAAGTTTCAAGACTCACAGTGCCAATTTGCACAGTCAAAAGCCCCATTTGATCCACAGTCAACTACAAGGGCAAAATGGTCATTTTTCAGTCAAAAGTCGGAATTTTTGGACAACATCTCATTTTGAGTCCACAATCATCATTTGATCAAGTCTTGATCATGATTCCACAAGAATAGCTCAAAAATCATCAAGATGCAAAAAGTTACTATTTTTGGACAGCAGAAAAGTCAACTGTATCTTGACCAGGGCATAACTCTCTCATGGTTTATCATAAAAATTCCATCTAAGGCTCATTTTGAAGAGGATGCAATTTCCTATGATCCATCTTCACACTCCAAGTTCAATAAATGCTCTCACAAGAAGTTACCAATTTCTACATTATAGGTCAATTTCAAAGGTCAACAAAAGCACACTTTGAGTCAAAGGCCATAACTTGAGATTGGTAAATCCAAATGACATGGGAAAAAGGCATTGGTTAGAGGACTTTAAGAGCTTTCCAAAATGTCATAGAACATGGTCATGTGATCAAAATTGAGCAAGTTGTGCATTGGAGAAGTTGGGAAATTTTTATGAATTTGCAAAAGTCAACTTTGCTCAAAACATCTTCTTTTTGCTAATGGGCCTCAAATCTCTTCTTGAAACTTCATCCATGACTTATGCACGACCCACCAAGATTAATTGGATTTATTTTCTTATTTTTATTGATTAATTGGATTTTTAATATATATTAATCCATTTAATTAATTTAAATTACAAGAAAATAGAAGATTTGATTTTTTAAATCAATTTGTGAAGCAAATATGATCAAAACATGCTGGCAAATTCGTGCACAAGTCAAAGATACAAAAAAAATCCAAATTTGGCAACATTGTTCAATCATGAAAAATAAGGAAGATTTGATTTTCAATCAAAGATTTAAACATCAATGCACATGGATTGGATCCAAAACTTTGACCTAATTTGATTCTCCTATATGTATGCAAGCAAACCATGACCTAGGACACGATTGAAAGCTGCAGAAAAGACCCTGTCAAATTCAAGAAATTTCAAGAAAAGTGAAAACCTGTTCTTGCAATCTAGGCCAATTCAAGGCGCTTTATTCATTCAAACATATTGCAGGAGGTCCTAGGAGTGTTTTGCAATTGAACTCAGGCATCAAAGCTCAAGAAATCACTGAATACAGTTTCACGGTTTGCACCTTTTATTCAAAATCGTATTTCTTAATTCATGCGCATTTAACATGTTTTTATGATTGTTTTGCATTGCTAGAGACCATACAAAGCTAATGGAATGGTTGAATTGAACTATGGTCCCCTGAATCGTGAGATGCCATGATCAAATTTCTAGGGTTTTCAAGCTTTAAATTAGGGCTTTCTGAACCAGGAAAAATTGGGACCAGTGAGATACGTGACTGAAATCATGAGACCAAGACGAACACAACCCATACCTCGCAAAATATTTATGATTGTTGTGGTTCTATTCGCTATTTTTCCTTGCAGGAGTTAGTGGAGGTTAAAAACCCCTGCTATTTGATTCTAATTATGCAGGACAAACGAAGAAGATGATGATGTGTTGATACCTCATTGGCTTATTTGAAAAACGCGCGTTATTTTTTATTTTACAGCATATTGATTAGTTTCCCCATATAATAATTGTCTCTTATTCAAATAACAAATAAAGCAGCTTAGTGGAGTGGTTGGTGCGTTGTCCTGGAAGCATTGGGACCTGGGTTCGAATCCCAGGTCCCCCAAAACATTTATTCTATTTTGCTTCATATATTTACATGCAGATTTCAAAAGGGATGTCTACCATATGCTTCAAACCTCAACACGCCAGGTGTCTCCAAGCCTGGATCCAGTGGCCAAAGTTGAAGGACCACCATACTCCCTGGTCAGCACATGCGTAGCAAACTCAGAAAGTCAAACAGGCTAATGAATAATGGGCCTGGAAATTGCTGACTCTACCACCTCTTTGGGCCCAACACCCCCCTGGGTTTATTTCTTTTTTCTTCTTTTATATTTTTTTTCATTTAATTGTTTTATTATTAATTATTATTATTATTATTACTTAATTAACCAAACAATTCATTTTTACTAATAAATTCAGAAAACTAAAAAATATAATATTTTTTATTTATTAAAATTAATTTCACCTTTTCATTATTTTTGTAAATAAATAAGTAATTAATTAAATTAGTTTTAATTAGGTTAATTTTAACTTTTTTTGCAATAATTTAAAATCAGCATAGAATTAGGGTTTTTAATAACTTTTGACCATCTTTTATTTTTTTCCCTTAAAAAACATTAAAAAAAAACTCAAAGAATATCATCCTTTTATTTAATTAATTAATTAGTCTAGGTTTAATTTAATTAAATGCAAAATGATAAAAAAATCTCTTTCTTTCTCAAAAAAGGGTCAAAACCCTAAAAACTCTCTGATCCAATTTTTCTCGTGCGTGTGATTATTCTTGATTCATATTTTTGATTCATATAATTGTATTTGCTCCAAGGATGTAAGAGCATTAATTAGGACTTTTATCGCTTTCATTTATTTCTCGCAATTTCCTTTTTCAAGGGTTTGTTTTTGGCGATGTAAATACCCGACGCCTTGTAATAGCTTAGATTTACTTTCCGCAATTTATTTTCCGTAACTATTAACTGCTAGATGTATGTTAACTAGGCTATGCATGACAAGACTTCTCTTAAATTAAAATCAATCGTAGCTCACCATAACACGTACAAAGATAATATAACGGAAACCTAACACACTCGCACATGCCACTCTTAGGGTACGCCTCACTTGGTTGCCTCGACGTGGTCATTGAATATAGGGTGTTTTAGAGGTCGCCCTCCTGTCTAAAGATCAAAGTTGCCTCGAAATTATTTCCTCGATAAAAAATGATCTAAGATATTAGGATTACCGCTAAGGCGTCCTAACATTGCTTTAGTGACCACATGTCCCTATAATCAAATTGACCCGAAAACTCCAACGACGGTGCTACCTACTCCTCAATAGTGGGATAGTACTGTCTCAAGGACATTTACACAGCTTAATTTCTTTTGAGTAGGTAGAGGTTCTCAGGTACTTGCTTTTTTCAAAACAAAAATACTTTTCGCACTTACACTTTTCAAACAAAAGTTTTCAAACAATACTTCATACACTCTTGAGGACAGATACAAGAGTTAAATCGAAGTTTTCAAACAAAACTCTTTTCAAAACCCACAAACACAAGAAAAGCAAAAACATTTTGAAAACATAGTGTGCAAGTACCTAAGAGCCCGTGGATAACCACGGATAGAAAGGGTGCTAACACCTTCCCTTTCTATAATCTACCTCCCGAACCCGAGAAACATCTCGAAAAGGAATTTTGTTGTGCTTTTGTCCTTTCCTTGTTGGAGAAAATAAAAGACGGTGGCGACTCTTACTTACCGTGACATTTTGCAAAACGCAAACGCGAACCAGCATTCCAAAACAGTCAGTTCTATTTCCACCGATCACAGAACTGGCGACTCTGCTGGGGAATTATAATAAGTGAGGTGTACCTTAGGATTAGATCACTTGTGTTTTCAATTGAATGCCTTATATGTGCTTTAATTTTGTGGGCTTGTATCGGAGTTTTATAGATCCTAACCCAAATCTGGGGATACCCTTTAGGTAAGTAGCAATAAACTGTGAGGGACCTGTCCGGCATAGACCGACACGGGTGAAGCAGTAGCTACGTTGGTGTGACACCTTGGTCTGTACCGATATCCCTTGTGTTGGAACGAGGAGAATATGGGTCTTCTGAGGAGTCGTTAAGCACCAACTGACCTTAGAACCTTAAATTGACCAACTTGGCCATAGAACAGTAGCAGTATGCTACACTCATTGAGACTAAACTCTCGCGATGGTTCCAGCCGCAAGAAAAGGTTGCCAAACTGGAATTATGACCGATTGAGGGTAGTCAGTGATATTGAGATCCTCTAGAACCCAGTTACTATTTTTAGGACAAGTCTTAACCAACTGAAACTGAAAGAGGGTAGTACCTAAACTTCATGCCAACCTGAAATCTAAGGGCTCTTTTGTGTGACTTGTGTGCCTTTACCATGTTTGCCTTTTGTGAATACTTGTGGTGTGCCTTTACCATGACATCATAACATCATAACATCATAACATTGCATACATCCTGCATAAGGACTAACCCATTTCAAGGATCTCAAGGGTTTGTGATGCAGGTCATGATGAACCAAATGTCTAGCAAGGGGCAAAGGGGATTTATTTTCCTCTAGCCAAGGTTGTTTGGAGATCAAAACACGATAACTTGAGTCAGGGGCTATGACCCACTCGATATGGTGAGCCTGACCCTTGAAGAAGGACTCTCAGCAACATGAAGTTCCTTCAATCAAGCTGCAAAATTCAAATTCTAACAAGTTTCTTTGTTTACCCCGTGAGGTCCTTGAAAACATTGCATACATAAATCATACGCATTTCATTTCATCATATGCATAATAGGTACCCCTTCTTACAGGTCACTTATCTTCTTCGCTGTTTATTTCAGCAATCATCATGTCTTCTGAACCTTCCACTAAACAAGCTATCAAGGCCCTCCAGGCCCAGAACACCCAGTTCCAAGAGTTGGTTATGAGCCTAGCCCAGGGTCAACAGGAGTTGAAGACTCTGATTCTGAAAGAAAGGAAGAAGAAGAAGAAGAGGATCATTTTGTTCAACACTGGATACAGGTTTGGCAATGGACTACAGAATGAGGTTGATCTGACTACCTCGTCTGTAGGGAAAGACAGTCCACAAGAGAGAAGGGTTCCTAGTCCCGTGGTCTCCGACAACGAGACAGATTATGATGAAGAGCAGTACCCTCCTGCTGAAGATAGGTACAAACAGTTGGAGGACCGCTTGAGCGCCATGGAGATACAGAATGTTCCCGGGTTGGACTTTGGAGACCTAGGTTTATCCTCTGGGGTGGTGATCCCCCACAAGTTCAAGGAACCTGCCTTTGCCAAATATGACGGAGCTTCCTGTCCAAAGCTGCACCTCCGGTCATATGTAAGGAAGATCCAGCCTTACACCGCTGATAAGAATTTGTGGATCCATTTCTTCCAGGACAGTCTTTCAGGGACTCAACTTGAGTGGTTCTATCAGCTGGATGGAGCCAGTATCCGTAACTGGGAGGACTTGGCTACTGCGTTCTATAAGCAGTATCAATATAATTCCGACCTTGCTCCTACGCGTACCCAACTCCAGGGTATGTTAATAGGGACGGGTGAAGGATTTAAGGAGTATGCTCAAAAATGGAGAGACCTTGTTAGAAGGGTGCAGCCACCTCTGACTGATCGTGAGCTGGTTGATATGTTTCTGGGGACCCTGTCTGGTCCGTTCTTCAACCATTTGATTGGAAATTCTTCAGGCGGGTTTACAGACCTTATCTTGACTGGTGAGAGAATTGAAGCTGGTATCAAGTCTGGGAAGATACAGAAGGGTGCTTCATCGAGCACCGAGAAGAAACCCTTCAAGAAGGAATCCAGTGTTGTCTACGGTTCAAGGAGACCAAATAGATCTGAACACCGCCAAGCTGTCAACGCGGTGGTCATTTCAAAACCTGCTGGTGCTCCTCAGTATCACAACCAGCAAAGGGGTGAGAGACCTCGAAGGCAATTCACTCGCCTCAGCATGACCTTGTCCCAGATATTGCCGCAGTTACTGACAACCAATTTGGTAACTCTAAGGGAAGCCCCAAAGAATCCGAATACTACATCCCCAAAGTACAATCCTAACGCCCGCTACGCTTATCACTCTGATAGCCCGGGGCATAATACGGATGATTGATGGACTTTGAAGAATAAGGTTCAGGACCTGATTGATGCAAAAGAGATCGAGTTTGAGGTGCCCGAAAGGCCTAACGTTGTGACTGCTCCCATGCCCAAACATGGACTAAATGCTGTAGAGGAAGACTTGTTCGTAGCCTCTGTGAATGATATTGTCACCCCGCTGTTGACTGTCAAAAGGAACCTGTTGCTAGCCGGTTTATTTCTGAGATGTAGTAAAGGTTGCCATCTATGTTCTGTTTCACCTACTGGTTGCCCATCTTTGAAGTCAGGTATCCAAAACCTGATGGATAATAAAGAAATCCTGTTTGAGAAGATTACTGTTCCTGCCACCCCTACTGAAGAAGTTTCCATTGTTACCATTTTCAACAATTCTCCCAAGGCTCCCTCGAGGGAGTCTGTCAAAATTATGCCTGTTCAGAAGATTTCACCCATAATCATCACCGTTATGGGGCACATCCCCTATACATCCGACAAAGCTGTCCCTTGGCACTATGGGGCAGATGTTTATGTGCTCGGAGTTAAGCAAGAGTTTGATACTAGTACCGGCGTCAGCAACATCACCGGGCCTGCTAAAGTCACCCGCAGTGGTAGACTTTTCTCACCTGATATTACGCCCCCAACTATCCAGAGACCTATTGTCATAACACCTGCAAGTGTGCCTACTTCCCTTCCTGATCAAGTTCCTATTTCTACCCCTGTTGCCGAGTCATCTGAAGCTCGGGGCAAAGGGATCGCCACTGATATGCTTGCCCAGACGGAGGCACCAAAGACCATCAATATTAAAGCTTCCAAACAAGAGATGGAAGAGATTATGAAGATCATTAAGAAGAGTGATTATAATGTAGTTGAGCAGTTGGGGCAAACCCCGTCTAAGATTTCTATGTTATCACTGTTGTTGTGTTCAGAGGCCCATGGCAAGGCCCTGATTACCTTCCTGAAGATGGCCCACGTGCAACAAGAGACATCAGCTAATCAGTTTACCAATTGTGTGGCCAACTTAATTGCTGATAATGGTTTGGGTTTCTCCGACGCTGATCTGACTACTAAAGGGAAGAACCATAACAATGCCCTGCATGTCTCCATTGAATGCAGGGGCACTACTCTTGCACATGTGTTGGTTGACACTGGTTCCTCATTGAACGTCTTGCCCAAGAAAGCTCTAGACAGGTTGGATTGCAAAGGGTTGGAGCTAAAGCCAAGTAACATTGTTGTCTGGGCCTTTGATGGGTCTAAAAGGATGGTGCATGGTGAATTCCATATTCCAATCAGAGTTGGTTCTCAGGTCTTCGATTCTACATTCTATGTGATGGACATTTGGCCATCCTATTCTTGTTTGCTGGGTCGTCCATGGATCCACAAAGCTGGAGCTGTGACCTCAACACTCCATCAAAAGCTGAAGTACTCGGTCAAAGGGAAGATTGTGACAGTTCAGGGGGAAGAAGAATACATGGTCAGCCACCTCAACTCGTTCCGGTACATAGAGATGGATGGGGAGTTCATTGAGACCTCATTTCAACACTTTGAAGAGGTTCTTCAGACACTGGCATCAGCTGAGACTGTGATTGAAGGTTCTCCTTTGAAGATGGCTTCCTTAAAGGATGCTCGGGCTGTTATTGAGAAGGGTGAGTATGCGAACTGGGGCCGACTTCCTGACTTCACTCAGAAGACTGACAAGTTTGGTTTGGGTTTCACTGTAGAAGCTCAGAAATTTGTTCGTAGTGCAAGGATTGGAAGACCTCATGTGTTCATCAGCAACTCGGGAGTCAATGCCATCGAAGATGACGTGGAGGAATCTGAATTCAACAGCTGGATCTACCCTACGACCGACGGTGGACCAAACAACTGGACAGCGAAAGACTTTGTCCCTATTACTTTTGTTACTCAGTAATGAACTCCTTTGTTTTGAATTTGTAACAGACAATATTGTGGAACTTTATGGTCCGGTGTCTTACCCGGGGCACTGTGGCTTCATTTGTGAGGGCTTTTGTGTGTAATTTTCATATATCATTAATAAAACCATTGGACGTTTTTTTGCATTTCAAATCTTGCGCTCCTTCTCTTTCTTTATTATATATTGCAAAACAGCTATTTACACACACTCACATATACAGGTCCCAATCCACTCTGGATCTCATTGGTAACGACTCTGCTACTGCCAGTTATGACTTCGAAAATCCGATCAACTTAGCCGAAGACGAAGGTGAAGATGATTGCGAAGTGCCTGGTGAGCTTGCAAGACTGCTACTCCAGGAAGAGAGGGCCATTCAGCCACATGAAGAGCCAGTGGAAACGGTAAATCTGGGTACTGAGACAGACAAAAAGGAAGTCAAGATTGGTGTGAAACAACGGTTGATTCAGATGTTGCATGACTACGTGGAAATCTTTGCCTGGTCTTACGAAGACATGTCTGGGTTGGATATTGACATTGTGGTTCATCACCTGCCTACCAAGGAAGAATGCCCTCCGGTAAAACAGAAGGTTCGTCGTATGCGTCCCGAGATGTCCGAGAAAATCAAAGCTGAGGTTATGAAACAATTCGACGCCGGTTTTCTAGCAGTGACTTCTTACCCTCAGTGGGTTGCCAATGTGGTTCCAGTGCCAAAGAAAGATGGTAAGGTCCAAATGTGTGTTGACTACAGGGATTTGAATAGGGCGATCCCTAAGGATGACTTCCCTCTGCCTCACATCGACGTTCTGGTTGACAACACTGCTCAGCATAAGGTATTCTCCTTCATGGACGGTTTCTCCGGTTACAATCAAATCAAGATGGCTCCTGAAGACATGGAGAAGACCACTTTTTTTACTCAGTGGGGTACCTTTTGCTACAAGGTCATGCCGTCTGGGTTGAAAAATGCTGGGGCAACGTATCAGCGTGCCATGGTTTCTCTGTTTCATGACATGATCCATCATGAGATTGAAGTATACGTCGATGATATGATTGCAAGGTCCCAAACTGAGGAGGAACACCTTGACCATCTACAGAAGCTGTTTGACCGGTTGAAGTTGTACAAGCTGAGATTAAACCCGAACAAGTGCACCTTCGGGGTGAGATCTGGAAAATTGCTAGGCTTCGTCGTGAGCGACAAAGGTATTCAAGTGGACCCTGCCAAAGTGAAAGCCATACAAGAGATGCCAGTTCCCAAGACAGAGAAAGAAGTCAGAGGCTTTCTAGGACGGTTGAACTACATTGCCCGATTCATCTCACATCTAACTACTACCTGTGAACCAATCTTCAAGCTACTGAAGAAAGATCAAGTAGTACGTTGGAACGATGAATGTTAGGCTGCTTTCGAAAGAATCAAAGAGTATCTCCAAGAGCCACCCATTCTTATGCCACCGGTTGAAGGGAGACCTCTAATATTATACTTGACAGTACTTGACAACTCAATGGGGTGTGTGCTAGGTCAGCATGACGAGTCTGGCCGAAAAGAGCACGCTATTTATTACCTTAGCAAAAAGTTTACCGACTGTGAGACCCGATGCTCACTGCTTGAGAAAACTTGTTGCGCTTTGGTATGGGCTGCTCGCCGGCTAAGGCAGTACATGTTGACTCACACTACTCTGTTGATTTCAAAGATGGATCCAATCAAGTACATCTTCGAAAAGCCTGCCTTGTCCGGAAGAATAGCAAGATGGCAGATGATCTTGACTGAATATGACATCCAGTACACGACTCAAAAAGCAATCAAGGGAAGTGTGTTGGCGGACCATTTGGCACATCAGGCAGTGGATGATTACCAGTCTATGAACTTTGAATTTCTAGACGAGAATATCATGGTAGTAACTGACTGCGAGATACCTGGACCGGATGAAGGACCTGAGGAAGGATCCCGATGGTCTATGCACTTTGACGGAGCCTCAAACGCTTTGGGTAACGGTATTGGCGATGTGATCATATCTCCTAAAGGCTCACATACTCCACTTACCGCCCGACTATGTTTCAACTGCACCAACAACATGGCGGAGCATGAAGTCTGCATCATGGGCCTTCGAGCTGCAATTGACCTAAGGATCAAGTTTCTGAGTGTCTTCGGAGATTCCGCTCTCGTGATCAGTCAGATCAAAGGCGAGTGGGATACGAAACACCCAAATCTTATTCCTTACAAGGAGTATGTGTTGACGTTGCTTCCCCACTTCGAGGAGATAACCTTTGAACACTTCCCAAGAGAGGAGAATCAGTTGGCGGACGCGCTAGCTACGATGTCTTCTATGTTCAAAGTCAAGTGGGACAACGAGGCTCCCCGGATCATTATTTGGAAATTGGATGAACTTGCACATTGCTGTGATCTTGAGGCCAAAGAGGTAACAGAAAAGCCTTGGTATCATGAAGTAAAGAGGTACCTTGAAGCTCAATAATACCCCGAGGGCGCATCCATTAATGACAAGAAGTTTCTGAGAAGGTTCGCGGCAAAGTTCTTCCTCATCAATGACATTCTGTACAAATGAAACCATGATTCAACCTTACTGCGTTGTGTGGATAAGATCGAAGCAGAAAGGATCATGGCAGAGCTGCATGAAGGTACCTTCGGAACTCATTCCAGTGGACATACCATGGCAAAGAAAATCCTTCGGGCAGGATATTACTGGTCTACAATGGAAGCCGACTGTTATCAGCATTCTCGGACATGTCACAAGTGCCAGATCTATGCTGATAAGGTGCACATTCCTTCAGTTCCTTTGAACGTCTTGACGGCACCTTGGCCTTTCGCAATGTGGGGCATTGATATGATCGGCGAGATCAGACCCACGGCATCCAACGGGCATCGTTTCATCCTGGTAGCGATTGATTACTTTACAAAGTGGGTTGAAGCAGCTTCCTTTGCCACCGTAACCAAGAATGTCGTGGCACTGTTTATTCGGCATAACCTGATCTGTCGATACGGTGTACCAGAGAGGATCATTACGGATAATGGTACCAATCTTAACAACAAGATGATCACTGAGCTCTGCGAGCAATTCAAGATACAGCATCATAACTCTTCTCCCTATCGGCCGAAGATGAATGGGGCTGTAGAAGCAGCTAATAAAAACATTAAGAAAATTGTGCAGAAGATGACAGTGACCTACAAAGATTGGCACGAGATGTTACCATTTGCTCTTCATGGGTACCGTACCTCAGTACGGACGTCAACAGGGGCAACACCCTACTCCTTAGTATATGGCATGGAGGCATTCCTGCCCATTGAAGTTCAGATACCCTCTCTCCGGATCATGAAGGATGCAGGTTTAAACGAAGACGACTGGATCCAGACCTGGCTTGATCAATTAAACCTAATCGACGAAAAGAGACTCACTGCTATTTGTCATGGTCAGACATACCAAAAGCGAATGATCAAGGAATTTAACAAGAAAGTCAGACGATAAGAGTATCAAGTCGGGGACCTGGTAATCAAGCGCATCATTCTACCTCAAGGTGATCCCAGGGGAAAATGGACCCCTACGTACGAAGGGCCATTTGTGGTTAAGAATATCTTCTCAGGAGGAGCAATGATACTAACCACCATGGATGGTGACGACCTTCCTCATCCCGCCAATGCAGACATAGTAAAAAGATACTACGCATGATTAAAAGACCCGCTAGGTCGATTGTCCTAGGCAAAAATAAGGGCTTCCCGGCGAACCAAAAGGGTTCGGGCAAAAATAAGGGATGAAAATAAAAAAATCTGTACACCCGGCAAGTCAAAAACCTGAAAAGGCGGCTTGGGCAAAAATGGGTATCCCGGTGGACTGAAAACCCGAAAGGGCGGTCCAGGCAAAAGTTAGGGATAAGCGTAACACTATGTCTCATTGGATCACCCTGCATCCAGACGTTGGTATCAACTATCAGGCTCGACGGCACCAGTCAATCAGATTCATCTCCAACTAAGCAGCAAAGTGATGAGATGCTTGAGGACATAAAGGTGATAACATAGTTGGAACCCAGTGGGATTATTCACATAGCTGTTTTGTTTCCTTTTCACAAATTGTATAAATTCTATTTGCTCGGTGGCGTTCTCTTACTAGGACGTCAGCCTCTTGTACAAAAACGCATATTTACAGGCAAACTTCAAAATCAATACAAGCTCATTTTTTCAGATAAATTGCAAATTGTTTTTTCTTTATCTGTTTTGTTTTGCAAAGAACGTCCAATGTTCATTTTTGGTATATGCATTTGACATTAATTGTTGATCATAAATATTTACATGCGAAACAAAGGACTAATTACGAGCGACATCGGAAGTAGGGGCAATAAGAATTGTCTAAGCAGTCTAGTTGCTCGGTCCACCAATGTACCAAGGTAGGTTCAGCTGAAGAATATGACCAAGATACCTTCACTTCCCAAGAGTAAGACAGTAATGGTAGCTCTCCCTACTGAGACTTGCAACTACGAACAAATCAGCAAATACTCTCCCCAAGCAGAGTTGGTCTACCATCAGTCCTGAAAAAGTTGGGTATCCCCAGCAGGTCTTAATATTCCCCAGCGGAGTATACAAATATTTCTAAGCAAGCATCCCCGACAGTCTTAATATTCCTCGACAAAATATAAGAATGTTCCCCGGCGGAATACAAGATACCCCCAGTGGAGCCATTTCCCAGCGCAGTCTAAAAAAAAAGAAGAGGCTTCCCCGCCAGAGTTGGTGAATTATTTTCCCCAGTAGACTTGTCCCCTGCAGAATACAAATGCATCTCCTCTGCCAAATTCAGAGGTTATCCCCACAAGAGTCTAACTGGGTTATCCTCAGCAAGATGCAACAGAAAGATCATCCCCAGCGAAGTTCTTTCTATCCCCAGCAGAGTTCATCATCAAAATCCCCAATAGAGCTTATCAATGGAATCCCCAGCGGAGTTATCGTTAAAATCTCAGCAAAGCATCTCCTCCCCACAGAGTAATTCCCCGCAGAGTAATCTCTTCATCAAGTTTATTCCCCAACGGAGTTCTTTTCTCCTGCAGGTTTATTCACACAATCATCTTCGTTCATCATCCCCAGCGGAAACGAAGAATCCAACTCTATTCTCCAACAGCTCCGGGATTTATTTTCCCCAGCTAAAACATCACATTTTCATACATCATGATACATGCATATACGCATCATATCATACGATCTCATTTACGTTGAGAACATCATTGCTTGATCCATATCATGCATTGCATATGACTGACCTTTGCTTTTCAGGAAAGATGCAGTTAAGTTCTCAGCTATGTCAAAAGAGACAAAAACCAGTTAAATTGATTCCTAAAGATTTTTCTGAGGCAAAGCCAGTCAATGGAGACAAAATCAGTTAAATCGATTCCTAAATATTTTTCTGAGGCAAAGCCAGTCAATGGAGACAAAACTAGTTAAATCGACTCCTAAAGATTTTTCTGAGGCAAATCCAGTCAATGGAGACAAAACCAGTTAAATCGATTCCTAAAGATTTTTCTGATGCTAATCCAGTCAATGGAGACAAAACCAGTTAAATCGATTCCTAAAGATTTTTCTGAAGCCAAGTCAGTCAATGGAGACAAAACCAGTTAAATCGATTCCTAAAGATTTTTATGAGGCAATTTAGTCAAAGGAGACAAAACCAGTTAAATTGATTCCTAAAGTTTTTTCTGATGATAACCCGTCAATAGAGACAACCCGTCATTGAAGACAAAACCAGTTAAATTGATTCCTAAAGATTTTTCTGATCCGATTCAGTCAATGGAGAAAAAATTAGTTAAGTCGATTCCTAAATATTTTTTTGATACAAACCCGTCAATAGAGACAACCCGTCAATAGAGACAACCCGTCAATAGAGACAACTCGTCAATGAAGGCAATTCGTCAATGAAGACAACCCGTCAATGAAGACAACCTGTCAACAAAGACAAAATTACCTACCAACAATCTCCAGGTGTCATCTATAAGCCCATCCTCCTATCCATCATCTCTCCAAATGGTATCTGAAAGCCCATTCCCGACATCACATTGCTGATACTACACCATGCGAGTGCAAATTTCTGGGCACTTCAGTGTTCAATCATCTTCCACCTTCGGATCACGAAAGGCACACAAGCCAATCTACATCCTAAGGTTTAAGAAGATTGAACAGGGGAAACTGTTGTATCCCAAAATTTGCCCTCCCATATTCCTCAAGATTTGTCAAGAATGATCCTCAAATTGCTCAAGATTACTCAAGGGTTGTACAGTCAGACCACCTCCTAAGACAGCTGAAATTAGGGTTTTGGTTCTTTCAAGGAATTTGGGGTTCTCAGTGGTTCAATCAAGTCTCATAGGCCTATATACATTCTCTAGCACCTAAATGCCAAGTTTCAAGACTCACAGTGCCAATTTGCACAGTCAAAAGCCCCATTTAATCCACAGTCAACTGCAAGGGCAAAATGGTCATTTTTTAGTCAAAAGTCAGAATTTTTGGTCAACATCTCATTTTGAGTCCACAATCATCATTTGATCAAGTCTTGATCATGATTCCACAAGAATAGCTCAAAAATCATAAAGATGCAAACAGTTACTATTTTTGGACAGTAGAAAAGTCAACTGTATCTTGACCAGGGCATAACTCTCTCATGGTTTATCATAAAAATTCCATCCAAGACTCATTTTTAAGAGGATGCAATTTCCTATAATCCATCTTCACACTCCAAGTTCAATAAATGCTCTCACAAGAAGTTACCAATTTCTACATTATAGGTCAATTTCAAAGGTCAACAAAAGCACACTTTGAGTCAAAGGCCATAACTTGAGATTGGTAAATCCAAATGACATGGGACCAAAGGCATTGGTTACAGGACTTCAATAGCTTTCCAAAATGTCCAAGAACATGGTCATGTGATCAAAATTGAGCAAGTTGTGCATTAGAGAAGTTGGGAAATGTTCATGAATTTGCAAAAGTCAACTTTGCTCAAAACATCTTCTTTTTGCTAATGGGCCTCAAATCTCTTCTTGAAACTTCATCCATGACTTATGCACGACCCACCAAGATTAATTGGATTTATTTTCTTATTTTTATTGATTAATTGGATTTTTAATATATATTAATCCATT
Organism: Vicia faba; assembly: GCA_948472305.1. Classification (NCBI taxonomy): domain Eukaryota; kingdom Viridiplantae; phylum Streptophyta; class Magnoliopsida; order Fabales; family Fabaceae; genus Vicia; species Vicia faba. The sequence continues at coordinate 1,015,109,084 of OX451735.1, forward strand.
TAATTAATTTAAATTACAAGAAAATAGAAGATTTGATTTTTTAAATCAATTTGTGAAGCAAATATGATCAAAACATGCTGGAAAATTCGTGCACAAGTCAAAGATACAAAAAAAATACAAATTTGGAAACATTGTTCAATCATGAAAAATCAAGAAGATTTGATTTTCAATCAAAGATTTAAACATCAATGCACATGGATTGGATCCAAAACTTTGACCTAATTTGATTCTCCTATATGTATGCAAGCAAACCATGACCTAGGACACGATTGAAAGCTGCAGAAAAGACCCTGTCAAATTCAAGAAATTTCAAGAAAAGTGAAAACATGTTCTTGCAATCTAGGCCAATTCAAGGCGCTTTATTCATTCAAACATATTGCAGGAGGTCCCAGGAGTGTTTTGCAATTGAACTCAGGCATCAAAGCTCAAGAAATCACTGAATACAGTTTCACGGTTTGCACCTTTTATTCAAAACCGTATTTCTTAATTCATGCGCATTTAACATGTTTTTATGATTGTTCTGCATTGCTAGAGACCATACAAAGCTAATGGAATGGTTGAATTGAACTATGGTCCCCTGGATCGTGAGATGCCATGATCAAATTTCTAGGGTTTTCAAGCTTTAAATTAGGGTTTCTGAATCAGGAAAAATTGGGACCAGTGAGATACATGACTGAAATCATGAGACCAAGACGAACACAACCCGTACCTCGCGAAATATTTATGATTGTTGTGGTTCTATTCGCTATTTTTCCTTGCAGGAGTTAGTGGAGGTTAAAAACCCCCGCTATTTGATTCTAATTATGCAGGACAAATGAAGAAGGTGATGATGTGTTGATACCTCATTGGCTTATTTGAAAAGCGCGCGTTATTTTTTATTTTACAGCATATTGATTAGTTTACCCATATAACAATTGTCTCTTATTCAAATAACAAATAAAGCAGCTTAGTGGAATGGTTGGTGCGTTGGCCTGGAAGCATTGGGACCTGGGTTCGAATCCCAGGTTACCCAAAACATTTATTCTATTTTGCTTCATATATTCACATGCAGATTTCAAAAGGGATGTCTACCATATGCTTCAAACCTCAACACGCCAGGTGTCTCCAAAGCCTGGATCCAGTGGCCAAAGATGAAGGACCACCATACTCCCTGGTCAGCGCATGCGTAGCAAACTCAGAAAGTCAAACAGGATAATGAATAATGGGTCCGGAAATTGCTGCCTCTACCACCTCTTTGGGCCCAACACCCCCCTGGGTTTATTTCTTTTTTCTTCTTTTATATTTTTTTTCATTTAATTGTTTTATTATTAATTATTATTATTATTACTTAATTAACCAAACAATTCATTTTTCCTAATAAATTCAGAAAACTAAAAAATATAATATTTTTTATTTATTAAAATTAATTTCACCTTTTCATTATTTTTGTAAATAAATAAGTAATTAATTAAATTAGTTTTAATTAGGTTAATTTTAACTTTTTTTGCAATAATTTAAAATCAGCATAGAATTAGGGTTTTTAATAACTTTTGACCATCTTTTATTTTTTTCCCTTAAAAAACATAAAAAAAACTCAAAGAATATCTTCCTTTTATTTAATTAACTAATTAGTCTAGGTTTAATTTAATTAAATGCAAAATGATAAAAAAATCTCTTTCTTTCTCAAAAAAGAGTCAAAACCCTAAAAACTCTCCGATCCAATTTTTCTCGCGCGTGTGATTATTTTTGATTCATATTTTTTATTCATATGATTGTATTTGCTCCGAGGATGTAATAGCTTTAATTAGGACTTTTTATCGCTTTCATTTATTTCTCGCAATTTCCTTTTTCAAGGGTTTGTTTTTGGCGATGTAAATACCCGACGCCTTGTAATAGCTTAGATTTACTTTCCGCAATTTATATTCCGCAACTATTAACTGCTAGATGTATGTTAACTAGGCTATGCATGACAAGACTTATCTTAAATTAAAATCAATCGTAGCTCACCATAATACGTACAAAGATAATATAACGGAAACCTGACACACTCGCACATGCCACTCTTAGGGTACGCCTCACTTGGTTGCCTCGACGTGGTCATTGAGTATAGGGTGTTTTAGAGGTCGCCCTCCTGTCTAAAGATCAAAGTTGCCTCGAAACTGTTGCCTCGATAAAAAATGATCTAAGATATTAGGATCACCGCTAAGGCGTCCTAACATTGCTTTAGTGACCACATGTCCCTATAATCGAATTGACCCGAAAACTCCAACGACGGTGCTACCTACTCCTCAATAGTGGGATAGTACTGTCTCAAGGACATTTACACAGCTTAATTTCTTTTGAGTAGGTAGAGGTTCTCAGGTACTTGCTCTTTTCAAAACAAAAATACTTTTTGCACTTACACTTTTCAAACAAAAGTTTTCAAATAATACTTCATACACTCTTGAGGACAGATACAAGAGTTAAATCGAAGTTTTCAAACAAAACTCTTTTCAAAACCCATAAACACAAGAAAAGCAAAAACATTTTGAAAACATAGTGAGCAAGTACCTAAGATCCCGTGGATAACCACAGATAGAAAGGGTGCTAACACCTTCCCTTTCTATAATCTACCTCCCGAACCCGAGAAACATCTCGAAAAGGAATTTTGTTGTGCTTTTGTCCTTTCCTTGTTGGAGAAAATAAAAGACGGTGGCGACTCTTGCTTACTGCGACATTTTGCAAAACTCAAACGCCAACCAGCATTCCAAAACAGTCAGTTCTATTTCCACCGATCACACAACCCTTTAGCAATTACATAATTTAGGAAAAAAGACTAATTCAAAAATAAAGTACGTGAAACGGTAAAACGAGAAATGGGAAAAGAAATTGTTTTTTTTTGTTGTTTTTTATGAAAAAGAAATGCTTGTGATTAATTCTAAAAAATCTAATTAATTTTACTTAATTAATTAAAAAGAAATTGATTAACTTAAGCCTAGAAAACCTAATTAATTAAATTACGAATTAAACTAAATCATTTTTATTTAATGAAATTAATTTATAAAATAATTAATAATATTAAATAAATTTTCATCAATTTAATTATTGATTTAAAAAAAATTGTGTTTTTATTTTGATAAAAAGAAAATGATAGAAATAATATAAATAAAAAACAAAAAGAAGTAAATGGGCCTGAAACAGTAAAAATGGGGGTGTGGGAAAACAAATCCACTAGGCCCAAATACGCTAGCCCAACAGTCTGAGTGATCCAATGTTATTGATTTTGGGAGGTGCATCATGGTCATGGCTATCTGAAGCACTGGATCTGGAATTATGGAGATCCACTAATGATGAGATGAGGTGCATAGCATGCGCGCTGGACTGCTTGCATTCAATCTGAAACAGAAAAGTATTCAAAAAAACATACCAGGGGCAGGGATCAAACCCGTGCCCTGGTATGCCAATGCCTTTGCGCACTTGCTTCTACTGCCAGGGAGGTCGTTATATCCATTAACTAAAATACAATCATATCATTAAATAATAAGATTTCCTTTATATTTGAATTAGCAAAAAAACGTCAGCGCCACTGGCACCCTGCATCAAGGGCTAACCAATTGGAATGTTCCAAAATGCCACGCCATTACTCCTGAAAGTAAGACCACCATGGAGGGTGGAAAACACCATCATCTCCGATGGGTGTTTTTCTCCAAACCTTCAAAATCCATCAGAACGAACAAAGAAAAAAACATAGATGAACTATATTGGATCCTGCGAGTTCAATGGTGGGATCTGTTTCGTCCAACACGGCCTGTATCACTGAGTATGAAGGTTCACGTATTTTCTTCCCTAGCCATATCGTAACTTGATTCCTGCATTAGAGCTCATAACTAAAGGTCCTAAACAATCAGAAACATGATTATGAACATGTACACATGCATCAAATTGATTAACAATATGTGAACTAAAAGTTTCAGTTTAGAAATTCTACCAATACTGGTGCAACTTGGTTAGCCTGTTCTAGACGCATCTTAGCCTAGCAAAGGATCTGGATGAATTCCTGGAAGTCTCGGGAGGATGGTTGGATCGCTGGCTTTGAATGAGAAAAGCTACAACAGCTATTTCGAGCTTGCCCTAATGCTTTCAATTTTGGAGAACTCTCTTAATTTTCATCTTTTGAAAGTGATCTTTAACTTTTTGGAAAGCTAAAGATGTCCTCTACAATTTCTCTTTTTATCATTTTTTCATTTGGAGATTTATCTTGATGTAAGTTGCCTGGACAAAAAGTGTCTTTTTGTTGACTTTTGAAATGACCTATAATGTATTAGCTCATATCTTTCAAATGAAGCACTTTTTGGACTTGAGCATACATATACGAAGTTGTAGGGAATTGAATTTCCTTCAAAATAGGATTTGTTTAGGGAAAAGTTGATGAAGTATGTGAAAGTTATGCTTGGTCAAAGTTTAGTTGACTTCTCATAAGGAAATCCTAATTTGGCAACTTTTGACCTTGTATGATTTGAGGACTTTCCTTGGGGAATCAAGACCAATCCTTGATCAAATGATGAATATCACTTCAAAATGGTGATGTTGACCAAAAATCTTGAAGTTTGACTGTATGTTGACTATAGTTGACTTTTACCCAATACAGTTGATTTTCAATCATCTGAGCCATTGACTGAGCAAACTTATGATGCAAGGCTTGAAACTTGACATGAGCATTGTTGAATACCTATGATGAACCATGAAAACCATTTGAGACCCTTGAAACCCATTTTTCCTTGTGCAAGATTGTGGACCCATTTCTTAGGAGGAAGTTTGACTAGTGAACCCTTGATAATCCTTGAGCATTTGAGAACCCTAGGAGAATGTCTTGAAGAAAATGGGAGGGAAAATTTTGGGGTACAACCGTTTACAACAGACAGAAACTTTATTTGTACTCTCGAGTGTTTTCAAAAGTCAGTGACCATAGTACTAGCAAATTAGGTCCCATTGTCGGAGAAATGGCTTCAAGATGTCTGTATTTGCACATAATCTTCTACTAATATAAATGGTTAACTCTGTTGTGATTTTGGTAACAACTTCTACTTTTATTCATTAGGTGAATTAATTTGTGAGAATCCAAAATAAGGGCAACTCTATAGTCCCTGTCTAGAGTGATATCACAAATATTTGGAGTCGCCCTTATTTGGGATCCTCACATAGCGTGGGGGCTCGTCCTTGGGACAAATGATGTGTGTAACACCCTTCTAACCCAACAAATAATTTCATGAATAATTTAATAATAAATCAAACATAAATCACCAACAAGAGTGTCACATCTTCATATAAACATCATATAATAAACATCCTACTCAGTAACACGGGTTTTTAAAATCATTTATAACAGATACTTCATTAATAACAACAATAGAACTTTAACTACTCGCAACGAAATTCATAGTTTCAAAACATCTTTACTAAAATACTTCATAGAAACTTTATCGTACTTCATCATTCATGATTTACGATTCAAATAACTTAAATACCTTGAAAGGTAGTTCAAAATCTCAAAATAAATAAAACAACATAAATATTCCAATCAAACGATCCTAACCTCGATGTTACATATCAGATCAAGGCCAAATTTATTCAATGGGAAATAAATAACACACTCTGAAGCTATCCTCTATGCTTTAACGGACTATTTCTGATCACCTACAAGTTAACCACGTATCAAGGCAACATTTGCAAGCAAAATGGGAGAGTAATCACAAATCATTATAAAAGATATAAGGAATAAGTACAGTAGTTACAAAATATTAACATGAAACCACATATCAACATACATCATATATTATACTCACTCTCTCACATCATTAATTCATTCACATCATCATTATGTCATCAAATCAGCAATCATCACCAAGACATCATTAAGTCACACGTCATCAAAACACCACTTAATCAATCATCGTGCAATATCACGAAGATTGTAATGCAACATTTTTTACTGGTGCATGTGGTACCAAAACTTCACTGATGACCAAATCATCTTCCTCCAAATATCCCCACCATAGGATTGATTCCCGTTTGGAACCGGAGCACTTCATAATATTACACTCAATCCACACTATGGGACTGAGGCCATCACTGAAACAATGTCCTTTCAACATCATTGGACCAATCTTCTTAGCAACATCACTAGACCAATGTCCTAACATATTCCACGAATGCATGATGCACAAAAACACAATAAAACATGACCATTTCTAGTCAAAATGCATCATCATTCATGTAACCATCATAACATCATCATATACTTCATAATACATACATCATCATCATAATGACATCAATTCATCATACATCATATTACATCAAGGCATAATCACATCAATTCATCATAAGAAACATACATCATGTTACATCAATGCATAATCACATCACTTTATCATAGAACAACAATTGGAGAAATACATCATATGATGCATTTTATTTCATCAAAGTATAGTGCATCATGTTAGATTTCTAACGCTTTGAATGGAATGTCAAACAGAGTTCAGAAACTCAATTTACAGCCTTTACAAAAGCTATCAGTTTCCCCTTTCCTGAGGCTTGTCCAACGAGGATGGGGAAAAAAGCCTTCCCCATACAAAATTCCAGGAGCACCTACTTTCCTTCCCCTCACTCTCCCGATGAGCTCACGCTCGCCTATACTTCACCCTACGAAACTGGAGCGAGACACCTCTTCCAAAAATTTTCCAAAACTTGCCAAAAACTCATCCCTCTCTCTCTCTCTCTCCTTACTCTCTCCTGGAAAATTCTGGGTGAAGTTGCTTTTCCCAGTGAATTGGGAGGCTCACCCGGCGAGGGTGCAAAAACAACTACTCTGCTGTTGCGTTTTCTGTATAAAACCAATCCAATTTTCTTGCGATTTTACATCAGTACATATCCCAATTCATCAAAAATTCTCATGTTTTCATCATACAGTAACAACACATCATAATAGACTTCATATGCATCAAATCATGGAAACAACATCACAATTGCATCAATTTCAAACAAAATCATCATGTTATCATCATCAATCAAAACCTCAAACACAAACCTACAAATACATAAACCACATACCAATCGTAATGATAAGGATAACCCCCCTTACGTCAGATTTACTAGCGGTGATCTTTCCTTCTCCGCATTCTACAGAATCCCTCTGAGTTCCTGTGCCCTAGATCTTGTTCACTGCTTTTTCCAACTTTCAAGATTTCACAGAATGAGCGTTCTAAACCCAAAATTTTCCTTATGTCAAACTTACCCCTTGGACCCCTAATATGGTCTTTCACTTTTGCCCTCACTTAACCTCTTACAACTTACTACCTTGCCCTTATAGTTTCTACATTATATTATCATCTCTATTTTTCTAATTCAAATAATTCTAAATAATTACTCTAATTATCTAAAATTATTTAAAATACCCAATGTATCCTTATTTCCTACTATACCACACATAGCATCACATTGCACATTATATTCATCAAAATATCACAAACTCACAAATAAGTCACAATACTCATAATTAAATAATTCAACAAATAATATATTTATATTAGAGTGTTACAACTCTCCCCCACTTAAAATGATTTTCGCCCTTAAAAATTACCTGGAAGAAATAGAAATGGATAAGACTCTCTCATCTGATCCTCACGTTCCCAAGTCCAACTTTCACCGGCTGGTTCATCCCACAATACCTTCACTAAGGCAATGTCTTTAACCCATAATTTCTTTACTTCCTGACCTTCTATCCGAATGGGTGATACTTCAACAGTCAGGTTATCTCTCACATGTACATCATCCATTTGAATCACATGTGAAGGGTCTGTAATGTACCCCCCTCAATTGAGACACGTGAAACACATCATGAAGATTCACAAGAGACAGCGGTAAATTAATGCGATAAGCCATGTCACCTATCTTCTCTGATATCTGATATGTATCAACAAAACACGGTGTAATCTTTCGCGACTTTAGAGCCCTACCAACACCAGTCACTGGAGTAACTCTCAAAAACACATGATCTACCTTTTGTAACTCAAGTTCCTTCCTCTTTTTATCATGATACCTCTTCTGGCGACTCTGAGAATATTTAATATTCTCTTGGATCATCTTTATATTTTCAATCGTCTCGTGCATAATCTTAGGTCCGAGCAAATCACTCTCGCCTGACTCATACCAACACAATGGAGTTCTACACCTCCTACAATACAATGCCTCATATGGCGTCATTCCAATGCCAGAATGGAAACTAATATTATAAGTGAACTTAATCAACGACAAGTGGTTATCCCAAGATCCTTCTTGTTCTAGCACACAAGCCCTCAGCAAATCATCCAAAGACTGGATAGTCATTTCTGTATGATTGTCTGTATGAGGATGTGTTTACCATTAAATTTGGTAAACAACTGCTAATCCTCCAAAACAAAGATTTTTTTTGTTACTCGCAAGATCGACTAGATTGATCCTATGACATGTGTCTAATATTGGTTTTCTAATGTTTTTGGGTATTTTTTCTATGTCGAAAAGACAAGTATAACTAAAGTTAAAAGTAAAGACAAAGAATTCTAAGATATAGATAAAAATATTTTTTTAAGACTGGAATGTAAAAGAATTTGACTTAAACTTAAAACAAAACGTAAAAGACTTGATTTAAAAGTTAATGACTTTGAATATAAATTGGTGTTTCAATATGCATATTTCTCAGTAACTCTTTTCTATAACACTTGGTACTTCGAGTTTATTTGAGTGATTTGTACAAAAAGTGAACACACTAAAATCCTAACACAAAGATTCTAATTTATATTAATTTTACCGTAACTTTATTTCTCTACAAGAGTGTCACTTTTGATGTTTGTATGCTCTTCAAATCTTCAGGCTTCCACGCGTCCTTCTGGATAAGATCAAACCATTTGAGTTCAAATTTGTCTTCAATTCGAATCTCTAAAACAATAATATGATGTGTCGAAAATAATTCAAATTAAAAACTTGAAATTTCTTTAAGTCTCATACATCTCGTAACAATAAGACCTTTTGCCATCATTTAATATAATCAGGTTATCAATAATCTGATCAGTTGAAATCCCTTATGAAATATTCTCATATTTCTTTTAGAACTAATTTTCTTCGACTTTCTTCATTTCTCTTCAATATCATAAGTCGTCGAAATTCTCAGCTAACAATTTTCCCCTAAAAAAATGTTTATTTCGAAACATTTGAAAAAATGGACATTTTTTTGCAAACCTTCAATTTTAACACAGAAGTTTCTTCATGATGACCATCTCAGCCATCTGGCAACTTTATCTTGGAACGAATTGATAACAACAATTCAAGTCCTAGATTAGAAGGACCGAAGGTATGATCTCTTCATATTATTTTCTTTCATAATCATTATCCTTTATTTGATTTATCTTACATTCCCCTTCTTGCAGGATAATCAACCAATTTCTACTGAATCTCCCATTCAGTTCGAAGTTCCTCTTAGCAACAATGATCTTTTGTATCATCCTTTATCTACTAATAAAGATTCCAATAAAGTATCTTCCACTGACGTGAATCAACTAGACCATGTTGTTCAGCCGGACAAAGTACATTCTCCTCATCTTGAAAATGATCCTGAGGAACGTCAAATTGCAACCAAGAGAATTCTTATCGATGAAGGGAAACATGATGATAGCCCCACTGATTCCACTTCAAAAAGGGAAAAAATTAATGAAGAACTGCCTGATGAAGATGAGCATTTATCTGACGATGTAGAAAAATACTTCCATGAAGAAGAGGAAGAAGAGAAACATGCTCATGTTGGCTCAAAAGATACCATTAACCCTACTAGTCAACAAGATGACAACAATGTTCCACAACAACTTTCTCAAGAGAATTGGACACTTTGAAGAAAAGTAATCCTCTTGAATATGTTAAGTTGATGATGACTAAGAGAGGGCCTCCCTCAAACAAAATTTACTCCAACCCTTTGACCACTTCAAGCAGAGGTTCGAATTTTGAAACATTTGAATAACTTCTTCAAATGATGAAAGAAAAGATCTTCAAAGCTTATTTGTTCGATACCTTAAAGAAGGATGCCACTACGTGTTATGGGTTGATAAAATTGATTAATCAAATCAATATAGTCACCTGTCTAGCTGAATTTGTTAGCAATTTGATTGATCAAATCAGTGGATATTACAATTAGGAACAAGATGTTACATCGAAGCTTCAGGAGAAACAAGCCAATCAAGCAGTTGAATGTGAAAAGCACTCGAAACCTCCAACAAGGCTGAGGAAATGGAAAAAACTTTCAAAATAGCACAGAGGATTTTGATGTCTACATTCATTCCATATCTCTTTAGATAGAACAAATCCAGCAACTGCAGGATAAAATTTCTCAAGCAAAGGCTCGCCAATGAGAGATAAAAAATATGGATCGTACTGAAATTGAAAAGGAAATTACTCAAAGCTTTCAAGATGTCGACAAAGCTGATAAACTGGAGCAAGAAGTTTCTGCTCTTCAGGCTACTCAATCCTCAATTGACTACAGGTTAAGGCTGCTGAAGATCAAGTATGACAGGATAAAAACTAAGTTTCCATTTTGATTCTTTGGCATTTATGATATTGTTACTTTTTTCTTTAGCACTTTATTATGTAACTTTGAAACAGAGCCATTTTGGTATTTTTGAAACAACACCATATTAGCTTTTCTGGTTTCATTTTAACAGTCTATTGCAATATTTAATTCCTAAAGCATAAGTTTATACTTCTTTAAGTACTTGCCATTTATCTTTAGGATTCTTCTATCCTCCACCAATTCTTCTATTTGGTAAGTGTTGTTGGAAAATGTTTGAATGATTCGAAAGGGTCCTTTCCAATGTGGGTACCATTTCCCTAGTAATTTGTTCTTTCGATCCATTGGTAGTGTTACCTTCCAAACCAAATCATCCTTTGAAAATACTTTGCCACTGACTCTTTTATTATAAGATTTATCTATTCTTTCTTTTTATCACTTTGGATTTCCAAAGCATGTTGTTGTACCTAAAAAATTTCCCTCTCATTTTACTCAAAACATGCTCATTGAAGTCCTCAACTTGCTCAAGGATGCCCAAGAATTAACCATACAAATTCTCTCCTGAGGCAATGAACCTTCAACTAGGGTTTCCACTTTCATCAAGATATATGAACTCCAAAGGTATCAAATCTTTTCCAAAGTCTTAATATGTCCTAAAGATCAACCATGTCAAGTTTCATGCCTTGCACAACAAGTTTGCTCAGTCAATTGCTCAAATGCCTAAATATCAAATGTACTAGGTCAAAAGTCAATTGTGGACCACATACAGTCTAAATTCAATATTTTTTGTCAACATTTTGGAGTAACATCCATCACTTGATCAAGGGTTGATCATGATTCCTCAAGGAATGCTCCTAATTCATCAAAAACTTAAAAGTCGCTAAATTAGGGTGTCTATAGGAAAAGTCAACCAAACATTGACCAGGCATAACTTTCTCATACTTTATCAGGAATTTCTCATCCAAGGATCACTTTGAAGAGGATGAAATTCCCTACAACTCATCTTCAGCCCTCAAGTTCAAAAAATGCACTCATGAAAAGATATGAATTCAGACATTATAGGTCATTCCAAAAAGTCAACAAAAACACCTTTTGGGTCAAAGCTTCTTACATGAACATGGAAGATCCAATTAAGGTGAAACCAAAATGTTTGTTTAGAGGACATTCTAAGCTTTCTAAAAAGTCCAAGAACACCCTCTTAGGGTCAAAATTGAGAGAGATGTGCAATGTCAAAGTTGGCAATTTTTGGAAATTTGCAAAAAGTCAACCATGCCCAAAATGCATTTTTCTTTAAATGGGCCCAACTTTTTATGCTTTCATCTTGTTCCTAACATGGTCCACGACTCATGAAACACTCCATGCATAATTTTCTTATTTATTTGATTTATTTTGATTTTTAATCATTTAAAATCCAAATTAAATCAAACAAATGATATAAAATTATTTTGGGATGATTTTACATTAAATAATGAGGATACAGGTTGTATGATAGCAAGCAAATCGTGCAAGCCAAGAATGGACACAAAATATCCACATTTGGGAGGTTTTCAAGATTTGATTTCCTCTTAAAGACATGCCTTTATTCTCTGGATTTTTTCCATACAGGTTGACCTAATCTTGCCCACTGCATATATACAACATTGTCAACCCTAGACACAAGAGATTACAGAGGCACAACTGGTTCAAAAGATTCAAACAAAGTTTCAACTTTCTAAAGAAAAGTGCAGATCGGATTTTTCTTTACAGTCCAATTCAAGCAATTTGAAAGCCACTAATTTGTTCTTGGACGTATTCTGAAGCGATTCCAATCACTCTCAAGTCACAAAGCATCCTGAATTGTAAGATACAGATCACGGTTTGCACCCTTATAACTTAAGTTCATTTTCTTTGTTTTACATGTTTTAAATCGAATTCATTTGCATAAATGTGTTTATAATCATGCTTGGAATCTGTTTGAATGCCTGGATTTGAGTTTTAGCGCAGGAACGGGCTTACGCCATTGCTAGGGTTTGAAAGCTTCAAATTAGGGATTCTCCATAGAGGCAAAATTAGGACAAATCAAGGATACCAATGAATTCAGGGCATAATTTCTAATTGATCTATGCCCTTAGTTAAGATTGATTGGGCTTGTATTTCATTTTTAATTGTTGCAGGTTAATAGTTATGGATAAAAACTGTCACTATAGCCTTTAGTGACAGTTTTGTCCGTAGGTAAAAGGTTGGCATCAAAGACAACATTCTGGGGAAGAAGACAATTATGTGGAAGAACCCTATTGGGTAATTTGAATCATGCACGCTTTTGGGAAAGACCACTTTATTTCCTTTATACTTTATTTGTTTGATTATGTTAACAAATAAACCATCCATCCCAGACGGTAAAGCAATAGAGCATATGATTGGAAGGACCTGGGTTCGATCCCAGGTCCAAATACTTTATTTTTCCATCACTTCTTTACAGGATTCAGTGTGTATTACCCATGAAATCCATCTTGCATCTTCCAGATCCAGCCATTGGATCATCCCTGGATCTAGATCCAACGCTCAGTGAGTGCAACGCATGGTGGACATTCCAGATCTGAATGCACTGAATCACACGTAGTCCTTGGGCCAGCAATCTTGGACCTGGAAAATCAACAATGCACCCCCCCAGAGTTGATTTCACAACAGGCCCAGATTATTTCTTTTTCTATTTTCTTTTGTTTTATTTATTTGTTTAATCATTTTTTACAAAAAACAACAAAACTCATTTTTTTATTAAATCAAAAATCACAAAAAGTAGATTTAGGTTTTTATAATTAATTTTTGAAAATTAATTATTTTAATTATTTCAACATTAATTACTTTGTTAAATAAAATTAGCTAGAAATTAGGTTTAATTTGCAATTTAATTATTTTCTCAATAAAAAAAATACACAAAAATATTTTTTAATTACTTAGATTTTTTTAGGCTTCTAATTTATTCCCATATTTAATTCGTCTCGCGCGCATTTACTTATTTATAATTCCTATTATTGTAACTGTTTCGAGGCTTGTAATAGTTTTTAATTAGGGTTTATTTTATCTCTTTTTACTTACTGTTCATTCCCCAAGTTTTGGCTATGTAACCCCTCCCCGAGGCCTTGTAATAGTTAGGACTTTAATTTCTCGCACTTTTACTTTCTGCTATTATAAACTGCTAGATGTATGGATAATAGGCTTGTATGCAAAAGACAGGTGAAATTAAAACGGTAGATAACCCTAATTGTGCAAAGATAAATAAACTGAAAAATAACACATGCACATGCTCAGTCCTAGGTTTTGCCCCACTTCGGTTGCCTTCGGTAAACGGTCATGAAGTATAGGGAATTTTAGTGGTCGTCCTGCAGTCTCGAAATACCAAAATGACCCATTCGAATATTGCCTCGGAAATATCTTTAGGGCTTTAGGGTAATTACTAAAGTTTCCTAACCATTGCTTTGGTGATCGTACTTGTCCCTTCGAGTGTCCCTTAAAACTCCAACGATGGGGCTACCTACTTCTTAATAGTAAGATAGCGTTGTCTAAAGGAGACGAGAAAACGAACATCCTTTTTCGAGTAGGTAGAAAATCTTAAGTACTTGCTCAAGACAATAAAAACTCTTTCACACAAACACTTTCAAAACAATTTTCGAAAACAACTTCGTCACACTCTTGAGGACAGATACAAGGGTTATCACGAAGTCAAACAAAAAACTTTTTCAAAACATACACAAGCAATTTCAAAATGAGCAAGTACCTAAGAGCCCATGTGTTGTATCCCAAAATTTGCCCTCTCATTTCTCAAGACATTTCTCACCAAGATCTGCGAAAGCTCAAGCTTGCACCAGTATTAACTAGGTCAAGCCATCTCCCCAACACTGATACCTCAAGATTAGGGTTTGAATTTGCATAAGGAAAATTGGACTTCTAATAATTCAAGTGACGTTCTTGGATCATTATGGACCTTCAAGAATGCTCATGTCAAGTTTCAAGTCTTTTCAGTCAATTGACCAAGAGACCAAAGATTAGCTGTATTGGTGAAAAAGTCAACTGTATCACCAAAAGTCGAACTTTGACTTTTTGGTTAACATTAAGTCTCAAAGATCAAAATTCATCAAGACATTTGAAAATGAAACTTGATCATCAAGAAATCAAGAAAGTCAAAAGTCAATCTGAAAATTCAAACTCTTCAAGACTTAGAAATTTTTCAAAGTGTTTTTTATACATGATAATTTCATTTCTTCAGGCCAACCTTTCACCATGATGCAAGATGATTCAAGGAAAACTTATAACATGAAAGTTGTAGATATCAATGAGATCTAAAACTTTGTAGGGCAGGACTTTTTCTAGATATGCTTGGATTATGAGTTATAAATTCATGAAGTCATGGCATTTTTGAATAAACACTTAGAGAAATTTCCAGCAGTTTTAGTCAGGATTTTATCCCAACTTCTTGGCATTTTTTCACATAGTTACATGATGATTTTGACAAAATGGCCAACATGAAAGTTATAGAGGATGTTTCAAGCTTTCCAAAACATCCAAGAGCATGAATTTATCATATTTGAGCTAGGAGATTCAATGATCTGAAGTTGGACATTCATTCTTGATTTACAAGGCAGATTTGTGATGAACAAGGAACCAAAATCTTAGCCATACTGCATAATCTTCACTTTACAGGCCTCTTTACTTGCAAATCTATCCATAATCAAATGTTTACGTAATTGATTGAACCATTATCCAAGGTTTCAAGTATTATCGATTGCATCTTTCCATTTTTGGCACAAAGGCACCATTGCCATTCTTGCAAAGTTCACTTTAATCATAAAGTTAATTTCTTGAGCCTCTAACTTGTTGTTTTAATCACAATCAACTTATACAAGTCAGAAAAAAAATGTTTAAAGTGATCAACCATTTTAGACAGCTCGGTACAAGCATTGGAAACATGTTCTTCATGCTTGCTTCAAAAACAAGCAAGATAGCCATAACATGTGATTCAAAATCTGAGTTGTTTGAAGTCCCAAACCTTCTCTATAAATAGAGAGGCCAATTGAAAGAGAAGGAGGTCAGAAAAAAGAAGGGGAAACTAACACTCAAAATCATTTTTGCTATCAAAAACCAGAATTTCCCACAAAACCTCCATTTTTGAGCTTTGAAGTCCAAATCTTTGAATCTCATACCTTGCAAGTTTTCTCCAAACAAATCATCCAAACACTCCATATACATCATATAAAAGTTGTTCAAACACAAAAAAAACTTTTGTAACATCACTATCATCACTGCCCAAGCTCAACAACAACCCATAGCACCTCAAACTCAAAGCACAAATTTCAGTTTCAAGGTAAGTTTTCTTGACTTTGAACTCTTCATACATGCATCAATAATGGTTCATTTGTGAAGATAAAATGTAGATATCATTGCCTTGAAGCTAACCATATACTTGCTTTTCATTATTTTCATATAAAAACTTTCAAAAAATATCATTGCCTTGAAGCTAACCATATGCTTGCTTTTCATTATTTATACTTTTATTATTATTATTTTCATATAAAAATTTCCAAAAAATATTTTTATTTATTATTTGCATTCTATATATTTTATTCCTTTAAAAACAAAAGACAAAAAACATTTTTCTTATAAAAAACTTAATTTCTTTTTCTTATTAAGTTAATAATTATATTTAGGTTTAGTTATTCTCTTTTTAAATTAAAATTAACTTAGAATTTAGGTTTTCTTTTAATTAATTAATTTCCATACTATTTTTATTAAACTTAAAACCTTTTCTAAAAAATCCTAAAAAATGCTTTCTAACTTAATTTCTTTTCTTAATTAATTTAGGTTTAATTTTCTGAATTTAATTAGTTACTTCTTTTAGTTAATTAGGTTTAAACCAAGACCCTTTCCTAAAAAAAACCAAACAAAAATCCTTTTCTTTTCCATTTATATCCTTGTACATTATATTTATTCATTTCTTGTACATTATTTCAATATGGTTGTAATAGATAATTAGGTTTAATTTCTTGTAATCCCCATTTGTAAATTTGTACACCTCATCCCTTTAATAATGTAATAGTGTAGGGCTTTACTTTTCCGCAATTTTATTGCTTTCATATATTGTTAGTAATTAGGGTGTGTATGGAAAGA
This sequence comes from Vicia faba, assembly GCA_948472305.1. Taxonomy (NCBI): domain Eukaryota; kingdom Viridiplantae; phylum Streptophyta; class Magnoliopsida; order Fabales; family Fabaceae; genus Vicia; species Vicia faba. The sequence continues at coordinate 1,015,125,771 of OX451735.1, forward strand.
TAAAAATCAACAAGTAGACAACCTAAAAATCAAAGACTAAATGCATGCAATCAAACACACTTTGCACACATGCACCTCTAGGGTAATCTCACTTATTGCCTCGGAAAAATAGTCATGTCCCTCGAATATGGGCGTTATAGCAAAGACCCTCGATAAAAGATCGTATTTCCCTCGATGACCCTCGATGTTGCCTTCGGTAAACGATCTTGTCCCTAAACGACATTACTAAAATGTCCCATAGGTTTCCTTCTATGACTACACAAATGTCCCACGCCCGTCCCTTCACATCCAACAATGGGGCTTCTTACCAAAACAATGGTGAGATAGCAACATCTAAAGGAGGAGGAAAATAACATTTAAGACCTTTTGAGTAGGTAGATTTGCTCCTAGTTGCTCGCTTCCTCACAATAAAAAAAAACATTTTATACACTAACACACTCATTTGAAACATTTTCAAAAGTCAAAAACTTTGTACGCGTTCTTATAGAAACGAGAGTCATTACAAAGAAGACACATTTTCAAAATCTCTTTCAAAAATAAATTCCACAAACACCTCTTTGAACTATTTTCGAAACAACACTTTGTACGCGTTCTTATAGAAACGAGAACCATTACAAAGATATTTTCAAAGTACTTTCAAAAACCACACCACAAGCACATTCAAACAAAAGCAAGTTATCTAGCAAGAAACTAAGAGCCCGTAGATAACTACAGATGAAAAGGGTGCAAATACCTTCCCTTTTCATAATTAACCCCCCGAACCCAAGAAAACATCTCTAAAGGTCTTTCCAGTTCTTTTCAGCCTTTCCTTTTGGATAAAATAAAATTTGGTGGCGACTCTTGTTATCCGCATAATTGCGATCAAACGCAAAACAACCAAGTCAGTTATCCCACCGCGTTACAGAACTGGAGACTCTACTAGGGAGTCGAAGTTGAACTGATTTCTGGTCGGGTCCAGGCTTCACAGTGTTGTACCCCAAAATTTTCCCTCTCATTTATCAAACATTTTCTCACAAAATCCCATTTGGTTCAAGATTGCACAAGGATTGATCAGCTCAAGACACCTCCTTAAGCACTGATGACTAAAATTAGGGTTTGAGATTGCACAAGGATAATTGAACTTTTAATGCCTCATATGAATTTCATGGATCATTATGGGCCCCCAAGATTTCTCATGTCAAGTTTCAAGTCTTTGATCACATTTTTGCTCAGTCAATTGAGCAGTTGACCTAAAAAATAGCTGTATAGAAAAAGTCAATTGATACACCAAAAGTCAAACTTTGACTTTTCGGTCAAAATTTGATTTCAAAGATCACAATTCATCAAGACATTCAAAAATACAAAGATTGATCATCAAGAAATCAAGAAAGTCAAAAGTCAATGTAAAAAGTCAAACTTTTCAAGACTTAAAAATTCTTTCTAAGTATTTTTGTACATGATCATTGCATTACTTCATGCCATTCTTTCACTAAGATGCAATATGATTCAAAGGAAACTTTCAACATGAAAGTTGTATATCTTGATGATATCTATTACTTTTCTTTGATGATCAAGTCCTGGAAGTGCTTAGATTTTAAGTTATAAATTCATGAAGTCAGGGCATTTTTGTATAAACACTTGGAGAAATTTTCAGCAATTTTAGTCAGGTTTTTGTCCCAACTTCTTGGCCAATTTTCATCAAGTTCCAGATTGATTTAACAAAAGTGGAAAACATGAAAGTTGTGGTGGAGGTTACAATATTTCCAAAAAGTCCCAGAACTCATTGACATCATTCTTGAGCTGAAAGAATCAAAGAGATGAAGTTAGGGTTTCATTATTGAATTACAAGGAAGAATTTGTGATGAACACTTGACTAAAATTCCAACCAAAGATACAAGATCTCTTTTTTGGGGCTATGTTCTCTCTAAATATATACATAATCAAGCAATTACACAAACCCTAAGTGTATCACATAAGCATTTGAAGCGTGGTCCAAGTATTGATACCATTTATGGTTAGAAATGCAAAAGCAACATTTCCATTTGCATAAAGCTTAACTTTTCCAACCACTCTCTTCTTTCAAAGCTTGAAATATGTTATAAATATCACAACAAATCTCTCAACATCAGAAGCAATCCACAAGACCTGTAAAGCATGGCTAAGTTCCTTAATTCACTCATTTCTTCATTATGAAGCAACTTGTCTATAAGAATTTGAAAAATGCATAACATGTGATTTTCAAAAATCTGAGTTGTTTAAAGTCTCAAACCTTCTCTATAAATAGGGAGGCCAATTGCAAGAGAAAGAGGTCAGAAAAAATAGAGAGAAAAGCCAGAAGTTTGTTGTAAAATAGCCATCAAAATCCCATACTCTAAAAAAAAGCCATAACTGTCCAAAAAAGCTTCCACTCTTGAGTTTTAAAGTCCAAATCTTTGGAACTCTCACACCTTACAAGCTCTGTCCAAACAAACTATCCAAACACTCCACATACATCATATAGGCAGCAACTCAAGCTCAAAACACAAATTCCAACTTCAAGGTAAGTCTCCTTGTCTTTAAACCCTTCATTTCAAGCATCATTAGTTGATTCATATTCTAAGATAAAATGTAATAACCATTCCCCTTGAAGCTAACCTTTGTTTGTATTCCATTCTTGTCATTTATGTGTTGAGAACTAACCCCTTTGTGCAGCAAAACAATGATAAAGTGAAAAAAATTGCAGTATGATTCGACACACACTCACATGGGTCGACTCACTTTAGTGGCAGGATAGATTATGAGTCAACATAAAACCTCATGAGTCGATACATACTGCTATAACAGGCATAAAACAGAAAGGAAAATGGCGCATGAGTCGATACAAAACACGCATGAGTCAACACATGTAGGGAATGAGTCGACAAATACCCTTATGCATCGACTCATACTGAATTGATTTGGACTTACAAGAGCCATACAAGCTTATGTGTCGATGCAAAAGAGCATGTGTCGACACATAATATTCAAAAATGCATTTTTCCATTCTTTTACACTGTTTTATCTATTTTCATATATTTTCTTCATCACTACTCAATATGGTTGTAATATTTAAGCTCCTATCCACCCCCATTTGGAAATTTTACCCCTATCCCCCTAAACGGTGTAATAGCGTAGGACTTTATTTTCCGCAATTTACCGCTTTCAAATATAAATGCTAGTAACTATGGTGTGTATGGAAAGACTAAAATCAATCCTTAGACAACCCTAATCCAAGACAAAACAATGCATGAAATCAAAACACTTGCACACTACACCTCTAGGGTTAACTCCACTTGTTGCCTTGAGAAGATGGCCATATTATGCATGTGGGGTATCTTAGAATAAACAAACAAAATACAAGATCATAGTCCCTCGAGGACGCTATCAAAGTTGCCTTACAAATGATCTTAGTCCCTCCAAAGAAAATGCTAAGATATCTTACAATATTGTTATTCATGACTATACTATGACCCTTTCCCATCCCTTTTACATCCAAAGATAAGGTTACTTACCAATCCATGGTAAAATAACAATGTCAAAGGAAAGAGGAAATAAACAAGAAAGACTTTTGAGTTGGTAGAATGTTCCTAGTTGCTTGCTCATTTTCAAACCAAAAGATCCTTGTTATTTTCAAAACAAACACCAACACTTTCAAAAACATCTTTCAAACTTGAAGACATTTTCGAAAGATCAACACTTTGTATACATTCTTACGAACGAGAATCATTACAAAGTTTGCCTAAACGATGGCGCCTTTTCAAAAAACACACAAAGCACACTTTTTCAAACAAAAGCAAGTGATCTAGCAAGCAACTTAGATCCCATAGATAACTACAGATGAATAGGGTGATAATACCTTCCCTTTTCATAATCTACCCCCCGAACTCAAGAAAATATCTCAAAGGTCTTTCCTGTTCTTTTCAGGCTTTCCTTTTGGATAAAAGAAAAGTCGGTGGCGACTCTTGCTAAACCGCAACATTTGCAATCAAATGCAAAACGACCAAGTCAGTTCTCCAACCGCATTATAGAACTGGCGAATATCCTGGGGAATATTCTAAAAGTGGGGTTACCTTAGGGCTAGATCATATTTATTTTCTTTCATTGTTTGACTTGTATGCTTTACATTTTGGTTCTTTGTTTGGGTTTGAATCCTCTACCCGGATTTGGGATACCTTATAGGTAAGTAGCAATACGTTATGGAAACTGTGAGGGGTATACCGACATGGTCTAAGCAATAGCTACATTAGTATGACATATTTGTGGGTACCGGTAGCCCTTGAGTAGTCAAGGAGGATACGGGGCCACTGAGTGATGTCATGAAGCACTAACTAACTTCTAGAACCTTTACTTGACCAACTTAGCCATTAGGACGTAGTGAGATGACCGACTTTGGTATAGTCCAAAGTTGGTAGATACTCGATACTACACTCATTGAGGTTTGGTTTTTTTGGGATATTTCGGTCGCAATTAAAGAGGCTTGCGCTGAAACAATGCCCGAGAAAACAAACCAGTGATATTGAGCTCCCTTAGAACCCGGTTACTATTGCTAGGACAGGTTTGATACAACTAAACTTCGACAGGGTACTCACCTATGAGACCCCATGAAAGCATACACCTAAGGACTTGTTTGTTTTGTTTGTATATATTAACTTGTACATAACATCATAAACATCATAACATACTCATACTCACTAACCGTTTCAAGGATTTTGGGATTTATCTTTGTTATATTTTGTAGGACATGGATTCTATTCGCAGGAAAACCATTCAAGTCAATCTCGTAAGGATCCCTCAACAACTTAAAGAGTTAGCATCAAGGGTTCCTGAAAATTCTCCATTTACCGAAAGACATGGTCGCCTCTTAAACTTGGTTACCTCCAACACTGATGAGGACATGATGAAGGTGCTTTTCCAGTTCTTTGATCCTCTACACCATTACTTCACATTTTCCGATTATCAACTTGTGCCAACTTTGGAAGAATTCTCAAACTCTTGAGGATTCCCATTCTCAATCAACTACCTTTCAACAGTACGGAAAGAGATCCAAAACCTGAAGAGATTTCTCAAGCCTTACACTTGCAACCATCTGATGTCACAACTAATTGGGAAACAAGGAGTGGTGTCAAAGGTTTCTTAGACAAGTTCTTGTTTGAGAAAGCTCAAAACTGTTGGAACTCCTTGGACTTGCAAGCTTTTGAGGAAATTGTGTCTCTCCTCATCTATGGGATGGTTTTGTTTCCAAATCCTGACCAACTCATAGATGTAAACATCGTCAAAATCTTCATGTCTCGTAACCCGGCGCCTACTTTGTTAGGAGACATCCTACATTCTTTTCACACTCGCACTATGAGGAAAAGAGGTATTCTTATGTGTTGTACTCCTCTCTTGGCAAGATGGTTTATTTTGCATCTTCCCCAATCTGTATTGAAGAACGAGAAAGGTTCAAGGTGGTCACATAGGTTGATGACACTCAAACATTCAGACAATCATTGGTGTTCCCGATCTGTAGAGAATGTTACTGTCGTCGACTGTTGTGTAGAATTCCCTAATGTCCCCTTACTTGGCATTAGGGGAGGTATCACTTACAACCCCTGCTTGGCCTTACGACAGTTTGGTTACGCCCGAAGGGATGGCCCACATAAGATGCTTATTCAAGGGTTGGTATTTGACTACGAGAATGACGATCAAGGTCATCGCCAGAGGTTTATTTGAGCTTGGAGGATGTTGAACAAGGTAGATAGCAAAATGTTGGGGCATAAGAATTCCATCCCTCTTGAGCCTTATCTCAAATGGGTATGAACTCATGCTCAAAGTCTTATGATGCCTTATCCCTCTATTCTTCCGGTTATCAAAGAGCCTGTTGTGGAAGGAGATGTCCCATACACTATCCTTCATCCTGAAATGCCCACCTATCTCGAAGACTTGCAAAGGGATTGGATACAGCTTAAAGGGGAGCGAGACACTTTTGAAGCCCAATTCTACGCCAGCGAGAAGAAAGTTCTGGAATCACCAAGTAGCTTCATGAGGAGCGGAGTCTGAACGCCTACATTGCACCAAAAAGGATGCGTTCAACTTTTTTATCTTAGAGTTTTTGTATTTCTTTTTAAGCCGAAAGAGGCATGATGTACTCCAACTTTGATTTATTAATATAACGTGTGTTCCTTTTTGTCTAAAGCAAATTTAAATCTCTAATTAATTTGAAATCATTGCATATGCAACTTCATTCATCATAACATAAGCAGGCTTCTTACAAAAGGTATCCTCATCTTTCTACTATTTATTTCAGTTAGATGGACATGGAACAGACAATAAAAGATCTCCAGGCACAGAACCCTCAGTTTCAACAAATGTTCTTGACTCTGGCCAAAGGACAAGAGGATTTGAAAACTTTGTTGATCGAAGAAAAGAAGAAGAAAGCAAAGAAATCAACCGGTGTTTTGAATCTAGGAAGAAGGTTCCTAGGGCCAGCCAGACAGACCCTAGACTTCGCAACTTCATCAGGTGAAAAGGATAATCAAGAAGGGAAAAACAAGGAAGTGATTACCCATCCAGAATCTGAAGAGGAAGAAGACAATTATTACTCTGAACAGCAGTTTCCTCCGGCTGACGACAAATACAAACATCTGGAAGAACGTCTAAGTGCAATGGAGATTCAAAAAGGGCCCAGGCTGGACTTTGAAGAGCTGGGTTTGGTGTCTGGGATTATTATTCCACCAAAGTTCAAGGCACCAGTATTTTCTAAGTATGACGGGGTTTTGTGTCCCAAGATGCACCTCCGATCTTATGTGAGGAAGATACAGCCTCATACTGCTGACAGAGATTTGTGGGTCCACTTCTTTCTGGATAGTCTATCCGGGACTCAACTAGATTGGTTCTATCAACTAGAAAGGGCCAATATCCATAATTGGGAAGACCTTGTCGTTGCTTTTTATAAACAGTATCAATACAACGCATACCTTGCTCCCACCCTTAATCAACTCCAAAGTATGGCTATGGTTTCAAGCGAAGGTTTCAAAGACTACGCTCAAAAATGGAGGGACTTAGCAGGAAGAGTCCAGCCCCCCTGTCTGACAGAGAGCTAGTGGACATGTTTTTGGGTACCCTGTCCGGTCCTTTCATTAATCATCTAATTGGAAGCTCCTCAGCAGGCTTCACTAAATTAATCTTGACCGGGGAAAGAGTGGAAGATGGAATTAAGAGTAGGAAGATCCAAAAGGACACATCCTCTAATGCTGTGAGAAAACCATTTATTGGGAAGAAAGAAGTTGGTGATGTATACCCTTAAAGGAATCAGGACATAACTGAGCACCGTCCAACGGTGGGGGCCATCATGATCCCTAAGCCTGCACCTACTCAACAACGAAGTAACCAGCCTAGAACAGAAAGACCAATAAGACAATTTACTCAGATAAATATGACACTGTCTCAAGTGCTGCCACATTTGTTGAGATCTAATCTTGTAACTTTGAAGGAAGCCCCGAAGAATTCCAACACCGCCTCTCCTCATTACCACCCTAATGCTCGTTGTGCTTACCATTCATAAATTCTAGGCCATGATTCTAACAACTGATGGGCTTTGAAAAACAAGGTACAAGACCTTCTCGAAGCAAAAGAAATTAAATTTGATGCTCCTGAAATCCCAAATGTTATCACCGCTCCTATGCCCAAGCATGGTCGTGATGTTAACGCTGTTGAAAATGATGTGTTTGTTACTGTTGTTGATGAACTTGTTACTCCTCTCCTGTCTGTCAAGAGGAACCTGTTGAAGGCCGGTTTATTTCTGAGTTGTGATGAAAGCTGCCACCTTTGTTTATCCCTACCAACTGGCTGTGATTTACTGAAAGCAGGTGTTCAGCGCCTGATGGATGACAAAGAGATTTTGTTTGAAAAGACTCCCGTTCCAACCATTTCTTACAATGATGTTTCAATAGTAACCATTTCTGCCAATCCTTCCAGGGTCTCCACCAAAAGACCCGTTAGGATTACATCCGTTCCTAAGGTGACTCCACTGATAATTACTATGCCAGTGCCGATCTCGTACTCCTCTGATAAAACTATCCCATGGAACTATGGGGGTGACATCTACTATCACGGTGTCAAACAGGATTGGCTGGATGATGAAGACTCAATTTTTGAGAAGGATGACCCTGCATTGGCAACATTGCGGGAACCAGCAAAATAAACCGAAGTGGAAGAGTATTCTCCCATGAGATTGGTCCTCTGAAAACTAATATCAATCTTGTGATCATCCCTGCTTTTGTTCTTGTTGACACTACTATTACATTTCCTATGGTTACCCCTACTGACACCCCTATCACCGAGTCGACTGAGACTCGGGGCAAAGGAATTTTGGTTGAACCTGTCCGGATTAAGGCACAATCAGTATCTATCCCAGAGGCCTCCCAAAAGGAGATGGAAGACATTCTGAAAATTATAAAGAGAAGCGACTACAATGTAGTCGATTAGCTGGGGCAGACTCCGTCAAAGATTTCCATGCTAGCTTTACTATTATGCTCTGAGGCTCATGCGAAGGCCTTGGTGAAATTTCTTAAAACTTCCCATGTGCCACAAGAAACCTCTGCTGACCAATTCCAAGACTGTGTGGCCAGTTTGACCGCTGATAACGGTTTAGGCTTTTTTGATGCTGACTTGACAACTAGAGAGAGGAAACACAATGAGGCGTTGCATGTCTCTGTCGAATACAGGGTCACTACTTTGGCCCATGTCCTGGTTGATACTGGTTCATCTTTGAATGTACTACCTAAGAAGGCTCTTGATAGACTAGACTGTGAAGGTCTGACCTTAAAACCCAGCAACATAATGGTAAGGGCCTTCGACGGTTCAAAAAGAATGGTGCATGGGGAGGTGGAAATCCCCATTAAAGTTGGAACTCAAACCTTTGATTCAAATTTCTACGTGATGGATATTCGCCCTTCCTATTCCTGTTTTGGGCCGACCTTGGATTCATGATGTTGATGTCGTCACCTCTACATTACATCAGATGCTGAAATACCCAACCAAGGGAAGAATCATTACTGTCCACGGAGAGAAGGAATATATGGTCAGTCACCTGAACTCCTTCAGATACATGGAAATGGATGGTGAATTCATCGAAACTCCATGTCAGCATTTCGAGGAAGTCCCATAAACAGTGGAAGCAACCAAGACTGTTTCCCAAGTCCCGAAGATTAACAGACCTCCGCTAAAGATGTCTTCTCTGAAAGATGCCAAAGCAGTGGTCAAAGAAGGAGCCCAGAAAGCTATTTTTCGTGCTCGTGTCGGGGAACCACCTTTGCAGATTAGAAACCACAGAGTTAACACAGTGGAGGATAGTGATGACAGTTGTGACCTAGAAGATTAGATTTTCCCAACTATCAACAGAGGACTCAACAACTGGGAAACCAAAGAATTTGTCCCTATTAATTTTATCCAACAATAATTGTCTTTAAATTTTTGTCAGAGTTGTAATAATTAAACAATTCAGACTTTTAAAACCTTGTGTCTTACCCGAGGCACAACGGTCCATTTGTAAGGGTTGTTACCTCATTTTCATATGTCATCAATGAACCATGGACGTTTTTGCATATAAACTTTGTGCTCTTTGCCTTTCTTTTTCTACATTTTTATTTCTTTCAAAGATAGATATGCTCTTACACACACTCACATATCAAAATGCAGATCTACATCCACTCAGGATCCCATGGGTAACGATTCTGTTATGGCCTATTGTAACTTTGAAAATCTAATCTACCAAGCCAAAGACGAAAGTAAGGAAGATTGTGAAATGCCAGGGGAACTAGCCAGGTTACTACAACAGGAAGAAAGGACCATACAGCCCCACGAAGAACCAGTGGACACAGTTAACTTAGGTATCAAAGAGGACAAGAAAGAAGTCAAGGTAGGAGCCAATCTGGAACCTAGTGTCAAGAAGCACTTAACTCGGTTACTACATGACTATGTTGAGGTATTTTCCAGGTCGTACGAAGACATGCCAGGACTTGATGTTGATATCGTGGTCCATCGTCTACTGACAAGAGAAGACTTCCCTCCAGTAAAACAGAAAGTCTGTCGCATGCGGCCAGACATGTCAGAGAAGATCAAGACTGAAGTCATGAAATAATTCAATGCCAGATTCTTATCCGTCACCTCCTATCCACGATGGGTCGCCAATGTTGTTCCAGTGCCTAAAAAGGACGGCAAAGTGTTTGTGTGTGTGGATTACCGAGATTTGAATAGGGCAAGCCCTAAGGATGATTTCCCACTTCCCCATATCGATATTTTGGTTGATAATACCGCATAGCATAAAGTTTTCTCATTTATGGATGGTTTCTCAGGCTACAACCAAATCAAAATGGCACCTGAGGACATGGAGAAAATGACCTTCGTCACACAGTGGGGCACTTTCTGTTTCAAGGTTACGCCATTCAGGTTGAAGAACGCTAGGGAAACTTATCAACGCGCCATGGTAGCTCTATTTCACGACATGATCCATCATGAAATAGAGGTCTACATGGATGACATGATAGGCATATCTCAAACTAAAGAGGAACATCTTGACCATTTGCAGAAACTGTTTGAAAGGCTAAAGAAATACAAGTTAAGGTTGAACCCGAATAAATACACATTTGGGGTGAGGTCCGATAAACTCCTAGGATTCATCGTCAGTGGTAAAGGTATCGAAGTAGACCCTTCCAAGGTGAAAGCAATACAAGAAATGCTTGCTCCTCACACCGAGAAGGAAGTCAGAGGATTCTTAGGACGACTTAACTACATCGCCAAATTCATTTCTCACCTAACCGCTACTTGTGAACCAATCTTCAAATTACTAAAGAAAGATCAAGTAATCAAATGGAATGATGAATGCCAAGCTGCCTTTGACAAGATCAAGGAGTACCTACAAGAGCCTCCTATTTTGATTCCTCCAATCGAGGGAATACCTTTGATCATGTATCTAACTGTTTTGGAAAATTCAATGGGGTGTGTGTTGCGGCAGCATGACGAGTCTGGCCGAAAAGAGCATGTTATTTACTACCTGAGTAAAAAGTTTACTGACTGTGAAACAAGATATTCACTGCTCGAGAAAACTTGATGCGCTCTGGCATGGGCTACTCGCTGGCTAAGACAGTATATGTTGATCCATACTACCTTATTGATATCCAAGATGGATCCAATTAAATACATATTCGAGAAGCCAACCCTCTCTGGGAGAATAGCGAGATGGCAGATGATTCTGACTGAATACGACATTCAGTACACTACCCAAAAAGCAATAAAGGGCAGTGTGATAGCCGATCACCTTGCTCATCAAGCTGTGGATGACTATCAGTCTATGAAATTCGAGTTCCCAGATGAAGACATCATGATGGTAAAAATTGTGAAGAAATCAGACCATATGACGGACCTGAACAAGGATCCCGATGGACCTTGGTTTTTGACGGAGCCTCCAACGCACTCAGCAATGGCATATGTTCTATAATCATATCCCATGAAGGATTTCATACTCCCTTCACTGCAATACTTTGCTTCAACTATACAAATAACACGGCAGAATACGAAGCGTGTATTTTTGGTCTCAAAGATGCCATAGATTTTGGAATCAAATCCTTAAGTGTATTTGGAGATTCAGCCTTAGTCATCAGTCAGATCAAAGGAGAATGGGACATGAAGCACCCTAATCTCATTCCCTACAAAGAACATGTGTTGACATTAATCCGTAATTTTGAGGAAATTACCTTTGAGCATTTCCCACGAGAGGAAAATCAACTAGCGGACACGCTAGCCACTATGTCATCCATGTTTAAACTCAAGTGGGGTAACGAGGCTCCCCAAATCACCATCGAATGGATGGATGAACCAGCTTACTGTCATGAGATCGATACTGAAGAGATAGTGGACAAACCTTGGTTCCATGAAGTTAAGAGGTATCTCGAGGCTCAAGAGTATCTGGAAGGAGCTTCAGTCAATGATAAGAATTTCTTGAGAAGATTCTCTTATAAGTTCTTCCTCAATAATAGCATTCTCTACAAGCGCGACCACGACTCTATTTTGCTTCGTTGCGTAAACAAGGTTGAGGTAGAAAAGATCATGGTTGATCTATATGAAGGCACTTTTGGCACCCATTCTAGTGGGCACACGATGGCTAAAAAGATCCTACGGGCGGGGTACTACTGGTCTACCATGGAAGCATATTTCCACCAGCATTCACGAACCTATCACAAGTGTCAGATCTACGCTGACAAAGTTCATATACCTTCAGTTCCTCCAAACGTCCTGGCTGCTCCCTGGCCATTCGCGATGTGGGGCATCGATATGATTGGATAAGTCAAACCTACAGCTTCTAATGGGCATCGCTTCATCTTGGTGGCCATTGACTATTTCACGAAGTGGGTTGAGGCAGCTTCTTTCACTTCTGTTACCAAGAATGTTGTAGCCCGATTCATCAAACAGAATCTCATTTGTCGGTATGGTATCCCAGAGAGAATCATCACAGACAATGGTACGAGTCTAAATAATACTATGTTCACCGCACTATATGCACAATTCAAGATCCAACACCATAATTCTTCTCCTTACCGGCCAAAGATGAATGGCATTGTCGAAGATGCAAATAAGAACATCAAAAAGATCATACAAAAAATGACAGTAACCTACAAAGACTGGAATGAGATGTTACCATTTGCTCTCCATGGTTACCGTACCACGACGCGCACATCAACAGGGGTAACTCCTTTTTCCTTGGTATACGGCATGGAAGTTGTTCTACCAATTGAAGTCCAAATACCTTCTCTGAGAATCATAAAAGATGTAGGGATGAATGAAGATGAATGGATCCAAACTCGACTTGACCAGTTGAACCTAATTGATGATAAGAGGCTTACGGCTGTCTGTCACGGCCAGATGTACCAAAAACGTATGATCAAAGTTATTAACAAAAAGGTCAAACGTCAGGTATATCAGGTTGGTGACTTGGTAATCAAGTGTATCATATTACCACAAGGTGATCCTAGGGGAAAATGGACTCCTACATACGAGGGACCATTTGTGATCAAAAGCATTTTCTCTGGTGGAGCAATGATCTTAACCACTATGGATGGCGACGACCATCCGCACCTTGTGAACACGAACATAGTCAAAAGATACTACACATAAGAGACCCGCTAGGTTGACACACCAAGGCAAAACAAGGGCACCCCAGCGAACCAAAAGGTTCGGGCAAGAATTAGGGATAAAATACAAAAAAAAATCAGTACACCCGACAAGCTAAAAACCCGAAAGGGCGGCTTGGGCAAAAAAGGGTATCCCGGTGGACTGAAAACCCGAAAGGGCGGTCCAGGAAAAAGTTAGGGAATTAAAGCGTATGAATATATCCCGTTGGATCACCTTACAAACAACCTTTAGCATCGACTGACAAACTCAACGGTTCTAATCAATCCAATCAGCTTCAGACAAGACATCAAGTGGATGAGACGCTCAGAGACATGAAGGCTATAGCAGAACGGGAACCCCATGGGATTATTTCACATAGCTATCTTTTCTTTGTATCAAATTTTCATTTTTTACAATGACTTTCTCTTACTAGAATGTTCGTCTCATTGTACAAGAATACTTATTCAAGTTAAAATAAAGATATCCCTTTGAAAGTGTAAAACTATCTGTTTTTCTTTTATTTCCGTGTTTTGTTTGCGAAAACGTCCAATGATTATTTTTGAACATATGCATTTGAAAATGACTACTGTTTACAAATGAACAAAAAAAAGAAGAACAGAAAATAGAAAGACAATCACTAATGGCTTTAAGAAATAGGATAATATCTTTAGACTATTCCATAAAGTCCCCTGTAGATTCTTTTCCAGCAAGAGCGGAAAACGGGACATCCCACTATAGGATCGCTAACGTATCTCCAGTATGTAGCTTAATGATATCAGGATATTTCACATCCCAGACAGAACAAAACTTCCAGTTACCGCTCCTAAGATTCCTCAGTGAAAGTCGCCCAGTTTCTCAGGATTCCCCAGCAGGATTTCACGAGGTATACAAGCAATACACGGCGTTTCTTTTCTACAACAGAGTTTATTTCTCTAACAATTTGAAACTCTTCAACTTCAAAACATGAAGACTTACACTCCTCATTCCCAATAGTACTCAAGGATTTATTTTCCTCAACTCCAGCAACACTACGGTATTACAATTAATGTGCCCATACATTGCATCCATACGTCATAACATTGACAACACAAATACATACAACACAATATCATTTATTTTGAGAACATCAGTGCACCATGCATTTCATACATCATGACATTGCATACAACTAACCTTTCATCTTTTTTAGGAAAGATCAATCAATAGAGAATTATCGTCAAATTTTCAACAAGTAAATTATAGATCAATCCCCAAGAAAGGATTGGTCAACCATCTACGTAGCAGATGCTTTCTCTGGTTCAGATAAATCGCTCAAAAGATTTACTCTGATTCTATCTAGTTAAAGAATATTCAAGACCTCTTTTGGTTCAGATAAATCCCCCAACGATTTTTCTGATTCTTCTCCAGATCCCTGTCGGTTCAGCTTAAATCTCTCAACAGTTTATTTTGATTCTTTCCCGCATACGTCTTTTCTGGTTCAGATAAATCTCCCAACGATTTATTCTGATTCTTCTCCAGATCCCTGTCGGTTCAGCTTAAATCTCTCAATGGTTTATTCTCATTCTTTCTCGCAGACGTCTTCTTTGGTTCATATAAATCTCTCAATGATTTGTTCTGATTCTTCTCCAGATCCCCGCCAGTTCAGTTTAAATCTCTCAATGATTTATTCTGATTCTTTCCTACAGACGACTTTCTCTGGTTCAGATAAATCTTTCAATGATTTGTTCTGATTCTTCTCCAGATACATGCTTGTTCAGTTTAAATCTCTCAACGGTTTAGTCTGATTCTTTCCCGCAGACACTTTCTCTGGTTCAGATAAATCGCTCAAAGATTTACTATGATTCTTTCTAGTTAAAGAATATTCAAGATCTCTTTTGGTTCAGTTTTAACCCCTCAATGGTTTATCCTGATACTTTCCAAAGGAACACTTCCGGTTCAGATAAATCTCTCAATCATTTATTCTGATTCTTTACGCAGACACTTTCTCTGGTTCAGATAAATCGCTCAAAGATTTACTCTGATTCTTTCCAGTTAAAGAATATTCAAGATCTCTTTTGGTTCAATTTAAAACCCTCAACAATTTATCCTGATACTTTCCAAAGGAACACTTCCGGTTCAGATAAATATATCAACGATTTATTTTGATTCTTTCCACAAACACTTTCTATGGTTCAAATAAATCGCTCAAAGATTTACTCTGATTCTTTCCAGTTAAAGAATATTCAAGATCTCTTTTGGTTCAGTTTAAACCCCTAAACGGTTTATCCTGATACTTTCTAAAGGGACACTTCGGGTTTAGATAAATCTCACAAATATTTATTCTAATTCTTCCCAGCCAAAAAACATACAAGACTTCTCCTGGTTCATATAAGTCGCTCCAAAGATTTATTCTGATTCTTTTCGAGTTTGAAATCAAGTTCAGACTTAGTCCATTCTCTATCAACAGTCACACTTGGATGGCACTACAAGCCCACCTCCATCAAATCTCCATCAATCCTCCAAATGGCATCTATAAGCCCATTCCCGTTTCATCTTCGAGTGCAAGTTTCTGGGCACTCTAGTGTCCAATCATCTTCCACCTTCAAGTCACGAATGGCGGATCCGCCAATCTAACTCTTCAGTTTTAAGAAGATTGAACAGGGGCAACTGTTGTACTCCAAAATTTTCCCTCTCATTTATCAAACATTTTCTCATAAAATCCCATTTGGTTCAAGACTGCACAAGGATTGATCAGCTCAAGACACCTCCTTAAGCACTGATGACTGAAATTAAGGTTTGAGATTGCACAAGGATAATTGAACTTTTAATGCCTCATATGACTTTCATGGATCATTATGGACCCCCAATATTTCTCATGTCAAGTTTCAAGTCTTGGATCACATTTTTGCTCAGTCAATTGAGCAATTGACCTAAAAATCAGTTGTATTAAAAAAGTCAACTGATACACCAAAAGTCAAACTTTGACTTTTCGGTCAAAATTTGATTTCAAAGATCCCAATTCATCAACACATTCAAAAATACAAAGCTTGATCATCAAGAAATCAAGAAAGTCAAAAGTCAATGTGAAAAGTCAGACTTTTCAAGACTTAAAATTCTTTCTAAGTATTTTTGTACATGATAATTGCATTACTTCATGCCATTTTTTCACTAAGATGCAAGATGATTCAAAGGAAACTTTCAACATGAAAGTTGTAGATATTGATGATATCTACAACTTTGCTTCGATGATCAAGTCCTAGAAGTGCTTAGATTTTAAGTTATAAATTCATGAAGTCAGGGCATTTTTGTATAAACACTTAGAGAATTTTTCAGCAGCTTTAGTCAGGTTCTTGTCCCAACTTCTTGGCCAATTTTCATCAGGTTCTAGCTTGATTTAACAAAAGTGGAAAACATGAAATTTTTAGATGAGGTTCCAATCTTCCCAAAAAGTCAAAGAAATTATTGAGATCATTCTTGAGCTGAGAGAATCGAAGAGATGAAGTTAGGGTTTCATTCTTGAATTACAAGGAAGAATTTGTGATGAACACTTGACTAAAATTCCAACCAAAGCTACAAGATCTCAGATCTCTCTTTTCAGGCTACGTTCTCTCCAAATCTATGCATAATCAAGCAATTACACAAACCCTAAGTGTATTACATAAGCATTTAAAGCTTTGTCCAAGTCTTGATACCATTTATGGTTAGAAATGGAAAACAAGATTTCCATTTGCATAAAGCCATGCTTTACAATCCACAAGACCTGTAAAGCATGGCTAAGTTCCTTAGTTCACTCTTTTCTTCATCATGAAGCAACTTATCTTTATGAATTTGAAAATTGCATAACATGTGATTTTCAAAAATATGATTTGTTTAAAGTCTCAAACCTTCTCTATAAATAGGGAGGCCAATTGCAAGATAAAGAGGTTAGAAAAAATAGAGACAAAATCCAGAATTTTTGTTGTAAACTAGCCATCAATATCCCATACTCTCAAAAAATCCATAACTGCCCAAAAAAGCTTCCACTCTTGAGTTTTAAAGTCCAAATCTTTGGAACTCTCACACCTTGCAAGCTCTGTCCAAACAAACTATCCAAACACTCCATATACATCATATAGGCAGCAACTCAAGCTCAAAACACAAATTCTAACTTCAAGGTAAGTCTCCTTGACTTTAAACCCTTCATTTCAAGCATCATTAGTTGATTCATCTTCTAAGATAAAATGTAATAACCTATCCCCTTGAAGCTAACCTTTGTTTGTCTTCCATTCTTGTCATTTATGTGTTGAGAACTAACCCCTTCGTGCAACAAAACAATGATAGAGTGAAAAAAATTGCAGTATGAGTCGACACACACTCACATGGGTCGACTCACTTTAGTGGCAGGATATATTATGAGTCAACATAAAACCTCATGAGTCGATACATACTGCTATAACAGGCATAAAACAGAAAGTAAAAAGACTCATGAGTCGACACAAAACATGCATGAGTCGACACATGCAGGGAATGAGTCGACACATACCCTTATGCATTGACTCATATTGAATTGATTTAGACTTACAAGAGCAAGACAAGCTTATGTGTCGATGCAAAAGAGCATGTGTCGACACATAATATTCAAAAATGAAGTTTTCCATTCTTTTACACTGTTTTATCTATTTTCATATATTTTCTTCATCACTACTCAATATGGTTGTAATATTTAAGCTCCTGTCCATCCCCATTTGTAAATTGTACCCCAATCCCCCTAAACAGTGTAATATCATAGGACTTTATTTTCTACAATTTACTGCTTTCAAATATAAATGCTAGTAACTATGGTGTGTATGGCAAGACTAAAATTAATCCTTAGACAACCCTAATCCAATACATAACAATTCATGAAATTAAAACACTTTCACACTACACTTCTAGGGTTAACTCCACTTGTTGCCTTGAGAAGATGGCCATATTATG
Source organism: Vicia faba (assembly GCA_948472305.1). NCBI lineage: Eukaryota > Viridiplantae > Streptophyta > Magnoliopsida > Fabales > Fabaceae > Vicia > Vicia faba. The sequence continues at coordinate 1,015,143,849 of OX451735.1, forward strand.
CATGTGGGGTATCTTAGAAAAAACAAACAAAATACAAGATGATAGTCGCTCGATGATGCTATCAAAGTTGCCTTACAAATGATCTTAGTCCCTCTAAAGAAAATGCTAAGATATCTTACAATATTGCTATTCATGACTACACGATGACCCTTGCCCGTCCCTTTTACATCCAAAGATAAGGTTACTTACCAATCCATGGTAAAATAACAATGTCAAAGGAAAGAGGAAATAAACAAAAAAGACTTTTTAGTAGGTAGAATGTTCCTAGTTTCTTGCTCATTTTCAAACCAAAACATCCTTGCTATTTTCAAAACAAACACCAACACTTTCAAAAACATCTTTCAAACTTGAAGACATTTTCAAAAGGTCAAAACTTTGTATAAATTCTTACGAATGAGAATCATTACAAAGTTTGCCTAAATGATGGCGCCTTTTCAAAATACTTCCAAAAAACACACAAAGCACATTTTTTCAAACAAAAGCAAGTGATCTAGAAAGCAACTAAGAGCCTGTAGATAACTATGGATGAAAAGGGTGCTAATATCTTCCCTTTTCATAATCTACCCCCGGAACTGAAGAAAACATCTCAAAGGTCTTTCCTGTTCTTTTCACAATTTCCTTTTGGATAAAAGAAAAGTTGGTGGAGACTCTTGCTAAACCACAACATTTGCGATCAAACACAAAACGACCAAGTCAGTTCTTCCACCGTGTTACACCATGGAAAACCATGGATAGAAAGGATGCTAACACCTTCCCTTTCTATAATCTACCCCCCGTACTCAGAAACATCTCGAAAAAGGTTTTTTCTGTTCTTTTTCCTTTTCCATTGTTGGATGAAATAAAAGTCGATGGCGACTCTTGCTTACCACGATATTTGCGAACAAAAAATGCAAACCAGTATTAACAGTCGGTTCTGCCACCGTACCACAGAACTGGAGACTATTCTGGGGATTTAAATATGTGGGTATACCTTAGAAGCTAGGTCATTTTTAAAATTGCTTTCTTGTTTTTCTTTGCTTGCTTTATATTCAAGGGTTTTGTTTGGGTATTATTGAAGATCCTACATCCAGATCGGGGATAACCTTTTAGGTAAGTAGAAATAAACTGTGAGGGAACTATGTGGGGTATACTGACACGGTTGAAGCAGTAGCTACGTTGATGCGACACTTTGGTTGGTACCGGTAACCCTTGAGTCAATCAAGGAGAGTACGTGGCCGCTGCATGGTGTCATAAAGCATCAACTGACCTTAGAACCTTTAATTGCACAACTTGGCTAGTAGGACGTAGCGAGATGGCCGACTTTGGTGTATTCCCAAGTTTGACAGATACTCGATGCTACACTCATTGAGGTTTGACTTCTGAGTTTTATTTGGTTGTGAGTCAATCGCCTATTGAACGAAGCTTGGGGAAATATCAATGATATTGAGATCCCTTAGAACCCGGTTACTATTTATAGGACAGGTTGAACCAATCCAACTTCAAGAGCGTACGACCTTAAAACTCATGCAAGCTATAAACCTAAGGACTTGGTGTGACTTGTTTGTTGTTTTCTATACATGTGATTTCTTAGCATAATCATGACATCATAAACATGGCATATCACACTAACCATTTCAAGGATTTTCTAGGGCTCATCTTTGCTTTGTTTTGTAGGACATGGCATCTTCCCGCAGGAACACTATCCAGATTAACCTTGTCAAAGTACCTCCTCAACTAAAGGACTTGGCATTAAGAATTCCTGAAAGCTCTCCCTTCACTGAAAAACATGGTCGGCTGCTCAACTTGGTCACTTCAAAACCTGATGAGGAATTATTAAAAGTGCTATTTCAGTTCTTTGATCCTTTGTACCACTACTTCACCTTCCCAGATTACCAGCTAGTGCCTACTATGGAGGAATTTTCTCGGTTATTGGGGGTACCTATTCTTGATCAGTTACCTTTCAACGGTACATAAATACATCCAAAGCGTGAAGAGATTGCTCGAGCTCTATCCTTACAACGGTCCGATGTAGTGACAAATTGGGAGACTAAGGGAAGTGTCCAAGGAATCCCAGGTAAATTTCTATTCGAGAAAGCTCACTGTTTTTGGGATACCCTGTATTTACATGATTTTGAAGAGGTATTGGCACTCCTCATTTATGGGATGGTACTATTTCCTAACACGGACCTACTCGTAGATGTGAATACGAATAAGGTTTTTCTATCTCATAATCTGGTACCTACATTACTTGGGGATATTCTGCTGGCTAGGTGGTTTATTTTGCACCTACCCAAGTCTATTTTGAAGAATGAGCAGGGTATGAAATGGTCTCATAGGCTGATGTCCCTTACACATTTGGACATTCATTGGTGTTCACGATCCTCGGAAGATGTTACCATCATCGATCGTTGTGGTTAATTCCCTAATGTCCATCTCTTAGGCATTAGGGGAGGAGTCAATTATAACCCTTGTTTAGCACTGAGACAATTTGGTTATACGAGAAGGGATGGTCCCCTTGATACACTTATCCAAGGAATCTCCTTCGACTATGAGAATGATGCTCAAGGTTACCATAAAAGGTTCATGCAAGCTTGGGGCATGGTACATAGAGTTGATAGCAAGACACTGGGGCACAAGAATTCCATCCCTCTTGAGCCTTATCTCAGATGGGTACGAGCCCGCTCCCAAAGTCTTATGATACCTTACCCTGTTGTCCTACCAACGATTATGGAAACAGTTACTGAAGGAGACACTTCTTATCTCGTTCTCCATCCTGACATGCCAACTGATTATGGGGAGTTACAAAAATCCCGGGTTCAACTTAAAGAGGAGCGGGATACGTTTGAAACTCAATTCTATGCCAGCAAGAAGAAGGTCCTGGAACTCACTAGGCTACTTGATGAAGAAAGGAATATAAACGCCTACATTGCACCAAAGAGGATGCGCTCATGGGAGACCTAATTTTCTATTGGCTTTAAGTTTTGTTTTGTTTAATTGTAAGCCTAAAGGGAACCCTCTGTAGCAATTCAAACTTATTAATACAATTAACGTGTGTTTCTTTTGGTTAAACAAATTTGAGCTTTTAAGAATCCTTGAAATCATTGCATACGTATATCATCCATGATATTGCATAAACATGTACCATAACAGGTTTGTCATCTTCTTCGTTGTTTATTTCAGTAATAATGTCTTCTGAACAAAGCATCAAAGATCTCCAGGCACAAAATGCCCAATTTCAACAAATGTTCGTAGCTTTGGCAAAAGGGCAGGAAGTTCTGAAAGCCCTTATTCTGAAGGAGAAGAAGGATAACAAGAAGAAGAAGAAGAAGAAGAAGAAGAAGAAGAAGAAGAAGACCTCTGGTGTTCTGAATCTGGGCAGTAGATTCAAAGGACCATTGAAGCAACTGGTGGATCTGACCTCCTCATCCAAAGAAGGGGAGAATCAAGAGAGAGAGACAAGGGAGGAGGACCCTAGCCCTGAAGTTTCTGATAATGACACCGACTACAATGATGAACAGTATCCTCCCACCTAGGATAGATACAAACAGTTAGAGGATCGGTTGAGCGCAATGAAGATCCAGAGAATACCAGGGTTGGATTTCGAAGAGCTGGGTTTGGTATCTGGGGTGGTCATCCCACATAAGTTTAAGGTTCTAGTTTTTGCAAAGTATGATGGGGTGTCTTGTCCCAAGCTTCATCTTCGTTCCTATGTGAGGAAGATTCAGCCTCACTCAGCTGATAGGAACTTGTGGGTCCATTTCTTTCAGGACAGTCTATCTGGGACTTAGCTTTAATGGTTCTATCAACTGGAGGGAACCAATGTCCGCAACTGGGAGGATTTGGCTGCTGCTTTTTATAAGCCGTATCAATATAACGCTGACCTTGCCCCTACCTGTACTCAACTCCAGAGTATGTCCATGGGTGCAGGTGAAGGCTTTAAGGACTATGCGCAGAAGTGGATAGATTTGGCAGGGAGATTCCAACCCCCTTTGTCTGATAGGGAGTTGGTTGACATGTTTCTTGGGACGCTGTATGGTCCATTTTTCAATCACCTGATTGGTAGCTCCTCAGCTGGTTTCACCGAGCTGATATTAACTAGAGAAAGGGTAGAAGCATGGATTCGGAGTGGCAAAATACTGAAAGATACCTCGTCAAACTCAGTGAAGAATACCTTCACGGGTAAGAAGGAGGTCAGTGCCATTTATAGCCCAAGAGGCCAGCAGAGTTGAGCATCGACCAACGGTAGGTGCTGTAATGATACATGGGCATGCGGCTACCCCACAACGAAACAATCAGCAAAGGGTAGACAGACCGCAAAGGCAGTTTACCCGGATTAATATGACATTGACTGGGGTTTTACCCCATATGCTAAGATCCAACTTGGCAACCTTGAAGGAGGCTCCCAAGAATCCTAACACCATATCTCCTCGGTATAACCCAAATGCTCGGTGTGCTTACCATTCTAAGAGTCTTGGCCACGATACAAATGACTGTTGGGCTCTGAGAAATAAGTTACAAGATCTAATTGAAGCAAAGGAGATTCATTTTGATGCTCCGGAGAAGCCTAATGTCATAACTGCTCCCATGCCCAAGCACAACCGTGGAGTTAATGCCATTGATACTGATCTATTTGTTACCTCTGTTAATGAAGTTTCCACTCCTCTCATGACTGTCAAGAAGAATTTGTTGCTGGCCGGTTTATTTCCGGTGTGTGGTGAAGGGTTCCACATGTGTTCATCTCTGCCTTCTGGTTGCTATTTGCTGAAAACAGGTGTTCAACGCCTGATGGATAGCAGAGAAATTTTGTTTGAAAAGACTCTGATTCCGACTATTCCGTATAAGGATGTTGCCATCATAACCATTTCTGCCAATCCTTCCAAGGTCTCCTCTAAAACACCTGTTAGGATTACACCTGCTCCAAGAATTGCGTCGTTGATAATCATTTTTCCTGGTCCTGTATCGTACTCCTCAGACAAAGTTGTCCCTTGGAATTATGGCGCCGACGTCTACTATCATGGCGTTAAAAAAGATTTGAAGACTAAAGAGGCTGATCTCGATGTTAGTAACATTGTTGGGACCAACAAAGTTACTCGAAGTGGAAGGGTTTTCTTTCCCGAGATCTCCCCAAAGACTGTCACTAAGCCTGTTGTTATTCCATCCGTTGTTCCTGCTAGTACTTCAGCTATTACTCCTATCTTTACTCCAGTTGTTACCCCTGTCGATGAGTCATCTGGAACTCGAGGAAAAGAAGCTATAGGTTCGCCTGCCCGGACGGAGGCACCTAGAAAAATTGTTGTGGAATCCTCTAAGCAAGAAATAGAGGAAATATTAAAAATAATCAAGAAAAGTGACTACAATGTGGTCGAACAGCTGGGGAAGACCCCTTCGAAGATATTGATGTTGTCTCTGTTGTTATGTTCTGAGGCCCATGCAAAGGCTTTGATTGCATTCCTCAAGAATGCGCATGTGCCGCAAGAAACTTCCGCCGACCAATTCAAAGACTGTGTGGCCAGTTTGACTGCTAACAATGGTTTTGATTTTTCAGATGCCGACTTGACACCAAAGGGGAGAAAGCATAATGATGCTCTGCATGTCTCGATCAAATGCAGGGGCACTACTATGGCTCATGTGCTGGTAGACACTAGATCTTCACTAAATGTTTTGCCTAAGAAGGATCTTGATCGGCTAGATTGTAAAGTCTTAACCTTAAAGCCCAGTAACATTATGGTGAGGGCTTTTGACGGGTCAAAAAGAATGGTGCACGGGGAGGTGGACATCCCCGTCAAAGTGGGTTCTAAGACCTTTGAGTCCACCTTCTATGTGATGGACATCAGGCCATCGTACTCTTGTTTGTTGGGTCGTCCTTGGATCCATGAAGCTGGGGTCGTTACTTCTACGCTGCACCAAATGGTGAAGTATCTGGTGAAGGGGAAGATTGTCACTGTGCATGGTGAAGAGGAGTATATGGTAAGCCACCTGAACTCCTTTAGGTATGTGGAGATGGACGGGGTATTCATAGAGACTCCTTGTCAAAACTTTGAAGAGGTTCCCCAGATTATGGCGTCAATTGAGACTATCACCAGCACCAAACCTCCTTTGAAGATGTCTTCTCTCAAGGACGCCAGAGCAGTAGTGGAAGAAGGTGGGTGTACTATTTGGGGACAGCTCCCTGACTTTCTTCATAAAATTGACAAATTTGGTTTGGGCTTTACATTAGGAGCTCAAAGGGTTGTTTGATGCACTCGGGATGGAGGACCTCCCCTATGAATCAGCAATCGTGGGGTCAACGCTATTGAAGACAGTAAGGAAGATTCTGATATCGACAGCTAGATCTACCCGACTACCAATGGTGGATCTAGTAACTAGACATCCAGAGATTTTATACCAATTTCTTTTGTTCAGCAGTAATTGTCTTACTTGTTTTCGAATTTGTAATAAACAATTTAAACTCTACGGCCTTGTGTCTTACCCGAGGCACAATGGTTTTGTTTGTGAGGGCTATTATATGTCATTTTCATATGTCATCAATAAAACATTAAACGTTTCTTGCATACAAATTTTGCCCTCTCTGTTTTTCTTTTCTGCCTTTCACTTTATCAATACAGCTATGCTCTTACACACACTCACATATCAAACTGCATATCCATATCCACTCTAGATCCCATTGATAACAATTCTGCTATTGTCGGTTATAACTTCAAAAATCCGATCAACCAAGCCGAGGAAGAAGGTGAGGAAGATTGTGAGGTGCCTGGAGAACTTGCTAGACTGTTACAGCAGGAAGAAAGGGCTATACAGCCTCATGAAGAGCCAGTTGAGACGATAAACTTGGGCACAGAGGTAGACAGAAAATAAGTTAAGATCAGCGCAAATCTGGAGACTTAGGTCAAACAGCGGTTGGTATAGATGTTGTACGACTATGTTGAGATCTTCTCCTGGTCATATGAAGACATGCCTGGTTTAGACACTGATATTGCGGTACATCATCTGCTGACTAAAGAAGATTGTCCTTCAGTGAAGCAAAAGGTCCTCCGCATGCGCCCTGAAATGTCAGAGAAGATCAAGGCAGAGGTCATGAAGCAGTTCAACACTGGGTTCCTAGCTGTCACCTCATATCTGCAGTGGGTTGCTAATGTCGTTCTGGTGCCAAAGAAGGACGGAAAGGTACAGATGTGTGTGGACTACAGAGACCTGAACAGGGCGAGCCCCAAGGATGACTTCCCGCTTCTCACATGGATGTTCTGGTTGATAACACCACACAGCACAAAATTTTCTCCTTCATGGATGGTTTCTCTGGCTACAACCAGTTCAAGATGGCTCTTGAAGACATGGAGAAGACAACCATCGTCACATAGTGGGGCACCTTCTGTTACAAGGTGATGCCTTTTGGGTTGAAGAATGTTGGGGCAACTTATCAGCGAGCCATGGTTTCCTTGTTCCACGATATGATTCACCTTGAGATAGAGGTTTGTGTTGATGACATGATATCCAGATCCCAAACCGAGGAAGAGCACCTAGACCATTTGCAAAAGTTGTTCGACAGGTTGAAGACATACAAGTTAAGGTTGAATCCGAACAAGTGCACCTTCGGGGTAAGGTCTGGTAAGCTTATAGGGTTCATCGTCAGTGACAAAGGTATCCAGGTAGACACCGCAAAGGTAAAGGCCATACAAGAGATGTCGGCTCCCCGTACAGAGAAGGAGGTTAGAGGTTTCTTGGGACGCCTAAATTATATCGCCAGGTTCATTTAACATCTGACTGCTACTTGTGAGCCAATCTTTAAGATTCTGAAGAAAGATCAAGTGGTAAAGTGGAATGATGAATGTCAGACTACTTTCAAAAGGATCAAGGAATACCTTCAAGAACCACCAATTCTGATGCCTCCGGTTGAAGGAAGACCTTTGATATTGTACTTAACAGTGCTAGACAATTCAATGGGGTGTGTGTTGAGGAAGCATGACAAGTCTGGTCGAAAAAGCATGCAAAATACTACCTTAGAAAAAATTTTACCGACTGTGAGACAAGATACTCACTGCTCGAGAAAACTTGTTGTGCTTTGGCATGGGCTGCTCGCCAACTGAGACAGTATATGCTGACCCACAACACTTTGTTGACATCTAAGATGGACCCAATTAAGTACATCTTCGAGAAGCCCGCTCTCTCTAGAAGGATATCAAGATGGCAGATGATCTTAACTGAATACGATATACAATATACAACCCAAAAATCAATCAAGGGAAGTGTATTGGCTGATCAATTGGCTCATCAGGCCGTGGATGACTATCAGTCGATGAATTTCGAGTTCCTGGATGAGAGTATTATGCTAGTGACTGACTACGAAGAACCTGGGCCAGATGAAGGACCTGAAGAAGGATCCCAATGGGCCATGGTTTTTGATGGAGCTTCGAACGCACTTGGTAATGGCATTGGCATCGTAATCATATCTCTTGAGGGATGTCATAGTCCTTTCACTTCCTGACTATGTTTCAACTGCACTGACAACATGGCAGAGTATGGAGCCTGTATCATGGGTCTCAAAGCAGCTATCGACCTGAGGATCAAATTTTTAAATGTCTTCGGGGATTCAGCCTTGGTGATAAGCCAAATCAAAGGAGAGCGGGATATGAAGCATCTGAATACCATCTCGTACAAAGAGCACGTACTGACATTGCTCCCAAATTTTGAGGAGGTAACCTTTGAACATTTCCCATGAGAGGAGAATCAGTTAGCGGACGTGCTAGCTACAATGTCTTCTATGTTCAAGGTCAGGTGGGACAATGAAGCTCCCCGAATCACCATTGAGAGGTTGGATGAGCTAGCACACTGCTGTGAGATTGATACTGGAGAGGTAGCAGATAAACCTTGGTTTCACGAAGTAAAAAGGTATCTCGAGGCTCAAGAGTATCCCGAGGGGGCATTTGTCAATGATAAGAAGTTTTTGAGAAGTTTCTCCATGAAATTCTTCCTCAGCAATGGAATCCTCTACAAGCGCAACTATGACTCTACCTTACTGCGGTGTGTAGACAAGAGCGAAGAAAAGAGGATTATGACAGATTTACATGAAGGTACCTTCGGAACCCATTCTAGTGGACATACCATGGCTAAGAATATCCTACGGGCAGGATACTATTGGTCCACTATGGAAGCATATTGTTATCAGCACTCCTGAACTTGTCATAAGTGCCAAGTCTACGCTGATAAGGTGCACGTGCCTCTGTTTCCTTTGAATGTCTTGATGGCTCCTTGGCTCTTTGCAATGTGGGGCATTGACATGATCTTGGAAATCAGACCCACCGCTTCCAATAGGCATCGCTTCATCCTGGTGGCCATCAATTATTTCACAAAATGGGTTGAGGTTGCTTCCTTTTCTACTGTGACCAAGAACGTTGTGGCGTGGTTTATTAGGCATAACCTGATCTGTCGGTATAGTGTGCCAGAGAGAATCATCACTGACAATGGTACCAATCTCAATAACACAATGTTCACCGAACTCTGTAAGCAATTCAAGATACAACATCATAACTCTTCTCCCTACCGGCCGAAAATGAATGGCGATGTTGAAACGGCTAACAAGAACATAAAGCAGATTATACAGAAGATGAAGGTGACATATAAAGACTGGCACGAGATGTTACCATTTACTCTTCATGGGTACCTCACCTCCGCACGGACATCAAAGGGGGAAGACCTCTACTCTCTAGTATATGGCATGGAGGCAGTCCTACCCATTGAGGTCCAGATCCCTTCTCTGAGGATTATGAAAGATGCGGGTTTGAACAAAGACGACTCGATCCAGACTCGACATGATCAACTGAATCTGATCGATGAGAAGAGACTTACTGCTGTCTGTCATGGTTAAATGTATCAAAAAGGGATGATCAAGGATTTCAACAAAAAAGTTAGACGCCAAGAGTATCAAGTCGGGGATCTGGTGATCAAGCGCATCATACTTCCGCAAGGTGATCCCAGGGGAAAATGGACTCCCACATACGAAGGGCCATTTGTGATAATAAAAAAAAAACATTTTCTTAGGTGGAGCTATGATTCTAACCACCATGGATGGTGACGACCTTCCTCACGCTGTTAATGCGGACATAGTGAAAAGATACTACGCATGATTAAAGACCCGCTAGGTTGACTGGCCTAGGAAAAAATAAGGGCTTCCCGGAAAACCAAAAGGGTTCGGGCAAAAATAAAGGATGAAAATGAAAAATATGTACACCCGGCAAGTCGAAAACCTGAAAATGCGACTTGGGCAAAAAAGGGCATCCTGGTGGACTGAAAACTCGAAAGGGCAGTCCAGACAAAAGTTAGGGATGTAAAGCATATCACTATGTCCCATTGGATCACCTTGTGATCAGACCTCAGTATCAGCTATCAAGCTCGAATGGAACCAATCAATCTAATCAGCTTCGGACAAGCAGGAAAGTGATGAGACGCCCAAAGACATAACCGCAATAGCAGAATTGGAACTCAATGGGATTGTTGCACATAGCTGGTTTCTTTTTGTTATACACAATATTGTATAACTTCCATTTTTAAGGCAGCGTTCTCTTACTAGAGCGTCAACTTCCTTGTACAAAAATGCCTGTTATAGGCCAACTTCAAAAATTAATACAAGTCATTTTTTTACAAAACCATTTGTTTTTATTTTTCCGTTTTGTTTTGCAAGAACTTCCAATGATTTATTCTTGACATATGCATTCGAATATGATTGTTGTTCATAAATATTTGCATAGGAAACAGAAAGACAATTGCTCGTAACTTAAGAAACAAGGGCAAAAACTAAAAAATGTCAAACCCAACAGTTGCTCTGCCCAGCAGGTACCGTGGCAGAGACAATTTTGAAACAAAGTCATCAGTACATACGACCCCGCGACATCTGTTCTCTCCACAGATTAAAGGTAATCAAAGCATTGATATCAGTTTCCCCAAACAGGAAGTACTTTCCCCAGTCGAATTTCATAATCGCAAGCGGGTCATAAAGTTTTCTCCCGAACAGAGTTTATTTCTCTGAATACAGAAGCTCAACCCTCGATAGAGTTTATCCCTTCAGCTACGGAACTTCACCTTCCAACAGAATTATTCCCCTGCAAAGTTATTCTCAAGCAGAGTCTCTCCCCGGTAAAATATCTGTGAACGAGGAGAAAATCTCCAGCATAGTCATCTTTGTTCACCATCCCCAACAAAAGTAGAAGAACCACGGTTTTCTACCACAGTCAGGAACGCTATACTCTCCAGCAGCAGCCAGGGATTTATTTTCCCAGACTCGGATATGTCACAATAGAATCTCATGTTCATGCATCATGAAATGCGCATACATATCTCATACAGCACAATCTCATTTACTTTGAGGACATCATCACACAATGCATTTCATGCATCGCATACAATTAACCATGATATCTTTTTAGGAAAGATAATTATCATCAACAATCCCAGCATCTGTACGTGTCACATCTGCAGACAGCTAATGGAGAATTAGTTCCCGAAACCAAACGGGTCAACTTCATGATCAAGAAACATAAGCCCTACTATCCAGGCTTTCATCTTGAAGTAACCCTACGACCCGAGTTCCTACTCATATCCCTACTATCTAGGCTTTCATTTCGAAATAACCCTACGACCCAGGTTCCTTCTTATAGCCCTACTATCCAGGCTTTCATTTCGAAGTAACCCTACAACCCAGGTTCCTTCTCATATCCTAACTATCCAGGTTTTCCCTTCGAAGTAACCCTATGACCCAGGTTCCTTCTCATATCCGTACTATCCAGGCTTTCATTTTGAAGTGACCCTATGACTCGGGTTCCTTCTCATAGCCCTACTATCTAGGGTTTCCTTTCAAAGTAACCCTACGACCCAGGTTCCTTCTCATAGCCCTACTATCCAGGATTTCATTTCGAAGTAACCCTATGACCCAGGTTCCTTCTCATAACCCTAATATCCATGCTTTCATTCCGAAGTAACCCTACGACCCAGGTTCCTTCTCATAGCCCTACTATCCAGGATTTCCCTTCGAAGTAACCCTACGACCCAGGTTCCTTCTTGTTGTAACCCAAAATTTTCCCTCTCATTTTATCAAGATTTCCCTCACAAGACTTCTTGGACTCAAGACAAGATTAGGGTTTGCTCAACTCAAGACATCCCCTTGCACTGATAACCTGAAATTAGGGTTTGAGTTTGCACAAGGATTTTTGGACCATCAATGCTTCATGTTACTTTCATACTCCATCTTGGACCCCTAAGATTGCTCATACCAAGTTTCAAGCCTTGAATCAAATTTTTGCCCAGTCAATTGGACAATTGACCTAAAAATCAACTGTATTGGGGAAAAAGTCAACCATGGCCAATTTACAGTCAAACCTCATAATTTTTTATCCACATCAACATTATATACTCATATGAACCATTTTATCAAGTTTTTATTACAACTCCTCAAGAAATTTGATCAGATCATCAAAAGGGCAAAATGGTCAAAATTAGGGTTTTGACTGAGAAAAGGCAATTTCTGATTTTTAACCTAGACAATGACCAATTGGGTTCAAACATGATTTCAAGGACTCAATGGAATCATCTTGACCTAATTACATGGTTCAAATTATCTCAAATGCATTGGATTGACAGATGAATTTTCCAGTCAACTGATCAAAAGTCAACTGTACACTGAAATGTCAAACTTTAACTTTTTGGTCAAAATCAAATGCCAAGGGTCATAATTCATAAATACATGTAAAAATTTGAAACTTGTTGGCCAAGAAACCTAAAATTGGAAATTAGGGTTTAAATTTGAAAATTTTCATAACTTAGAATTTTTCTAAGTATGGAAAATTTCTTATTTTTTCCTAACATTTCCCAACTTTTACATCATGATGCAATTGGATTCAAAGAAAACTTCCAACATGAAAGTAGTAGTCCTCCACAAAATCTACAACTTTTCATCACAAAGTTTTCCGAAAATATGCTTGGATCTCAAGTTATGATTTTGTGAATAGGGGTCCATAAACTAAATAACTTAGTGAAATTTTGCCCTATTTTAGGTAGATTTTTGACCCAACTTCATGAAAACTTTTCACCTAGTTCCAAGAGGAATGTCAAGTTTCATTTCAAAGATGAATTGTAGAGAATGTTACAAGCTTTCCAAAATGTCCAAGAACTCTCCAAGATCATTTATGGTTAGGGAGAATCGAAGAAGAGAAAATGGGAATTTGTCACTTTTGTTCAAGCCATGTTTACAAATGCTTCAAGTTGCAATTCTGTCCTAGCATGCTTGTACCTTGCATTAAAGGTCCCAAATCCCTTCTACACTCCATAATTAAATGCAAACTCAATGGATAATGGTCTTGTTTTGACTTTTGAAGCATTGCACAATGAATTAATCCAAAAATGGCATAAAGTTTATAATACTACTTTGATAAAGCAAGCCTTTTTGTAACTTTACATTTCTTGAGCCATGGACCTGATATTTTGTTGCAAGCAAGATCCACAAACATCAGGCAAAGAATACCAACCCTCTGTAGTCCAAAAGCTATCCTGTACAGGCCTTTGGCATGGTCATGTCAACTTTCTTCAAAAGCAACCAAACTTGCAAAAGTCAAGTTAACTTGTGCATCTGATAAAGAGAAGGCTTGGCTTCATTTCAAACAACTTCAGAACTTTGTCACAAGCAAAAAGCACGAATTGTTAACATCCCAAACACTCCCAAACACCAAAATCACAAGTTCCTGCCCAAACAGGGCATCTTCTGCAGAACCTTTGCCAAATCAATATTGGCTCGTGCGTTTTACTTTGAAACACTTCAAACACTTTACATACATCCTACCTAAGTTGTCCAGGCCCTTGTCTTGCAACTGTAACCCTTGTTTCAAGCTTCACCATTTTCATTTTTGAAGGTTGCAGGTTGACTTCTACAGGAAGTTTCAAGCATCTTCAAGGCAAGCTGAGCATTGGGATATCTTGAGGGAACTTCAAGGAAGCTCACACAATCTTCAGGCCTCACTCAAAGCCCCTACATTTCCATATCCAAACTCAACTGAACAAGGTATTTTTCAAAGTTCTATCTCCTTATTTAGGCATCCTTAGGCCACGATTTGTGAAGCAAAAATGTAGTCCTTAACTTGCTTAAGCTGTACATATGCATAGTTGTTATTTATATTAATTGAGTAGTGAGAATTTGAAGCTTGAAGTTCATGAAAAATTTAGGTCAGAAATTAGGGCCACTGAAATTCTCCCTGGTCTTTTAGAGTTAGGTCACGAATTTTATATCACTGGAATCGTGAGATCATAAGCTACAATTTATGTGTTATGAGTTTTTTGATTTTATGCAAGCATGAGCAAGAACAGGATTTGAAGGCAGAACGCACGCGTTTGGGATGAAGCTGGAGGTCAGGGACGAAGTCCTGGGCCTGGCGCGCCTTGGGCCTGTTTGTTTCACTTTTCACACCCCCGTGTTTCCTATCTGCACCCCTTGGCATATTTTGATATTTTTCATATTTTATTTTTATTTTTGTGTTTATTGACTTGATTATTTATTTTTCTGAACATTATAAAATCCCAAAAATATTTTCTTATTTTTTTTGCTTTTTTATTTTATTATTTTAATTATTTTTTTGGCATAAAAATAGTTTATTAGGTTTATAGAATTTATTTTCTTAAATAAACTTGTAAATAATAATAAAATACTTAATATTTTATTTCATTATTTTATACACATTAAACATTTATTTTTCATACATATTTAATTTTTAATATGGCTATATAATATTATTATAAGATTCTTAAACAAAAAAATGAATAAAATAATAATATAGAACATATTTTCTTTTAAACCAAAATTAGGGTTTCCCCTTTCAAAAATAATCTTTTTTTTAAGACTTAAATAAATTTATTTTTACATACATAAAATTAATACAAAAACATTTTTGCATACATATATTTTATTGCATATTTAAATAATTACTTATTTATTTATTGTACAATAAATTCAATTGGGTTGTAATAGTTTTTTAGGGTTTTATCTTGAGCAATATTCCTCATTCAAAACTTGTATCCTCCCTCCCATAATATTGTTGTAATAGCTTAGATTTACTTTACGCAATTGATCACATTATATACATGTTTAGTAAAAACTAGGGTTTTGTATGATAAGACAAAAAACTCAAGCAAATAGCATGACCTAATGCAAGACAAAAATGCATGAAAAATGACAACACATTGCACACAAGCACCTCTAGGGTTTCACCCACTTGGTTGCCTAATTTAAATGGCCATGGTATGCATGCAAGGTATCTTGGCAAAATCAAACAAAACAAAAGATCATAGTCCCTCGATGACGCTAGACTTGGTTGCCTAAAAAACAAATGATCTTGGTCCCTCAAACAAGCTAAGATACTTGGCAACATTGTTATCATGGTCATACGATGACCCATGCCCGTCCCGTTTAACATCCAAAGATAGGGTTGTTTACCAAATCAATGATAAATCAATAATGTCAAAGGAATAAAAATGTGTAGGAAAGACATTTGAGTAAGTAGATGCTCCTAGTTACTTGATCAATTTGCAAACAATCCTTGCTATTTTCAAAAACACACAACATATTTCAAAATAATTTCCAAACAACTTTCAAAACATTAAAACATTTTTCAAAAGACAAACATCTTTGTATACATTCTCACGAATGAGAATCATTACAAAGATTGCCTAAACAATGGCCTCTTTCCAAAATACTTTTAAAACCACACAAAACACCATTTCAAACAATTGGAAAAACAAAGCAAGTGATCTAAACAAGTAACTAAGAGCCCATGGAAAAACATGGATGAAAAGGGTGCTAGCACCTTCCCTTTTCATAATCTACCCCCCGAACTCAAGAAATCATCTCAAAGGTCTTTCCTGTGCTTTTTTACCTTTCCTTTTGGATAAAATAAAAGTCAGTGGCGAATATTGCTAAACCGAAACATTTGCGACGAAATGCAAAACCTCAAGTCAGTTCTCCCATCGTATCACACTTCTCATAGCCCTACTATCCAGGCTTTGATTTCGAAGTAACCCTACGCCCCAGGTTCCTTCTCATATCCCTACTATCCAGGCTTTCATTTCTAAGTGACCATACGACCCAGGTTCCTTCTTATAGTCCTAATATCCAAGCTTTCATTACGAAGTGACCCTACGACCCGGGTTCCTTCTCATAGCCCTAATATCCATGCTTTCATTTTGAAGTAACCTTACGACTCAGGTTCCTTCTCATAGCCCTACTATCCAGGATTTCATTTCGAAGTAACCCTACGACCCAGGTTCCTTCTCATAGCCTCACTATCCAGGATTTCATTTAGAAGCAATCATACTATCCAGTTTCCTTCTCTCTTACCTCCAAACAACAGTTTACAACACTGTAAGACCTGGACCTGACCAGATTCAGTCGATTTCAAATTTCCCTAGTAAGTCGTTGTGCATCCTGGAACCTGACCAGATATGCAGCTTACTGCCACCTCCTTAATCAGGAGTTAATTCCCCAGTAGAGTAATGGACAAACGAAGCTCCTATACTCTATTTCCCCTGACATAAATTAACATCCCCCGATGAAGTCCTCTTCAATGCCAGGTACATGAATTCTCGCAAAGGAATCTCTTATGCAACTGACATCTTTTCTGGATGGCATCTTTAAGCTCATCTCCGACGATTCTATGTCAACTTCCAAATGGCATTTGTAAGCCCATTCCCGGTATCACCAATCAGTATTACTTCATGCGAGTGCAAATTTTTGGGCACTCTAGTGTTCAATCATCTTCCACCTTCAAATCACAAAGACAGACCAGCCAATCTACATCCTCAGGTTTAAGAAGATTGAACATGGGCAGCTGTTGTACCCCAAAATTTTCCCTCTCATTTTACTCAAAACCTGCTCATTGAAGTTCTCAACTTGCTCAAGGATGTCCAAGAATTAACTAGACAAATTCTCTCCTAAGGCAATGAACCTTCAACTAGGGTTTCCACTTTCATCAAGATATGTGAACTCCAAAGACTCAAATATTTTCCATGGTATTAATATGTCCTCAAGATCATCCATGTCAAGTTTCATGCCTTGCACAATAAGTTTGCTCAGTCAATTGCTCAAATGCCTGAAAATCAACTATACTAGGTCAAAAGTCAACTATGGCCCACATAGAGTCAAAATATAAGATTTTTTGTCAACATCAACATTTTGGAGTAACATCCATCATTTGATCAAGGATTGATCATGATTCCTCAAGGAATGCTCCTAATTCATCAAAAACTCAAAAGTTGCTAAATTAGGGTTTCTATAGGAAAAGTCAACCAAACTTTGACCAGGCATAGCTTTCTCATACTTTATCCAAAATTTCTCATCCAAGGCTCATTTTGAAGAGGATGAAATTCCCTATAACTCATCTTCATCCCTCAAGTTCAAAAATTGCACTCATAAAAAGATATGAATTCAAACATTATAGGTCATTCCAAAAAGTCAACAAAAACACCTTTTGGGTCAAAGCTTCTTGCATGAACATGGAGGATCCAATTGAGGTGAAACAAAAAGGGTTGTTTAGATGACATTCTAATATTTCTAAAAAGTCCAATAACACCCTCTTAGGGTCAAAATTGAGAGAGATGTGCATTTTCAAAGTTGGCCATTTTTGGAAATTTGCAAAAAGTCAACCATGCCCAAAATGCATTTTTCTTTAAATGGGCCAACTTTTTATGCTTGCATCTTGTTCCTAACATGGTCCACGACCCATGGACCACTCCATGCATCATTTTCTTATTTATTTTATTTATTTTGATTTTTAATCATTTAAAATCCAAATTAAATCAAACAAATGATATAAAATTATTTTGGGATGATTTTGCATTAAATAATGAGGATACAGGCTGTATGATAGCAAGAAAATCGTGTAAGACAAGAATGGACACAAAATATCCATATTTGGAAGGTTTTCAAGATTTTATTTCCTCTTAAAGTCATGCCTTTATTCTTTGGATTTTTCCATGCATGTTGACCTAATCTTGCCCACTGCATATATACAACATTGTCAACCCTAGACACAAGAGATTACAGAGGCGCGGCTGGTTTAAAAGAGTCAAACAAAGTTTCAACTTTCCAAAGAAAAGTGCAGACTGTATTTTTCTTTACATTCCAATTCAAGCAATTTCAAAGCCACTAATCTGTTCCTGGACTTATTCTGAAGCGATTCCAATCACTCTCAAGTCACAAAGCATCCTGAATCGTATGATACAGATCACGGTTTGCACCCTTATAACTAGAATTTGTTTTCTTGATTTTACATGTTTTAAATCGAATTCATTGGCATAAATATGTTTATAATCATGCTTGGAATCTGTTTGAATGCCTGGATTTGAGTCTTAGCGCAGGAACGGGCTTACGCTATTGTTAGGGTTTGAATGCTTCAAATTAGGGATTCTCCATAGAGGCAAAATTAGGACAGATCAAGGATACCAATAAACTCAGGGCATAATTTCTAATTGATCTATGCCCTTAGTTAGGATTGATTTGGCTTGTATTGCATTTTTAATTGTTGCAGGTTAATAGCTATGGATAAAAACTATCACTATAGCCTTTAGTGACAGTTTTGTCCGTAGGTAAAAGGTTGGCATCAAAGATAACAGCCTGGGGAAGAAGACAATTAGGTGGCAGAACCCCATTTGGTAATTTGAATCACGCGCGCATTTGGGAAATACCACTTTATTTCATTTATACTTTATTTGTTTTATTATGTTAACAAATAAACCATCTAGCCCAGACGGTAAAGCAAGGGAGCGTATGAGTGGAAGGACTTGGGTTCGATCCCAGGTCCAAACATTTTATTTTTCCATCACTTCTTTACAGGATTCAGTGTGTATTACCCATGAAGGACATCTTGCAACTTCCAGATCCAGCCATTGGATTATTCCTGGATCCAGATCCAACACTCAGTGAGTGCAGCGCATGGTGGACATTCTAATCTGAATGCACTGAATCACACGCAGTCATTGGGCCAGAAATCTTGGGTCTGGAAAATCAGCAATGCACCCCTCTAGAGTTGCTTTCACAACTGGCCCAGTTTATTTCTTTTTCTATTTTCTTTTGTTTTATTTATTTGTTTAATCATTTTTTACAAAAAATAACAAAACTCATTTTTTTAATTAAATCAAAAATCCCAAAAAGTATATTTAAGTTTTTATAATTAAAATTAATTTTTGAAAATTAATTATTTTAATTATTTCAACATTGATTATTTTGTTAAATAAAATTAGCTAGAAATTAGGTTTAATTTGCAATTTAATTATTTTCTCAATAAAAAAAATACACAAAAATATTTTTTTAATTAATTAGATTTTTTTAGGCTTCTAATTTATTCCCATATTTAATTCGTCTCGCACGCATTCTCTTATTTATAATTTCGATTATTGTAACTATTTCGAGGTTTGTAATAGTTTTTAATTAGGGTTTATTTTACCGCTTTTTACTTACTGTTCATTCCCCAAGTTTTGGTTATGTAACCTCTCCCCGAGGCCTTGTAATGGTTAGGACTTTAATTTCTTGCACTTTTACTTTCTGCTATTATAAACTGCTAGATGTATGGATAATAGGCTTGTATGCGAAAGACAAATGAAATTAAAACGGTAGATAACCCTAATTGTGCAAAGATAAATAAACTGAAAAATAACACATGCACATGTTCTCACTCCTAGGGTTTTCCCCACTTAGATTGCCTTCGGTAAACGACCATGAAGTATAGGGAATTTTAGTGGTCGTCCTCCAGTCCCGAAAGATCAAAATGACCCATTCGAATGTTGCCTCGGAAAGATCTTTAGGACTTTAGGGCAATTACTAAAGTTTCCTAACCATTGATTTGGTGATCGTACTTGTCCCTTCGAATGTCCCTTAAAACTCCAACGATGGAGCTACCTACTCCTTAATAGTAGGATATCATTGTCTAAAGGAAACGATAAAACGAACAACTTTTTTCGAGTAGGCAGAAAATCTTAAGTACTTGCTCAAGACAATAAAAACTCTTTCACACAAACACTTTCAAAACAGTTTTCAAAAACAACTTCGTCACACTCTTGAGGACAGATACAAGGGTTATCACAAAGTCAAACAAAAAACTTTTTCAAAACATACACAAGCAACTTCAAAATGAGCAAGTACCTAAGAGCCCATGGAAAACCATGGATAGAAAGGATTCTAACACCTTCCCTTTCTATAATCTACCCCCGTACTCAAACATCTCGAAAAAGGTTTTTTATGTTCTTTTTCCTTTTCCATTGTTGGATGAAATAAAAGTCGATGGAGACTCTTGCTTACCGCGACATTTATGAACAAAAACCGCAAACCAGTATTAACAGTCGGTGCTGCCACCGTATCACACATGCAATCTTTCTTCATCCAAGTCAACTAGTTCATTCATCATCATATCCCAATAATATTCAGAGGGGATTTTGTTATGCCTCTATATTCTTACTAGTTGTAAATGTATTTTTAATGGTAGAACTACATCATGCCTAAAAGTCAATCGAAAATGCATAGTATTAGTTGCTTCTTTAAGATACATTCGACAAGCCCACAAAGCTTGATCCAAAGTCTTTTGCCAATTCTTTGGCTTATTTCCTACATGTCTCTTTATTAATCCAAAAATTACATTGTTAGAAGCTTCGACTTATCCATTTGCTAGGGCATAGTATGGTGTATAAGTTAATAATTTGAATCCCACTTCCTTAGCAAACTCCCGCATCTTTCGACCAGTGAAAGCTGATCCGTGATCAATTGTGAAAGTTTCTAGAATTCCAAATGTATAAATTATTTGTCTTTGGATGAACTCAATGATAGTTTCTTGATCCATATTCGCCAAAGGTATTTCCTCAATCCATTTTGTAAAATAACCAATTCCCACTAGAATGTACCTCTGACCCTTGGATGAGGCTGGTCGAATTTCTCCAACCAAGTCTAGTGCCCAACCTCTTGAAGTATGTGGCTTAATTATATAATTCAATTCTCTTGCAGGAGCATGTTGAGTGTCTGCGTGAATTTGGCATTCTTGGCATCCCTTGGAAAAATCTATACAATCTTTAAATATTGTGGGCCAATAAATGCCATATCGAAACAAAAGCCACTTCATCTTGTGACATTTTTTATGTGCTCCACATGCCCCACCATGTACATTCAACAATGCCAAGTAAGCTTCACTTTCTCCTAAACATTTGAGTAAGACTCCTTCTGGTGTTTTCTTGAATAGTTCGTTATCCATTAATATGTAACTTAACGCATGATACTTAACCTTCCTTTCTGCATTTGCTGAAGTATTTTTTAGGTAATTTATTATTAGACTCCTCTAATCTATATCTTCCAAACTATTGATGGCTAACAATTCGAAGCTTTCTTCATTTGCATATCCTAAACTTGAGTTTTCCGGATCTGATGGAGAAAGGTTGGTGGCCAACACCTTACCCCGCACTTCTATTAAATCTTACAAGTTCTCCTTTTATATTTTGTATCCTGAGGCTATTTGTGCTAGATCATTGGCTTCTTGATTCTTCAGTCTAAGGATGTACTTGATATCCATATACTCAAATTTTTGAAGCAGCTTATTTGAAATAACGAAGTACATTATCAAATTTTATTTTATGCACTTGTACTCTTTGGTTATTTGCTTAATCACCAGTTCAGAGTCACCTTTTATTTTAACTCTAGTTTCCCCTAATTCCAACAAGACTTTAAGTCTTGCTATCAAATCCTCATATTCAACTTCGTTATTCGAACAAGGGGGCCTTCAATTTTGTACTTGAATTTTGTTGGAATTTTGTTGGATTTTGTTGGGAGAAATAATTAAAACTCCAACTCATGTTCCATCTTTATGAGTATAACCATCGAAGAATAACTTCCAAGGTTCTAATTCCACATAATTCTGAGGAACTTCGACCATTGCATGGTCAATAATGAAGTCTGAGACTACTTGTCCATTCATAGCTTTTAAGGGCATGAAAGTTAAGAAATGCTCAGTTAGAGCAAGTGCCTATTTGGAAATTCGACTATGCGGGATTGGATTTGAAAGCATGTGCTTAATAACATCAAAATGAGAAGAAACGTACACATCATCTAGTTTTATATAATATTTCAACTTTATACAAGAAAAGTACAAACAAAGACATAACTTTTCTATAATACTATACCTAGTATCTGCATCATTAAGTACTCAACTAAGGTATTAAATGGCTCTTTTGACATCATTCTCATCCTCTTAAGCAGGCATACTTCCTATTGTTACATTTGATGCATATATGTACAATCTCATACTTCTATTCCTACAAGGTCGTGACAGCAATGGAGGTTGAATAAGGTATTGCTTAATCTTGTCGAATGCCTCTTGATGTTCCTGCCTCTATTTGAAGCCTCCTTGTTTCATACGTAGATGGGGAAAGAAGGAATAAGTGCATCCACTTAAGTTTGAGATAAATCATCTCAAGAAATTTATCCTCCCAAGTAGAGATTGCAACTCTTTCTTTATTGATGATGCTTTTGCTTCCATTATGGCCTTCATTTTATTCTGGTTAATCTCTATTCCCTTTTTATGGAACACAAAGCCCAGGAAATCACTTGCCTGCACAAAATAAGTCAAACTTAAGGGGATTCATCTTCAACCCATGTTTCCTCATTCTTTCGAATGATTGTCGAAGGTGATCCAAATGACTTTCATCTGACAAAATTTTTACAACTATGTCATCAATGTAAACATGCATGAAAGTCTCAATGAAATCGTGAAATATAGAATTCATTGCCTTTTGGTAAGTTACCCCAGCATTTTTTAATCCAAAAGGCATAACCACCCATTCATAGGTGCCTAATTCCCGTGGACATTGAAAAGCGTTTTAGGCACATCTTCTTCAACAATGAAAATATAATTGTACCCAAAGTTTCCATCAAGCATATTAAGGTACTCAAAGCTTGCAGCTGAATCAATAAGCATTTTTGCCACAAATATAGGATATTCATCCTTTTTGGGGTTACAGAATTTAAATCACAAAAATTAATTCAAACCCTTAAAGATACATTCTTTTTAATAACAGGTACTATATTTGCAATCCATTCGACATACCTTGTAGTCCTGATAAACTTACAAATAAGGAGTCTTTCAATTTCTTCCTTGATCTTTGAGAGAACCTCTGGCATAAATCTTCTTAGAGTCTGCTTGATGGGCTTCTTGCCATCCTTTATAGGAAACTTCAATTTCACCAGGTATCTGCTCAACCCTGACAATTTGTTATAGTCCCAAGCAAAGCAATCCTTGTGTTTCTTCAACAGGTAGATCACTTTGTCTTTCATTTATGGGTTGAGTTTGGCACTGATATACATGGATCTTTTAGTGGACCCATCACCCAAATCAATTTCTTTGAGAGGATCTTGCGCCATCATCTTCACACTTAGAGTTGTTGGATATTTCTAAATCCCAAAGGATCTTTGTCATAAATTGAATCCAGCCTCTGGTCTTTTTCTTCTATGGATTTTATTTCCACTGGGGGCTCTGGCTTGAAATTGATCCCATGTCCCTTTGTGTGACTTTTTTTATTGATGCCTTCGATAACCCACATACTTGACTTCAGCCTCCAACGCCATTTTTAATTTGTTTTCGGCTAAGTAAATTGAAATCTTTTCGAAGTAACTTAACTCAGGCATCATTATCGATTTCGTCACTCTAGCTAGTTGGCCGAAGACCTAGCAATCCCTCTATATCATTTTCTTCCCCCATTATTTCCCTATCCCGTTGAAAGTCATGGGTTTGGTGTAGTGTGAGAAAGTAAAGAGCATTATCCATTGGGGAATAGGAAATACCTACAAGAGTACATGGGCCTATTTTTCCAAGGTTTCTGTTGAAGTTTCTTCTGTCGACATGATTGATCTGCCTCTATGTTCTCCACAATCCCATCTTCTCTCCATATTGGAATGCTTTGGTTCAGTGATGATGGAACTGCTCCCACGCCATGAATCTATTCATGGCCCAGCAACAAATTATAATTTGCCTTTAAAGCAATCACCATGAATGGGTCTGATAATGGATCCCATAGTGAGATCTATTTGGGCTACATCTAAAGTGTGACCCACTTTTCCTTTATAATTTGATAGGACCATATTGTGAGGTTTGAGGTACGTATCAAACATATCAATCTTTTAGAGCGTGCATTGTGGCATCAGATTAACCGCTGCTCCTCCATTAACCAGGATCTTGTTTATTACCATATTCTCCACCTTAACCCTAATGAATAAGGGTTTCATATGGTTCTTCATACCTGAATCTGGGCGATCGAAGAATGCATTTTGTTCTTCTAATGCTCCATTGTTCATGATATAATAACAAATTGGCCTATGCCTGGCCATTTAAACTTCATCAACCATTTCATCTTCTCCGGCCTTAGTCACTTGATTATATTCATGTGGCAATACAAAAACCACTGAAATTCTAGTATCAGATATGTGATGTCGAATGAGATGTCACGACATAAATATCTGTATGCAAGTAAGGTGCAGTAAAATCAAAAGCAGTAAAAACATAAGAGATTGTTCACCCAGTTCAGTGTAGAAAAACACCTACTCTAGGGGCTACCAATTCAGGGACAAGTTCACTAAATAGTATCAATTCATAGACCCTTAGTAAACAACTAGTTTACGATCTAATCACTTAATCACTACCCAAGCTAAACTTCTACCTAAGACTCACCTAGGTATGAGGCCATCCTCAAATACCTTCAATCACTTACAAAATTAATAAGTTTGAAACACTTCAATCATTCAATGCTTAAAATCTTATTAATGATACACAATTAACAACCCAAATAACAACTCAAGTATTTAAACTTAATACTTAGAGTGTATTACAAATAAAAAGCCTAAACTTCTAATCAGAAAGAAAGTATTCTTCTTCAAAAGTTGCTTGTATTTGAATAAGGAAGTGAGTCCTTATATATGCACAGTTTTGTACCCTAAAATTTTCCCTCTCACTTATCAAGAATCTTCTTACAAGATCTCCTTTGGATCAAGACTGCATTAGGGTTGATCAGCTCAAGACACCTCCTCAAGCACTGATGACCAAAATTAGGGTTTGAGTTTGCACAAGGATTTTTGAACTTCCAATTCCCCATATGACTTTCATGGATCATTATGGACCCCCAAGACTACTCATGCCAAGTTTCAAGTCTTGGATCACTCTTTCGCTCAGTCAATTGAACAGTTGACTTAAAAATCAGTTGTATTGGGAAAAAAGTCAACTATGGCCAATTTACAGTCAAACCTATTAAATTTTTATCCACATCAACATCTTAGTCTCATATGTATCATTTGATCAAGTTTGGACCATAATTCCTCAAGAAATTTGATCAAATCTCCAAAAGGGCAAAATGGTCAAAATTAGGGTTTTAATTGGGAAAGGGCAATTTCTGATTTTTGACCTAGAAAATGATCAATTGGTCTAAGGCATGATCTCAAGAGTCAATTTAACATTTTAACCTAATGACATGGTTCAAAACATTGCTTAAGATCAATTGATTGACAGATGAATTTTCAGTCAACTGGTCAAAAGTCAACTATACACTGAAAAGTCAAACTTTGACTTTTTGGTCAAAATCAGGTATCAAAGATTACAATTCATCAAAACATGTAAAAATATGAAACTTATTCATCAAGAAATCAAGATTTCATTTTGAAAAGTCAAAATTTCTAAACTTAGAAATTTTTCTAAGTGTTAAAAATTTCTTATTTTTTCATAATTTTGAGTAATTTTTTCATTATGATGCAAGATGATTAAAAGGAAACTTCCAACATAAAAGTTGTAGATATCCATTAAATCTACAACTTTGATTCACACAACTTCTTCCAAAAGTGCTTGGATCTCAAGTTATAACTTTATGAGTACATGCTCATGAACTAAAAAAGACTTAGTGAAATTTTGCCCTAGTTAGGCAGATTTTTTTACCTAACTTCATGGCAATTTTTCACATAGTTCCAAGATG
This sequence comes from Vicia faba, assembly GCA_948472305.1. Classification (NCBI taxonomy): domain Eukaryota; kingdom Viridiplantae; phylum Streptophyta; class Magnoliopsida; order Fabales; family Fabaceae; genus Vicia; species Vicia faba. The sequence goes on from OX451735.1 coordinate 1,015,169,835, forward strand.
AATCTTCAAAATAAATTCAAATATGGGTTGTAGAGCATATTTTGAGCTTTACAAAATGTCCAAGAACTCCTTAAGATCATTCTTGAGTAGGTAGAATCGAAGAGATGAAGTTGGTGTTTTGTCACTTGAATTACAAGGCATTTTGGTGATGAACAAAAATCCAATTTCAAACCTATGCTACACAATCTTGTTTTCCAGGCTTCTAAACCTCAAGATCTTTCCATAACCAGAATATTACACTTGCTTTTGAGCTATTATCCAAGTGTTCCAAGCATTGTCCAAGCCAATTTGCCACTTTTAGAAGAAAGTTACCATTCCATTCTTGAAAAGTTGCTTTAATCACAAAGTCAACTTGTCTTGAGCTTCTAACTTGTTCTTTCTGCACACATAACCCCTATAATCCAAAATCAAGGTGTCTAAGGCCTGAAGAAGCTCAGGACATGCTTGTACAACATTTGAGATTTTTCATTTCACTTTTCTTCAAAAGCAAGTTATAGAGCCATAACCCTATAACTCAGAAGCCTGGAATGATTTTATGCTGAGATCTTTTCCATACATATTAACAAGTCAATTGCAACACAACACACGTTTTCACAAGTCCTAAAACACTCCCAACCATCTTGTTGCATAGAACTGCCCAAACTTGATAGTTTTGAGCAAAAACTCACCATCTTCATTCCTACTCGTGCGTTTTGAAAACTAATCATCCAAACACCTTCCATACATCATATCAAAGTGATCTAGGCCCTCATTTCCTAACTGTAACTCCTCCATCATTATCCACCATTTTCAAAACTAAAGCTTGTAACTTGACTTGAGTAGGGAGTTCCAGCCATCCTCAAAGCAAAGTAGGAGTTGGAACACATTCAAGGAGGTCCCGACAAGCTATAGAAATCATCAGGTCATCACAAAGGTTGCTCAAACTCCATACACGACTCCAGCTGCAAGAGGTAAGTTTTCAAACTTCTATCACTTCATACAGGCATCATTTGAGTTTGATTTATGAAGATAAAATGTAGATACCATTTCCACGAAGTTGTACATATCCTTAGTTTACATTTATATGGCATGAGCTTAGAGAATTTTAGGGTTGAAGTTTTCTGCAATTTTAAGGTTTTGAATTAGGGCTAGAAAAATTCTCATTCATATTTGATTATTAGCTTAATTTGTTTATATGTTTGGATTTATGGGGGAAAATGCCACAACTTTCATGTTTGAACTTTTCATTTTTGTAGAGAGATGAAGAAGATACAGGTCCTTTGGCTGGAAGTTGAAGATGAAGTCTTCAGAACATGTTTTGCCTTACATATTTATTGTTTCATTTGTATTAATGGGTGTATAGCCACCCCAGTGGTAAGGCAGCACGCTGGTAATCAGGAGGTCATGGATTCAAGCCTCAGCGCGCGCTGCCTTTTGCATTTTTCTCATTTTCACATTTTTTGTTCTTTCCAGCGCATGGGCCTCCCTCCTCCTGGGCCTGATTTTTTTTCTAACATTCCTCCCCCCTGTTTCATATATGCACCCCTGGCCCAACTTTATTTTATTTTTCTTATTTTCTTTTTATTTGTTTTTCTTAAATATTTTCTCTAATATTAAAAATCATAAAAAATACAAAAATATTAGATTTTCATTTTGACATAGTTTATTCATTTTTTCTCATAAAAATTATTTTTATTTAATAAATACTTTATCCATTTCACTAGTTTTGTAAATTAAATTAAAACTAGGTTAATATTTACTTTCTCTTTACACCCATTAAATATATTATTTTAATATAAAAAAGGGCTAAAAATATTTTATAATACCTTAAATATTTTCAAGTCATAAAAATATCAAAAAAACACTTTTCTCATAAACTTATTTTGTTTTATTTTACCTAATAGATTTAGGGTTTTGTTAAAAATATTTTCTTAAACAAATTTAGGGTTTACTTCTTTTATTAATTATTTTTCTTTAAATTAATTATATTAAGACAAAATTCCTTTTCATAAAACATCAAACAAAATATCCATTTTCTTCACATTCATCTTCTTGCATATTTAATTCATCTTGTGTATTATTTATTTCAATTCTTGTATAAATTCAATTTAGTTGTAATAGATTAATTAGGGTTTAATTTCTTTAAATCCCCATTTGTAATTTGTACACCCCCTCCCACAAATGTTGTAATAGCATAGTAACTTTAAATTTCGCAATTTATCGCTTTTATATAACATACTAATAATTAGGGTTTGTATGGAAAGACTAAAATCAATACTTAGCAAAACCCTAATTCAAGACAAAAAACAAGCATGAAAACAATACAGTTGCACACAAGCACCCCTAGGGTAAAACTTACTTGGTTGCCTTATACAAAATGGCCATATTACGCATGTAAGGTATCTTAGCAAAAACAAGTAAATACAATATCATAGTCCCTCGATGACGCTATCTAAGTTCCCTTACAAATGATCTTAGTCCCTCAAAAAGAATGCTAAGATACCTTGCAACATTGCTAATCATGGCTATACGATGACCCACGCCCGTCCCGTGTACATCCAAAGATAGGGTTGCTTACCAAATCAATGGTAAAACAACAATGTCAAAGGAAAAGAAAATGAACAAGAAATACATTTGAGTAGGTAGATTGCTCCTAATTACTTGCTTCATTTCAAAACAAACATCCTTGCTATTTTCAGAACAAACACATACACTTTCAAACATCTTACAAAATTGAAAACATTTTAAAAGATCAAACATCTTTGTATACATTCTTACCAACAAGAATCATTACAAAGATTGCCTAAACAATGGCATCTTTACAAAATACTTTCAAAAACCACACTAAGCATAATTTCAAACAAAAGCAAGTGATCTAGCAAGTAACTAAGAGGCCATGGATAACCATGGATGAAAAGGGTGCTAATACCTTCCCTTTTCATAATCTACCCCCCGAACTCAAGAAATAATCTCAAAGGTCTTTCCTGTGCTTTTTCACCTTTCCTTTAGTATAAAAGAAAAGTCGGTGGCGACTCTTTATAACCGCAACATTTGCGATCAAATACAAAACCTTCAAGTCAGTTCTCCCACCGTATCACACATAGCTTTGGGCTTGGGCTTGAAAACAAATATTCAAATCTTTTGAATATTTCCATAAAAACAGGCCAAGATACGATTATGCAATTTGAAAAATATTCCTCCATATTTTTCGCAACCTGTAGTTCACAAATCTTGAATTATAGAGTGATGGAAATCAAGAAACAAAAGACTTAACTGAGTTTGGACTGAGATCAGTTCAGTAGGCATATGTCAACACATCTGCTTTGACATCATTAAAAACAATTTTGCTCCAAATGTTAAGACATTTAGCAAAACATTATCTAGTCATTGTTTTACCAAAATTTCTACCAATAAACACTTACAACCACATTGCAATTCAAACCCAAAGACAATTCATCTTCTGAGTTGAAGTTGTTAGTCAACATTTCTTCATCTTCTATGGATTTTTCCTGTCTTTTTTCTTTGTTTTTTCTTTCTTTGGGGAAAAGAGTTTTCTTCACACTGGTTGTTTCTCCTCTATTTTATTTTGATGATGGATTTGATTGGTTCTTGATTCACCCATATCCTTCGCAGCCAAATCCCTTTGAGCCTTCTTAAGTCTTTGGTGTCTCCTCCATTGAGACCTTGACATTGGGTTCTTTCCTTTATAGTTTTTAGACTGGTAGAATTTTTTCTTCGACACCAGGAATTCCTTCCTGTAGGCAATGGATTAACCTCTTCCAAATTCAAAGCTCCTTCATTTCTCCTATCCATATCCCCTATTTTGCACTGGCTTCACCCATCTGTCAATTGAAACATTAACAGGTAGTTTGAATGTTTCCTTTCAATTCACCTGGGGATAAGGAATATCCTGACTTAGAGGAACCCCTTAATTTTCAAACACGAATCCACTTCTGTTATCTCTCCAATTACCCCTCTTTCGAGCAACTTGCACCCTTTCATAGTTCTCTGCAACCTTTTGATCATACACTGAGTTGCACCTTGGACACATCAAGGCTTCAGAATTTTTTTTCTGGCATCGAACAAGAAAATCCAGTAGACTCTCTTTTGATTTTGGTTATGCCTTGTTCATATGGTCCTCCTCAGCATGATGGTTCATCTCTATCATGTTTACTTTAAGGCTAGGACCATCAGTGATCCTGGCTGCTTAAAATTTGATTCTAAGGTCCTCAGTGGCCTTCACCATTGCAACACTTGGAGCAAAACCATCAGCAGTTTTACCTTTAACATATTTGATAATGAAGCCTTTAATAGCTTCTACCATATTAATGTCTGTTGGTTCAGCATAGTTAGTTTCGGCCACCTGTAAAAGATCAGCATCAATTTTCATCTTGATCTTCTCACTGAATCTTAAGCTTCTGTTGGTAATAGCATTCTGAATTAGATCCCTGAAAATAAAAAATTGTGAGGTTTTATATCCTAAAAAATTATGATATTTGCAAAAACCTCTTTTCTTCCGTTGTTCTAACTGAGGAATTTTGGTGCCAGATGGCACAATCATCTGGCCATCCTTCACCAGTAAATCAAAATTTTCATCACATCGAAAGTGTACATTTTCTTAGGGAATTTATTATTCTTTTTAGGTTCAATAGGATTCTTCCCATTCGAAGGGGATAAGACTTTACATGAATATGGTGGGGCTTTCTTTAATTCAGCCAAGTCCACTTCGCTTTCTTTAAAACCTATAAGGTCACTATAGATCTCTTGTTCATCCTCTTACCCTATCCTTTTCAGCCTTCACACGTTCGACTTATCAAACTCGGTCTGCTAGTTAGGCCATTTACCTCGGGTATTGGGTATCTAATTTATTTCAAATGGAATAATCCAAACCACCCGCAACCATTTTGACCAACTCATGCTCAGGCACTTGTGTAAAACATCTTGTCTTCAACAAATGGAACCTGTTTAAGTAATCATCAATTGACTCAGTAAATTTCCTCTTAATACTATCCAATTCTTTGATACTAATCTTTGATTGTCCCATGTAAAATTGTTCATGGAATTACCTCTCTAAATGAGTGCAATCATGGATGGAATTCGCTGGGAGGGTGGTGAACTATGTGAAATCATTTTTGGTTAGAGAACTAGGGAAGTATTTTATCCTTAAGTTTTCATTATTAACTATGTCCCCGGCCTCGGTAAGGTACCTGGCTATATGTTCTATAGTGGATTCGCTAGTGTCACTAGAGAATTTTGGTAAACTTTGGGACTTTCCAACCCATGGATAATTCAGTCTGTAGAACATACTCAGACAAAGGGGATGTGTAATTTGTCCTTCGAAGGCCTATATTTACCTCATTTCGAACCATTATTCTTTCAACCATGGATGCCAGATTATTTTCCTCTGGGTATTCATCTTGTCGAACACGTTGAAGGGTTTCGTCTACGTCTTGGTTTCAATTGACCAGCACAATCTTTTGGGTTGGGGCCTCCCTTGGTATGGCGTGTTCGACCCTGGGTTGTTCAATTATGGGACCCTGGTTGACTTCACTAGCATTATGTGTGATTCATTGCGCTTGGTTATTTGTTGGGTCCTCTTCGACTACTAATCCATGTTTTTATCTCATCCAATCTCGACGGGCATGTCAAATTGGGACTTGGGGAGCACCAAAGAAATCAACAATTCATGCCATCTATGCTTCCAACTACTAATTCGTTCGGTCATTTTACTGGTTGGTTTGAGTAGCACTTTGGATTAATGGGCTAAATGTTATACCCTTTTGTTGGGCTAAAACACCAACCATTTCATGATTGTTGTCATCTATTTATTGTCGAAGCATCGTTGCAGAATTCGTTCTTAGGTTAGGTAATTGGCCAGCGAATCCAGGGGGTGGGACATTTCGACCCATGTTATTAATTCCTGATCCTGATCCTTGTAGTGGTGAAAACACAGACATTCTTGGGTTAGGAAATGTTGATGCACTATTGTTTAGGCTTGCCATCACGGATGTTGGCATGCCATAAATTTGTTTACACCCATCCATTGGCACTGTGAATCCATACGCAAAGTGACTGAAATTGTTCGACCCTGGTGGTCTAGTGTTCGCTGGGGAGCCCTGTGTATGCACTGGGGACAGAACTTGACCGCTAAAAGCATTTGTCAAAATTCCTATTGTACTCGCTTGAATAAGTATCGAATCGGTTGCTGATAATGCAACCGTACTTTCCCCTGTCGAATGGGGTGGTTGTTCTCCATTCTTATTAGGTGGGTTAACAATCTTCCTAGTGTATTTTCTTTTTGGTATAGGTTCGTTAATTTTGGATAATTTTCCACTCCTTAATCTCATACAATAATGTTAAACAATGGAGTAAAACGAAATAACTTATGACACAAAAAACAAAAAGTTATGGTTCAACCTTAGACACTAGCCCACCGGGCGTGCCAATTTGTTTACCGTGAAATTTGGTAAACAACCGCTAGTCCTCCAAAACAAAGATTATTTTTTTGGTTACTCGCAGGATCGACTAGATTGATCCTAGGACATGTGTCTAATATTGGTTTTCTAATGTTTCTGAGTATTTGTTGTATGTCGAAAAGACCAGTATAACGAAAGGTAAAAGTAAAGACAAAGGCCTCTAAGATAAAGATTAAAATATTTTTTAAAGTAAAGACTGGAATGTAAAGGAATTTGACTTAAACTTAAAAAAACATAAAAGACTTGATTTAAAATTGACTGACTTTGAATATAAATTGGTGTTTCAATACGTACATTTCTCAGTAACTCTTTTCTCTAACAATTGGTACTTCAAGTTTATTTGAGTTATTTGTACAAAAAGTGAATAGACTAAAATAATAACACAAAGATTCTAATTTATACCAATTCGACCATAACAGCCTTTCTCTACAAGAGTGCCACGTTTGATGTTTGCATGCTCTTCAAATCTTCAAGCTTCCATGCATCCTTCTTGATAAGATCAAACCATTTGAATTCAAATCCTTCTTCAATTCAAAGCACCAAAACAACAACGTGATGTGTCGAAAATAATTCAAAGTTGAAATTTGAAATTTCTTAAAGTCTCATACATTTCGTAACAATAAGATCTTTCGCCATCATTTAATATAATCAGGTTATCCATAATCTGGTCAATCAAAATCCCTTATGAAATATTCTCATATTTATTTTAGAACTAATTTTCTGTGACTTTCTTCATTTCTCTTCAATATCATAAGTCGTCGAAATTCTCATCTAACAGGATGATATGCGGAACTCAACCTCAACTTAGTACCAAAAGCATTATGCAAACCTTCCCAGAACTTTGACGTTAACCTCGAATCTCTATCTTATATTATACTTGAAGGTATTCCATGTGATTTCACAATATTTTCAATATACATCTTAGGTAGCTTCACCATAGGATGGTTGATCTTCATCGGCAAGAAATGATCCGACTTAGTCAACCTATCCACTATCACCCAAATTGAATCATTTCCCTTAGCAGTCTTTGGCAAACCCAACACAAAATCCATAGAAATACTATCACATTTCCATTGTGGAATGTTCAATGGTTGCATTATACCCAAAGGCTTCTGATGCTCAACCTTTGACTTTTGGCAAGTTAAACAAGCATAAACAAACTTGGCAACTTCCTTCTTCATACCAGGCCAAGAAAACAACTTCTTGAAGTCTTGATACATCTTTGTAGCACCGAGATGAATACTTAACCCACTTCTAGGCCCTTCCCTTAGAATTCTCTTCTTAAGTTCTAGCGCATCTGGAACATAAACTCTATTTCCGAACCTCATCAAACTATCCTCATCAACCCTGAATTCACCTCAATCACCTTGATTAATCAAGGTCAACTGATCAACTAACTTCAAATAAGACTTCTGCCCTTCTCGAATTTCTTCAAGAATGCGACTAGTCAGTTTCAAAATTCTCAACTTCACACTATCAGAAGTCTCTTCACACACCAAGCTCAAATCTTTGAATTGTTCAATCAATTCTAACTCATGCACTATATGCATCGACATATGTAAATACTTTTTACTCAATGCATCGGCCAAAATATTTTCTTTAACAGGATGATAATTCAAATCAAAATCTTAATCTTTCAATAACTTAAGACATATTCTCTAACTCATATTTAATTCCTTTTGATCGAACAATTACTTTAAACTTTTGTGATCACTAAACACTTTGAATTTAGAGTTGTTGTACCCCAAAATTTTCCCTCTCATTTCTCAAAGGATCCTCCTAGACCCTCAGGTTTGCTTCTATCAAGTTTCAAGTCTTGGACTACAATTTTCCAAGAAAGTCATTCACATGGGCAAAATGGTCAAATGTACACTGAAAAGTCAAACTTTGACTTTTGGACCAAAAATCAAGTTTCAACAATCATATTTCATCAAGACATGAAATTAGTTCCTTAAGAAATCAAAAGTCAGAAATTACTTTGAAAAATCAAATTTCTAAACATTTAGAAAATTTTCTAAGTGTTAAGAGAATATGATACTTCAGAACTTCTGGGCCAGCCTCCATACAAGTGCAGTCAGAATTTACAAACATGGTTCAGAACATGACTCTTTAATCAGAACATATAGAAACTGTGTTCTTCAACAAGAACATGATTCTTCAGCATATGAAGGCTATGTTCAACGCTTTGGTCAAAACATCATCCTTCGAGTCTCATTCTAGTCTTCTACGATTAGAATATCACCAAATCTCAAAACCTCGTTGAAGCAGTCTGCTGCACTGCTATAGCATAGTCCTACAACCAGCTACCATAACACTCCAAATTTCTGCTGATCTAGTCCACGCCTGCATTATTCTCAAACCCCATATTTGCACCAAATTAGCATACAAAAGTTGTGTTTAAAAAGCAATGGAACAGTATGCCAAAAAGGTTTAAATCCCATTTGTTTTTCCCCCTAAAACCATAGCAAACTCATCTATAAATGAATTGCTCCATCACATGTTCAAGGGGATGGCTTTTGGAAAGAGAGAATTATCAAAGAGAGAAAATAAAACAGTAAAACATTCGTGAACCCAGAATTCCCAAACAAAACCAAACTTTCGTTCTTCCCTTTGAATCAAAGAACATAACATTATGTTCTGATCCTTGCTAACCCTAGAACATCTGAAGGAAGTAGCTCAAGTCCCAAACACACGCTCCAGATTCAAGGTAAGTCTTTCTGACTTTGAATTTTTTTTCATTCAGAACATCATTAAGTAGGTAAATATCATAATGTTTTTGCTGTCCATATCATTGCATAAGTAGAAAAAAATTATGGATCAGAACTTCTTGAATAAAGCTAGGCTCATAATTAGGATTAGAACTTATATAAACTGTTGTGCTTTTTATCTTTTGATTTGCTGTTGTTAAGAACTGAATAAGTTGCGGATGTTCTGACTAATGTAAGGAAGGAGGTGGAGTGTAACACAGAATTTATGGGTTTTCTTTCTCACTGTTTTAGAATAACATAGAACTTCTGAGCTCTCCTCACTGTTTTAACACACAAAACTTCTAGGTTTTTTATTGTTTTAACACACACAGAACTTATGAGTTCTCCTCACTGTTTTAACACACAGAACTTCTAGGTTTTCTTATTGTTTTAACATACACAGAACTTCTGAGTTCTCCTCACTATTTTAACACACAGAACTTCTAGGTTCTCTTATTGTTTAAAATACAGAACTTCTAGGTTTTCTTATTGTTTTAACACACACAGAACTTCTAAGATTTTCTCACTGTTCTAACACTCATAACTTCAGCGCGTAGCGACCTTGAACTTCTATTTTTCCCTCTAATGTTTCTTTCAGGACCTCAGCATGCATCAACCCGGAAATTCTGATTACCTCTGGCGTTTCTTTTTGAACCATGGCGCGCCTGGAATCAGAACTTCTGGACCTCTTTATTTTTGCTTGTAGCGACAGGATGATCCTATTTCTCGTTATTTTTCCTTTTTCCCTCTTATTTTTATTATTTTCAACATTAGTACTATTTTTATGAAAAGGCATAAAAAAATATTTTCTTCTATTAAATAATTATTTTCCTTTTAATTTATTAAGATAAAATATGATTTTCAAAACAATTCCTTTTCTTGTGTTTGTACAATTCAATATGGTTGTAATAGATAAGTAGGATTTAAAATTCTTGCAAACCCCCATTTGTAAATTTGTTCCTAGCATGGTCCACGACCTCCAAGCTGACCCATGCATTGTTATATTATTTATATTATTTATTTTTATATTTTATCCATTAAAATGAAAAATTAAATAAATAAATAATAGAGATAATAAAATATTTGGATTTGGAATCTTTTCTCATCAAATAAGGGACAAATATTGCTGGCATATCAAGGGGAGTATCGTGGATGGAGGAAAAGATTTGATCTAGTTCAAAATAAATCAAAAATCATATAATTGGAAAGAAAACATTTGCTCATGAAAGCATGGATATTTCTACACATTTTTTGACCTAATATTGTCCCATATATATACACAAACCATTCCTGACCTAAGGAGGAGCGCAACTACTCTCAAAAAAACTCTAAAAATTCTCAAAATTTTCAAAGAGGAGGGCAATTCTGTTCCATACGAGCCAGTCATTCTTCATCAAATCTAAGAACTTCATCATCATTCAGAGGTTCAGAGAAGTCCATACCTATCATTCTTGAAGGTTGTGGCATCCCAAATCACCATATCCAAACATCTCCAATTAACAAGGTTTGGCAAAATTCAAAGTGGAAATTTATGCATTGTTGATGTTTTTAATGTTTTGATTTGTCCAGGACATCAATTAGCTTAGTTTGGACACTTCGTGTGAGAGCTTCAAAGCTTAAATCGTGTGATGCCATTGTTAGGGCATCATAAGTTGCAAGCTTCATATCTCTTGATTTAGGGACCTTCAGACCAAACTAACCCCATATTTAGATTCTTGGGAAATTTTCAAGGGGAGTAGATCCCTTTGGGAATTTCAAATCTCATGTTTTTGCAGGTTTGGGGATTTAGGCTTCCCGGAGAAGATGACAGGAGACTCTCTCCGGCATCGTGGACTCGTTTGACCCCGGTGGGAATAGGTGTGGCATTTTGATTCAATCTGATTGGCTCATGCCTTTTGTTGACGCATGCGTTTTTTAATGACCTGGATCTGCTCATAATTTTACATATATTATTATTATGCTATTATAATCATTAGTTAACAAGCAACACAAATGGAAAGACTGAAGGGGTTAAGGCATTTCATGTGTGGGAGGTCAGGGGTTAAACCCTTGCCTCCTGCATATTATTTTTCTAATTTCTACTTGCAGATTCAGTGCCCCGGGGTTAAGCGTGTACACCATGTATTGGCCTATCATCACCATTGGATCTCTTCAGCGCCAGATAAAACGCTCCAGATCCAGGTGTGCACGATGGATCTTCAAGGGAGCAACGCCACTAGATCATACGCGTGGTGGGCTTGCACAAATCTGGGCCTTGCAAATCCAATCAACACCCCCCAGATTGTTAACACAACCACAGGCCCATTTCCATCTTTTTTTATTCTATTTTTTAATTTCTTCTTTGTTATTTTAATTATTTCAAAAATCATTTTTTTTATTTAATCATAAAATCAATAAAATCACCAAAAAAAATAGAATTTAGGTTTTTTTATTAAAATTAATTTTGTAAATTAATTTGATTTAATTATTTTGATTTGTTTTCTTTAAAAATAAAATCAATTAGAATCTAGGATTGGACTTCAAATATTTTTCTTTAAAAATATCAAAATATTAGTTTTTATTTAGAATTAATTTTTAATTAATAATTTTTTTTCAATTAATTAATTACTCTTTCTATTATTTAACTTTTTCCAGATAAAAACAACAAAAAATACTTTTCTCTCTTAACCTAGGCGCGTTTTAGGGTTTAGACGCTTCGTTATCCTTTGCGCGTTTATTATTTCTGTTGTATTTTTTTTTCATTATGTAATTGTTCCTGGTTTGTAATAATTTAATTAGGCTTAAATTTCTGCATCTAATTATGTAGCTGCCCCAAGGCCTTGTAATAGTTTAGGAACCCTTATCTTTCTGCAATTTATTTTCCGCACGATAAACTGCTTAGATGAATGGCTAATAGGATTGTATGGAAAGATAACGATTAATTGAACATAGAAAACCCTAATTGCGCAAAGATAAATAAACTGAAAAATAAACACTTGCACATGCTCACTCCTAGGGTTTTCCCCACTTCGGCTGCCTTCGGTAAACGATCATGAAGTATAGGGAGTCTTAGTGGTTGTCCTCTTGTCCCAAAAGATAAAAAATGACCCATTCGAATGTTGACTCGGAAAGATCTTTAGGACTCTAGGGTAATTACTAAGGTTTCCAAACCATTGCTTTAGTGATCGTAATTGTCCCTTTCGTCCATTTCGATTATCCCTTAAACTCCAACGATGGAGCTACCTACTCCTTAATAGTAGGATAACGCTGTCTAAAGGAAATAAGAAAATGAACAGACTTTTTTCGAGTAGGTAAAAACTTTTAGGTACTTGCTCAAGTAAAATTTTTACACATACACTTTCAAACAAGCTTTTCAAAAAAAAATTTCAAAAACATTTTATCACACCCTTGAGGACTGATACAAGGCTTACCATAAAGTGAAACGCCGCACTAAGGAAAATTTCAAAACTTTTTCAAGCACACAAACACACGAAAGCAATTTCAAAAATGAGAAAGTAGCTAAGAGCCCGTGAAAAACTACGGATAGAAAGGGTGCTAACACCTTCCCTTTGTATAATCTACCCCCCATACTCAGAAACATCTCGAAAAAGGTTTTTTCTGTTCTTTTCCCTTTTCCTTTGTTGGATGAAATAAAAGTAGGTGGTGACTCTTGCTTACCGTACATTTGCGAACAAAAAAAGCAAAACTAGTAGTAACAAAAATAGTCGGTTCTGCCACCGTATCACAGAACTGGCGACTCTATTGGGGAGTTATAAAAAAGTAGGGTTTACCTTAGGATCTAGGTTATTCTTAATTGCTTCTTTGGCTTGTCTTGCTTGATTTACTTTTAAGGGTATCTGTTTGGGTTGCTTGGATCCTAAACTCGGATCGGGGAATTCCTTTTAGGTATGTAGCAATAAACTATGAGGGAGTTGTGCGGGGTATACCGACACGGTTGAAATAGTAGCTATGTTGATACGATACTTTGGTGTATACCGGTATCCCTTGAGTAATCAAGGAGAATATGGGGTCGCTGCATGGTATCATAAAGCGTCAACTGACCTTAGCATCTTAATTGACCAACTTGGCTTTTAGGACGTAGTGAGATAGCCGTCTTTGGTGTAAACCCAAAGTCGGTTAATACTCGATGCTACACTCATTAAGGTTTGACTCTTGAGTTTTGTTTGGTGGCAAGTCAATTGTCTATCAGAACTAAATTTGGGGGAAAGATCGGTGATATTGAGATCCCTTAGAACCCGGTTACTATATTTAGGACAGGTTGAACCAATCCAACTTTAAGAGGGTATACCATAAAATCCATGCAAGCCTTAAACCAAAGGTCTTTGTGTGATTTGCTTGTGTTTGTTATATCCTCTATATCTAAGCATAATCATGACATCATAAAATAGCATATCATACTAACCATTTCAAGGATTCTTAGGGTTTATTTTTGTCTTGTTTTGTAGGACATGACCCTCGCCCGCAGATTCACTATCCAGGTCAGTCTGGTAAAGGTACATCCTCAGCTTAAGGAGTTAGTATCAAGGGTTCCCGAAAGATCTCCCTTCACTGAAAGGCATGGTCGACTTCTCAACTTGGTCACCTCAAACCCTGATGAAGAAATGCTAAAAGTGCTCTTCCAGTTCCTTGACCCTCTACATCACTGCTTCAATTTTTCGGATTACTAGTTAGTTCCTGTAACGCCCCGTTTTATTTAATATTAATTATATTAATATTTTCGAGTTACCGTTTGACTTTTTTTGCGACGAGAATATTTATATTAACCGGTATATCTGTTAATATATTCGGCGACGTTTTATTCGGACCGGTAATTATTTAATTCGGTCCGATATTTGTTTTGAGGGACCGGTAATTATTTTGTTCGGTCTGTTATTGATTCCGTTCAGTTTGATAAAATATTATCCGGACCGATATTTAATTATTCTGAGTTATTTTAATTATTTGGGTTAATAATATTATTTAGTATTATTAGTGTTATATCTAGTAGTAAGACCAAGGGCTTTTTAGTATTTTTGCTTGCTAGTGTCTTGTTCTAAACAAACCAAACACACCTTGTTTGTCATAACACACTAAAACACATAGAGAGAGCAAGAGAGTCTTAGAAGAGAAGAAGGGGAGCAAGAACAAAGCTTGGGTTTTGGGTGATTGAAACATGAAGAATCATTTCAAGCATATCAGGTAAGGAGTTTGATTTTCCAATACTTATAGTTAGGGTTTGATTTGGTATATTTTGATTGGGGATAAAATTGATGTTAGGGTTCTTGAGATTTGTTGAGATAAATTAGGAGAGTTAATTTAGGTGTTAGTGTTGTGGGATTATTGTTATGTTAATAGAAATTAAATTAGAAAAACTAAATTACATTAATTATATTAAGTTTATAAAAACTAAAGTATGCTGTTTGTTTTCAAAACAAAATGGAAATGGAAAGTTTAAAATTTTTTTGCAGAAATGAAAGTTGGAACTAGTATATTTCAGCTATTTCCTGTTATTTAGTCTTATGAATGTCAGTTGTTGGTCGAATACTGCTAGAGTATATGCTATGGGAACTTTAGACACATTCAATATATGATGAAAGAAAAAGAAATGAAAGTTGTAAACAGTATGTTTCATGATGTCGTTGCCATTCCGTTGTTTCATGAATTATGTACTATTTTTTTTTGAAAAATAGTTTATGTTTTAATTTTATTTTAATAATTTAATATATTAATTAATTATACTAATTAAATACAAGTATGACATAAGTTAGCCTATTTAATTTGGAACCCGATTATGTTCCGATTTACTGATTTCGGCAATTTCGGCGACGGAGCTAGTTGCTCTGAATTGAACGAAAATTGATGTGCTGGCTAATTTTGATGTGTAGAATTTCGTGGTGAGGTTAGTTTTTCTAGATTATGATTTTTTAACGGAGAAACCCGAAATAAATCAATTTACAGTTAAGTTGAATCGGGTTGCGTTTTAGTCGGTTTAAGTCGCGTATGGACAATCCGATTGTGACGTTAATGATTATAATTGATGCTGATTATTGTGAATGACTTTTGCAACGATTATTGATGTTTGATTATTTTTTTCCATATTTGGAATTAAGTGAATTATTGGATAATTATGTGGTGTGAT
Organism: Vicia faba; assembly: GCA_948472305.1. NCBI lineage: Eukaryota > Viridiplantae > Streptophyta > Magnoliopsida > Fabales > Fabaceae > Vicia > Vicia faba. Next base: position 1,015,185,155 of record OX451735.1, read on the forward strand.
TAAACATGATGTTTACGAAGGTTTGTTTATAATGAATATTTGATGATATGTGATGCGATGATATGTTTATCTTGATGTGGATAAATATGGAGACGTGGGCTTTATGCCAAATTTTGATGTGCTATGATGATGATATTTGTTGTGTCGTGTTGGTGATGTCGTGTGTCGAGTCACATACATTGCATTGGCGAGGAGGGCTTTTATGCCAAAGCGACGAGGGCTTTTATGCCAAGCGACGATGGGCTTCATGCTAAATGTCCCTAATTATGGACGAAGCAATGGGTACCACATGCATAACATAGTCGTGTCTCATGGAGTCGGTTATGTTTATTTTTTAGTATTTTAGCGTTTAGTTTTATTTGGTAGTTTATGACGAATTGTGATGATACATGATACTTTGTTTTGTGATGATTTTTGTGTTGAACATAAAGTGAATATATGTGATGATTTTATGATGAGTAAGCAATGAATATAACATGACGGTAACGCGACGATATGAGTTTATGGCGATGAAGTTTATGTCTTGTTTTGGTATGATTATGATGATTACGTGACGAAATTAAAGTGTTGATTTTATACACTAAATGATGATTTAAAGTGTGTGAGATTTGGATATGTGTTGACATACTCTTATTAATCCTATATCATTTATGATTCTAAAACTATTTATATATTTTATCATGCCTTTAATTATATGTTTTGGAGTATCTCACCCTTTACTTGTTTCGCCGTTGTCTTTATATTGGTGACGTGCAGGTGATCCGCGAGGATGATGAGGATTAGCTCGAGTCTCTTTATTTTGAGTCACTCTGCTCTGATAGAGTAACACTCGGGATTTGGGCAACGTTATTATTTTGATAGGATAGTTTATGTATACTATCTTATGACTTTATGTATTAATGATAACATGATGATATGTACATTTTTTGAACACATCTGATGTGCTGTGATTAGTCATATGTTTATATGATGATTTATGTTATGAATTGGTATATCCGACTTTTGATTTTTGTGATGTGCATTATAATGCAAAGTGATGAAAAACATGAATATGTGATACCTCAATTTATGTTTGGATGAAATTTTGAAACTCTGATTTTATTATTAATTACGAGGGGTAGAATTGGGGTGTTACATTAGTGGTATCAGAGCAGGTCGGTCTGTCCGACCAAGTTGTTGAGTTTGTTGTTGTCTAATAATCAAGTATTGTTATTTGTTGATTCTAATCTTTGTTTTTGTTTTGAGAAGAAGTTGTTATGGCTGGAAGGAACACTGGTAGGAATGATGAGGCTCTTGTTGCTGCTATGCAGGCAATGGCTCAGGCTTTCCAAAACCCGCCGAATACTGACGAGAACACTGGGTCTCGTAGTTTGGCAACCTTCCAAAGAGAGAATCCTCCTACTTTCCAAGGAAAGTATGATCCCGAAGGTGCTTTGGCGTGGCTGAAGGAGATTGAAAGAATCTTCCGTGTGATGGATTGCACTCCTGTGCAAAGGATCCGTTATGATACTCATAAACTAAGTGCTGAAGCGGATGACTGGTGGGTTGAAACCTGTCAGAGGCTTGAGGTTGTTGGTGAGGAAGTGACATGGGAAGTTTTTCGAAGAGAGTTCATGAGGAAGTATTACCCGGAAGATGTTCGGGGAAAGAAGGAGATAGAGTTCCTTGAATTAAAGCAAGGAAGCATGTCTATCACCGATTATGCTGCAAGGTTCACTAAGTTGGCCAAGTTGTATCCGCATTATGATGGGCCGAATAGCGAGTTCTCTAAATGCATCAAGTTTGAAAATCGTTTGCGTCCTGAGATTAAGAAAGCTGTTGGTTATCAGAAAATCCATGTCTTTTTGGATTTGATTGATAGTTGTAGGATCTTTGAGGAGGACAGTAATTCTCATTATAAGATTATGTCTGATAAGAGAAATAAAGGTCAGCAAAGTCGTGGAAAATCGTATGATGCTCCAGCTGGTAAAGGGAAACAAAAAGCGTTTCAAGGGAGAAGAACTAGTGGGGGAGATGCTCCTGCTAGTATTGTTTGTTACAAGTGTGGGAAACCTGGCCACAAAAGTAATGTTTGTCGAAGCGATGTTAGAGATAAGGAGAATGAGGTGAGATGTTTCCGATGTGGAGAAGTGGGCTATATGACTCGCAATTGTAGACATAAGGATGTGGTCATTTTAATTGTGGCGAGGGAGGTCACATTAGTGCTCAATGTAAGAAGCCTAAGAGGACTCAAGGAGCAGGAAAGGTGTTTGCTTTGTCGGGTGCTCCAACGGAAAACGAGGATGGTCTTGTTCGAGGTACTAGTTTCATTAATAACTTTCCTCTTATTAATATTATTGATACTGGTGTTACTCACTATTTTATTACTGTTGATTGTGTAAAGAGATTGGGTCTCACTTTGTCGGCTCTGGATAGAGATATGGTGTTAGAAGTTCCGGCTAAGGGAACGGTTACTAATTCTTTTGTGTGTGCAAGTTGCCCTTTATCAATCTTTGATAGAGACTTTGTGGTGGATCTTGTTTGTTTACCACTTGTCGGGTTGGACGTGGTTTTAGGTATGGACTGGTTGAAAGTTAATTATGTCCATATCAATTGCTATGACAACACTGTGAGGTTTTCTTCCTTAGTAGAAGAAGCACAATCTATGTTGGTGTCGACGAAGCAGTTGAATGAGTTCATGAAGGATGAGGCGTTGGTTTTCTTGTTGATGGCAACTGTTTCTATGCAGAGTCAAGCTGTGATAGCAAACTTTCTGGTGGTGTGCGATTATCCTGAAGTATTCCCTGATGAGATTCCTAGTGCACCTCCAGAAAGAGAAGTTGAATTTTCTGTGGATCTTGTCCCTGGTACCAGACCTATCTCTATGGCACCATACAGGATGTCCGCATCTGAGTTAGCAGAGTTGAAGAGCCAATTAGAAGATTTGCTCGAGAAGAATTTTGTTAGACCTAGTGTGTCCCCGTGGGGAGCTCCTGTGTTATTGGTGAAGAAGAAAGACGGTAGCATGAGACTTTGTATTGATTATCGTTAGTTGAATAAAGTGACTATCAAGAATACATACCCACTTCCTAGAATTGATGATTCGGTGGACCGATTGGTTGGTGCTCGCGTGTTTAGTAAGATTGATTTGAGATCGGGTTACCATCAAATAAGGGTGAAAGAAGAAGATGTTCAGAAAACTGCTTTCAGGACGAGGTATGGACATTACGAGTATTCGGTGATGCCTTTCGGTGTCACTAATGCACCGGGAGTATTCATGGAGTACATGAATTGTATTTTGCATCCTTACTTGGATCGTTTCGTGGTTGTTTTCATTGATGATATTCTGGTTTATTCTAAATCGGAAGAAGAGCACGCAGAACATTTGCGCATCATGTTGGAAGTTATGAAAGAGAAGAAGCTTTATGCTAAGTTATCAAAGTGCGAGTTCTGATTAAGTGAAGTGAGGTTTTTAGGGCATGTCATTTCTGGTGATGGCATTGCAGTTGATCCTTCTAAAGTTGATGTTGTGTTGAAATGGGAAACTCTTAAGTCTGTTACTAAGATTAGAAGTTTCTTAGGATTGGCTAGTTACTATAGAAGGTTCATTGAAGGTTTTTCTAAGTTGGCGCTCCCTTTGACAAAGTTGACTTGTAAAGGAGCTGCATTTGTGTAGGATGTCAAGTGTGAAGAAAGTTTTGTTGAATTGAAGAAAAGTTTGACAACGGCTCTGATCTTGATTCTACCTAATCCTGAAGAACCATTTGTTGTTTATTGTGATGCTTCTAAGATAGGTTTAGGTGGTGTACTTATGCAAAATGGCAAAGTGGTTGCTTATGCTTCTAGGTAATTGAAGATTCATGAGAAGAATTATCCCACGCACGATTTAGAGCTTGCAGCGGTTGTTTTTGTGCTTAAGATTTGGAGGCATTATCTTTATGGTTCTATATTTGAAGTATTTAGTGACCATAAAAGTTTGAAGTACTTGTTCAATCAGAAAGATCTTAACATGAGACAAAGACGGTGGCTTGAATTTTTGAAAGATTATTATTTTGGATGAATTACCATCCTGGTAAAGCTAATGTGGTGGCTGATGCTTTAAGTCGAAAGACTTTGCATATGTCACTTTTGATGGTGAAAGAGTTGGAATTGATTGAGCAATTTAGAGATATGAGTCTTGTAGTAGAAGTGACGCCGAAGAGTGTTATCTTGGGAATGTTAAAGATCAATAATGATTTCCTTGATAGTGTTAGAGAAGCTCAGAAGCTTGATGTGAAACTTGTTGATTTGTTGGTTGGTATTGGACAAACTGAAAATGAAGATTTCAAGTTGGATGCTTAGGGTGTATTGAGGTTCCGAGATAAGATTTGTATTCCCGATGATGTGGACTTGAAGAGAATGATCTTGGAAGAAATTCATAGAAGCAATTTGAGTATTCATCCCAGAGCGGCCAAAATGTATCAAGATTTAAAGAAACTATTTTGGTGGTCAGGCATGAAGAAAGATGTGGCTCAGTTTGTTTATGCTTGTTTGACTTGTCAGCAGTCTAAAGTGGAGCATCAGAAACCTGCAGGGTTGATGCAACCGTTAGAGATTCAAAATGGAAATGGGATAGCATTTCTATGGATTTCGTAACGGGGTTACCGAATACACCAAGAGGACACGATGCGATTTGGGTGATTATTGATAGGCTTACGAAGTTGACTCACTTTATTCCTATTAACATCACTTATCCCGTATCGAAGTTGGCGGAAATTTATACGCATGTGGTTGTGAGATTACATGGTATTCCTTTGTGTATCGTTTCGGATAGAGATCCGAGGTTTACTTTTGAATTTTTGAAGAGCTTGCAAGAGGCTTTGGGTTCAAAGTTGAGGTTGAGTTCGGCTTATCATCCTCAAACTGATGGTCAGACGGAAAGGACGATTCAATCGTTGGAAGACTTGTTACGTGCTTGTATTCTTGAACATGGTGGTTCATGGGATACATATCTTCCTTTGATTGAGTTTACTTATAACAATAGTTTTCATGCTAGTATTGGAATGGCACCGTTCGAGGCTTTGTATGGTCGGAGGTGTAGAACTCCTTTGTGTTGGCATGAGTCGGGTGAAAGTGTGGTGCTTGGACCAGAATTGGTTAGAGAGACTACTGAGACGGTGAAGATGATTAGAGAAAAGATGAGAATTTCTCAAAGTGGACAAAAGAGTTATCATGATAAAAGGAGAAAAGACTTGGAACTCCAATATGATGATCATGTATTTTTGCGAGTTACTCCTACAACCGGCGTTGGGCGAGCATTGAAGTCGAAGAAGCTAACTCCTCCCTTTATTGGTCCTTACCAAATTACTAGGAAAGTGGGAAAAGTGGCTTATAGAGTGGCGTTACCGCCAAATCTTTTGAACTTGCATGATGTGTTCCATGTGTCGTAACTTTGGAAGTATGTTCCGGATCCTTCACATGTGATTGAGATGGATGATATTCAAGTGCGAGACAATCTTACGGTGGAGACGATGTTGTTAAGGATCGAAGATCGTGAGATAAATTCTCTTCGTGGCAAAGAGATCTCCTTGGTTAAAGTTGTTTGGATAGGAGCAGCTGGTGAAAATGCGAAGTGGGAGTTAGAAAGCAAGATGCGGGATTCCTTTCCCGAGCTTTTCGAGTCAGGTAATTTCGAGGACGGAATTTTTTTAAGTGGGGGAGAATTGTAACGCCTTGTTTTATTTAATATTAATTATATTAATATTTTCGAGTTACTGTTTGACGTTTTTTCTTGCGACGAGAATATTTATATTAACCGGTATATCTTTTAATATATTTGGTAACGTTTTATTCGGACCGGTAATTATTTTATTCGGTCCGGTATTTGTTTTGAGGGACCGGTAATTATTTTATTCGGTCCGGTATTTATTCCGTTCGGTTCGGTAAAATATTATTCGGACCGATATTTAATTATTCGGAGTTATTTTAATTATTTGGGTTAATAATATTATTTAGTATTATTAGTGTTATATCTAGTAGTAAGACCAAGGGATTTTTAGTATTTTTGCTTGCTAGTGTCTTGTCCTAAACAAACCAAACACACCTTGTTTTGTCATAACACACTAAAACACATAGAGAGAGCAAGAGAGTCTTAGAAGAGAAGAAGGGGAGCAAGAACAAAGCTTGGGTTTTGGGTGATTGAAACATCAAGAATCATTTCAAGCATATAAGGTAAGGGGTTTGATTTTCCAATGCTTATAGTTAGGGTTTGATTTGGTATATTTTGATTTGGGATAAAATTGATGTTAGGGTTCTTGAGATTTGTTGAGATACATTAGGAGAGTTAATTTAGGTGTTAGTGTTGTGGGATTATTGTTATGTTAATAGAAATTAAATTAGAAAAACAAAATTATATTAATTATATTAAGTTTATAAAAACTAAAGTATGCAGTTTGTTTTCAAAACAAAATGGAAATGGAAAGTTTAAAAAAAAATTGCAGAAAAGAAAGTTGGAACTAGTATATATCTGCTATTTCCTGTTATTTAATCTTATGAATGTCAGTTGTTGGTCGAATACTGCTAGAATATATGCTATGGGGACTTTATACACATTCAATATATGATGAAAGAAAAAGAAATGAAAGTTGGAAACAGTATGTTTCATGATGTCGTTGTTATTCCGCTGTTTCATGAATTATGTACTATTTTTTTTGAAAAATAGTTTATGTTTTAATTTTATTTTCATAATTTAATATATTAATTAATTATACTAATTAAATACAAATATTACATAAGTTAGCCGATTTAATTTGGAACCCGATTATGTTCCGATTTCCCGATTTCAGCAATTTCGGCGACAAAGCTAGTTGCTCCGAATTGAACGAAAATTGACGTGCTAACTGATTTTGATGTGTAGAACATCATAGTGAGGTTAGTTTTTTGAGATTACGAGTTTTTAACGGAGCGACCCGAAATAAATCAATTTAAGGTTAAGTTGAACCGGGTTGCGTTTTAGTCGGTTTAAGTCGCGTATGGACAATCCGATTGCAACGTTAATGATTATAATTGATGCTGATTATTGTGAATGACTTTTGCGACGATTATTGATGTTTGACTACTTTTTTCCATATTTGGAATTAAGTGAATTATTGGATAATGATGTGGTGTGATCAAACATGATGTCTGTGACGATTTGTTTATAATGAATACTTGATGATATGTGATACGATGATATGTTTATCTTGATATGGATAAATATGGCGACATAGGCTTTACGCCAAATTTTAATGTGCGATGATGATGATATTTGTTGTGTCGTATTGGTGATGTCGTGTGTAGAGTCACATACATTGCATTGGCGACGAGGGCTTTTATGCCAAAGCGACGGGGGCTTTTATGCCAAGCGATGATGGACTTTATGCCAAATGTCCCTAATTATGGACGAAGGGACGAGTACCACATGCATAACATAGTCGTGTCTCATGGAGTCGATTATGTTTATTTTTGAGTCTTTTAGCGTTGAGTTTTATTTGATGTTTTATGACGAATTGCGATGATATATGATACTTTGTTTTGTGATGATTTTTGTGTTGAACATAAAGTGAATATATGTGATGATTTCATGATGAGTAAGCGATGAATATAACATGACGGTAAAGAGACGATATGAGTTTATGGCGATGAAGTTTATGTCTTGTTTTGGTATGATTATGATGATTACGTGATGAAATTAAAGTGTTGATTTTATACACTAAATAATGATTTAAAGTGTGCGAGATTTGGATATATGTTGACATACTCTTATTAATCCTATATCATTTATGATTTCAAAACTATTTATATATTTTATCATGCCTTTAATTATATGTTTTGGAGTATCTCACCCTTTACTTGTTTCGTTGTTGCCTTTATATTGGTAACGTGCTGGTGATCCGCGAGGATGATGAGGATTAGCTCGAGTCTCTTTATTTTGAGTCGCTCTGCTCTGATAGTAGTAACACTCGGGATTTGGGCGATGTTATTATTTTGATAGGATAGTTTATGTATACTATCTTATGACTTTATGTATTGATGATAACATGATGATATGTATATTTTGTGAACACATCCTCTGTGTTGTGATTAGTCATATGTTTAAATGATGATTTATGTTATGAATCGGTATATCCGACTTTTGATTTTTGTGATGTGCATTATAATGAAAAGTGATGAAAAACACAAATATGTGATACCTCAATTTATGTTTGGATGAAATTTTAAAACTTTGATTTTATTATTAATTACAAGGGGTAGAATTGGGGTGTTACAGTTCCTACTATGGAGGAGTTTTCTCAATTACTGGGGGTGCCTATCCTTAACAAGGTACCTTCCAATGGCATGGAAAGAGACCCTAAACCTGAAGATATTTCTAAAGCTCTGTCCTTATAGCGATCTGACGTAGTAGCAAATTGGGAATCCAAGAGACGTGTCAAGGGTTTTTTGGCTAAATTCTTGTTTAAGAAAGCTCATCATTTTGGGGATACCCTGGACTTATAAGCTTTTGAATAGGTGTTAGCCTTTCTCATATATGGTTTGGTACTTTTCCCTAATATGTACCAGCTCATAGATGTGAATGCGGTTAAGGTTTTCTTGTCACGCAATCTGGTACCTACCCTGCTTAGAGATATCCTACATTCTTTGCATACTCGCACTATAAAGAGAAGAGGGACCCTTATGTGTTGCAATCCTCTTTTGGCTAGGTGGTTTATTTCGTACCTACCCTGATCCATCTTGAAGAATGAACAGGGTTCGAGATGGTCTCATAGGCTGATGACTCTTACACATTCAGGTATTCATTGGTGCCCTCGATCCTCGGATAATGTTACCATCATTGATCAACGCGGAGAATTCCCTAATGTCCCTCTCTTAGGCATTAGGGGAGGAATCACTTACAATCCTTGTTTGGCACTGCGACAGTTTGGATATGCGAGAAGGGATGGTCCTCATGATACACTTATCCAAGGAATCGTCTTCGACTACGAGAATGATGCTCAGAGTTACTGTAAAAGGTTCATGCGAGCTTGGGGAATGGTACATAGAGTTGATAGCAAGACACGGGGGAACAAGAACTCCATCCCTCTTGAGCCTTATCTCAAATGGGTATGAGCCCATGCTAAAAATCTTATGATGCCTTACCCCGCCATCCTACCTGTGATTATGGAACCAGTTACTGAAGAAGACACTTCTTATCTTGTTCTTCATTCTGACATGCCAGCTGATCATGAGGAGTTACAAAAATCATGGGTTCAACTTAAAGAGGAGCGGGATACGTTTGAAACTCAATTCTACGCCAGCAAGAAGAAGGTCCTGGAACTCACTAGGCTACTTCATGAATAGAGGAATATAAACGCCTACATTGCACCAAAGAGGATGCGCTCATGGGAAACCTAATTTTCCTTTTGCTTTAAGTTTTGTTTTGTTTGATTGTAAGCTTAAAAGGCACCCTCTGTAACAATTAAAACTTATTAATACCATTAACGTGTTTTCTTTTGGTTAAGCAAATTTGAGCCTTTAAGAGTCCTTGAAATCATTGCATACGCATATCATCCATGACATTGCATAAAAAGGTTTCATAACAGGTTTCTCATCTTCTGTGTTGTTTATTTCAGCAATAATGACTTATGAACAAAGTATCAAGGATCTCCAGGCACAAAATGCCCAATTTCAGCAAATGTTCGTAGCTTTGTCTAAAGGGAAGGAAGATTTGAAGGCCCTTATTCTGAAAGAAAGAAAGAAAGAAAGAAGAAGAAGAAGAAGAAGAAGAAGAAGAAGAAGAAGAAGAAGAAGAAGAAGAAGAAGAAGAAGAAGAAGAAGAAGAAGAAGAAGAAGACCGCTGGTGTTCTGAATCTGGGCAGAAGATTCAAGGGACCATTGAAGCAACCGGTTGATATGACCTCCTCATACAAAGAAGGAGAGAATCAAGAGGGAGAGACAAGGGAGAAGGACCCTAGCCCATAGGTTTCTGATAATGACACTGACTACAACGAAGAACAGTATCCCCGGCTGAGGATAGATACAAGCAGTTAGAGGATCGTCTGAATGCAATGGAGATCCAAAGAGTACCAGGGCTGGATTTTGAAGAGCTGGGCTTGGTATCTGGGGTTGTCATCCCACTGAAGTTCAAGGCTCTGGTATTTGCAAAGTATGATAGGGTGTCTTGTCCCAAGCTTCATCTCCGTTCTTATGTGAGGAAGATTCACCCTCACATTGCTGATAGGAATTTATGGGTCCATTTCTTTCAGGACAGTCTGTCCGGGACTCAGCTCGCGTGGTTCTATCAGCTGGAGGGAGCCAATATCCGCAACTGGGAAGATCTGGCCGCTGCTTTTTATAAGCAGTATCAATATAACGTTGACCTTGCTCCTACCCGTACTCAACTCTAGAGTATGTCCATGGGTGCAAGCGAAGGTTTTAAGGACTATGCACAGAAGTGGAGAGATCTGGCCGGGAGAGTCCAACCCCCTTTGTCTTATAGGGAGTTGGTTGACATGTTTCTCGGTACGCTATCTGGTCCGTTCTTCAATCAATTTATTGGTAGCTCCTCAGCTGGTTTCACCAAGATGATATTGACTAGATAAAGGGTAGAAGTTGGGATCCGGAGTGGCAAGATCTAGAAAGATACCTCGTCAAGTACAGTGAAGAAGTCGTTCACAAGTAAAAAGGAAGTCAATGCCATTTATAACCTAAGAGGTCTGAGCTGAGCTGAGAATCGTCCAACGGTAGGGGCTGTGATGATACCTAGGCATGGGGCTACTCAACAACAAAACAATCAGCAAAGGGTAGAAAGATCGCAAAGGCAGTTCACCCGAATTAATATGACATTGACTGAGGTTTTACCCCATCTGTTAAGATCTAACTTGGCAACCTTATAGGAGGCTCCAAAGAATCCTAACACCACATCTCCTCGTTATAATCCAAACGCTCGGTGTGCTTACCATTCTGAGAGTCCAGGCCACGATACAAATGACTGTTGGGCTCTGAGGAATAAGATACAAGATTTGATCGAAGCAAAGGAGATTGAGTTTGATGCGCCTGAGAAGCCTAACGTCATAACTGCTCCCATGCCCAAGCACAACCGTGGTGTTAATGTCGTTGATACTGATCTATTTTTTACCTCTACTGATGAAGTTTCCACTCCTCTCATGACTGTCAAGAAGAATTTTTTGCTAGCCGGTTTTGTTTCCGGGTTGTGGTGAAGGTTGCCAGATGTGTTTATCTCTACCTTCTGGTTGTTATTTGCTGAAAGTGGGTATTTAACACCTGATGGATATCAGAGATTTTATTTGAAAAGACTCCGATTTCGATTGTCCTACATGAAGATGTTTAACACCTGTTAGGATTACACCTTCTCCAAGAATTGCTCCATTGATAATCACTTTTCCTGGCCCTGTACCGTACTCCTCGGACAAAGCTGTTCCTTGGAATTATGGTGATGACATTTACTACCATGGCGTCAAGCAGGATTTGAAGATTGGAGAGGTTGATCCCGATATCAGTAACATTGTGGGGACCAGCAAAGCTACCCAAAATGGAAGGTTTTCTCTCACGAGATCTCCCCGAAGACTGTTGATAAGCCTGTTGTTATTCCATCTGTGGTTCCTGCTAGTACTTATGCTACTACTCCCATTCTTACTCCAGTTGTTACCCCTGCCGTTGAGTCATCTGGGACTCGGGGAAATTAAGGTATAGGTGAGCCTGCCCGGACAGAGGCACCTAGAAACGTTGTTTTGGAATCCTCTAAGCAAGAAATGGAGGAAATTTTAAAAATAATCAAGAAAAGCGACTACAATATGGTCGAACAGCTGGGGCAGACCCTTAAGAAGATATCAATGTTGTCTCTGCTATTGTGTTTTGAGGCCCATGCAAAGGCTTTGATTGAATTTCTCAAGACTATGCATGTGCTGCAAGAAACCTCTGCTGACCAATTCAAAGATAGTGTGGCCAGTTTGACTGCTGACAATGGGTTGGGTTTTTCAGATACCGATTTGACGCCAAAGGGGAGAAAGCATGATGCTTTGCATGTCTCGATCGAATGCAGGGGCACTACCATGGCCCATGTGCTGGTGGACACTGGATCGTCATTGAATGTTCTACCCAAGAAGGATCTTGATCGGATAGATTGTGAAGGTTTGACCTTAAATACCAATAACAATTTGGTGAGGGCTTTCGACGATTCAAAAAGAATGGTGCGCAGAGAGGTGGACATCCCTGTCAAAGTGGATTCCCAGACCTTTGGATCCACCTTCTACGTGATGGACATCAGGCCATTGTACTCTTGTTTGTTGGGTCATCCTTGGATCCATGAAGTTGGGGTCGTTACTTCTACGCTACACCAAATGCTGAAGTATCTAGTAAAGAGGAAGATTGTCATCGTGCATGGTGAAGAGGAGTACATGGTAAGCCACATGAACTCTTTCAGGTATGTGGAGATGGACGGGGAATTCATAGAGACCCCTTGTCGAAATTTTGAAGAGGTTCCCTAGATCATGGCCTCAACCGAGACTATCACCAGTGCACCGAAGGTCACCAAACCTCCTTTGAAGATGGCTTCTCTCAAGGACACCAGAGCAGTAGTTGAAGAAGGTGGGTTTACCATTTGGGGACAGCTCCCTGATTTTCCTCATAAAACTGACAAATTTGGTTTGGGCTTTACATCAGGAGCTCAAAGGGTTGTTTGACGTGCTCGGGCTGGAGGACCTCCCCTACTTATCAGCAATCGTGGGGTCAATGCTATAGAAAACGATGATGAGGATTTTGATATTGACAGCTGGATCTACCCTACTACTAACGGTGGACCTAGTAACTGGACGGCCATAGATTTTGTGCCGATTTCTTTTGTTCAGCAGTAATTGTCTTACTTGTTTTTCGAATTTGTAATAAACAATATGACCTCTATAGCCTTGTGTCTTACCCAAGGCACAATTGTTTATTTGTGAGGGTTATTATATGTCATTATCATATGTCATCAATAAAACATTGGACCTTCTTGCATACAAATTTTGCGCTCTCTGTTTTTCTTTTCTTCCTTTTACTTTACCAATACAGCTATGCTCTTACACACACTCACATATCAAATTGCAGATCCATATCCACTCTGGATCCCATTGATAACAGTTCTGCTTTTGCTAGTTATAACTTCGAAAATCCGATCAACCAAGTCGGGGACCTAGGTGAGGAAGATTGTGAGGTGCCTGGAGAACTTGCTAGGCTATTACAGTAGGAAGAGAGGGCTATACAGCCTCATGGAGAGCCAGTTGAGACGATAAACTTGGGCACAGAGGTAGACAGAAAAGAAGTCAAGATCGGCGCAAATATAGAGATTAATGTCAAACAACATATGTTGCACGATTATGTTGAGATCTTCTCCTGGTTATATGAAGACATGCCTGGGTTAGACACTGATATAGTGGTTCATCATCTACCGACTAAAGAAGATTGTCCTCCGGTAAAGCAAAAGGTCTGTTGTATGCGCCCTGAAATGTCCGAGAAGATCAAAGCAGAGGTTATGAAACAGTTCAACACTGGGTTCTTAGATGTCACCTCCTATCCGTAGTGGGTTGTTAACGTGGTCCCAGTACCAAAGAAAGACGGTAAGGTACGGATGTGTGTGGACTACAGAGACTTGAACAGGGCAAGCCCCAAGTATGACTTCCCGCTTCCCCACATTGACGTTCTGGTTGACAACACCGGATAGCACAAGATCTTTTCCTTCATGGATGGTTTCTTTGGATACAACCAGATCAAGATGGCACCCTAAGACATGGAGAAGACAATCTTCATCACACAGTGGGGAACTTTCTGTTACAAGGTGATGCCTTTTGGATTAAAGAATGTTGGGGCAACCTATCTGCAAGCCATGGTAGCTTTGTTCCACGATATGATTCACCATGAGATAGAGGTTTATGTGGATGACATGATAGCCAGGTCTCAAACCGAGGAAGAACACCTGGATCATCTACGAAAGCTGTTTGACAGGTTGAAAACATACAGGTTGAGGTTGAATCCGAACAAGTGCACCTTCAGGGTAAGGTCTGGTAAACTTCTGGGGTTCATCGTCAGTGACAAAGGTATTCAGGTAGACCCTACAAAGGTGAAGGCCATACAAGAGATATCGGCTCCCCGTACTGAGAAGGAGGTTAGAGGTTTCTTGGGACGCCTAAATTGTATCGCTAGGTTCATTTCACATCTGACTGCTACTTGTGAACCAATCTTCAAGCTACTGAAGAAAGATCAAGTGGTAAAGTGGAATGACGAATGCCATACCGCTTTCAAAAGAATCAAGGAATACCTTCAAGAACCTCTAATTATGATGCCTCCGATTGAAGGAAGACCTTTGATAATGTACTTAACAGTGTTAGAAAATACAATGCGGTGTGTGCTGGGGCAGCATGACGAGTCTGGTCGAAAAGAGCATGCAATATACTACCTTAGCAAAAAGTTTACCGACTGTGAGACAAGATACTCACTGCTTGAGAAAACTTGTTGCGCTTTGGCATGGGCTGCTCGCCAACTAAGACAGTATATGTTGACCCGCACTACTTTGTTGATATCTAAGATGGATCCAATCAAGTACATCTTCGAGAAGCCCGCTCTCTCCAGAAGAATAGCAAGATGGCAGATGATCTTAACTGAATACGATATCCAATATACAACCCAGAAAGAAATTAAAGGAAGTGTATTGGCTGATCATTTGGCTCATCGGGCCGTGGATGACTACCAGTCCATGAATTTTGAGTTCCCGGACGAGAATATTATGCTAGTGACTGACTATGAAGAACCTGGACCAGATGAAGGATCTGAAAAAGGATCCCGATGGACTATGGTTTTTGACGGAGCTTCCAACGCACTCGGTAATGGAATTGGCGTTGTAATCATATCTCCTGAGGGCTGTCATACTTCTTTCACCGCCCGACTATGCTTTAATTATACTAACAACATGGAGGAGTATGAAGCCTGCATCATGGGTCTCAAATTTGCTATCGACATAAGGATCAAGTTCTTAAATATTTTCGGGGAATCAGCCTTGGTGATAAGTCAGATCAAAGTAGAATGGGATACGAAGCATTCAAATCTCATCCCGTACAAAGAGAACATGCTGACATTTCTCCCACACTTTGAGGAGGTAACCTTTGAACATTTCCCACAAGAGGAGAATCAGTTAGCGGACGCGCTAGCTACCATGTCATCTATGTTCAAGGTCAGGTGGAACAACGAAGCTCGAATCACTATCGAGAGGTTGGATGAACCAGTGTACTGTTGTAAGATTGATACTAAAGAGGTAGTAGATAAACCTTTGTTTCACGTAGTAAAAAGGTACCTTGAGGCTCAAGATTATCCCGAGGGGGCATCTGTCAACGATAAGAAATTTCTGAGAAGGTTCACCGTGAAATTCTTCCTCAGTAATGGAATCTTCCACATGCGCAACCATGACTCTACCTTACTACGGTGTGTAGACAAGAGCGAAGCAGAGAGGATTATAGCATATTTACATGAAGGTACCTTTGGCACTCATTCTAGTGGACATACCATGGCTAAGAAGATCTTACGGGAAGGATATTATTGGTCCACTATGGAAACAAATTGTTATCAGCACTCCCGAACTTGTCATAAGTGCCAAATCTATGCTGCTAAGGTGCATGTGCCTCTGGTTCCTTTGAATGTCTTGACGGCTCCTTGGCCCTATGCAATATGGGGTATTGACATGATCAGAGAGATTATACCTACCGCTTCCAATGGGCATCACTTCATCCTGGTGGCCATTGATTACTTCACGAAGTGGGTTGACGTTGCCTTCTTTGCTACCGTTACCAAGAATGTTGTGGCACGGTTTATCAAGCATAACCTAATCTATCGTTACAGTGTGCCAGAGAGAATCATGACTGACAATGCTACAAATATCAATAACACGATGATCACCGAACTCTGTAAGCAATTCAAGATACAGCATCATAACTTTTCTCCTTACCAATCGAAGATGAATGGCGTTGTTGAAGCTACTAACAAGAACATCAAAAAGATTATACAGAAGATGATGGTGACATATAAAGATTGGCAAGAGATGTTACCATTTTCTCTTCATGGGTATCGCACCTCCGCGCGAACATCGACAGTGGCAACACCCTACTCTCTGGTATATGGCATGAAGGTTGTCTTGCCTATTGAGGTCTAGATCCCTTCTCTGAGGATTATGAAGGATGCGGGTTTGAGCGAAGACGATTGGATCCAGACTCGACTTGATCAACTGAATCTAATTGATGAGAAGAGACTTACTGCTATCTGTCATGGTCAAACGTATCAAAAACGAATGATCAAGGTTTTCAACAAAAAAATCAAGCGCCAAGAATATCAAGTCGGGGATCTAGTGATCAAGTGCATCATACTGCCGCAAGGTGATCCTAGGGGCAAATGGACTCCCACATATGAAGGGCCATTTGTGATCAAAAACATTTTCTCGGGTGAAGCCATGATTCTGACCACCATGGACGGCGACCACCTTCCTCACCCTGTCAATGAGGACATAGTGAAAAGATACTACACATGATTAAAGACCCGCTAGGTTGACTGGCCTAGGCAAAAATAAGGGCTTCTCGGCGAACCAAAAGGGTTCGAGCAAAAATTAGGGATGAAAACGAAAAAATCTATATACCCGGCAAGTCGAAAACCTGAAAAAGGCGGCTTGGGAAAAAAAGGGTATCCCGGTGGACTGAAAACCCGAAAGGGCAGTCCAGGAAAAAGTTAGGGATGTAAAGTGTATCATTATGTCCCATTGGATCACCTTGCAACCAGGCCTCAGTATCAACTGTCAAGCTCGAATGACACCAATCAATCTAATCAGCTTCGGACAAGCAGCAAAGTGATGAGACGCTCGAAGACATAGCGACAATAGCAGAATTGAAACTTAATGGGATTATTGCACATAGCTAGTTTTTTTGTACACAATATTGTATAGCTTTCATTTTCACGGTGGCGTTCTCTTACTAGAGCGTCAGCTTCCTTGTACAAAAACGCCTGTTATAGGCCAATTTCGAAAATTAATATAAGTCATTTTTACAAAACCATTTGTTTTTATTTTTCTGTTTTGTTTTGCAAAAAACGTCCAATGATTTATTCTTGACATATGCATTTGAATATGATTTTTGTTCACAAATATTTGCATAGGAAATGGAAATACAATTGCTCGTAACTTAAGAAACAGGGGAAAAAACTATAAAAAAAATGTCAAGCCCGACAGTTACTATGTTAAGCAGGTACAGGGGCAGAGACAGCTTTGAAACAAGGTCATCTCAGCATACGACCCCGTGACATCTACACTCCTCACAAAGTAGAGGAAACTAAAGCTTTGACATCGGCTTCCCCAAATAGGAGTTACTCTCCCCAGCCGAATTCCTTCAGAAAATTGACATCTATGTTCCCCAGCCGAGTTTTATAAATCGCAAGCAGTTCATAAAGTTTTCTCTCGAGCAGAGTTTATTTTCTATGAATACAGAAGCTCAATCCCCGGCAGAGTTTGTTCCTTCAGTTACAGAATCCCATCCCCCAGTGGAGATTATTTTCCCAAATCGGCAAAATTTTCCAATAAAACATTTCCTCTCGCAACAGAGTTATTCCCCCAGAGTTATTCTCAAGCAGAGTCTCTCCCTGACAGAATATCTGTAAATAAGGAGCAAATCCCCTGCATAGTCATCTTCGTTTACAATCCCTAGCGGAAGTAGAAGAACCACAGTTTTCTACAACAGTCAGGAATTCTATTTCCAATACTCTCCAGCAGCAGTCAGGGAATTTATTTTCCCAGACTCGGATATGTCATAATAGCATTTCATGTTCATACATTATGACGTGCGCATACATATTACATACAGCATAATATCATTTGTTTTGAGAACATCATCACACAATGCATTTCATGCATCGCATATAATTAACCCTGTTACCTTTTCAAGAAAGATAATAATCATCAACAATTCCAACAGTTCAAGGTTAAATCCATGAAGTTATACATGTCACATCTGCAGACAACTAATGGAAAATCAGTTCCCAAAACCAAATGGGTCAACTAATCTACGTGATCAAATGAGGCAGGCCCTACTATCTAGGCTTTCATTTCGAAGTAACCCTACTATCCAAGTTCCTTCTCATAGCCCTACTATCCATGCTTTCATTTCGAAGTAACCCTATTATCCAGGTTCCTTCTCATAACCCTACTATCCAGGGTTTCATTTTGAAGTAACTCTACTATCCAAGTTCCTTCCCATATCCCTACTATCCAGGCTTTCGTTTCGAAGTAACCCTATTATCCATGTTCCTTCTCATGGCCCTACTATCCAGGCTTTCAATTCGAAGTAACCCTACTATCCAGGTTCCTTCCCATAGCCCTACTATCCAGGCTTTCATTTCGAAGTAACCCTACTATCTAGGTTCCTTCTCATAGCCCTACTATCCAGGATTTCATTTCGAAGTAACTCTACTATCAAAGTTCCTTCCCATAGCACTATTATCCAGGCTTTTATTTCGAAGTAACCATGCTATCCAGGTTCCTTCTTATAGCCCTACTATCCAGGCTTTCATTTCGAAGTAACCCTACTATCCAGGTTCCTTCCCATAGCCCTATTATTCAGGATTTCATTTTGAAGTAACCCTACTATCCAGGTTCCTTCTCATAGCCCTACTATTCAGGCTTTCATTTCGAAGTAACTCTACTATCCAGGTTCCTTCTCATAGCCCTACTATCCACGCTTTCATTTTGAAGTAACTCTACTATCCAGGTTCCTTCTTATAGCCCTATTATCCAAGCTTTCATTTTTAAGTAACCCTACTATACAGGTTCCTTCTCATAGCCCTACTATCCAGGCTTTCATTTCTAAGTAACCGTACTATCCAGGTTCCTTCTCATAGCCCTACTATCCAAGCTTTCATTTCGAAGTAACTCTACTATCTAGGTTCCTTCTCATAGCCCTACTATCCAGGCTTTCATTTTCGAATTAACCCTACTATCCAAGTTCCTTCTCATAGCCGTACTATCCAGGCTTTCATTTCGAAGTAACCTTACTATCCATGTTCCTTCTCATGGACCTACTATCCAGGCTTTCATTTCGAGGTAATCTTACTATCCAGGTTCCTTCTCTTTTATCTCTAGACAACAGTTTACAACACTGTAATACCTGAACCCAACCAGATACCATCGATTTCACATTTCCCTAGTAAGTCGTTGTGCAGCCTGGAACCTGACCAGATAAGCAGTTTACTTTCGTCTCCTTAATCAAGAGTTAATTCCCTAGTAGAGTAATGAACAACCAAAGCTCCTAGACTCCATTTCCCAGGACATAAATCAACATTCCCTGGAGAAGTCCTCCTCAACGGCAGGTACAGGAATTCTCACAAGAGAATCTCTTATGCAACCGTCACATTCTCCGGATGACATCTTTAAGCCCATCTCCGAAGATTCCCCGTCGCCTTCCAAATGGCATCTGTAAGCCCATTCCCGATATTATCGATCAATATCACTTCATACGGGTGCATATATCTGGGCACTCTAGTGTTCAATCATCTTCCACCTTCAGATCACGAAAGGCAGACCAATCAATCTACATCCTCAGGTTTAAGAAGATTGAAAAGGGGAAGTTGTTGTACCCCAAAATTTTCCCTCCCATTCTTACACAAAACACACTCCTAGAGGTTCTCAAGTGCTCAAGTTGACTAAGGATTGACCAGACAAATCCTTCTCCTAAGACAATGAGCCCCAAATTAAGGTTTCACTCTTCATCATGATGTTTGAATTCTAAGGGTCCTAAATGATTTCCATTACCCTAATATGTCTTCAAGATCATCCATGTCAAGTATCACACCTTGTACCACCAGTTTTCTCAGTCAACTGCTCAAATTCCTTAAAAGTCAATTGTGGCCCAAATACAGTCAAACTTCATGATTTTTGGTCAACAACAATATTTTGAAGTATTATCCATCATTTGATCAAGGGTTGATCATGATTCCTCAAGAAATGCTCATAACTCATCAAAAGTAAAAAATGGTTGTTGTATCCCAAAATTTGCCCTCTCATATTATCAAGATTCTCCTCACAAGACTTCTTGGATTCAAGACCAGATTAGGGTTTGCTCAGCTCAAGACATCTCCTTGCACTAATGACCTGAAATTAGGGTTTGAGTTTGCATAAGGATTTTTGGACTTTCAATGCCTCATGTGACTTTCATACTTCATGTTGGACCTCTAAGATTGCTCATACCAAGTTTCAAGCCTTGAATCACTTTTTTGCCCAGTCAATTGGA
Source organism: Vicia faba (assembly GCA_948472305.1). Taxonomy (NCBI): domain Eukaryota; kingdom Viridiplantae; phylum Streptophyta; class Magnoliopsida; order Fabales; family Fabaceae; genus Vicia; species Vicia faba. The sequence goes on from OX451735.1 coordinate 1,015,205,431, forward strand.
CAGTTGACCTAAATATCAATTGTATTGGGGGAAAAGTCAACCATGGCCAATTTACAGTCAAACCTCATAATTTTTTATCCACATCAACATTATAGACTCATGTGAACCATTTGATCAAGTTTGGACCACAACTCCTCAAGAAATTTGATCAAATCATCAAAAGGGCAAAATGGTCAAAATTAGGGTTTTGACTGTAGAAGGGCAATTTCTGATTTTTCACCTGGCCATTGGCAAATTGGGTTCAAGTATGGTTTCAAGGACTCAATAGCATCATTTTGACCTACTCACATGGTTCAAAAGATCTCATATGCATTGGATTGACAGATGAATTTTCCAGTCAACTGATCAAAAATCAACTGTACACTAAAAAGTCAAACTTTGACTTTTTGGTCAAAATCAAGTGCCAAGGGTCATATTTCATCAAGATGTGTCAAATCATGAAACTTGTTCACCAAGAAAATTAATTTTGGAAATTAGGGTTTAAATTGAAAAATTTTCATAACTTAATTTTTCTAAGTGTTGAAAAATTCTTATTTTTTCCCAACTTTTCCCAACTTTTTCACCATGATGAAATTGGATTCAAAGAAAACTTCCAACATAAAAGTTGTAGTCCTCCATGAAATCTACAACTTTTATTCACAAAGTTTTCCAAAAAGATGCTTTGATCTCAAGTTATGATTTTGTGAATAGGGGTCCATAAACTTTTTAACTTAGTAAAATTTTGCCTTAGTTTAGGTAGATTTTTTACCTAACTTCATGGCAACTTTTCACCTAGTTCCAAGAGTAATCTCAAAATGAATTTCAAAGATGGATTGTAGAGCATGTTACAAGATTTCCAAAATGTCAAAGAACTCTCCAAGATCATTTATGGTTAGCGATAATCGAAGAAATGAAAATGGCAATTTATCACTTTTGTGCAAGGCATTTTTCACATTGGTACAAGTTGCAAATCAGTTTCAAAATTGATTGTACTTGGTATTACAGGTCCTAATCCCTTCTACACTCCATAATTAAATTCAAACACATTGGATAATGGCCTTGTTCTGACTTTTGAAGCATTGCACATTGAATTAATCCAAAAATGGCATAAAGTTCACATTGCTACTTTGATAAAGCTTGCTTTTTACAACTTTGTTTATCTTGAGCCATGGACCTAATATTTTGCTGCAAACAATATCCACAAATATCATGCAATTTGTACCAACTCTCATCAGACCTTAAGCTAGCCTGCACAGGCCTTTGGCTTTGTCACTTCACCTTTTCTTCAAAAGCAAGCAAACTTGCAAAAGTCAAGGGATCTCATCCATCTGATAAAGGCAAGCCTTGGCCTCATTTGAAATGACCTCAGAACAATGTAACAAGCAAGAAACACGAATTCACAACCTCCAAAACACCCTAAAACACAAAAAAACCCAAGTTCCTGCCCAAACAGGGCATCTTCTACAGAACTATTTCCAAAACAATATTGGCTCGTGCGTTTTGCTTTGAAACACTTCAAACACATTCTATACATCACATCCAAGCTATCCAGGCCCCTGTCTTGCAACTGTGAGCTCAATTTCACACTTCACCATTTTCATTTTGCAAGGCTGCAGGTTGACTCGTGCAAGGAGTTTTAGCCATCTACAAGACCAACTAAGCATTGGAAAAGGTTGAGGGGACTTCAAGGAAGCTCACAAGAACTTCAGGCCTCACTCAAAGTTCCCACATTTCCATATCCAAACTCAACTGAACAAGGTATTTGTCAAGTTTCTATCTCTCTATTTAAGCATCCTTAAGCTTAGGTTTGTGAAGCAAAAATATAGTCCTCAACATGCTTAAGTTGTACATATGCATAGATTCCATTTATATTAACTGGGCTAAGAGTATTTGGATGTTGAACATGCTAAAAAAATTAGGTCAGAAATTAGGGCCATTAAAATTCTCCTTGATCTTTTAGAGTTAGGTCATGTTTTTATATCATTAGAATCGTGAGTTAACATGCTACAAGTTTCATGTTGCAAGATTTTGTTTTTATGCACGTATGCAAGAGATACAGGTTGAAGAGGAAACACGCGCGTTTACTGTCTGGAGGTCAGGGACGAAGCTGTCCTGGGCCAGGGCCTTGGGCCTGTTTCTATTCACACTACCCATTTTACTTCTGCACCCCCCTGATTCATATTTTGTTATTTTTCATATTTTCTTGTTATTTTTATATTTTTGACTTTTATTATTTTTTCTGAACATTAAAAAATCCCAAAAATATTTTCTTAATTTTTTGCATTTTATTTTATTATTTTTATTATTTTTTATGGCATAAAAATAGTTTATTAGGTTTAATAAATTTTATTTTCTTAAATAAACTTGTAAATAATATTAAAATACTTAAATTTTTTTATTATATTATACACATAAAATATTATTTTCTCACATATTTTAATTTTTGATATTTATACATAATATTATTATTATTTTTCTTAAACAAAAATGGACAAGAATATTAGAAAACATATATTTTCCTTTTAATCAAAAATTTGGGTTTCCCCTTTTCAAAAATAATAACATTATTTTTTCTTATTTTTAGGACTTTGATAATATTATTTTCTCATGCATAAAACAAATACAAATAACATTTTGCATATTTACAATTTATTCCATATTTAAATAATTGTTTATTTATTTATTGTACAATAAATTCAATTGGGTTGTAATAGTAAATTAGGGTTTTATTTTGTGCAAATATCCCCATTCAAAACTTGTATCCCCCTTCCCATAATATTGTTGCAATAGTCTAGATTTACTTTACGCATTTTATTGCTTTCATATACCATGATACTAAACTACGGTTTTGAATGAAAAGACAAAAAAATCAAACAAATAGCATGACTTAATACAAGACAAAAATGCATGAAAAATGACAACACATTGCACATAAACACCTCTAGGGTTTCACCCACTTGGTTTCCTTATAAAATGGCCATGGTATGCATGCTAGGTATCTTGGCAAAACAAAACAAAACAAAAGATCATAGTCCCTCGATGACACTATCAAAAGGTTGCCTAAACAAAGATGATCTTAGTCCCTAAAACTTGCTAAGATACTTGGCACCATTGCTATCATGGTCATACGGTGACCCACGCCCGTCCCGCTTAACATCCAAATATAGGGTTGTTTACCAAATGCAATGGTAAAACAACAATGTCAAAGGAATAAAAATGCACAAGAAAGACTTTTGAGTAGGTAGATGAGCTTCTTGTTACTTGATCAATTTGTAAACCATCCTTGTTATTTTCAAACAAACACACACATTTCAAAACATTTCCAAACAACTTTCAAAACATTGAAACATTTTTCAAAAGACAAAACATCTTTGTATACATTCTTACGAACGAGAATCATTACAAAGATTGCCAAAGCGATGGCCTCTTTTCAAAATACTTTCAAAACCACACAAAGCACCATTTCAAACAAAAGCAAAGCAAGTGATCTAAACAAGTGACTAAGAGCCCATGGATAACCATGGATGAAAAGGGTGATAGCACCTTCCCTTTTCATAGTCTACCCCCGAACTCAAGAAAACATCTCAAAGGTCTTTCCTGTGCTTTTTGACCTTTCCTTTTGGATAAAATAAAAGTCGGTGGCGACTCTTGCTAAACCGAAACATTTGCAAACACAAACGCAAAACCTCAAGTCAGCTCTCCCACCGTATCACAATGGCAAATTAGGGTTTCTATAGGAAAAGTCAACCAAACTTTGACCAGACATAACTCTCGCATACTTTATCATAAATTTCTCATCCAAGGCTCATTTTGAAGAGAATCCAATTCCATACAACTCACATTCATCCCTCAAGTTCAAGAAATGCACTCATGAAAAGATATAAATTCAGATATCATAGGTCATTTCAAAAAGTCAACAAAAACACCTTTTGGGTTAAGGCTCCTTACATAAACATGGAACATCCAATTGAGATGAAACCAAAGAGGTTTCTTAGGGGACATCCTAAGCTTTCTAAAAAGTCTAATAACACCCTCTTAGGGTTTAAATTGAGAGAGATATGTATTGTCAAAGATGACCAATTTTTGGAAATGTGCATGAAGTCAACATTGATCAAAATGACTTTTTTTTTCCAAATGAGCCCGTGTTTTCTTGTTTGAAACTTGTTCCTAGCATGGTCCACGACCTCCAAGTTGGCCCATGCATTGTTATATTATTTATTTTGATATTTTGTCCATTAAAATGCAAAATTAAATAAATAAATAATAGAGATAATAAAAGATTTGGATTTGGAATCTTTTCTCATCAAATAAGGGACAAATATTGCTGGCATATCAAGGGGAATATCATTGAGGGAGGAAAATATTTGATCTAGTTCAAAATAAATCAAAAATCACATAATTGGAAAGAAAATATTTGCTCATGAAAGCATGGATATTTCTACATATCTGTTGACCTAATATTGTCCCATATATATACACAAACCATTCCTGGCCTAAGGAGAAGTGCAGCTGGTCTCAAGAAAACTCTAAAAAGTCTCAAACATTTCAAAGAGGATGGAAATTATGTTCCATACGATCCAGCCGTTCTCCATCAAATCTTAGAACTTCATCATCATTCTGAGGTTCGCAGGAGTTCATACCTATCATTCTTGATGGTCGTGGCATCCCAAATCACCATATCCAAACAACTCCGATTAACAAGGATTGGTAAAATTCAAACTGGAAATTTATGCATTGTTGATGCTTTTAATGTTTTGATTTGTGCCCAGGACATCAGTTAGGGTAGTTTGGACGCTTCGCATGAGAGCTTCGATGCTTAAATCGTGTGATGCAATTGTTAGGGAATCACAAGCTGCAAGCTTCATATCTCTTGATTTAGGGACCTCCAGACCAAACTAACCCCATATTTAGATTCCTGGGAAAATTTCAAGGGGAGTAGATCCCTTTGGGCATTTCAAATCTCACGTTTTTGCAGGTTTGGGGATTTAGGCTTCCCGGAGAAGATGACCGGAGACTCCCTCTGGCATCGTGGACTCGTTTGACCCCGGTAGGAACAGGTGTGGCATTTTAATTCAATCTGATTGGCTCATGTCATTTGCTGATGCACGCTTTTTTTAATGACCTGGATCTGGTCATGATTTTACATATATTATTATTATGCTATTATAATCATGAGTTAACAAGCATCGCAGATGGCAAGAGTGAAGGGGTTAAGGCATTGCATGTGTGGGAGGTCAAGGGTTGGACCCTTGCCTCCTGCATATTATTTTTCTAATTTCTACTTACCGATTCAATGCCCCAGGGTTAAGCGTGTGCACCATGTATTGGCCTATCATCACCATTAGATCTCTTCGGCGCCAGATCAAATGCTCCAGATCCAAGTGTGCACGATGGATCTTCAAAGGAGCAACGCCACTAGATCATACGCATGGTGGGCTTGCACAAATCTGGGCTTTGCAAATCCAATCAGCACCCTCGAGATTGCTAACACAACCACAGGCCCATTTCCATCTTTTTTTATTCTATTTTTTAATTTCTTCTTTGTTATTTTAATTATTTCAGAAATCATTTTTTTATTTAATCATAAAATCAATAAAATCACAAAAAATAGAATTTAAGTTTTTTATTAAAATTAATTTTGTAAATTAATTTGATTTAATTAATTTGATTTGTTTTCGTTAAAAATAAAATCAATTCAAATCTAGCATTGGACTTCAAATCTTTTTCTTTAAAAATATCAAAAATATTAGTCTTTATTTAGAATTAATTTTTAATTAATATTTTTTGTTCAATTAATTAATAACTCTTTTTATTATTTAACTTTTTCCAAATAAAAACAACAAAAAATACTTTTCTCTCTTAACCTAGGCGCGTTTTAGGGTTTAGAGGTGTCAACAAAAAACACTCGAACAATGAGGAAAAGAGGTGTTCTCATGTGTTGCACTCCTCTACTGGCAAGATGGTTTATTTCTCATCTTCCCCAATCAGTCTTGAAGAATGAGCAAGGTTTGAGGTGGTCACAACGATTGATGACTCTTACACATTCAAATATCCATTGGTGTTCTCGATCAAAAGAGAATGTTATCATCATTGACCGTTGTGGGGAATTCCCTAATGTCCCTCTACTTGGAATTAGGGGAGGCATCACCTACAGCCCCTGCTTGGCTCTGAGACAGTTTGGGTATGCCCGAAAGGATGGCCCATATGACATGCTGATTCTAGACTTGGTTTTTGACTTCGACAACGACGATCAAGGACTTCGACAAAGGTTCATCCGAGCTTGGAGGATGCCAAACAAGGTAGACAGTAAGACCTTGGGACACAAGAATTCCATCCCCCTTGAGCCTTACCTGAAGTGGGTATGAACTCGCGCCCAAAGTTTTATGATGCCTTACCCCTCCATTCTCCCTATGATTATAGAGCCTGTTATGGAAGGAGAGGTTCCATACACCCTCCTACATCCTGACATGCCAACATCACTCGAAGATCTGCAAAGGAGTTGGATACAGCTCAAAGGAGAACGTGATACTTTTGAAGCCCAATTCTACGCTAGCGAGAAGAAGGTTTTAGAACTCACTCGGTTACTTCACGAAGAGAAGACTCTCAACACCTACATTGCACCAAAGAGGATGCGCAACGTCTTTTTACCTTAGAATTTTGTATTATTTTGCCCATGGGGCATTGATGTACTAACAATTCTATTTTATTAATATGACGTGTGTTTCTTTTTTGTTTAAAACAAATTTGAATTTCCGAATCCTTGAAAGCATTACATGAATACATATCATTCATCATATGCATAAACAGGTCTTCACACCAAGTTTCCTCATCTCTCTGCTGTTTATTTCAGCAAGATGGATATTGAACAAAAGGTCAAGGACTTGCAAGCTCAGAATTCCTAATTTCAACAGCTACTCCTGACCTTGGCTAAGGGGCAGGAGGAGCTCAAGACTCTGCTAGAAAAGGAAAAAGAGAAAAAGAAGAAGAAGAGAGCTGGTGTGGCTACCATGGGCAGAAGGTTTGAAGGTCAAGCCAGAAGGGTCCTAGATTTTCCATCAACCTCTGAGGAAGGGGAGAGAAAGGGTAAGGAGACTGGAGTGCCTTCAGATTCTGAAGCTGAAGAAGAGGAAGATGAGGACTACACTGAACAACAATACCCTCTTGCAGATGATAAATACAAAAATTTGGAAGAGCGTCTAGCTGCCATGGAGATATAGAGAGTGCCTGGGCTGGACTTTGAAGAGTTAGGGTTGGTATCCGGAATTGCAATCCCTCCTAAGTTTAAAGTGCCACTGTTTGCCAAGTATGATACGTTGTCTTCTCCCAAGATGCACCTATGATCTTATGTTAGGAAAATTCAACCACATTCTTCTGACAAAGACCTGTGGGTCCACTTTTTACAGGACAGTTTGTCGGGGATGCAGCTGGATTGGTTCTACCAGTTGGAGAGGTCTGATGTGCATAATTGGGAAGATTTGGCAGTCGCCTTTTATAAACAGTATCAACACAATACGGACTTAGCACCAACCTGTACTCAATTACAGAGTATGGGCATGGTCTCAAATGAAGGCTTCAAAGAGTATGCCTAGAAATGGAGAGACTTGGCAGGACGAGTACAACCACCTCTATCTGAGAGAGAGCTAGTAGACATGTTCTTGGGAACTCTGTCAGGGCCTTTCTTTAATCATCTGATTGGAAGCTCCTCTGTGGGGTTCACTGAGTTGATTCTAACTGGTGAGAGAGTTGAAGCCGGCATAAAAAGCAGGAAAATTCAAAAAGATGCATCTGCTTCCGCTGCCATCAAAAAGACTTTTCCGGCAAAGAAGGAAGTATCAGTTGTCTACTCTCAAAGAGGTCAAGAAAGAGTTGAGCGTCGTCCAGCGGTGGGGGCCGTAATGATTCAGAAGTCTGCAGCTGATCAGCCCAGAAACATTCAACCAAGAACCAACCAAGCAAGGGTGGAAAGGCATGTATGGCAATTCACCCGGATAAACATGACTCCTGCCCAGGTTCTACCCCATCTCTTAAAGTTAAACCTTACGAGTTTGAAAGAGGCCCCGAAGAACCCGAATACTGCTTCTCCGTACTACCATTCAAACGCCAAGTGCGCTTATCATTCAAAGAGCCTGGGGCACGACACCAACAATTGTTGGGCCCTCAAGAATAAGATTCAGGATTTGATAGACGCTAAAGAAGTTGAATTCGACGCCCCTGAAAAGCCGAATGTAATCTCTGATCCAATGCCAAAGCATTGCCACAATGCCCATGTTGTTGAAGAGGATATGTTTGTTGCTACTATTGATGATTTGATAACTCTGCTACCAATAATCAAGTTGGATTTGCTGAAGGCCGGGATTTTCCTAGGTTGTGAAGAAGATTGCTGCCTTTGTTCATCCTTACCAACCAACTGTCCATTGTTGAAGTTAGGCATCCAACGCCTAATGGATAACCCAGAAATCCTTTTTGAAAAGACTCTTGTTACACCGACTCCTGTCAATGATGTTTCAATAATAACCATATCCGCCAATCTTTCTAAGGTCTCCAAAAGACCTGTTAAGATTACACTCGCTCCAAAGACTGCACCTTTGAAGATAACCATGCCCGGGCCCGTACAAGTCCGACAGATCAGTACCGAGGAACTATGGTGGAGAAATCTACTACCACGGTATTAAACAAATTGAATCAACCGAAGAGAGTTCTGATGAAGAGACTTCTGACATTGGAAACATTGCCGGAACGAGCAAAATCACCCGCAGTGGAAGAATTTTCTCTCCACAGATTGCCCCTCCAAAGGCAGTCTTTGGACCCTCAGCTGCTTCTAAGATCACTCCTGTACCGGTCAACATATCTGCAAGAACCCCAGTTATTGAAGAAGTTGTAACTCCTATGGTTGTCCCCTCTGCTGCCGCTGATGATAGAGGGAAAGGGATCCAAGAAGAGCCCGTCAGGACGAGGGCTCAGCCATTGGTCATCCCTGAAACCTCTCAAAAATAAATGGAAGAGATTTTGAAAATAATCAAGAAAAGCAATTATAATGTTGTGGAACAACTGGGGCAAACCCCCTCAAATATCTCTATGTTGGCCCTGCTGCTTTGTTCAGAGGCTCATGCTAAAGCTTTGATAAGATTCTTGAAGACGGCCCACGGGCCACAAGAAACCTCCACGGATCAGTTCCAGGAATGTGTAGCTAGCTTAACAGCTGACAATGGTCTAGGATTCTCCGATGCTGATTTAACATCCAAAGGGAGAAAACATAATGACACTTTGCATGTCTCGGTGGAATGCAGGGGGGCTACCCTAGCACATGTACTGGTAGACATTGGTTCATCGCTGAACATCTTGCCGAAGAAAGCCTTGGATAGATTGGATTGTGAAGGTTTAACCTTGAATCCCAGCAATATAATTGTCAGAGCCTTTGATGGTTCTAAGAGGATGGTCCACGGGGAGGTGGACATCCCGATTAAAGTGGGAACTGACACCTTCAACTCCATATTCTATGTGATGGACATCTGTCCTTCCTATTCTTGCTTGTTGGGAAGACCCTGGATTCACAATGCTGGAGCCGTCACTTCTACTCTACATCAAATGCTTAAGTACCCAGTCTAGGGGAAAATTATAATTGTTCACGGCAAAGAGGAATACATGATAAGCCATCTAAATTCTTTCCGCTATGTAAAATTGGATGGCGAATTCATCGAAACCCCTTTTCAGCATTTTGAAGAGGTAGCTCAGGAAATTTCGGCAACCAAGACAGCGTCTTCTGTACCCATGATTACCAGACCTCTGCCTCGGATGTCGTCTCTCAAAGATGCAAAGGCTGTGATTGAAGAAGGAGGAAGCACAATCTGGGGGCAGCTTCCAGACTTTCCTTACAAATCAGATAAATTCGGCTTGGGGTTCACATCTTCTACTCAAAAGGTTGTATGCCGCGCCCATGCTGGAGGGCCACCAGTGAAGATCACCCATCATGGAGTCAATGCTTTAGAGGATAGTGAAGAGGAGAGCAGCCTGGAAGACTGGATTTTTCCAACTGTTGACGGAGGACTGTGCAACTGGGAAGCAAAAGACTTTGTTCCGATTACTTTCATACCGCAGTAATTTATCTTTCAAACATTTCTGTTGGTTTGTAATAATTCTCAAACAATTCGTACACTTTTAACCTTGTGCCTTACCCGAGGCACATAGGTCCATTTGTAAGGGTTTGATTTTTCATCTTCATATGCCATTTTAATGAATCATGGACGTTTTCACATATAAAATTTTGTGTTCATTGTCTTTCTTTTTACATTTTATTTGATTAAAGGTGGCTATCCCTTACACACACCCACACTTACAAATGCAGGTACCCTTCCATTCCGGATTCCATGGGTAACAATTCTGCTATGGCCTTCAGTGACTCTGAATATCTGGTCTACCATGTCGAATACGAAGGTGAGGAAGATTGTGAGGTGCCGGGAGAATTGGCTAGACTGCTACAACCGGAAGAAAGGGCTATTCTACCTCATGAGGAGCTGTTAGAGTCAATCAACTTGGGTACTGAGGAAGACAGAAAAGAAGTCAGAGTGGGTGCCAACCTAGAGCCAAGTGTCAAAGAACGCCTAATTCAGCTGTTACATGAGTATGTTGATATCTTCGCCTGGTCTTACGAAGACATGCCGAGACTCGATACAGACATTGTGGTACACCGTCTACCCACAAGAGAAGATTGTCCACCAGTTAAACAGAAAGTCCGCCGCATGAGGTCCGACATGTCAGAAAAGATCAAAGCAGAAGTTATGAAGCAGTTCAATGCTGGATATCTTGCTGTTACTTCCTATCCGCAATGGGTTGCTAACATTGTGCCCGTGCCTAAGAAGGACGGCAAAGTGAGAATGTGTGTGGATTAGAGAGACTTAAACAAGGCTAGCCCTAAAGAAGATTTTCCACTTCCGCACATTGACATCCTGGTTGACAACACAGCTCAGCACAAGGTATTTTCTTTCATGGACGGATTTTCAGGTTACAACCAGATCAAAATGGCACCTGAAGACATGGATAAAACTACTTTTGTTACACAGTGGGGTACATTCTGCTACAAAGTGATGCCATTCGGACTGAAGAATGTTGGGGCAACCTATCAACGCGCCATGGTAGCTTTGTTTCATGATATGATACATCATGAGATAAAGGTCTACGTAGATGACATGATAGCCTGATCACAAACGGACGAAGAACACCTCGACCACTTGCAAAAGCTGTTTGTCAGGTTGAAGGAGTACAAGCTAAGGTTAAACCCTAACAAGTGCACATTCGGAGTCCGGTCCGGTAAACTCTTGGGTTTCATTGTCAGCAACAAGGGCATCAAGGTTGATCCTGCCAAAGTCAAAGCTATATAAGAAATGCCTGCTCCTCGCACTGAGAAGGAGGTCAGAGGTTTCTTGGGATGCCAAAACTACATTGCTAGGTTCATCTCTCACCTAACATCTACCTGTGAACCAATCTTCAAGCTGTTGAAGAAAGATCAGGTGGTTAAATGGAATGACGAATGCCAGATTGCCTTTGACAGAATCAAAGAGTATTTGCTTGAACCTCATGTCTTGATGCCTCCCATCAAAGGAAGACCGCTAATCATGTATCTGACCGTCCCAGAGAATTCAATGGGGTGCATACTGGGCCAACATGACGAGTCTGACCGAAAAGAGCATGCCATTTATTACCTTAGCAAAAAGTTTACCGACTGTGAAACCAGATATTCACTGCTCGAGAAAACTTGTTGCGCTTTGGTATGGGCGGCTCGCTGGCTAAGGCAGTATATGTTGACTCATACCACTTTGTTGATATCTAAGATGGATCCGATCAAGTACATCTTTGAAAATCCTGCTTTGTCTGGAAGGATAGCTAGATGGCAGATGATCCTGACAGAATACGATATACAGTATACGACCCAAAAAGCTATAAAGGGGAGTGTGCTAGCTGACCATCTAGCTCATCAAGCTGTCGAAGATTACCAATCCATGAAGTTCGACTTCCCTGACGAAGATATCATGACCTTGGACAACATTGAAGATTTCAGACCATATGACGGACCTGAACAAGGATCTCGATGGACCCTGTACTTTGATGGGGCCTCCAATGCACTTGGCAGCGATATCAGAGTGGTACTCATCTCCCTAGAAGGTTTCCATACTCCTTTCACTGCTAGGCTTTGCTTTAACTGCACCAACAACATGGCCGAGTATGAAGCTTGCATCTTTGGTCTCAAGGCTGCAATAGACCTGGGAATCAAATCTTTGGTTATGTTTGGAGACTCAGCTTTTGTCATCAGTCAGATCAAAGGAGAGTGGGACACTAAACATCCTAATCTCATCCCTTACAAAGAACATGTCTTGACATTGCTACCTAATTTCGAGCAGATTACCTTCGAGCATTTCCCGCGAGAAGAAAATCATCTAGCAAATGCTCTAGCTACAATGTCATCCATGTTTAAACTTAACTGGGATAATAAGGCTCCCCAAATCACCATTGAACGAATGGACGAACCTGCACATTGTCACGAGATTAATACCGAAGAAGTAGTGGACCGACCTTGGTTTCATGAAGTCAAAAGGTATCTCGAGGCTCAAGAATATCCTGAAGGAGCTTCAGTCAACGACAAAAAGTTCTTAAGGAGATTCTCAGCTAAGTTCTTCCTAAGTAATGGTATCCTGTACAAGCGCAATCATGATTGCATTCTGCTCCGTTGTGTGGACAAGATTGAAGTTGAACAGATCATGGCTGAACTGCACAATGGTACCTTTGGCACTCACTCTAGCGAGCATACGATGGCTAAGAAGATCCTACGGGAAGGCTATTACTGGTCTACCATGGAAGCTGACTGCTATCAATATTCCAAGACTTGTCAAAAATGTCAAATCTATGCGGACAAGGTACATATACCTCCAATTCCTCTCAATGTATTAATAGCTCCTTAGCCCTTTGCTATGTGGGGAATCGACATGATTGGGGAGATCAAGCCTACAGCCTCCAATGGACACCGCTTCATCCTAGTGGCCATTGATTACTTTAACAAGTGGGTCGAAGCAGCTTCCTTCGCATCCGTCACAAAGAATGTTAATTCCCGGTTTATCAAGAAGAATCTCATTTGTCGGTACGGCATCCCCGAAAGGATCATCACTGACAATGGTACAAACCATAACAACACTATGATCACCGCCTTGTGCGAACAGTTCCAGATTCAACATTGCAATTCATCTCCCTATCGGCCAAAGATGAACGATGTTGTCGAAGCTGCGAACAAAAATATCAAGAAGATCATACAAAAGATGACAGTCACCTACAAGGACTGGTATGAGATGTTACCGTTTTCTCTCCACGGGTACCGTACCATGACGCGTACATCAACTGGGGCAACACCCTATTCTTTGGTTTATGGCATGGAAGCTGTTTTGCCTATTGAGGTTCAGATTCCCTCCTTGAGAATCATGAAGGATGCAGGTCTGAGTGAAGACGATTGGATTCAGACCCGGTTTGATTAACTTAACTTGATTGATGAAAAGCGACTTACTGCTGTTTGCCATGGTCAGGCGTATCAAAAACGGATGATCAAGGCATTCAACAAGAAAGTAAGGCGCCAGGTATATCAAGTCGGAGATCTAGTGATCAAGCGCATCATCTTGCCACAAAGTGATCCCATGGGCAAATGGACTCCTACTTACGAAGGACCATTTGTAATCAAGAACATCTTTTCTGGTGGGGCAATGATATTAACCACCATGGACGGCGACGATCTGCCGCACCCTGCGAATGCAGACATAGTCAAAAGATACTACGCATAAATGACCCTCTAGGTTGACACACCTAGGCAAAAAAAAAGGCATCCCAGTGAATCGAAAACCCGAAAGGGCGGTTCAGGCAAAAGTTAGGGATAAATATAAAAAAACCTGTACAGCCGGCAAGTTGAAAACCCGAAAGGGCGACTTGGGAAAAAAATGGTTTCCCGGTGGATCGAAAACTAGAAAGGGTGGTCCAGGAAAAAGTTAGGGAATTAAAGCGTATGACTATGTGTCGTCGGATCACTTTAAGGATAATCTCTTCACGGACAAGCTCCGGGCTTCTGATTAACTCAACCATCTTCGGACGAAGCAACTAATGGACAAGATATTCAGAGTTATGAAGGCTATAGCAGAATGGGAACCCCATTGGAATTATTACACATAGCCATCTTTCTTTGTATAAATTTTTCTCATTTTTTACGACAACGTTCTCTTAATAGGATGTTTGTCTCCTTTGTACAAAATACTTACACAAAGTTAATACAAAGATACTTCAAAGTGCAGAAAACTATTTGCCTTTTCCTTTTTACACGTGTGTTTTATTTGAAAACGTCCAATGATTTATTAATGAGCATATGCATTTGAATATAATCACTGTTTACAAATAAACAATTTTTGAAAAGATTAATTACTGACAGGTTGACAGTATAGGAAAACGTCTTTAGGATATTCCAGGGGCAATCCCTACAATACATCATCCATATCCCCAACGGAGTTAAAATTTCAAAACCCTTAATTCCCATCAGAGTTAAGTTCCCAATCCACAGCGGAGCCAAAGCTTTGAGTTACAGATCCTCAGTGGAGCTAAAACTTCAACCTTTAAACCCCGGTGGAAACCCTCCAATTTCCTCAAATTCCCCTGCGAGTTATCTTAAAACCTGATAATTTCCCAGCTAGTTGCTTTGA